>OZ004718.1:220000-1427500 GCA_963924515.1 Vespertilio murinus
TTCAGAGATGAAGGGAGAGGGAGAGAGAGAAGCATCGATTCAGTTAAGCACCACCTGCCTCTGTGCCTCTCCCCCTCCCTCTCTCCTTGGGGCGCACTCTCACCTGCGCCTCCTCCCAGGTGCCACTGTGGCTGTCTCCTAACTGATAACCGCTGGGGAAAGCTCAGGCCCAGCTCTCATGGCTGGACCGCTGTGCTGCCTAGGCGTGAGGTCTGGGCAGAGGCAGCTGTTCCCAGCACCTGGCACAGCACCCAAGAGGATTCCCCCGGGAGCGGGTCTGGGCCAACCTCCTGGTCTGAGAGCCCAGCGGCCTGTCACTTTCTTGGGTGACCAGGTACCAGGGGAGGCTGCCTCCCCTACCTCAGCCTTTCGGAAACCAGAGGGGCCTGTGAGTGACCCTACTCCCCCACCCCAGGAGCCAGAAGGCATCCCTTCCTCTCACCACTGACTCGTGGGCACTCACCTGCTCAACAGGTCCCATGAGTTACAGGGGTCTGAAATGCAGGCTCTGCTTCTAAGGTCCTACCCGAACAAATACACATTCCACGCAGCATCTGCCCACTGGCCTGTCTGCTCTGACTTGATTAACCACAGAGGAGAGCAGGTTCAGGTGACTAACTCTGGAAGACCTCAGGCCTGGGCACCCCAGGACCAAACCGTCTGGCAAGCAGGTCTGTGTCAACAGCACAACAGCCCTCGCTGGTATGGCTCAGTGGATAGAGCATCTGCCTGTGGATGGAAGGGTCGCACGTTCGATTCCTGTCTAAGGGCATGTACCCCATCCTTGGGTTGCAGGCTCCTCCCAGACCTCAGGCCTGGTTGAGCTCCAATCGATGTGTTTCTCTCACATCAATGTTTCTGTCTTTCCCTCTCCCACTCTCTCTTAAAAATCAATGGAAAATATCCTCAGGTGAGGATTAAAAAAATAAAAAAAATTTAGAAAAAGAGTACAACAGCACACGTGCCATCATCAGAAGCTGGCTCAGCACCCTTTCCCTCGGAGACAATTAACAGTTTTCCCAGGATCAGGAAAAAAAAAAAGCTAAAAGCTCAGCACATAGTAGTCTAGGAATTACTAGGTTTGAAAGTTCAACAACCACAAGCTCTTAAAGTCACAGTCCCCTCTCCCTTCCCACACAAAGCAGAGGAGAAAAAATGAATCTATCCCCCCCACCAGCCTCCAGGAGACCACCAGTGACCTAACGCCGGTGCTCCCAGCCCCATCCCAGACCTAGTCGGCGGCCACAAATGGGCTTCTTCCTCAAAATGCAATCCCTTCAGTGTTCACAAATCTCACAGGGTGACTAGGAACAGCACCTGAGTGAAATATTAGAAGGACCTCAGGCTACCCCTGCCCTTAGTTTGAAGCTATTCTCTTACTCAACGAAGACAAGGAAAAAATTTGCTCTTTAAGAAACAATTTATTCCAGTAACACATTACAAAGGCTTCTTGACAAATATCTAGGACAAACACTGAATTATGGTTTAAATGAGGGAAATGGTGCCTTGCATCGTTGAAACCACTGGAAGTTCACACAAAAGCATTTAGCATCAATGACTTCATGATGTTCCTCATCCCTGCCAGACCAAGGGGGGAACACTGGCTGAGTGTGGGCGTGTCTGAAGCAAAGGAATGGCACTCAGCAAGTGAGGGAGCGGCAGACAAGGGGTGTGGAGTAGATTCAGTGGCTCCTGAATCTGCTAAGGACACCCCGAAGCCGGCAGTTTGGCCACTCTCCAAAGCATTTCCAGACCTGCTCAGCCTGCGGCTGGTCCACAGGTCACACAGAAAGCAAAGGGAATGTGCTCAGTTTGGGGAATGGGCATTGTAAGATGCTCCTCATAAGACAGTTTGTGCCTGGACTACACCTCAGCCAACGAGTAGCATCATCCTGAACGCAAGTCATTCCTGGAGACGGAACGGGAGGGGATGGGGGAAGGTGCTCCTGGCAGCAGGGCGTGGCCACGGCCACTTCCCTTCTCCGCCTTTGGGGAGGTGTTTGGTTTGACATGGCCCACACTGCAAGGTCCCTCTGTTCACATTACGAGCACGGGTCATCCCATCACGGAGTCTAATGAGACGGACAGCTTTCGGAAAGGTGGTCTGAAGCCTCTCCAGGTGTGTGAAGAAATGGGACAGAACCCTGAAGAAGAGGACGGAGGGGAACCAGAGGGTTAGGATCTGGTACATCTGAACCTAAGGCTCCGGCAGGCTCCTCGCACAGGCCTCCCCCGGAGCAGAGCAAGCTCTCTAGATGAGGTTCCTCATGATGTTGAGGGAGGACCCTCTATACCCTGATCCAAAATGATTCCAGTGGTTCAAATAGTGGAAGAGCTGATACAACTTCAGGCGCTTCTCAAACCCAGGGGCCTTGGGGATCTTGCTGTGGTAGGCGGAGTAGAAGTTGCTACTGAAGCCCCCAAACATGCCGGCTATTGCCAGCTCGTACTCCGAGTGGCCGTAGAAGGAAGCTGGGTCAAAAATGATGGGCCCAGAGATGTCCTCTGCCACATTCCCTCCCCAGAGGTCTCCGTGGAGCAGGGCTGGGACGATGTCCAGGTCAAGGAACAGATCAGGAATCTTCAACTGCGAAGAGGAAAGGCAACCTCAGCAAATCAAGCGACGCGTGTGGGAGGGGTGCACGCTCTTCCACGTGTGGCTGCGCATGGCCATGCATGGCTCAGGCAGGGTGACCTCCTGCCATCCAAATGGCCGGGCCCCCCACCTCCTCTCAGACCCACATCTCAGAGCTGTACCTGGCCTGCCACTTCTCCCTGGTGGGGCTGCAGGCATGGTGGGCACCGGGCGCAGCGGGGCTCTTACCTGCAGAGCAGACCAGAGCTCAAGGGCATCTCTGTCCCCAGCCCCCTTCGCCAGCATGTCCATCTGGGGCTGAATGCGCTGCTGGGCATAGAATGCGACCCAGTCCTTCTGCCAGTCATTCATCTGCACAAGCGACAGCAAAGGAGAAAGCCGAGCTCAGAGGCCATGCCAGGGCTGGAGGAGGTACCCCGAAGCGGGAAGGACTGATTGCTAGAGGCTGCTGCAGGGACAGGCGTGGGAGCGGATGGGACCCCTGGGGCCTTGTGGAGAGGTGGGACCTTAGAGCCCATCCCAGGAGCAACCGGAAGCAAGGGGCCCTCCCATGCAGAGCAACAGGGTCCCTCTGGTGATCTCTGGGATGTTTTCTTTCTTTTTTAAACTTATCTTTACTGTTGAAAGTATTATAATGTCCCCGTTTTTCCCCCATTGACACCCTCCACTCCATTCCCGCCCCCTGCCCAGGCCTTCACCGCACTATTGTCTGTGTCCGCGGGCGATGCTGTGTGTACATGCATACAAGTTCTTTGGTTAATCTCTGCCTGCTTTGGGATGGTTTCTTTTGATCTATACTCACACAGGAGCACAGAGGCCAGAGCTGGCTGGCCTTCTCTGACCCTGTGGCTCACTTCTGTCCATCCACCTGGGCACAGAGGACCCCTCTTCGGCCCCTCCCAAGCAGCTGGCACTGCCCTCTCAAGAGTGGTAACATGGGAAGTCACGTGGAACCCTGTTCAAAAAGACCGCTGAGAGGACATCCAGGCCACAGGTGCTGACCATGGGGGATGGGGTGGGGAAGACAAGACAGACATACACAAGAGCAGGACAGCACAGGGGCAGTATGTGATGCCAAATGACAGAGTATCACGCTCACAAAGTGCACTCACTCGCAACGCATACACATACTCTCACACATGTACACACAGCTATACTCTACAAAAATGCACCCTGACATGTGCACATGTGCACACAACCAGCAAGCAAATTAGAGGTGGGAGAAAGGAGCAGAGCCAACTGAGACACCCCAGAGCAGCATAGAACAGGAGGCACAGCTGTCAGCCACTTGCCACCCCAGACAGATTCCTGGACAACCTCCAAAACATTTCAGAATCATAGTGTCTCCTGCACCCCTGTGCCCATTACAAAGTTCTCGAAAGTCTTCCACAGCACATCCCTTCCAAGGAGCCACCTGCCTTTCGCTGAGAGCACACCCACCACCCTAACCACTCTGCGTTTGCAGGACATCAAGGAGAATTCCCAAGGGAGCCAACCGTAAAATCATAAAACTGAAAGTTACCATCCCTTTTCATTATACCACCTATGAGAGCTTACTATTTAAAATAAAACATTTAAAAGTTTTCTAGTTTTTACCCAACCCGAAATCCAGCATTCTAACTTGCTGGCCTTATCTGTTTCTCTGAGCTTACACGGCCCAGGAAGGGGTCAAGCTCATGTCAACCTCTTAAAAATTAGCAAAAAAAGGAAGGGGCAAAGACGTACTAAATTTCACCAAAGAGGGAGAGGGCGTGCTTTCCCAGTGGGGAGATGGAGGAAAGGGCAGGCACCACTCACCTGGGGGAGATATCCGCAGCACGTCACCACGTCAAACCCAAACTGGTCGATGAAGGGCCGTTCCGCCTGCCCACCTCCTCTCCCTTGGAAGCAAGAGAAAAACAGGACAGACAGCTAGTTGCCTTGCTCCCTCAGCCCCCTTCTTAGAGCTCAACATAGCTTGAGACCCGATGTCGGCGTGCCTTCTCCACCTGAGTCCCACCCAGAGACAGACAGGGCCCTGGTCTCCACCACCCTCAGGCCCGCAACCAGAGCCTGTTCTGTCACACTTAACAGGCGGGCACCCACTGGTTCCCAGGAGACACCAGATGGTGCCGGAGGACGCCCAGGACAGAATGCTCGCAGCGGCCATTTGTGTCAGACAAACTGCGTTCACTGTATTCACCGCACCCCAAACATGCATCTTGGGGTTGACATTCCTTTCCTTTGGCATCGACACAGGCCTGACCCTCACTCATATGGCAGTGGCATAACCCCACCCAGACACCCTTAGGAGCCCAATGTCCTCCTCCAGGTGGGGTCCCTCGTGGCCCACAGATGCCATACCCACTGTGCCGGCCTCCTTCTGCAGCTTCTCTCCAAGCCTCTTATTCTCCAGGTGCAGGTCTGCTAGCTGGGCTCCAAGCTTGGCAGCATGACTGAAACCAAAAGGCAGCAACTGAATGCGTGACACACATGAGGAGACTTCGTCACCTGAAAGGGCTCGGGCCACATAAAGGAAGTCACACATTTTGAGGATATAAAGTCTGTTTTGGTAAAGCAAGAGGGAGTGATGGGCCCTCATTAGTGGACAGTCTTTCCCTAGTGGCAGCCAAGTCCTCTGAGCATCCCACCCTGAGATTCCCTTGCAGTTGCCTTTGGCCTGCGGATACTCACTGTGTGTGGGTGGTGGGTTCCTGGTATCACATCCCACAAAGCTACATCCCAGTGCAAGCTTCGGGTATGGAGGAACCACTCCGAAGAAAACCAAAGCCAACCAGAGGGGAAGGCGCCAAGACGTACCTGCTCAGATACCTCATGTCCAAATGCTCCATCACTAGCATACTGCCGCCTCCTGGGGCATCCAGGACCTTGATGGGCTTGGGCACTTTCACTGTGTCTGTTTTCAGGATGGCAGTCAAACTGGCCATCTCGCCTTCAAACATTCTTCTAGCCTGTCAGGAAAATTAATGGAGGGGAAGGAGACGAGCGAGATCACTTCTGGAAAGGCCCAGGTAGACAGGTTTCCTCAGGCATTACAGTTCTAAACCAGGGCTGCCCTGACCCCAGAGTCAACAGACAGACAGCTTTTGGGGCTTTTCTGTAGGGCAGGTTATATGTCCTGACGCTGCACAGGAGTAGATGGTACCTGGCAGCGTTAGTCTACTTTGCTATGCTATCACTGAGTCCAAACTCCCTCCAGATGGGGAGAAGTCAGCTCCTAATACTCCGCTAAGTGCCGGGTGCAGTCACCCTCAGTAGTACCTCAAACACAGTCCTGTCCCCCAGCAAGCACAGAACCACTCACAGTGGCCTTACCTAATTCTAACAAGATACTGACTTGTTTTCCAGGGACAACAGAACAAGACTGCATGTCACGCTCAAGTATGCTCAGAGGAGAGAATTTTGACTTTCAGTAACTCCCAGAACCAAAGTGTGCCCTGCACCCTCTGCCATCCTCCACCACCACCACCACACCATCACCGAACCTAAGACCTGGGGCTTGACTGGCAGTCACTGGCCCACTGTCCAGGACCCAGTGCTGAAGCCCTCAGCTGAAACCTGCCTGCAGCACTTCTGCAGGCTGGCCAGCCCTTCCCTAACCCCTTAAGTTTCACCCAAGCCCACAATCGGGGAAACAGATTTGAGCCTTGTCTCACTGCCAGTGGCGTTTGCAATAAAGCCTTTTCTTTTACCAAAAGCAATGTCACAGCACTGGCTTCTGTGCACGTCGGCAGTGAGTCCTTGCTTGGTGACAACACCTGAGCCCGCAGTGCAGGTGGCCTCTGGTCTGCACATGCCAGGCCCTGTGGTCACTTTTCATCTGAGTGGACCACCAGGTTCTAGGACACCTCCTGCGAGCCCTGGAAACTATCATCTTGGCCCAAAAGTCCTGCTCCCCCTGGACTGAGTGACCATCCTCCCTCGTCTCCCTGCTCACACAACCAAAGAGACAAAGCTCACCCTGAAACACTCCCTGAGTTACCACCTCTGCCTATATCCTGCACATCCCACAGGCTCGGACCCTGCCCACTCTCCCATCCTCATCCAGGCCCTTACCGGGGCTCCACCCCTTATGTTTCCATGCACACACACCCCTGTGCTCCTGGATTACAGCCTTTACTTTCTTAAAGACTGCCTGCTTCCGCCAGCCTAGAAGCCTCCATGCACCGCATCACCTCTTCTTGGAACACTAACCCCCACCTTTCGCCAAGTCAGCTTCTTCCTTGTCATGTGCTCATCCTGTCTACTGCTGATGGACAGCTGGGCTTCCGATCTGGGGCTATTACAAACAGTGCTGCCCTGGACGTTCTTCTACATGTTCTCATAGTTACTAGTTCTGTGACCTTTGACAAGTTACTTTAAGCTCTCTGTGCCTCAGTTTCCTCATCTGTAAAATGGGGTTAATAATAGTACCAATATCATGGGCTTGTTGCCATGATTAAGTTAGCAGTTAACACATAATCCATTCTAAACACTTTATAAATATTATTATATTATCATCAAGAGCTACAGTCACTGAGGAGAAAGATAAGAACAGTGTCTTGCCCTGACCAGGTAGGTAGCTCAGTTGGTTAGAGTGTCATCTCTATATGCCAAGGTTGTGGGTTCCAACCCCTGGTCAGGGCATATACAAGAATCATTCAATAGCCGAGACCAGTTTGGCTCAGTGGATAGAGCATCAGCCTGCAGACTGAAAGGTCCCAGGTTCGATTCTGGTCAAGGGCATGTACCTTGGTTGTGGGCACATCCCCAGTGGGGGGTGTGCAGGAGGTTAGCTGGTTGATGTCTCTCTCTCTCTCTCATCGATGTTTCTGGCTCTCTATCCCTCTCCCTTCCTCTAAGAAATCAATAAAATAAATAAATAAATAAAAAGAATCATTCAATGAATGTACAAGTGGAACAGCAAATGGAAGTTTCTCTCAAATCAATAAAAATTTTAAAAAGAACTGGGTCTTAAGAAGAATTTTCAGAGCATTCTCTCTAGAAGATAAAGGGAGACTGGGCCCTGCTGCATGCTGTCCTGGAGCGCTGGTTTTGAAGAGAAGGGGGTGGATTTTTTAACGCAGGCAGAGGGAGGATCTGTGAACACAAGGTTCCCTCACAAACATCAAGGGCCTAAAAACACTGCTCCTCCAGCATGCAGCCAGGTGAAAGGACTGGTGCTGCAAATGAGCCAATCACACAGTGTGCGGGGGCAGATAAGAATAATCAGGAGGTGCCCTAACTGGTGTGGCTCAGTGGATAGTGTTGGCCTGCGGACTGAAGGGTTCCAGTCAAGGACATGTACCTTGGTTGTAGGCACATCCCCAGTTGGGGTTGTGCAGGAAGCAGCTGATTAATGTTTCTCTTTCATCCCTGTCTCCCTTCCTCTCTGTAAAAAAATCAACAATAATAATAATATATATATTTTTTCATATATTTTATTGATTTTCCACAGAAAGGAAGGGAGAGGGATAGAGAGCTAGAGACGTCAATGAGAAACATTGACCAGCTGCCTCCTGCACACACCCCACCGGGGATGTGCCTGCAACCAATGTACATGCCCTTGACCGGAATCGAACCTCAGACCTTTCAGTCCACAGACCGACGCTCTATCCACTAGGCCAAACCGGTTTCGGATATAATTTTTTAAAGAATAATCAGAAAGTGAAACAAGCAGCAGACAGGGCAACTGCACAGGTGAGAGAAGGGTAACGGGAGAGCAACTAAAGTATTTTCTGAGAAGTCTGAAAGAGGGCGTTTTCACCTCCTAAAAGGTAAAGCATTAAGAAAAAATGTGTAAAAGAGTTTTCTATGGGGAGACCTGGCCCGGGCGATGGTGGCAGGAGGTGGGCCCGCGGGTGGGACTGGCGCCCCCGGAGGCCCAGGGCTCCCGCCCTCCCCACGGAGGGAGGACGCATCGTCTCTGTTCAGGCTGCCAGACCCCAGAAATGGGGAAACAGACCGCCGAGCCTGTGGGTGCAGCAGCCCCAGCAGTGAGGCAGCACCTACATCACCTCAATGGTCAGGAACGGGGTGAGCTCTGCAAGTCCAAGGAGACCCCAGGACAGGAGGCTGCTGCTACCTGTGTCCTCGACCGAACCTGGACAAATGCACCTTCTCTCCGCACGGGGGAGGGCCTGGACCAGCACCCAGGTCCGCTCCGCACAGGGACCAGCACCCACGTCCGCTCCGCACAGGGACCAGCACCCATGTCCACTCTGCACAGGGAGGGCCTGGACCAGCACCCAGGTCCGCTCCGCACAGGGACCAGCACCCACGTCCGCTCCGCACAGGGAGGGCCTGGACCAGCACCCATGTCCGCTCCGCACAGGGGAGGGCCTGGACCAGCACCCAGGTCCGCTCCGCACAGGGAGGGCCTGGACCAGCACCCATGTCCGCTCCGCACAGGGACCAGCCCCACGTCCGCTCCGCACAGGGACCAGCACCCATGTCCACTCTGCACAGGGAGGGCCTGGACCAGCACCCAGGTCCGCTCCGCACAGAGACCAGCACCCATGTCCGCTCCGCACAGGGACCAGCACCCATGTCCACTCTGCACAGGGAGGGCCTGGACCAGCACCCAGGTCCACTCCGCACAGAGACCAGCACCCACGTCCGCTCCGCACAGGGACCAGCACCCACGTCCGCTCCGCACAGGGACCAGCACCCAGGTCCACTCCGCACAGAGACCAGCACCCATGTCCGCTCCGCACAGGGACCAGCACCCAGGTCCACTCCGCACAGGGGAGGGCCTGGACCAGCACCCACGTCCACTCCACACAGGGAGGGCCTGGACCAGCACCCAGGTCCACTCCGCACAGAGACCAGCACCCATGTCCGCTCCGCACAGGGACCAGCACCCAGGTCCACTCCGCACAGGGGAGGGCCTGGACCAGCACCCACGTCCACTCCACACAGGGAGGGCCTGGACCAGCACCCACGTCCGCTCCGCACAGGGAGGGCCTGGACCAGCACCCATGTCCGCTCCGCACAGGGACCAGCCCCACGTCCACTCCGCACGGGGAGGACATTCGCCGTCCGCTCCGCACGGGGACGGGCCGGGGCGGCTCCTCAGCTCCCGGGGTTGAAGCGCCCACACAGGGCCGAGCGCGCCGTGCCGACCCCAGAAGCGCCCAGGCACGGCGGACGGAGAGGCCGGGCCACAGGTGCCCCCGCTCGAGGCCGCGGGCGGCGCCGGCCCCGCCCGCCCCGGCCCTCAGCCGGCGGACCCCGGGCCTCCGCCCCGCCCCCCACCCCCAGCCCCCAGCCCTCAGCCGGCGGACCCCGAGCCTCCGCCCCGGCCCTCAGCCAGGCGGTCCCAGGCCGGACCCCGAGCCCCCGCCCCGCCCCCCGCCCCCCGGCCCCCGGCCCGCGGCCCGCGGCGACCCTGACCTCGGGCTGGGCGTTCACTTTCACGAACACGCGTCCTTTGTCCGTGTCGTAACTCTGACCCTGGCTGATGCACCCGCCCCCCGAGTGGCCCGTGGCCGTGACCGAGCCGCAGCCCAGCTCCCGCCTCAGCAGCTCCTCCATGTTCCCCGCGGGTCGCCTCAGGCGGAGCGGGCGCCGCGACGGCGGAGAGCCGGGGGCCTCGGAGACGCGCCGTTACGTCACGCGGGGGCGGGGCCAGGTGAAGGCACGGGGATTGGGCGAGAGGCTGGGCGACGACAGGGTGGGGGCGGGGCCTGGGTGACGCGCAGGGATTGGGTGAGAGGCTAGGTGACGCCAAGGAGGAGGCGGGGCGACACCTGCGTGGAGGCGGGGCCGCGCTGCGGCTCCAATGGAGGCTCTGGTGGTCGCAGAATGAAGTCTGTCCCCACCGGGGAGCTTCAGTGGTTGACCACTGACCTATGAACCAGGAGGTCATGGTTTGATTCCCGGTCAGGGCACATGCCCGATTGCGGGTTCGATCCCCAGGAGGGGGCGTGCAGGAGGCGGCCGATTAGTGACTCTCATCTTGATGTTTCTTTTTTTTTTTTTAAATATATATATTTTATTGATTTTTTACAGAGAGGAAGAGAGAGGGATAGAGAGCTAGAAACATCGATAAGAGAGAATCATCAATCAGCTGCCTCCTGCACACCCCCCTCTGGGGATGTGCCCACAACCAATGCACATGCCCCTGACCGGAATTGAACCTGGGACCCTCAGTCCGCAGACCAACGCTCTATCCACTGAGCCAAACCGGCTTCGGCTCATCTTGATGTTTCTATCTCTCGCTCCCTCTCCCTTCCTCTCTAAGGTAATTATATATATAAAGAATAAAGTCCGCTTTGCTCCCTGTATTTGTCGGGGCTCTCCAGAGGAACCAAACCCACAGGATGAGTATACATATAGAATGGTTTACTTAAAGGAACCGGCTCACACAACTATGGAGGTGCGAGACCAGAATCCGAAGGGCAGACGAGTTCTGCGGACAGGATGTGCTCCCTTTGGGGAGGTCAGTGTTTGCTCTGTGCCTTTACTGAGAGGGCGCGGCCTACCCACACTAGGGAGGGCAATGGGCTTACTCCAAGGTCCAGTTATGAGTGGCTGCTTGCGTGGGGGTTTCCCTCCCGGAACCCAGCCAGCCTTGCTGCACCCGCGTCAAGCTACCACACTGCCCGGCCGGTGCCCCTCAGTGGTGAGCGTGGACCCGTGGCCCCAGAGGTCCTCGTTGGGTTGCAGACTCGATCTCCAGTAGGGGGCGCACGGAGACAGCCCATAGATGTCTCTCTCTCGTGGCTGTTTTAATCTCTCCACCCTTCTCCCTTCCTCTCTCTAAAATCACTAAAGACATATTTTTTCTTTTCTTTTCTTTTTTCTTTTATGTAGGAGAAATATTCTACTGCTCAACCTCTCCTGTAAGGTTGGCAGCCAAGAACTCCTTTCATGTAGCATGTTATGGGGGTATTCCTGCTCCCAAAGGAATGAGGAGCAGACATACTTCCACATGCAAAAAAACATATTTTTTTTTAAAAGAGAGAGTCCACATTAAGCTCAACATGAATTCCCACCCAAAGCCTCTCTCCTTGACCACGGAGTAGGATTTCCAGTTACCAGGGCTGCTGGGACAGACCCGGCTAGGACCCCAGCTCTGCCTTCCACCTCCTCCGCTCGGGCCGGGCTGCGGTGCACCGCCCAGAGGACGGGCTGTTGTCTGTGGGGCTGGGAAGGGGCGGCGCAGGCTGCCAGGAGGGGCCTGGGAAGGACGCAGACTTTGCGGGCTGGTCACACCCGCTCCGAGGGGCGGGCGTGGTGGAGCACGTGGTGGGCGGGGCACGTGTGGGCGGGGCACGCGTGGGGCCGGGACCAAATGTTGCTGGGGTGAAAGTCTGGCGCGAGACCCACATTACGTGGATTTCCTGTGGCTGTGATACTAGCACCAGTGAGGTTACAGTTTTGCTTAAAATAGTTTTTCTTTCTATATCGGAAGAACAACTGGCACCGTGGCTGAATTCTTAGTGAGTCATCAGCAAATATACGCCCAGTGGGCCAGTCTCATCAGCTGTCAGTTTCTATTTACTTTCTGACAGCAGGGGAGAGAAATCAGGAGTTCATTGGTGTGTGCAAGTGCCTGGGGCTTGAGAGGAAATATGGTCAGTCCCTTTTTAGTTCTTAAGTCTATTTTTAAAAATATATTTTGTCGATTTTTTACAGAGAGGAAGGGAGAGGGATAGAGAGTTAGAAACATCCATCAGCTGCCTCCTGCACCCCCCCCCCCCACTGGTGATGTGCCTGCAACCGAGGCACATGCCCTTGACCGGACTCGAACCTGGGACCTTCCAGTCCGCAGGCCGAAGCTCTATCCACTGAACCACACCAGTTTCGGCTTAAGTCTATTTTTATGTGAGCATCAGAGAAAGAAACTAAGGAAATGCCTTTCCATAGTCAAGTAGGAGACACATTTCATTTTATGTAAAGAGATCCCTTGTAGCCGAAACTGATTTGGCTCAGTGGATAGAGCGTGGGTCTTTGGACTGAAAGGTCCCAGGTTTGATCCCGGTCAAGGGCATGTACCTTGGTTTCGGGGGCCCATCCCCGGTAGGGGGTGTGCAGGAGGCAGCTGGTAGATGTTTCTCTCTCATCGATGTTTCTAGCTCTCTATCCCTCTCCCTTCCTCTCTGTGGAAAATCAATAAAATATTTTTTTTTAAAGAGAGAGAGAGAGAGAGAGAGAGAGAGAGATCCCTTGTAAAGGTAGGGGAGAGTAGGGGTAAGAGAGAGAGAGAGATCAACCAAAGGACTTGTGTGCATGCATATAAGCCTAACCAGTGGTCACGGACACCAGGGCTGGAGGAGTGGGAGCATGTGTGAGGAGGGGTTTGGGATGGGAATGGAGGGACAAGGACAAGTATGTGATACCTTAATCAATAAAGAAATTTTAAAAAAGAGATCCCTTGCGTGTCACCCAGCAATAGCATACATTTCTCTTCTCCCCCACTTTCCATAGGTGCTCCAGTTGTGCTCTAGGACTGACGTCCTATGTTGTGATGGAGTCCGGTGGTGCCAGACAAGAAAGGCAGGACAAAAATCTCTCTTCTCCCTCGATAAATTATCACAAGACCCTAAAACAATGGGGCAATCACAGGGTTCGCAGACAGAAAGTAAAAACAGACATAGCAGACCCAGTTGTTGCCATATGTGTATGGGTAGCAGCATCTACTGCAGGCACCGGGACCCCGTGCCTGGGCACACCAGCGGGGCATTCCGAAGTGGGCAGACCTCTGTTCCTGGTGTACTCCTTGGGTGGAGAAATCCAGTACGTCCTTCACATCACACACACACACCTGCTTCAGGTCCCCAGCGGGACTGAGCCCAGGTGTCTGAGGCAGTCTCCATAATTATGAAAATGTAAGTGGCTGCAGATGCCGCCAATCTACAGCAAGGTAGGTGTGGAGCCCTGAAAAGACACAACCCTCAGCGGGTGCTCTGACCCCACCCACCCACCCTCTCCTCCCTGGGCGTGTGAGTGCTCCCCATCCTGTTATCCTCCCACAGGGCCGAGGAATCACAACCACCAGCAAGTAAAATAAAAACAGCCCATGCGCCGAAGCCGGTTTGGCTCAGTGGTAGAGCATCAGTCTGTGGACTGAAGGGTCCTGTGTTCGATTCCGGTCAAGGGCATGTACCTTGGTTGCGGGCACATCCCCGGTAGGGGGTCTGCAAGAGGCAGCTGGCCGATGTTTCTCTCTCATGGACGTTTCTAGCTCTTTATCTCTCTCCCTTACTCTGTAAAATATCAATAAAAAATATATATTTAAAAAAACAGCCCATGCATGTCACCATTCTCAAACCAAATGATTCTTTTGTTTTTAATTTTCATTTTTAAACTATTTTAATTCCAAAAATGATTCCAGGAAGCATGGGGAGGAATGAAGGAGGTAAATTATTTCAGGGTCTCTGAATAGTGCTTGTTGTCCAGTCCAGTAAGGTAAGTAAAGCTTCATAAGGGAAATGTTTTTGGGAAACCAAAGTGATGAAAATTACATCCAACCTGAAATCACCATCCAGGAAAAAAAACTCAGAGACAGCTTGCAAAAGCCTAAATGATCTAATCAAATTATACTCATCGGATCCTACTTTTAGTAGCAGAAGCACTCATATATGCAACATAAAAACAACTCTTACCACTTATTCAGCACCTGTCATTTGCTAGATACTTTACAACCATGATTTCAAATTCTGAAAACCATTCTGAGGTAGATGGTTAAAACTGTTTGTTTTAAAAAAAAACACAGAAGAAAATTAAGCTCATTAATGTTTAATGACTCACCTAAAGCATCACAGAGCTAGTAGGCATTAAAACGAGGTTTAGGATACAAGTTTTCTTCCACAGCACCCAGCATAAGGAAAACAAACAGAATAAATTGCTCTTAGTATTTTATCCTAGTTTCATTTCCAAAATCCCAGACATGGCCAACTACTCTCATACAGCAGCAATATCTACCTTTCTAGTGTTAATAAATAAATAAATAAATAAAAACCTGTTGCTGAAATCGGTTTCACTAGGTGGACAGAGCGTCGGCCTGCGGACTGAAGGGTCCAATTCTGGTCACGGCCATGTACCTTGGTTGCAGGCACATCCCCAGTGGGAGAAGTGCAGGAGGCAGCTGGTTGGTGTGTCTCTCTCATCAATGTTTCTAGCTTTCTATCCCTCTCCCTTCCTCTCTGTAAAAAATCAATAAAATATACATTTGAAAAAAATCCAGCCTGCATTTGTCCATGTGACGCTAGTCCCTGGAGACATCACCGTGTTGACCAAAGTCAACATGATGGACCTACTCAGACGCAGGAAACAAAGCCAGGCCTTCCACACAGCCATAAGTCCTTGCAATGATTTTGTTTTAAGTCAATGTCTCTTCATGTTGCACATATTCCCCATGTCTGCTTGAAGGAATACCACAATCACCATGGAGTCTACTTTCCTGCAGTCTTTTTAAAAAAATATATAGTTTATTGAATTTTTACAGAGAGGAAGGGAGAGGGATAGAGAGGTAGAAACATCCTTGAGAGCTGAAACCGGTTTGGCTCAGTGGATAGAGTGTCAGCCTGCGGACTGGGCATGTACCTTGGTTGTGGGCATATCCCCAGTAGGAGGTATGCAGGAGGCAGCTGATTGATGTCTCTCTCTCTCTTCGGTGTTCCTAACTCTCTGTCCCTCTCCCTTTCTCTGTGTAGAAAATCAATAAAATATAAAAAAGAAAAGAAAAGAAAAGAAACATCCATGAGAGACAAACATCGACCAGCTGCCTCCTGCATGCCCCCTATTGGGAATGTGCCTGCAACCAAGGTACCTGCCCTTGACTGGAATCAAACCTGGGACCCTTCAGCCTGCAAGCTGCTGCTCTATCCACTGAGCCAAACCAGTTAGGACTACTTTCCTGCAGTCTTGTGTCGACGTTGCTGCCACCCCAAAATCCACAGGGATGTCTGCCATGGAGTACACCACCACTCCCTGACACCGAGACCTGTTTTCAGTGATACGACCCAGGACAGATTTTAACACGTGATTCCCATTCAGGAAGGACTGCTCTGCTCCAGGCTTTACCCACACTTGGTACTGGGCATAGGGTGCAAGGTAATCCGGAGCTGTGATGTGCAACCAGAATCTGTGGGTCCTAGTGAATTTTCTGAAGCAAGTCCCTAGCAACACCAGCTTGTCACCAGAGATGTTGTCACCAGAACTTCAAGATCTCACTCACATGGTGCTGCTGAAACAGCAGGTGCTGGGGGCCTATCCACCAGCAGCTGAAGGCTCTCCCCGATGCTGTGGGCAAAAGGAGGACTGGAGGCCAATTCGGAATGGATGGATCCGGCCCCTCAAATGATTATTTAAAAAAAAAATCAGCCCTAGCCAGTTTGGCTCAGTGGATAGAGCTTAGGCCTGCGGACTGAAGGGTCCCAGGTTTGATTCCTGGTCAGGGCACATGCCCGTTTGCTCCCCAGTAGAGGGAATGCAGGAGGCAGCCAATCAATGATTCTCACCATTGATGTTTCTATCTCTCTCTCCTCCCTTCCTCTCTTAAATTAATAAAAATATATACTATTTAAAAGTCAAATGAGCCCTAACCGGCTTGGCTCAGTGGATAGAGTGTCGGCCTGCGGACTAAAGGGTCCCAGGTTCGATTCTGGTCAAGGGCATGTACCTTGGTTGCAGGCACATCCCCAGTAGGGGGCGTGCAGGAGGCAGCTGATTGATGATTTTCATCGATGTTTCTATCTATCCCTCTCTCTTCCTCTTTGTAAAAAAAACCAATAAAAATATTTTTAAAGAAGAGAATAAACATTGTTTATACCCTCAAATATCTTTTTAAAAAATTATATTAAAAAATAAATAAAAGTCAAATGGCCCTAGCCGGCTTGGCTCAGTGGATAGAGCATCAGCCTACGGACTGAAAGGTCCCAGGTTCCATTCCGGCCAAGGGCACATGCCTGAGTTGCGGGCTTGATCCCCACTAGGGGGTGCGCACGGGGTGATTCTTCTCTCATCATTGACTGTACAGTCATTTGACTTTTAAAAAAAATATTTCTTTATTGATTTCAGAGACGAAGGGAGGAGATACAGAAACATCAATGATTTTTGACCCAATAGGGAAAGAAAATGTGATGCTGCAGAAGAGAAAGTGGGTGGCATTGGCACAAAGATTTTATTGAGACAAACGGCCACCTACCTGGTCAGCACTTCAGAGCTGAAGGCAGGCCCAGGCCTGAAGACCGTGGCTCCCTAGGCCGGGAGGGGGCCCCGGGTCTGGAGGGCCCCCCTGTCCTCTCCTCCAGCACCTGCACAGACACGTGCACCCGTACCCAGGCGCACGAGCACACACAGGTCCGTGCACCCACGGACTCTGAGTCCCTCTGGGACCAGGAGGAGGCCTGAGCAGCCGGCCCGGACAGGGACGCCTGGCGCCGGGAGACTCGCCCTGGCGCCCGGCCGGGGGTCGGTGTACAGAGTCGCCCCAACGCCCCCGGTGCCGGCCCACGCGGCACAGTGAGCGCCCGCCCCGCCCCCTGCTCAGCCCGCCCCGCATTGGCTGCCGGAGCAGCGTCCCCGCCCCCTGTCACCTCTGGCTCCGCCCACCCCGTCCCTGGACCCCCATGGCCCCGCCTCCCGTCCACCATTGGCTGCGGCTGTTGTGGGCGTGGGTCTGGAGGCGGAGACCACCGCAAGATGGACGGGCAAGGTAGCCAATGAGCGCGCACAGCTACCTTAGCAACTACGGCCAGCCAATGGCGGGGCGGGGCGGGGCCGCACCCTGTCAGGCGGTGGGGACGCGGAGCCCAGCGCTCGCCGACTGCGGTGTGCGGGCGCCTGTGTCCCCGCCGCCGCCTCCGCGCCGCCCCGTCCCGCGGGCCGGGCATGGGCGCGGGCGCCGGCACCATGAGCGTCCTGGGGAGCCCGATCCGCGCCTACGACTTCCTGCTCAAGTTCCTGCTGGTGGGCGACAGCGACGTGGGCAAGGGCGAGATCCTGGCGAGCCTGCAGGACGGCGCGGCCGAGTCCCCCTACGGCCACCCGGCGGGTGAGCGCGGGCGGGCGGGGGGGTGCGAGGCGGGCGGGACCGGGGGAAGCGCCGGAGGGCCGCGGGGAGCCGGGCCGGGCCGGGCGGGCCGGGCGGGAGGGAGGGAGCGCACCGCGGGTCGGAGGAGCGGAGCTGGGTGCGCGGAGCGTGGGCTCGGGGCCGGCCTGTCTCCGCCGGGATCGGGCCACTCTCCGAGGGCGGCTCCGGCGGCGCCCCGTCCGCACGGGGGACCCAGGCGGCTGTGCGGAGCCGGGACGGACGCAGATGCGCATCTTCCGTCCGTCCTCCCGCCTGGAGGGACCAGCGGGGGGCCGGCCGGGGGGGGGGGGGGGGTCCGCCCGACGGGGTGACGGCGAGGCGGGGGAGCCGTGGGGACCTGGAGCCCCCCCCCCCCCGCAGGGAGGCCCACGTGCGCGCGACGCATTTGGAAAGAACGCGTGGGTGCGGAGACGGCGGGTGGGCGCGTGGGACCCAAGGGGAGCGGCTTGGGCTCCCGGTGGCCGCTCCGCGCGTGGGTCGGATGGAAGAGGAGCAAGCGGAGGCGCGAAGGCCCAGTCTGGGGCTCCTCCGGCCCCGGCGTGACCTGAGGGCTCCGGTCCAGGCGGTCCGGCCTGGGAGGGCAGGGGACCCACGTGGCCCGGAGAGCGCGGTCTGGGGCGGAGAACGTGCGAGAGCCGGGTCCGGGTCGGAGGCCCGTGGTCCCGGGGTTTCCCCACCGTTTGAGGGTTGACAGCCGCAACCCCAAGAGGAGTGGACCGTAGGAGGGAAGGGGGGGGTAGGAGGAGAGGAAAGTGCGGGGCCAGAAACCTGAGCCGGGAGCCGGGAGGCGGGTCTGTGCCCCTCGCTAGCCTCCGGGCGGTGCGGACTGAGCGGGAAGGAACCTGCGCTTGGCCACCCTTGAGCGTCCTCTCGGGGTGGGAGCCACACCTGGGCCCCTGGGCGCAGGCCCCGCGGCCTGCCGCTCACTCTGGGCTCACAGTCCGGCTCTCCTTAGACACATCCATGAGAGAGAATCATCCATCAGCTGCCTCCTGCACACCCCCCACTGGGAATGTGCCTGCAACCAAGGTACATGCCCCTGATTGATTGGAATTGAACCCGGACCCTTCAGTCCACAGGCCGATGAGCTGATCTATCCACTGAGCCACATCGGCTACCCCGAAGTCTTTTCCTTTTCAACGTGAGGATCTATTTGGCTTTAATCAGAGGTCCATGAACTGGGCAGCATCCCATCCAGCCACTGGCAGGGTGCTCCCAGGGGTGGGGGCTTGATGCCCGCACCAGCCTGGGTTTGTCTCCCACCTCCCCAGGGAGGACAGAACCGAGAAGACAGTGCAAAGGAGTAGTTTGCACAGCGTGGGAGGTGGGGGGGGGTGAGGGGAGGGTTCACCAGGAGATATATAAATAGGATCTGAGGCGGGAAGAGGGGGAGCATTTGGCTCTGCTTCAGGAGAGGGTGCAGGGCACCCCTGAGGGGCAGCAGTCGTGGTAGGACCCTGGGTGGGCTACATGGGGGTCAGGGGAGGGGAAGGGGGAGGGGGAAAGCCGGGCCCTGCCCGAGTGGCTCGGTGGTTGAGCATCGACCATGAGCCTGACCTCGGCTTGATGCTGTGGTGTGGGCTCGGACCCCAGGGTAGGGTGTGCTGGAGGCAGCCGATCCATGATTCTCTCTCATCCTTGATGTTTCTATCTCTCTCCCGCTCCCTTCCTGTTGGAGATCAATAAAAAAATATATATATTAGAAGAGAGTGGGCAGGAGGGAGCATTGGGCTCCTGAGCAAGGGAGTACAGAACACGGGGTCACCTTAGGGAGAGTGGCCGGGAGGAGGGTGTGGAGGGAGAGCCGGGGGAGTTTGAGACGATGGGCATGAGCCCAGGAGGAGAACCTGGACTCACCCTCGGATTGCAGTGGACAGAGGACCACCTGGCGGTCCCATGCAGATTCCGGTGGATTCTAGAGCAGTGTTGTCCGAGATGGCCCATTAGCTACACGGGGCTTTTTAAATTTAGGGGTAGTTACACTTGAAGTGGTCAAGCCCTAGCCAGTTTGGCTCGGTGGATAGAGCATGGGCCTAGGGACTGAGGGTCTGTGTTCAAGGGCCCAATCCCCAGGGGGGGCGTGCAGGAGGCAGCCAACCCATGACTCGCTCATCATTGATGTGTCTATCTCTCTTCCTCTCCCTTCCTCTCTGAAATCAATAAAAAATGTATTTAAAAAGAAAAGAAAGGACCCAGGATGGCACACTGACCTCTCATAAGGTCAGAGATGATGAAAAATTGTGAAAAGTGGGAATCTTTTATTTTTTTTTAAAGACAGGTTTAACTTTAAAACTAGAGTGCTTCTGACATCAGAAGGCATGTTCAGCTTCGCAGCTCCCTTCCCCTCCGCCCACCCACACCCGAGTTTTGCAGCCTGTTTGTCGTGTCCACACTGCCCAGGTTTATAGCACTCACGTGTGTTGTTGCTGGGTGATGACTCACCAGGTCAGGTCTCAGTGCTCACCGCCGGTCCTGCTTCCACCCTGTGTCAGCGAGCTCTTTGCTCTGCTCTCTCCCCAATTAGCTGGATTTCTTTTCCTGCCGATTTCCAGGGAGGGCTCATGTCTATTTCCCGAACATTTTCACATTTGAGAATGTCTAGGCCGTTGTCCTTATGGTTGAAGGATAGCTTGGCTGGGTATAATATTCTTGGGTTGTATCTTTTCCCCTCAACACTGTGTGACTATCGTCCCACTGCCTCCCTGGCATTGGAGGTGCTGTGGTGAAGCCGATTTTTCTCCCAGGTGGGCGATTTGCCTTTTCTTCCTGAATTTCTGAACAAGTGGTCATCTGAAGGAGCAACACAGCAGAATAGCACACATATCAAGTCGCAGGTATATCAACATGTGTGTAACTCCATCCATTAAAAAAAAAAAAAACATGTGTTCTTAACTGGTAGCAACTTCTCACCCTCTTAGTGGCTTAAAACAACATAATTTTACTACCTTAGACTCTTAGGGGTCAGGAATCAACAAACACAGCCTGGCTGGGTAACCTCCAGGTGTGGGCGGCGCTGCGGGTGTCTGTTTCTTGCCTTTTCCAGCTTCTGGGACCAGCCTGCATTCCTTGTCTTATGGCCTCTTCTTCCTCCTCCAAAGCCAGCAATGGCTGGTTGAGTCTTTCTCACTTCACATCACTGTGACACTGACTCTGCCTCCATCTTCTGACACTAAATGCTACAACCTCTTGCCTCCCATTCCCCCTCCCCCTAGCGCGAGACTCTGTTTTCTCTCACTGCTTTCTCCTGGCTATTTCTTCAGCTTCTGTTCCCAGCAGGAAATCCCATCTTCCTTTCTCAGTTTCTACAATAATACCTCCCCCTTATCGGCAGTGTAGAAGCATCATCTCCTGAGACAGGTTACATTCGTGGGCCCAGAGAGGGTGAGTAACTCCCTCAGGATCACACAGCATGCGTGTAAGAGCCGAGTGGGAGGGTGGCCGGCTCTGGGCCCTACTTTTGATCACACCCCCTGTGGCCCCTCTGGTTCAGAAGGGCTCAGAGAGGTGGCTCCCCACCCCCCTCCTCCTTGAGGAGCATTGGAACGTCTCTCCTGAAAGTGACCTCGGTTTCGGGTTCTTGTCCTTTCTCTTTGCCTTTGACAAGCCTCCACCAGGAGATGCAGGCACCCGCGATGCTGCAGACAGTGGTGCATCTGCCAGTTTGATGGCTACACTGTCGGTTTCCCTTGGCAACCACTTGAAGATTTAAAGCACGATTTTTTTCAAGTCGCCACTTCAGGTTTGGCGAGAGTGGCATCGCGTCGTACCCTTTTCCTTGCGGTGTCACTCCTTAAAGAAGAGGCGACAGGTGCCTTCCGCTCTGCCCACGGCAGGGCCACATGCACACACAGTCCGTTTGTTCAGTGCCCTGGGTTTTTAAAAGCTAAGCCATACAGCCAAAACCAGTTTGACTCAGTGGTAGAGCGTCGGTCTGCGGACTGAAAGGTCCCGGGTTCGATTCCGGTCAGGGGCATGTACATTGGTTGCGGGCACATCTCCAGTAGAGGGTGTGCAAGAGGCAGCTGGTCGATGTTTCTCTCTCATCGACGTTTCTAGCTCTCTATCCCTCTCCCTTCCTCTCTGTGAAATATCAGTTAAAAGAAAGTCTCTCTCCCCTCTGCCCTGTGGGGCCTCGTCCCTGCAGGGTGACCACCTTTTAGTCTGCCCCCTGATCCCTGCATCCCCCAACCCCGGGGGAGCCTGACTTCAATGCTGGGCGCCCAGCTTCCCCAGGGGACGCGGTCAGTCCCTGGGCTGGGCGTCCACCCACCGTGCTCGGTGCCCTCTGTTGCTGGCCCCCCGCACGGCGGCGGCTGCAGAGTGGACATGGCCGAGCAGGCACCGCCGGTGGCTCTGCCGCCTCCAGCTGCTCACCCTCAGCAGCCTGGCCGAGGTGGAGAGGAGCAGCAGGGGCTCATCACCGGAGCACCTGCGGCCACTTCGCCGCTTTCTCACAGAGAAGGGAGAGGGAGTGAGGAACAGCGATGAGAGAAATAACCACCAGCCGCCTCCTGCACACACACACACACACACGCGCGCACACACACACACACACACACACACACACACGGATGTGCCTGCAGCCAAGGTGCATGCCCTTGACCAGACTCGAACCTGGGACCCTTGAGTCCGTAGGCTGACGCTCTACCCACTAGGCCACACCAGCAGGGCCCTCCCCAGGCTTCTTCAGCTTAACTGGCTACAGAGAATGAACTGTGTCGAAGCAAAAGCGGGGACCAGCCCCTGTGCCCAAGGGGCTGTGGCTCCGTGGCTGAGCATTGCCCTCGGAGCCAGGAAGTCACGGTTCAACCCGCGGAGCAGGGCACGTGTCCTGGTGGCAGACTTGATCCTCAGGGTGGGGCGTGCAGGAGGCAGCCGATGGGTGATTCTCCCTCTCCCTCGCCCTTCCTCTCCGAAATTAAAAAAAAATCTGTGTCTGAAAAATCAGAGATTTAGGTTTTATCAGATTCACAAGCAAACCATGTCAAAGGCAGTCCTGATGTGATGGCTCCCACATCAGCTCGCCCGGCCCCTTCCTGGAGGCCTGACCGAGTTCTCGCAGGACCCAGGGCGCCCTCCTCCATCCTGCCCACCCACACGCCGCAGCGGGAACTCCGAT
This sequence comes from Vespertilio murinus, assembly GCA_963924515.1. Taxonomy (NCBI): domain Eukaryota; kingdom Metazoa; phylum Chordata; class Mammalia; order Chiroptera; family Vespertilionidae; genus Vespertilio; species Vespertilio murinus. Next base: position 242,738 of record OZ004718.1, read on the forward strand.
CTCCCCGAAGCTGGCCCACGTCTGCATCTCGGTCGAGGTCAGCTGCTGGGCCCTGCTCGGCCTGTGGCCCTTTGTGCCCAAGACGCTGCACTCTGGGGCGTTTGACGTGGGCCAGTGCCCCCGTGCTTCTTAACTGGCACCTCTTCCATTCCAGGGGTGCCGTTCGCCCCACTTTAAGGACCTCGCTGGCTTCAGAGAGGAAAGAAGAGGGAGTGAGAGAGAAAAACATCAAAGCTGAGAGATGAGAGAGAACAATGGATCAGCTGCCTCCTGCATGTCACCCACTCGGGGAGCGAGCCTGTAACCCAGGCATGTGCCCTGACCGGGAATCAAACTGTGACCTCCTGGTTCATAGGTCGACACTCAACCACTGAGCCACACCAGCTGGGCTAGAAATGTATTTTATGCTTAGATATAATATACTTTCCACATGTAGTATACATATACGTATACATGAATGCATATATGTGTATAACTACATATATGCACATGCAACTAACTTGTGTGTTTTTTTATTGATTTTTTTACAGAGAGGAAGAGAAAGGGATAGAGAGTTAGAAACATCGATGAGAGAGAAACATCGACCAGCTGCCTCCTGCACACCCCCCACTGGGGATTTGCTCATAACCAAGGTACATGCCCTTAACTGGAATCGAACCTGGGACCTTTCGAGCCAAACCGGCTTTGGCTGGTTCCAGGTCTTGCTCTGTGGAGCGTGTCTCACGCTGAGAGTCCAGCCTCCAGGCCCCGCTGGGGTCAGGCAGCCCTGCGACGGGGCCTTCGCGGTGGGAACTCACGTGCCTCGTGGTCCGAGACCCTGCCAGGTGGGGGTGCGAGGCTGACCCGCGTCTGGAACCAGACGGGAGGGGGACCGTTCCAGCCCTGAGCCCGGAGCCCGGCTTCCGGCCTGGGACCCGGCGAAGGGTCCTCTCGTGGGAGACGCCCCGGCCTGCGGGTGGAGAGCCACGCAGGCCGGGGGCTCAGGCCGCCCCAGGCTCCCACCTCTCCAGCTAATGGTTAGCGGGTCCCCCTCCGGCAGCGTGACTCAGCCCAGGCTGCTCAGGAGTGTGAATCACACGGCGACTCGTGACAGCGCTGGCATTTTGTGTGATTAAAAATAAAAGCAAGAGCTAGTTTACGGGGGGCCGCGTCGTAAACACAGCCTGGCCACGAGGAGATGGAGGTGCCGGGTCCCCTGCTTTGATGTCTCTCAGAAAAGCCAGGACGGCCGAGACCGGTGTGGCTCAGTGGATAGAGCGCCGGCCTGCAGACCGAAGGGTCCCGGGTTCGATTCCGGTCAAGGGCATGTACCTTGGTTGTGGGCACATCCCCGGTAGGGGGTGTGCAGGAGGCAGCTGATGAATGATTCTCTCATCGATGTTTCTAACTCTCTATCTCTCTCCCTTCCTCTCTGTAAAAAATCAATTAAAAGTATTAAATATATATATATATATATATATATATATATATATATATATATTTATATGAAAAACCAGGACGGAGAAGCCAGCAGGGAACACGCTCCGAGACGCAGAGGCAGGAAGAGCAGGGTGCTGCTCCATGAGTGGCTCCCCTCCCCTGTGGTGGATGCACGCCAACGCCCCCCCCCCCCCCCCCCCCCGGCCGTCCCAGTCCCCGAGGGGCAGGCGCGGGGCCTGGCTGAAGCTCCCAGCCTATCCCGGGTCCCCTCCTCAGCCCCTCCCACCCCTGTACCCATGTGCCCTCCCCATCCCCAAAGCCAGGCAGAGTCAGTTTCGGGGCAGGACAAATGTGCATGCATATTTCTGAGGTCAGACTTACTGGATAGGAAAGGAACCCTTTTAAAGGGAACAATTCGGTGGCGGCTAGTAACTTCGGTCTCATGAGCCCCCACTCTCTAACTCCAGAACTTTACCCTCGTCCCGTCCCCGGAACCGCCGGCCTCCCATCGGACCTTTCAGTTCAGCATCAGCTGCGTTCCTCAGCCTGGCCCGGGCGGCCCCGTGGCTGAGCGTCGACCCATGTCCGAGAGGTCACCAGTTCAGTCCTGGCTGGAGCAGGCAGGAGGCAGCCCGCCGGTGTTCCTCTCACCCATGTTTCAGTCTCTCTCTCTCCTTCTCTCTCTCCCAAGCCAATAGAAACATTTAAATAAGAAAACGATGTGTTTCTCAAAAGCCAGGTTCTCAAGGGCAAATATGTCTGTAAATGGCAGTTAGCCCATATTTTCACCGTAATCAAGCCCTCTCGGCGACGGAGGCCCGTGCCCGCGGCCTCGCTAAAATGGGAGAAGCAGGTGGTGGAGGGTGGAAACAGATTCCTAAATTATTCATTCTTCCCGCAGAGCTAAAAGCGTATTGGCCGGCTGGGCATTTGAGGTTTCCTTTTTTTATTTTTTTATTTTTATTTTAAAGAAGGCTAAAAATGTGTCTCTGCTTGTCCCTTACTCTGACTCACTCGAGCCTTCTGACAGGTTTTGTTCTGGAAGCTTTTGTGTATTTTGATTTCTGATGGACAAAGCTCCTGGCGAATGAGTTTAGGACGGAGATGTGAGGTACACGTTCCGATCCCGGCACCGGCATGGCGCCTTTCAGGAATGTCAGGTCCTGCCCTGGCTGGTGTTGCTCAGTGGATAGAGCACCGGCTCCGGACTGAAGGGTCCCGGGTTCGGAAGTTAAACAGGAGCCGTCTCTGCAGGCTCCCTGTCCGGACGCAGGAACCACCCCCACCACCACCACCACCACCACCACCCTCCCCCCCAGTTATCTCCAGATCGGAGCAGACTCCCAAGTGCACCCATCCTTCCCGTCGACGGAGGAAAATCCCAGCATTCCCCAGGGAAACGGAATGTCTCCCAAAACACGTTTTCCAGTGACTTCAAAGTTAATGGACCAAATATAAAGTTAATGTCCAGTTTGCCATATATGTCTACGTAGATCCCATTTATGTGCCACATGCAGTGGTGCGTTCTATAGTGTGTGTGTGTGTGTGTGTGTGTGTGTGTGTGTGTGTGTGTCTCAGGCCCTACAGGCCCTGGGGCTGGGAGGAAGGCCTTGGTAATCAGTTGTTCCAAAGGGTAATTCCACCGAGTCTGAAGCTACTGAGCTAGACTTTCTGCAAAATCTATGCTCAGCCCCACAACCCGGGTGCCGTGCCCTGGAATGGGGAGCTGAATCTGTTGTCACCCCACAAGGCACGTCGCCTTACCCTCCTCAGCCTGCTTTACAGACAGGAGGCGTTAGCCCTGGCTGGTGTGGCTCAATGGTTGAGCATCACCCGTGCACTGGAGGGTGGCTTCAGGTCAAGGGCGCATACCTGGGGAGGTAACCAATCGATTTCTCTCTCCTCTCTCTCTCTCTCTCTCTCTCCTCTCCTCTCCCTCTCTCCCCTCCCCTCTCTCCATCTTCCCCTCCTCCTCCTCCCTTCCACTCTAAAATCAGTGGTGAAATACCCTAGGGTAAGGATTAACAACAACCAAAAAGACGGGAGACTTTATGGGCAGTGTGTTCTTTTCCCCGTGGCTCTTTGGGCGGGGAGGGGGTATTCTAACATTCTAGATCTTTCCGGGAGCACAGGCCAAGCCCTTGGAGACGACCCCGTCTCTCCTATGGACTTTGGAGGAGCCTGCACCCACGGCAGGATCCCTCCAGGGCCAGGCCCGCGCCCTCCCCCCGGCTGCCTCCCCGGGCACTACCCCCAGAGGGTAAGGCTGGGGCGGCACCGAGTCTTCATGGGGCGCCGGTGCTGAGCCCTCAGAGGCCAGGCCAGCACCACAGCCTCTCCGCTTGCTGAGCCGCCGGGTCCTGCTTTGGGGAAAAGCTTCTCCTTCCTTCGCTCGCTCCCCTCGCCGCCCACCTGTGCGTGCTCTCGCGTTCTCCTCCTCAGATCCGGAGACTCCTGTGCGCGCAGGAGGGGTTCTCGGAGAAGCAGGAGCGTGGCTTCTGGCTGAATGGGGAGGAATAGTTCTCCTTCTTGGAAATGATTATAGTTTTTTCTTCTTCTTCTTCTTCTTCTTCTTCTTCTTCTTCTTCTTCTTCTTCTCCTCCTCCTCCTCCTCCTCCTCCTCCTCCTCCTCCTCCTCCTCCTCTTTCTCCTCCTCTTTCTCCTCCTCCTCCTCTTTCTTCTTCTGATCTTAGAAGAAATACATGCTCATTGAAGAAAACTTGAAACGAGAGAAAGTCCTTTTTTAAGTAAAAACTACCCAGGTTCTGCAGCCCGGAGACTTGCGTGACGTGCACACACGTGGTCTTGCAGAGCTGCGGTGGCCTCCCACCTGATTTCACGTCCTCCATAACGAGACGTCCTCGGTGCGATCACTGGTGGGAGCCATCTCTGTGTTAGCCCCTGTGGGAGCGGAGGGGGCGCGGATGGGCGGGGGTGTGTGTGGGGGGCGTGGAGCCCCCCGGGGGGCCCACAGCAGGGAGACCCCGGCCTGAGCGCCGGGCCTCTGCAGGGAGAGAGGGAGAGTCCTGCCCCCACCCCAGCGTGAGAGCAGGTCCCCGGCCGCGTCCTGTGGAGGAGGATGACGGGGGACGCTGCGGCCAGCTCCCCTCACGCCGCTGCCCACCCTCCACAGGCATCGACTACAAGACCACCACCATTCTGCTGGACGGCCGGCGGGTGAAGCTGCAGCTCTGGTGAGTCTGGCGCCCCCTCGGCCCGAGCCGGCCCAGCCTCAGAGCTCAGAGCTCAGCCTGCACCTGGGGAGGATCCTCTCCGCCCGCCTGGCCCCCTGGCCCGGGGCTCCCCGGAGGAGGGGCTGACCCTGGCGTCTGGGCCCAAGCTTTCGCCCTGGGCCTTGTGGGCCCTGCCGTCGGCCAGGACTCCGTGGCCTGAACTCCCCCGGGGCTCAGCGGCTCCAAGCTTTCTCTGGATGTGCCCCCCCTAGGCACCATCTGAACAGGCCCTCGTTTCTGGGTTGGGTGGTCCCTCCGCATCCCACCCACCCCCGCCCCCACGCCGGAGCCCCCCACCCCGGGGGGCACCGGAGGCCAGGTGAATGTCCACACGTTCTGGCCGAGGCGGGGTCAGGGACGGCCCTGCAGGCCCCAGGGCAGAGCGGGGTGCGGTCCCTCAGGGTCGCTCTCCTGGCCCACAGACCTTCCAGCCGCCCGCCTGCGGGCAAGGCCCGAGCACCCGCGGCTCGCTGGGCTGATGGGTGGTTCCGAGGATGGGCTGCCCCAGCCCTGGCCTCGGAGCGGGCCCTGCTCCCCGAGTCTGGGGAAGGCCACCGGGTCGGCTTTACATGATCGGCTCAGCGTCAGTGGAAGCCAAGGGATCCCGCCAAATCCTCCCGCCTCCCCCTCCCGAATGAGATTCACATCCCTCACAGCACAGCTTTGCCTCCAGATTCCACAACATTTTGAAGCTGACACTGGATTTATTTAAATGTCAGAATTAGGGTGTTGAAACCTGTCACTAGTTTTTCTAGTTTGGCTTACAGAATGAGCACCAGAAAAGAGCATGAGCCCAGGACAGTCCGATGTCCGGGGCCCCCCAGGGGACGAGGGGACCGTTCGTGGGGGTCTCGGACTGTCCACGACACGGCCACCAGCGGACGAGGGTCCCACGTGTGGTGCCCTGGGGTCAGGAAGAAGCGGCAATGTCTCACCCGTCCCCACCACCTGCTCCTTCCAGGGACACGTCCGGGCAGGGGAGATTCTGCACCATTTTCCGCTCCTACTCGCGGGGCGCACAGGTAACTCCCCGAGCGGGAGGTCGCGCTGACATGTGGGATGCTCGATCCCGGACACGTGGGCAGTTAGGCTCGATGCGTAAACCGAGGCCCGAGTCCGCTGCGGCTGTGGAGGGTGTGGTGGCTCACAAGCCTTGGTTGTCGCCAGGGCTGTCCGTGCGCATGTGCCTGTGCACAGTGTTCTATGCACGTGCGTGTTCATGCACACGTGCGAGGCTGTCTACACATGCACAGGCGTATTCATGTTGCACACCCGTGTTTGCAATGCATGTGTTTTGTTGTGCATGTGTGTGCTTGTACACACGTTGCACACAGGAGAGCTGTGTGTGTGTGCACGTGTGTCTGTGCACGTGCACACCTGTGTTGGTGTAAATGTCCCTGTGTGCATGGCTGTTCATGTGCGTGCACCTGTGTTAATGGTCCTGCGTGTGTCTGTGTGTGTGCACCCAGGCACCCCGGTGGGTGGGCTCTGCTCCTCCGGAGCCGGTGAGCCCGGCTCCCATGCCCGTGTCCCTGGAGCAGCTTGTGGATGTGGGGCATGGAGTTCCAGCCCCAGCCCACCTGGATGTTGGATGCTCAGCAATGAGCCTGGGAAATAGTGGGAATAATCCCGTAACGGCTCCATCTGATGGCGAATGCGAACAGCCGTGTTAGAAAAGCTGGCCGGGCGGCAAGCTGAGTCTGTTACCGTGTGGCCCTCACGTGGCAGCGCAGCCCGGAGCTGCGCCCGCGGTGAGGTCACCGGTGCCTCTCTCCAGGGGGTGATCCTGGTCTACGACATCGCAAACCGCTGGTCCTTTGACGGCATCAACCGCTGGATAAAGGAGATCGACGAGGTGTGCCTCCGAGCGCCCCTCCCTCCCTGTGGGCGCGGGGCGGGGGGGGGCGGAGCTGGACTGGGACCGGGGTGGGGTGCCCTGCCGTGGTCAGGTGGGGTCACGGGGTGCCCTGCCGTGGTCAGGTGGGGTCACGGGGTGCCCTGCCGTGGTCAGGTGGGGTCACGGGCAGTGCCCCGGCTGCTGCCTGCTGGCGCCCTGACCAGCCCCACTGCCCAGGGGGACGTGGCGTGGCGGAGACCACACCCACTGTCTGAGCTTCCTGCCGCTGCTCTAACACAAGACCTTCAACCAGGTGGCTCAAAGCCACACACGTATTTCTCACGTTTGGAGCCAGAAGTCCAGGATGAAGGTGTGGGCAGGGCCGCGCTCCCTCCTGACATCCTGAGGAGGCTCCTTCCTGTCCCTCCCTCCGCTGTGGCTGCGGCAGCCCCGGCGCCCCTGGGCCTCGAGCTGCTTCCCCGTCTCCATCCGCGGTCACCGCCTCCTCCCTGTGTCCTCTTATGCGGACCCCGGTGACTGGGTGTAGGCTCACCCCACTGGCCTCATCTCAGCCAGTCACATCCTCACAGACCCCATTTCCAAACACGGACACGTTCCGAAGTTCTGGGTCCGCATAAACTTGGGGGGCATGCCATCTAGTACCCCAGTACACCCACGGTGCCAACCGCACAGCTCACACAAGTAACTCGCTTTCCTCGCCTTCCTTTCGCCGTCAGCACGCTCCCGGGGTCCCTAAGATCCTGGTGGGGAACCGCCTGCACCTGGCCTTCAAGCGGCAGGTCCCCACGGAGCAGGCCCAGGCCTACGCCGAGCGCCTGGGCGTCACCTTCTTCGAGGTCAGCCCGCTGTGCAACTTCAACATCACCGAGTCCTTCACGGAGCTGGCCAGGATCGTGCTGCTGCGGCACGGCATGGACCGGCTCTGGCGGCCGAGCAAGGGTAGGCACTGAGCCGCCCCGGCCCTGGGCGCTGCGTGCCCTCCCAGGACCTGCCTCGGGCTGCCACTTCCGCGCCCACGGCGTAACTGCGCTGGCTTGGAGGGAAATCGCGGCCACGGCTCTGTGGCAGACCATTTATCGTGAGGTGGCTGCAGGCGTCCGTGCTGAGCGGGGGTCGTGTCTGAGCAGGACCCCCAGCCTATGAGGAGGGACCCCTGGGGCAGTCCTGTGGCTTCCCATGACCCTCGACCTTGCTGCGGATGGCTCATCACCTTAGGAATAATGCCCTTTCCGCTTTGTTTATAAAGAGAGAAACCTGAGGAATAGAAGTGCTCAGGGTCTTTTTAAAAATATATATTTTTATTGATTTCAGAGAGGAAGGGAGAGGGAGAGAGAAAGAGAGAGAGAGAGAGAGAGAGAGAGAGAGAGAGAGAGAGACATCCATGATGAGAGAGAATCACTGATTGGCTGCCTCCTGCACGCTCCACACTGGGGATTGAGCTCACAACCCGGCCTGTGCCCTGACCGGAATCAAACCGTGACCTCCTGGTTCATAGGTCGATGCTCAGCCCCTGAGCCACGCCGGCCGGACAGGGGTCTTTCTGAGAGTGTAACTGGCAGTAGAAGGCATATTACAATCCCCGAGGAGGCCTCCTGGGACACCCTCCCTGCCCCTCACCTCTCAGACCTGAGGGAGAGATGGTGGCCTCTCGGGTTTTGGGGGACAAACTGAGTTTAGGGTGATGAGAGTCGTGCCAGCGGCTGCCCGTGGGTGCGAGGGGAGCGCCAGCCCCGGCTCTCCTGTCCACCCGCCCCGGGTCCTGGGGAAGGCGGTGGGCCGGTGGGCGGGGCCGCCCCGAGGTCGGCGGCAGGGACCGCCTGAGCACGGCTTCTCTTCTCTCCCAAGTGCTGAGCCTGCAGGACCTGTGCTGCCGGGCGGTGGTGTCCTGCACCCCCGTGCACCTGGTGGACAAGCTCCCGCTCCCGCTGGCCCTGAGGAGCCACCTCAAGTCCTTCTCCATGGCCAACGGCCTCAACGCCAGGATGATGCACGGCCGCTCCTACTCCGTCACGGCCGGCGCGCTGCACAAGCGGAGCGGCCTGCGCAAAGGCAAAGCCGGGCGGCTGCCCCAGAGCCCGCCCCAGCGCTGTGCCCGGAGCAGCTGCAAGGTCTCCTAGGAGGCGGGACCGGGCACCCGCTGCGGACTCCCGCGGCTCCGGCCGCCCCGCGGGAGCCGGGGGGCCACGCCGGGCCGAGGAACACTGGCCAGACATGCGCTCGGGGCGACGGACACCCACGCCACGGTTTGGTGTTGTTTCCACGTGGATGTGCATGAAGCTCTTGTGTAGACGTGTGTTCATAAAGGGGAGAGTGGTTCTCTGCCTGCCTCTCATACCGCGCGGCTCCACTGTTATTTGTGCCACCGGGGCGGTGCCTGTGCCCTCAGCACGGCGGCCTCGGCGGGAATGGGCTGTGTGTGCGCTGTGTGAGCCCGGGCCTGACCGCGGCGCCGGGTACGCTGAGTCGACGCGGAGAGAGGCCTTTTTGTAAACTCCTTTTTAACTAATTTATAAACGCTGCGGACGCACCCGGGATCCTGGAGAGCAGATCCGTCCCACTTCTGTACAAAATGGGTTTGATAAAGCTTTTGCTATGTTCTTTACAATGTTTCGGGATTAATAAGTGATTTATATGCATATTTCCTGTCCATCTACGTGGTGTTTTTTTTTATTTATTTTTTTTGTATGAAATGTTCCACACGTTATGAAGCAGAGAAAAGAAAGTGCCGAAGATCCCTCTGGTGGTCGAACCCAGAGCGGCTACCGCAGAGTTGGGTGGGCAGGCGCCCGCCGGCGGGAAAAGGCGGGTGCGGGCGCGGGAGGGGACGGTGGGAGGTTTGCCTGCTCTCGGCAGCCCCCGGCGGGGCTGGCTGTACTGACAGCCCTTTACTTCCCGGCCTCACCGCCTGGTTCAGGCGCCAGTTCACGCGTCCGAGCAGGGATGGGGCGTTGGCAATCTGCGGAAAAAGATTCATTTTCCCGAAAAGACAGGTAGAGGCAGGAAGAGGGGAGCACCCTCGGCCCCGGAACAATGTGGGCTCAGGGCGCCGACTCCCGGGCGGGTGAACATCCACGCATAACCACCGTGAGCCCTCGGCGTGGCAAGGACCCTCGGACAACCCGCTTGACCTCCTCGGGCCGCCTGGATGCGACCTGTGGCCGGGCTGTCCGGCCCCCTCTCTTCCGGGCCACTCGGCTGGGAAGGTGCCGAGAGATGCCCTCGGGGCACAGCGGCCGCCTTTGCGAAGACCCCGTGGGGTCTGTCCTCCCTGGCAGTCCTGTGAGCTGTCTCCCTGTGGCAGCGAGAGGTTGGAAGGAAGGATTGAAAACGTAGCATGAGTTGAGGTGTCCTCTGTTTCTGTGAGTGGTTGACAGGTTTTAGGAGTTGGAGGAGCCCTAGAGCCGGGAGCCACCTTTGTTCAGAGATGGGGAAACCGAGGCCCAGGGAGGAGAAACGAGACTGGCTCGGAAGGCCGGGACAATGTCCGCAGGGGAGCAGGCAGTGGACAGCAGCAGGTCAGCCCCGAGGCGCCGCTGGCCTGGGGGGGACACCATGGGCATTGGATGGAGGCAGGGAGGGGCGGGCATGCTGGCCGGGAAGCTGAGGCAGCCGAGATGGGGCCTCTCTCCCCTTCGTCTGCAACTAGGAGGGGCCAGGAGGGGTCCCAGCGGAATGAAACCCCCTCTTCTCCCCTTTGAAGAACGCACTTCTCAAGACCCCGCAGGAGAGCGATGGCGCACGGCCCACGGCTGGTGGCGGCCACTGGGGATGGGTCCCCTGGGACAAGCAGCGCCCTTCCCCTTCCCTGTCCTAACTGTTTCCGAGAACGACGCCCCAGGGTGACATGTGTGTCCTAGGTCTTCGGGAGGCTCCGTGCCTCAGTGACGGCGCTCTCTCACAGCACACGCTCCAAGGCCCCGGCCCTCTGCAGACCAGGCTCAGGTGGCCGCCAGGAGCTGGAGGAGGCAGGACCCCTTCCCCGCCGTCCCCGCCCCGAGAGCCAGGCCCTGCCGGCACCTGGATTCCAGACTGGCCTCCTGAGGTGTGAGGACAAAGGTCTGCTGTGTGGCAATTCCTCGCGGCAGCCCCGGGACACGCACCCGACACGGAATAGGTTACACGTCCCGGGAGCAGGTGCCTCCGAACCCAAGTGGCACCGTGAGGAACAAAGTGGCCCCAGCACAGGATGCCCCGCGTGCGCGTGTCTCGGTGGCGAATGTGCAGAAAGGGTCACTGAGACGTAAACTGAACTTTCTGACGCGCACTGGGCTCCGACCTTGTCCTTTGTCCTTCCCTCCCAGGAGGGCCCTCTCGGCGCGCGCCGAGTTCCGCCCGGATGCTGGCGATGCTCTTCTCCAGCGTGGAGATTCGAAACGCACTGGCACAGCGGTGCCTTCATCGCCCCGTGGAAACAGCCGTGACGCGGAACCAACTCCTGGACCAGGAGCTCACTGCACTGAGGCCTCTTCTGGGCAAACACTGACTCCCAGGGGAAAGTCAGCGTCAGGCTTGTTCATATTTGTTTTGCCAAAAAGACGGAGGCAGAGATGCTTCCATTTGCCGGAGGCACTTCCCTTCCCCCGGGTCCCAGCCTCCATGGGGGGTGTTTTCAGGATGCTGAGCTTTTTCCCCCTTTCTTTTTAAATACATTTTTATTGATGCCAGAGAGGAAGGGAGAGATAGATACATCTATGGTGAGAATCATTGATTGGCTGCTTCTGCTCGCCCCCTACTGGAGATTGAGCCCACTACCTGGGCATGTGCCCTTGACCAGAATTGAACCAGGGATCCTTCACTCCACAGGCAAATGCTCTAGCCGCTGAGCCACAAGGTCTCAGGACGGACAGCTGCTCGGCGGTGCAGGAGGCAGGGAGTCCCTCCGGCAGCTTCTCTGTGCAGCAGGCAGGTGCCTGACACTGTTCCCCGCCCTGGTGAGGGCCAAGCGCCCTGCAGCAGAGGCCAAGCTGTGGCCTGACTGGCTGCCTCCTGCACGCCCCACACTGGGCTCGAGTCCACAACCAGGGCATATGGCCTGACTGGGAATCAAACCGTGACCTCCCAGTTCATAGGTTGATGCTCAACCACTGAGCCACGCCAGCCGGCCTGTGCCTTCTTTCTTTCGATCTTTGAGTTCTCACACATTTAGTTCTCTACATGGCTGGTCAAAGTTTTGGCTTTTAAAATATATATATATATATATATATATATATATATATATATATTTTATTGATTTTTCATATAGAGGAAGGGAGAGGGACAGAGAGCTAGAAACATTGATGAGAGAGAAACATCGACCAGCTGCCTCCTGCACACCCCCTCCTGGGGATGTGGCTGCAACCAAGATACATGCCCTTGACCGGAATCGAACCTGGGACCTTTCAGATGCTCTATCCACTGAGCCAACCGGTTTCAGCCAAAGTTTTGGCTTTTAATCCTGCTGCCCTCCCTGCCTCCGTGTAGAACTCAAGAGCCGGATACCCCTCCTTTCTCTCTCCGTTCACGGCCAGGACCCAGGCGGCCTGGGCAGAGAGGCCTCGGCTTCTCGGTGGATAGCAAGACAGAGCACAAAGGAAGCGGTCGGAAGCCCACCTGCCCCAGAGCAGCTGCTGTGGCTCCAGCCCCAGGCCTCCTTGCCCAGAGCCAGAGGCAGGACCTCCAGGGAGGCTGACTCTCTGCAGAGAGAGAGCCCATCTTCATGAACCCGGGGCGACATCTCCTTAGGGGTGTTGGGAAGGGCCTGGAGGGGGCGGTCTGAGGTGTCTGGGGAGTTTGCTGCGCGGGTGTCTCACTGCTGACTGCACCCCCTGGCCTTGCACACATTATCTTTCATCCCTTTTCCTTTTAACTCTTTAAGAACCCCATGATGCTAGTACACACGGAAGCCCCCAGGAGTGTCCGACAGGATTCCGTGTAGCGTTTCTTCCTGTGCCCTGCAACAGTCGGTGGTGTTTTTCTTACAAAAATAAATTGGGGCTTGAATATGGAAACATAATGGCTGTGCCAATATCCCGGCTCAAACCCTGGCGTGCCCCCCAGAGGTGAGAACGGGCCCTGCTCCTCGAAAGGGGTCAGGTGAGGACGTGGCACTCCGCGGTCACCTTTCCGGGGTACCAGGGCGGGTTGTGGTTTCTGGGGGGTTTGGGCCCGCGCAGGAGGACGAGGCACGGCTGCCCCTCTCCGCTGCCCTCCGGGGTCAGCTGCCCCAGGGCCTCTCTCACCCGGCAGGCAGGCGGCCCCGCCCGTCAGACCAGGCCACGCCCCTCCGCCTAAACCCCGCCCACAAGACCGCCCTCCGCCCCGCCCTCCCCGAGTCGGGGCCCCGCCCCGCGCACGTGACGCTCTCGGCGCTCCCTCCGCCGCCTGCCTGGGTGGATGCGATCGGCGCTCCTCAGTTTTCCGGCCGGGCACGCACGCACACACACGCACGCACGCACGCACGCACGCACGCACGCAGTACGTCCGCGGCTCCCTTCCAGCCGCGGCGGCTTCGGTGGCGGCCTGACGGGACCCGGCGCTCGGCCTCCTCGAGCGGAATGCGGCGCTGACGGGCGGCGGACCCTCCGCGGCGGCGCCATGAACCTCCTGCCGTGTAACCCGCACGGCAACGGGCTGCTCTACGCCGGCTTCAACCAGGATCATGGTGAGTGCGCCCCTCCCCGGCCCGGCCCCTGCCCTGCAGCCCCGGCCCGGCGGCCTCCGCCCCCCGGAACCCCCACCGCCGGGGCCTCCGCTCCCCGGAACCCCCATCTCCGGGGCCTCCGCCCCCCGGAACCCCCACCGCCGGGTCCTCTGACCCCCGGATCGCCCATCGCCGGGGCCTTTGACCCCCCGGAACCCCCACCGCCGGGTCCTCTGACCCCCCCGGAACCCCCATCGCCGGGGCCTCCGCCCCCCGGAACCCCCACCGCCGGGGCCTTTGACCCCCCGGAACCCCCCCCGCCGGGGCCTTTGACCCCCCGGAACCCCCCCCGCCGGGGCCTCCGCCCCCCGGATCGCCCACCGCCGGGGCCTTTGACCCCCCGGAACCACCCCCGCCGGGTCCTCTGACCCCCGGAACCCCCACCGCCGGGGCCTTTGACCCCCGGAACCCCCACCGCCGGGGCCTCTGACCCCCGGAACCCCCACCGCCGGGGCCTCTGACCCCCGGAACCCCCACCGCCGGGGCCTCTGACCCCCGGATCGCCCATCGCCGGGTCCTCTGGCCCCCGGACCGCCCATCGCCGGGTCCTCTGGCCCCCGGATCGCCCACCGCCGGGGCCTCTGACCCCCGGAACCCCCACCGCCGGGGCCTCCGCCCCCCGGAACCCCCACCGCCGGGGCCTCCGCCCCCCGGAACCCCCACCGCCGGGGCCTCCGCCCCCCGGAACCCCCACCGCCGGGGCCTCTGACCCCCGGAACCCCCACCGCCGGGTCCTCTGGCCCCCAGACACCCCTTCCCGGCCGGGCCCCGCCCCCGGACGCTCCCCCTGGGCCGGTCTCCGAGTTCCGCCTGCGGGCCGAGGCCGGGCGGGTCCCGCTCCCCTGGGCGTTCGTGACTCGGGGTGGCGGCCGCCCTCCCCAGGCCGCGCTCCCCGTCCCTCGGCCCCGCCCGGGCGGCCCGCGCGAGCCGAGGCCAGAGTCCCCCGGAACCGCGCGCCCACCCCCCGGCCACCTCCGCGTCCCCGTCCCGCCTCCCGCCGGGCGGGACCGTCGCCGGTTGTCCCCCTGCAGGTCTGGGGTCCCCAGCTCCGTTAAAGGTCGTTGGCAAATAAGCTGAACGTTACTTAAAAACGCTTCCTAGTCGCACCTTTTTTCTTTTTGAATGTTTAAAAGTTTGACCCAAACGGACTTCTTAGGCTTTGGAGCAAGATCTCAGTTCCTCCCAGAGGGACCGGCCCTCTGGCAGCTTCTTGGACTTTTGGGATGACGGCGGGTGGGGCGGCTGAGAAGCGGTGGGACCGGTGCTCTCCTGAGGGGGCCCCCCCCCCGGGGTTAGCAGTTCAGAGGCGGGTTCCCCTGCTTCCACGCGTGGGTGACCTTGATTTCTCTGCTGCCCCACTTGTGGAGTCTTGGGTTGATTCTTGAATGTGCGACAGGAGTCGAACCCAAACCGTGGCGTTTCAGAACGACTCTCCACCCCAAGGGTCGCCAACCGGTGGTCGCTGAGGTCCGAAAGGTTGGCCCCGCTGGTTTAACCTTTGGGGTCTGACCAATTGAGCTACTGGCGGGGCCCTACTTACACTTTTTATTGACATTCTCGCGGGCCTTGTTGTGTTTTTTTATTGTTGTTAGTTTGGTTTTTTTAAAATGTTTTATTGATTTTTTTTTTTTTTTTTTTTTACAGAGAGGGATAGAGAGTTAGAACATCCATGAGAGAATCATCGATCAGCTACCTTCTGCACACCCCCTACTGGGGATGTGCCCGCAACCAAGGTACATGCCCTTGACCGGAATCGAACCTGGGACCTTTCGGTCGCTGGCTGACGCTCTGTCCACCGAGCCACACCGGTTTCGGCTGTTGGTGGTGGTTTTAATCAGAAAATGTTAGTGAAGGAATACCTCCCACTCAGGGCTTTTTCTTTTGTTTACTAAAATCAAAAGACTCTTAAGAATTTAGCGGGAAGTTGCACATATATTTCATTTTATTTATTTTGTCACATTTTGATCCCTGCTGCGGTCACTGGGCGATTTAAACCAAGGGCTTGCAGGGTGCGGAGGGGAGAGCTGGGAGGCCGTTCATGGGATTCACCACGGGGAGAAAGGAGCACGAGCTGCTGCTCACGGACAGGCTTCCCAGTCCCGTTCTGGGGAGAATCGGAGCCGGGCTTTGTGAAGATGATGTTGACTAGACAGGGCCGTGCTGGCCTGGCTCTCCGTGGCCTGTTCACTGCCCGTGCGGTGCCAGGAAACCAAGGTGAGAGGCGGCAGGTGTGCAGGCTGGGAGGGAGGGACGGACGGACGGACGGACGGACGGACAGACGGACAGACGGACAGACGAGAGGCTCTTTAAGTTGGGAGGAGGCTGGTTGACTCCCAGCCGTGGCGGTAGGTGGTGGAGGAGGCGCAGTCAGACCAAAGGAGAAAGGAGGGAAGCGTGTGTTTGACTTGGGCTGAAGGAGTGACCACAGGTGGGTTAGGTTTGGTCTGAGGGCAGGGACTGTGAAGAAAGTAATAATGAGGTTTGAACGTGTGTGGGGACAGATGTTGGACTTTGGGCAATGATTTGTGGCTGAATATCGTGGGTTCAGATTACCAGAAGAAGGACAATAGGTAGTAAGTTTTTATAGTAATTGAGAATGCTTCAAGGAATTAAGGATGCCATAACAACTCTTTGAGAAATATGCTTTCAGTGAAAAGAGGTGTCGGGCTGATAGGAAGAGGAGGGAGAAAAAGCTCAACGGCAAGTGCTTGAAACCATTAATGCAAGAAATGGTTCTTCCATACGAACCTGCCTTAATGCCAGAGGAGTTGAGTTGTCTTTGTAGTAAGTTATAGTGTAACTGTTGTGCTCAAATGATGCTAATTAAGAAATCAGTGAGCCATAACAGTTTGGCTCGTGGATGGAGCGTCGGCCTGTGGACTGAAGGGTCTCAGGTTCTATTTCGGTCTGGGGCATGCACTTTGGTTGCGGACGCATCTCCAGTGGGGAGTGATGATAAATGTTTCTAACTATTCCTCGCATTTCCTCTTTGTAAAAAATCAATAAAATATATATTTTTTAAAAAGCAGTGAACTTTATAGTTTTATAAATACCTCATTAAAGGTTATTTTTAAAATATTTTAAATAATATTTTAGTTGATTTTCAGAGAGAGAGGGAGAAAGAGAAACATTGCTGTGAGAGCAGAACATCAGTGGACTGCCTTCTGCATGTCCCTACCAAGAATTAAACCCGAAACCAGGCATGTGTCCTCATGGGGAATCAAATGGGTCACCGTTCTGGGCACGGGGTGACAAATGAAAGTGTTGTGCAGGGATGTGCACATCACTGAATGACTGCCTACAGGGAGTGGTTGTGGCCTGTGCAAGCTTTCTGTGTGGTCTGTGCATCTGCTGGCGTTCTTAGGAGAGGCCACTTTCTCTAGACCCATGGAGCTGATTAATGTGCCTCTCACTTTAGGATGCTTTGCATGTGGGATGGAAAATGGATTCCGAGTCTATAACACCGACCCACTAAAAGAAAAAGAGAAACAAGGTAAGAAGTAGCCAACATTTCATGGTTTCTCTGCTTTCCTACCCTCAGAGTCTAAAATTATCCTGTAAATAGTTAACAAAAAGAAACCATTGAAACCTTTAAAGAATTTTTGTGAGTTTATTTGAGCCAAACCGTCGGGAAGTAGAACCTCAATGAATTGAGATAATGCTCTGAAGAATGGAGGGTTACATTTGTATTTATGCATTGCAATTGAAGGAGGGACATAGGTGGGTTACATGAAATTCATTGGTGATGGATTAAGGGGGTGGGATAAAGCAAAGCAGTGGGAAACCCCTGGGATTGGATAAAAAGTAAAATGATGGACACATACTTTGGTGGATTTAATTTTCAGAGAATCTTTGGTGATTATTTTAGGTCTCTGAGTTTGCAAGACTGCCACCCAGGCCTCCCCTGAGCTTGTCAGGTTAGCATGTGGCTCCTTTAGTCCACAAGATGGAGGAGGTGCAGGCGGGAAGGGGGAGATGGACACAGCTGGTTTTGAGAAGTAAACATAGGATCCATGGCCCTTCAACCGGATGGAGCTGGGCTCTTTCTTTCTTGTAGCTTCTATGGTGCCTGGCTCTGTTCAGGGCCAGATACTGTGGTGATTTCATGGGCATTGGCCCTACTGATTTCTCCAGTGAGTTGTCAACTTGTAAGTCTGGAGAAGCAAGGTGTGGTTGACCTAGACCATGTTCACCCTTGATGAAGGTGACGTTGTAGAGACTCAAAGGATGGGTTTAATCACAGCAGATGGGGCTCTTAACTCCTAGTTCGTGACCAACTTGGAGATATCTGTAGCAGTAAAATTACGTTTTCATTGAGGACAAGCTGGGATCAGGAATTCTGTTAGTAAAATAAAGTTATGGTAGTCCTTTTCCCATTTGACAGGAAAAATGTTAAATTTACTGAGTTTTTTCAATTTGTTTTTTTTCTCCTTCATATAAGCTTTTAGTTTCCAGGTCCTGATGGGAGAATCAAGCACTGCCCCCTGGATGAGCAAACCTCAGATAAATCCTAGGAAGTGAGAAACATCCTTTTTCCTCCTGCAGTTGTAGTCGTGGTTTTTATCCAATGTACAAGTTACATTTTCTGAAGCTAGAAGTTGCTCATCTGTAAGGAAGTTACTGCGTCCTGGTGCTCCATCAAACAGCCCCCTTTCCTTTTAACAAGACTCCACATTTCCAAGTTTACTTATTTTTAAATAGTGGAACCCCTTTGTCAAAGGAAATCTTACACCAGCCTGGTATGTAAACCAGTAAGTGGTGCTTTATATAGGAATTTGTTTTGTACCCTGAGGTCTGTCACTTTCATTTATTGGAGGAAGACAGGGTAGCCTGGCAATGAAGGGCCCGACTCTACACACCCTCATTGCTCAGATCCGAATCTTGGCTCTGACCCTTACCAGGTTGCTGTGTGACCACGGGCAAGTCCTTGGCCTTCTCCGGGTCCTGGTTCCTGTATGTGTAAAGTTAGGACAGCTGCCTACGTTAATGTGAAGATGAGCGAGGTGGACCGTGTGAAGCACAGATTAGGGCGGGGCCCAGAGGCCGCTCTGGACCAGCGTGTGCCCCGCCATCTACAGCGGCAGCATGGCTGTCGCCCACACGTGACATCTATTCCTTTTGTTTTGGTTGATAGTGAATTAAGACAATTGCTTTATACAGATAAGTAGTTACAAAGTATTTTGAACAGCTTGACTTGCAAATTTTAGGATACTTTTTACTTAAATTGACTCAGAATCATGGAGAGGAGTTAGACTTGATTATTAGCAACAATAAAAGAGAGCAAAACAACAATACCAATGAAGAGCCTAAAAAATAATAAGCTAAGAGAAAGACACCACCACACATCTTGTGCAGCTGTGACTGGACTGGTAGGAGTTGATTCTTGGGCTGACTTCTAATCTCTAGAGGTTTTGGTTCCTCGCTTGTCCTTTGTTATGCGCTCACTAACCTAGGAGCTCAAGGTCCTTTCAGACCAGAGAGCAAGGTCGGGGAGCAGGTGGGCAGCCCGGCTCTTTGACAAGCAGCACTGGTGGGCCTGCTCCTCTAAGCCCCGCTCCTCCTCGGGCTCGCTTCACCTTCCCGAGAGAGCACTGTCTTCTGTGCTGGAGGACATTGAAAATCTGCTGGCATTTATTTCCTCTTAATATAGCTCATGAACAGTTTTGAGCATTTCAAACTTTAGTGGAAGAGTGTTTAAATGATTTTTTAAAACTCTGTTTTTGCATTAAAGTGTTAGCTTGTTTTCTCAGCTTACAGGTTTTGCCATACCATAAGATACGAATTTAGATATGTCATATTTTGGTCTATTGGCTTTTTAGGGTGCTACATGCTCAGCAGTTATGCATGAAAATAGTTGATGGTGCCAGGATGCTGAGAGATGTCTGTAGCTCAGAGCTAATTATTTTTCCTATTCAGTCACCATTCTCACTTCTGATGGTAGCTAGATGCTTTAAATTGCTGATTAAAGTCAAATACTGTTAGTTTCACCTCTTTTTCCTTTTTTTTAAATTATAAAATCTACATGCCTGAAACCACTCAGAGACTCACTAATTAGAAGAAGGCTGGTCAACCTTGAAGCTCTGAAAGGTCAGAGCCAACCACTCCCTATCTAATTGAGACAGTGGCAGCTGAAGCTACTTCTCCCCCAAATAATCTTGTAAATCCTTACTAAAAAATAATCTGCTAGTTACTGGAACTGCCTGCCTAGGGGTAACGAGTGTATCCCGAGGCCAGCGCCTAGCATAGTCCTCCTACTAGAGTTGGGTGTCCACCTGGCCCCCATTTCCCAAATTAATATTTTTCTAGTCTCTTTCATTTGTGTACAACCTTCTTCAGAACCTGAACCCTGAACCACACAGGACGTGAGAGGGGTTCCACATATACATACTAACTTCTTCTTAATACCATTTCAGAATTTCTGGAAGGAGGAGTTGGCCATGTTGAAATGTTATTCCGCTGCAACTATTTAGCTTTAGTTGGTGGTGGGAAGAAGCCAAAATACCCTCCCAACAAAGGTAAAGTCATCATGCATTTAATAATCATGCCTCACATGTGCTAGCTTCTTGGACTTTTGAGAACATCTTTGTGTCTGTGGTCACATTTGATCCCCCTGCGGTTCTGTGTAGTCCAAAGGGCTAGCTCTGGGGCTTCATCACACCATTTCCAGGCATTTCTGAAAACAGAGTTCCCAAAGGCATTGTTCGTCTGCAGAATTCTGTCTGGTTGACAGTTTGCATTTGTTTTGAATTACAGACTTTTTGGTATTTGGTTGCAGAGCCAGAGGAAGTTTGCTTTTGAATCACAAGAGTGAGAATGTCCAGAAGATTGTGAGCACGTGGGTGTTGGAAGGCTGACAGGCAGTTGTTGCTTAGAGGTCGTGTGTTAGTGCCTTGGTGCCCTTTCCTGGGACCCCACTCAGAGGTTTGTTAACTGGAGAGGTTCTGGAACAAAGATGGCTTTTGAGTAGAGAGATAAAAACGGCTGGATGCCGCATTCCCCTGCATTTCCCTAGCACTCCTGGTCAGCATTCCTGACCTCAGGTTGTCTGTGAGGTGTCTCAGCCCTTGGGATGCAGACTCCCAGAATATCCTGGAGAAGCCTGCAAACGAGAGCAGGCAACCATTTCTGAGCTTGAAGAAGTGCAAGAACAGTCAGGTGCAGCAGAGAAACCCCTGGCCCTGGGCTTTGTTTGCCTCGGAGTTCACAATGAGATTGACCCAGGTTTCTTGCTAGCACATTAACACTTAGTAACTAGAAAGAGGGTTGGATGAAATTTGCCTGAGCACTAGGCAAGGGCTCTCAGAGAAGAGAGCAAAGCAGCTGTGAATGTGTGAGGGGCTATGAGTGCAAAGCAGCTGTGAATGTGTGAGGGGCTATGAGTGCGACAGGGGAGGGGAAGGAGCAGAGGAATCCTGAGGGGCTGGTTTCGACCTGGAAGGGAGAGACACCTCTCTGCCTGGTCAGGTGACTGGCACAAGGACCCCTTCAGAGTGGCCTGTTCAGTATTGTGTTCAGACTTTCTTTCTGACATTTCAGTGATGATCTGGGATGACCTGAAGAAGAAGACTGTCATTGAAATAGAATTTTCTACAGAAGTCAAGGCAGTCAAATTGCGGCGAGATAGGTATGTTTGATATCCAATTTCTAAAAGTGGAATAGTACTTTCTCGGAAGGTGGCTGAAATACTTTTATGTTGAAGGAAGCAAGTGTTCAAGAAAATGATGTATTAAAATGTGATGACTATAATAAAAGACTTTTAAAAATTAATGGCACAATAAATGGATTAGGGGTCTGGAATGTATGACAGGAAAAAAAGAAAAAGAAATGTGATGACCGTGGTTTATGATCCAAAGGACATAGGATGATTTATGTTACTGCAAGGAAGGCAGTGAATTTTATTGGCCTCCGAGGGTCATTTCAAGGTGAGAGGTCAGGACTTAGCTTAAATGCACCTGCTTCGGCCTGGTGCTGCCCTCAGTGGCTCTCAGGCCTCAGGAGAGCTGTCTCCATTCAGCAGGTGCTGACGGAAGACATGGGTTTTGAACCATGCTTCTCCAAAAGCCGTCTCAGTACATACTTTCAATGGGAAGGTAAAGGAATATTTGGAAACGCCTTATTAAGATGGTGTCTCTGACTTGTTGAGAGCAGGTTTCTTTCTCAGCTGTTGCCTTCAGAGTATTTAGGGCAATATTGTGGTAGCAAGGTAGGACAAAGCTTCACTACTTTGGATTTCGTTTGATATGGTTTACATATTATATTCAACTGTGGAGAACAGACAATGAACGAGATGAATGTCATCCCTGCATTCTTGCTATTTCCAGAGATGTCAATATTTAGAGACCCTTACTAATGCAAATAGTAGAACCTAATCCAGGACCTCCCACTTCCAGGCTTTTCTCAAGTATCCAGACGTATCTAAAAGCACAGAAATGTAATCTCAGCCCCATGTATTCTACTAGGTTCTTACTCCAAGGGTAAAATAATCCCTTTGTATGGTGTTTGAGTTTCTAAGGTTCAAAATTATAAGAACAGAATCTCAAAATATTTGAATTTTGCTCTGGGGAGAGGAATCCTGATTTCTTTCTTTCTTTCTTTCTTTCTAGAATTGTGGTTGTTTTGGACTCTATGATTAAGGTGTTTACATTTACACACAATCCCCACCAATTGCACGTCTTTGAAACCTGCTATAACCCTAAAGGTAAGCGATTCAGAGGAGTGCGAGAGACCTGCAGACCGGTCTGCCTGAGGGCCTTGCTGTGGTGAGGTGTCCTGAGGGGATTGGGGGACTCTCTCCCTCTACTTCCTCCTGGGTGACCCTTCCCAGGCCAGCCTCCAAGGGGTTCTTTATCAGAGTCCGGGCCTCACACCATCTTTCCCTCTCCCTCTCTCTGGAAGCAATAAAAACATATTTTTTAAAAATCAGATTAAGTGAAAGAATATTATGGATTCCTTAGTCTGTTCCGTAAGCTGTGTTTCTGTCCTCATGTCAGCACCATATTGCCTTGATTTTTGGAGCTTTAAAATATTTCTTGCAACTAGGTGCTACAAGTCCTCCAAACTTGTCCTTACTTTACATAAAATGCTTTTGCTATTTCAGGCTCTTTGCCTTTCCTTATAACCTTATAGTATCAGCTTGTCTCTTTCTTCAAAAAGTTGGGGAGACTAACTGCGAATGTAGATTCCAATCCACAGTCATAGTGTAGCTCCATCTTTTAGAACTTTGGTTTTCCTTCGCAACTTGTAACGGTCTTAAAATTTGTTGTTGAATTTATTCTTAAGTATTTTGTTTTGTTTTGCTATTGTTAATGGAGTTTTCACATTAAAAAATTTTGCATTCTCAGTGCCTGACACCATGGAAGACAGACATTTGATAAAGTTTATTCATTAAGTTCAGCAAATGTTTCCAGTTATGAGATCTCATGGGAGGTAGCTTCACTTGGCCCTCTGGTATCCTTTTTTGATTCTGATATAAATGAAAACCCACAAATAATTCTCACTTTTTCCCTTGGGAACTGGAGAGCGGAGAGCAGGTGGGAAAGTGGAGGCTTTGAAGGTAGTTTTGAATCCTCGACAGCTTTTCTCTGTCTCTGTTTAGGCCTCTGTGTCCTGTGCCCGAACAGCAACAACTCCCTGTTGGCCTTCCCTGGGACTCACACGGGCCACGTGCAGCTCGTGGACCTGGCCAGCACCGAGAAGCCACCTGTGGACATTCCTGCCCACGAGGGCGTTCTGAGCTGCATTGCTCTCAACCTGCAGGGAACAAGGATTGCAACCGCATCTGAAAAAGTAAGGGTGTGTCCCTGCCCTGGAGGTCGTGGTCCTGCCGATGTCCGCCCACGCCTACGACCTCACAGATGGGCTCCGCAGGATGGTCCAGAAGTCAGGCCTCGTCTGGGGGCAGAATTGCAGCCTTCTTCTCCTAACTGTCTGTGGGGGTTACAGTGAAGGAGCCATTTCTGTGGACATATGAGTTAATGGCACTTAAGGGGCAGGTCAGGCTGGCCTCAGTGTGCTCTTGGTTGTCTGCCAGGGAGCAGATGCCCAGGGTCAAAGGTCCCAAGTGTCTTCCCTCGCCCCTTGGCCCCTGCATCGAAGAGCCACCAGCCATTCTTGGGAACAGAGGAGGGAAGGGAGGATGGTTGCAGGGCTGGTGGTTTTGTGAATAGATCTCAGTGAAAAAACGAAAATTATGTGAATCTTTGATAATGAAACACTTCACTGTTTTTCAAAGGGGACCCTTATAAGAATATTTGATACTTCATCAGGGCATTTAATCCAGGAGCTACGAAGAGGATCTCAAGCAGCCAATATTTATTGGTAAGGGTGACCGCATTTCCACCTGATAAGGCATTGCTTAGGTGGTGCATTGACATGGGCCCTGTGTGATGTGGAGTGACAGGAGGCGGCTATGCTGTGTGGTGGGGGGCACATGTCAGTCATTTTATTAGTAGTAATTTTAACGTTTGTTATGGGAATACATGACACACAAAGGAGGAAGAGGATTGTAATTGCCATTAACCCAAGCATTTATTAATATTGTCCAGTTTTATTTTACCTCTTCACTTTTCCCCAGCTTATTTTTCTGGGGTATTTTATGGCAAATGTTAGAGACCCTGTGGGCTCATCTGTGATTATTAGCCGCCTCTGGGAGTCTGAGCTGCTTTCTCCATCATAGCTGTTACCGCACCCTTGGTGTCGGCAGGACTGAGGTGCTGGACCCCTGGGTGGGTAGGATTCCATTCTTTGCATCTGTGACTCTTATAGGTGCTGAGCAGCATTTGTGTCGGAGTGAAGAATGTAATTCACATATAAACCTAGTGCGTGCGCCTGTGGGGCCTGTGTTGGCAGCAAGCTCTCATGTCTCTGCTCTCAGCCCCTCCCGCACAGCCAGTGCCTCCCCAGCCCAGCCCTTCCACCTCCAGAGGGGCAGCCTGCACCTCCAGGGAGCCTCAGGCCCTGGGGCTGCCGTTGGTCTGCAGAAAGCCCTCCCTGTCCCCAGCATCCAGCGTGTTTGTGCCCAGGGAGAGGCCTGCTGTGACACGGAGCGCTGTGCTTGGACCCCGGGTTCCATGCTCACGAGCGCTGTGGGCTTGTTCAAGGAGGGTTGGTTCTTACATTGCTGTCCTGGGTGTGGAACAGCCAAGGTGGCAACGTGGCAGGTTTGTGGCTGTGGTGGGGCTGGGCTCCATGAGACCCGAGCCCCTCCGGTTTCTCTGCAGCATCAACTTCAATCAGGACGCATCCCTCATCTGCGTGTCCAGTGACCACGGCACAGTGCACATCTTCGCCGCTGAGGATCCAAAAAGGAATAAGCAGTCCAGGTAGGTCTCCAGAGCAAAAAGGACTCGCTGTTGCTTCACTGCGGGCAGATTTAGCGAGTCCCCGCGCAGGGGCTTCTTCATGGCCGTTCCTTTGATTCCTTGAAAACCAGCGCAGACTACTTGATACTAAAACAGTCACGTCATTACTTACTGTTGTTCCCTCCTTAGAAAATGCCCGCTGAGGACGCAGGTACTTGGTCCTGAATGCCCATGGCTGTTCGTGTACGCTGT
The DNA here is from genome assembly GCA_963924515.1 of Vespertilio murinus. NCBI lineage: Eukaryota > Metazoa > Chordata > Mammalia > Chiroptera > Vespertilionidae > Vespertilio > Vespertilio murinus. The sequence goes on from OZ004718.1 coordinate 267,479, forward strand.
GTTTAGAAATGAATTTTGTGACAGTCGAAGCCTGGGCCCTTTCTGGTGCTGGCTGATGGCTTCTGGGGTTGTTATAAAGCCATTTGTAAGAACTTAAGTTTTTTTCATGTGAAAAACAAAATATTAAAAGCAAGAATTTGAATTGAAATTAAGAGTATGTTAAACAGAGCTGTATCTTTAAGACATGTGATTGTAGCTTCTTTTCTTTCCTTCTTTGCCCTCATAGTTTGGCATCAGCCAGTTTCCTTCCAAAATACTTCAGTTCCAAGTGGAGTTTTTCCAAGTTTCAGGTTCCCTCAGGCTCTCCATGCATTTGTGCCTTTGGAACAGAGCCAAACACTGTCATTGGTAAGTGGTCCTGCGAGACAAAAATGACAAGGCCGCCAGCCCGTATTGGCTGCCCTAGCCCACACCTGTGGGAGCCCTGTGTGTCCCCCTTGGTCTGCACAGCCATGTGAGATGTTGCCAGCTCCCTGCCCTCCAACGGTTCCCAGGAAATCCTGAGGGCAGATCAGTTGGTTTTTTAACTGATGACCTAGCGCCAGCACGCCCAGAACAGTTGGGACTCTGGCCACCTATGTGCTCAGTAAGGACGGGGAGCTCTGGCCATCCCCAAGTCCACGTACAATCAACTGCTCGGTGCTCCGCGTGGCCCTTTGCAATTGAGCTGAGCGAGGGCTGCTTGCATTAACGTGGCGGGAAGAACCGTGAGTGAGATGGTCTCCTTCTGTTGCAGCAATCTGTGCAGACGGCAGCTACTACAAATTCCTGTTCAACCCCAAGGGGGAGTGCATCCGGGATGTCTACGCCCAGTTTCTAGAGATGACCGACGACAAGCTGTGACTCTTCACCCAGAGTGCAATCAGCACCCACAGCCGAGTGCCCCCAAAGTGCTGAGTGTGCCCCTCAAACTTCTGGGGCTGGTGCCGGCACCTTTGGGCCTTGTGGGTGACAGGCTGGAGGGACTGCTGGGGACCTTGGTCTCAGAGCCACGGGTGGCTGTCTGTTTCCTAAGCAGGCTTCTCATTTCCAGTATTAAAGGAAGGATAAGCATCCAGGCGTCGAGGACACTCAAGAGGCTCTGAGCGGTCTGCCGGCTTGTTCCTGTAGTTCAGCTGTGATGCTAGCTTTACTGGGTCACTGCTTCCTCCCACCTGCAGTCAGGGCTCCAAACAGACTTTGGGGCTGGGTTGAGAAAAGGATGGACAAGTAGAAATGTGTGTTTGTCAACAGATTTCGCCGTTTTCACTGAGTCTATAATGTGGAAATGGACAAATGTATAAATGTTAGTTCTTATAACCAGATTTCAATAGAATAATCATACCAGCAGCTTGCCTTAGAAGAGGAGAAAGGAGCTTTCTCCCATCTGAACCTGAAGGACGACACAGCTGTGTCAGCACCGTGGGCATTTCCCTCGTGAGTCCCCGTGGTGGTCCCCGTGCCCTTGTCACCTGTGGTGCGGCTGTGTGTGTCCGTGCTGGCGGCCCATCTTTCTGTTGGAGTTGAGGCAAACACTGGGCCTCCCGGAGAGGAGGGGGCTTGTGCATCACCTGGGGTTTCCTGGTGAAAACTCCCAGTGTGTGCAGGCAACGGCAACGCAGAGACTTTGAAGTTAGTCGTAGACGAAAGCATCACTTAGAGGATCTGAAGGGAAACATCGACATCTCAGCAAAGCGTCCTGCCTCACTACCTTTTCTCTCTCAACACCTGTAAGAAGAGCTGCACACTAACAATGAGAGTGAAGGGCACATAACTTGAACTTTGGGCGACAAATGGGTTATGGGCTCAGTGATGTGCTGGTGAGGACGGCATTGGATGTTCTTAAATCTCCTGTGAAGAAACGGCTGCAGGTTTTGATTTCAGGTAGCAAACAGGATCTGCAGCAGCAAGTTCTCCGTTTGCCAGTTCTCTCACTGTCATGTAATCAGCTAACTTTGTATGTGGGTTTCAATGTCAAATATGCATGTTTCTTTCATGTGTATTTAATCATGAATTTAATTTTGCACACTTATTTTTAATGTTTCTTTTAAATAAAAGTGACTAATTTTGTTGTACTCTGTACCTCGCCAAGGGTAAAGAATTGTATGTTATAAAACCAAGCCCCTGGTTTTGAGAATCCAGTTGAGTTGTGGGCTCCAGGGCTGACCCATGTGCCCTGCCCATCGGGCTGCTGTGACAGAGCCAGGCTACAGGGCGCCCTGCCCCAGGCGCGGTGGCTCGGTGGCTCAGTTCCCTTGGGGAGCAGAGGTGCAGTGAGCTCTTTAGCAGTGCTCCTGGTCTCAGGGAGGCTTGGACTGGTCTCTGTAGGCATGGACGCTGCTCGCCGGAGTGATGCAGTGGTAGGCTGCCATGTCAGTTTCACGCTCACTCAGCTAACCTTTAACCTCAGCTTTAGGTAGGGATCGGAGGCGTCCTTCACATCCATACAATTCTAGTTTATATTTTCCCAAGTACAATCCCTCTGGTGTATCCAAGTGTACATTAAATGGGGGTGGGGGGAGGGGGGAGTATGTCCACAAAGGAGGCTTTGGAATTCTTGGTGCAAGGAGAGCCTGGGGACTGGAGAGGGAGGCAGGGCAATCGGGGCACACTGGTACCTCCCAGTGAGACCAGGTCCTGGGGTGGGGCCTTGCCTCCTTTAGGGAAGGACAGGCCAGCCCCTTTGGGCCCAAGGAGATTATCCTGTTGTACCCGTGAGGCGAGGCGGTGTCCTTTATCCTCTGGCTGTTTTTATGGTTGGTTTTTAATGTGAGAAGCACCCAAGAAAAGGCAGCCATGCTGGGGATTGAGCATCATAAGCTCTGGAGAAAGTGCTGTGACTGATGCCCTCAGCTCACAGTGGCTGCCATGGTCTACAGTGAGCCCATCGTGTGCCGGGCCGTGTCCCCTCTCCTGACGGGGGGTCGGAGGAGGATGTTTCTGTGAGCACTGGGAACTGCACGTTATGGGGGTGGAGGGTATTCTTCCATCCCCTACCAGGTTATCGGGGGCTCGGGCAACATGGCTGAGGTTAAGCCTCACTTTCCTTTACAAATAAGTGACTGAAATGGCAACAAACTTGCTCCAACCCAAATGGCACTGAAGGGCCTTTGGAATGTTTCCAGATTTGGGAGATACGGATGCTGCTCTAGACTCAGAATTGCCCAGAGAAAGGGGTGAGTGTAAGGTCCTGTTTTGGGTGAATTATTGAGAGTGAGGCTCCCGAGTGCTGTGGCCTCATGTCCACAGATCCGAGCGGCGGTGTCTGCATCCTCACCGGGTAGGTACTCTGCTAAATTCTTGAAGAATATTTTTTTCCACATTTGGTAGACTTTTTTTTTTTTTTTTTTTAAATAAAGTGTGTTAACAGTGTTGGCAGCTACCACCTCATTTCAAGACTTCCTCACACTCCCACCCCCATTCCTCATGCCTAAGAAGAAATCCCTGCCCATTTCCTCCCATCTCCTGGTCACCACCGAGCTGCACGCTCAGCAGGCTACAGTGAGAACTGTTAAATGCACTGGGAAATCAGAGAACTTGTGGGGCTCAATTTATTGCAATATTGCCTTCACTGCAGGGTCTGGAACTGAACCCACCATGTCTTTAAGGTCAGTCTCAACTTGGAAAGTTGCCAGTATTCCATTTCAACTTCCTGGTTGGCTTTTTACTTTATCTTAGCTAAGAATTATTAGTGAAGGTTCCTTTTCAGTCTCCTTCAGAATTAATGTTTTTATCATTTCCAGTGCAATGCAGAGACCTCACAAAGTCAGATATAAAGAACTGAAGAGGAAAAATCCGTTCATGGTATGTACAAAATATTTACTATTTCTGTGGCTCTTCCTGAAGCTCCAAGTTTCTCTGTTGTTTACTTTTTGCCTGAAGAACTTCCTTTAGCATTTCTCTTTGAGCAGCTTAGTTTTCCTTCATCTGAGAATATCTTTATTTTATCTGCATTCCTGGTACTCTCTGTGGGTATAGTAGTATTCTGAGTGACAGTTACGTCAGCCTTTACATTTAGTTTCCCAGTTATGTGTCCTCGTGGTTCTGGTGAGAAACCTGCAGTTAGTTTGTGTTTTTGCTCTGTGTGGTGACACTGTTCTTGTCTACCTTCAAGGGAGAAAATCCACTTCTGTGGTCAAGCGTATGTCTTGATACTGTTTTGGAGTTTATCCTATTTTGGGTAACTCTGGGCTCATGAGAAGAGCATTTGCCCTTCGTGGAATCCTATATAATAAAAGCATAGTATGCAAATTGTACTTTCAACCGGAGTTCGACCAGGGGGTGGGCTGGCCGGGGGAAGGGAGGCACCCAGGGGGTATGGGAGAGTACAAGGCCGGTAGCCACTAGGGACCCAACCAGTGCATGAATTCTGTGCACTAGGCCTCTAGCATGTTATAACAGAACCATGAAAAGTGCTAACGTGTTTCTAATTATTCCAGCACACTGAAGTGGACATCTAGTCATTTTCATGGCGCTATAGAGCAGAGGTCGCCAGCCTTTCAGATCTCACGGACCACTTTGCGTTAGTGATTTTCCTAGATCTTTATATATTAATTTTGGATTGTACTATAGACATCTTGCATATTGAGAGTAGTAAAATCTTCTAGAGAATGTTTTTTTTGTTAGGTGCAAACGGCACGAGCTATGATTCTAGTGTTTTAAGCCTATGCTGCTTGCTCTGTGGGCCCCCAGCTGCGCACAATCCCTGCGGCCAGGCAGGTCACCAAGTCTCTGCTTCCCCAGGTCAGTGCCAGGCTTGTGAGGCTCAGCTGAGCCCAGCTTGCCTGTGCAGCTTTAGGGGCTCCTTCTCTAACTTCACGTTTGCCATGCTGTCCCTACATTTGCCATCTCCCAGGCACCCCTTCTCCTGGTCCTTTGGCTAAATGCCAGGTTTTTTACCTCCCTTTGATTCTTCATATTCCCTGTGACTGGGTCCACCCTGAGGCCCAAAAGGTGAGAAACAGTGTGACAGGGACTCTCCCATCTTGGGGGGGTCCTAGGGGCCTCAGCTCACAGGAGCAGCTGCATGACCCCAGGGTCTGTCTGGGGCCCTTCCCAGGACACTGGCCTGTGAGGGAAAGGGTTTCCACCATTGTCAGGGTTGGTGGTTGTGCCCCTCGGAGACGGGCAGTGTGCTTATCCTGTGGGGCCTCTGACATTTCTAGGCCAGGACACCTGCGCCCTCAGGTCTAATCGTCTCCTCAAGGTCCCAGAGGCCCGTGTGGAAACCTGACTTTTGCGTGGCTGTGATGTAGCATGGGGGAAAGCAGCCAAGGGTGAGGTGTGCCAATCCAGCGTGGAATCTCGGGCCCCGAGCCAGCGCTGCAATCTGTCACTTTCCCTGGAGGGTCTCCCACCTCCCGTCCAGCCCAGAACTCGCTGGGTGGGGACTGGTTGCACGGAGGCTCATCCTGTGCCAGCGCCTTCTGTTGCAGACGGGACTCACAGGGCTCCTGCTGCATTGTTTCCTGCCTCTGCCGTGCAGGCTCCTTTTGTTAGGATACGCAGTCTGAGTATATCATGAGCAGTTTTCTCGGCTAATAGGACTCGTTTTAAATTAGGGCATCAGTGTAGGGGATGAAACATGCCGTACGAACTGTCCTTGGACGCTCACTTTTAGCGTCATTTAGCTCCCCGAGGGCCTCCATGCCATTCTGCTCAGGACTCGCCTCTCGCTCAGAGCTCTAGGCCTTTGGTGTGCTCAGAAAAGAGTGTCAAGTAAAAAACCAATGAAGAAATGCCGTTTATCAAATGACAATGATACTCTGCATTCAATCAAAATTAATAAAAATATTTTATTGGATTTCAGGAACTCGGTACTTTTAAGATTTCAAATCTTTGCACACAATTCTAATTATGCCTCTGGTCTAATGGCGGTTGGGATTGAAGATCCACTTATCCCCGTGTCACAGAGCACAGACTTCCCAGCCCTGGCCCCGCCCCACCCCTGACCATGACTCCGGCTGCCCTGGCTCCAGTGGTTGAAGCTCAGCTGTCTGTGTGAGGACCCTGCTACCAGATCAGCGCCAGCATGCAGACACCCGGAATGCACCACGCCTTGCAGGTCACATGTGAGTTCCCTTTTGTACTTTTGTTTGATTCAGGGCAAAGCTGCAGAAATGAAGTTTCTGGTCCCTCAGGGAACTCCGACGTTTGGCTAAAGTCAAAGTAGAAATTTCTTGAAATAAGACTTTAGGAGCTGCCAGTGGACAGCTAGGGGGAGGGGATCCGTGTCACACATGCACTGTTTGGCACCAGGCCTCCAGCAGGGCCACAGCTCAGTGGCCCTTGTGTGTTGAGAGCTCTTGAGAATTCAGAGGTAAATTGAAAAACGCTTGGAATGTGGTAGTTTTCTAACCCATGTTTTTTCCGGTCTTCTTATTTGTAAATTTCTATGAGCCAAATAGGTACGGCAGCAAAAAAGAAAAAGGAGAGAAGATCCTCACCTCTGAAAGGCCCTCCAGCTGCCTTACGGTGGACAACTATCCTCTCTCTAAAATCTGAGAACTAGGTTCTTATCATCCCTGCAGAAATTCCTCCGCACCCACAAGGTCTATGTTTTGGGCTCAAATAGCCAACTGATGGCCGACTGCAAGTCCTCTGTGGTGGTGACAGGTTGGTTTCTGCATGGACACGCCTCCAGGACACAGGGTGTGTCTGGTCACTGCCGCCAGAGCCGGGATCCCCACGGGGGTCTTGTGCATTCACCTGCCGAGAGCTCGCAGCGGGGGCACCAGCAGGACAAGCGTGTCTGGGCCCTTCAGAGGAGACCCGACCCCACACACGGGACACAGCGCAACCTCCTGAACAACAGGCAAGTGGACATACACATTCCCAGGTTGGTAACGTGCCTGGAGATGCAGGCTGCGCCGAGGTGCCCTCCCGTCCTCGGATCTGCGAGTGAGGTTCTGCCACTGTCACACACGTGGTCTCACTCGCTGGACGGTTCCATTTTATTGTTTAAATGGCTGAGTTATAAATCAAGCTATTTGCAGTAATTTCATAATTTTTAATATGCATGATCTGCAGTAACATTGTGACAGCTCCATACTTTGGATTGACACACAATACTTAGAACAGATTTATCATATTTGGTCTTTAGGTAAATAATAAATGTTTTAAAATTGCCTAAATATACCATTCTGAGCCATTTCATTCCATCAGGAAAATACAGGGTTTTTTTCCTCTCTTAAAAAAAAATTAAATACCAAAATAACTACATTTAAATAAATAACGTTATGATGATGACATTTAAAAATTCACAATAAGGCCAAAGCCCTCTTTCTAGTTGCCCGGCTGCTCAGCCTGACCCCGAGAACACTCTGGAAAGGCGCGTGGTTTCCTTCCGGAGGAGCCTGAGCCAAGGCCTGGGTGCCTCCTACTTTCCATCCTCTCACCTGAGCCTCCTGTCCTCTTGCTTCTGGTTTCTGTAGGAGAGAAGTCAGCCTTGGCGGATTCCGTTTCGAAGGGAGGTGGAATTTCCTATCACAAATTAGAAAACGACCTAGATGTTTCCCATGCTTCACCGCAAGGCGCTTGCTTCTCAGGCCCTTGTATTAACACGGAATTCCTGCTCAGCCCAGCAGCTGCTCTGGTGCGTGGGGCAGAGCTGGGAGACAGCTGGTCAGACGGTGCTGACCCAGTGACGGCACCTAAAATAGCGGACAAGCCACCAAGAGAGCGGTGACATTTGAGAGGGCGTGTGACAAAGGACTGAATTACCCCCCCCCCCCCCCAATAAGTAGGAATAGTTCTGTTGTTTTAAACACACAATACTTAGGAGACTTATTTTACTTAGAGTGGAAAATTATGCCAGGGACCAAGTCAACACAAAGAAACAACAAAAAGTAGCAAGAAAGAGAAACAGTTAAGTGCAGCCCGCAGTCCAGCAGTTCATCCATGCAGCCGGCCGCGTCCTGTCCGTCCCTCACCCTGAACTGGAGGAGTAAACGCACCGCAGCTGCTCTGACGGAAAACGGGCAGTTGTCATCTGGTAGCTCCTCCTGATCTTTAACGGACAAAGTCAGTCCTCCCACAGGCGGACAGCAAACAACGAAAACAAACAGAACCACGTTGTTGTTTTTCTCCAAATGAAACCCACACTAAAGGTCCTGTGATTCCAAAGTTTCCAAGTAGAATGGAGTGATCTGAAATGCCAAAGACCCATTCTTTTGTAAAGAAAGAAAGTACACCCCGAATATTCTAGTTCCACGTGTGAACAAAATACTGTCTCCCTGCCAGCCCCGGCGTCCTCTGAGCAGGTGGGGGCTCCCGCGCTGGCCTCCGGAGGCGGCCTGTCCGGCCAATGGGCTGGCTTCGGGCCTCATCCTCATCCTCACTCGGAAGGACCGAGTCTGCTCGCGGTTAAAAGAGGAGCGCTGGGCGGAGACACTGCCCGCACCAGGCTTCCGGGTGTGGTTTCAAAGTTCAGGTGTGACTTCTGTCCTGAAGGATTGTAAGGCCACCTGGGTCTTGTGTGTTCAGTGCTGACATGAAGTCCAACCGCAGGCCCTCTGCCCACTGAGGAGGCGCTCCGAGCGTCGGGATGGGCAGTGTCTCCTTTTGGCACCAGAGTTGACAGTAAAGTTAGAAAAGCTCTCCGGCTGCTAGTTCTGGATGCTCTTCTCCCTCGTGGCCGCTGGAGGCGTGTCCACACTCAGGGCGATGACGATGCTCTCGCCTTCTTCAGTCTTGACCCGCTTCAGCTCCGGCTGCTCTGATTGGTCTCCGTTCTGGCGCTTGGTGGGCAGGGAGGCCGATGCTGAGGCGTGTGTCGCCAGCATGTGCAGAGGACTCGCCGCTGCTGCAGAGAGACAGTGAGTCAGACCCAGGCTCTGCCTATGTCAGCTTCTCCCTGTGACCTGCACAGCCCTGGATGGCCCAGGGGACAGGAGCCTGGGCAAATAAACTGAGTGTGGGTTACTTTTATTAAGATACATTTTTTAGAAATATATTCTTTATTGATTTCAGAGAGAGAAACATCGATGAGAGAGAATCATGGATCAGCTGCCTGCTACACGTCCCACACTGGGGATCCCACAACCCAGGCATGTACGCTGACCAGGAAATGATCAGTGACCTGGCTCCTGGGTCGACACTCAACGACCGAGCCACACCAGCCAGCCTCTTAAGATACTTTTATATATATGTAATTTTTTAAGTTGATTTTTTAGTGAGAGAGGAAGGGAGAGGGAGAGAAACACGGTCTGCTGCCTTGATCAATGTTTACACACCCAGCCAGGGATTGAACCCACCACCTGGGTGTGTGCCCGGTTGGGGAACTCAACGGGTAACCTTCCCGTGAGCTGGCCAGGGCTGGCTATGGGTGTTTAGGATCAGCGATCATCGTGTTTGTCCTTTCGGAAAGTGTGCCTTCCTGACAGAACCTGGAGGAGGCTGAGGCTCAGGGTGAGGCAAAGGTGGGCCCAACAGTCGATGGCTTTGCTGTTGTGGCCAAGGAGCCCCTGACCCCTCCATGCCAAATGCTCAAAACTCCACGGGGGGGGGGGAGCAGGGCACGGGGCTCAGGCTCCCAGCTTTTCCCTGACTTCCACCTCAACCAGGGGCCCTTCCTCCTCGTAGGCCACCATGGGGTGTCCCTGCCGGGCACAAGGGTCTCCTCCTGCCCCAGGCTCTGTACCCCCGGCAAACTCCAGGCGGTGAATAGAAGGGCGGCTCCCTATTGAGAAAGCACACTGCCTCTCAGGGAGAGGACTGGCTGAGAGAGCCAGCGATGGCAGCGTGAGCGCCTGGCACACGTGACCCCGGGCAGCAGCGGACCTGACCAGCACCACAGGGGCATGAAGAGGTGACCCTCTGCCGTGACAACCCAGAACCCCGTCCAGGACGGCGAGCGGCGGGAGGACAGCGAGCAGCCCCACAAGCTGCCAGAAACACTGCGGAAACTACCAACCAGCATCCCTGACGAATGCGGGTACCAATACCCTCCACCGAGCTTCAGCAAACCCAAGTCAACACCCGTCAAAGGCTCCTTCCTCACGTGACCACGTGGGCTTTATGCCAGGAACACAAGGAACAAAGGGAAGACCCACGGATCCCCCTCACACAGAAAAGCACTGGTTGGGACGCAGCGCCCGTCATGACAAACTACGCGGCAACCCAGAAGCAGGCGGGAAACGTCTCGGCACACTCGAGCCCGTACAGCACAGCCCTAAGCCAGCATCGGCCTCGGGCTGAAAGCTGGTGCTCCCTGGGATGAGGAAGAGGAGGGCCCACCTGCGCTGCTCCCCGCCCTGCAGGTCCGGGGGCCAGGACACGGAAGAGGAAGCGAGGCCGTCTCCACAGACAGAGGACCATTTTACGTAGAAAATCCAACCAATTCACACGAGAAAACGAACGCAGCAGCTTATAGGCTAAGATCAAAACAAAACCCACTGTATTTCTACACAGCAGCAACTAACAATTTAAAAAGGAAATGAAAAAAAAAACACACAAAAAACAATTCCCCTGACGAAAATACCAAGACCCCTCTGTCTCAGCTCCGAGCCCAGCTCCCTGTCTGTGCTCCGTGCATCTGACCAGGAACAGGGACAGCGACTCAGACTTCAGCGAGCCGTCCTTGCGACCACGCCCGACCCTCCTCAGGGGTGCACTGGCTGGCACAGGTCAGCAAGGACACCCCCGGGGACACCTGCCAAGTGAGGTTCCACCATCCAAGCCTCAGGCTGCTTCTAGGCCACAGCCAAGTCCGCACGCAAAAGGGGGAGTATTTTCTCTAGGCTTTTCCAGGCGCTCCTTCCCAGCCCATCCAGGGGATGCTGAGAGCCACTCCCATGAGCACTCGCGGTGGCTGCGGGCTGGGGCTCTAACAGTCACACTGACTGACAGTCAGGACGGACACTCGGAGCGTGCCCCTCAGAAAGGAGGGAGGGTCCCCGCTGCTTACCGTTGTTCACCTGGCCGTGCACGGCTGCGGGGATTGGCACCACGTGAGTCCCGTTTTGCGTTACAGTTTTTATCGGAAGCTGGTGCTGACCTAGAGGTGGCTGCGGCACGATGGTGACTGTCTGGACAGGGGTGGTCTGTGCCGTCTGGATGACCCGACTGGCAGTGCCCAGGGTGGCCTGGCTCAGCGCAGGAATAGGCTCCACTTTCACTGAAATAAAGAGCAGAAATGGCACCAACTGTACTGCGGGACGCTGAGACCCTCACCAGCTAACAGGAAAGCCCTGTGGCTAGCAGGCCTGCTGGCTTCCGGAGCGGGGACAGCTGCCTCGGCAATGGCCTCAAGGCTCACCTTTCACTTCCCGGTGGTCTCCGTTCTCCTGTGGCTCCACTTTAGGAGGGGCCAGCACAGCCGTCTGTGCCACCACAGCCTGCCCGGCGACAGTGTACGTGTTCGCGGGGGCCAGTCCGGCCACGCTGGTGACGGACACGGCTGGGATCTGGTGGACAACGTGAACCGTCTGCACAACGGGCTGCTGGGAGGTCGAGGTGGTCACAGGGGCAGCGACAGTGTAGGTGACGGGCTTGATGGTCGGGGGCAGCTGCCGCTGCACAGCGATTAACACGGGCTGACTAGACAGCGGGGAGCCTGCGGGAGGAGGAGCAGGAGTGAGGCTGGTGTCCTGTGTCCTTCCTGCCCGTTTCCCCAAACCTGACCACACACGGCTTCCTGACAGAACAGGGCAAGCCCTGTCCACCTGCAACAGCCACGTCACCCCCGGTCATAGACCTCCATGCCAGCAGCACATCTGCTCTCTCCACGTTCCTCACAACAGCTCTTCCTACAGTTCTTTTCTCACAAAACAATTTGGACATAGGATAGGGGAGGAGGCTGCCCCTGGAGGGCCGACTGAGGGCCACAGTCCCCAGGCTCAGCCCTCCTCTCACAACTGAGCCAGGGAACGAGAGGTCAGGACCTGAGGCGCAGCGAGCCTGCCGCCAGCCTCTGCTCTCTGCTTTAGGCTGAAGCGAGGCAGACACAGATGAGAGGACCAGGCTGGTCGGGGCCAGAAACTCCAATATAGCAAAGCGCACACTCACCAACCAACTAGGAACCAGAAAAGCAGTAATTTGGACACACTTCTACACTTCCGTGTTTGTCTTTTAATCCCAGGGCACATGTTTTTATTCCGCACTGTGACTTGATGCTCGCCAATCATCAAATTGACTCTTTTGCTGCTCCTCAACCAATGTCTAAGGTGTTATTTTTTTTTTTGGGGGGGGGGGATTTCTTTTTCATAAACTTTTAAGTGATAAAGCAACTAAGGAACAGCTTAATTCAAAATTTCTTCAGACATCTACACAGGGTCACCTGCAGGAATGCTCAGAGCCTGTAAGACAACTCTCAGGGGCTGTGCAGTGTCAGGTACCAGGGAACCAAGCCTCTTCCATTTCTCAACGAGCTGCTGCCCTCCCCCCTGCCTGCCCTCTGCACGCCTCACCTGGTGCACTCTGGGCAAACCGTGCCTCCTGGATGACAGCCAGCTTGGGCTGTGAGGCGCCAGGCTCGGGCTCCAGGGGGGCCGGCGAACCTTCCCTCGACAGGCTCTCGGGGGTCTGGGCACCACTGGAGTGAGCAGACAGCACTCCAGCGTGATTAGGAGAGGCGGGGGCACTTCTGTATGCCAAAGAGAAGACAGGGGTTCTTAAGGTCAAGCATGCCTGCACTGCCTTGTTTTTGAACAGTGTATTTTGCAAAAAGGGGTGTTCACTGGTCTGTTGCCAATTATTCCCATAATCTTACTTTCTCTGTGAACGCTGTGCCTGAGATGGACACTGAGCAAAGACTCGCTTGTCTGTGCCAGGGTCACCGTGTACTGGGCGCTGTTGCCCATGCCCAGTGCAGGCCACACAGCCACAGAGGTGGACTGCCACGCTGTGTAAGCAGTGCCCATTGGCCAGGCAGCAGGCAGTGTGCAAGCTGGGGGAGTTTCAGACTCATGTTATCGTCATTTCTTTTTTGTTTAAACACAGTATCCATTAATGAAGTTAAAAATGTGTCATTTTAAACTCAGGCAATTAGTATTGTATAATTTAATCCAACTTAAGCAGCTACAAGGTAGCTTTAATGAGCTTCCACAGGCCAAAGGAAAGGAAACACAGGACTGGTCTGTCTGAAGTGATACATTGTGCCCCATCATTTTACAATATGCATTGAGTTCAATGAAGCAGCAACTGCTACCTGGAAATGAGTTCAAATAAAACTTTACAAACAATCTGAATTGCTTCCGACCACTGGAAACAAAAATAGAGCATCCAACACTTTTTGTTTTTCCAAATCCCCATCCCAACATTCAATCATAATGCATTTGGCACGTCTTTCATTTTCCAAGGAAAGCTTACCAATGCACGGAAGGTAAACTACTGACCATTAAGTGAGGTCTTCTGCTTGTCTTTTCCTTACCTAGACGAGAGCGGTCCCAGAGGGGTTCTAAAGCAAGGCACGCCCCTAGGCCGTCTTTTCCTAAAAGCCTGCTCTATTAATTTGCTTTCAGAAGCAGGATCTATCCTCCAGAATGAGCCTTTGCCTGGTTCTTCCTGGGAACGTGGTACTTTGATGAAATAACGATTCAGAGAGAGATTGTGGCGAATTGAATTCTATGAAACATAAAAAAAATACATAGAATTCATATATTTCTTTGCTGAGAAATAAAAATGTGCTTCATTTCAGTGCCCTGCACAGCAGAACCCTTGGTGCCAGGCTCCTGCAGAGGGCAGGGAAGTCTGAAAGCAGCTTGTGCTGGGGCACGGTCCCTCCCGAGTGAGCAGACAGGGGAGGCTGGGGGCCCTCAGCAGGAGGGCAGGGAGCTACTCCACGAGGAAAGGAAAGGTTAAATCCAACGGGAAAATGTCAGCTTCCACCTTTTCTCCAGGTGGGACACCAAGGACATCATTATGGCCGTTTGACCTTTCCTGCCACCCTCGCCCTACAAGTGACAACTGAGCCCAGGTAAGGCAATCCTTTAGTCCATTTTTTTAAGCACAGAAGTTGCTTTCAGAAGCTGTCATAGCCATTTACAGTGAGTTAATCCAGTACCAAGTATTGAGGCTGAGAAGTGTCAGTGGCACTGTCTCCGGGAGCAGAGTATCTGCAGAACCGTCTCCATGCGGCTTCTCCCTGAGCCTCAGTGACTGCCTGAGGCCTGCAAGGAGCACGCCCCTCCTCTCCCGCCCATTCCCGCATCAAGGAGCACGCCTCCTGCACCCGAGAAACACCTGGCCCTGAGCTGGCCAAGAGCCCTGCACTCAGTTCATTTCATGCATGTACATCAATGCTGACATGTATAATGAACATACTACCCAAGTTCCTAAATGGTAATAAAGTAAAAGTTTGGGCTATACAAACATCACTTCTACATTCTCCAATTAACCTTCTGCTAGAAATGCAGCCATGGCCTCAACTTCTGAATCGCCAGAGAGGGCTCAGTAATCAAGACATGGCAAATACTTCTGCACACAATCCAAGTGCCGCTCAAGGGTACCAGCCACAGGCCGAGGGGAAGACTGAAGGCCATGGCATCAGTTACTACACAGGCACCGTGAAGGAGCCAGCTGGGTGATGTGAGTTATGAAATCCTATAAACAAATGTATATAAGCTTTATGATACTTTAATGACCATAGATACTTGCTAGACTGTTTTATCATAAGCTTTAGCTGATAACCAACCAAAACCTTCCTATCTTACCTGGACGAGAGCGGTCCAGGGGGTTCTAAAGCAAGGCACGCCCCTAGGCCGTCTTTTCCTAAAAGCCTGCTCTATTAACTTGCTTTCAGAAGCAGGATCTATCCTCCAGAATGAGCCTACAGAAAACCAAATCTGCCCCCTCAAAGACAAGACAGTCCTCCAGCCGTCCGCAGGCCTTTCAGAGTCTGGAGGAAAGGCATATGCCGAGCTGCGGCTGAGAAAGCACAGCCCGCGGTGACACACCGCAGAACTCTGAGCAAGGCAACCCTGCAGCTGCTGCCTGGGTTGAGCTCCTCCAGCGGCTCTGGGAACCGGCCGCCAAGTCCCAGCAGGACCATGCTGACCGTTACTGTGTGGACCGAGGTCGGGTGGCCAGGGTGCAGCTGCTGGCAGAGGAGGGACCCTGGAGACCCCCAGAGAAAAGACCACGCTGCAGCTTCACCCCTCCCGGCGAAGCACCTGTCAGGCAGGTTCTAGGCCAGGGAGTGGCTGTGTTCTGTTCTGCAATGAACGAGGGCCCAGTCTGCACCAGAGTGGGGTCCAACCCCCTCCCCACCCTGACGACATCTCAGGGGCAAAAGAAGCCTCAGGGCCACCTGTGACTTTCCAGCTAATAACACTTTAGAAAATGTGACAAAGTAATAGGAGGCAGTTAATGAAGACACAACAGGATGAACTCACTATGTTTCTAAATTAATTTAATAAGGCTTTTGTGATTTTTTTAAGAGGAGGGAGGGAGGGAGGAAGGGAGGGAGGGAGGGAAAGGGAGAGGGAGAGGGAGAGAGAGAGAGAGAGAGAGAGAGAGAGAGAGAGAGAGAGAGAGAGAGACATGGATGTGTTGGCCTGGAGGGGTGGCACCTCGCCCTGACGCTGGTTGACTGCATTCACTGGCTGACATGTGCGTGTGCCCGTAGGGATCATACCCACAACTTGGCGTAGTGGGACAACTCTAACCACCTGAGCTACCCGGACAGGGCAAAGCCTCTGTAATCTGATCAAACCAAGCTACCACCTTAAACCACGCTGGGTCAGACTCCAGTGATGCAGAAGTTGATACAGTGGTCACAGAAAAGGCAGTTACTAGTCTTGTTAAAACTAAACTGAAGAAAAGGGTCTAACTCTCTCCAAACCCCAACGGTGCTGCTGCCGGGCACCTGAAACCACCTGCCCTCAGCTGACCGGCAGGAGAGGCTCCCGGCCACTCGGACTCGCTCTGCACTGTCCTCTGAGGCCCTTCCCACGCAGACTCCGTTTGTCTGCCCAGTGACAGCACTCAGCACTCCAGTGTGTGCTTTGCACAGAAAGTGCCTGTAAAGCGACTTAGGAACAGGAAACACATCCAGCACCTTCCAAAGGAAGGGCCACGTGCAGAGTGGGGCGAGCACAGAGGACGCCCTCGACGGGAAGAAACCAGCGCTGGTCCTTTCAGAAGCCAAGGGCCCCAGAATTCGCAGACTCTTCATGGTCACAACAAACACCTCAACTTTGGGTTGGGAAGTTATAAATCATAAGAAAACGTTTTGGGCTGAAACCGGTTTGGCTTAGTGGATTGAGCGTCGGTCTGCGGACTGAATGGTCACAGTTTCAATTCCGGTCAAGGGCATGTACCTTGGTTGTGGGCACACCCCCAGTAGAGGGTGTGCAGGAGGCAGCTGGTCGATGTTTCTCTCTCACTGAAGTTTCTAACTTTCTATCCCTCTCCCTTCCTCTCTGTGAAAAATCAATAATATATATATATATATTTTTCTTTAAAAAACAACAACATTTTGGTACAAATATACAACCAAAGGGAAGAAGCATGCCATCTCTCCAGACAGGTTCCTAGGTCACCTTGTTCTGTCCTAGAATTTCCTCTGGGTTGATGAAGGAGGCCTGCCATGGGTGCACAAAGCCAGAAACCAAGTCAGTGTGAACGGGTGGGGGGCAGTGTCAACACCTCAGGAACCAATGCCCAGCCAGACACACACCACGCTCCACCTCCCCACACCGCCCCAGGCCAGGACGCCACCTGGACATCCACATTTTAAAAAGAAGGGCCGAGACCTATTTGACTCAGTGGATAGAGCGTCGGCCTGCGGACTGAAAGGTCCCAGGTTCGATTCCGGTCAAGGGCATGTACCTTGGTTGCAGGCACATCCCCAGTGGGGGGTGCAGGAGGCAGCTGATCGTTGTTTCTCTCTCATCGATGCTTCTAACTCTATCTCTCTTCCTCTCTGTAAAAAATCAATTATATATATATTTTTAAATAAAATAAAAATAAGAAGGATCCCACTCTTTTCTAAAACAGGTTGCAAAATGGAAAAGACTTGGTGGAGGGAGAGGAACGACCCGGGAGTTCTCCCACGGGCAGACGACAGGAAGAGCCGCTCAGAGGCCCTCCTGACAGTGAGGGGCACGGCCAGGACCCTGGGCTGTGGGAGAGCACCAGAGGGTGTGCCCTAAGGCAAAGGGAGGGCTGCAGCAGGAACCCCTTCCCGCTAAAGCAGCCGGAGGAGGTGTGAAATGTCCCGGAGTGGCCTTACACAGGCAAGAGGCTCAGTCGCCCTTGGTCCTTCATCTGGGCGGAAAAGAAGACGTTTTGATAAAAACAAGCATTAATGACAGAGTTCTACAGAGAGGGGTCTGACAAGTCACCCCCCGGAGACAGCAGCAACCGGGCAACAGGGGATCCACTCCCGTCGCACGGCCAGGACCTGGTCCCTGGGCGCCCTTCAGAGAGAAAAACTTTTGATGCTCAGAAGCAGCTCTCATTCAAATGGATGATGTTTGGAAACACAGGGAAATACAACCGTAAGGGAAATGGCCCTTAATTCTGGCCAGAAACTCTCACTCCCATCAAGCCCAGCCGACTGGCTTTTCACAGCATCAGCATCCCGCACACAGGGAGCTGAGCTCCACAGCAGCCGGATGTGGTCCTGCTTCTGTCGGCCCCGCTCCCTCCAAAGCCCAGCCTCACCACCCAGCTACAGTCCGGCAAGGTTTCCTCGGGCAGCTGCGAAGAGACCTGCCAGGTCATCCTCTCACTGCCACAGGAAGGCCGCCTGCTGTGAGCACCTTGGCCAGGAGGGAGGCTGGGCCCCACCACTGAAGACCCTGCCTGACTAGGATGCTTAGACGGAAGCACTTGGCTTGCCCGGAAGCCTGCTTTACTCACATGTCCCTCTGCAGGCGGAAGAAATCAGTTCTTACCTTCCACTAAACAGAAAATGCCCCCTACATCATTTGGTTATGGTTCAACAGACACATTTGTCACAAGATCATTTACTCATTAAGCCTCAAAGAACTCTAGTCATTCCTGGTTACTTCATGAATTTAAAAGTTATAAATGTGCATTTCTTCTCTTTCTCATTATGCTTTAACATTCTAAACGTCAAATTTACCCTTTTCTATACTGTCTGAATTACAGAGATCCAACTGTATATTACAAACCAGGTAAATACACAACAGACACACAGAAAAAAACCTACACAATGTAAAGGTTTAAAAATGAAACTAAATAAAAAAATTAAACCATGCAAATATCATGCACTGATTTCAAAGGGTCCTCTGAGGACACTGATTCCAGACACCCCAGGAATGGGTTGAAGTGCAGGCGGACAGGCAGGTGGGCTCCCCACTTCAGTAGGCCATGGGGCATCCATGTTTCATGTCCTATCCAACCGAGAAGATAACTTTGAAGAAGGGTTCCTTAGTAAAATAGTTTGAAAACTGTCTCTAGGCAAACTTCTAAAAGCGGGGTACCTCAGCAGACAGAATGCATAAAGAAGACAGAACAATGCCGGACTCACTCCTCTATTTCAGACGTGGCGTGTCGGCCCTAATCAAAGAGAACCAGCAACACACCCGCCTCCCCACCCCGTGGGGATCGTGACAGTGCAAAGGGTAGGCTGAGGGGCTTTAGAGAACCACTATTCCTTCCACTCGGCACCAAGGGTCAGAAAAGGCGTGGCAACAGCGGCCTCTCCAAGAGGGAACGCCACCCCCTCACTCAGCACCTTCTCCCCTGGGCCCGGTCACACCACCATGGCTGAGCTGCCCTCTCAGCTGCCAATAGTCCCGAGAAAGCACTGGGTAGAACACTTCATAACAAACTGGAATGGATTTACCTGCCAGCCCTTGTCCGCAGTCCGGTAGTATGGGTAGTTTTTAGTGATGTGCGTGTAAATTCCATTGAGGGTGAGCTGTTTATCAGGAGCCATTGTAATTGCTTGTACAATTAATTGTGCATAGGAATAAGGTGGCTTTGAATCATCCTGTATTCAAGTGAAAAAACATACATAATAATGAAGTTATCAAGACCTTTTAGTAAACGTACTGAAATTTAGGATTCTTGGTGGTTTTAGTATGTGTGGTTTGTGGGCATATATGTGTGTTCAGACGTGTGCACATACGTCACTTTCAGCACTGGGACACAATGGACATCACCCCACAAGGATGAAGGGTTCTCCTGTACCCCCATGTGCGCAGCTCTCAGCAGATCCCAACACCGAGAACAGGCTAAGCAGTGACCAGTGAGCCCAGAGCCAGCCACGTCCACTCCGATGTGCACGTCACTGACAGACCACGTGCTTCCCCAAGGCCTGGTTGGGAGGCTACTAGACACGCAGGCCACACAGCAACAGCGCTAGCTACACGATGGCCCCGGGTTCTATTTCAAGACTAGGAAACATTTACCTTCGGGCTGTCTCCACCCGAAGCTTCCTTTTCGTTTTCTGGCTGTGAGCTGTCAGCCATTAGATGGAGGTCAGATGGGATCACGCGGCCCATTTTGTACCCTGAGGACCCTGCTCCCCGGGGGCTGGACGGGCAGGAGTTGGCAGCACTGTGGATGAGAAAGACATCGTGTCAGCCTGTCAGAGTGACCCTCACACCGTGCTTCCTTAACTGGTTCTGATTTCAGGGAAAACAAACTGTGAAAGTAAGAGAATGTCAGCATTTCCCATGGAAAATAACTCGTTCATTCTCTAGGAAACTGAAGATCACCCCAAGAAACCTGGGGATCTATTCCACGTGTCATGTCACATGATCATAAAGCACACCCTCAGGATGGTCCTGGAAATGACCAGACAGGCCACACGTTATGTGTGGCTCCAGGGCTCCAGCCTGGGGGAGGGACATAGCACAAGCTCGCGCCCCCCACCAGGGAGCTGAGGACAGGCTGGAAGGACATGCCTGCAGCCACCCAAGACGGTCAGGGCAAGTCGGGAAGGGGAGGGCAGCGACCTGCAGGGTCCCGAGGCTGTTTTTGACCTGGCGCCCAGCTATTGTCCTCTCTGAGCAAGGCACAACTTGAACACCGTGTACTGGGCTTCAGGTTCCACGGGGACAGTGTACCCCAAATGCACCGTCCTCTGCTTTCTGAGGAGCCCAGTCTCTCTTGGGAAATCATGACGAACACAGTTTGTCACTTCACTGGGATCCAACTCAACAATCCGAAGTACAAGTCATCAGAATTTACATAAAATTGTAGCAGACTGAAAAGCCTCAAACTGCAAATGAAAATCTCAGACTTTAGACCAATGTGATAAGTAAGAACCGTAAGCAAAAACTAGGACCATCTGGGAAGCGCGTTTTATAACACCGGGAGCTGAGAGCAGACAGCGTCCTCGGCATCTCCTTCCACGGCTGCCAGCCGGGGAAGGAAGGGCACAGGGTCCTTGCGCGCTCCTGCTCACCCGTGACGCACCATGGCCTGGAAAGGAGATGCGCCCGGACCGCACACGGCCACCCAAGCAGGCCTGCGTACCTGATGGTTCCCGTAGGGGAGGGCAGGGGGCTGATGAGGTGGGCCATGGAGTCTGGAATGTTGATGGTCAGGGGCGAGATGTGGGCCTGCATGGGCTTCACAGGAGACTCAGGGGCCTCCTGCTTCTCCCTCTTCTCGCTGGACAGCGCAGTGAACGTGATCTTGATGTTTGTGCTCGGGAACCTGAACGTGCACCTGAAAAAGAGCCAGCGTCAGGGACAGAGTGCCCATCCCAGCAGGACACAGAGACCACCTGCCCCAAACGCTCACGAGACCTGTCTGCTGGGGAGGAGCCACCTCACCTTATAAGCAGCTGAATAAACGAAACCACAAACCAGGCATTTATGACTTTAAAACACCAGTAAACAAAAACTTCAGACCAGCCAAATAAGAAAAAAAGGAGACTCAAAAAAGACTCAAATACCACTCAATCTGCATTTTTTTAAAATCCTCACCCGAACAAATGTTTATTCATTTTAGAGAGAAACATTACGCCCCGACCTGGGATCAAACCCAAAACCTAAGCATTACTCCTTTTAAAATAAAACTGCCCAGCTGGCATGGCTCAGTTGTTGAGCATCAACCTATGAACCAGGAAGTCACAGTTTGATTCCCAGTCAGGGCACCTGCCTGGATGTGGGCTTGATCCCCAGTGAGGGACATGCAAGAGGCAGCTGATCAATGATTCTCTCTAATCATTGATGTATCTCTCTCCCTCTACCTTCCTCTCTGAAATCAATTAAGAAAATTACCTAAAAATAAATAAGTAAAAAATAAATGTACAGATCCATTTTAGGTCAGAAGATTTAAAGCAGACTTTAGTACTCTTACTATCCATTATTCCTTTCAAGATAAACATACAAGAATAATTGGGTCACTAAGCAAAAACAGACAATTTTGTGACTGTTTTCTTATTTAAGAAAAATCACTCCTTTTACTTTAAGAACTATCAGCTTTTTCACTGAGCAAACAGAAGTCAGACATATTAAATTTGGGGGGGAAAGTTTTACAATTCAACACTCTAGTTCACCTATAATATAGCTTCTTTGCTATTTTTTAAAAAAAGCAAGCCAAATGCCTTCAAAGAATAAAAGTTAAAAATAGCTCCACAGATTCATGGTCTCAGAGCCTGCATTTCACACCCAGTTACAAGCACCTGATTCGGGTTATATTTTTAAACAACCAAAAGACCAGAGATGGTGTTCAGCTCTCTGCCCACCACCCTGTCCCACTTGGATGCTCGCCAAGGAAGGGTCCAGCACATGGTTCCCGTACTCCCGGCGACATCGTCAGGTGATGCTTCCCAACTCTTAGTCGGGGCAGGAGACATCTCTCAGCAGGGTTGGGGCCTGCTTGCCATCAGGCCCTGCCCCTGACTTTCCTCAGAAGCCAGTCCTCCACCACAGCCTCAGTGGACAGAGCAGAACCAATTCAGATCAGTAACAGTATTCAGAGAAGCAGCGTGGACAAAGATGGGCAAGGATGGACGAGGAGAGGGCGAGTCCAAGGTCCTGGAGGAGGAGCAGCAGCTCCCACAGAAAGGAACACTGATGTGGACACGACACAGGATGGCAGCGGGGGAGATACAGGAGGCTTCAAGCTCCAGGGCCAGCCGCCTGTCAGCTCCTGACTCCACGTCCCCACCTTAAGGCCATGCCTGCAGGAAGCCTCTGTGCCTAAACAGGTCCACAGTCCCTTGTTCACATTTTCCAAAAAGCATAACAGCTCCAAAAAGCTTGACCTGAAATCGGATGGCAGCCAATTCTGACCTGAACCGAGAAGGAGCTAATTATAGCCTTTAATTATCCCACTTAGAATATGCATGTGTTTTGCCACACTGGATGACAGGGTGCCGGGCACACACGCACTGTGCTACTTTCAGAACCCGAGACACCACGGCTGCCGGGCTTCAGATGGGGCCTGTCTATGCACTTCCTGCTGGTGCCTTTCCCTCAGAATTTCTCCAGAAATATTCTGACTTGTTCAAGAGGAAATCAGATGGCTTACTTAAAAAATGATCCATCCACTGAGCCACTGTTCAAAGTAGAATCTCAATTTGTAGCTTTGTTGTTGTCATCAAGGGGCAATAAATGCACGTAAAAATTTAAAGCCATCAGACTCCCTCCTGCCCACAGCCTTCCCAGGGCTCCCGGCTCTCACGGCAGCTCTCAGAGAGCACCCAGAACCGTTCACATAGACAACTAAGCAGCAAGAGAAGCTGCTTTGAGAGGCAGGCCCTGGGATCCAGCAGACAAGCGGCACCTGCCGTTTTCCCAGCCCTGCCCTCCAACTATCACCCCCTCTCCCCCAGGACCTCACAAAACCTCCTAAGGAAAAATGTCCCGTCTATACACAAAAACCCTCTTTTCACCTACTGCCTTCTTGGTAACTAGAATCCCACTTTCCGTCATGTCTGATCTTCAAAAATTTAATCCGACTCCATAAATGACCAAACTGCAATGTGTCTTGTTTTTTAAATAACACTTCACCAGGAATCCTGACACCTGCAACAAATGGCTGCATCTGGAGAGCACCGTGCTGAGTAAAGTAAGCCAGACACAAAAGGGCAGACACGCACAATTCCACATGAGGTCCCTAGAGTAGCCTGACCGGCGGCGGCAGGGAGCAGAGTGGTGGGTGCTGGGCTGGGGGTGGGCTGAGGAGCTAGGGTTTCATGAGGACAGTTTCAGTCTTGTAAGCCAGGCTCTGGAGGTGGCAGTGATGGAAGGCTGCACTGCAATGTGAACATGCTTCAAGCCACTGAGCTGTGCACCGTCAAGATGGTCAAGGCGGCAAACACCATGCTGTGTGTGTTTTACCACAATAAGACAACCCTTTTAAAAAGCACTTACAGCCCTAGCCGGTTTGGCTCAGTGGATAGAGTGTCGGCCTGCGGACTGAAGGGTCCCAGGTTCGATTCCGGCCAAGGGCACATGCTGGGTTGCGGGGCGTACAGGAGGCAGCCAATCAATGATTCTCTCTCATCATTTATGTTCCTCTTTCTCTCTTCCTCTCCCTTTCTCTCTAAAATCAATAAAAAATATTTTAGAAAAATAAAGAGCACTTACAAGTGTGTCTGGAACATAGGTAAGCACTCTTAAATCTTAGCTATTGTTTCTTTCTTGGGTTTTTGTTAAAGACATTCATCAAGGGAATGAGAAGACAAGCCAGCCTGGGAGAAAATATTTGCAAAAGACTTCCAGATCAAGGTCTGTTACCTAAAATATGAAAAGAACTCTTACAAGTCAAGAGGAAAACACCTACTGCCAAAATAAATAAATAAATAAAGAGAGAGAGGAACAATTTTTAAATGAGCAAAAGACAGTGGTTGAGCGACAACCAATCAACCAGAAGGTCATGACTGGTCAGGGCACAGGCCCAAGTTTCGGGCTTAATCCCCAGTGTGGGCTGTGCAGGAGGCAGCCGATTAGTGATTCTTTCTCATCACTGATGTTTCTCTCTCTCCCTCTCTGAAATCAATAAAAATGTTTTGTTTTTTTTTAAAGAGAGAGAGAAAAAAAAAGGAGCAAAAGACCTGAACAGATACCTCACCAGACACCCTGGGCTGACCCCCAGGCAGTGCCAGCCTGACCCAGAGCACAGACCAATTTGCAAAGACTCGGAGATGGAAGAGCTCCTGGTATTCAAGGAAACCTGTCAAAACACAGGCTGAACATGAGCTAGGAAACAGGCCTGTAGGGATCACACTGTCGAGGAGGACAGTCTTTGCAGTAAGTCTGGGGAAGTCACCAGGTACAAAGGACTCCTATGGCCTCCAACCAACATCAAACAGCAACCCCTAGAGAGGAAGGACAATCTGATTCCCAGAGCTATTCCATTATAAAGGTCAAATGTCCAGTTTCTAGCAACAAGGAAATCACAAAACATAAGCAGGAACGTATGATTCGGTCAAAGGAACAAAGTAATTTAACAGAAATCTGAAAAAGATGAGACATAGGACTTAATAGACAAAGATTTTAGAATAATTGTGTTAAATATGTTTAAACAGCTCAAAGGATATCACAAAGAACTAAAGGAAACAGGAAAATGATGTATGAGCAAGACAGGAATATAAGGAGAAATTAAAAGAAGGAATGAAACAGAAAGTAGAGTAACTAAAATGAAAAATTCAGCATGGGGATCCAACAGCATATTTGAGCAAGCAGAAATAAAAACCACAAACTTGAAGTTACCAAGTCTGAGTGAAAAGAAGAGTGAGCAGAGCCAAAGGATTCATGGGACATTAGCAGGTAGACCAACAACACACATTAGGGAATCCCAAGGTATAGCGAGAAAGGGGCAGAAATAATATTCAAAAAAATAACAGCTGAAAACTTCCCAAATGAAAGACTCGAACCTACACATCCAAGAAGCTCAACAAACCCCAAGTTGAATAAACACAACGCCCTCCTATTGAGACATTATAATTAAACCACCAAAAGACAAAGAGAATCTTGAAAACAGCAAGAGAGAAGTAACTTCTCATATATAAGGACTCTCTCAATAAGGTTAACAGATGGATTTTTCATCAGGAACAAAAAGAAAAAACCTGTCAACCGAGCATTACATCCAGGAGACCAGGCAAAGTGGAAACAGAAGACTCAGGGAGGAATCAGAATGGGCGATTTAAACTACATCTTCTCCCCTGTAACTCCAACAGCTGCAAAAAATGATGGGCACCATCCTAACCTCCTCCATTGTTTAGAAATAGAAAAACTAGCATTTTTAAAACATCACCTCTGCACTCAAAATGCGATTATATTCTGAAAACACCAAACAAACAAAACAAAAATACAAAAGCCCAAAACTAAGTTGGAAGTAAGCCTCCAATTTACTTGTATAGGGTTTTCTGTCTCCTGTAGAGTAACACTGTTTCAAACCATAGGAACGGCCTATGAAGGTTCATTAGAAAATTCAAAAATCCTCATTAAAAACTGGGACCGAAGTGCAGGAACTATTCTTCATTTTCCACAAAAGCCTTTCTCCTCAGCAGAGCCTTTCTCAACAGAAAACTCTGCCGTTGCTTTAAGAGCCTCGCCTTCTGGAAGATGCCCACCAGCCATACATGGGGCTCTGCTGAGCTTCTGCACCCGCGGCTCTCGGTGGTCCCTGCGGTCAGGGGGGAAGGGGACTGGGCACCGTGTCTGACGAGAAGCGGTCTCTAGGTGACCGGCACGTGAGAATGTTCACAGAGCAGTCATGTCCTAAGTCAGCAGTCAGTGGAGTGGGCACAGGTTGATTCTGAGCCACTTCTAGGACCTGGGCCGCCCTTGGAGGAGCAGAGGGGAGAGAGCTGAGTGAGAAGAGAGCCTCACAGCGAAAGGGGCTCCCGGACCCATCACTCCTAGGCACCCCCATCAGCTCACCTGCCTGGAGGCCTGCAGGGGAGCCCAGAATCCGGTCCTCACTGCCCCAGAAACCAACCTTTGCCCAGGTTTCAAAAGCGTGTGTGGTTCTCACACATCAAAAAAGCAGTTTAAGGAAGAAAAACAGTGCACTGTAAATGGCAAAGCTCTACGATGGACAGCTCGATGAACACCGTCCCTCCTATCAGACCTCTCCTGACGGAGCCAAGGCAGAGCCCTCTCCTCCTCCCGGAAACAGGAATGTCTGTGAGGAAGCTGACAGTGGATCGCTCGAAGCCTTGGGGAGGGGGGCACCCTGATGGACCTCTCCAGGCCTGGCTGCCAGCTGACGCTGACCACATCACATGTCTGTCACCCTGGGTCCCCACGGCCCCTCCACCCAGGACACTGATGGACAAACCCATGTCGAGCAGGGGCACAGACACAGTGCTAATTGTGTCCCATGATGACAGGCAGTTATGAACCCCGTGTCACCAGCGAGGGAACTAGAAGGCAGGCAGTCCAGCTCCAGAGCCATCCTCACCGCGTCCGGATACAGTGAGTGGGCGCACAAGTCCCACCATGTAGGCTTGTTCCTCAAAACGTGTTAGAAATTCAAATGATTTAAAACCTCAACCGTCTTAACCTACACATTAAGTGAACATTAAAATGAACAGTTTTACCCCCGGAAGAGCTACTAAACACTCAGTGAAGAAGTGAGCTGGTTGTAGTTGTTTTTAACTTAGTCAAGTAACAATTATGCTAAAATAGCTGCACGGTGTCCCCCGATGTCTACAAACCAGTGATAAAAATGTCTCTCCATTTGCCAAATGAACGCATGCTGTAGCTTTTAAAGAAAAATGCATAGTGGTCACTAAAAGTAGTTCATTTGTACCCTGAGACTTCACAGTGCAAAGCTCCTCTGCCCCCACTCGTCACCCCCTCGTGGGTCCCAGAGTCTGCCTCCTGGACCCCACTCCCAGCTCTGCCGACAAGCTAGTCAGTCTCAGGTCAAAAAGTGAAGGGGGCCGAAACCGGTTTGGCTCAGTGGTAGAGCGACAGTCTGCGGACTGAAAGGTCCCAGGTTCGATTCCGGCAAGGGCATGTACATTGGTTGCTGGCACAACCCCAGTGGGGGGTGCAGGAGGCAGCTGGTCGATGTTTCTCTCTCATCGATGTTTCTGGCTCTCTATCTCTCTCCCTTCCTCTCTGTAAAATATCAATAAAATATATTTTTTTAAAAAGTGAAGGGGTTCAGCCAACCCTACAACCCTGGGGCAAGAGGACACACCACTGATACAGGGAACAAGCTGATTGCTGCCAAAAGCGGGGAGTGGGGGGGGGGGGGTATGGGAGGGGGGTGTGCGTAAAAAAACTTAAGTGAATGAACAAAGGAAAAGGCCCTGCTAGTGGCTCTGGCTCTGTCGGGTCTTCAAACAAGACACCCCATTTAATCTTCCTCTCCTGGGAACTCTGTCCTCCTCCACACCTCGTCTGGGTCCACTCCCTGGGCCACCTGGGCCTCTGCTGCATCTCTCAGTGGCTCCCCCACCATTGCACACTGGCCTCCACAGGGTCTCCGCGCCTCCTCCCCTAACCTCCTCTCCGCTTTCCTTACAATACCACACCCACCCCATAAAGCCTTCTTACCCCACTCCCTCCTCCATCTCCACCTCACAGGCAGCCTCCTTCCTCCTCGTGAGCGTCCTGATCACTGTGCTGCAGGGCGCTGTCCTCGCCTGAGACGGCTCCTCTCCGCACCCCCCATCACTGCCCTCCTTCTGGTCTGCTGCTCTCTGGGAACCTCAGTTCTGCCCCACCCCTGTTTCTGAGCAAGACCCAGCCTGTGAGTTCCTGGAGCTCTCATGGGAAGCTCCAGAAGCCACTGTCCGTGGCCTCTTTCCAGTCCCACCTCACAGGACGCCACCTCTAACTTAGTGAGAAAGTCTACTCGCGTGACATCACTGAGCATGACCTGCAAGTTAAAACTCGCCACATGGAGAAGGCGGGCTGCTGGATCACTGACAGCTAGTTTAGCCCAGGAACACGGCCACCCTTCAAAATAAACAGTGGCAGTTCTGCATGTTAAATAGTTTGGAGCAATAATAAATCCAACTTCTTCTGTTTATATTGGCTACTAGATACAGCAGGATCTTATTGATAAAATATGTCAAATTCAGTCGACATTTCAAAGTATTAACAATTGTTTAAAAAATTGCTTATCATTTATAAATTATACTTTGCTTGCTACCATGGCAACAAGAGTAACAACACACTCAGACATTCCTGTCCAACCAATCTAGCTGAAACACTTCCCTGCTCACTCAGCCCAGACCAGGTCCGAGGACAAAGGCGGAGCCTGTCCTCACAGGACAGTCTTCATTCCTCCCTGACGCCCTGAAAGCCGATCCCCCCAGCCCGGGCAAACCTCAGGCTCCACAGCCAGAATTTCACCTTCTCCAGCCGCCTCCAGCCCACCACGCCCACAAGGCCACTCAACCTGCCCACTTCCAGAAGCCCTGCTCAGGTCACCCAGGGCTCCCCAGAGCTCACAGCAGATACCCCCATTCCCAGTAACTCCTGCACCTCCAGCCAAGCCAGACACTCTTGGGGATAAAACGACACTTTTCTTTTTAATCTCAGCCCTGCATACATTGTGGAAATCACTTGTTTCTGGAAAACCATAGGCCCTGGCATTCTTGTACATACTCTCATCTCTGCCATCCCACACTCTCTACACACACACACACACACACACACACACACAGCTCCATGCTGGGCACGGGGCTCACCAACCACTGAGGAAAAGGTGCTCTTATTCACATCTTATTCAAACCATTCAAGAATACTCCTCACATCCTCATCTTTATCTATTCCCCCCAAATTAGTACATTTGGTACTTTAATAAAATGATGAAGCACGATTTAAGACTAAACTACTCATACACTCTACTCTGTATGTAAATGTTTAATACCAACTACAAAATGTACACTCATCTTAATGTTGGAATTGGAATAAAATCCTTGTCATTCAAGTAACAGACCAACCCTGGGACGTCCTACTTTTTACTCCACAGTGACTGTTAATTCAGCAGGCGCATTTGAAACAACAGGATATCCAACCTCTGCACAACTGATCCACATCACCGTGCTTTCAAACTTACACAACTGGATGTTTTAACTTCAAAGAACTTGTAGCATAAAAATGAGTTTAATTTCAAGAAGAATTTTTAAAAGTTTGTCTACATTTAGCCAGTGCCAATCGTCTTTACACAATTTATTCCATCAACCTGTACTGTTACCTCCCTACACTAAAAACCTTTAGAATGACGCCTTGCAAAAAGGGAGCTGCTGCAAAGTCTTACAGTCACCCACTTATTCGTGTTGCAAATGCAAAATTCCCTTCTCTGAAAAAGGAGCACCCCTGGGTGGGCAGAGGGGCCAGGCCCACCCTACCCCACAGCTTTCTCAGTCCCCTCCTCGCAAGGCCCACCTGCCTCTCAGAAAGCATGAGTTCCGCTCCTTCAACAAAAGGCCAAACTACTTCCACGTTTAGCATGTCGACACAAATGTTCTGGGCAGAGAGGTAACAAGAATTCTCTTTTAAAAAAATCTCAACATCCTCAGGGTGAAGACACAACATCCTCTGTTGTGACACGGCCCCTGCCGGCAGCACGCCTCGCCCCAGGAGGCCCAGCCTCGGCGCTGGGCAGCACTGGGGGCCGGCGCTGGGCAGCACTGGGCCGGGAGGCTCGGGCTGCGTCCCGGGCTGCCCGGCCCCGCACGGCACCCGCCACCGACGCCGAGCCCGCTCCCACCGCGTGGCGGCAGCTACAAGCAGCGAAATCCCGCCTGGGGACCGGGGCTCCCCGGCCCGCGGAGCGCGGCGCCCCGAGCAGGCGGCTCGCAGGCGGGTGACTCCGCGGCCCCCGGCGGCGGGGCGGCGCGGCCGGCGGGGCGGGGCGGGGCGGCCTTCCCGCGGCTCCGGGACGACGCCGTCCGGCCTCGCAGCGCACCGCCGTGGGAAGTCGGGTCTAGAAGTGACAGGCACCCGCCCCGGGCAGAAGGAAAACGCAGGTTTTCGCTCTGGACAGCTCCCCCAGCCAGTCTGACGCTGTGCCTACGCGCTGGCTGTGGAAAACGCGTGCACACTCCCACCACACTCAGAGGAGCGAAAACAACAACAATAATAATAACACCGCTGGCCCCACGTGCGCGGGTGCCCGGGCCGCAGCCTGCAGCTCGGGGGGCGGAGGGGGCGCCGGCTGCGGCTGCTCGGCGTCCCGGGGAGGGGGGTGCGCGAACCGGGGGCGGTCCAGCCGGGGTGCCGGGCGGGTGGGGTCGGGGCGCGGGTGAGGGAGGAGGGCGCGGGCGCGGGCGCGGCGGACGGGCGGGTCGGGTCGGGTCGGGTCGGGGTCGGTCCTCCCGTGGGCGCCTCGGGCCCGGCCCCCACTCACACGCGCGGCAGCTGCAGCGGCGGCGCCCCGCGCCTCTGGAACACGCCGTCCACGAACACGCCGTTCTTGCCGAGGCAGCGCAGGTAGAAGTCGCCGCCGCCGCCGCCGCCGCCGGCGTCGGGCCCGGGCTGCGCCGAGGCGTCGGGGGCCGCCCCGCCATGGCCGCCGCCCGGGGGCGTGAAGATCTCGAGGTGGCGGCGGGAGATGAAGCTCGAGTGGCCCATGCTCACGTCCACCGAGCCCTGCGACGAGTTGCGGCCGATGGTCACCGAGCGCTTCTTCATCAGGTACTCGAACTCGCGGCCCTCGAGGCGCGCCACGGCCCAGCCGCCCGGCGGGGACCCGCCGCCCGCGCCGCCGCCGCCGCCGCCGCCGCCGCCGCCCGCGGGAGGCCCGCCCGCGCCCGGGAGCGCCGCGGCCGCCGCCATGGGCCTGCGCGGGCCGGCGCCTTCCGCCGCCGCCGCCACGGAGCTGAGGCCCAGCGAGGCCGCCGGCCGGCGAGCGACGAGCGGCGGCGAGGGGCGGGACACGCGCGGCGCGCTCGTGCGGCGCCGGGCCGCTGACGGACGGGCGCGCCCGCCAATGGGGGCGACGCACGGCAGTGGGGCTACCGGCGGCGGCCAATGGCGAGGCACGTCACCCGGCGCCGCGCGTCCCGCCGCGACGCCCGACGCAGGCGGCGGGGCGGCCCGGAAAACCTGGGGCGGAGCGGGGTGGCCCGGGAGCGGGGAGCGGGGGGCGGCGCGGGGCCGGCGGGGCGGGGGCGGGGGCCGGGGCCGGGTCAAGGTCGGGCGGGCGGCTGGGCCGGGGCACCTGCTCTGGGGCGGCGGCTCCGTCGGGCCGGACCGCCCGCCCACGGGCTGCAGCGCGCGCGGCCTCTGCGGTCACTGCAGAGCCTCCAACGGCGGGCACGGCCCCCTGTGCGCCAGCGGTTACCGCCTGGGACCATCGGCACTGGCGGCCTCCACGTTGTCGGGTCCGGCCGCCGTTACAGTGACTGGCAGACGCCCCGGCATCGAGAATGCCGGGGTCCGGATGTTCCGTCACCAGTGAAAACCCTGCAGATGCGCGTGGGCGCCTTGGACACGCACGGCCCGTCGCGCGGGCGCCCTCCCCGCAGCAGCGAGCAAACCAGGCCGCCGCGTCCCGGTGTGCGGCCGCGGGTGTGTGTGTGTGTGTGTGTGTGTGTGTGAGAGAGAGAGAGAGAGAGAGAGAGAGAGAGAGAGAGAGAGAGAGTGTGTGTGTGTGAGAGAGAGTGTGTGTGGGTGTGGGTGTGTGTGTGTGTGTGTGTGTGTGTAGGGGGGTGGGGGGAACCAGAGGGGTGTGTGTGTGTGTGTGTGTGTGTGTGTGTGTGTAGGGGGGTGGGGGGACCAGAGGACCAGAAGGAAGCCAGCCTGTGGAGTGGGTACCTGAGGGGAGCAGCGGAACCAGCAGATGCTCCCGAGGTAGGTGGTGTCGCTGTGGGAGCTGCAGACAGACTTGGAGACCCCAGACCCGAGTTTTACAAAGCGTGTGGTTTCTTTTGTCATTTATTCATTATTTTTATTGATTTCAGAGAGGAAGGGAGGAGAGAGGGGAGAGAGAGGAGAGAGAGAGAGAGAGAGAGAGAGACATCAATGATGAGAGAGAGAATCATGGAACGGCTGCCTCCTGCACGCTCCACACTGGGAATTGAGCTCACAGCCCTGGCATGTGCCCTGATCGGAACCGAACTGTGACCTCCTGGTTCATAGGTTGATGCTCAACCATGGAGCCATGCTGGCTGGGCAAGGCATGTGGTTTTATCCAGGAGAGGTGTCCTGAGCACCTGACACATGCAGACACAGGTGCGGGGGGAGAGAGCGCCTGCCTTGGGGTGCGAATCTGGCTGGAGGATGTGGGAATACACGTGCAGCGGGTGCTGTAAGGTGGAGTGAGGGACCAGACGTGGGCAGGAAGGCCAGAGGAGGAGGAGGAGCCGTGTGACCTGAGCCCTGAAGGGCCAGAGCCAGGGACCACAGTGGCATGTGTGCAAACAGCAAGGACAGTGGCCCTGAGGAGGGAATATTCTTTATCCTGTCATGTCCACGGCAGGAGAGCCCAGGAATGAGGGCGGGGCATTTACCAGGAACCCTTTCGAGGGCTTGCTACATCTACGCTGGATTCTGCGTTGAGTGAAGTGGGCACCGACTGGTCATCCCCAGCGAGGAGTAACATGATCCAATCTAACTTTTGAAAAGATGAACCTGCCCAGCTGGCGTGTCTCAGTGGTTGAGTGTCGACCTTTGAACCTGGAGGTCACAGTTTGATCCCCTGTCAGGGCACAAGCCTGGGTATCAGGCTGGATCCCCAGTGCGGGGCGTGCAGGAGTTCAGCTGATCCATGATTCTCTCATCATTGATGTTTCCATCTCTCTCTCTCTTTCTCTCCCTTCCTCTGTGTAATCAATAAAGACATATTTGTTAAAAATAAAAAAGTATATCACAATGGAACTAAAACCAGTCATGGTCAAATAACGAAGGAAATAAATTATGATTGCAAAGAAAATATGAATAACGAAAAATAACAACACAGAGATGGAAGATATTGTGAGAATCCGGACACTCCTAAACAGGAAGCAAGAAAGCAGAAGGAAAAGCAAAGTGGAATGAAGAGCCGGACGCACCGCTGGGGCAAGACTCCACTGACTTGGAGCATGGAGGTTCCATCGTGCCTGTCTCCCCAGCACTACTGAGTGAAAAACTCATGAGTGTTCAAAACTGTGACCCCCGTTACAGAGAATCAACTAAAACACACAACAGACCAAAGAGATGATTCTCAAAACATTTGGAAAGAATTACCTTTTACCAGGAATCCTGTGTGGTGATGTTGTTCACCTGTTCCATGAGTAAAGCTGCTTGCACTGATTTGCTTGTATTTGGTTTTCAACAAGACAGACATCACACCAGACAGACTTTCTGATCAGTGCCTTTGGAACCCTGGGAAGTCACTAAATCTCCACAGAGCACTGGCCACACAAATCACATAAGAGCACGGCGGGCTCCTCCTCAAAGGGCAGGGAAACTGGCAGAGTGTATGTGATTCAAATAGGGACGGCGAGTGAATCACAAAAAGAAAGCAGTTCCCATTTCTTCCGGATTTGACATGAAGTGCTGCTATCAATAATAACACACAGTGGCCCCGGCCGGCGTAGCTCAGTGGTTGAGCGTCGACCTATGAACCAGGAGGTCACTGTTCGATTCCCAGTCTGGGCACATGCCCGGGTTGCGGGCTTGATCCCTGACGTGGGGCGTGCTGGAGACAGCTGATTCGTGATTCTCTCTCATCACTGATGTTTCTATCTTTTGCTCCATCACCTTGCCTCTCTGAAATCAAGAAAAATATACTTTAAAAAAACACACACACACACACAAGCCGAAACCAGTTTGGCTCAGTGGATAGAGCGTTGGCCTGCGGACTGAAGGGTCCTAGGTTCGATTCTGGTCAAGGGCATGTACCTTGGTTGCAGGCACATTCCTGGTGGGAGGTGTGCAGGAGGCAGCTGACCTATGACTCTCTCTCGTCGATGTTTCCAACTCTCTATGTCTCCCTTCTCTCTGTAAAAAAAATCAATAAAATATATATTTTTAAAAAAACAACAAAAAACACACACAAAACAATGACACAAAGCTCATAATTAGCCACTCTGAGGCCCGGGGAGATTGCAGACCAGGCCCTGCAGCCAGACCCCTGAAACCCCTGAAATCCCCTGGCTCTTACAGGAGAGGTTTGGCCAAATCGGATAACGATCCTAAAAGTTTATGTGGCTTTACTAGGAAGAATGCAAAGCTGACAGTCTTTTCCAAATTATTAATAAAAGTCAAAATGCAGCCCACCCTGCAAAGACTGAATTATCTCCCTGTTCACTCTATCAAAAGTTCTACCATGCTGAAACCGGTTTGGCTCAGTGGTAGAGCATCGGTCTGCAGACTGAAAGGTCCCGGGTTCGATTCTGGTCAAAGGCATGTACCTTGGTTGCTTGGTTGCGGGCACATTCCCCGGTAGGGGGTGTGCAAGAGGCAGCTGGTCAATGTTTCTCTCTCATAGACGTTTCTAGCTCTCTATCTAGCTCCCTTACTCTCTGTAAAATATCAATAAAATATATTTTTTTAAAAAGTTCTACCAAATCATTGCCACATCAAAATTAGGAAAAAATATATGTGTGCCAGGCAGTTAATTAGTAAAATTAATTGTATTAGTTAATAGTTTGTAGTTCGTGGTATTTGTGATCAGCTTTGTAGACTTCACTGTTAGTTGTGATTACTTTTCTTATTCTAATCAATTTCCACCTTTGTATCTAATTTTGTACTTTTTCTCTTAAAAAGCGTGCTCCTGCCCCAACCGTGCGGACCTATGGACCAGGTCACAGGCCCACTTGTGGGCTTATCCCCAGTGTGGGAGGTGCGCTGACCAATGATTCTCATCATTGATGTTTCTTTCTCTCTCTCCCTCGCCTTCCTCTCTGAAATCAATAAAAATAAGTATTTTTTAAAAGGGTGCTCCAAATGGCACAAGTTTGAGGCCTCGAGGGGGACGGTGGGCGTGGGTGGGGAGTGGGGCGACGGGCGGAGAGGACGTCGGAGCCCTGGCTCCCGGGCACCCAGGCACAGGGACCCGCCATCTCCACGGTCCGGTGGGGAAGTCGGGTTGTAAATCAACGGCCCACGAAGGGCGGGCACCTTGGGGTCGCCCCATCCCCGGCCGTGTCGCTACATCCCCGACCTTCTCCTTCCCGCCCAGGCGCCGCCAGCTCCCCGGCCCGCATGCGCAGACTCTGCCCTCCTGCAGGGGCGGGGCCGCAGCGCGCCTGCGCAGGTAGCTACGGCACGTGACCGGGCGCCCACGTGACCGCCGATGGCCCGCCGGGGCCTCGCACCTGCGGAGCGCCTTTTGTGGAGAAAAGCACGTGCGCCGTGTCCCAGCGCCTGTCGCCCCGTCTGCTCCTTCCTTCACCTGCGCTGGGCCCGGGCTGTGCCTGTGGGCTCAGAACCTGGGGGACTGGGTGCGAGGGGAATACACAGGCCCCTGCCTGCGACTCTAACCTGGGCCGAGAGCTGAAAATGGGAGCCACCTTTCACCTGTAACTGCCCGTGTATGCCTGATTTCTCAGACTCAGAAGACACCCTCTACCCTGTGGTGGAGATTCAGGCTCACAGACAGCCCTGTGGGTGCCTTTCAGGGAGCTGCACCCCCGTGGCAGCAGCAGGTCTGTCTGGAAGGTCAGCCCAGGACCCCCTGACCCTGCTGGCTGTCACCGGTGCTGCAGAAGCCCCTGCCCGCTGGCTTTGCCCAGGCCTTCACTGCAGGTCCTGCCCTCGATGCCCGGGGCAGCTGTCCGTCTGGGGTTATGCTGGCTTCCCCTGGTCCTCCTGGGTGTCTTTTGTTTGCCCTCCAGCCCCCACGCTTTCTCTTCCCTAAAACCGACAGGAAGCAGAAGGCAAGCAGCTGAGTGGCTGCATGCCATGGGAGCCTGGCAAGAAGGGACAAGGAGGGGGAAAGGCGGGCTCTCCGCAGCTCCTTCCTGCCTGGCCTGGGTCCACGTGCTCCGCTAAGACAGCCTGGCTCCCTTTGGTGCCTACACATCAGCTTCAGGTGCCACAGGGCCCAGGAACTGCTCCCGGGCCCCGGCATTCTGACCACTCATGGCTGTGGCTAGTTTTGGGGCACTTACCACCCCGATTGGCTTCTTTTAACCCTGCTCAGGAAGGCCGTTCATGGAGTTCCTCCTGGCTGATCCTCATAGTTTGACGTCAGGAGTTTCCATCTGTTTCCTTCTCCTGGTGCTTCTCTTGATTCCAGGGAGGGGACACCCTGCTATCTGCAACAGTAGCTCCATGGCCACTTTTTACAGGAAAAGGTTCCACACAAATTCAGGTTTTTCCCCCCTCAAAGGATTTATATCCAGAACGTTCGTGGGGGAAAGTTTATTTTTGAAACTGCAGTTTTTCCCATAATAAAGCTGGACAGCAAGATTTCTCAACACTTGAATTATAAGCAGTTTTAAAAGGAAGAATAACACCTGCCTGGCCCTTGGGCCCTGCCCTGCTCCTGCCCCACTGGGGATGGACAGTGGGGTGAGCTGGGCCCATACCCCATCCTCTGCTCAAGGTAACCTCTTTCAATCCCAACCCATAAGCCAGCTCAGGCTCCTCCTTTGAACCTCCCATCCCTGTCCCCCATCAAAATGTGTAGGGCCCACAGCAGTGTCTGGTTCCATGGTGTAATGGTTAGCACATGGACTCTTGAATCCAGCAGAGTTCAAAGCTCAGTGGGACCTGTGTGTGCCTTTTGTTCCACCCCCACACCTTCCACTGAACAGTAAGGTTTCTTAGAACCTCTATTTTAAACAGTATTGTATGGAAACATGGCTTCCCTTTTTGTCCCCTCCTCTTCCCTCTAGGGGTCCCCCCTCCCCCTTTCACTCAGGCTTAGGCCCCTGGCCAGCTGTTAGCTCAGGCAGTGAAAGGTGAGAGCACAGGCTGGGGAGAGAGCAGCAGCATTCACCCAGTGCCCCACACCAGACACTTTAACTGTTTATTCCGTAATCAGAAATGGACCTACATTGCTGCAGAGGATGGAGCCCACTGTAAATAGATTGAAAGCAGAAAATAGGTAATTTCACACAATGTCCCAGGTATCAACCCAGATGGTGCACAGGTACAATCACACATGAATGAGGGAAATCTAACAGGCCGAGGGTTAGATTTCAAGAACCATGTCACCCACATGATAACAAGATCTAAGTGCTCTAGAATCCAGCACCAGGCCGGCCACAGGCGGCCTACCATGGCTGCCATCTGTCTGTGTGATCATCTATGGGCCAACTGCTCTCTCCTTTTCGTTTGGGGCGAGCACACGTGAGGGCAGAGCGTGCAGGCGTGGAAGGCAGAGGGCTGCCCGGAGCTGAGGGGAGAGGCGGAAAGAGGATGCTATCTCACCCAACTGTGGGGTGGGCCGGCAGGCTTCCTCTGGACCTTCTCCACTTGATGTCGGGCTGCTGGATGACCCACCCAGGGAGGGACCGAGCAGGGTGTCTGCCTCTCCCTTCTCCATCCTTCCATCGGTGACACCTGTCACCCTCGCCAGCCTCCCCCAGAGCGAGTTCAGCTCAATCCCTGAATGTGATACGGCGCCCCTGCTCATGCCCCCCGATTCCCAGCGATAGGCCCTGGTCTCAGGACGGTGGCCAAAGCTGTAGAATGTAGATCCTTTTCAAGAGAAGGCGGGAATGCAGACTTCCGTATGAGTCCGTTTCAAAAGGTGGCAGTTTATTCACATTGTGGCAAAGATGCCTTCAAGAATAACTTAATGGGTCAAGTCAGGGCCAACCCGGGCCATTTCCTCATCCAACCTCCGAGGCGCGTGGACAGACCAAGCCTCAGCTCTTCGCAGGACACTTGGGGGTTTTTACGCCTAAAGGACAGTAGCCTGTCTCCATTGTTCTTTGGGATTTTTCATCGTCAGATAAAAGGATGCATACATTGGGGCAATCCTCTCGAGATACAATATTCCAGTTGCACCATGTGAGGACAACGGCGCCCCTCAGAGGGAGGGAGCCGACAGATGGGGAGCAGGGAATTCTGGAAACCAAAGCCATGGCAGAGACACTGAGCCTTTCCTTCCCGTGTCTGACACCCCTCCTCGGGCGCCTGCAGGACCTTTACCACTTGATGTCCCGGCTGCTGGCAGGCTGCTCCGGGCCCTGGTAGGCAGTGTGCAGGGCCGCCTGGGCACGGGGGGAGTCAGCCCCCCCGAGCCACTCCTGGTACAGCTCCTGCACGTGGGCGCTGGTCTCCGGGGGCCGCACCGGGATGGCAGCGTAGATGCCTTCCATCTGCCGCAGCAGCACCCTGTCCGCACGCCCGTCCTCTGCCTGGGCCTGGCCCCTGCCGCTGAGGCACCCTGAGAGACACAGGTGGGAGCTCACTCTCCCTCCTCCCGTCCTTCAGGGAAGGGGTCCCGGGCAGGAGAGGAGTGGACAGTGGCCCCGAGGCCTGGGGAACCCTGGCCTAGCTCACGGCTGGGCCCCCTGCTCTTTCCTGTTATCACAGCCCAGGGCATGCCTTTACCTGAAGCCAAAATAATTCGCTGGCCTTTAGCCCTGAGGGCTGTGCACACATCTGGGTTCCAGTTTCCCTGGAACTCACGAACCAGGAGCACAGACACAGCATGAGCAGCCGTGTCCTGATGTCTGCAGCACACAGTGCGCTGCACCCTCCTTTCCTCCGCCTCCCCCTCCCCCCGCACCCAGGAGCTCACACGCCCGAAAGCTTGGCATCCTCTCAAATCGTTAGGTGATGTCCTGATTCACAGGACATAAATTCATTTAGGAGAATCTGAAGCAAATTTCCGCCCTGGCCAGGTCTCTCTCCACCCCTCCCCCCGTGTCTGAGGCAGAGACCTCTGCTCACTTCCCAGCAGATCCCCAGCCTGAGGCAGCCTGACTGCACGGATGCTGGACCAAGGGGTTTCCAAGGCGACATCCGGGCACCTGCTCTCTTCTCACGAGGTGGGCGTGAGGAAAGGGAGGTGCTGATGTGTCACGACAATGAGGGCAAAGCTATGGAGACCAAGGGAGGCTCGGGCAGGCGCGGAGGACCCCTCCCACGACGCTGTGGGCGACCTTACCCCCGGCGCAGGCCAGGACCTCCACGAAGTGGTAGGGGAACTTGCCCCTCTTCAGCTTCAGGACCACGTTCTGGACGTTCCGAAAGCCGTACGCAGCCGCAAAGCGCAGCAGCACCTGCCCGTCCCGTTCCAGGGCGACCTCCTGGAAGTCTTTGTTCCTGGAACAGACACGGGCCTGGCTGGCGAGTCCACTTCAGCCACCTGTCATTTCCACTCTACAGACAGGACAGCCCTGCCCCGCACGCGCACGCACACAGGCTGACACGCAAACATATGCACATCGGCTCTGGGGAATCCACCCCAAAGGCCGAGCTGGCCGTGCGAGCAGACGCACCTCAGGCTGCGGTAGGTGAGCGCCCCCACGTCCTCGTTGAACAGCTCCTTGGCCGCGTGCCTGAAGATGTGCGCCAGGTACCCGTCGGAGCTGGCCCCCTCGTGCCGCCTCACCTCCTCCTCCTTCACGTCTCCAAACCTTGTCAGGCAGAGAAAAGCGACAAGAGTTACAGCAGGCTTCAGCGTGTCATGACCCAGGGCTGCCACATGGAAAGTGAGACCCTTCACAAACCTTCAGCTCCAGCAAGACCCCAGCACCCTGAATGCCATCCGTGACTTCCCTTCACTGCTGCACTGCCTCAGGGCGTCCCCAGAACCTCAGACCGGGCTCGAGCCTCTGACCATGTCCACGGCCAGCCTGGCCCAAGCACAGGCTGTGGCCATGGGCACTTGAATGGCTAAGAGTCTGTAAACCTCAGTCCAGCCTCCCCCAAAGGGCCACACCTGGTCCTGGTGCCACTACGGGCAGGACCGCCGAGTGGCCCGGGAGCGCTCTGCACGTGCCCCGCCCAGGACACGCCGGAGCACCAGTCACTGGTTGGGGTCACCCTGAGCGCAAAGGGGCCCAAGGAATCTGCTGTTTCCCTAAGGCAACCGCCGGGGCAGGTACCACCCGGGGCCCACGTCTCAGCACAGCCCCCAGTAACGCAGGAGGCCCTGGGACCACCCCAGACACCCCACGGGAGGCCCATCCACCGGCGGCCGCCCTGCAAGAGCCACTTACAGAGTATCCACGACGGCGTCGTTGGCAGACAGGTCACTCTGCTCCATTATCTGGGCAATCTCACCTACGGACACACGAGAGGCGCTGGGCCCAGTGGACACCCCACTCCTCAGGCAGTTCCCAAGTCACCTTCTCCCCGAGGGAAATTCTAGGTCAACATTTCGGGTGCTGTTCCCCTCACAGACAGCAGGGGGCCCACCTCAAGTGCAAAGGAACACCAATAAAATGAAGAATGCAGATAAAATGAAAGAGAAGCGTCTAATTCCTCCTTTTGCTCTTGAAATGAGGCTCTCTGCAAACAATCCCTGTTTGTTTCCAAGCGGAAGACTGGCAGCCTCACAAGGAGGGAGCTGCATCACAGAAGTCCTGTGGCCCCAATGAGACCACCCGACAATCGGAACCATGCTGGGCTCCCTCTGCCCCCGACTCAGGCGGGCTCCCTGACCAGATGCCCTTGCACCCAGCACAGGCCCTGCGCAGCTGCAGCACGTCCCCGCAACACACGCACGTTTCCACTTCACGAGAAGAGAAGCGTCACGCGTGCCCCGCACAGGCTGGGCTGACCAAACTCCAAGGCCAGGTGGGACTGCCCCCCACTGCCCTGCCTCTCCCTCAGTCCGGCCGCGCACGCACGCACGCACACACGCACACACGCACGCTGGCAGGAGTGCTGCCTCTCACTGTCCTGGGTGCTGCCAGAGCCCCCCGCCCCCGCCCCCAGCCCTCCCACCTCTCACCTGAGGTTAACACACAGTCAGCACCCCGGGAACTGTGCAAAGCTGTGGGAACATCTTCTCGGAGGGCCTCCAGCTTCTTGTCATAACACGGGGCCACAATGACGTGGAAAATCTTGTCTGGGGACAGATTCTGTGGAGACGAGCAAACTGTCCAGGCTGCGGAGAGCCCACCCAGCTGCCCCCCTGCCGGCCGCCTCCTCGGTGCCCAGCTGCTCTGGAGGAGCCCGTTCCACAGCCCAGCTCCTGCCGCACTGGCCGCCCACGTCTACGTGGCTCGCCTCAGTCCTGTCCCCGTCAGCCCCGGTGCAGTCGGCTCCCTCATGCTGACCTCCGGAAGAGGCCGCTTACCTGCCGTCTGGCGAAGTAATCCTTCACCAGAGAGCCCATGATCTGCTGGGGAGACTTGGCCGTGCAGAGGTGGGGTGTGATGGGGTGACCCAGCACGCGCTCTGCATACCGGACCCAGCCTGGGGAGACCAGAGCTGGTCAGTTCCTCCTGCTGCTTCCCGCCCCACATCTGGGCCCCCGCGCTCCTGCGACCCTGTCCACCGGACGAAGCGGTCATCTCCCGTCCAGCCTCCCCGGAATGTACGGCGGAGCCGGCTGCGGCCTGGGGGCTCACCAGGGCAGGCGGAGGTCAGCATGGGTAGCCGGGGCTCTTCCTCGCGGTGCTGGCGGTACCGACGCACAAACTCCTTCTGACTCTCCAGGATGCTGAAGTCTGCGGCTATGGTCATGTCAAAGACATAGTGCACCCCTGCGGGAAGGGGCAGCAGCTCACACACCGGCCAGCCCCTCTCCTCTGGCCCTGAGGGACACGCTGAGCGGGTTCTGCAGGCGTCCCTCCTGGGCCCTGACTCACCTCGGCTCTGGCTCCACCACTGGTCGCAGAAGTACAGGACTGTGCACTTTTTCTTAAACAATAGCACATATTTTCATAATAAAATACCTACTCTCTCCTACTCCCTGCCTTTCTCTCTACATCTTGTTATGAGCACCTCACAGTACTCCACATGTAAATTAATGGGTATTCCAAGGCACCGCAGCATTCTGTCCCAACTCACTGTCTGAACTGACCTTCAGCCGGTAATGATCCCCAACATCTTTAAAGTAAATGAAGAGTAAGCTGGCCGAGTACGCCTTTATGATGATCGTAATTTTATGTTGATTTTTAATTAGCCATCTTTTGCTTAATAAGTTTTCTTACTATTGGTGAATAAGCTTGAAATAAAAGAATGTAGTTTTAATAATTAAAAAGAAATTA
The DNA here is from genome assembly GCA_963924515.1 of Vespertilio murinus. Lineage (NCBI taxonomy): Eukaryota > Metazoa > Chordata > Mammalia > Chiroptera > Vespertilionidae > Vespertilio > Vespertilio murinus. Next base: position 309,360 of record OZ004718.1, read on the forward strand.
AGCAAATAAGTTTAATTGTCTAAACCTTAAAAGCAGCCAGTTATCCTTAAGAAATATAGTAACTCTAGCCAGTCTGGCTCAGTGGATAGAGCGTTGGACTGAAAGGTCCCAGGTTCAATTCAAGGGCACATGCCCGGATTGTGGGCTCGATCCCCAGTAAAGGGTGTGCAGGAGGCAGCCGATCAATGACTCTCTCATCATTGATGTTTCTATCTCTCTCCTTCTCCTCTCTGAAATCAGTAAAAATTAAGTAAATAAATAAAATTTTAAAAAGAAATGTAGTAAATATTCTAAATGTGATCTAAAACCATTACCTTAAGGAATTAGTTCCACTGTGAATGCATATCTCCTCAGTATTAACAGTAACAAATAATGCCCACCTGATTATTTTTTTTTAATGTCAAGGGAAGGCCTTCCGCTCCCAGGTCACACAGCACCTAACAGCTCGCTCCGTGAAGAAGCAAAGCACACCACCCCCTCGGCTTCTGAACGTCAGGCGGTGGCTCAGGGGCCCGGCTCCCGGTGCCCTGCTGGGCGCCAGGAGCAGCCACGCGTCCCTGCTTGCTCTGAACCTCGTCTCATGGTATTAGTGGTCCCCACGTCTTCATGTCTGTGAAGAGCTACTGCGGAGTGACAGAAGCTGTCTGTTGGCGGGTGGCCCACGTTCTCGGAGCCTGCCCGAGTGGCTGCAGGGGGCCGGGAAGCCTCCAGGGCGGGACTTCTAGTCGGACATCAGCCGACAAGGGAGCCTCCGGGTGCCGGGCAGAGCCCTCCAGTGCGCCTCTCGTCGGGGTCCCGGCCTGCTCAGAGCCGCCTTCCTTTCCTGCTTCATACGAGGTCGAAGAGGACAAAGTCCGCTCCTCTGCCGGCTCTTCAGAGCTCCCAGGAGACTAGATGCCACTCTTGCAGCCATCACTCCCCAACACAGACATGACCCAGGGGTCCCAGAGCCAGGGCAGCAGGACACATGACCCAGGGCCAGCCTGTCCACAGCCGGTCACTCACCGCTCCAGGAGGGGCCGTCCGGCAGTAATGCAACACCCGGCCCCACGGCAAGCGGCCAGTGACACGGCCACCGTGGGTCAGAGGCAGGTCACCGACGTCACCCACCCTGAGCCAGAAAACTGAACTCTGGTATAAAAAGGCAGCGACAAGCTCCCGTTCCACACTCACGTGACCCACAGGCACTCACCGAGGCTTTTGAGGAAGCCGCAGAGCCTTCTGGATGCATCCGTGACACTGAGGCTGAATTTAGCAGCAAAATAAGGCAGAGACTGAGGACACACGGACACTGCCAGCACCTTGTGCTGTGAGGTGTCACATTTCTAGGAGAGAGAGAGAGGACCGTCACACAGGTGCTGGTACCACCTAATGCGGATCCAGAGCAGGCAGAGGCGGGAGACAATCTTGTGTAAAGACTGGTAAAGGGGCAGACACTGGCGAGACTAACAGGAGAAAAACTACAATGAAGACATGGGCCATCCCGAGAGATTCTGTCAACTTTAAGATAAATTTAAGATAAGGTATATTGATAAATCCAAATATCTGGAGGAAAGGGATCATTTTAAAGGAAACGACAGACATGGAGGAGGAGGGACACCTCCACACAAACTGTGGGGCAAGCAGCCCTGCACTGAAGGCCGCGCAGCAGCACCACTGAGCCGCACGCTCCTGGGAGGAGCTCTGCCGTGCGCCTTCCTCAACTGCCCTGCCAACTCAATGCAACTCCACTCCGAGCACCAGCCAGACGGCCCCGGGCTGGGGCTCCTGTGCTTCACGCGGGCCAGGGGACACCCCACCTCTGAGAACACCCAGAGGCTGACCCCGAGACCTCGGGCCTCTCCCCTGGCAGGGCCTCCCACGTGGCCCGGCACAGCCAGTGGTCAGTGAGGGAGGTGGCGGGGCCGGCTGGTGTTGCGGAGGAGGAGGGACCCTGCAGAGGGGTGACCAGGGCACGTGACCCAGGGCCAGGACCAGGCCGCATGCAGTCCCGGGAGAGGCTTCTGCGTCCCACTTGGACCCCACCCTCTGCAGGCCAGGGTACCAGTGAGCACGGGACCCCTTACCTTATTAAGGTTCAGAACACGGAAGAAGTCCTTGGCGTTCTGCTGAGAAACTTGGACTCCTTCCTCTGCGGTCACACAACTGTCACACGCCAGGCAGTCACTCAGAAATACCTTGGCATCGGCCAGCTTATGGAACTCTCCCTTCTGCAAAGGAGAGGCGCCTGGCCTGATTCTTCGCTCAGGACCCTCCCACGTGGTCTCAGGGGAGCAGCAGCACAGGCACTGCCCGAGCACCCAGGGGAGGACTCTTATCCTGCGTCCTGGCCGTCTCCCTCCCTCAGTCCACTCTGGCCGGCCCACCCACCTCCCCCGCGGGACTGCCTCCTCAGGAGTATCCTTCGGTGCCCCCTCTGCTCAGCCAGCAGAAGCCGCCTTCAACACGTCGGATCTGTACCCTTGACAGACTCGGGGCTCCACCACCCCTTCCCCAGACCACTTCTGTCCACGCCTTCTCTGTGCCTGGTGGGCTCACCCCCCCCATTCTCACTACCCCAGGGCCCACTCCAGGAGCCCCTTCCCTGGTGAGCCCAGCCTCACAGGGTGTCCACCCACTGAGCTGGCGAGGGCCCCGCTTCGGCTGTGGACACGTTATCTCGCCGTGACCAAAGCCCAGGGGGAGGGAAAGAAGTAACCCAACTCCCCGTGTCACTGATAAGAAAACCGAGGCTCCCAGTTAGATGGCTGCCCAAGGTGATGCAACCAGAGGGCAGGTGTGGGGCCCAGGCCCCATGCTCAGTCCCTGCTTTCTGCCCTAGACCCTGGGTGCTGGTCTCACCCCTGCACTCACGGAGCCGCGCGGTCACCGAGTGCAGGGCAGTGCTGGAGCACAGGGACGCCATCAGACAAATATTGCTCAGGCTACTGACTGACGAGGACTCCGGCACTCACTTCTCCGGGGTAAACTGGGGCCAGTGCTCTCCCAGGGAGGCAGTGCCCTATCCTCCCTCCCCACTGTCGCCTCCTCTCTGCTCGGCAGCGGGGATGGCAGTGGGGCTGCTCGAAATGCCAGTCCTGAACAGTGGGGGGGGAGGGGGGCGAGACAAAGCACTTCCTCTGGGGTCCAGCTTGGCATCTGTGCCCAATAAGCCATCAGCTAAGGATTTAAAACCCCACAACTGGACTGGTGTTAGAAAACCGCATTTATGGGACCATGAGAATGGAATCACCGAACAAGTCACCCACCTAAACACCCATTTTACAGAATGGAACTTTAGGTTTTAAAAAAAGAATTGGAGGTTTCAGCATCACACCACTGTTTCTGCTTTGTTCCCACGAGTCTATTCTGCCGTATTTTGGGGTGACAAGTCCTTTGGCCCTGATCCCACTCACGTCTCACTTCTCTTTCTCAGAGCACGGAGGCGGGGTGACACGAGCCGCAGGGGAGAGCCAGCAGCTGCTGTTCCCTCTGGGCTGATTGGAAACAGAAACTCGACTTGCCTCTCCGTTCTCCTGGGCCGGACTCGGGGCGTCGGCTGAGGCATTCTCTTGGTCATCAGTTTTTGTTTTTTTGCTACATTCCTTGAAAAGGCACAGAAACAGATAAAACAACTTTGACGCTCTGAAATTAAAAAACGCATACCTATTCTCTGTCAGTTAACCTCATGAGTGGAAATCTCTTCTAAGTAAACAAAAGGACATGTAACCCTAGCTCCATGGCCGGCAAACTGGGGCTCTCGAGCCACATGCGGCTCTTTGGCCCCTTGAGTGTGTCTCTTCCACAAAATACCACGGCCTGGGCGAGTCTATTTTGAAGAAGTGGCGTTAGAAAGTTTAGGTTTAAAAAATGTGGCTCTCAAAAGAAATTTCAATCGTTGTACTGTTGATATTTGGCTCTGATGACTAATGAGTTTGCCGACCATTGGACTAGCTGGTTTGGCTCAGTGGATAGAGCATCGGCCTGCGGACTGAAGGGTCCCATGTCCCGTTCTGGTCAAGGGCACATGCCCGGGTTGAGAGCTTGATCCCCAGTGTGAAGCGTGCAGGAGGCAGCCCATCCACAATTCTCTTTCACCGCTGACGTTTCTCTCTTCCTCTCTGAAACCATATCTAAACACGAAGACCCATGAACCCGCCCACCACCTCACCGGCATATGCCCATTAGCTGAAACCTGGGCGCCAGGTGCCTTGCATTAATAGGTGAATTAGGGCTGGACTCCCTCGACACACATGGACTTGGAACCCAGTGCACAAGACAGACAAGAAGTGCTCTGACACGCCATTTCCTGCATTATGTTAGGTGAACAAGAAGAGAGCACCTGAAGGAGTAACATCTACAATGTGAACAAATTGTTAGAAAAACAAAAACAAAACAATCCCTCTGCCCGCACGGCGCGGTTGTTTTTGTTATTCCGGCCCAGAAGCAGAGTGGAAGGCTGCGAGTTGCCATGGCCACACAGGTGGCGAGGCGGCCGCTCTTCTGTATGTTTTGTTACTACAAGCACTTACGTTTATGCCAAGTTTAAAAAACAAAACAAAACACGAAAAACATGGTATCAATGGTCGACATCCACAATGGGGTTTGCTCTGACGGCCCTGAGAGGTAACAGGTTGTTCTACTTTTCTGGGGATTTTGGCTTAAAAAAAGAAAAGAAAAAAGCGTTTTGAACGGCTGGCCAGCGACCCGGGCACTGGAGCCGGCGGCGCAGTCCCGGGAGGCCCCGGACCGCGGCGGCACCGGCCGGGCCGGGCAGGGTCACCGCTTATGCCGCGTCGGAACCGATCCAACCAAACCCAGACGGTCCTCTCGGAGCGGCCGCGTCCGATCCGGGCCCGAGGCCGCGGGGAGGCCGGCCGGCCGGCCCGGAGCTGCCGGTCCGGAACGTGGCGCCGCCCACGCTCCACGGGCCGCGCCGCGGACGGGGCTCCGGGCCCTCGGCGGTCACCCCGACCCCCGACCCCCCGCCGCTCGGACCCCGGACCGCGGGGCCCGGCCCCGACCCGACCCCGGCCGCAGCGACGCGCGGGCCCACCTTCCGCGTGCAGTGCTCACACTTCATCTGGAGCCGGCGGGCGGGCGGCGGGCCGGCGGGGACCTGAGGGAGCGCGGGGAGAGCGGTCACCGCCGGGCCGCCCGCCGCCTTTGTTGTAGTCGCCCCGGCGTGGCCCCGCCCCGCGGCGCCGCTCGGCCAATGGGGGCGCGGGGCGGGGGAGGGCTGGGCCCCGAGGCCAATCGAAATGCGCGGGGGCGGGGCGCGGCCCCGGCCCACCCCGGGTCGCGGAGGCGCCGGGCGAGTGGCGGCGGCCCGGGGAGGGAGCTGGCGTAGTTCCGGGGCGCTCGGGGCCGCAGCCCGGCGCCCGGCGCGCGCCACCCGTCCGGCGCAGGCCCGACGGGGACGGGGCCGCCCTGGAGGGGAGGAGCGGAAGTGCGGCCCGGCCCGCCGCCATTGCCGCCCCGAGGCGCGGCACGTAGGCCCGGCGCGGCGGCAGTGCGCACGCGCGGCGGGAGCGGGCGCACGTGGTCCCGGGAGCACGAGGCGCGGCGTGGGCCCTGCGTCCCGCCCGCCGGGTGTGCTGGTGGCTCCGCCCTCGCACCTCACCGGGATTCCTTTTCTCCAAGGACTAAAGGGAAATGCTCAGCTGGTAATAAATAGTCCATGTTTTCTGAAGTCAGCGCACGCTCCCCCAGGCCCTCAGAACCGAGAACTGGCGGGAAGCGTGCCGGGGAGAGGAAGCCAAGGATCTCGTGGGTGTCTCTGTCTTTATCAGACACCAGCATTCCTTGGGAATCCCAGAACCTCACAATCCAAGAGGCCAACAAAATATGTAAAGGCTAGTCCAGGTCCCAGAAACCTCACCACAGGGTCTTCAGAATTTTCCCCATTAAAAAAATTTATTTTTTTTAGCCGAAACCGGTTTTGCTCAGTGGATAGAGCGTTGGTCTGAGGACTGAAAGGTCCCAAGTTCGATTCCAGTCAAGGAGTGTGCAAAAAGCAGCTGGTTGATGTTTCATCATTGTTTCTAGCTCTCTATCCCTCTCCCTTCCTCTCTGTAAAAAAAAAAAAAAAAAAAAAATCAATAAAATATATATATTTTTAATTTTATACAGAGTTTTTGGATGCATACAGCTTTTTATAAATGCATCCCTTTAATTCAGGTCTTAACGTTCTCCTTTGCTTAAATCTATGTCAGCACCACTCAGAAGACATCTTCCATTTTTCAGCATGAAAAAGAGGATAATTTTAGGTAGTCATTTGTTTATATACATATATATATTAAATTTTTTAAATTAAAAAAAATTAAAATATTCATTTTATTGATATTTTACAGAGAGGAAGGGAGAGAGCCAGAAAAGTTGATGAGAGAGAAACACCAACCAGCTGCCTCCTGCTCACCCCCTACCGAAGATGTGCCCGCAACCAATGTACATGCCCTTGACTGGAATCGAACCCGGGACCTTTCAGTCCGCAGACCGACACTCTACCACTGAACCAAACTGGTTTCGGCTATATATTAATTTTTATTGATTTTTTACAGAGAGGAAAGGAGAGGGATAGACAGAAACATTGATGAGAGAAAAACACCATCAGCTGCCTCCTGCACACACCCTACTGGGGATGTGCCCACAATCAAGGTACATACTTACCCTTGACTGGAATTGAACCCAGGACCCTTCAGTTGGAGCCAAACAATTCAGAGCTGTATATATTTTTGTTAATGTTTTGAAAACAAATAATGCCATAATGTGGAGGGGAGGGGAGAAAGCAAAGTACAGGTACTTAATTTTATTTAAAAATGTAGTCAGTATCACCCCAGCTGGTTTGGCTCAGTGGATACAGCGAGGGCCTGCAGACTGCAGGGTCCGGGATTTGGTTCCCGGTCAAGGGCACATGCCTGGGTTGTGGGCTGGATCCTCAGTGGGGGGCGTGCCCGAGGCAGCCAATCAATGCTTCTCTGTCATCACTGACATTTCTGTATCTCTCTCTCTCTTTCTTCCTTCGTCTCTGAAATCAATAAGAATATATTTTGGGGGGGAAAATGCAGCCAGTGTCTAGGTTTCCCCAAGCATCTCATTCTTTTTTAGTTTAAGTTGGGTCCAATATGTTCCAATAATCTCTATTAAATTGATTTGTGTGTTTCTTTTTAATATATATATATATTGATTTCGGAGAGAAATGGGGAGGGAGAGAGTTAGAAACATCAATGATGAATCATTGACCGGCCGCCTCCTGCACGCCCCCCATTGGAGACTGAACTTGAAACTCTGGCATGTGCCCACGACAAGAACTGAACCTGGAACCCTTCAGTCTGCAGTCCGGTGCTCTGTCCACTGAGCCAAACCAGCTAGGGCTGGTTTGTGTTTAAGTTGATACCCTGGAAAATTCCACTTTGCATACTGTTATTTGCATAATTCCATGTCTGCACTGGCATGCTACCAATATTAAATAAGGGAGCAAGAGATATCTGATGTGGTTAAAATCTCGATGCATATTGGTAAGAGAAAAAGCCTGGAAACAAATACGATATCTGTAAATAGGGGACTGAGTGAGTAACCTCTGCAGATCGTGCCTGTTCCCCATGCTTTACATGTCAGCTCCAAAGTCAAACCAGTGCGGGCTCTGTCTGGAAAGGCCGTCAGGTGTGATGCTCCGCTTTGCCAGTGGCGGGCGCTGGAGAGACTCCGCGGGAGGAAGCCCTGTTCTTCCCGTGCGCTGTGCAGGGTTGGCCCTGCGCTCACTCTACATGGCGGCCAGCGGCCCCCAGCGCCCGCCAGCGGCCCCTTGGCAACCCTTGGCAAAATGGTTTTGTGCAAAGTGCCTCTGGCGAGACACCTCGGTGAAAAAGCTTTCCCAGTGCAAGGAGGCTTTCCAATGGTTCCTCCAGGGCAGCACCCAGCGGCCTCTCCGCCACCCGGTGAGCCCCCGCTAGTGCTCCCCAGCGAGGCCCAGATCTGGGCCCTCACGGGGTGCACCTTCATAGCCTGGGGGCTTTGCCTTGTTTCTTGCCATTTTTTCATTCTTTTTTATTTTTACTATATTTTTATTGATGTCAGAGAGGAAGGAAGGAGAGAGACAGAAACATCCATGGTGAGAGAGAATCGTTGACCGGCTGCCTCCTGCATGCCCAGCCCCTCCCCTGGGGATCGAGCCCGCCACCCGGGCACGTGTCCTGGACCGGAACCCAACCCGGGCCCCCTCAGTCCGCAGGCCGACGCTCTATCCGCCGAGCCACACCGGCCAGGGCTCTTGCCGTTCTTGTAGCCCGGTTTACTTCCTATCAGCCTCCCTTGGTGCAACCCCAGCTGGTCATTCATTATACCAAACCCTCTGCCAAAGTGCCGCGCGGTCCTCTCCGGCACGGACCATTCAAAGCCATCTCCGCGCAGCGCGCACCGCGCACCGCCGCGCCTCCCTCCGCGCCGAGGGGCCGCGGCACCTGCCGCTCCGCACGGGGCACCTGCCGCTCCGCGGGCTCCGCTCGCCGCCGGCCGGCCGTTGGGGCCGGTCCCCCCTCCCTCCCCGGCATTAAACGGGCATTAAACGCGGAAGCCGGCGTTTCCCCCTCCTTGCGCCAGAGCCGGCCGTTGGAGGATGCGCCACTCTTTCGACCGCGAGCCCCGCGTCCCCTCCCGCCCCAGGCCCCGCCCCGGAAGCCGGCCCCGCCCCGGAAGCTGGGCCCGCCCCGCCCAGACCCGGAAGTGAGCGCCCGCCCGCGGCCCCGGCTCCGTCCATCCCGCCGTCCGCGCTCCGGTCGGTAGGTGCCGGGCGGGGCGGGGCGGCGCGGGCCGGGGGGCGGGGGGCGCCGCCCTCGGGGGGGCTGCAGGGCGCGGGCCGGAGCCTGGGGCCGCTGCGTCCGCCGCGGTCGGGTCTGAGCTGACGTGGCGGGGACCCCCGGGAGGCGTCCGAGCCGGTGCCGGCGCCGCGTCCCGCGGGCATCGTGGCCGGTGCCCCGCGCTGGGTCAGCCCGGGGACAACCCGCGCCGCCGCCGGGCAGACTCCGCCGAGGCGAGCCCCGCGGTCCCGGCTTCTGGCGGGCCCGGCCCGGGGAGCGCGGGCGGGCCCTGGGTGCCGCGGGCCGGAGCTGGAAGCCGCGGGGCTGAGACGGGGCGGCGCCCGCGGACGGGGCAGAGCAGGGCCTCGCCGCAGAGGAAGCGGCCCTCCCCGGGGCCTGGGGCCTGGGGTCTGCACCGCCGCGTCCGGCGGAGCCCCAGCTGTCCGTGCCCGCCCCCCGCAGCCGGCCTCCCGCTGGAGTGGTGTCCGTCCGTCCGTCCGTCCGCCCGCGGCCCGGGATGTACATGCTGGTGGAGACGCTCTCCGGTTCCCGCCTCCACCTGAAGAGGGCGCCGGGCATCCGGTCCTGGTCCCTGCTGGTCGGTAAGGGCTTCTTCCCATAATCCACCCCAAGTGAAAAGCTGAACTTTAAAAACCGGTGAAGATGAAACTCGCGTTTTCCTTGTTTTACTGCCGACCCCCCCACACAGCAGCTGTCCTGTTAGTTTTCCCCGGCGTCACCCTCTGCCTGTGCTGTGCTGTGTGATGGGTGTCTGTCTTGCCTTGTTCACCACTTGACATCCTTTAGTGAACACTGAAGGCTCATGTTACCCTACACACACACTTTTAAAAAACACGTTTTTAGTGATTTCATAGAGGAGAAGGGAGAGGGAGAGAGCAACATCGACTGGCTGCCTCCTCATGTCCCCCTGCTGGGGATCAGGCTTGCAACTTCAGCCATCTTTCCCCCACCGGGAATTGAACCTGTGACCCTCTGGTGCGTGTGACCACACTCAGCCCACTGAGCCACGTGGCCCGGCCACGTTCCCCTTTCACTTGCTCTCACGCACCTGCTCACAGGTGTGTGACTTGCCCACAGGCCCACGTGATGCGTGCTAGTGCGTTCTGTTTCTCCCCCAAGCGGGAGAGGCTGCCCTGGCCTCCATCCCCGTCACTGCCCCTCAGAGGGCCCTGCGCCCGCTGGGCAGCTGCCTGGTGGCCCGAGTGGCGGGTGTAAGCGGAGCTGCCTGCCTCCAGCAGCCCGTCTCCAGCCCTTCCTTCCCATGACCCTGCCTGTGGCTCCTCCGTTTCCCCTCGGCTGGTGTGTCGGGACACTTTACATGGTCCTGTCTTCACTCCGCACTTGACACTGTTGGGGTGAGGCCCACGCTGGGCTGCTCCGTGCGGTTCCCGCTCGGCAGAGGGTCCTCGCGGAGACGGACGTGTCACCTGCGTACTGTGCGTGGCGCGCTCCGTGTTTGTGAAGGAGCTTCCCCCTCGCCGGAGCCCCGTGTCTCTGCTCCCCGCCCCGCAGCCTGGCCGGCCCTGGGAGGAGGCGGGCCCTGGGCTGGCCGTGGTCAGCAGCAAGCTCCCTGCTTTCTCTCTGCAGGAATCCTGTCCATTGGCCTGGCGGCTGCCTACTACAGTGCCGGTGAGGAGCCACACCTCACTCTTTGGGAAACGGGGAAAGAAGGGAAGCCCATCGTTCCTGGCCCACCGAGTCTGGGAACGCCGCCCGCCCCATGCCTCCAGGGGCTCCGGGGGGCGGCCGCACCTCTGTGTGCCGGTGGATTTCCCCTCATGCCCAGCACTTCTCACTTGTACCTGGGCATTTTCCTGGGTCAGAAAACATTCCTGAGAGGGTGCTCTCTCGTATCTGTGCTGTAGGCTCCTTGCGGGGTGAGCGTACTCTCAGCCTCCCCACCTTTCCCCTCCACAAGCTGATTGGCAGACTGGCTGCCCAGCTCTCGTAGACACGGAGGGAGCGAGGCAGAGCTGGAGGGGTGTGTCCCCCGTGGCCCCGAGTGACCGGCGGGGCCCCAGCGTCCAGGGGAGGGACCCCTGCGGGCCCACCGCCTGCGCCTCTGCTCTCACGTGGCCGCGTCTGTTTGTCCCCAGACAGCCTGGGCTGGAAGGTCTTCTACGTCACCGGCTGCCTGTTCGTGGCCGTGCAGAACCTGGAGGACTGGGAGGTGAGGCCCCTGCCAGACCGCGGCTCCTGGGCCTGGGCGGGGCCGGTGCCTGTCCGTCACCGCTCCTGGGCCAGGCGTCCTCGGGAGCCGTCTTCCTCCCAGAAGCTCCTCGGGCTGTTCTTACCCAAATTCTCCCTCCGAGGTCGCCGTAGCGCAGTGGGCCAGCCCGCCTCCTCGGGGGCCACGCCCGCCCTGTCCCTCTTCTCGGTCCTCTGAGCTGCCTGGCCCTGTGCTGCTCTCTGACCCCTTCCCTCGTTGGCTGACCTTGGCCACTGTCCTTGTCCACTTGCCGCGAGGCCCCAGGCCCCTGCGCTCACACCTGTCCGGAGCCTCGGTCAGGCTGCAGGTGTTTGGCTCTGGCCGAGCGGCGTGGGCGCTGGCGCTGGGCTCTGACGGGGAGGGAAGGGCGAGGGTGGGACAGTCGGCGAGCCAGGCCTCCCCGGTTGGTGTGGGCGGCTCCTGCCCAGCGCCCAGCGGCCGGTGACCCCGTGGCCGTTTCCAGGAAGCCATCTTCGACAAGAGCACCGGCAAGGTCGTGCTGAAGACGTTCAGCTTGTACAAGAAGCTGCTGACCCTCCTCCGAGCAGGCCACGACCAGGGTGAGGCATCGGGACGGAACGGGACACGGGCGGCCGGGGCGGCCGGGGCTGAGGGATGGCCGGGCCGAGGCCTGGGTCCAAGCTGGCTGCTCGGGAATCAGGGTTGTATCCCGCCCCGGGGAAGGGGGGGGCATGGGGACCCCTCGACATGGCCCCGGCCACTCGGGACAGGAAGGCCCTCTCAGCCACTGAGGAGAGAAGCAGAGACGGGGACAGGCAGGCCTTTCGAGGCCGCGATGGGCCAGATGCTCCTTCTCACCAGCCTGGCCATCACCCGGCGGCTGCAGGGCCCTGCACTGTGGCCACCGGCCTGTGACCCCAAAGGTCGGGGTCTCGCCTGTCTCCTGGGGTTCAGCCTCGGACAGTGGCCAGCATGGCGTGGTCCTCTGCAGAGAGGCCCGGAAGGGCCTGTGCCCACACCCAGGTCGGGGACGCTGCCCCTGACCCGCCTGCCCTGCCCCCAGTGGTGGTGCTGCTGAATGACATCCGGGACGTGAACGTGGAGGAGGAGAAGGTGCGGTACTTCGGGAAGGGCTACGTGGTGGTGCTGCGCTTCTCCACCGGCTTCTCCCACCCGCTCACCCAGAGCGCCGTCATGGGCCGGCACAGGTGAGCGGGCGGGCCGGACTGCCCGGCGGGGCGTGGCCTCACCCCTCACCCCTCGCCACAGACTGCCCGGCGTGGCGGGGCCTCACCCCTCACCCCAGACTGCCTGGCGTAGCGGGTCCTCACCCCTCACCACAGACTGCCCGGCGTGGCGGGCCCCTCACCCCTCACCACAGACTGCCCGGCGTGGCGGGGCCTCACCCCTCACCACAGACTGCCCGGCGTGGTGGGCCCTCAGCCCTCACCCCAGACTGCCCGGCGTGGCGGGCACAGGGGCAGAGGGCTGGGGGGAGGCTGGGGCAAGCTGCGAGGCGATGGGAGGGTCCCCACGAGGACAGGCAGAGCGTGGGGACCTCAAGGGCTCCAGCAGGACGGGGCGGGGCCAGGTGAGGATGGGGCCGGGACGAGGGTGCTGTGGCCTCTGGGTGCACCGCCCTCGTGGTAACGCCCTTCCTCCCGGCCACCTGGCCAGCGACGTGGAAGCCATCGCCAGGCTCATCGCCAGCTTCCTGGAGCTGCACCGCCCCGAGAGCCCCGAGAGCCCCGAGGAGCTGTCTCCGAGCAGCGACAGCGAGGCCGAGGGCCCCGCCGAGCAGGGCTGACCCACCCGGCGCCCCGGCGTGGATCCGAAGGGCCTCAGCAGCCAGCCCGCCTCCTCACCACCCAGCGTGTCCCTGGCAGCCCCCGGCGGGGCCCTGGGCCACTCCTCTGCGCACAGCCACGGCGTCCGGGGCGGGTGGCCTCGGACCTGCCCCCTGGAGCCAGGGGGCCCCAGCCTGGTGGTGTGGGCGTGAGTGGCGTGGCTGGTCTGGGCTGACCCAGCCCACAGCCCACCAGCTGGTGTCTCCAGCCTCTGAAAGGGGAGGGGGCGGCTGGTGTTCCCGCCCCTGACTGAGGCTGGCCATACTGTCCCCCAGAACTGGGCCCCGAGCACCCGGCAGGTGCAGCGGGCAGAGCCCGGGTCGCCCATGGGGCTTCCGCAGCCTGGGGACCCGGACCGCAGTCTGATCGACCACCTGGGCTTGGGAACGTGTCGCTGGACCTGCTAGTGGGGTCCACGTGGACCGCTGGACTGAGCGGCTCGGGGAGGGGGGACACGCCGGCCTCGAGCCGCCCCCTGTCCCCGCCATGAGATTGTTGTGGGCCCTTGCTGGGCCCTGTGAACTCCTGGGTGCAGCCAGGCAGGGAGAGGTCACACTCCTGCCAGCACGCCCTCTAGCTTTTCCTCTCCTTTTTATTTTACGAGAATTAAAGTTCTGCGCGCAGATCAAGACCGGTCCCTACGGGCGTTTCCTTCCCGGTTCGGTCGCCCTCTCCCCACGACCGGCACCGGCGCGGCATGGAGCGGGCCTGCTGCCTGGTGTCCGGGGCAGCAGGGGCCAGGGTTGGGCCAGTCAGCGGGTCGGGGTGGGAGGCCATGCCCTCAGGGGCCCTGGTCAGCGCTGTCGGGGGCCCCGGGGCTGGCGGCCTCCAGGTCCTGCAGCAGCGCCTGCAGCTGCCCCAGGCTGGGGTGCACGTTCTCCTGCAGCCACTCCTCCACGGCGCCCTCGGGGAAGACGCGGTGCAGGGCGGCCGCCAGCTCCTGCGTGAGGGCGCTCCACCTGCCCAGGAGACTGACCCCCACAGGGGGAGGTCCCCGCCTCAGTCTCCCCATCCGTGCCCCGGGCTGCCGCACCGTTGGAGTCAGTGACTGAGAACCCAGTTTAACGCCTGAACCTGGACCCACACCGCCGGCAGTGCACACACTTACACACAGCGGGGACAGCTGCACGGAGCCCAGCGCCTGGAGGCCTGGCTGGCGGGGCCCTGTCTCCTTGGTGCCGGGGAGGACACGGCTCATGCCAGCTGTGGGGCCACACGGGCCCCGTGGTCTGGCTCCTGGCTCCACGGCGAGCCTGTCCCTGCCCGGTCCTTCTGGTCACCCTCCCCCCTCAGGCTGAGAACCCCCGGCTTCGCTAATGTTGCTGGCACCGGGTGGGAGGGCGCCCGCTTGGGGGGGGGGGGGGGCTACCTGAGCGCCTGGGGCTGGATGTGCTGGATCATGACCGGGTGGACGAGCTTCCGCCGGCGGTGGTAGTGGCTGAACCAGCCGGTCACGTACCTGGGGAGAGCCGCACAGGCGGGCGCAGGGACGGAGGTCACTCAGCGTCTCCCAGACGTTGAACAAGCTGTTTTCCCCAGAGAGTTCTGGTGCAGGATGGGCAGCCCCCCCTGGGTGTGTGGGGGGCACCCCCCGAGTGAGGATCCCCGGGTCAGCTCCTCAGCCATCCCGTGCCCCCCTCGCCCACTCACCTGTCCCTCTGCAGCAGCTCGTCCACGGAGCTGCGCAGGTACAGGCTGACGTGCGTGACGAGGGCCAGGATGTCGCTGCCGGGGAAGGAGCCGGCCCCCTCGCTGCACAGAGAACCGGGCGCTGAGAGGGGGCCGGGCGTGGGGGGAGGGGCAGCGCTGAGGCGGGGGATCACCTCGTGACACCGGCGACTTCCAGGCTGGGGATCCCCAGCAGGCTCTGCACCCGCACCCGCACGTCCTCCGAGAAGCCGCCTAAAGCCAAGCAGGTGGCAGGTGCGTCACCGCCCTGGGCACTGCCGGCGCTCCCGCGGGAGACGGGCCCGACTGTGACGCCGGCTCCCCAGCCCCCGAGCCTCGCGTCCCTGCAGCCGAGGCAGAAGCACCTTCCTTCCCGAGGCGGAACGGGTTTCTCCGGGCTCCCTGTGTCCGGGGGCACGTCCCCCAGCTTCCCAGCCTGTCCCCCAGCCTCCCAGCCTGTCCCCCAGCTTCCCAGCCTGTCCCCCCCAGCTTCCCAACCTGTCCCCCACCTTCCCAGCCTGTCCCCCAGCTTCCCAGCCTGTCCCCCAGCCTCCCAGCCTGTCCCCCAGCC
Organism: Vespertilio murinus; assembly: GCA_963924515.1. NCBI lineage: Eukaryota > Metazoa > Chordata > Mammalia > Chiroptera > Vespertilionidae > Vespertilio > Vespertilio murinus. The sequence goes on from OZ004718.1 coordinate 324,411, forward strand.
TCCCAGCCTGTCCCCAGCTTCCCAGCCATGTCCCCCCAGCTTCCCGGCCTGTCCCCCAGCCTCCCGGCCTGACCCCCCAGCTTCCCAGCCTGTCCCCCAGCTTCCCAGCCTGTCCCCCAGCTTCCCAGCCTGTCCCCCCAGCTTCCCAGCCTGTCCCCCAGCTTCCGAGCCTGTCCCCCCAGCTTCCCAGCCTGTCCCCCCAGCCTCCCAGCCTGACCCCCAGCTTCCCAGCCTGTCCCCCAGCTTCCCAGCCACGTCCCCCCAGCTTCCCAGCCTGACCCCCAGCTTCCCAGCCACGTCCCCCCAGCTTCCCAGCCTGACCCCCAGCTTCCCGGCCTGTCCCCCCAGCTTCCCAGCCTGTCTTGGGCTTAGGCGTGGACACCTGGGCTGCGGGGTGGGTGGGGCGGGTGGGGAACCCCTGAGGAAGGCCAAGGCCAGCCCCGGCCTCGGGGGAGCAGCACCTTACCGTGTAGGAGCGACTGCAGACACACAGCCAGGGACGGGATGGCCACGGGCAGCAGCTCACACAGCACCGCGAAGTGGTCGTACCTGAGCCCAGGAGAGGCCCTCAGCTTGCGCTCCCGATCCGTTCCCGGCACCGGGACGGCACCGAGGTCTGCAGAGCTGGCTGCTGCCTCCGGAAACCCCCCTGGCTCCCGGATGTGCAGGCCCACCCGCCGCCCAGCCTGGCTCAGTGCTCTGGCCGCCACCCTGGATCCTCAGAGTTCGGCTTTGAGCGAGGGTGAGAACACAGCTCCCGCCCAGGCTCTGCCTCAGCCGCCCGGGCCGCCCTCCCTGCGCCTGGCCTCTCCCCTGGCCCCAATCCTCGGTGGCCCCGTGGCCGGGACCAGGGTCCACACATAGCTCAGATTTGAAGTCGTGAAGACAGGGTCCGTCCCGGTCCCCGCTGAGCGTGAGCCGCTGCGTGTGCCCCGAGGAGGCTGCGGCCTGGGGCCAGGCACGCGGGTCCCAGGGCAGGGCCCGGAGGGCGGCACGCCGGGGCAGAGCGCGGGCGGCTGCAGGGTGTGAGGGGTCCTGGCTGCTCCCCGCCATCCCTCCCGGTCAGAGGCCCAGTGTGTCCTGCGTGGCGAGGAGGGAGGGCGCCCTCCCTGCTGCCTCGCCCTCCAGGACGGCCCCAGGCCCCCTCACCTCTGCCAGCCGGTCAGGACGATGCCCTGCAGGGTGTCTCTCCGCCCCTGGACCGCCACCTGCAGCCACCGCAGGTTGTTCCGGAGGTGGTGCTCGACCGGGGGCAGGGCCTGGCTCGGCCCCGTGGCCCCCTTGAAGGCACTGGCGGCCCACAGCCGGGAGAAGCCGCTCTTCCGGTACTTTTCCATGAGGAGGGCTGGGGAGACAGCGGAGGTGTGCCGGGGCTGGGGCCGAGGAGGCCGAGGCCGGGGCCGAGGAGGCCGAGGCCACCAAGCCTGAGACACGTGGCCGACGCCCGGCCAAGCGGGTGGAAACCACGGAGCCCACGCACGGCTGGGCGGCCCCCCCTCGGGGCCCACCTCCCACCCCACAGGGACCTCGGTCCTTTGGATAGGCCATCCGTGAGGACCGGGGCAGAGTCTGCGGTGAGCAGAGGCACCCCGTGTCCACCTCCCCCGCCCCCGGGCTTGGTACTGACCCTTGCGCTGCACGTCCAGGTCGGCCCCGTAGTCCCAGAGCACGGGCTCCACCAGCTGCGGCACCCCGGACGCTGCGGGCGAGAGGCCGTGAGTGCCCACCGGCATGAAGCCAGGACACACGCCAATCTCCCAGGACACGCTCCACACGGCACTGCTCTCGGTGGAGATGCCTCTGCCAGCAGCCAGCCAGCCCTGGACGGCCTGGCCCCGGGAGCCCCCGCCCTGCCCCGGCCCAGCTCGTCCCCGGGGGCACGGCTGGCGGCAAGCTGCCCGGCACCAGGCCCAGGCCCGGGCCCAACAGGCATGTGCGCCGATTGGACTTAATTATAACAAACCCAGGTGGCCACATGGGTGCCGGCTGACCTTGAGAAGGTGGGCCCCCACATAGGCACTGGGGCACCGCCGGCTCTGGCCGGAGCTGTGAGTGACCACACCGACCTCGGCCTCCTCCCAAAGCCTCCAGCCGGGGCTGGAGGGGCTGCTGCTTCCCCCGAGGAACCTCGCCCGCGTCCGTGCAGGGCCACCAGGGAGGCCGAGTGGGGAGAGGCCGGGGGGCGGGAAGGGGAGGCGGGGCTCCCCATGGCCCAGCCTCCCACCCCCGATGGCCAGGGCCCCAGGCCTCACAGCCACCCGGGTCGGACCCAGCGCTCCCATCCTGCCGGGCTCCAGGGGGAGGGCGTGTCCGGGGGAGGACATCTAAACCGTGGCTCTGAGGGGACTGTGGGCGGCAGAGCTCCACTGCGTTTTTACTCAGTCCCCGAGCAGACCGGGCTCCACGGCAGCCGGCGCCTCCTCCGTGGACGGCCGCTGACCTGACAGCTGGTCCGCGGGGATGTCCCGCAGCATGTCGTCCCACACCAGCGGCGTCGTGGCGGGGTGCCGGGCCCGCACGTGGCTGGCCACGGCCTTCACGTGGTTCAGGCACAGCGCGACCGTGGTGTTCTGCTCCTGCTGCAGCCACTGCCTCGAGGCCTCGCCCTCCCCGAGGTAATAGACCTGGCGGAGGGAAGGCGGGCCGTCTGCCTCCGGGGCGCCACCCGCCCGCCCGGGAGCGGCCAGGCCACCCTCCAGGGTTGGAGCACCCAGGCAGGGCGCCCGCCGGGAAGGGCCACCTGCTGCTTGCCGGGACCTGAACTCCCCCTCGGGGGGAAGAACCCGATGCCCCTCGGCCCGCCCTTCTCTACCCGGCGTGTGGGCGCGTGGACTGTTTTCCTATTTAAGAGAAGCAGCCCCGGGGCGGGGGGCGGCCCTCACGTGAGACCGGAGCCTGAGGGCCTGGGGGGGACGGGCGGGCGCAGCACCCACCTCGTCACAGCCAATGTGCAGCCACCGGGCCCCGGGGTGCAGCTCCAGCACCTGGTCCACCATGGCTCCCACCAGCGCCAGCGCCTCCGCCTCGTGCGGGTTCAGGGTGTTGGGGAAAAGCGCCACTTCCCGGAGGTGGGCGAGCGCCTCGTGCTTCAGCACAAACTGCGGGAGGGCGGGGGGGGGGGGGGGGGGGAGGGTCACACGGGGCGGGGAGCTCACGCCTGGACCAGACAGGCCACGTCTGGTTCAAACTTATGTCCGCAGGGGCTTCTGAGAGCCTGTCTCTGCAGCGCCCACTGCTTCCTGCCCTCACCCCCGAGCCCCGCCCCTGGGCGCCCCCGAACCCCGCCCCTGGGCGCCCGGCGACGCCTGCCCCTCCACTCACCTCCATGTGTCCGAACGTCTGCACAAGGGGGACCACCTCGAGCTCGTGCGCGGCGGCCAGACGCAGCACCTCTGAGACCTCGGCGGGGCTGCGAGAGAGAGACAGGCCGCGCTCGCTCACTCTGGCCTCTCCCGGGGAACGAGCCGGCTAACCCGGGAAGCTCCACAGGGTCCTGAGGTTTCAGGATGGACGCTGGAGTCACTGAACCAGGACTCAAAGGACAGAGCAGGTTGGCAGGCGGGCCCCAGGGATTTAGCCTTGAAATCCTCGCCTGCCCTGCCCGCACCCCCAGGTTGCCACCCCCCCCCCCCGAGTTTTCTCTGCAGGTGGCGGCCGGGCAGGCAGTACCTGTAGGCGTGCGGGGCCCTCAGCAGCCTCAGGGGGCCATCGTAGGGAAACGTGTCTTCATACTCGATGAGGAGGCCGTTGGCGCCCAGGGCGCGGAGCAGCGGGAAAATCTGGGGGGTGGGGAGGGGGCGAGAGGAAGTGGCTGCGGCGGCACGTCTTTAGCTGTGCACACAGGCCTCTGCGGTATTCTCCCCTGGACGGTGCCCTCTGTTATGTCAGTCAAACCCACCAACGCAGTGACACGTTCAAGGCTGAGCTGGGGGGAGGCGGGGCCGGCAGGGACAGGCGGCCGAGGCACAGAGGGCAGCCCACAGGAGCCGGGGAGCCGGCAGGGCTGGAGGCAGCCAATCCATGATTCTCTCTGATCATTGGTGTTTCTCTCCCCCTTTCCCTTCCTCTCTGACATCAATAAAAATTTATTTAAAAAATAAAAGGGGAACACAGGCGTGGCTGGTCCTGGCTCCCTCACAGGTGTCCTCCCTCTCCCATTAGGCCATCTTTGTTTCTTTTCTTTTTTCTTTTTTAAAATATATTTTATTGTTTTTTTTTACAGAGGAAGAGAGAGGGATAGAGAGTTAGAAACATCGATGAGAGAGAAACATTGACCAGCTGCCTCTTGCACACCCTCTACTGGAGATGTGCCCGCAACCAAGGTACATGCCCTTGACCTGGAATCGAACCTGGGACCCTTCAGTCCGCAGGCGGACACTCTATCCACTGAGCCAAACCGGTTTCAGCACACCCTCTTTGTTTCAAAGGAGATGAACTCCTGCCCTCAAGGATTTCTAGGACGAGGCCGTGTCTACAACACAGAGCTGGGCCTCCTTCCCGCCTGGCGCCACGCGGGTGACACGGCACCCTGTGGGCGCCAGGGAAGGCCCCCCACAGACACGGAAACAGCAGCCCGTGCCCCGGCGAGGGCCGTCCCAGGGCTGGTCTGCCGTGTCCCCTCCTGCGGACATGAGTGTCCACGCGCCCTTGCCCTCGAGTCCGGGACGTTCTGAAACAGGCTGCAGGGGAGGGGGCGTCAGCTGGAGGAAACATCAGCTGTAAGGTGTCACACAGCTGGTAACTGGTCCTTAACTGCAAATTACAAAGTCACGTGCAGCCCAAACCGGTTTGGCTCAGTGGATAGAGCGTCGGCCTGCGGACTGAAAGGTCCCGGGTTTGATTCCGGTCAAGGGCATGTATCTTGGTTGCGGGCACATCCCCAGTGGAGGGTGTGCAAGAGGCAGCTGATCAATGATTCTCTCTCATCGATGTTTCTAACTCTCTGTTCCTCTCACTTCCTCTCTGCAAAAAATCAATAAAATTAAATTTAAAAAAACAAAGCCACGTGCAGCCTCACCTCCGGTCCACCACGTCTGTAAAGACCCCATTTCCAAATCGGGTCCCGGTCCCGGGGGCGAGGGGCCAGGATTGGAACGTGTCATTTTGGGGGGACACCCTCAGCCCACGGGGAAGAGGCCGGGGGTTTCTTCGTCCGTTTTTCCTTTTACTCTCCTGGCTGCCCTGTGACCCGGCCAGACCCCGCAGCTGGGTTCTCAGCACACGCTGCTACAGGTCACTCACTGTCCACACCCTTAGAGACCCCCCCCAGGGGCTCCCCTCGAGGGAAAGGGGGCTCCCACCTCCGAGAGGTACGAGACCTTGGGCGGGGCTCCTTTGAGGTCCAGGTGAACAAACCGCATCTTGAAGGGCGAGGAGCCCGACATCTCGCTGCCGGTCGGGAGGTCACATGACCAAGATGCCTTGCTGAGCCCGTCTCCCTGGGAGAGAAAGTCGGAGTTAGGAGCGGAGTCCCCTGCCTTCGGTCCAGGTCTGCTCTGCCCCCGAGGAAACTCCTTCCACCAACACGGCGCACACGTCAAGGCGGGCGTCTCCCGTGCGAGCAGAGGGGCCTCTGCGTTTCGGGGTGACCTGCCCCTAAAGTAGAGAGAACAGCGCTGGTTCCCTTTAAGAGGCTCCGGCCTGTGGTAACAGGAGTGCCCGCAGGAATTCTCCCGTCCTAACGGCCCTTCATCCGTGAAAACAGGCCGGGGTCTCCAAACACTGTTTCAGGCCCCACCATATGTCTTTGCAGAAAGTTTGTCCTCCGTTTTGTTTTGCTTTAGATAACATAAAAAATATTGACATTTCTAGAGCTGGTATCAGCCACCTGAATGAAGAATCTGCAAACATTTCCTCTAGGTCAGAGAAAGCTGCCCCGGATTAAAACAGGCCATTGGCCCTAACCGGTATGGCTCAGTGGATAGAGCATCGGCCTTCAGACTGAAGGGTCCCAGGTTCGATCCCGGTCAAGGGCATGTACCTTGGTTGCAGGTAGGAGGTGTGCAGGAGGCAGCTGATTGATGTTTCTATCTCATCGATGTTTCTGACCCTCTATTTCTCTCCCTTCCTCTCTGTAAAAAAAAAATCAATAAAATATATTTTTTTAAATAAAAATAAAATCTTACAAATCAAACCGTTTTTTTCAGGGAAGAGACTGAAAAGAGGCTTTCGAGCTGAGAAATCTGCCTTGGTCATGTGTGGGTCTCATATTCAGACAGAAGTCCTGTTACTCCTGTCACCATGGGGTAAAAAAGAGCAGAGACTGTTGCCCGTGAGAATTATTATTTTTTAATTATTATTGCTTTTTAGAGAGAGAGGAAGGGAGAGGGAGAGAAACATCGATGCTTTCCCGACGGGCTGCCTCCTGCACGCCCCCTACCGGGCACTGAGCGCGCAGCCGGGTGCCCCACCGGGACCTCCGGGACCTGCGGGACCTCGGGGCGCGGGCTCCCGCTGGGACGCGGAGGAGCGGAGGGGGTCGGCTCCCCGCAGAGCGGGGGCCTCGCTTCCCCGCGGGGAGGAGCCTCGGGCGCGAGGGCCGCTCAGGGACTCGGCTTCCCCGTTCGGAGCGGGCCGCGGGCCGGTCCGCAGGCTTGTCGCGGGCTCCGGGGCTCCCAGGCCGGCGCCCCCGGCCCGGTTTCAGGATTGCGGGCGGAACTCTTTTCGGTTCGGCAGATCCTGGAAGGTTCCTTCCTGCCCGCCCCGCCCCCCGCAAGGCCCCCGAGCCCCCACCAGCGAACGACTCACCTTCAGACCGGACTGGCACGAAGGAGCCTCCTTGTCATCGCGGCTCATTCAGAACCGCAGGGTCCTAACGGGCAGGTTACGACCCCACTCCCTGCCCCGAGGCCTCCGGTGCCACTGAGCGCGGCGCCAGCGCCCAGGGAGGCGCAGACCCGGCGGAGGGCGCGGGCCCTGGAGGGGGCGCGGCCCTGGAGGAGGCGCGGGCCCTGGAGGGGGCGCAGACCCGGAGGGCGTGGGCCCTGGAGGAGGCGCGGCCCTGGGGGGGATGCGGGCCCCGGGGAGGAGGCGGACCCCGGGGAGGAGGACGCGCGGCAGCCGGAGGGAGGCTCGGAGCTCCCGGGTTCCAGAGGGCGGGAGGGACCGGAGCGGAGGGTCCGGGCGGGGCGGGATGCCGGCCGGGGGCGCGCCGGGCCCGCAGCGCTCGGCTGGCGATTGCTCGGGTCTGGCCGCCAGCCCCGGGGTGGACGGCCGAGCGTGTCGCCCGTGTCCCCGGCCGCGCCGGCCTCGCGCTACCTCTTCGCGCCGCTCGTCCCGGCCCCGGCGGCTCCCGCGTTCGGCCCGGCTCCGTGGCGGGCTGGCCCGATGGCGCCTCAGCGGAGGGGCGCGCCCAAGGCTCCCGAAGGCGGCGGGACGGCCGAACGCAGGCGCCCGGGCAGGTACTGGCGGCCCCGGAGGGAGGGCGGGCGGGCGGGCGAGCTCGGCGGCGGCGGCCGGGCCGTGGGCGTGGCCGGAGGGGCTGCCGGTGGGCGTGGTCCGCCGGGTGGGCGTGGCCTGCCTGTGGTGGGCGGAGGGGCGCCCGCGAGTACCTGTCTGAAAGTGGGCGTGGTTTATCATGGCGGGGGCGGGGCCGCCGTGGGTGGGGTCAACAGAACCCCGCCCCCAGGCGCCCCAGGCGCCCCGGCAGCCCTGGCTCAAAGCCGTGGGTCACGGGGTGGAAGGAGGGCTCCCCGCCCCGAACCTTCCCTGACTCCCCTACCCCGTGTGTAGCGATGGCTCCCCGCAGGACTCCCCACAGTCTCACCGTGTTCTACCCCCACCACCCCCCACACCCCGCAGGCGCCTCTGTATCGATTGGCAGCGGCTCTGACAGTGATCAGTGGGGGGTCAGGGCGGGGCTGAGCCCCGGGGGCCGGGGCCTCTGGTCAGCACGGCCTGCTGGTCAGCACCCACAGGCGCCGTGGGACCCTGTGTGTGTTCCGTTCCCAGCGTCAGGAGCGCCCGGGCGCCCCGGGAGGTGCGGAGGAGGGGGCTGCGCGCCGCCGCCCTGGGCGCCGGGGCCGCGCTGGCCGCCGCGCTGCTGCTCTGGGGCAGCCTGGCCGGCGAGGACGGTGTCACGGAGGTCCTGGCTCACCGGGGCGAGGTGCTGCCCGGCCGGTTCATTGAGGTGCCCTGCTCCGAGGACTACAACAGTCACCGGAGGTTTGAAGGTAGGCGGCGCGCTCACGTGAAATGCTGTGTTTAATGTGAGGTCTTTGCTGCAGGGGGTCAGCCGGTGGGATCGGGCTGAGAGTGATGGGTGGCAGGTGACCTTTCCCCCTCCCGGGCTCTGCCACCCACACCTGGGCGTTTGGGGCCCTGCACCGGGCAGGCCCGTTGGTCGCCTTGGAGGGCCTGGGAGGCCGCCTCCCTGGGGGTGGGTGCTGTCCGGCGGAGGAGGAGGTTTGCCCCGAGGATGCACAGAATCAGAGAGAGGACTGCGAACGGTGAAGCCAGCTAAGGAGTCTCCGCAGAAAACGTGGCCATAGAGCGTCACCCTCGAGGCCCTTCTCACGGGGCGCCTGTTCATCCGGCCCCCTGGGCTCTGAGAGGGCAGGAGGGCGTGTGGCCGGCCGGCCGTCTGGTTAGGGGCTGCAGGTTGTGCCCGCAGGTGCCCAGAGGCCGAGAGCCAGTGGATTCGGCTCTCTCCGCACCCGGAGAGAGCACAGGCCCCAGGGGGAGCGGCGCCTCGGCCGTGACACCCGCACCCGTGGGCCTCTGGCTGCTGTCCATCCCCGCACGTTCCCCTGCTCCGGGGACGCTGTCTCCCTTTGAAAAGCCGTCGCCTGAGTGGCCGGGTTTTCCAGGCAGAATTCAGTTGATTCTCATTCTGAGCGAGGCTTTGAACTTGAACCAAGAAACTGCCAAGTTTGCCCGCCAGGGGGCGCCAGGGGATGTGACTGGAAGGAAGCGGGAGGGAGGCGGGTTTCATTCCTCTGAGCGGCGGGGCAGGGGCCGCCCGGTGGCTGGCCTCTCTCTGGCGTCCAGTGCTCAGGAAAACCCTGTTCCGCGGTTGGGACTGAAGAACAGTTTCCTTCCCGCCCCTTTAATAATCCATCACTGCAAACAGTTGGGATGGGGGCGAGGGAGGGGGAGGGGATGGGTATCAAGTTTGGGAAGAGTCTGGGGATGATGGGGTGAGGGCTGCACAGCATGCGAATACGCTTGATGCCATTGAACCACCCACGTAAAAAACGGTTAAAGCAGCAAGGTTTTTAAAAAAATATTTTTAAAATATATTTTTATTGTTTTTTGTGTTTTTTTTTTACAGAGAAGAGAGAGGGATAGAGAGTTAGAAACATCGATGAGAGAGAATCATCGATCAGCTGCCTCTTGCACAGCTCCCACCAGGGATGTGCCCGCAACCAAGGTACATGCCCTTGACCGGAATCGAACCCGGGACCTTTCAGTCCGCAGGCCAATGCTCTATCCACTGAGCCACACCGGCCAGGGCTAAAGCAGCACGTTTTATGACGTGTGTGTTTTACCACAATGAAAAACAGCCGGCGTGTGTTTTAAATATATATTTTATTGTTTTTTTTTACAGAGAGGGAGAGGGATAGAGAGTTAGAAACATCGATGAGAGTGAATCATCAATCAGCTGCCTCTTACACACCCCCTACTGGGGATGTGCCCACAACCAAGATACATGCCCTTGACCGGAATCGAACCTGGGACCTTTCAGTCCGCAGGCTGATGCTCTATCCACTGAGCCAAACTGGTTTCGGCCCGGCGTGTGTTTTAAAGCCCCTTTGCCAGCCCTCTGCTCTCCTCTCCTCTCCTCTCCCAGGAGCGAGAAGCAAGGAGGGACCCGACCCGCGGGGGTGGGGGCCTCCCACCAACCCTCTGTCCTGGGGAGGGCCTCCCACGGGCTTCATCGCACCGGCGACTCTCACCCGGCTCCTCTCTCTCCAGGCTGCTCCCCTATCAAGTGTGGCCGGGGCATCAGTGACGCTGTCATCACGAGGGAGGAGGCCCGGCGGGTCCGCAGGTGGGGCGCCCCCCCCCCCCAGCTTCTGTCCCGAGCCCGCTGGAATCGGGCTGGGGGCGGAGGAGGGGAGCAGAGAATGCCTACTCACAGGATGGCTCAGAGAATTCATTTGAAGTTTCTGATGCTCCCACCACCACAGGGGGAGCGTGTCCGAGTCCAGGAAGGGTGCTGCCCTCTGAAGCGGGCTTCCTCCTGGAAAGGCGGTTCTGACCCGGGAAAGCGGTTCTGACCCGTTCGGTGGTCGGGTGGGGGAGCTGCCCCAGCAGCTCCGGGCCCCCAGCCGGTGCCTGTGTGGAGGTCGGGGGTTCGCCCACAGCGGTGGTCTCCAGGTGCTGGTTCCCTGTCCTCCCAAGCGGGGTGGGGACTAGCCTTCCGGCCCCTTGCAGCGGCTCAGATGGGGCGGGAAGTCTTATCAGAAGTAGGTGGATTTTCCTGGTTGAAATCTTCATATATATATATATATATATATATTATTGAGTTTTTACAGAGAGGAAGGGAGAGGGATAGAGAGTTAGAAACATTGATGAGAGAGAAACATCCATCAACTGCCTCCTGCACACCCCCCACTGGGGATGTGCCGGCAACCAAGTTACATGCCCCTGACCAGAATCGAACCTGGGACCCCCCAGTCCACAGGCGGACGCTCTATACACTGAGCCACACGGGTCTCGGCATGGTTGAAAATCTCAAAAACAGGATCTTAAAGTGTAGACTTTCCGACCAGCTGTTCAGACACAGCGAGTGGTGAGTGGGACGGAGTCTGGCCCGTGGGCTGGGTCGACATTGCCGGCACCGGCCAGCCAGACGCCGAGTGAGTCCCGACAGGAGGTACTCCCGATCCCAGTCCAGACGGCACCCGTGGGCTCTTCGGCGGGGCACTGGCTCGGGGATGGCCTTCCTGCAGTTTCCTGGGCGGCTCGAGGCGCTGGACACTCTTGCCTCTCCGTGGTCGGTGGTCCTGTCGGGGCCGCAGCCACCACGGGCCTCGACTCCCGGCCTGGAGGTTCCAGAGGCTGCCCCAGCCTGTGGAGGCAGGACGGGACCCCTGGAGTGGCTCAGCCACTCCGCACGGCAGGCTGCCCCGGCTCCCACTTGTTCCTGAGCTGTGTTCTGTGTTGTCAACAGAAGATGGAACAGCCATCCACTCGCTTGGCTTTGGAAGCTGCGTCCTGTGGTCTAACCACGTGCTTGTGTCCTAGCCATTAAACAGTCGGTCAGCGATGCATGGACCATGGCGGGGGAGAGGGGAGAATTGCTTAGATACGTCGCAGGGGGGACTGTTAAGGAGTGTGACTTAAAACATCTCTCCCACAGCATAGCGGAGAAGGGGCTCTCCCTGGGAGGATCCGATGGAGGGGTGAGTTGTGTGCGACTCCTGCTTCCGTTTTCTCTACTCCTTTTTAAAACGTGTGTCGTTACTTGTGTCAGAGAGAGGAAGGGAGGGGGAGAGAGAGACAGAAACATCGATGAGAGAGAATCATAGACCGGCTGCTTCCTGCACGCCCCCTACTGGGGATGTGCCCGCAACCAAGGTCCATGCCCTTGACCAGAATCGAACCCGGGACCCCTGAGTCTGCAGGCCGACGCTCTATCCACTGAGCCACGCCGGTTAGCGCTCGAACTGCATTTAAACAGAAGCTGTGTGTAGGCTTCCCGTGAGCAAAGCTCTGGCTGAGGGCCCGGCCTCGGCGTGGGGGCCGGTGCACGGGCGCCGTCTGTGGCGGGGTTCAGAGTTGGACCCGAGGCTGACCTTCCAGATGCAGCAAACGCTCGGGTCTAACTGACTCCCTCCCGGGCGGGATGCGAGGACGGCCTCAGCCACCCGTGTCGTGGGGCGGCCGGCCAGGCTCCGAGGCTGCTGCCCTCACGCCCCCTCTGCTCTCCCCAGGCGTCCATCTTGGACTTGCACTCGGGCGCGCTGTCGGTGGGGAAGCACTTTGTGAACCTGTACAGGTGAGTCCGACCCGCACTCGGGGTCTGAGCTCTCCCGGGGGGCACCAGCGAGCCTGCAGCCGCGGCTTCGGGTCCTCGGTAAACCCTGACATTCGCCGCAAGGACCGGACGCGAGGCCTTCTCCGAGGGCGGCACCCTCGGTCTCAGGCGCAGGGGCCTGTCGAGCACCGGCTCCTCGGCGAGCTGGGAGCTCTCGGGGCTCAGGCCCGGGGCCTCGGGTAGCGGGAGAGGTGAGGCCGGCTCCCCGGGAGCCTCGGTGAGGCCCGAGGGGTTCTGGCCGCTCTCGGGGCCAGGAGAGCCCAGACTCCCGCAGCCCGGCCCCTCCCTGCCCGGCGTCCTGCAGGCGTCGCCGTAGACACGACCCCGCCCGCTGGCCGGCAGCCCCCGGCCCTGGGCTTCCCGCGGGGACGGGGACCCTGACGGGTGTGAACACGCCCCTCCCCAGGTACTTCGGGGACAACGTCGAGAACATCTTCTCCGAAGAGGACTTCCGGGTGTACCGGTGAGGAGCCCGGCCGTGCGGGCGGAGGACCGGCTGTGAGCGGAGGGAGGCACCCGGGCCCCGAGGTGTGTGTGGTGCGTGGCACAGGGCAGCACCCCCGTGGGTCTCGACCGCCAAGGACCCGTGAGGGCCCCGCCGGGAGGCAGCGGCCAGTGTGGTCACCACGCCCGGCGGCCACGGTGCTGCTCCCGCCCAGGAGCCCCTCCCGGCCGGCCCGGCAGGAGCTGGGGAGAGATCATCGATGTCAGAGGGAGCCAGCCATCGCGGCCTCCTGCACCGCCCACACCGGTCGAGCCTGTGCCCTAGGCCTGTGCCCCGACCGGGGATCGAACCGAGACCTCTGGTTCCTGGTTGCCGCTCCCCCGGAGCCACGCCGCCAGGCCAGCTCCGTGCTCTCCCTGAGACCAGCCTGAGGGGTCCCTGGAGGTGTCTGTGTGGTCAGGGCCCTGTCGGGAGGGAGGGAGGGAGGGAGGGAGTGTCCTTAGCTGGTGGCACACGCGCCGGGCCGGCCCGTGGCTTGGATGTTGGAGATATGGGCGCACTCTCGTGCTCAAGCCGTCCCACTGGATGTCACGTTAGGGCCTGGCACGGGGCTGCAGGCGTGCGGACACGCACGGCTCACCCTCGGCCCGGCCCCCACGCTGCTCGGGAACCTGTGGGCGTGGGCAGGGCCGCTCACGCCCGCTGCTGCCCGCCTGTGCCCTGGCACTGCCCGCCGGCCGGTGCGTGTCGCCCTCCGAGGGGCTGGTCCTCAGGCCCCGGTCTCGCCCACGATGCCCTGTGACACACGTGTGGGTGTCGTGTGCGTGTCGATCTTCCGCCTTCCCCCGTCCGGCCCCGGTGGGGGGGCGCGGGGCCCCGGGGGAACCTCCCCCTCCAAGGCCACGGCCCCGCTGACCGCGCCCTCCCACAGGGCCGTGCGGCAGAAGGTCCAGCTGGCCATCGCCCGGGCCTTCGGCATCAGCGCGTCCTCGCTGTTCCTGACCAAGCCCACCTTCTTCTCTCGCATCAACAGCACCGAGGCCCGCACGGCCCACGACGAGTACTGGCATGCGCACGTGGACAAGGTGGGCCGTGTGGGCTGGCGGGGGGCACACACACACACACACACACACACACGCACCACACGCACCACACGCTCGTCCCGGCCACCCAGCTTCGCTCTGCCGGGCGCCCAGCATGCTCCTGTGGGGGGCGTCACCACGTTCCTGTGTGTGTGTGTGTGTGTGTGTGTGTGTGTGTGTGTGTTTTTATTGGTTTCAGAGAGGAAGGGAGAGGGAGAAACATCCATGATGAGGGAGAATCGTGATCAGCTGCCCCCTGCACGCCCCACACTGGGGAAGGAGCCTGCAGCCGGGCCTGTGCCCTGACGGGGAATCGAACCCTGACCTCCTGGCTCCTAGGTCGATGCCCAGCCCCTGAGCCGGGCCTCCATGGTCTTTAAAAAGCCGGGGTTGCCCCTCCCCTGAGGAAAGCGCGGGGGCTCTTGTTGCCGCCCTCGCCCCGCGTGCCACACGTGGGCCGTGGGTCCCCAGGAACACGGGCCGGCATTGACCGTGGGGGCCCGGGAGGGCCAGGCGCGGGTGCAAGGACAGCTCCCGAGGGGGGTGGGGGCGTGCAGGTGCCTGGCGCCGCGGGGAGGAGCCGTGCCGGCGCTCAGCGGTGCTCCTCGCCCGCAGGTCACCTACGGCTCCTTCGACTACACCTCGCTGCTGTACCTGTCCGACTACCTGGAGGACTTCGGCGGGGGCCGGTTCGTGTTCATGGAGGAGGGCGCCAACCGGACGGTGGAGCCCAGAGCAGGTGGGCGTGCAGGCGGCCCGGGGCGGGGTGTCGGGGGCGCTGCGTTTATGGAGCGCCTGCTGTGTGCCCAGCTTTGCCGGATCTGTGCCGCCGGGCTGAGACCCCGGGGATCCGTCTGTCAGAGGGTGAGGCCCCTGTCCTAGCCAAAGAAGCTGCCACCCACGCCTGCCGGCCCCCCGCACCCTGCGCCTGCCCGGCCCCGCCCGCCCTCCCCAGAGGGACCCAGAGATCACCATGCCAGGGGGGCTGAGCTCGGGCCCTGCTGCCCCTGCAGTGGACAGGCTGACCCCACCCCCTGGGGCCTGAGGGGAAGGAAAGCCGATCCGGGGGAGCGTGCGGTGCCCCTGGGGCTCCCAGAGGGCGTTTTAGCCCAGTAAACGCGTGTGCAGAACTTCTGTCCGGTGAAGGCTCCACTGTATGTCTCCGTGTTATCACAGCCCCCCAGCGTGGCCCGGGCAGTCCGTGGGAGGGCAGTCAGTGAGGCAGTCCGTGAGGCAGTCCGTGGGAGGGCAGTCCGTGGGAGGGCAGTCCGTGGGCAGGCAGTCAGTGAGGCAGTCCGTGGGCGGGCAGTCCGTGGGCGGGCAGTCCGTGGGAGGACAGTCCGTGGGCGGGCAGTCCGTGGAGGCAGGTTGCAGGGCCACACGTGGCCGGGTCACGTCTCTCTCCTCCTCCCCAGGCCGAGTGTCCTTCTTCACCTCGGGGTCCGAGAACCTGCACCGTGTGGAGAGGGTGCGCTGGGGCACCCGCTACGCCGTCACCATCGCCTTCACCTGCAACCCCGACCACAGCATCGCCGACCCGGCCTTCACGTAGCGGCCCAGGCACCCTCCCCTCCCCTCCCCTCCCCTCCCCTCCCCTCTCCACCAGGAACAGGTGCCTTGTGTCCACTGCATGTGACTGGCTAACGTCTCGGTTGTTCCCCTGCGAGCAGGCGAAGGGGCCATCCTTCTCTCGGGCCGGTGTCTGCGCCTCAGGGTGGCCCTGTGTCCAGGTGGGAGTCCCGTGGCCGGGATCATGCCCTGTGGGCCACAGCTCCCTCGGGAAGGGAGCAGGGCGGGGTAGGCTGGAGCCCAGGACCTGAGACATCAGCCGGGCAGCCCGTGAGGACGCCTCCCCCAGAACCAGCCCCATGGCCCCGGGCGGGGTCCACGCCGGGCAGGCCGCGGGGGCAGCAGGCTCACTCCCGGGACCGAGTGGACAGCCGGGGACAGCGGTGAGCAGCTGCAGCAGAAAGAGCAGCTGGCGGCCGAGCTGGGAAACTAGCCCTGCGGCCCCAGGCCCGGGGGCGGGGCACCGGCCGCCTTCGCTGGTCCCACCCCCGCTCAGGGCTTCCAGAGCGCCCTGAGCTTCTCACCTTGGCCTTGAGTTTCCGGAAAAGAAGGTGTGGGGCCCACCCCTCCGTGTGGCCCCCATTTTCCCACAGGAAGGGGCTCCGGACCGTGGCTTCATCCCCAGGAAAAAGGGGCCCCCTGTTCGTACCTGCTGTCCTCCCCTCCCTCCCCTGTCCCCAACCCTCCACACCGCCCCCCGCCCACTACACACGGCAGAGACCGCCATTACCTGGGGGCTTCGGGGGGCTGTCAGGACTTGTGGGGTGAGGACGTGGCCGAGAGGTGAGGATGGAGAGCTGGGAGGCCCAGGGCAGAAACCGAGGTGTCCCCCCAGCCCCCCCCCCACCCCCCGGCCCAGGCCCGATGGCCCGGGAGCCTCCTGGCACAGGGCCACGCCCAGCGCCTCCCTGTTCCTCCGTGTTCCTCCGTGTTCCACGCCAACACATAATTCTTCGGTGAGACACCGGCTCTGGACTTCCAATCGCACGCGGGTGCCTGTGCCACGGGGCACAGGGCCACCTGCCCACTGAGCTGGGTGCTCCCAGCGTGACCTCGTCCTGCGGTGCCCTGCGGCCTGGGCGGCCCCCGGAGTCCGGACCGGCCTCGGCTCTGGAGCAGGGATGGGAGAACTCAGTGACAGAGACGGGGCGAGCCCCCCGAGGGGCACCGAGGGGACCAGGGGATGGGGGTGGGGCGTGCAGCGAGGGGGAGGGACTGGACGGGTCCTGAGCTGAGCGCTCACCATCCCACCCACTGGTGGTCTCCAGTTCTTGGTGGGGAAGGGCCCTCTGGGCTGCGCCTCCCAGGAGAACCGCGCACGCTCACACACACACACACACACACACACACACACACACACACACGGCCGGGGAAGGCAGCTCGGAACTGCTCAGCGTCATCCG
Source organism: Vespertilio murinus (assembly GCA_963924515.1). Lineage (NCBI taxonomy): Eukaryota > Metazoa > Chordata > Mammalia > Chiroptera > Vespertilionidae > Vespertilio > Vespertilio murinus. Next base: position 340,893 of record OZ004718.1, read on the forward strand.
TCTGGAATTCAGTGGAAACCACGGCCCTGGGTCCCTGACTCCAGGGGGGATGGTTTGTGGGCGCAGGGGCCCCCGGCTAGACTCTGGCCACCTGTCTCCCCACCACAGGATGGGCCCCCACCTTTTCCTGCGGGCCTGCCAGCCAGGCTGGGCTCCTGAGCATCCAGGGAGAGAGGACCCAGCGCCCTGCACTGAGCCTGGTCCTGCAGGCGAGCCGGGTCAGAACCGGGCGCGAGGAGGCCAGTCTGCACACCAGCTCGGCGTCCCGGCGGCCCACCTCTGCCCGTGTCACTGTCACTGCCGGCTCTGCCGTCACCTGTGCCAGCCGCAGCCCCCCTACCCCCCAAGAGCCCCAGGATGTGGTCAGCCGGAGCAGAGCCCCCAGCAGGCGGACAACATGTCCACCCGTTGTAGGTGCCGCTCCCGGAATGAGGTCCGGGGAGTGGGGGGGATGTGGAGTGTGTGTCTGTGGATGAGTGGGTGCTGGGTGCCGGGTGCGAGGCCCAGCCTCCAGGCTCGGGTGTCTGCTCCAAAGAACGACTGGGGCTGCCCTGCCCCCCGCTGGGCCCCTGAAGGTGGGGGTGGGACCCAGGTGCTGGGCCATGGCCGATCCACACACACGCCCGTCCCCCGCCCCCCCCCCCGGACCTGGCAGTGACCAGCTGGCTGCCAGACCCAGACTGACCGCCTTTGGGGCAGGAATGTGCCTGCACCTGGTAAACCCATCACCCGCCACCAGACTGGTCCTGGCGCCTCCTGCTGCCACCGCGGGAGCCAGCCCTCAGGCTGGGCTGTGACTTCCTGCTTCTGGCTGGGCTCTTCCCACTTCCCCACCACCCTCCCCTCTCCCTTCCCCTCCCGGTGAGGGGGCGAGGGACTCCATTCCACGGTCATCCTTTTATTCGTCCCCGCCAGGTGCAGGCCTCCGCTGTCCTGCCCACGGGCCCAGCACCGTCCAGCTCCCGATGTTGCTCGGGGAGGGCCGAAGGCGGCGGGGACACGTGGGTGGGGAGGGCCGAGGATGGGGACACGGACTGGGGTGGGTGGGAGTGCTCCAGGCCTGGCACCGGCCCCTCTCCTGATGCCGCTGGGCACCCAGTCCCACCCGGGCCTCTGGTGCCCACGGGGCCTCTGGTCCAGCGGGGCTCTGCCCGCCCGCGAAGCCGCCCCTCCCGCGAGCCCAGCCTCGCGGAGCCGAGGACCAGGAGCACTCCTCGGAGTGGTCAGCGTCTCCATGGGCTCCCAGTGCCCCGTGTCCACCTGGAGGTCGAGGTGGCGGTCCATCCGCCTGCCGATGACCAATATCCTCGGTCTACCCCGAGGCCTGTGCTCCGGGAGGCACCTGTAACTCAGCACGGCCCTCCCGCCGGGTGGCCACGCACAATCCACGGAGCAGGTCACAGGTCACGGGCCTCTGGCTCCTGAGCTGACGCTGGACCAGCACCCTCAGACCTGCTGCCACTCGGGCTGCAGGCGCTGGCCCCGCTCAGACCTCGACCCGCCTTCGACGCAAGGCCCACGCGTGCCGGGCGTCTGTCCTGTCTGCCTCCCAGCGCCTTGCTCTGCGCTGGGATTTTAAGCGACTTGGGAAATCGAACGTACTGATCTTTTCCTTGAGGTCTGGGTCCCGGGTCTCGCTTCCCCAGGCCCCATTAGGGAGATGGTCACTGTGTGTTCTTTCCCCTCGTTCACGGACTTGGCTCACCCGTACACGGGTGCCTCGCTCCCCCGTGGAGGGCGCCTCGCCCTGGCCCGATGCTCCCCCCCCCCAGCCGGCGGCGGGCACCGCGCTGGCACCGCCCGCCCGGGCGAGGCCGCAGCCCAGCCTCGCAGACCTGACCACGCTGCTGCCACGGCCGTCACTGACCCGCGTGCACGGGGACCAGCTCTCTTTATTCCAAAAGCGCTTGTGCCGGCGGGGGGCCGGGGCCCGGGACCGCAGGGGCCGGGGAGGGGGCTGCGGGCAGGGGTGGGAGCTCCCCGGGGCCGTGGCCGCCCCGCCCCGCCCGGAGCTCGGGCCTCGGGGCGGGCGGCGGGGGGCCCGGGCGCGGCCGTCGGAGGTCGCGGTAGTTCCTGGTGAGCAGCGTGTAGAGGAACGGGTTCAGGCAGCTGTTGCCGTAGGTGAGGCAGGTGGTCAGGTAGTTGACGAGGCGCGCGGCGCGGGCGGGCAGCGGCGGGGCCCCGCGGTACTGCGCCAGCAGCTGCCACGCCCAGAAGGGCAGGAAGCAGGCCCAGAAGAGCAGCACGATGCCCAGCACGGGGCGCAGCACGCGGGGGGCGCGCGGCCGCCGCGCCCGCGGGAAGGGGGCCCGCTGCGCCCGCCAGAAGGCGCGGGCCAGGCGCGCGTAGAGCAGCCCGATGGCCAGGCCCGGGCCGGCCATGCTGGTGCCGAAGAGCAGCGTCAGGTAGGCGCGGTGCGCGCGCGGGCCCCAGGCGGGCAGGCAGGCGCCGCGGCCGCCCCGGCGCTCCAGCCGCACGGCCAGCGCCATGGGCAGCGCCAGCAGCAGCGCCAGCAGCCACGCGCCCAGCGCCAGGGCCTGGCGGCGGCGCCGGGGCCGCCGCGCGGCGTCCAGCGGCCGCAGGACCGCGGCGCAGCGCTCGCCGCTCAGCAGCACCAGCGTGAAGCTGCCGGCGTGCATGGTCAGCAGGTCCAGGCCGAGCAGCGCGCGGCAGCCCGCGTCCCCGAAGTGCCACTGGCGCGAGCCGTAGGTGGCCACCACGAAGGGGACGCTGAGCAGGTAGAGCAGGTCGGCCAGCGCCAGGCTCGCCAGGTAGGCGCGCAGGGCGGCCGCGGCGCGCGGGAAGCGGCGCAGCACCACCAGGACGTACACGTTGCCCGCCACGCCCGCCGCGCCCACGGCCAGCAGCACCGCCCCGAGCGCGCCCACCGCCGCCTGGTCCTCCAGGCCGGCCCGGGAGCCGTGCAGGGACGCGTTGAGGCCGCCGGGTGGCTGGGCCGTGGGACCGCCCCTCGCGGCCGGGATGGGGAACCCGCTCGTGGGCTCGGAGCTCAGGGCCATCCCTGCAGAGAGGTCATCCGTGGGCGCCGAGCGTGCCCTGCAGGGAAAGGTGCCGTCAGCCCGGCCAGCGCGGGCCCGCGTTGAACCAGGTCACGTCTCGGCAGGCACAGACCCATTGCAGGCTGGATCCCCACTGTGGGGCGAGCAGGGGGCAGCGGGTCAGTGATTCTCTCTCATCTTCGAGTTTCTCCCTCCCTCTCCCTTCCCCTCTGAAATCAATAAAAATACACTTTGCTGCCCTGCGGGGGCTGGACCTGCGGGCACCATGCGGGGCGGCCCCGTGCCGCCAGGCGCAAGGAAGTGGCCTTCCCCGGCTCAGCGCTCACAGCCGGCACGAAGGATGGTTTGTAGCCTGACATTCCTGAAGAAAAATATATATTTTTTGAATCAATGCATATGTTAAATTTAATTTTTAAGAACTCAGGGAGTTGCACACCTCAGCTGTCGGAGGGTGAACTTGGTAAGAAAAAAAGGCTTGGGTGTGGGAACACTGGGGAGGGAGGCCCTCGGACGGCCCACATCCACTGGGGTAACCCCGGCCCCAGGCTTTCCCTCTGCGTCCAGGCTGACGACCAGGGGCCCCTCGGGCGTCCCACCGGGCGGCACCTGGGCCCCCGGTGCGGGGACCTGGGTCTGGGGTGTGGGAAGCGGCCCAGGACCCAGCACAGCCGGCCGGCCGGCAGGGGACCCCTCCGACCTGCGGAGTCCGGGAGCCTCCCCACGGGGCTGCCGCACCCGGAGGTGCCTCGAGTCTGCAGGCCGCCGCTGGGGACCCCGCTTCGGAGCCCAGGAGCGACGGAAGCCCCGCTGAGCCCACGGCACACACGTGGCTCCACGTCCTCCATCGCCCGGGAACCCCTCACCCGCCCGCCGTGCACCGAATGCCCGGAGTGCTCACCTCTGTCAGCTCCTGCAGAGGTTGTGGGGGCCCCGACTCTGACTGGGGGAGTCCGGGTGTGGTCCCTCCTGGATGGTGGAGCTGCGTGCCCTTCCTGATCGCCGCGGGCTCCTGCCAGCCGGCGCCGGCGCCGGATGTGAACGGGTATTAATAACCGGCGGGGGTGCCAGCAGAGGCGGGGAGAGAGCGCGGGAGCAAAGGGAGGCGCTGGAGAGGCGGGAAGGGACAGGAGGCGGTGGGCGCGGGACAGCAGGGCGCCCCCCAGCGGGGGTCTGAGCCGCTCTCACCTGGGAGGGACCCCAGGCAGCTGGAGGGGTGCAGCCACCTCCAGACCCGCTCCCTCTCCCCCGGGTGTCTCTGCACCCCACCCCAACACCCCTGAACCTGGAGAGGGCTGAGACCCAGGCGGGGCCTTAATAACATTCACAGTGTTGTGCAACCATCACCACAATCCGTTTCCACAGCCTTCTCATCCAAAAAGAAATTGTCCCCTTTACTCACCAGCTCGCCGGCCCCGCCGGCCCCTGGGGACGCGCCCGCTGGCTGTCCCTGTGAACCTGACCCTCCAGGACCTGCGTTGTGGGTCCCGCAGGCCCTGAACCTCCCGGCCCGGCTCCCTCACCTGGCACTGCCGTGCCGTGGAACGCCTTCTTTTCAAGGTGGAAGTGGAGGCCCTTTTCGATGGACCAGTGTTTGTTCACCCCTTCGGTGGCCAGGACTGCTTCCACCTTTGGCCAAGCTGACTCACTGCTGCTGTTCCCATAACTGCTGGTTCACATTCAGCCGCCCGGGACCCCAGGCACCACCCGACGCCTCACTGAGAGGGCCGGCGTCACCCTCCGAAGCTCTGGCACGGGTGCACTCGGACGGGTCTCGCCGGGCAGGGGATTCAGGCCGACCGGCCTCACCGCGGCCTCGGGTCCTGACACCGGTGAACCAGGTCACACCCAGGCCACTAGGAAGCTTCCAGGAACTCGGCGCAGGTCAGCTGCCGAGGTGGCTGAGGGGCCCAGCCCGACATGAGCCCGCAGCGCCCCATCACAACACACCGAGGACCACGGGCCAGGGACGGGGAAGCTTGGTTCCTGGCCCCCTGGTCCTGGCGTCCTGCAGAGCCCCAGGCCCCACGGCTTCTCCCAGTGGCACTGGCCCAGGAGGGAAGGGCAGGTTCTGTGGGGCCGGAGCCACCAGGAACCCGTAAAGCTGAGCGCCGAGCACCCCTCCTCGCGCCGCCCCCCCCCCCCCCGCCCCCGCCAACCACCTCCCAGGCTGAAATGCAGAGCAAGTTTTTCCAAGTGAACACAACACTGTCTTCTCCCAGAACCGGCCCTGTGGGCACCTAGAGGACCCTGTGGGCCCCCCAGGCTGGGTGACCTGCAAAAAGGGGCTGGCTGGGACCTCGGAGAGCTCAGTGTGGCCTGGAGGTGGGAGAGGAGGGAACAGAGGCAGGCGGCCTGTTCGGGAGGAGCCGGGCGCCGGAGGTTCTAAGTGCACACAGAGCCGAGGGCTTGTTGATCGAGTTTTGACCAGCTCCGCTCTCCTGCCTGGTCCCATGCAGTGAGCACCGTCAGCCCTCCTGACGCAGGACCCGGACGGACAGAGGCGGCCTCCCAGTCAGGACGAGGGCCTGCCGGTCTGTTAACCCACACGCAGCCGTGAGGGCCGGGCAGGGCCAGACCTGCTTCGCTCACCGGAAGGGCCAGCGCTCCCTGGATTGCAGGACTGTGGGAGCCTCCGGGTGGGTCACTGACCAGCAGAAGCTGCCAATCAAGAGCCTCTTCCCGCCCACAGCACCCTGGGGACCAGACCTGCAGAGCTGCCTCCTCCCGGAGGCTGTGGGGCCGGTCGATGGCACCCACGCCTGTCTCATGAGCAGTGTGAGCACCTTTCTTTTATTTTTTTTTAATATATTTTATTGATTTTTTTACAGAGAGGAAGGGAGAGGAGAGAGGTAGAGAGCTAGAAACACCGATGAGAGAGAGACATCGACCAGCTGCCTCCTGCACATCCCATACCAGGGATGTGCCCGCAAACCAAGGTACATGCCCTTGACCGGAATCGAACCTGGGACCTTTCAGTTTGCAGACCGACGCTCTATCCACTGAGCCAAACTGGTTTCGGCTAGTGTGAGCACCTTTCCTCGTGGCTCAGCTGTGGGCTTCGGTGTCATCAGGAGCACCTCCGGGACTGTTCAGCACAGCCCTTCTGTGAGGCTGTGTTTGAGCAACACCGTGAAACAACTCCCACCTCGAACCAAAAAGCGGACCAGAGCCCTCACCTCCCCACCTCCCCGGGGATTTAAACCCAGACCCGAGACCACAGGCCACGCAGCTGGGGCTACTGAGGATGACTCAAAGGCTTTGATGCAAAATGCTTGTTTTATTTAACGAAAACAATGCACAAAGAAACAGAAACCAAATGGTCAAACTGCATAAAACATCCAACATTGACCCAACCGCGTCTCCTCCCACACAGCTCTCCCGTGGCCAGGGCAGGGGTCTCGTCCCCGAGCCACAAGAGCACCTGCCAACAGCCACGTTCTAAATGCACGAACATCGAGCATCGGTGGAAAAGCTAGCCCTCCCCGGCGGGACATCGGTGCTGCTTCCCGGGTCAGTCCCTGGGACACACCCCACTGCCCCCCACTGCAGGCCCCAGCCCCCGTCCCCGGCCACCAGCTCCCCTGGATGGGGAGGAGGGGCAGCCGCCTGTCCTCCCCAGCCGCTGGTGGTCACCTGAGCCTCGGACTGAGGCGCTGGACATGGGGGTGCTCCCCCAGGGCCCAGGCTCTCCCGGGCCCCCCAGCTGCCTGCCCCAGCGATGCCAGGACCCTGCCCTTGGGGCGAGGCCTCTGGCCCAGCGGCCCGGCCGCCCTCCCTGGCCTCTGTGCTGTCCCAGGGGCCGTAGGAGAGGACGCTGAACCCCCTCAGGAGCAGGGCCGTGCCCGCAGGGACCAGCTGGGTCCCGTAGCCTGTCGGGGAGCTCTCCAGCAGGCTGAGCCGCCACGGGCTCAGGTCCTGCCCCGGGGCTGTGTACTGGAGCTGCAGCACCCACAGGTCGTCCAGCTCCAGCAGCACGCCCCAGCGCTGCCCCGGCGCCCTCCGGACCCAGCGCGGCGACATGTGCCGGAGGTAGGTGCCGGCGGGGACGCCCACCATGGCCATGGCCTGCAGGCTCAGCAGCCAGCGGTCGGCCTGGGCAAGGTCCATCTCCCAGATAGCCACCAGCTCCAACAGCATGGGCTCCCCCGGGGGCAGGACCTCCTCGAGAAAATCCTGCGGTAAGACACAGGGGCTCAGCCAGAGGGGGGGGTAGGTAGGAGCCCCCCCAAACCTCCAGGCAAGACCCTGGGTCCAGTCAGCATCCTGGGGACCCAGGCCCAGGGGTGCCGCGTTTTGCGGGGTCTGCTCGGTGGGCATCAGGCCCGGCTCTTCAGACTCATCAGGGCCGGACGCCAGGGTGTCCGAGCCCCAGTCCCCAAGCCCATCCTGCTCGGGCTGACCTTCCCCCTGCCACCCGCCGGGCCCCATCCCCAGGGATGGCCCCTCCCCTGGCCCCGCCCAGGGGTGCTGCACGGGCTCAGGGTCCCCGTCCTCCTCTTCCCAGCCTCCGGACTCCAAGGACTCCTTAAAGCTCAGGAAGAGGAGCTTAAAGCAAGGGAAGCAGATCTTTAGCTGGTTCCCATGTTGGAGGTGATACAACCAGAACGCCTGGAGTTGGGACACGCCCTCCCTGCCAGGCCGCTCGCTGCCCGGGGTGCACATGGTGGCGCTGCCCGCTCCTGGGGGTGGACAGCAAGGACAGCACTTTCGGGGACTGCAGGGGGCAGGGAGGAGAGCGGGGTGCAGGGATTTGGGGGTGGGAGGGACAAACCGGGTCCCAAATCCACAGGGACCTGCAGAAGTGGGGAAGGGTGAACTTCTGGAAATTCCTTTAGCTGATGCAATTGCTCTGGTCTCTGGAGAGCTGTAAGGAAGAAGCCCAGGAGGTCAGGCGCCCCCTCCTGGCAGGCGGCGGGGGGACGGGGCGGGAGGGACCCCAGGGGTGGGGGAGGGGCCTGTACTGGCGTCTCGGCTCAGTCCCGCCTCTCGGGCTCGAGTCGCGCGGGAGCGCGGCCCCTCCCCCACCCACCCACGCAGGACCCCAACACCCAACCAGCCTCACCTGACGGAGCCAAATGAAACCTACGGGAACATAATGGCACCGGCCAGAACCGGACGGCACCAGATGGACCCAGACAGGACCTAATGGAACCAGACAGAACCTTAGGAATCAAGATGGAACCGGACAGAACCTCACAGAACCCAGCCCCGGAGCTATCAGCTGCCCCAGGCCACACTGGACAGTTTGGGCCCGTAACTCCCCGCCCCTCTCCCCACCGTGTTCCCGGGGCCTCCCCGGACCCTCTCACCGGGCGGGCGCCTCCCGCCGCGGGCGTCCGGGGAAAGGAGGGACGTCCGCCGCCTGCGAATATAAAGGCTCGTTTCCCGTGATGCCCTGGGCTGATCTGCATACGCCGGGGAGGCTCCGCCCACCACCCCCTGAAATGCTGCGTCACCCCGCCTCGCCGTCCCGGCCAGGCGCCATCTTGGTGCTGGTCCCTCTGGGTCGGACCCTCCGGGCGTCTTTGGCCCGCGGGTCCGACGGTGGCCGCCCCTCTGGGGTCTTCGCCCGCAGCGGCCCCGGGACCCCTGGCCGTTCAGGGCCTCATCCTCCGTTAAAGTGGGTCCCTCCCCCGCCCAATGGCCGACTCCATGCGTGTCAGGGATGGGCCATTGCCAGTTATTTCCACTTTGCGTACATCTCCCCGCTCTGTGGGCCTCCTTTCCACTTTAAAAGGCTCATTCGAAAGGACTTTTGTTGTTGTTGTTGGAGATTTACTGTTAAAGCAGTTTTGGGCTCACAGCCAGCCGGAGCCGCAGGTACGGGGCTCCGGCCTGGGGCTGTGCGCCGGGGGAGCCTGAGGGCGGGCGCCTCCGCACCGGACGCACGGACGGGGCTCCCTCTAGTCCGCAAACCGGGTCAGGGTTTCTCAGAGGAAATCGTTCCTGTGGGGCTGCAGCTTCAGTGTTTCCCGGGAACCTGAGCTCAGACCCTCCCCGGAGGCCACCCTGAGCCGCCATCTTGGACCACCATCTTGGACCACCGCCAGGACTCTCCCTTGGAGGCCATGTTGGACCACCTCAGGACTCTCCTCAGGAGGACACCTTGAACCGCCGCCTTGAACCACCATCAAGACTCTCCCCGGAGGCCACCCGGAGCCGCCATCTTGGACCACCATCAGGACTCTCTCAGGGAGGCCACCTTGAGCCGCCACCTTGAACCGGAAGCACCTCCCTTCCACTTCCGGTAAGGCCACAGTCCTGCCCGATTAGGGCTCAGCCTACGACCTCACTGGGCTCTGATGAGCTCCTAAAGCTCTCCTCCTGATGCCATCACACGGGGTTAGGGCTTCCACACGGGAGTTCGGGGGACACAGTGGGGCGCCCCGCTTATGGGAAAGGCCGTGACGTGTGCGGGCGCCTTGGCCAGAGGCTTCATGCGGCGATCGGCCTAGTGAACCGGCAAGGCAACCGTCCCTTCCCCTCTCGGGCCGAGGAGTCTGCCCGCCGCGGTCCCTCTCCCTTTGGTTTGACCGGCGCCCAGACGGGAGCAACCTGCCTCCGGGCTCCGGTCGGTGGTCGGCGGGGCCGGGGGCCGGGCCTGGGCGTGGGAAGGAAGGAGGCTCAGCCGCCGCTGGAAGGAGCCAGCAGCCAAGGTGTGGGGATCGGCGGCTCCGGGAGGAGAAGCAGAGGCAGCGCCGCCGGGGCCGCGCTCCAGGCGCACCGTGTGCCAGCAGCGCCCCCTGGCGGTCGTTGGGGCGGCGTGGATCCTCGCCCCGGGCACTGCCCTGCCCCAAACAGTGACCGGGTCCAGCACCGCGGACTGGGCCGCTCCCAGCGCCGCCTCCTGAGCTAGGAAGTCGGAGGTGGATGCCAGCATCCCGGATCCTCTCCCCACAGGGACTGGCTGGCGGGTGAGGCTGGGGCCTGGCCTGACTGTCCGTGGATGTCCGAGCCCCCTCCCCTGGGAGCCCCCCACCCGGTCCCTCTCTGACCAGCCAGGCCCTGGAGTCGGGCCGTGAGTGTGAGCAGGTGCGAGGCTGTGTGAGGCTGTGGCGTGTGTTCACTGGGGTGTGCGAATGTTTGCACGGTGCCGAGTGTGGGTCCGAGTGAGCACCTGGGTGAGGTGCCTGGGTTTCCGGGGCGCTGGGCTGTGTCAGGCTGGGACAGACTCGAGGCCCCAACCACCATGCTGTCACGGAACGTGGACTTTGCGCTTACCTCTCTCTGCGACTGATTCTCCCGGGAGACCGCGCGGCTCTGCCCACAGCACTGCCTGGGCTCTGCTTGGGGTCCCCGTGGGGCTCGGCCCCATCTTTGCCATCTAGGGATGGCCAGCCCGTGCCAGGCCCCGAGGAAAGGCCGCGCTCACCTCCAGGCGGGCGAGGCCAGTGAGGAGAGGCCTGGCTTGTCCCTGAGGGTCTCGGGCCTCGAGCAGCCAAGTTCCCACAGGGCTGACCCGGCCCCAGTCGCTGGGTACAGCCACTCGGCTGGGCTCCCGTCCAAGGAAAGTCCTCTGAGAATTGGAGAAACTGGGGGGGGGGGTCGTCTTGTCCAAGTCCAGGGCGCATCCCGGCCAACGGCTGCTCTCGGCTGCAGGAGCTGCTGCACAGCCTGGGAGGGCCTGACGCTGAGGGAGGCCCTGCATGGGGGTGGGCAGCCGTAGACACCGGACACGACGCTCATGTCACACTGAGGGGATTGACACCAGGGTCACCTGGCACGGCTTAAAACGCCAGCTCCTTCCCATCCAAGCTTTTCAAAGACAACAAGCAACGTGGGAAAGTGACACGCCTGCCTAGGGTCGGCGCACCATGTGGCAGATGCCCCGGCGCCGCCCACGGGTGAAGCCAAACATTCTGCTCCCGTTGAAAGTGGGGGCTCCAGACGCCGGCTCTGGGGACGCTGGGCGCTCACATCCTCAGCCCTGGCCGTGCCGGCCTCCACGCCGATTCCAGCGGTGTCTCAGTGACAGACGTGACTGAAGCTTACGTCATCTTTGTGTCCATGGCTCTGGGACAGGACTGCGGTTCTTAGAGGACGTTGGCCTGATTCTCCCAGTTTTACACCCAGAAAACCTCTCAGAACGAAGCTATTAAACTAACGGTGCAGCCTACAATCTACGCTGCCCGCCATGTTTCCCACGTGTCAGACGGCACGTCAGGAGGAGGTCATGCAATCCCCTGTCGTTTCCCACGCTACACGTGGAGCCAGGCCTGGCTCAGGCTTCCCTCCCCGCCCGGCAGCCAGCTCTGGACCAGAGTGTGCGGAGCGGCCCCTCGCCCACCGGGGCGGCTGGTCCTGGCCGCCACGGTCACCTTCTTGGGCCAGAACTGTCCCCACCTCACGGGAGCAGGCGGTGCTTGCGCCCGGCGCTTAGTGGGAACCTCTGCGCCTCCACGACAGTCACCCGTCACGCCCCAGCAGAGCCCTTCCTCGGCGAGGGAGGGCCGTGCCCCACAAAGCTGCACCCCGAGACTAAGTGACCCTGTCCTGCAGTCACTGAGGACAGAGGAGGGGGTGTTTGCTGTCAAAGCGTGGGGGAGCCAGGCCCCTGCGGGTGAGGATCCCATGGGGTGGCTCTGAACCCCACACTCAGCTCCACACACCCCGTGCCTGGTGGGGCTGGGAGAGGCCTCATTGGCTCAGACCCGCTACCTCAGCAGACCCACATGCCCACTGGCCCTGTGCCTGCTTCCTGTCTGCCCCGCACGCCCAGCTGGGCCCCTCACGCAGGCCCCCTGAGTTCAGAGGACCGGACAGTGCTGTCCGGGGACCAGAGGGAGGCTGGGCCCAGGGAGGGGTGGGAAGTGGGGTAGAGCAGGGTGGTCAGGAAGGGTTGGAGGTGAGATGCCCCATTTGTTTCAAGGACAGGCACGACCTCCTCCTTATGCCACGTGGGGGGTCAAGACCACAGCCCAGAGTGGGGGTTCACCAGGAACCAAGAGGTCACTGATCCGGTTCCTGGTCAGGGCACATGCCCAAGGTGCCGGCTCACTCCTCAGTAGGGGGCATGCCGGAGGCAGCTGATCAGTGATGTTTCTCTTTTATTGATGTTTCTTTCTCTCTATCCCTCTCCCTTCCTCTTTCTCCAAAAATCAATAAAACGTGTTTCCAACCGAGCCTCGAGTGTGTGTGAGAGCAGCACCCCGCACTGACCCTGACGGGACCCAGAACTCGCTTCAGCCATCAGAGGAGAGCAGGGGTGCAACAGTTGATGGGGTGCAGGGCCGTCAGGCACAGGCCTGCCGCCAGAGGAGGGCGGTGCGGAGGGTGAAGACAGGAGCGGTAATGGAAAGGTAACCATCGGGAAGTCCTGAGGTATCATGAACAAGCTGCTGAGTGAGCGTTTGGTGAACCAGGAAGTCAGCCGTAAGAGAAATCTTAGAAATCCCGGCACCTCAGGAAAATGAAACTGCTCACGTCATGTGGCACGCTGTGGCTCCGGACAAACAGTGCGACGCCCGGAGACGCAGGCGCAGGGCAGAGGAGGCTCACCGGCCAGGAAGACAGCCGCCGCCCACAGACCCGGGAAAGCACCTGCGTGTGCGTGTGCGTGTGCGTGTGCGTGTGCACAGGAAGTGCCTGCTGAGTTACAGAGGACGTCCATGCCCACGAGAGTGAGAGGCGCCCAGAGGCACCGCCAGCTCACTGTCTCAGCCCCCGTGGTTTCTGCGGCTGCAGAACGAGCCGTCCTCTTCAGATGGACTGCTTTACCGCGTCTTCCCACTGCACACTGACCTGCCTGGACAGCCAGGGACCTGCCCGAGCGAGTGGAGTGAGCGGAGGGGCCTCGGCCGGCTGGACTGAAGGGAAGGTGGGCTGGCTGGGCGGTGCCTCGGGGACAAGCCTGGGCCTGAGAGGACCTGGTCGGGCCGGTTGTCGTGTGGCCCCTCTCTAGTGCCCTGTGCCCTCTGGGTGGGCAGGGCCTCTGCCCTGAGGACCACTCCTTCCATCTGCCCAAGGCTAACCCTTGGGGCAGCCTGGGACTCCGTCCTCTTCCCTCCCCTGGGACCGATCCATTCCCTCCCACCCTCCCCTCGCACTCTCTCTGAGAAGCAAGGGGGAACCGTCCTCCTGAGGATCAGCTTAACCGACAAACCCACCGCAGCGCGAGGGCTCCCTCCCCAGGGCCTGAGCCCGCCCAGCCTCCCTGGTGCCCGGGGACCCTGTTCAGGGAGCACCTGACTCCCACCCGCCTGCCCCTGGGCACCCGCAGCCCTCAGTCTGCGCTGGGGGGCTGGGGCAGGTCCTGGGCCGCCGCCCAGCGCCCCGCACTGCCGCTCTCCTGGAGGCGCCGCGGTTCCCGGAACCTCTGCCCGAAGCCCGACACACGAGGGAGGGACCCGCTGCCAAGAAAGTCACACTTCTTCCTTCCCCGCGGCTCCAGTGACTTCCCATAACCCCCTCCTTGCATCTGGGACTTGGGGCGGCGCCTCCCGCGCCCCTGGGGCCTCACCCCTCGGCCTCCGCCTCCCCGGCGGCTCCGCCCTGGAGCCTCCAGTTTTCCTCCCAGTCCGGGCTCCGCGCGGACCGGCGGCGGCGGACACCGAGGAGGCGGCCGGCGGGAGCAGGTGAGGGGCGCTCGGGCGGGAGCGGGGCTCGGAGGACGGGGCGAGGCTCCGAGTTGGGAGGGCTCCCTGGACTCGGTCCCCGAGGAGTGCGCGCGAGGGGCTCCCCTCTTGCCGCCAAGACCCAAGACGGGGCTCCCAGTGCCCACCTGTCATCCGCCCTGGAGGGGAGGGGAGGGGACGGAGCTGCGGTCGCTGTGGCCCGGCTGCAGGGGTGGGGGGGGGAGACAGAGTAGTCCCCTGCGCCCTGCCCACGTCCAGCGGAGTCAGGGCGCACTCTCCGGCACACACCTGCACCCGCACTGGTGCGCCCGCAGGCATGGGCACTCTGGGGGTGCGTGGGGCACACCGCCCCTTTTGTGTCTGAGTTCAGCCCCCCTCGGGGGGTGCCCTGAAGAATGAAACTGCCTTCCACGCGGCTGGGTGGGGACCCCCCTGTCTCGGGGACTGGGGGGCCTAGGGAGGGTGGGGGAGAGAGGGGATGTGCTTCCAGCGACAGGAACTAGGATGGGGGCAGCCGGGCAGTGGGACAGTCCGGCAAAGGCTGTGGGGGGCTGGTTTGCCTGCCCGGACGGGGACGGCTTCCCCCGCCGGGGTCCCTCTCCCAAATCGCCCGGAATGTGCTCACACCACAGAGGACATTCAGAGGTGGCTGTGCCGAGCGCATTTCTTCCTATTAAATCCCATCCGGGTGGGGAGTCCCCTCGCAGGCTGGCGCCCCAGCCCTCCTCCCCTGGCCCCTTCCCGCCAGGGCCGGGCGCCCTAGCAGCTGGGCTCAGCCTAGGAGGTGCCCGGCCACCTTCAGTGCCGCGGGGTCTCCCCAGCCCCTCCCTCCGTCTGAGGCCGGACACCTCCCGCGCCAGCAGCACCAGCAGCCCAGGCTAGTCCCCGCTCCCACCCTCCCGGCTCCCAGGAGGACACCCTCACGAGGCGGTTCCCTCACGAGGCGGTTCCCGGGGTGGCCCGCCCCTGCCACCACTGGGCCAGGAGGCCTGGGGGTCTCAGGCTGTCTGTGCGGCCAGTAGGGACTCACTGGGTGGCGCAGTGGTTTGGGCCGAATGCCAGGCACAGGCCAAGATGCAGAGCCACCAGTGTGACAGGGGCTGGGCAGGAATGTGGTTTCGGTTTAGGGGCCGAGGTGTGTCAGGATGTCTCTACCCAGGCTCTGCGGGGCTTCGGGGACGGGCAGGGCCTCGGGCAGGTTCAGAGCCGCCTGCACCTGACCAGGCCTGCCCCCAGGAGCCCCGCCTGAGCGGGCAGACACCTCCTGGGGGACACCCCCCTCAGCGGGCAGACAGCTCCCGGGGGACACCCCCTCAGCGGGCAGACAGCTCCCAGGGGACACCCCCCTCAGCGGGCAGACAGCTCCCGGGGGACACCCCCCTCAGTGGGCAGACACCTCCTGGGGGACACCCCCCTCAGCGGGCAGACACCTCCCGGGGGACCCCCCCCTCAGCGGGCAGACACCTCCCGGGACAACCCTCCTGAGCGGGCAGACAGCTCCTGGGGGACACCCCCCCTCAGCGGGCAGACACCTCCCGGGACACCCCCCTCAGCGGGCAGACACCTCCTGGGGGACACCCCCCTCAGCGGGCAGACACCTCCTGGGGGACACCCCGGGACACAGTGGAGCCGGCTGGGCCATCTTTCAGAAGTCACACCCACGGGGACACCAGGTGGTGGGAGGGCCGAGCACTCACAGCAGGTCCAGTGGCCACGGGCGTGTTTGCAGGGAGAAGCTCGGGCAGATGATGATGTTGAGGACAGTCCATGTGGAACAGTTGTTAGGATCAGGGTCTGAGGTGTCATGGAAACCAAGCGGGTGGGGACGGGGAGGCGGGCAGGGCCTGGAGGCGGCGGCGGGCAGACAGAATGCCCCACAGCAAAGGCGGCCAGTCTGGGCAGCAAGGCCCCGTCCCTCGTGGCCTCTGGAGTTTGCTCTCCTTCTTCCTCCTCCTCTTCCTCCTCCTCCTCCTCCTTCTTTTTAATATCTCTTTATTGATTTCAGAGAGAAAGGGAGAGGGGGAGAGATGGAAACACCAGTGATGAGGGAGAATCATTGTTTAGCTGCCTCCTGCTCGCCCCCACTGGGGATCAAGTCCGCAGCCGAGCTCTATCCTCTGAGCCACACTGGCCCGGCTCCCTCTTCTGTTTGTGACAGAGGCCTGGCTGCTTCTCTTTCACTTTCCTTTCACTTGTAAACACACTCTCCCTGCCGAAGTCCACCTGGGCGGTCAGCCTGTGACATGCAGGCATAGCCCCACCAGGTCACTCACCCCAAGTGGTGCTTGGTCCAGGTACTTTAAGGCTGACCTTTGACCTCCCCAGCTCAGCTGAGGTGGCCCGCCCCCTGTGCTGGGTGCCCGATGGGCGGGGGCGGGGGCGGGGGCAGGGCGGGCTGTGGAGCGATCATGGAGGGCTGCACGGAAGAGGTGGCTCAGCCGCCTGGCCCTGCCGGAGCTCCCAGGCCCTCTGTCCACTGACTCGGCCAGCGTTCCAGGACGGGGCCTGGAGGTGGAATTCCGGTTTTATCAGAAGGATGAGCACGGACAGGTCAGGAGAGGTGTGGAGAGGGAGGTCCCGAGGGGGTCTCCTCCCTGATTCCGAGGACCTGGCACGGCCAGCCAGGGGGCGCCCGCCTCCTGCTGGATCCCCATCCAGGTCTCGGGAGGAGCGCAGGCCTGGGCAGAGGCCCTGGCCGCCTCCGTGCAGCGGGGCTCCTGACGGGTGAGCCAGGCCCTCACCCGCACCAGCGCACCAGGGTGCGTGCGGGGTGCCGCGGGCTCCTCCAGCCTCGTCCCCTGAGGCCCCTCCCAGGCTCAGGCCTGCCTCCCCCTCTGCGGGTGGAGCAGGCCCTGGGGGCGTGGCCGCACCTCAGCAAAGGGTCAGCTTGGCCCGCCTCCCCGCCCCTGGGGCCTGGTCGCGGGACCACGTCCACTCCGAGCAAGTATGGGCCAAAGGCTCTGCCGAGGTCCCCGGAGGTGCCAGGGTCCAGGAGCCCCCCAAAGTCTGAGGTGCAGAAGTGGTGCCCAGGGCCAGGGCTTCCGGGGGGGGGGGTCCTGCAGGGGCTCCGGGCTCGGAGGCCCCACAGCCTGCTCTTGAGCAGGAGGAGGCCGGCCCGAGGGCTGCCTGGCTCCCCCCAGGCCTGGCGGCAGCCGGAGGGGAGAGCGTGCATGGTGTCCTGCCTCACCCGAGGGCCTGCCGCCCGGGCACCGGGCAGGACTGTCGGGCAGCGTCTCCCCTCAGCTGGTGCCAGGGCTCCGGCCAGAGGTGCAGGTAAGACCCCAGGATCAGCAAGGCCTGTGGGCCGGGGGCCTCGCAGCGTCACGTTCCGGGTCAGATCTTTCCGGGGTGAGAACAGTGACTGCCTGGCTGGGTAGCTCAGTTGGTAGCGCACCGTCCAGATTTGCCATGGCTGTGGGCTCCATCCCTGGTCAGGGCACATTCAAGCATCAGCCAATGGGCGCTGTCCCTCTGGGCACCGCCCGCCTTCCTTCCTCCTTCCCTTTCCCAGAAAGAAAAGGAACAAGAAAAGCAACTGGCCAACGAAGGAGCAGAATCAAGCGGGGCAGCAAGCTGGTGTTGCTCCCCCTTCTCCCTCAGATCAACACCTTAACAAACAACCGCACAGAGCCAGGGCCTCAGATCAACACCTTAACAAACAACCCACACAGAGCCAGGGCCTCAGATCAACACCTTAACAAACAACCCACACAGAGCCGGGGCCTCAGATCAACACCTTAACAAACAACCCACACAGAGCCAGGGCCTCAGATCAACACCTTAACAAACAACCGCACAGAGCCCAGGGCCTCAGATCAACACCTTAACAAACAACCCACACAGAGCCAGGGCCTCAGATCAACACCTTAACAAACAACCTACACAGAGCCGGGGCCTCAGATCAACACCTTAACAAACAACCGCACAGAGCCGGGGCCTCAGATCAACACCTTAACAACAACCTACACAGAGCCGGGGCCTCAGATCAACACCTTAACAAACAATCTACACAGAGCCGGGGCCTCAGATCAACACCTTAACAACAACCTACACAGAGCCGGGGCCTCAGATCAACACCTTAACAAACAATCTACACAGAGCCGGGGCCTCAGATCAACACCTTAACAACAACCCACACAGAGCCGGGGCCTCAGATCAACACCTTAACAAACAACCGCACAGAGCCGGGGCCTCAGATCAACACCTTAACAACAACCCACACAGAGCCGGGGCCTCAGATCAACACCTTAACAAACAACCACACAGAGCCGGGGCCTCAGATCAACACCTTAACAAACAACCGCACAGAGCCGGGGGCCGAGCCCACGAGCTCAGACCCGGAAAGATGGGATGGGCATCTGCGGGCTGGGGAGGGGCCAGCACGCACACGGGGGCGGAGGCAGCCCTGGGAACCCCAGGAGGCCACAGGGCTGGACAGCGTGCAGCCAGGACTGACCCCGGCACCCTTGGTGGACTTTAGTCCGTGATAACGTGTCCGTGCAGCTCACGCCCTGTGGCAACACACACGCTGACACGCTCCTGAGGGAACGGGGTCGGGGGGCCCTCAGGAATCCTCTGACAGAACCAACCGTCTACGACCCCTCGGCCCTGCCTGCCCCCCAAAAGGCTTCTTTTTATCACAGGTCCACAAACGGACTGACAAGCCATTTTAAAGCACTTTTATTTATTTATCTTTAAAACACATTTGTGTTGTTTTCGGAGAGGGAGGGAGCCCGCTAACAGGACCTGTGCCCTGGCTGGGAATGAACCCTGACCTCCCGGTTCATAGGTCAGTGTCAGCCACGGGGCCACACGGCCGGGCTCTCAATAGTTCTTAGCCCTCGGGGTGACCGTCACCTTCCCCGTGGCCACATGGACCCTTCTTCCACAGGAAGTGGAGTCGGCGCTGCCACAGATGCGAGCTCCTCAGGAAGAAGCTTCCGGTCCCTACAAGCAAATCCGGCAGGTGAGCCGAATGTCCGGCGCCCAGCGCTGGGACGCGGGAGCGGGCTGGGCCGGGCGTCCACGGTGGCAGGGTGCTGCCAGTCCAGGGCCTCTCTGAGGCTGAGCGTCACACACACACACACACACACACACACACACACACACACACACCGGCACTTTGCGAGTTTTATTCTTGAACCCCAGGGTGAAGCCAGGATGAAGCAGGAACCCTCCCAGGGCCGCTCCTGTCTGACAGCGAGAGGCGGGAGGGGACGCTGCGTGGGGCAGGGGTCGGTGCTGGCCTCGCACCGTGGTCAGGAGCCTGGCCCGCCTGCCCCTCCCTGCGGCCCGTGACCCAGGGCTCCCTTCCTCCAGGAGAACCAATGAGGCCTCAGGTCCTGCTGGCCACTTAGACCTCAGCACCCGCCCCGTCCCCAGGATGCTGCTCTGGGCCCTCCTGCTCACGCTCCTCTCCCAGGGTGCCGGGGCCGGTGGTGAGTCGGACCTCCCCCTCTCTCCCTCCCTCCTCCCTCTCTCTCTCCCTTTCCGCCTCTCTTCTTCTCTCCCTCTCCTTCTCCCTCCCTCCCTCTCTCCCTCTCTGTCTGTCTCTGTCTCTCTCCCTCTTCCTCTCCTTCTCCCTACCTCTTCCTCTTCTTCTCTCCCTCTCCTTCTCCCTCCCTCCTTCTCCCTCTCTCTCCCTCTCCTCCCTCTCTCTCTCTCTCTCTCTCTCTCTCTCTCTCTCTCTCTCTCAGGGGGGGACAGGGCAGCAGTGGGGGAAGGAGCACACCCAGGCCGGCGCAGGCCCAGTGACTGCCTGAGACCCCAGGGAGGGCTGTGGGTGACCGTGCTGAGGCCCAACCATGCCCACGTGTGAATGTCCCCTCACAGCCCGAGACAATCCGTGTGAACGTCACCCCACATCCTGGGACAACCCCACCTGCACGAAGGGTGAGCTGTCGGTGACCAGGGGGTCGCCCGCCGAGATGACCTGCAATATATCCAACCCCTTACTTAAAGTCAGCGTCTGCCTGTGGACGCCCGGCTGGAAGGCCTGCCAGCCTGTCTTCACTCAGGCGGTCCAGGGGTGCTCCTCCGGGGGCGGGTGGCGGCTCTGTGTTGAGGGCGGCTCAGCGCGGATGGAGACAGAGGAAGCCCAGGACACCCAGGCTGGGTGGTACCAATGGAACCTCATGGGGTGCCAGAAAGAGCAAAGATTCACCTACCTGAACGTCTCAGGTGAGGGGCGGGGCCTCGACTCCCCCTTTCCCGCCGCCCCCAGACCTGCGGAGGCCTCCCCTCGGGTCCCCGCAGTCGCTGCGATTTCTCTCCATGTCCAGTGCCCCGCCTCCCCTGGGGCCTCCTCTCAGACCACCCGTCCTGTCCCCTTGCTCCCTTAAGACCCACCCACTTTGGTTTCCTGAGAAAATGGAACCGATCAGCTGAGACCTCCCCAACCCTGGCCTCTCCCTCACCTCTGTGACCCCCTGCGGCCTCCTGGAACACCAGCCCCCTCGGTTCCGGGCCACCCTGGCACTCAGACACCCTCCCTGGCCCTGTCCGCCCAGGAGCACTGCCCCCTCGCCCCCTAAGTCCCCCTCACAGCCCGCCCCTCTTCCTTTGCTCAGCACTGACGTCTCCACAGCCCCTCCCCCTTCCGTGGTCTGAGGGGGCCTGGGGGGCAGTGAGCCCAGCCTGGTGGGACTCCTGAACCCAGGGCTCCTGGCACCTGGGCCAGTGGGGAGGTGGGGGTGCCTCAGGCCGGCCCTGGGGCCCCCTGACCACCCTTATCTCCCTGCAGAGCCTCCCGAGCAGCCCTCCACGCCCCCCTGGGGTAGGTGTCCTTCTCCAGAGCTGGGGGGGGGGGGCCTGGGCACCCCGTTCCCCGCACACTATCTGTCCCTGGGCTTTCTGGCCGGGTGCTATCCCCCTGGTGTGTCCCAGGAGGCCTTGGCCAACCCCTGATTCCTGCTGCCATAGGGACCCAGGATCTGCACAGGGCCCAGGACCCTCTCCCGGCCCAGGACCCTCTCCCGGCCCAGGACCCGCCCCCGGGGAGGCTGCATGTGGCCCTCCTCCTGGTCCCCGTGCTGCTGCTCTGCGTCCTGGCACTGGGAGGCCTGCAGTGCTGGCACAGGAACCGTGGGCGCCCCGTGCACGTTCAGTTCGCGTAGGTGAAGGCCCACCCCTGGCCTGTGGGCTGGGCGGGAAGTGGGGGAGTCCAGGGTCTCAGAGGACCCCAGTGGCTGCTGGCCCCCACTTGGTCCCCAGAACACCCTGGAGGGCCATATGGGGCTGGACTTCCATGAGACCCGGGACAGTGGCACACGCGTGTCTGTGTGTGCCTGAGCATGCTCAGCCCCATCGCTCACGCCCCCCCCCCTCCACAGGTGAGTAGGCGGTGCCCATCCGAGCGGAAGCAGGCCCAGCTGGCACCCGGAACCCAGACCCTGAGCCCACCCCCAAGGCTGCCGACCCCCCCGGCAGCAGAGCCTCCCTGTGCCCCTGCCCCGGTCTGGTGGGAGGTGCCGGGGGCTGGCAGAGACCTGGCCGTGTGTGGGGGCCTCCACCGAGGCGGTCCTCACACCAGAGCCAGGGGCCAGCCTGCTCCCCCCCCCCCCCCCCCGGCTCCTCTTCCCCCACCTAAAACGTGAGCATCTCAAGCTCCAGAGCCCTTGCCCTAAGGGGACAGGCCCCCTGCACCCCTCCTTCCCCGGGTGGGGGAGGGGGCTCCTTCTGGGGACCAGCTGTGCCTCCAGCATGTCCAAGCTCGGTCTGCAGTTGATCCTGGGCCTACTCTGCTTGACTCTGAGCAGGAATAAGTGTTGGGGACCCTCCTGCCAGCAGTTGCTAGGCCAAGGTGGGGCAGTTAGAGGCCTAAGATGCTGTGTGCCCACCTCTACCACGAGGGGGCGCACGTTCCTCTGCAAAGAGGTGGGCAGGTCACTGAGGGCGTGAGCTGTGGGCCCGCCGCTCCCCCCTCTGCCCTGTCCGCTGGCCCTCCCCCACCCCAAAACCACTGCCACACGCCTGCATCGTCACCACCAGGCCATCTTTACTGAGTGCATCAGAGCTTTTCCTACAAGAAGTGTATCTAGTGCTTTGACAAACATCCCTGAGGCTAACTATCTAAAAAATACATTTTTATTGATTATAGAGAGGGAGAGAGAGAGAGAAACATAAACACTGAGAGAGACTCATGGATTGACTGCCTCCTGCACACCCTACTGGGGTTGGAGCCTACCCTACCCAACTGGCCTGTTCCCTGAGCAGAATCTGGCCCTGCCTTCTGGTTCACCGGTCACCGGTCACCGCCCAGCCCCTGAGCCACGCCAGCTGGCCCTCACGCCAACTCTGAAAGCGAATAAAATAACGTGATGGCGAACCGCCCAGTGATCATTTTGTAAATGGAAAAATACGTAAAAACTAAACAAAAGCGAAAGCCGGTTTGGCTCAATAGAGCGTCTGCCTGAGGAGCGAAAGGTCCCAGGTTCGATTCCGGTCAAGGGCATGTACCTTGGTTGCGGGCACATTTCCGGTGGGGGATGTGCAGGATGCAGCTGGTCGATGTTTCTCTCTCATCGATGTTTCTAGCTCTCTATCTCTCTCCCTTCCTCTCTGTGAAAAATCAATAAAAATATATACCGGTATATTTAAAAAAAAAAAAAAAACTAAACAAAAAAATACATAAAAGCTTCGTGCCGGGGAGTCTCAGTCACCCTCAGGATCAGGGAGGCGGGCTCTGGACGTCCCGGCGACGGGCCCTGCTCCCAGAACCCGGGGCTGAGGCTCGGCCACCGCAGGCCTGGCCGTGCCGCCGCGGGCTATGGCTGGCCGCAGGCACGGGAAGGGCACCCAGAACCCTGCTCGGGGCCACAGGAGGTTACGCTTTCCCACGGCCGAAGCACGGCTGCATTTCGGGAAGTCAGAGGTCACCTGAGCCCTGGCCGGTTTTCTCAGCGGCTAGAGCACCGGCTGCTGACCGAAGGGTCAAGGGCACGGGCACGTCCCTGGGGTGCAGGTCTGTTCTGGGCCTGGTCAGGACACATGCGAGAGGCAACCAATGGATGTGCTCTCTCACATCGATGTTTCTCTCTCTCTCCCCCTCCCTCCTCCCTCCCTCTCTCTCTAAAAATCAATGGAAAAAGGATCCTTGGTGAGGATTAACAACAAAAAGCAAAACAGAACAAAACAGTCATTTTAACCTTGAGGTGATTAAAGGCCGGACGTGTGGAAAGAGCTGCATCTGGGTGCGTGGCCCGTCTCCGGGGTCTGAGTTCCCGGGACAGAGAGCCCAGCTCTCTAGGACGAGCGAGCCCTTGTAGAAGATGACCCAGAGGACCAGGCCCACAGGAGCCTGACCGCACCCCAACCAGGGGCCCCTCCTCCTGGGCCTGGGCCCCTCCCCGCGGTCTCCATGGTCCTGATGTGCCCAGGAGATGCAGCCGGGGCGGGCGGGACAGCCCGCCACCCCGAGGGCACTCGCAGGACGTGGGGGCGCAGGCCACCCCCAGCCTGGGCCTCAGGTTTCTGTCCCTCCAGGCCCTGCCTCCAGGAAGCCTCCGAGGCCCCACCCCCTCCACCCCCTCGCTGCCTGCCTCCTGCCCGCCCACCCCGGACGTGACCCAGGTGCTGGCACACAGCTGGTCTTGGGCTGGGAGAGTCACTGCTGTGTCTGTGGGGCCCTGCCTTGCCCCTGCCCCTGGGCCGGTGAGAGCATGGCAGGGAGCGTGGCCCCCGGGCTGTCTCTGCTCCCCCTGCTCCTGGTGCTGGCTGCCGCCGAGCCCCCGCCTGCTGGAGGTAAGGCCTGACCCTCCTCCTGGGCTCAGCTCCCCTCCCGCCTGCCCTCCTGCCAGGGACGCTCCTTCCCGTGAAGGGTGGTCGGGTGGGGCCTGGCCTGCCCTTCCCTCGGACCCAGAGCCGTCACAGAGCACGGGCACCTGGACGGGCTGCGGGCTGAGCGGCCTGGCGCTGCGTCCGTCCTGGGTCTCCCCTCCGGGTCCGGGTCCTTCCACAGGGAGCCAGGGCCCCGCCAGAGGGACTGCCGTTTAGCTTTTATCCTTGTAGTGTCCGTTCTTGTTGCTGTCAGAGGGGGAGGGGGAGAGAAACATCCATGATGAGAGGATCACTGATGGGCTGCCTCCTGCGCGCCCCGCACGGGGGATGGAGCCCGCAGCCCGGGCCTGTGCCCCTGCCGGGAATGGAACCCTGACCTCCTGGCTCCCGGGTTGACGCTCACCCACTGAACCACCGGGCCGGGCCAGGGCGGGTGGGCTTAGCAGGTGCCCCCCAAAGAGGCAGGATTTGACCGAGACGCTGAGGTTGGGTTCGGTTAGAAGGTTGTGCTGTCCCAGGCGGGGCCCGTGCTCCAAAAGGCTGTGGCTGATGCCCGGTCCGAGCACGTGCAGGAGCCGCCGGTCCGTGCGTCTCCCTCTCCGGCCATCCTGGGGCTGTCGTTCAATTTAAAATGTTTACGTCATTGATTGACTGGAGAGAGCGTGGACACGGACTCGCGGTTCCCCCTGCGCACTGCTTGGTCCTTGTCCGTGCCCTGCCTGCCATCGGCCCATACGCACCAGGACGGCCCTGCGGTCAGCAGAGCGACCGGCCGGGCCTGGGCTGCCGTTTGAGGGAGAGACGTGGAGAGCCAGGGAGGGGCCAGGCCGCTGCACCGGAAGGAAGGAACCCCAGCTCCAGCTGCCCTGCCAGGCCCTGGCGGTGGGTAGAGGGCGCAGGCCGCCTGGCCCCTGGGCCCCCAGGGACCCTTCAGAATCCAAACATCCCCCTCCCCCGGGCCCCGAGCTGGCGCCTGGAGCAGCTTCAAGCCCCCACAAGGGCCTCCCCCTCCCCGGGGCCTCCTGGATGTCCAGGGCCCCTTCTCCCGCCGCCACCCCTGCAGAGGGTCCGCCCGCCAGGCCGGCGGTGACAGCGGTCCTCTCCGCAGAGGTGTGGCAGTCCCCCCTCCACGCAGTCGCCCCCGAGGGGGGCTCCATCAACATCTCCTGCTCCGTCCACACGAACGGGACGCTGCTCGGGGTCCACCTGAGGCAAGGCCGTCTGCCGAAGACGCTCAGCGTGACCTACTACGACTGAGTGGAAGCCCCCACGGTGAGCGAGCAGTTCTGGGGCCGCGTCCTCTTCTCGGGGCCCACGGACCGCCTGGCCATCACCGTGCAGCGCCTGCGGCCCGAGGACACCGGCACCTACTTCTGCGAGGCCGTCATAGAGGAGGGGAACGGCTGGGGCGCCGGCACCACCGTGGTGGTGACAGGTAGGCAGCGCCCCTCCCTGCCGCCCAGACCGGCTCTCCGGCCCCTTCCTTCCACTCCAGCCTCAGCCCGCCTCCCCCGGGGCCTCCTGGACGTCGCCCCTGCCTGCCTCTCCCCTCCCCCCACCTGTGCCCTGAAGACTCTCACGGACTCTCTCCACACTGTCCCCAGCGGCCACCGCCTGCCCCGGGACTCAGCTGGCCCACCTCACCTTCCCCGTGGCCCTGGCCCTGGGCTGCCCCCTGGTGCTGCTGGGCCTGGCCGCCGTGTGCGTGCTGAGGAGGAGGCAGGTCAGTACGCCCCTCGCGGTCCGGCTGCCCCGGGAGCAGGGAGGGGAGAAAATGGGCTCCCTGTCCCCTCCATCGGGGCCCCGGGGGGCTCCCAGGACCAAGGTGGGAGTGGAACCCAGAACTGGAGTCGCCAGGAGCCCTAAGGACTCGGGGCACAGACTGCTCAGGGGCCGGGCCAGGTCCCGGTCGGACGTCTAAGGGGTGAAGCCCATGTATGACCAAGTGTACATGTGTGTGAGCATGTGTGTGTGTGTGTGCGTGCGTGGAGCGGGACTTCGGTGTGTGAGCCTGTGTGGACGTGTCCGAGGTGGGGGTGACGGGGAGATGGTCACCTGGGCCCCTGGTGCCAGCCCGGGCCCCATCCCCCGACACGGTCCCTGGGGGCAAGGTCACGGCCGTCCTCGGCACCCCCACCCGGCCACGGCCCGCAGACAGGCTTCCCTTGCAGATCAGGAACGTGTGTGCGGCGCCAGACAAGAGCTCGATGTGTGTGGTCTACGAAGACATGTCCTGCAGCCGCCGGAACACCATCTCCGTCCCCCACCACAACCAGTGAGCCGGCGGCCTCTGCCCGCCCGCTCCTGCCGCCGCCTCCAGGAAGCCCTTCGTGCCTGCCTCGCACCCTCACGGCTGCCCTGCTCACCCCGTGGGCTGCCCCTGGCCCCTGGGAGCCGTCCTTCCCCTCACACGGACCAGCTGGGGTCGGGCAGCGGGCACGCCTGGCGGGTGGGCTGTGGCTGAACCACCTGGCCTGGCCCAGGCTTGCCAGCAGCGAAGGGCTTCTCTTCTGCCCTCCCGGAATCCAGTGTCCGCCCTCAACCAGACCTGGCCCCTCGGGACTCAGGGAAGCCGAGGAGGCCGAGTCCGCAGGAAACAGGCATCCCGGGTCCGAGCAGCAGGGCCTGGCTCAGCTCCAGAGGGAAGGGCTGGCGGAGGAAACGAAATCACAGATGCAGAGTCGGCACCACAGCAAGTTGGGCCCCTGCAAGAGCAACCAATCGATGTTTCTCTCCTCCTCCTCCTCCTAAAAATCAGTGGAAAAATACCCTCTGGTGAGGATTGACCAAGAAATAAAATAAAACCATCACACCTTTAGAGTCCTGGAAATAATGTTTTTAAATTAATTGACACAATCGTCAGTTTTCTGCTACATCCTTTCACTGCCTCCTCTTTGGTTGCACAGACCCCCTTCCCGCCCCCCCCCCCCCAGCAATTTCACGCTGTGCATGCCTCAGGCCTCTTCCTGGGCCACCCGGCCACCAGGAGGGGGACATAGGCACCCTCAAACCACCCTCCACCCCGCACCACGGGGCTGGCCCGGAGCAGTGGGGTGCACCTGGTGTGTCTGGCGACCTCCAAGGGCGGGGGGCGGGGGGAGGGGGCAGGAGGACTCAGGGTGGGTGTAGAAGCCCTGTGACCCCACCAGGAAGCAGCTGTTCCTGCAACTGAGGACAAGGGTGGCCGGGAGCAGGGAGTCCGCCCTGGACCGAGTTGTCCGGCCTGGACCGAGTTGGGGAGAGATGGAGGCGGGGAGGGGGGGGGAGGGCATGAGAACCACCAGTTCTGGATGCCCTGGCACAGTGGTTGGCAAACTCAGCTCGAGAGCCACATGCTCTTTGGCCCCTTGAGTGTGGCTCTTCCACAAAATACCACGGCCTGGGCGAGTCTATGTTGAAGAAGTGGTGTCAGAAGAAATTTAAGTTTAAAAAATTTGGCTCTCCGAAGACATTTCAATCGTTGTGCTGTTGACATTTGGCTCTGTTGACAATGAGTTTGCCGACCGCTGGCCTGGTGGACCCTCCGGGGTGGAGGCTGCCACCGTAAGAAACGTCCAAACCCGTAAGTTTCCGAGTTCTTCGGAGCCAAACGGGAGACCGTTTCTGGGAGCAAGGTCTCCGCGGACCGAGGTCAGGGACGGCTCACGTTCGGCGCCTCACCTCCACGTCAGACTCGAGGCGGAGACGGCGGCCCGCTGAAGCCAGCTGGCGAGGGCCGAGCGGTGGGAGAGAGCGGGGCAGGGAGGCCTGGGTGGGTGAAAGTAAAATGGAGCCCTCGCCGGCTTAGCTTGGTGGACAGTGCGCCGGCCGGCCTATGGACTGAAGGGTTCCCGGTTCGATTCCCGGGCAAGGGCAGGGACCTTGATTGCATGTGCGGGAGGCAACCAATCGCTGTGCCTCTCTCTCTCTCTCTCTCTCTCTCTCTCTCTCTGTCTCTCTCTCTCTCTCTCCTCTCCCATCGACGTCTCCCTGACCCTCCCGGCCCTTCCACCCTCTCTAAAAGTCAGTGGGGAAATACGCCCAGGTGAGGATTATCACCAACGACAAAGAAAAACGAAGAGGAGAATGCCTCTCTGGTGGGTATCGGACGGTCAGCAGAGCCCACGGAGGCGGTGTTCGGGAACGCGATGAGGGCCAGGCTCCGTGGCCCCGCCCTGGGCAGCGGTGTGTCCTGGCCCGGAAGAAGGTCCCTTGGTGGAAGGCGTGGCCTCCCGCCTGCCTCCCTCAGGGAAGGAGCTGTCTGTTCAGACCGCCCTATGTGTGGCTTTGGTCTCTCGCTCGAGAGGCCGCCCGAGGCCTCTCCTGGCCCCGTCAGGCTGAGTTCATGGCCCCTTTCTGGTCCACCAGGCCCACGCCAAGGCCGGCCGAGCTGGGCGAGGGGAGGGGCAGCCCTCGCCTTAGGGTGCGGGAGCCCAGGTGTCCTGGGAGGAGAAGGGCCTCGGGCAGACAGGGGACCACGCTCAGACTGTCCCCGCCCCCCACCCCCCCGCCCGTCCCCGGAGTTCGGCAGCCCCTCCCCCAGGCCTCTCCTGGCAGGCACCTGTCTGCCTCGCCGCCGCGAGGAGGTTTCCTGAGGGTGCAGTTGGGGTGCAGGAAGAGGCAGCGGGGCCTGCAGAACCCCCCAACTTCTCACGCCCCCACCGGCCTGACATCCGCCCCGGCTTCGCTCAGCTTTGCAGCCCCATCCTCCCGAGCCCCCTCCCCCATGGCTCCCCGGCCCGTGCCGCCCACAGAGACACAAGCCTGGACCACATCCTGAGCTCTGGTCTCACACCGACGCACAGCAATCCCCCTCTGGAAAAACTGCGGTTTGCACTGCTCGGTTCTTCTGGGTCTCTTACGCTGTAGGTCGGCTCTGTTGTTCTCAGACTGTGCAACAGCGTTGTTTTCTGCTTGAACAGATAAAGATAAACTTAATTGTCTGGCCTGGCAAGCAAGCCGTCTAACTGATACGCTGGTGTTGGTGCCAGGTGTAGATGGGACAGGTACTCAACGTGGCACCTTGCCTGTGAAAATAACTTACACAGGGACCCAAGAAAGACACACAAAGAGGATGCTTCCTCCTCGGGTTGTGTGTGTGTGTGTGTGTGTGTGTGTGTGTGAGTGAGTGTGTGTGTGTGTGTGTGTGTGTGTCAGAATGGGACCGGGGATCTGCTCTGAACCTGCTCGCAATAAAGATGACTCCGGACGAACTGGCTCCTTAGGCGTCCGGTCCAGCGGCTCCTCAGGCGTCCGGTCCAGCGGTTCCTCAGGCGTCCGGTCCAGCGGCTCCTCAGGCGTTCGGTCCAGCGCGCTGATTTGCGGTTCGGCACCTGCTAAGTCAGGCAGCCGTGGTGAGTCACTCTGCACTCCCACAACCACAGCCACCGGCAGCCCGGCCGAGCTCAAGCCCCAGCCGCAGGCTCGGCCGGGCCCCTCGTGCGCTCGGCCCTGCCCTGGGCCCTGCCACCGCCTGACCGCCTCCCCCCCTGGGCGCTGCTCCCCCCCCCCCATCTCAACCCCCAGGCCTCGGAGCCAGCCACCCACCTGCCACGTCTCTTTCTGCCCTCCTCCTCCTGCCCTGTCTCCGGGTGGAGGGCGTCCCTTTGCAGATTCTCGGATCACCCGTGGTGGGTGGGCAGCATTCTGGGCCTCCCAAAGCCCCATGGTCTCCTGGGGGGCCCCTGGGTCACAGGCAGGGGTCCTCCCTGCTCAGAGGACACCCCTCAGCCTGGGGTTCCCACAGCTCCTCACCCCACCAAGCCCCTCGCTGTCTCTCTGGCTCAAGCTGCTGGCCTCACTGGACATTGGATGTGTGTAGTCCTCACAAGACCACAGGCCCTGCAGCCCCGATAGCAAAACCGAACCTGAGCCCGGCTAGTGTGGCTCATGGTTACGCATCGACCCAGGACCCTGGAGGTCGGGGTTCAGTTCCCCGTCAGGGCACAGGCCCGGGTTGCGGGCTCCATCCCGAGTGTGGGGCGTGCAGGAGGCAGCCGATCCGTGATTCTCTCTCACCACAGATGTTCCTCCCCCTCCCCCTTCCTCTCTGACATCAATTAAAACAGATTTTTAAAGTAAGAAAATAAAAGTAGAACCTGGCTCTCCGTGGCTGCCCGAGAGGGCTGCCCAGGGACTGAGGGACTCGGTCGTGCTGAGCTCGGGGTCGAGGCCTGTGCTTCGGGCCCCGATGTCCCTCGACCTCTGCTCTGCTGCCTCCCAGGTGTGGCCGGTGGTCCTCGGCTCCAGGGGCCTGGAGCCGGCACTCGGCAGCCTGGACGTGGCCCGGTTTGCCCGGCCTGCACAGGCTTTGTTCCTAAGACAAGTCCAGTCAGCCAGGGCCTTGCGGTCCCGAGGGCCTGAGACTGAAGGAAGGGACTGGGCCTGCAGGAGAGGGAGGGTGCGAGTCAGCGTGCTGGGAGTCAGTCTGCACCAAAGGAGGGCGAGGGGCAGAGGTCACATGAAGGAAATGCAGTTCCTCCAGGTCGGAGTAGACGCGAATGTCAGAGGCACTTCCCGCTGGGTCTCAGGCCCTGCCCTCAGGGTCCCCCCGCCAGGGCCCTGCCCCCCAGGGCTCTGCCTCCAGGGCCCCGCAGCCGGTGTGGGTGTGGGGGCAGCACCCGCTCGGTGCTCACAGCTCCGTGCAATCCTGAGGTTTCCTGATTAAGGTCAACAGCTGCCTGCAGGCCCCGGGGGAGATGCCAGAAAGTGTGTGTGTGTGTGTGGGGGGGGGTAGGGGGTGGCTCTGGCCAGACCTGAACTGCCCAGGGGCCAGGGGTCTTTTATTTTCTTAATCCTCACCTGAGGATATTTTTCCATTGATTTTATTTTATGTTTTTATTTTTAATATATATTTTATTGATTTTTTTTTTTTTTTTTTACAGAGAGGAAGGAAGAGGGATAGAGAGCTAGAAACATCAATCAGTTGCCTCCTGCACACCCCCAACTGGGGATGTGCCCACAACCAAGGTACATGCCCTTGACTGGAATCGAACCGGGGACTTTTCAGTCTGCAGGCCCACGCTCTATCCACTGAGCCACACTGGTTTTGGCTTTCCATTGATTTTAGAAAGAGTGGACGAGAGAAGGAAGAACAGAGAGAATCATCGGTGTGAGAGAGACACGTCGATTGCTTGCCTCCTGCACGTGCTCTGGCCAGGGCCCAGGCCAGTGAGGAGCCTGCAACCGAGCTACGTGCCCTTGACCAGAATCCAGTCCAGGACCCGTTGGTCCACAGGCCGGTGCTCCATCCACTGAGCCACCCTGTCCAGGGCTCCCCGGGGTGTTTGAGGGGCTCCGGCCTTGGCTGACGGGGCCCAGGAGGTGCCTGTGGCCGGGGTCCTAAGCCCCAGACCTGCTATGGGTCTGGGAGCGGCTCCCGGAGGCCGGAGGAGACGCAGCCTCATTGGTGACCCTGAGGACGGCCGGCCCAGACCCCAAGGCCAGTCCACACGCAGGGCCTGTGGCCTGGCTTCCTGTTTGTCTCTGGTCCTCGGCGGTGGGCTGGGAGGCCACATCCGCCTCTCCTGGCGCTGCTCTCGCTTCTGTGAGAACCTGGGCCCGGGACCTGTTCTCAGCCCCACCTCCCAGCTGCCGCCGCCGCCGCCGCCGGTGCCTCGCTGCCTGGGACCCTCTGCCGCTCGCTCGCTCGCTCGCTCGGGGCTGGGGCTCCCCATCCTAGGACGGGCCCTCCTCACCCCCCTCAAGTTGGGACGGAACTTCCCGGCATCTCTGCCCTTCTCAGTCGGCCACCCCAGCCCCCAGCGACCCCAGGGCCCTGGCCTGGCCGAGCCAGCTGTGTGGGGCCTGAGGCTTCTCCGGCCGCTCCCAGGGAGCCGGGGAAAGGTCCAACAAGGGCAGGGCCCTACGGGGCCATGGCCTCCACCCCATCCTCCCCTCCCCTCCTCACCTCGCCTCTGGCATCCCCTCCCCTCCCCTCCCCTCTGTCTGCAGCCCCAGGCCTTTCCTGCCAGCTGACAGGCTCTCCCACGGTGTCCCAGCCCCTGGCCTCTCGGCACACGGTGGCTGAGCTGGGTTCTGAGTGGGTCACCCAACGCCCTGTGGGTGCCCTGGGGCCCTCGTCCCTCCAGGTGTGCAAAGCCACCAGTGCCTCCCTTCGGGCCAGGCAGCCCAGAGCCTGGGGCTCTGCAGAGGGCCAGCTCCCCCTGGTGGCAGGACCAGGCAGGGCAGGCGGGGAGCAGCCCAGCCTGTGTCCTGTCCGGGCACCAGGCCTGGGAGGGAGCGCCAAGTCCATGCGGTCCTGCCCCCTGTGGACAGTCGGACAGCTGAGGCCCAGAGCAGGCAGGGCGTGGACAAGAGGTGACTTCCCCGAGGTCTGAGCGAGGGTCACGGACCAATGACAGGGTCTCTCCTGGAGAAATGAGTATCCCCACCGCGTCTCAGGGGCCCAGGGTTTGGAAACTTTATTTTTTATTTTTATCTTTTTTAAAGATATTTTACCTGATTTTTTACAGAGAGGAAGGGAGAGGGATAGAGAGCTAGAAACATCGATGAGAGAGAAACATTGACCAACTGCCTCCTGCACACCCCCCACTGGGGATGTGCCCACAACCAAGGTACATGCCCTCGGCTGGAATCAAACCCGGGACCTTCCAGTCCACAGGCCGACGCTCTATCCACTGAGCCAAAATGGTTTCGGCAAAACTTTATTGTAAAAAATATTTTTTATTGATTTCAGAGAGGAAGGGAGAGGGAGAGACAGACAGAAACATCCATCCACGATGAGAGAGAATCTCGGATTGGCTGCCTCTGGCACGCCCCACACTGGGGATCAAGCCCGCAACCCAAGTCTGTGCCCCGACTGGGAACTGAACTGTGACCTCCTGGTTCATAGGTTGACGCTTAACCATTGCACCACGCCAGCAGGGCAGGTTTAGAAACTTCAAAATCCAACTTGAGAGGATGGGATTTTGGGGACACCCACCAAAGTCAGCGATGTGAGCAGCTGGAGGGGACAGAAGGCAAGGAGCCTGTTTTTTTCTTTTTCTTTTCTTTTTTTTTTGTTTTTTTTGTTTTTGTTTGTTAGCAGAGAGAGAGCTCCTGGAAGTGATAAGGAGAGGCATGAGCAGGCAGGTCTCCTACGGGTAAGAAGCGACACCCCAGGCGTGAAGACACAGGCCGGGGGCCTCAGCCGCTGTGCCCTGACACCCAGTGCTCCTTCCCCAGACCAGCCTGCTCGCTGCCCCCGTCCCAGGGTGGACACTGCCCTGGACAAGGCCTGGGACAGGGTGGTCACACTGGGCGAAATCGCCCAAAGAAGCCACCCTGCCTGTGCCCTGAAGGGACCCTGGGGGGCGCTCTCGTCCAGCCCCAGGGCCGGCCCTGCAAGGAGGGGCGGCTTGCACTGCCTGGTGGGCAGGACAGTTAAAAGTGTGGCCAACCCGGCCGGCGTGGCTCACGGGCTGAGCGTCGCCCTAGGAGCCAGGAGGCCCGGGTTCGATTCCCGGTCAGAGCACATGCCAGGGTTGGGGGCTGCATCCCCCCCTCTCTCATCACAGTTTGTGTCTGTCTCCCTCTCTCTCCCTCCGCCTTCCTCTCCAACATCAATAAAAATATGTTTAACAAGAAGAAAGCAGTGTGGCCAGCTGACCTGGGCTGGGGCTCCGGGTCCTGGGCTTAGAGTCTGATGTTATCATCTCATCGCTCAGCTGACGCGGGCTGAGCCGCATCCTCACTGCCAGCCCCGGCTCCCCTCCCCCTGGGTGCTGGCCAGGTTACTAATGCGGATGTCAGCGGGTGCTGGCCAGGTTACTAATGCGGATGTCAGGGCCGTTTCATCAGGGGATCCTGCGAGTCAGAGGCAGGTCAGGGAGGATGACTCAGTCTAAGTGGAAAAACAGGTCAGGAGCCGTCCCGGGCGGGAGACCCCGTGGCAGCGTGGGAGAAGGCCCTGCAGACCTCAGGCCTGGAGACCTCAGACCCAGGCAAGCCCGCCCGCGGCCAGCCTGCCCCTCACACAGCCTGCCCCTCGCCCAGCCCCCCCGTCTGCCCCTCACACAGCCCCCCTCATCCACAGCCCCCCCACACACAGCCCCCCTCACACAGCCCCCCCTCATCCACAGCCCCCCCCAGCCTGCCCCTCATCCACAGCCCCCCCAGCCTGCCCCTCACACAGCGCCCCCCAGCCTGCCCCTCATCCACAGCCCCCCCAGCCTGCCCCTCACACAGCCCCCCCAGCCTGCCCCTCATCCACAGCCCCCCCCAGTCTCCCCCCACAAAACATACTCAGGGCCCTCTGCCAGCCCCGCCCTGTGCCCAGATCACTGGTGCCATCTTCCTCCTGGCACCTGCCAAGCAGAGGATGGTGTGGGGCGACCTCCTTGCGAGCAGCCCAGGGTGAGGGCGCGCAGCCCAGGAGCCTGCCCTCAGGCCCTCCTGCTGCCGTCGCTGCTGCAGGCACGGACGCCGGCAGCCCGCAGGGTGCTGTTCGGTGTAAATGGAACACACGGAGGAGCGGCCTCCCCGAGCGAGGCACACGCTTTGCCTCGGCTTCTCGTCCGTTTTCATCTTCGGTCCAGGGCGCCCACAGCCTCCTGGTTCCGATGGGGGTGTGGCTTCGCCCCCTTTTGTATTAAAAAACGCATGGGTTGAAAGATGTACTTTTTATAATAAAGTGTTTAAAACAAAAAAAACAACAACAAAAAACATGCTCAGGGTGCTCCTCCACCACCTGCAGCCGATGCTCAGGCCCCTGCTCCCCTCTCAGCCCTACGGGACTTTCCCCAAAATTCACCTCTTTCAGCTGGTCCAGGCCCACCACACCTGCTCCCATCCCACCTCCCTGACCCCCCACTTTCCCAGTGGCCTGTGCCCTCAGAGGGAAGGGACCTGGAGGCTCAGGGTCACCCTGATAGGCCAGGGGACATAATAATGCCGTTTATTGCCGAAACCGGTTTGGCTCAGTGGTAGAGCGTTGGTCTGTGGACTGGAAGGGCCCGGGTTCGATTCCGGTCAGGGGCATGTACATTGGTTGCAGACACATCCCCGTAGGGTGTGCAAGAGGCAGCTGGTCGATGTTTCTCTCTCATCGACGTTTCTAGCTCTCTATCTCTCTCCCTTCCTCTCTGTAAAATATCAATAAAATATATTAAAAAAAATAATAATGCCGTTTATTTTATTTTATTTTTTAATGAATCTTTATTACTCAGATTATTACAATTGTTTCTCCTTTTTCTCCCCCAAAGCTCCCTACCACCCAGTTCCCATCCCACCCTCTGCCCTTACCCCCTCTTCCCCCATTGTCTTCATCCATTGGTTATACGATTCCAATCCAGTCTCTCACTGCTCCCCCACCCCCTTATCCTCCTGATAATTGTCAGTCCACTCCCTTTCTTTGCCCCTGACCCTACTATATTCACCAGTTTATTCTGTTCCTCAGATTTTTTTTCTTCTCTTTTCCTTTTTTTCTGTATATGAATTTCAAGTGGGACACTCTCTCCCATTTGTTTTTGTAGGGAAATACAACAAAGTGTTCTGTAGCAAATGTCTGCAGACGGTCCAAATGTCTCAGGACCACACGAATAGAATCCACTCCTCCGCCGGTTCACACCGCCCCTCCGGGACACACGGCTCCCCCGGGTCCCGCCCTCCCCCGGAGTACACAATGCCGTTTATTTTTTAATATTTTAATTCAGACGACCAGCTATTTACACAAGTAAACATAAAAGGCACATAAATTCTTTACTAGAAATGCTCCTAAGAAGGAAAACAGAGCCTCCTCGTATCCAGTCTGTTCGAAGCGCAGACCTTACAAGAAGTCCATGTGCCATGCTGGGTCCTTTCTTTTCTTAAACATATTTTTATTGATTTCAGAGAGGAAGGGAGAGGGAGAGAGACAGAAACATACATGATGAGAGAATCACTGGTCGAGGGTGGAGCCTACAAACCCGGCCTGTGCCCTTGACCGGAATCCAACGTGACCTCCCGGCTCACAGGTCAAACAACGCTCCTCTGCGGAGCCAGGCCGGCGGCTGTCCGGTCCTCCGGTCACGGTGGGCCCCGCGCCGGGCCCGCCTCTGACCCCGTCTGCCCCGCTGGACTCGGCGGAGAGGGTGCTGCTCGCTGGGCCCGGAGTCTGGGGTGTGCGTTTGGGGCCTGGTCATGGGGCCGGGCCCCCTGACCCACCGCTCCGGGCGCCTCCACCCGTGGGGGGGGCCTCCCCGCGGCGCCCCCTGCTGGCCGCGGGCCACCTCCCCGCTGGGAACGGGCCCGCAGTCACGGGCGCCGCCTCCAGGGGGCGCCGCCTCTCCGTTTCCGGACTGTCCGTCCCTGCGGCCAAGCGAGGGGTCCGGCGGTGACCCCGGGGAGGACGGAGCGCCGGGACCGGGGCTGCGAGCCGGGCTGCCCGCCAGCTGCTTAAAAGCACAGGCGACTGCTCCTCGGCTTCGGAGGGCCCGCAGGAGCGAAGGCGGGCGGTGCGGCCCCTAGGCCCGCCCGCCGGTGGGCGCCGAGAAACGCCCGCACCCGGCGCGGCCAGGCGTCGGCGGCCGCGGGTCCGAGAGGCGCCGGCAGGTGCGGGACCCGCCTCAGCCGCGCGGCCCGACAGCCGCACGCCCTCTGCGTCACGTGGCCTGACCAGGCCAATCACCGCGCAGCAAGCTGCGGCCTCGGCGATTGGGCCAGGGCTGAGCATGTGATTCCAACGGACCAATCAGAGCCAAGTGACGTCTATTTGAGGCGGAGCCGCTGGGGGGCCGGGTGAGGCGTGTGTGTTTTGGGGGCGCCGGGAGGGGGCGGGACGAGGGGGACGCACAGCCCGGAGGCCCCCCACCCCCACCCCCACCCCTACCCCACCCGGGACAGCTCAGCCGCCCTCCCTGCCGCGTCTCCCAGAAGAGCGGCTCCAGTGATTTCCGGTCCAGGCACACGGAAGTCCCCGAAGGATGCGTGGGAACTCGAACCCGAGATCGGAGCGGGTCCCGGCGGGGTCCCCACTCCCCGGGCAGCCTGGTCACGGGTGGGCCCGGGCCTTCCTCCCCCGCAGGGGTACCGCGCGGGCCGGGCCCGGGGAGGAGCCGCCAGGTTAACTGCGGGTCTTTGTCGGAGGCTGAGCCTCGGCGTCAGGTTCCCCCTCAGGAAGTGGGCAGCTCGCGGGCTGTGTTTACGGTTGTGCAACCATCTCTCCTCCAGCTTACAGCACCCATTTCATCACCATCCAGTTCCTCCCACCCCGCCCTCCCCGCCCCAGCCCAGGCAACCACCGCCCGGCCACTTGGGCTCCCTGTAGGCTTGTTTTGCACATGCTCAAGATGACTTATGTTCATTTGGGGTGCAAGTTTAACTGGTGCCCTGTGTTTTTATTTGGTAAGTTTGCGCCCCGCCCCTCCTGGGAGGGTTACCTGGCCCTGACTGGAGCCCACGATGCCCAAGGGTAGGACACACTCGCACCCACCCTTTCCGGCCGCTAGATTTCCAAGAAAATGGAACTCCAACAAAGCAGGCAGTCAAGCCCTGGCCGGTGTGGTTCAGTGGATAGAGCGCCGGCCTGTGGACTGAAGAATCCCAGGTTTGATTCTGGTCAAGGGCACATACCCCAGTAGGGAGTGTACAGGAGGGAGGCGACTGATGGATGTTTCTCTCTCTTCGAGGTTTCTAACTCTCTATCCCTCTCCCTTCCTCTCTGTAAAAAAATCAATAAAATATATTGTAAATAAATAAATGTATATTTTTTTAAAAAAAGCAGGAGGTCCAGGGAGCTGATCCTTGGCACCGCCCTGTGGGGAAGGTTCAGAGCTCGGGGTACAAGGCCGGGACAGGGCAGGTAATGAGAGCGATTTTAGGCTAACAGGCCCCAAAGACCTTGTCTGAGGACACGTCCCCCATGTCCCCCCTCTATTTCTGTGCTTTCCAGGCCTCTGTGTGTTTGAAACAGCTCTGTTTGGGTGTTTCTTACATCGCCACCTGCCACGCTCTTGTTTTCACAGGGCAGAGCTGGTCTGGCTGCTCGGGCTTCCTTCCTGTGACCCGGAGGCCGGGCTGCGGCCACTGCCTCCCGCCCAGCCCCCTTGAACAGAGCAGCTCAGCGGAAACTCACTTGGGGAAGCTTGCCGGCCAGCTGCCGACGTCCCAGCCGAGTTCCTTCTCTCTCGGGGTCAGGTGGGCACCACACGCCTCGGGCCGTGGATCGTGGGGGTGATTCACAGGTGTCAGGCTCTCTCTCCCTTCATCTGTTTATGTTGTACTCGTCCGTCCCCCATCCGCTCCCCTGCCCCTCAGGCAGCCCTTCAGGTGGGTTTTGTGTGCACGGATTCTTTCCATCCCGAGGGGTGACAGATTTAAAGCCTCCTTAACATGACTTCCACGAGGGGAATGATAGAGACCTGTCCTTGTTATGGTAACAACCAGGAGTCTACAACAAAATAAACTCTTTAAGACTTTTCAAGCACACTTCTTTTAGAGCAGTTTTAGATGCTTGGATGTCCAGAAAGGTTGCAAAGACAGTACACAGAGTTCCTATAAACCCTCGGCTGGCTCCCAGGTTCTCGCTGCCATCTTACAGAGTGTGGTGCAATTGCTACAGTTCGTGAGCCATATGGATACACTAGAGGCCAGGTGCACGAACTACTGCGGGGGGGGGGGTAGGGGAGGGGAGTGGGGCTCCCTCAGCATGGCCTGCACCCTCTTGCGATCCAGGACCCCTCGGGGGATGCCCCCCCCCCTTATCCCTCTCTCACAATCCAGGACCGCTGGCTCCTAACCACTCGCCTGCCTGCCTGCCTGATGCCCCTAACCACTCTGCCCAGGCTCCGCAGCCGCGGCTTTGTCCGGTCTAATTAGCATATTACGTTTTTATTATTATAGACGGATTATCATCAACCACACCCCACTCCCAGGATCTCACTGGCATCTTATAGAAGGTGGTGCAACTGTTACATGAGCCAATGTGGACAGAGCCCCGTGGGAACCAGGAAGAGCACCCTTTAAGGTTCTGGGTGCTCTGGGCCAACTTGGGGCCACCCTGTGCACTGTAGGGCACCGAGAATCACCCCTGACCTCCACCTTTCATGTGGAGGTTGTGATAATGGGACAAGGCCAGATGCCCCCCAAACACCCCTCTCAGCGGAGACCCCTGGTCTCCAGGGGCCGCAGCGAGCTTCCCCGGAGGATGGAAACGCTCCCTGAGCACCCAGAACGTGGCTAGTGAGGCGGCGGCAGAGGGCTGGGTTTTTACTTTGATTTTTTTACAGAGAAGAAGGGAGAGGGATAGAAAGTTAGGGACATCGATGAGAGAGAAACATTGACCAGCTGCCTCCTGCACATCCCCCGCCAGGGATGTGCCTGCCACCAAGGTACATGCCCTTGACCGGAATCGAACCTGGGACCCTTTAGTCCACAGGCTGACGCTCCATCCACTGAGCCAAACCGGTTTCAGCTGGGTTTTTACTTTTACTCGTTTAATTAATTCAAGTAGCCGTGTGGCTGCTGGCTACCTCCAGAGCAAAGGCCTCTCGGTGCTAGGTCCCAGCCTGACCCTGACCCTGGCCACAGCGAGCCTCGGCCGCGCCTGGCCCACGGCTGCTCGCAGGCGTGAACTCACTTCCGTTTCCCTCTGCTGTGCTTGGGATGCTCACCTCTGCTCCATGAGTCACCGGGTTGGCTCTGAGCGCAGGAACCTGAAAGGAAGGCTGCTTGCTCTTTGGGCTGTGTGTGTGTGTGTGTGTGTGTGTGTGTCCGCTGCCTCTGTTCAGCCGGAGCCGGAGCCGGGGGCGATCCCAGCTTGTTCCAGAGTGTTCCACCGGCAATGGCCAGGCACTGGCTGTGCAGGACACACACTGAGCACACACACGAACGCGTGCATGGCCCTAGAGGGTTTAGCTCAGTGGATAGAGCATCGGCCTGTGGACTGAAGGGTCCAGGGTTTGATTCTCGGTCAGGGCACATGCCCGGGTTGTGGGCTTGATCCCTAGAAGCCAATCAAGGATTCTGTCTCATCATTGATGTTTCTATCTCTCTCCCTCTCCCTTCCTCTCTGAAACCAATAAAAATATATTTTTTTAAAAAACAAAAAACAAAAAAAAGACAAGCACAGCTGAAACCGGTTTGGCTCAGTGGATAGAGCATCAGCCTTTGGACTAAAAGGTCCCAGGTTCGATCCCCGTCAAGGGCATGTACCTTGGTTGTGGGCACATCCCCAGTAGGAGGCGTGCAGGAAGCAGCTGATCGATGTTTCTCTCTCATTGATGTTTCTAACTCTATCCCTCTCCCTTCCTCTCTGTAAAAAATCAATAAAAAATATTAAAACAAAAACACACACACAAAAAAAAACCAAGCATACGTGCATGCTGCCTCTCACCCCGGGGAGAGCCTCCGGGCCCCCCACGGGCTCCCCCTGTCGGCCCCTCCCCGGGACTGAGGTCCTTCCTCCGCTTCAGATCCTGGGGCCCACCTCCCCTGCAGAGGCAGCCCGAGCCCCGCGGTGCTGCATGCAGCTTGTCTCTCCTCCACAGGCCCCATTGGGGATGGCTCGCCTGTCCATCCCAACTCCCCCAGACGAGGACCAAGGACGTGGCCGGCGATGTTTGTTAATTACATGAGGCTAACAGTGCTGGCCCTGCCCCTCGGCTCGCAGACGCAGGTCCAACAGGGAGGGGTGAGCGCAGGTCCAGACTCGCTCCGTGGATCTATCTGAGCAGGAGGGGACTGTCCAGCCCGGCCACCATGACTGCCTGCTGGCAAACGCCGCCACGGCTGCCCGTGTGATGATTTGTTTCCCGAGTAAACAGTAGTTATGTAAACAGCTAATATTTACACGGCCCTGACTCGCTTCCAGGCCCTGCCCTGAGCTGTGCGTGTGGTAATGCCCGAGAACCCTCTGCACAGCCCGAGGGGTTTGGTGCTTTTACCCCCGCTTTGCAGAGGAGAAGACAGAGGCACAGAGAGGTTGCGTTAGCTGCCCAAGGTTGCACAGCTGCTGGCAGGGTAGGGATTGAGTACTGGGCTCCGGACTCCTGAGCCTGACCTCCCAGCCGCTGCCTTTCAGAGAAGGTGTTGGCTCCACCCTGGCTGGGGGGCTGGGTTGGTTGGAGAGTTGTTCCGACACCAGAAGGTTGCAGATTTGACTCCCAGTCAGGGCACATGTGTAGGCTGCAGGTTTGAACCCCAGTCAGGGTGGATATGGGAAGCAACCAATCGACGTTTCTCTTCCTCTCTCCCTCCCATCAGTAAAAACACACCCTCGCATGAGGACTAAAAAAAGATGGTGGTTCCTCCAGTTCTGTTCAGACGCAGCTGTCCCTTGTGCACGTAACAGGCCCGAACCGCGGTCCTTGGCTGAGGAGGGAGACGGGGAACAGCTGAGGAAGGCAGTGGACAGAAGGACACCTGACGAGGAAGGGGCCGCCCGCACAGAGGCCCTGGCAGGCACGAATGCACTGGGCCAGTGGTCGGCAAACTCGTTCGTCCACAGAGCCAAATACCAACAGGACAACGATTGACATTTCTTTCGAGAGCCAAATTTTTAAAACTTAAACTTCTCTTAACGCCACTCCTTCAAAACAGACTCACCCAGGTCCAGGCCGTGGTATTTTGTGGAAGAGCCAAACTCAAGGGGCCAAAGAGCTGCATGTGGCTCGAGAGCTGCAGTTTGCCGACCACCGGGCTAGGGCATCCATTGATTTTTGTTTTTTGAGAGAGAGGAGGAGGGAGGGAGAAGGGGGGAGGGAAACATCCACAAGAGAGAGACACATTGGTTGGTTGCCTCCTGCACGCACCGCAGCCGGCGCCTGGGATCAAACCTGCAACTGAGATATGTGCCCTTAACCAGGAATGGAACCCTCAACCCTTCACTCTAACCACTGAACAACCGACCAGGGTGACCCATGTTTTTGTTTGTTTTTAAATGGAGATAAAATTCCCATAACAAAATTCACCATATTAACATATATATTTTAAATATACTTTATTGACTTTTTACAGAGAGGAAGGGAGAGGATAGAGAGCTAGAAACAGATGAGAGAGAAACATCGATCAGCCGCCTCCCGCACACCCCACACTGGGGATGTGCCCGCAACCAAGGCACATGCCCTTGACCGGAATCGAACCTGGGACCCTTCAGTCCGCAAGCCAACGCTCTATCCACTGAGCCAAACCGGTTTCGGAGACGTTATATTTTTAAAAAACATATTTTTATTCATCTCAGAGAGGAAGGGAGACAGAGCTAGAAACATCAATGATGAGGTAGAATCCTTGACTGGCTCCCTCCTGCACGACCCACACTATGGATCAAGCTCGAAACCCGGGCATGTGACCTGACTGGGAATGGAACTGTGACCTTCTGGTTCATAAACCAGTGCTCAACCACTGAGCCACGCTGGCCGGGCCACAGTAACCGCTGTAACGTGTACGATGCAGTGGCTTTTGTACATGCATGATGCTGCCAGCGTCACCTCTGCCTGCTCTGAGATGTGTTTGTCCCAGTGCAGGAGCCTCCTCTCCGGCCCCTCCTCTGCCGCCTGCCTCTGGACCGGCCTGTTCCGGGCACTCCAAACGCGCCCACTCCTACAGGGGGGGCCCTCGGCGGCCTGGCTTCCTTAACGTTTTCAGGGTTCATCCACGTCGTAGCCCCCATGCTTCCTCCCTCGGCTCGGCTGGGTAATGTTCCACCGCGTGGACTGGCCGTCGTGGAGGTCTGGGCTGCTTCCACGTGGGGCTGTCGGAGTGGGACCACACGTGGTAAATGCTGAGACGCTGTTCTGAACGCGTTCGGTCAGGAGGGGGATGGAGTGGAGAGGCAGGCAGTCCTGGCCTCACCCTTCGAAGCTCCAGAGGCGTCAGCCTCGCCCTTCGGAGCTGACCCCAGACCCGGGACCCCAGACCCTCCTGGTCTGAGTGGGCAGCACGTCGGAGGAGGTGCAGCCCACGGCCCGGCTGACACCGGGTCCCCGGCGGCCTGGCCCGCGTCATCTCTCCGGCCGCTGGTCCCGGGTGACGGGCCCTCCCCGTGCAGAGTCCGAGGGCGCGGCCCCGGAGCCTGGAGGGGCGGGTTCGGCTCCCCGCTCCCCAGCACCTCCGGTGAAGGGCAACGCCTGCAGGCCGTCCCAGGGCGGTCCACGGCCGCCGGTTCCGAGACGCCCGCGGAGGCAGGCGTGGAGCCTGCAGTCGGTAGGGGCCGGCTCGGGCTGCTGCGGGGAGCAGGGGCGAGGGCAGAGGGAGGAGGGGCTGGTTCGGGGTCCGGGGGTCGCGCGAGGACGCCCAAGCGCGCTCCCCGCCCCGCCCCGGCAGCCCCGCCCCGCCCCGCCCCCGCCCCGGCAGCCCCGCCCCCGGCCGGCGTGGCCCCGCCCCTCGGAGCGAGTCCCCGCCCCCAGGTTGCTAGGGGAAGTGACGTCACAGCGCGATGGCGGCGGCTCCTTCAGGCAGCTGAAGGGGAATTTAGGCCCGGAAGATCCGAGTCCATCCGTGCCGGGGAGAGGGCAAGCGTGGTCGGCAGGAGCCGGAGCAGGGGCAGCGGCGCTCGGACTGTCCCATCCGCCCCGTATTGTGGCTCTGGGAGCGGCTGGGCGCCTGGAAAGCGATGGTGAAAGCGGGGCCGTGAGGGGGGCGGAGCCGGCAGCCGGACCCGCAGTAGCGGCAGCGGCGGCGCCGCCTCCCCGAGCTCAGACCCAGGAAGCGGCCGGGAGGGCAGGAGGGAGTCGGGCCCGCCGCCGCCGCCGCCGCCGCCATGGAGCTCCGAGTCGGGAACAGGTACCGGCTGGGCCGGAAGATCGGCAGCGGCTCTTTCGGAGACATCTATCTCGGTGAGGCGCCCGTCCCTGGTTCGGGGCCGCCCCGCCGGCGTCCGCCCGGCCCCTCCGGCCCGGCCGCGGGGACCCGGTCCCGGCCCCCGCCCCGGCCCCCCGCCCCGGCCCCGGCCCCCCGCCCCCGACCTGTCCCCGGGACCCCGCCCCTCCGGCAGGAACTTGGGGCCGGGCCGGGCCGGGCCGCGCCGCCGCCCCCGGCACCTGCCCAACGTGCGCCCGGGGCCGCGGGGTGGCCCTGGTCGGCCCGAGACCCCCGGCCCCGCCGGCCCCGCGGGCCCCGCGGGCAGACAAAGGCGGTGGCGGCGCGGCCCCGCGTCCTGCGCACGTGCGGGGCCGGGAGCGGGGGCCCCGCTGCCCTTCGCCACGGCCGGGCGGGCGGCGGCGGCCGGACGTGTTGCGCATCCCGCTCCGCGCCGGGCCCGGGGCGTGGGGCGGGCGCTGGGGCCGCAGACCGGCCCGTGTCCGGACGTTGGCCGCGGCAGAGGCGGGCGCGGTGGCCGCGCTGCCCTCGCGAGCCCGCCCCGGGCTGTTGGGTGGTTCGGGCGGGCCCGAAAACTGTTTGGGGCGGGACGTTCCGGCCCGTGTCCGGTTCCCGGGGAAAGAACGCGCCCAGGTGTGCGGAGCGGCCGGCCGGCCCCCTGCAGGCTGGCGATCAACGGACGCTCCTGCGCCGCTTCCCCAGCCCCCGATGGGCCGCCCAGCTGGCCCGCGGCGTGGGCGCGGAGGAGCCGCTGTTGCGCAAGTTCGGGGGTAAACCAACTCTTCCTGCGGGCGTCGGGCTGGCCGACCTGCCGGGGAGGGTCCGGCGGCCGTGGGCATCGGCCCCGCTTCTGGAGGCGCTCCCCGCCCCCTCCCGTCCCGGCGGGGCCGCGGCCCTCGTGCCCCCGCGGGAGGCTCGCAACTGCTGC
The DNA here is from genome assembly GCA_963924515.1 of Vespertilio murinus. NCBI lineage: Eukaryota > Metazoa > Chordata > Mammalia > Chiroptera > Vespertilionidae > Vespertilio > Vespertilio murinus. The sequence continues at coordinate 384,905 of OZ004718.1, forward strand.
TGGGCGCCCCCCTTCCCCTGCGGGGAACCTGCCACGCGCTGCCTCGTAGCCTTTGAACCTGTATTTCCTCCCGCTGCCCTGCGGAGTCAAGTACACTTTGGAGACATTTGGATTTTGCTGTTTAAATATTTATGCCCCGTCGTCAGCCCAGCCGGCTGTGTTCTCAGCAGCGTTTTGGGAGGCCAAGTGCTGCGTAAATGCAAGCTGTTTGCCTTATTTATAGAACAGTGGGATTTTGGCAGTACCTTCATCCTGGGACCCAGGAGCCGGACGGAGAGGCCAGTCCATGAGCTGCTCCTCTGCGGGCACCAGGAGCAGATGTTTCTTTTAAGGCCTCTCGTCCCTGGGCTGAGACTGCCAGGCAGCTCTGGGAGTCCGAGGTGGAAGTTGCCACCAAGCCCTTCTCCTCGGGGTGGGAGGTCTGTGGGACCCCGTCTGCTTGTCACCACTCCCCCTGTGGGCCTGACCTCCTGCTGGGCTGACCGGTCTCGCATGTCTAACATGGTGGGTGGACTGTGGCTCTCCCGCCTCCATCGGGGTTCCCTGCAGTTATTGTGTCGGGTTGAGCACAGCAGGTCTTTTTCCACCTGCCCTGGCCCGGGCTGCGTGGCACCAGAGGAGTGTGCAGAGATGTCGTCAGCTAGAGACGGACATCTGTGGCTGGAAAGGTGGGTTTGAGGGTGCTCACCCCACACTATAGGTGAGGGTCAAAGATGAGTCCAAAGAGCATAGGACGGACTGAGTCATCAGGACCGAAGTTTTGTTCTGTTTGTTTAGCCACTGATTAGGCACCGAGCCCTCATCTTGAGAATTCGTGTGTCCTTTGTCATTCTCATGCCGACACTTGGCTGTTGTCAGAACACTAGACCCCACCAGGTAGGTTCACCTGTTCCGAGCCTGGCGTTTGGGGTCGTGGAGGTCCACATGGGACTTGCTGTGCTTCCATACCTTTGACACTGGGAGGAGGGAAGGCTGTCCTTCAGCTGGAGCCGGCCTCATGCACCTGGAAGTCCATGTCGGCCGTCCTCCCGGCCGCTCCTGCCCGGCCAGGCCAGCGGGCGCTCCCCCGAGTCGCCTGTTCTCAGGATGTGGTCTCTGGGGCTGTTTCCCCAACGCCTGGGCTTCAGAAAACCTATGTACTGGACTTGGGTCAACATGGACTCCAGAACGTGTGGTCTTAATGCCCAGCCTCCTCCCCCAAGCTTCACAGGTCCCCGAGGCTCCTGGGAAGGAAGGCCTCTGCGCCCACACCCGTGCAGCCTCAGGTGCAGGAGGGCCGCGCCGCCGCTGCTGCCGCTGCCGCCGCTGCTGCGGAGGGAAGCCTCGTGCACTGCTCCCGGGCCTCTCGGTCGTGGCTTCCACCGTGGCTTTCAGCCCTGGTTACTGGGGTGACTGACGCCCTTCCACTTTGCTGGCAGGTGCCTCTTACCTTTGATGGCATTGGAGAATTGGGGAAGAGGGTGTGCGGGCAGTGCGAGAGGGACCCACCTGTGTGGTGGTGCCGTGGTCTGCACTGGGCTGCTCTGAACGTCAGCCGTGTTCACAGCCCATTCTCACGCACTGTTCTCCCTGTCTGTCTGCAGGCGGGTTCCGGGGACTTGCATACCCGCATTGCTGGTGTCAGAATGGAGGTTTTCCTTTCGCCAGCTTTTAGCTTTGGTACTTGCTCTGTCAGGTTATCTCGGGCGGACTGTGCTGTCCACTGGACAGCATGTCCAAGCGCCTTCTTGGGCACTAAAGTTCAGGAATGTCTTCATATGTGATGTTCATGTTTTCTCTCTCTGACTTTCACGCTCCTGTTGGCACCCAGCAGGTGTGGAACACACAGTAGGTCATCGCCTGCGTCCCCTGGGGTGGTGGCTGAGGGCTCTGATGAGAAGTCCTGGCACTGCCTCAGCTGCTTGCCAACACTTACCTGTGGGTGACCTTTGCCCTGCCGTTCCCGGGCCTCTCCCGTCTCCTCCCGGATGGCACTCAGTGGGAGGTACCTCCCTGTCTCAGGATGGGGTCGAGCTTGTGGTCAGCTCCACTTATTTACCAGCTGCCTTGTCCGCTCAACTTGAGGGACAGCTTTGTTTGCGTAAAACCAGCATTGGCCTGTGTCTGAACACAGGCGTCCCGCTGCCTCATGAGGCGCCCACTTTTGCTGGATGGGGATTGAGGGGGGGGGTTGGGAGTAAGGCACCTGAGCATAAACAGACCGGGGAAACCTGCACGCCACTGGTTCTGCGCCTGGAACCAGAGCACAGTGGTCTTCAGCAGGAGCTTCCGGCTAGAAGCGCTTCTACAAGTCCCCGCTGCGAGGCACCGGCTTTGCAGCTGCCAAGTGGTCACAGGATGAGATGAACATGGTGCCGTGATGTCACCTGTTGTCCAGATCGTGGCGCTTCCTCGCTGTCCTGGGCTTGTCCCCCTGCACTGGGAGCAGCACCGCCTGAATCATGGGGCTGCCCAGGGCCCCTGGTGGCCGGGGTCCACACTGCACAGAACCTGAAGCTCTGCTGCCCGGGACTTCCACCCGGTGGGGGGAGGCCTCCGGGGGCAGCCCATGGTGTGCGCCACCCTCATGTTTGTGTGGCTGAGAGCCCATGTGAAGCCCTTCTTGAGTTGCTACACCAGGGAGGTGTTCGTGTCTCTGATAGTGGCAGAGGCCGGCTCTGCTGCAGGTGTGATCCCGAGGGAGGTGGCCCTGCTGCAGGTGTGATCCCGAGGGAGGTGGCTAGTTGCAGATGTGATCCCGAGGGAGGTGGCCCTGCTGCAGGTGTGATCCCGAGGGAGGTGGCTTAGTTGCAGGTATGATCCCGAGGGAGGTGGCCCTGCTGCAGGTGTGATCCCGAGGGAGGTGGCTAGTTGCAGGTGTGATCCCGAGGGAGGTGGCCCTGCTGCAGGTGTGATCCCGAGGGAGGTGGCTAGTTGCAGGTGTGATCCCGAGGGAGGTGGCCCTGCTGCAGGTGTGATCCCGAGGGAGGTGGCCCTGCTGCAGGTGTGATCCCGAGGGAGGTGGCTAGTTGTAGGTGCGATCCCGAGGGAGGTGGCCCTGCTGCAGGTGTGATCCCGAGGGAGGTGGCCCTGCTGCAGGTGTGATCCCGAGGGAGGTGGCCCTGCTGCAGGTGTGATCCCGAGGGAGGTGGCCCTGCTGCAGGTGTGATCCCGAGGGAGGTGGCCCTGCTGCAGGTGTGATCCCGAGGGAGGTGGCCCTGCTGCAGGTGTGATCCCGAGGGAGGTGGCCCTGCTGCAGGTGTGATCCCGAGGGAGGTGGCCCTGCTGCAGGTGTGATCCCGAGGGAGGTGGCTAGTTGCAGGTGTGATCCCGAGGGAGGTGGCTAGTTGCAGGTGTGATCCCGAGGGAGGTGGCCCTGCTGCAGGTGTGATCCCGAGGGAGGTGGCCCTGCTGCAGGTGTGATCCCGAGGGAGGTGGCTAGTTGTAGGTGCGATCCCGAGGGAGGTGGCCCTGCTGCAGGTGTGATCCCGAGGGAGGTGGCCCTGCTGCAGGTGTGATCCCGAGGGAGGTGGCCCTGCTGCAGGTGTGATCCCGAGGGAGGTGGCTAGTTGTAGGTGCGATCCCGAGGGAGGTGGCCCTGCTGCAGGTGTGATCCCGAGGGAGGTGGCCCTGCTGCAGGTGTGATCCCGAGGGAGGTGGCCCTGCTGCAGGTGTGATCCCGAGGGAGGTGGCCCTGCTGCAGGTGTGATCCCGAGGGAGGTGGCCCTGCTGCAGGTGTGATCCCGAGGGAGGTGGCCCTGCTGCAGGTGTGATCCCGAGGGAGGTGGCCCTGCTGCAGGTGTGATCCCGAGGGAGGTGGCTAGTTGTAGGTGCGATCCCGAGGGAGGTGGCCCTGCTGCAGGTGTGATCCCGAGGGAGGTGGCCCTGCTGCAGGTGTGATCCCGAGGGAGGTGGCCCTGCTGCAGGTGTGATCCCGAGGGAGGTGGCCCTGCTGCAGGTGTGATCCCGAGGGAGGTGGCCCTGCTGCAGGTGTGATCCCGAGGGAGGTGGCTAGTTGCAGGTGTGATCCTGAGGGAGGTGGCCCTGCTGCAGGTGTGATCCCGAGGGAGGTGGCCCTGCTGCAGGTGTGATCCCGAGGGAGGTGGCCCTGCTGCAGGTGTGATCCCGAGGGAGGCGGCCCTGCTGCAGGTGTGATCCTGGCGGAGGCCGGGCACCATGCTTGGAGGAGGAATCCTCTGTTCCCGACTTGCCTGTGATCATGTGTCCCACAGACTCCCTTGCAGGGTGACTCTTCCGTGTTCGCTTTCCCTGCCCCAGCGAGTGGAGCTGGAAGTGTTGGCGCCTTCCCAGAGGCACTAGCTGGTAGGTGGTCTGGCAGGTCCACGCTGCCTTTTCGTTGAGGGCTGTGTGCTGGCTGGGACGGCAGTGAAGAGCGTGTGGAGTTGCTGATGTCACCGGTAAGATGAGTCATCGCTCCTCCTGCGCTGGCTAGTTCAGTCCAGGGTTCCAGGTCCTCACAGGAACTCGAGTTCATTTTTCATTTGCACAGTCAGTTTGGTGGTGAAGTCATTTCTCTTGTAATTGGATAGACTGTCCCGACGGCAGGCCGGCAGTGACATGCGTGCCTGTCTCTGCCATGGGGAATGAAGTGCCTGTCTCTGCCATGGGGCATGAAGTTCTTAGGCTGGAGGCCACGGGAGCGGTCGGTCGGGTGGGAACAGCCCCACTGAACCTGCACTGGTGACGTGGCCCATCCCAGGCAGCATCTGAGCGGTGAGAAGAGACTTCTTTAGGGTTCGGGCGTTTACTGGACGTTAGTCTCAGCAGGCAGCTCTCCTGCCGTTGGCCACGGCTGTGATGCTTGCTGGCCCTGTTTTCCTTTTGCCTGGGGGTCTCAGGGTGCTCTGTAGCCATTACCTCGCTCATGCCACCGTTCCTCATGAAACACTGGGGGCTCCCAGCCAGGCCTCGGTGGCGAGCACGGGGGAAGGAAGTGTCCCGGGCTCTGTCCTGGCTGCTGGAGCCAGTGATGGCTGAGGGCTCTAATGAGATCCTGGTTCACGAGCACCCGCCGCCCTGCTGGGGAGGCCCCGGGGCTTCCTGCTTGGAGGCACCTGTGCGAGGGAGACTCCTGCGCTCCAGTTACAGCACCTCCAGGAAGGCCCTCCGGCCACTGGGGCAGCTTGGAGCCCTGGAGCATTCGTGTGTGAAGCCGGAGGGGGTGGTTGCAGGTCATTATCGGAGGAAAACAAAGACAAAATATTTGCAGATAAAAATTCTTAACTTACCTGGAAACGCACAGGCTGATAATGGCAGGTATTAGCATATGTTGTATGGCCAGTTTCAGTACAAAATTAACTAAGGTGTATGACAGGTACACGTGGCATAGATGTAGTCAGGGCTCTGAAAACAAAAGAGTTCATCCTCCCGGTCTAGTGTCAGTAAGAAACACAAGTGTGTCCTGTTGCCTGGCAGCACAAGGCTCACTGAGCTGCCCTCCCCTCCTGGCTGTGACGGCCAGGGAGGAGCGGAGCGCTGCCACCGGGGTCTGGCCCATGGCGAAGGCCTGGCTGGGTGACGGGTCGTGTGGTGGTTGATGAAACCGGCTTTTCCTCTAGAGAACGGCGCGCGCGCACACAGGCCTGTCCCAGCAGTGCGGGGCGTGGGCCACACGGAAGGTGTCGCAGGGACAAGTGGAGTCGCCCTGGGGCTGACCAACAAGGCGATGGAAGCTTCGGAGCTGGAAGACATGATTGGAGGGGCCCCTGTGGAGGTGGGCTGTGGGAAACCGGACCGGACTCTCCTATTCCCATGAAATACTCCTGGGTTTAAAAGGGGAAAGGTTTGTGCACCACTGACCTCTCGCCACAGGAAGTGCAGTGTGACCATCTGGGGTCCTTGAAGATTCGGATCGTGCTCCTGGTCCTGGCCGTGTGACATGGGTTAGGTGGTGGGCACCAGGTGACTAACGCCGGCTTTTCTTCCTTTGCAAGGTACGGACATTGTTGCGGGAGAAGAAGTTGCCATCAAGCTTGAATGTGTCAAAACCAAACACCCTCAGCTCCACATCGAGAGCAAAATCTACAAAATGATGCAGGGAGGAGGTACGGCCTTTACCTGTTAAGAGATAACTAGGATTGTTTGGGGGCATGCATCCCGAACCAAAGTCTCTGGCTTGTTTGGGGAAAGGGAGGGAAATGCCCGCACCTGGGCCGTCCTTTTGGATGCTCTCAGGCGGCTGCAGAGGCCTCCTCACGTGGACTTCGGCTCCATCACTGCTTCCCTGGTCTGCGGGCAGGGTCTGAGCTCTGGGCCCGTGGGCGTGGGCTTTGACTTCTAGCACTGCTGGTCGCTCTGTGCCACCCTGGTCACATGCTTTGCTCACAGCTTGGGCGGGGGCGGGGGGGGGGGGCTTCTGAGTGAAACTACTGTGACCCCTTCGAGCTGAATTACTGCCCTAATCCTGTCCCCAAACATCCCCGGGGGCCTAAGGGTACTAATGTCAGAGGGCACCCATCCTGACCTCAGAGTCTAACTTTGAGAACTTTCTGGACTTGAGAGTAATTTTGTGGGTGGAGCAGGAGGGGGTGGGGTGTGTAAGGGAGTCTCCACTGTGGGGGCGCCGCAGCCTGGAGAGGACTGAGCTGTCCCCAAGGGGCCTGGGCGCAGGGCCTCGGGAAGGATGCTGCACTGCTTCTCCTCGGAAGCCCTGGGGCGCGCTGAGGCGTCCCCCACAGCACAGCTTCCCTGCAGGGGAGACCTCTTCTTTCCACAGCAGCGGAGTCGCTGCTGCTGCTGCTGCTGCAACACAAGCGTCTCTTTAGCAGCAGAGACGACCAGAGCAGCACACGGTCCTGCGGGCCCTGCACAGGGGTGTCCGCCGGCTCGTCCTGCGTTGATGGGACCAGAGGCCGTTGGCGGGCACACGGGCGAACACCTCCTGCCCTGCCGTCCCAGGGCAGCCCCGCAGAGGACCCGGCCAGGGTGCTTGCCCTCCAGCGGCCGCAGCAGAAGGAAGTTTCTCAGGCACAGCTTTTAAGGTGGTGGCGAGTAGAACAAGGCGACTCAGGATGTGGCCTGCACGGGGGAGGAGCCTGGTGCTCAGGTGGAATAGAACCTCCCAACTCAAAAGCCCGTTGACTGTTAAGGAGCAGCACCTCTTGAGACCTCACCAGCTAGGGCACCCCATCTGTCATTTGTTGTGGGGCTGCCCTCTGCACATGCAGGCACACCCCTCACCCAGGCCGAAGGATCAGAACGTCTCTAGATGTAGCTCAGTGCCTGCGGCCAGCACTGCTTCCCGCCAGAGCCCTGCTCTCGGACCCAGTGCCACGACTCCCGGTCTCCCCCGGCCCTTCTCCGGGACCTGCCAGCGCCCACGCTCCCCTTCACCACACAGATTGGGTCCCCGAGCCAGATGCACACACACCTGGATAGGCTGCTATCCAGGTATAAGACTTGTGTTTTACTCTGTTTTTTATTTATTTTATTTTTTTGTTAATCCGTACCTGAGGATATTTTTCCATTGATTTGTAGAGAGAGTGGAATGGGATGGGGAGAGACTGAGAGAGAGACATCAGTTGGTTGCTTCCTGCACATACCCCGAGCAGGGCCGGGGATCAAACCTGCAGCTGAGGTACTATGTGCCCTGTGACCAGAAACGAACCTAGGACCCTTGAGTCCGTGATTGATCTCTATCCACTGAGCAACACCAGCCACACACAGGCAGGCCTGTGTTCTAGAGGACTGCATCCAGACCAGCAGAGCACCTCCTTCTGGGCAAGTCCCGTGAGCTCACTGACCACGGCACGCTGCGGCCGGCAGAGGGAGCGGGAGTCGCTTTGCCCAGAGAGCAGGGCTCTGCCGTTAACTGCCTTCTGTGTGCAGCCCATGGGCACTGCAGGTCGCTTGTTGCTGACCCCGGAGAGGGTCACGTGTGCTTCGCAGGGACAGCAGGGAGGAGCGAGCACCAGTCCAGCAAGAGGCACCGCAGCTCCCTCAGGTCCCCAACCACGGAGGGGTCTGGACAAAGACAGATAAGCCCATGCTTCCCTCCTCCCCACAAATCCATGACTTCACCCACTCTGGTTTCTAGCAGTGAATACAGAGTTGCATTCGTCTGTCTCCTAGTAAACAACTGTGGCGGCTTTGATAAAAGTTTCCTGCACCTTCATCTTCCCTTTGTCTCTTGGCCCCACTGTCTACTGGACCAGCCCTCCCCCCACCTTTGGACTAGAGGTTAAAGCAGGCCTGATCCATCTAAAGACAGGTGTGCCTGCGTGGTCTGAACTCAGGAGGCTGGGAGCAGTGGAGGGACTGTTTCTAGCTTTTTCAGAATATTACACAAATCACTTATGCATTCTGGAGACACCCCAGAAATTAAATGTATGGATTGTGGTCTTTTTCTTGCGGGGAGGCGGGGGGGGGGGGGGCGGGTTGGGGCTGGGGGAGGAACAGAGGAGGGAGTGAGTAGGAGTTCATTGTTAGGGCAGACTGGTCCAAAGTAGAAAACGGAATCCTGGCCAGTGTGGCTCAGCTGGCCGGGCGTCAACCTGGGCACCCAGGGTGCCGGCTTGCTTCCTGGTCACGCAGTGCCCTGCTTGCAGGCTCAGTCTCAGTCGATGTTTCTGTCTCTTCTTTGTTCCTCTCTTTCTAAATCAATAAAAATATTTTTAAAAAATAGGGAAAGAGGAGAAAAGGAAGAAAAATGGGCTTATGACCCCTGCTGCAAGCAAGCAAGCCTGTGTTTCAGAGTCTGTGTGGTGTGAACCTGTCAGAGATGCTCTGGCGATGCTTCTCCCAGTAGAAAAGGAGTTTGTGACAGGGAAGCCCGAGAAGAACCTGGAGAAAAACGACACTGTACTTAGACTGCGGGCCCGCCGGGCGGTCAGCACCACATCCTAGCACCTTGGCAGAGAGTGGGCGGCAGCAGTTTGGGGCAGCGAGAGCAAGATCAGACTCGGTCGCCCAGTGTGTGCTGCTGCACTCGTCCGTTCCGACCTGGAGTCAGCACGCAGGCTGCACCCTTTTCTCCCTCCTCAACGGCATCCTCTGCTGTCAGGCACTTGGGGCTGGCCAGGAAAGGTTAAGCACTGGGTCACTGCTTCCCGTAGCCAGCGGCCTCTGGGATGAGCGCAGAGGTATTCTTACAACCTCTGACCAACTCAGGTTCTTACAGACACATGAACTCTGTGATGTGGGAGGCCTGGCCCCACAGGAAGGATCCGGTGGGTGAAGCGGGTCTGAACAGGAATCCTTCCTCACCTGTCAGCACCTTCGTCTAGCCCAGGGGTGGGCAAACTTTTTGACTCGAGGGCCACAATGGGTTCTTAAACTGGACCGGAGGGCCGGAACAAAAGCAACCTGACCATGCTGGCACTCTCATCTTGGGCTGCTGGTAAAGGAGCGGAGGGGAGAGCAAGAGAACCCTCAGCTCTTTCGGCTCTGCGGGCCGGATAGAACAGCCGAACAGGCCGGATCGGGCCGTAGTTTGCCCATGGCTGGTCTAGCCTCTTCCTGTTCACACCCATTTCCAGTCTCCCAGGAGGAGGTCCCATCTGGGGGCCCCGGCTAAAACTGTCTCCTGTGATACATTGAAGATGCGGGGCTTGCAAGAGGGCACTGCCTGAGAAGCAGCTCGGATTGGCAAAGTGAGCTGGTTGGGTAGGCTGGGCACTCGGATCGGTGGTCTCCATGGTGACAGGACACCACGTTCTCGCTGTGCAGGCCTGTGCGGCTGCCGACTCAACCCTAACATTGCTCATGGGCCGGAGAACAAGCAGTGCAGGAACATGATGCAGAACATCCACATCAGGAAGAAAGCGAGGCGCACAGGATGTGTCAGCACACAGCTGGGCCACTGGCCTGGGGGTGTGGACCACGGTGCAGTTGTCTCAGTGAGCAGCATGGAGTGGTAGTGGCTGGAGTGGGGTGCATGAGAGTGTAGGAGCAGCAGACCTGCAGCTGGTCCCCAGCCACCCCCTTTTGTCCCATCCTGACTGCCTGGGGCAGCTCGGCACCTGACCCCCAGAGCGAGGAGGCCATGCCTCCCAGAGGAGTGGGGCTGTGGGCTGGGCCGTCACTGCTCTCACACCTCGTGGCTTCACTCCGCACAGGCAAGGTCCTCTCATTTTCCCAAGGAAAACGGCTTCCCTATGCAGGCTCCTTCCAGCTGCTGATCTGGAAGTGGAGAGCCTGACACAGCATGCAGCCACAGGGACACGGACAGGTGCTGTGGGCCTGCTGGGCCCAGTATCAACACTGCATGCTCCTTGAAACCTGGCCGCTGGGCCTCCTCGTAGGGCAAGGCTGTGGCTCTTCCCCCCTCCTCCTAGGGCAGGCCGGGGTGGCTTTCCCTGTGAGCTGGGCCGCCGTGTGGCTGATGCTCTGGCAAGAGGGGCACTTCTGGGGCTGTGTAGACCTCCACAGTCATGGTGCCTGTCTCCTTCCATCTCCTTTCCTGGGACAGAACACCTACCAGGACCAGTCGCTAGAGAGACTGCAGGCCTTGGGTGGAGTTGTGGACGTTCACCTCCATTGCTTCAGGCTCCTGGGGTCAGGCGTGGTCACGGCGCAGACAGGAAGCCTAGTCCTGTGCATGGTGACCCACTTAGCGGTGCCAGCCTGAGCAGCAGCTGTGGCTCCCAGCGCCTTGGCACAGCCACCTGCAAGCTGCTGGGTGGCCACAGCCCAGTCGCTGATCCCCAGGGTCCTGGTCAGACGGCTGTTGGTCCCTGAGAAGCCCAGAAACAAGCGTAATTATTTTTCTTCATGTGTTCTTACTGGTTTTTAGAGGGAGAGAAAGAAACGTCAATGAGGATCATTGATCAACTGTCTCCTGCACACTCCCTACTGGGAATTGACCCCACAACTCAGGCATGTGCCCTGACCAGGAATTGAACCGCACCCTCTTGGTGCAAGGGTTGACACTCAACCACTGAACTACACCGGCCGGGCTGAAGTTTAATTCTTAAAATAGTTTAGCCAAATATGAACCATAGGTGATTAGGAATGCATCTTAAGCCACGTGAGACCCGTATGCAGAGGACATAAAGCTTGACGGGAGGGATGCTGAAGACAACTTCCACGTGTTCCTGGCGTGACGACTCAGCTGTCATGCCTCCAGAGCCTGGGCCAGCAGGGCTCCTCCACCCAGGCCCGGCGGATGTTTCCTTCACACGACAAGCTGACGAGAACTGCAACAGCCAAGGCCCTAGGCTGACGACATCCTGAAGAAGGCACGTGTCCCGTGGAGATCAAAGCTCGGTGGCTGGAAGGAGTGACAGCCTGCATCCAGATAATGGCTTCTCCATGTCCTTCCTCACAGGAGCCTGGTCGGCTGGGTCCAGGGCTGGACAGGTAGGGGGGCAGTCAAGCAGGCTGTGGCTCGGAAAGTTCTCAGGCCAGTTGGCATTTGTCCAGAGGACACAGGAGCAAGCTTGGAGGGGCATCTGTTGGCCAAACGTGGGATAACAGACCTCGGAACTAGCAATGAGGTCCAGCTCCTGGGAGAAGGGAGGGGCATCTCCCTGGAGTGCGCTCACACAGGAAGCGCCACAGAAAAGTGCAGAGGGAGCAATCGAGTGGGAAATGGCCACTTTATTGAGTGGTCCACGGATGCAGCACACGCCTTCAGGACCACCCTGAAGCTTGGTCCACAGAGGACTTACTGGAGTGGATTGTGAAGAGCTGGCAGACAGCAGCTGACACGGGGTCAGACCAGCGAGCAGGCAAATCCAAATTTAGGCTTGTCCTCAAAGCTGCCTGAGCACGGGAAGTCTGTGGTGACCACACACCACGGTGGCCCTGATGGGACCTGGTTGGGGGAGCTCTGGAGGACGGCACAGCTTCTGGGACACATACAGTCTGAGTAGATTGTGGCCCAGTGGTGCTGCCCCACGCAGAGCTGGGAGCTGGCCCGCAGACCAGCAGCGCGTCCTGTGCAGATGTGATTCCAGTGGGAAAGGCCTTGTGAGCACGTGGTGCCGACAGCCTCACCCAGGAACCCGCCTCTACAGTGAAGCTGGAAAATGTATTTATCTCTAAGTCGGCTTTACGGAGGTGTGATCAGCGTGTGTTTTAAGTGTGCAGCGTGACGCCCTCATGGGACCATTACCATCGCCAGGAGCATTGCTCCCAGAAGTGTCTGGACCCCCTTTGTCCCACCACCCCACTCTACTGCGTCCTGGGCTGGCTTGTGTATCATGGAGTCTGGAAGGGAGCAGGCCTGTCCTTGGCGTGTCTGCTGTGTCAGTGGTCCCTGCACTCTCCTTCCCCTGACGCGTGTCCAGGTGCAGGGCGCTCCCCGCCTCTGCAGACTGCTCAGGCGCTGTGGCCTTGGTTTCCTTTTCTTTGGGCCAGCACGCTGGGGTGGGGGGGGTGCTCTTCAGCGTCCATTTCGTCCGAGTCGTCGTTTCCCGTCAGCCTCTGACAGTTTGAGAGGCGCCTTGTGCCTGCGTCTGATGGTGGCAGCTCGTAGCTCCTCTTCCCTGCAGTCTGACGAGAGGTTTGCCAAGCATCTCACAGAGCCGGGCTTTGGTTTCAGCACGTTTCTCTCTTTTCTATTTCATTGATTTCTGCTGCGACCTTTTATTTCTGCTAACTTGGGGTTTCTTATTTTTTCAGCTAGAAACTGAGATCCTTGATCTCTTTCAAATACAGGTGTCCTCTTGCTGCCAGTCCCCCACATAGGACTGTCGCAGCACCTGCTGAGACCTGCTGTGCTGGGTTCTCGTTTCGCTGATGGCTCCCTGGATCCGGGCTGTTGACTGTGGTGCACGTGTGCAAGCAGCATTGACTTTGCTCCCCAGCAGGAAGTGCTGTCTCTGCCTCTGACATCTTGGCCTCATCTGAAAGGCTGAGAGCTGTCATCACCGTTGCCACTCTCGGGCTTGACGCTAGGTGCTGGCTGTGACCGGACTGTGCAGTGTCTGTGATGTCCGCCTTTCGCCCGCAAACCAGCTGGCAACCGTTGTTTCATGGTGCTGGCAAAGGACGAGACTCCCTGAGCTCCAGCGGCGGGATAACAGCTGGAAAGCCCTGGGAGACACCTGATTGGGTGGCTTCCGGTGAGGGCTGCCGCTGTCCCCGTGTGAGGCACCCGCACAGCCTGAGGGGCGAGCAGGCACCAGTTCCATTGAAGTGTCTGGGGAGATCCAGAGCTCCCCACTCTGTTCCCAATGGGGTGCTGTTGTCAGAGCACACTGCACACAGCCAAGCCCCTGACCTCGAGCAAGGCCTGTCTGTGGGGCGCACGGGAGGGTCCGCTGTAGAGACGGGACTGAGCTCAGTCAGAGGGGCTTGTCTCCTGGGTCGCGATGCTTTGCTGCCAGCAGAGGAGGCTTAGGGCCCGTTCTTAATGAACGGGTGCCTTGGTCACTAAGAAACGGCTGGTAGTCCTTCCCGCCGTCTGCCGCGTGTGACGCTGACGTGCGTTCTGCCCTTGTGTCCTGTCTGTGCAGAGGGTGCCTGCTCTTGCGTGGAATCCGGGAATTCCACACAGTAGCAGGAATTGCTCCGGGCTGCGACAGGTCTTCCAATAGCATCGCTCCTTGTGAGGGAGCAGCGTGGGGATTTGTTCTCGTGCATGTCAGTCAGCCTGGGATCCGGAGGTCGCTCACGTCCTCTGCCAGCCGCAGGCCCGGGAGGAACTTGCTGTTTCTACGTTCCTGGGCACCGCCTGCCTCTGGTCTGCAGTGGCTGGAAATGTCGGTTTGTCTGCTGGAGGCCTCTGCAGCCGGTGCCTCTGGGATGCCAGGCTCCCGTGTTCTGAGGAGACGCCTCGGGCCCTGCCCTTCACTCCTTCCTGTGTGGGGGTCTCTTCCCTGCGGCTCCAGGGCGTTCTCCATCACTGAGCACTGCTTGTGGGACGGTAGTGTGATGGCTCCGTGACTCTTGTCCTCGGGCCGGTGGGTTAGATGCCGTCATTTGTATTTCTTCCCGCGGGGTGTCTGTCCCTATCCCTTCTCTTTCCTGGGGCTCAGAAATGGGGTGCCTTGCAGTTGTCCCTATGTGTCATATGCCTTTAGGGCCACAGGGCTGGGTCTGCTGTGACTCCACCCGTGTGTTTCCCACCATGCACGCTGCAGTGTCCTCTCTGAGAGCCCGGTGCGAGATCCTGTGGGTCTCCCCGTGATCGACCTCACTGAGGATGCTGGTCGCCGGGTCCCTGGGCGCTGCTTCAGCCCACACCCCTTCCCTGCCCCTCCTTCTCTGTCCCGCCTTTGCCTGTCCCTCACTCACAGCATGGGCATCGTGTTCTCGCCTTGTGTCCCGTGACTGCTGCCCGCCTGACCCTGGTCAGGGAGTCACATGTGTGCGGTGTGTAAGGGGCTTTGACCCCACCCCTGGCCGCGCTGATACCCGTGTCCCTTCCAGTGGGCATCCCCACCATCCGGTGGTGCGGGGCCGAGGGGGACTACAACGTCATGGTGATGGAGCTGCTGGGGCCCAGCCTGGAAGACCTCTTCAACTTTTGCTCGAGGAAGTTCAGCCTCAAGACCGTCCTGCTGCTGGCCGACCAGATGGTGAGCGCTGCCTGTCGTGCACGGGAGGAAGTAGATGTTCATTGACCTTTGCCACGAGGTAGTGACATGGTGGGCTGGGTTTGGGGAGCCACCGCGGGCACGGCACACCCATATGTGGGCCCTGCCTCCCGGCTGATGGGACTGCAGAGGGATGGTCCCCCGGGTGGGGGTGGGTGGGGTGTGTCCTGTCCCAACTAGAGCACTGCCCCGGCCGAAGGTGCCGACACGCAGCTCCAGCAGGTCCCGGCTGCGGGCAGGCCGCCGCCAGGCCCTGTCCGGCTGACCCGCCTGCCGCGCGCGCGCGCGCTCCTGCAGATCAGTCGGATCGAGTACATCCACTCCAAGAACTTCATCCACCGCGACGTGAAGCCTGATAACTTCCTCATGGGGCTGGGGAAGAAGGGCAACCTGGTGTACATCATCGACTTCGGCCTGGCCAAGAAGTACCGAGACGCCAGGACCCACCAGCACATCCCCTACCGTGAGAACAAGAACCTCACCGGGACGGCGCGGTACGCCTCCATCAACACGCACCTTGGAATCGGTGAGCCCTGCTGCTGGCCCAGGCTGCCAGGCATGTTGGGCTCAGCTCAGAAAGCCAGCCTGGGAACTGGGAGTCGGCACCTGGGGTGGCGGCGGGCTTCAGGACCGTAGCGCTGGGACCGTGAGGTGTGAAGGTGGGCAGGCAGACGGGGCGGTGGGGGTGGCTCCTCTGGGAGTCACAGTCTCTAATGGCACATCCGGGGCAGATTCTTCAGCAGAGAATCCAAGTGTAATTTTTTGTGGTTTTTAGAGTTCGTTTCCACAGTAAGTGTGTGCTTGCTGCTGCTGCCGTGGGCCAGGCGTTACCCATGTCCTCCTCTTTCCAGAACAATCTCGAAGGGACGACCTGGAATCGCTGGGCTATGTGCTCATGTACTTCAACCTGGGTTCCCTGCCCTGGCAGGGGCTGAAGGCTGCCACCAAGAGGCAGAAGTACGAACGCATCAGCGAGAAGAAGATGTCCACGCCCATTGAAGTGCTGTGCAAAGGCTACCCCTGTGAGCAGCCGCGGGCCTGCGCGGGCTAGGGCCTCGGGAGGGCGGCCCGGCGGGGCCAAGCTCAGGGCCTTTCCTTGGCTGTGTGGGGCTGCCTCTGGGACCCAGCTGCTCTGTGCTGCCACATCCTCTTTTAACGACTTGTTATTGGTTTTTGTAGAGAGAGAAACACTGACCGGCTGTCTCCTACACACCCCCTGCCAGGGATCCGGCCCGCAGCGGGCATGTGCCCTGACCGGACCGAGCGGCAGCCTGGCGCTGCACGAGTGACGCCCAGCCAGCGGCCCCTCCGGCTGGGCAGCGCGGCGTTGCCTCGCTTTCCCCGCCTCCGTCCTGCACCGCGTGGCGGTGTCCAGGCTCCCTGCCCGCCCCTACGTGAGGAGGGGGTGCCTGGCGCCCGAGCTCCTGGTTAGCTCTGAGTTTCTCGTTTGACAGCCGAGTTTGCCACGTACCTGAATTTCTGCCGTTCGTTGCGTTTTGATGACAAGCCTGACTACTCGTACC
This sequence comes from Vespertilio murinus, assembly GCA_963924515.1. Lineage (NCBI taxonomy): Eukaryota > Metazoa > Chordata > Mammalia > Chiroptera > Vespertilionidae > Vespertilio > Vespertilio murinus. The sequence goes on from OZ004718.1 coordinate 400,911, forward strand.
TGAGACAGCTCTTCCGGAACCTGTTCCATCGCCAGGGCTTCTCCTACGACTACGTGTTCGACTGGAACATGCTCAAGTTTGTAAGTGGCATCGCCAGCTTGCTGGCCTTTCCATGCGGACGAGAAGCAGCCACCAGCCAAGGCTGCGGCTGTCTGCTCACGTGTGCGTGAGGCGAGCTGCCTGAGTCAGGCTCGGAGCACGTTTGCTGCTCTGGGACGTGTTCCTGACGGGAGGTGCCTGATGGGAGAGGCTGAGAAGCTGAGAGGCCGTCAGGAGGCACGGCAGACAGGCAGGTGGGGTGTCCACCCGTTCGAGGGTGTCCAGAGCCAGCCCTCTCAACACTGTGTCTCCTCTCGTTGAACACTCCTTGTGTTGTGGTTACCACAGCTCTTGGGGGTGTGGTTCTGACCCCTGGGGTGTTGCAGGGTGGTGCCCACTTGTTCCTTACGCAGGAAGAGTGGCTGAGACGGGCTTCTGCCACGGGAGCTGAGGACCTGCCGAGCCTCCGGCCTCTGCGCCAGGGTGTGTCCTGGGAAGGTGCCGGGTGCTGAGCCCGACCTTGGCCCTGCGATAAGCAGACTCGTGTGTGTGTGTGTGTGTGTGTGTGTGTGTGTTACTCGTCTGTTCACCAATTGCCCGCAGGAATGCTGCAGGCAGAGCTTGGACTTTAACTTGTTCCCACCCCAGTGGTTGAGTTGTGTTAATCAATCTTCGGACGTCACGGCCAGGATTCCAGCTGTTTTAGAACTTCCCTTCCTCTTTCCTCGGAAGCTCGTTCTCTTGGTTGTGAGCTTCAAACAGGAATTGGAGCCTTTCCTGGTGACAGCCGGACTGAGGAGCCGAGCCTCCCGGTGCAGAACTGGAAGCCTTTCCCTGCCTCGGGCAGGTCTGTGCCAGCCGGCGTGAGGCTGCCACCTCCACACAGAGGGCCCGCCACAGACCTGGCCTGTGTGTCCACGGAGAGCCAGGAGGGGGAGGAGGGGCCCTGAGTCTGACATCAGAGTGGCCGCCGGTCAGAGCCCCTCGCAGCCCCATTCTGAACCTTCCTCATCAGGCTAGCCGACCTCTTCTGTAAAAGGCCACATAGCACCTTGTTTGGGCTTTGTAGTCAGAGCGGTGCTGCAACCAGCCCACTCGGTTGTAGCGGAAGAGCCTGTGGGCGGGACGTGTGCAGAAGCAGATGGGTCTGGGCTTGGCCCGAAGGCTGAAGTTTGCAGACTCTTGCTGGCAGGGCTGGGAACCGTGTGTAAGCTTCCGTGTGCGGTAGCCTAGCTGTACCACGGGACGTGCGTGCCCATTCAGTGGCTTGGAACTGAGGGTGGAAGTGGCTGCCTGCTCCCAAGTCTACCACGTGGCCCCCAGGACAGGCCTGGTCTCCCGCCCCCAGGCGATTTCCTGTCCCTGTGAATGCGGACAGAGAGGAGGGCCCCCCGCTGCCAGGGTTGCGGTTGGAGGAAGTGCTGTAGCCATGGTGGGAAGTTGGAGGAGGCCTGGCTGCTCGCTCCCCACTCGAGATGGGCAGGAGAAGCGTCTCGCTGGCTTCCCCTTGCTCACACGCCCCTGGTGTCTCTCAAGTTGTGGGACCCGCCACGGCCTTGGGATCCTAGCAGGCTGCTCAGTTCTGTCTCCTCCTCTCACTGCCCAGGGTGCCAGCCGGGCCGCTGACGATGCCGAGCGGGAACGCCGGGACCGCGAGGAGCGATTGAGACACTCCCGGAATCCAGCCACGCGGGGGCTGCCTTCCACAGCCTCCGGCCGGCTGCGGGGAACACAAGAAGTGGCTGCTCCCACCCCCCTCACCCCTACCTCACACACTGGTGAGCGCTCCCGGGCCCAGCTCGAGCCCAGCAGGCAGGGGTTCTGTTCGGGGTGACCTTGTGGGAGCCAGCTCTGAGCAGGGTCGGGTGGGAGCTGTGCCTCCTGGGGTGCCTGTGCCCCTCTTCCAGCTCCCGAGGGTGGAAGGCCAGGGAGCAGCTTGGGCTGTGCCTTTAGGAGCGTCTGTCTCAGTTTCTCATTCTTGGCACACACCCCCCACCAGTCTCCATCCCCACTTCTTCCCCATCCCTGACAGCATCCCAGCAGAGCCCTGGGCAGCCTGACCATGGGAGACCCGCGCTGGCGTCCCCCTCGAGGGCCCTGCCCCCAGGCCTTGGGCACACTGCTGGGAGGCGAGAGGCGCAGTGTTGCCTGGGGCGCCTCCCTGTGGCTCCCAGTTAGCCAAGCGGGCGCAGGTGGTGTAGGCGGACTGGCTGGGTGGAGGGGAGGAGGCCTCACTCCCCGCTCTCCCCTCAGCTAACACCTCTCCTCGGCCTGTGTCCGGCATGGAAAGGGAGCGGAAAGTGAGTATGCGGCTGCACCGGGGCGCCCCCGTCAACATCTCCTCGTCGGATCTCACGGGCCGACAAGATACCTCCCGCATGTCCACCTCACAGGTACGCGCCAGCCTGCCGGGTGGGACGCTGCCACAGGCTTCTCTCTGTCTGGACTGGCGTGTGGGCTCGGGGCGGGGGGCGGGAGGGGGAGGGCTGTGAAGCCTGAGCTGATGAGGTGCCCTGGGCCCTGGCTGCTCTTGGCCTCCGTGGTGGAGAGACAGCTCTGGGTGCAGGGCCTCTTCTCTTCTGCTGCCCAGAACCCGCTGGCACTGGGTTCTCAGGGGCACCCCAGCCTCGCACTCTTCTCTCCTTGGCGGTCACGTGGGGTGGGGTGGGCAGAGGCTGTTGGGGCCCAGCGCCTGGTGGCCTCGTGGGTGAGGGTCCCCGTCTGGGTGTCCCATGCGCTTGTCCTCTGGGGGCCTCACGCGGCGTCTGCCGTGGCTGCCTCTGCCCACGCGGCTCCAGTTGCTACGGTTCTGTCTTGCAAGCGCCTCTCTCAGCACAACAGCGTTTTCTTCCATGACAAGGGTGGTCAGGCGTCGCGACCCTGCCCCTGCTGCGACTGTCCTGTGGGGTGTCCTGGGGGAAGGGGGTGCAGGTGGCCCTCTGGTCCACTGTGATGCTACCTGTGTGTATAGGTTAGCTCCCGGGCCCCACGGCCGGGCCTGGTGGGTTCGGGGTGTGGCTGGTTGGTGAACGGGGTGGTGTGGGCAGTGACTGGAGAGCTGCAGGACCTGCTGGTTTCTGGCCGAGGGCAGGTGTGCCAGGCGGAGGCAGAGCTGACCTCCTGACGAGTGACCCTGCTGGACACGCGGGCTCTGTGCCCAGTTCTCCAGAGACTGGAGATGCAGGTGGTTTGAATGTGGGGCTCAAGGGGTCTGGCCGGGTGATGGCCCAGCCCTCCTCACTCTCCTCAGGGTGCAGCCCTGTAATCCCAGGAGCCCTGTACTCCACGAGTCAGCAGCGGGCGCAGGTCCTGGGAGCCACCCACCCACCTGTGTGCAGTGGCGCTGTGGCCCGGGACGCCAGGGCCTCGGGGTGCCAGGGGCTCTGTGTGGGCTCGACGCCTGCGTGTTGGGGACCCAGCCAGCAAAGACCGAGGAAGGAGCAGGCCTACCTTCCTACGAAGAGAAAGTGTGTGGTGGTTTGGGGTCGCTGAGGAAGTGGAAGAGTCAGGTCCCAGGTGCCAGGCATTTCCCGGGGGGAGTCCAGCTCTTCCCCAGCGCGGGCCGAGCACAGCTCCGCGGCGTCCTGGGGAGGCTTAGCCGCTGCTGCGAGCTTGTCGCCCGGGTCCTTTGCGCTCCTACTCTCTCTCTCGCCCTCTGGAGGAACGGAGGTTGGCCTGTATGGAGGGAGGGGCTCTGAGAGATTGGATCGGGGTGCGTTTTCCCTCCAAAAGCAGCACCTCAGCGTTTGTCACTGGTCACCCTGGATTTTCTCAGGATCTTCATGCAGAGGACACGGCCCAAGGGACAGGCCTGTGTCCTGCGGCTCCGTCCCAGTCGTGTCTGTCTCGGTTTCCTGGTCACCGTGGGCGGCTCCGTTAGGAAGCTCTGAAGGGCCCCTGGGCCAGCATGAGACTCAGGGAGGGGCTGCCTCTCTGCCCTGGTAGTTGGAAGTTAAGGAGTGAGTGCAGTCCCGGCTTCCGTGATTTTATAGCCCGCAGCCACACGTGCTCCCCAGAGGAAGGGGTGAAGGAGAAGCAGCCATGCTGTGTCCGCCTGCCTCCACGGCAGCATCTGTGCCCTCGAGGAGGAGACACCGGTGCCATGCGCCGGCCCAGCGTCAGCAGGAAGGGCCTCAGTGCTGTTGCCAGCTTGCCGGTTGCAAGACCTGCTGCCCCTCTCCAGCTGGGGGTGGGGCGTCGACCTCCGTGTCCCCTGTCCTGACCCCGGGCCAGGCTGTGCTCACACCCACGTCCTTCCCGAGGGCAGCTGTGCGGACCACCCCTGGGGCCTGTCTGCGTCCCCGGTCCCCGGGTGCCAGTGGCCGCACAGGGAGCTCCCAGGGCGTCCGGTGGGGAGCCCGCTGATGCGCTCTCGGTCGGCGTGCTGGTGGGCAGCGCTGGTTCTGGGCCGTGTGCTGCGCGGTAGTGTTGATCCACATCCCGCCACCCAGCCAGGTCCCTCCTCGCCACGTCAGTGAGGAGATGTGCCCCGTCATGTGTCGTAGGGAGGCACAGGCTGCTCCGAGCAGTGACGAGGCCAGCAGCTGTGCGCCGTTCTCACTCCCCCCACCCCTGCTGGCCTTGGTGACAGGTCATCCTGGAGGAGCCACTGTCTGCTCTCGTTTGGGGGCAGGTGAGGCTGAGCTCCTGGGAAGTTCTGGGGTCCCTTCTGAGGCCCCCCAGGCCAGCGCTGGTGGCGGTGAGGCGAGGACCGCTTCTAGGAGAGGAGCCTCCTCTGGGCCAGCCCGGGCTCCCTTACCGACCGCTGTCTTTTCCCCACCTCAGAATAGCATTCCTTTCGAACACCACGGCAAGTAGCTGCACGTCTCCTGTCGGAAGGCAGCACTGGGTGAGTGTGCTCATGGCCGGTCTCCGACAGCAGGCTCCAGGGCGGGCGGGCTGACCCCTGCCCTCAGGGAGCACGCAGGTGGGCTTGGTCTTGCATGCCAGGAGCTGCAGAGCGAGTCCCTCTGCCCAGTGCTTTCCCTCACGGATTCCAGAACTGCGGTCAGGGCCAGTCGGGGTGGGGAGCGAGCAGGCTGTAGGGGGTTCCTGAACCGGTGACCCAGGGCCTGCTGCTGTGTGAGTCGGAGCCTGTGTGGGAGCGGACCGGGCTCTGGAGGTGCGCTGGCTCCGGTGGCCACTGGGTCGGGTCGGTTGTCGGATCTGTCAGTCGTGCTCAGCTGAGGGGCCGCGCTTGGTGGGGCCTCATGTGCTCTTGCTGCGAGAGACTCCTGTGGTCTCCGCCGTCCTGGCTTTGCCATCTCTTCCTGCCTCGTTTATTTCTGTCTTCCTCGTTTTATTTTTCTTTTCGAAGTTGGTCTCTGCCCGGTATCTTGTCTCTGCTGTCGTGTGTACTAACCCGTCGCCCAGCGCTGCTCCCTGCCGACACGCATGGCTGGGCGCCCAGGCCGTGCTCCCGCCGGCCACGCGGGCGGCCCAGCCACGTGGACCCGCTGGGGCTGTAACACCACGAGCTCTAGGAACCGTCTCCACGGGAACTGCTTGTACTGCCCACCCCCGATGGTGGGGCCCAGGGCCCTTGGGGCCTGGCTTGGGGGTGGCTGGGAGCCAGTGTCTCTCCCGCTTGGACTCTGTCCTGTCGTTGACGAGCTTCTCGGCCGCCTGCATGCCTCTTCCTCTTCCGTCTCCTGCCGCTGTTCCGCTGAGCACGTCCTGCCGCAAGGGGGCTCCTGGAGCAGCGGGGCACGGGCGTCCAGCGCGGGCGAGGCGGCGTCTGTCCCTTCCTCCCAGGGCACCTCCCTGACCGGCCGGCCCTGCCCCGGCCGCACGCTGACCTTGTCCTGTGCTTTGGCTCCGACAGATTCCCGGTCGGGTGGCTTCCAGTGGTCTTCAGTCTGTCGTGCACCGATGAGAGCTCCTTTGTGCTGTGAAGGGCAGGCAATGCATGGCTGATCTCCTGTTACATGGCTTTACTAGTGACGCTCCCCGGGCTAGGACACCGGGCACTCTCCAGGCCACCCACTCAGCAACGCCCGAGGGGAAACCAAACAGACTAACCGGACAGACTCCAAGCGCTGCCACCGCCGGGCTCCACTGAGGCCCCGTGGACTGTTGTCCCGGGGCTGGGAAGACGGCCGCGTGAGTGCCAGACACTTGCAGACAACAGACTCGGATCCAGAGCCTTTCGGTCCTCCCTCCGCGGTGGCGCCCGTGCTCCCTGATGAGTCTGCTGTACCACCATCTTCTACTTGGTTCTGACAGTTTTGTATCATTTTGCTAAAAATTACTGGCTTAAATCTGTGTAAAGAATCTTTTTATTGTTTCTTCTTGTCTGTTTCTGCGGTCTTAAAAAAGATGACCTCAAAGTGTCCCGCCTCAGACACCGGCGTGGAGTTTGTGTAGACCAAGGGGGGCGCGGACACCCTGCTGCCAGCGAGATGTTTCCTGCTTCCGTTCGGTGTAGTCCACTGTGGAGAGGGGTGTTCTCCCGGAAATTGTCACGTGTACACGTGTGTAACATGTGTCTGTGTGTGTGTTGTGTGCTGTGTCCTGTGACCTCTCCTGGTTTTGGCCATCACTCCCTTCCACCGTCACTGAGCCGCCAGGACTTGAGTCGTCAGAGCCGTTAGAGAGCAAGGGCGGAGCCGAGCGCCGACCCCACCCTCCCTGGCGTGGCAGCGGGCGCCGGGTGCCTAGGACCCCGTGCCCAGGACTCGGACGTGGAGGCTGCGCTGGGCCCTCCTGGGTTGTGCGCGGTTCCTTTGCTGATGGTTGTTGCCTCAATGCCTTTGGATTTGGGGGCATTTTCTAGACAGACTGTAAATATTAGCGTTGCAGAGTGGCCCTTACCGTGTGCTAACTTCTGTGTACTCAACATCTGTCCACCTGGGATGCAAGCTTGCCCAGAAAGGGGCCGGCCCACGGGAGCCCCCTCCGAAGCGCCCTGAGGCCAGGAGGAGGGTGTGTCCTGCTCTCTGAGCCCAGAGGACGGGAAGCAGGCGGGGCCGGCTCCCCTGTGCCCCAGGCCGTGGCAGAGGCGGCAGGAGGCCCGCCTCGGAACAGGGCACAATGCATACGTTCCTGGTACTTCCCCTCCGTCACCCATGCACCAGGGAGCTTGTAGGGAGCTGTTAGCCTTCGAGGTGTCCAGGCTCGTGTCCCCCCCGCCCCGCGTCCCACAGCACAGGGGCGCTGGTCCTGGGGTGCCCGGGTGGGTGCCCCGACGCACAGCTGGTGCTGGGGAGCGGGACCAGGCGGGTGAGTCAGGGCAGCAGGGGCTTCCTTCCGGAGGGCGAGCCGCACGTCACCCAGCCCTGCCGCCGGCCGCGGACAGTGCCGCACCGATCGCCCCCACACGAGCCAGTGTCTGCAGCCGTGGGGTGGTGTCTGACCTGTGCATTTGTGTGACCACTGTATTTGTGTACTTACCACACCGTGTAAATAATAAACATATGACGTCTACCTTTCCTCCCCGCCCAGCATGTGGTCTTTATTTCGTCGGCGCCTTTCAGTGTGGGTGATTTCTGAGCCTGGGAGCGGGTGGAGGGGGGGGGGAGGAACTGCACTTGCCATCGTCTGTTCCTAAGGCCACGGCAGGTGGGGTGTGTGACACCAGGGGCAGCCCGTCCTCTCATGAGCCAGGCCTTTGGGTGCAGGAAGTTCACGGGGGCACCCAGTCAGGATCAGTAAGCCGGGGAGTCCGTGGCAGCAGGCAGGCTGAGCCCGGCAGGGGGAGGGAGTGGGCTGCACAGCCCCGAGGGCCGGCAGCTGCCGAGCCTCAGGCTGCGGGGCTGGCCTTCCAGACCTGACAAGCTTTGCCCAGGGCCCCGTCTGGCCCACCTCCCACGGGGCGCCAGTAGATGTAGGGCTGCGCCTTGGCCTGGAAGGCCTGGGAGTGCCGGCTTGGGGGGCAGCAGAAAGGGTGCCGGGCAGGGCCCCGGGGCTGCGGGGAGGTGCCAGGCTGTGGCGCTGAGCTCCCGGGCGGTGTCCTGCCCTGGTGACCGAGCCCAGAGGTGAGCCCTCGCTTGCTTTTCGTTGCAGAGGAGCAGAGACGTGGCGTCTCTCCGGCTGCACTCGGCCCGCCAGGGCACCCGCTGCCGGCCCCAGCGCCCTCGACGCACCACCTACTGAGGCGGCCCCAGCGGCCTCTGATCGGGTTCCCAGCCACGCAGGCGCACTGGCCATGAGGGCAGGTGGGTGTGAGGGACCTGGGCAAGGCTCGCAGGGCTGGTCAAGGAGGACGGGGCGCAGATAGGACCCAGGTCCAGCCGTACGGGGCCGGGCAGCCGCCTGAGGGGCGAGTCGGCAGGAGGCAGACCTAGTGGTCACAGCGTGGGGCACAGCGCCCTCTTGTTGAGAAAGTGAGATTTGGGGGAGCAGTCGACCACACCACACCTCAAGCCAATCCGCTCCTCCTAGGCGCAGGTTTATTGCATACCTCCCGGGGTGCAGGAGGGAGTTGTCCCCAGACACTCAGGGCGGCGAAGGTCACGGTGGGGGCAGGCAGGCAGGGAGGGAGGCCCGGGCCCACCTCTGATTAGTCTCCAAAGGGTGGGTCTCTAGGTCCCTGAGCCCCGCCGCGGGCACCGGGCTCTCCTGGGGTCAGCAGGCCGGGGGCCGGCGCTTGTAACCTGGGGCTTGGCTTCACCACAGATCCGCTTTGGAATGACACGGTTCCCACCGCCGCCTCCCCCGAGAAACTGATCAGGTGACGATCCCCTGCCGGGGGGGCCCGCCTGAGATAGTCCTGTTTGTGAAATAAATATGAACCTTGACAGCCTCGGTCCGGTTCCCTGCGCCCGCCGCTCCGAGCTCAGACGCTGGTTTCTGGGGTGTGAGCCACCTCCCCTTTCTTCTCAGGCTCCGCCTTCAGGAAGTGCTCCACCTCCCTTGAGTCCACCCCGTCCCGGTCGTTTGCAGGGGGCTTGGGGCCCGGGCCCTCCGTGGCGGCCCCCGCGGGCTTCCTCCCGATGCAGAAGAAGTTGCCGAGCAGCAGCACCAGGGAGGCGGCCAGCACCTCGGCCCCGGCCAGGATGAACACGTACTGGTAGACGTGCGTGGCGTCCAGGAGGCGGCCTGCGGAGGGGACAGGGTCAGCATGGCCGGGCCCCCACCCCGTCGTCCCGTGCCTTCCCGACACCCGCCGGCTGTGCGCTGGGGGCAGGGGGAGGGCTTCCCCTGCTCCGGACCCTCCCACTGTGAGCCCCCTTCCCGGGATGGGCCAGCGCCGGGACCGGGTCTGGCCAGGGCTCCCCGCTGCCCGGCTCACCTCCGGACGGGGGCCCGATGAGCACGGCGATGGCCTCCAGCAGCAGCACGAGGCCGATGGCGCTGGAGAAGGTGTGGGTGCCCACGATGGCCATGAGCACCTCGAACTGCAGGGCGCCCACCATGCCGTAGGAGATGCCGAAGAAGACGCAGAAGACGGCCAGGCCCCCGTAGTCGCTGGCCGTGGAGCCCGTGAGGTCGGTGAAGCCGTTGAAGAACATGGCGAAGCTGAAGAGGTAGACGGAGTAGGGGCGCACCTTGGGGAGCCCCGCGAGGAAGCCGGCGGCCGGGCGGGCGAAGATGTCCACGAAGCCCAGCACGGTCAGCAGGAAGGCGGCCCGCGTGTCCGGCACGCCCAGGTCCTTGGCGTAGCTCACCACGAACACGGGCGGCACGAAGAGCCCCAGCACCATGATGGAGGCGGCCGCCGCGTAGATGACGAAGCCGCGGTCCCTGAAGACGCTCAGGTCCAGCAGCCGCCGCCGGGCCGGCCTCTGGGGCCCCGGCCCCCCGGCCCCCGCCCCCGCCCGGGGCGCCTCCAGGGGCCGCATGAGCGCGGCGCAGGCGCAGCAGTTGAGCAGCAGGCCCCCCAGGATGAGGAAGCCGCCCCGCCAGCCGTACTGGTCCTGCAGCAGCTGCCCCAGCGGGGACAGGGCGCACAGGAACACGGGGCTGCCGGCCGCCGCCAGCCCGTTGGCCATGGGCCGCCGCTTGTTGAAGTAGCGGTTGAGCATGATGAGCGAGGGCTGGAAGTTGAGCGCCAAACCCAAGCCTGCAGCAGGGGGGCAGGGGGGGCAGGGGGGCAGGGGGTGAGGGCTGGCCCTGCCCCCGGGCCCGCCCGCCCCGGCCCCGACAGACACAGGCTCCTGCCTGTACGGCTCTGTGTGGGTCTGAGGGGTGTCGACGCGGGGCGGCCCAGCGTGTGCACAGGCCCCTCACCGCCGGGCCCGGGGGACACAGACAGTTGAGAGGGGCGGACAGGCTGGTGCCGGGGGTGGGATGACGGGACGTCTCCACGGACCTGACCCGCCGCCGTCCCCACGCGCCCCGCCCGCCCCGGGCCAGCGCTCACCGGTCAGAACGCCCGTGGTGAGGTACAGCTCGATGACGGTCCTGCAGAAGGAGGCGGCCACCATGCCCAGGGACGCCAGGAGGCCGCCCACCAGCATGACCGGCCGGCAGCCGAAGCGGTTCACGCACACGCTGCAGAGCGGGCCTGGGGGCGACAGCGCCGAGTGGAGCCCGCCGCCCCTCGCCCAGCCCAGCTCCCGCCCGCCTGAGACCAAGCGCTCACGAGGGGCTTCCCGGGGAGTGTCCTCTGGTGGCCCCAGGCAGAGAGCCCACCACCCGCGAAGGGGAGCCGGCCAGGAGCGCTGGGACCGCACCGCTGGGCAGAGGAGGCTGCCCGGCGGCTCCCAGACCAACGGGCTAGCGCTAGCCCCACCTGGGCCAGATGGGCCCCTCGCCTGCCCCTGACCCTCACTGGCCCTGACCCTCACCTGCCCCTGACCTCACCTGCCCCTCACCTGTCCCTGACCCTGTCCCTGACCCTCATCTGCCCCTGCCCCTCACCTGCCCCTGACCTCACCTGCCCCAGGCCCTCACCTGTTCCTGACCCTCACCTGCCCCTGACCCTCACCTGCCCCTGCCCCTCACCTGCCCCAGGCCCTCACCTGCCCCTGCCCCTCACCTGCCCCAGGCCCTCACCTGTGCCGTACAGCATGGCCAGCAGGATGGAGGAGATCCAGGCCGTGTCACTGTAGCCGATACCAAACTCGAGCATGAGCTCCTTGAAGAAGACGCTGACGGCCTTGGGGAAGGCGTAGGAGAAGCCTGTGATGACGAAGCAGCCCAGGAGCACGGCCCAGCCCCAGCCCCCGTCGGGGGCCTTGACACCTGTGGGGCCCTCGTCCACCACGGCCCCGCCCATGGCCAGGAGCGGGCGTTCTGCGTCCCTGAGGGAGAGAAAACAGGCTCACTGACTGTCAGGTGCCACCAGCCACCACCCAGTAGTGAGGACAGGAACAGCATAGCACACACCAAGGGCTGCACAGGCCACACCCTCCTCAGCCCCGCCCCGCCCCCAGCTGGAGCCCAGCTCCCTGAGAGCCCCACCTGTGCCCCCGCCCCCCTCCCCGCCCGTGCTGGGCTGGGCCCACCCTCCCCCTCCCCTCCACCCCCCCACCCCTCAGCGGCCCGCACTGAGCTGGCACCCAGGGGCTGAGGCTGAGGCAGACCCCGGGGGACCTGGACCCCATCTGGGGGGGTGTCCCTTGGGACCTAAAGGAAACCAGGCCAGCCTCTCTCCCACTGCCAGGGAGGTGGGCTGCCCCTTGCCGGCACCCACCGAGGGGGGCAGGACAGGCCTCTGTGCCCTCTGTCCACACGGACACCTCACCCCTGCTCCCGACCACAGCTCCTGGGGAGAGGCTGAGGCCTCCGGACATTCAAGGAAGAGCCCGCCCAGTAGCCCCTCCGAGGCGGGAGTTTAACCCCTCGGGCGGGGGCGGGGTGGGCAGGGGCGTCCAATCAGCCCCTGGGGGAAACGATGGCCGCCCAGGCTGCCCGGCCAGAGGGAGCCGGCTGCCCCCGCCGCCCACAAACCCCGAAGCAGCCCAGAGCTGATCCCCCTTTAAGTCCCAGGAATTTGGCTTGAGGCCCTGGAACCTGGGGCCCGACTTCCAGCTGGAGATTGGCCCCCGTCTTCACCCCCGCCCGCGCCCCTCCGGCCGATCCTGGCACCAAAAGCCTAATCCCAGATCAGCCTGGCGGCCCGTCCACCCACCTCACCGGACAGAAGCTGTTCCGAGGGGAGCCGCCTCCCGAGGCGGGCGTGGGGAAGGAGGCGCGTCACGCGGCCCGGCCGGGCTGGCTCAGCGCCACCGCCCGCGGCCACCGCGTCTGTCCGTGCCCGCCGCGTGCTCTGTGGGGAGATGGATGTGGAGCATTCGCAAATCCTGTGGCTTAGATGCTCCACCTGCTCTGAGGCCAGCACTTCCTGCTGTCCCTTTCCCATCAGCCCGCCTGGCCTGGGCCGGCTGAGCTCGGGTTCAGGGTGGAGAGCAAGAGATGTGTAAATAAGACAACTCCCCAGCCAGCACCCAGCACCCTGGGCACGGCGCTGTGCCCTCGGGGGCCCTGGTGGAAAGGTCGGGGGTCTGACTCGGGGGGGATGTTTTTCAAGAGCTTCCTGTGTGATTCCAAGCAGCAGCTGTAGCCCAGAGCACCACTGTTTGGTGACGGGACCCCCAGGGCCAGCCAGGGTCAGGGTGAGGACAAGACGACACAGCCCACTGGAGCAGAACAGTCCCCCCAACCCCCCGGGTCAGGGCTGTTCTGGGAACCCCCCCACCCCCACCCCCCACTCCACACCCCGACCTCAGTGCCCTGTGCTGGCCGTTCCTGTCTTCAGCGAGCAATCCTGGGGTGTTTCCGAAGCCAAGGGCTGCGCAGCCGTGCAGGGGTGGCTGACAGGTACCCAGGGGCACCCCAACCCAGGGAGCCCCCTCCTGCAAACTCGCCTGCAGCCCCGTGGCCTGGCACAGCCGGAGCGGCCGCTGCATCTGAGGCACGGGACCCGCAGCCCAGCGGCTCTGCAGACCGCTTCTCCCAGCTAACCCAGCTGCTGGGGACCGGCCACACTGGGACGGCCCCACCCCACTCCCCACCCAGGGAGGTGTTGGTTTGCACGTGTGTGTGTTGGGGGGGGGGGGGGCAGCAGGGCCCTATTAAGGGACGGACGCACCAAAGGGGCAGATGTCCGTGACCAAAATGGCCCCGTCCGGCCAGCCAGGCGGCCGGCGTGGGAGAGAGCGCTGCCAGCACAGCCCGCTGATGCTCCGAGGAGAACCCTCCGCTGCCCAGGCCAGGCCCGGCGGGAGGGGTGCCCTCCAGGGCGGGGCTCTGTTGGGCACCCTCCCTGCGGTGCCCAGGACGGTGGCACGGGCACAGGAGTGGGTACACACTGCCTGGGTGGCCTTTGGTGACATTTACCCTCCCAGGGAAGCATGCCAACCATGTCCCAGCCCAGAAATAACCTCCTCTGCGCCTCGGAAAGCCGATCCCCCCGTGGGGTGTGGTGCGGCTTCTGGGCCAGGCCGGGCTCCAGGGGCTCGGCCCCCGCCCCCAGCCTCGGCGTGGAGGGTGGGCACGGGCGTCCCTTGGAGTTTCCCGATCAGCAGCTCACACATCTGCGCCCCGGGAAGTCTGCCCCCCAGGCTGGGTGCAGGGCCCCAGGTGCCCCCGCCCGTGAGTCTGGAGGGAGGTGCTTGGGCCTTTTCCGGGCCGGGGATGGGCCCACCCCCGGCCTGGGGCCTCCTCCCGGTGCGGCCGGTGCCTGGCGCCCGGCAGGCTCTGCGGTGCGCCCCATCCTGCAGGGCTGGGGGCGGGGGGGCAGGTGTAGGGGGGAGGGGGGCGGGGAGGGAGCCGGACCCGGAGCTGCACGCCCCGGCCAGGCGGACGCGCCTTCCTCCGGCTTCCGGCCGGCGCTGGGGGCCGGGGCGGCGGGCGGCGGCGGGCGGCGGGCGGGATGCTCCGCCGGGGACGTGGGGGACGTGACCGCCGCCGGGGAGGAGCCGCCGTATTGCCTGGAGTAGCCGCCCGCCCGCCGCTACCGTAATAGCCTGAGCGCCACGTGCAGGGCGCGGGTCCGGCCGGGAACCCCCGGCTCCCGCTTCCGGTCCCTCCGCGGGGCGGCCCTCCCCCGGTGCTGGCACGGCGGCCCCGCGGCCCCTCCGCCGCTGGAACCGAGGCCGCGCCGGAGGAGCCAGACCCCGCCCCGCGCCCCGCGCCCCGCGCCCCGCGCCCCGCGCCCCGCGCCCCGCGCCCCGCGGGTCAGTGGCTGCGTGGAGGCTTCTCCATCGCCCCCCGCTGCCCCTCCCCACGTGGTGTCCCCGGAGTCAGGGGAGCCGGGTGGCCCCGGTGCGGCCCTGCCCCGGTCACCGGGGTCCCTCCAGAGCCCGCCGTGCCCAGGCCCCGTGCGCACAGGCGCGGGCACTGCCCGGAGTGTGCTCAGGGCCGGCGCCTGCCCCCGTGGGGGCCTCACCCGCCCACGGCCGGCCTCCGCCACAGTCCCCCGCCCCAGCACCCCCTGACCCGGCAGACCCGGGCCCCTCCCCGCCCCAGCACCCCCTGACCCGGCAGACCCCGGACCCCTCCCCGCCCCAGCACCCCCTGACCCGGCAGACCCCGGGCCCACCCGCACAGCACCCCCTGACCCGGCAGACCCCGGGCCCCACCCGCCCCAGCACCCCCTGACCCGGCAGGCCCCGGGCCCACCCGCACAGCACCCCCTGACCCGGCAGACCCCGGGCCCACCCGCACAGCACCCCCTGACCCGGCAGACCCCGGGCCCCACCCGCCCCAGCACCCCCTGACCCGGCAGACCCCGGGCCCACCCGCCCCAGCACCCCCTGACCCGGCAGACCCGGGCCCCACCCGCACAGCACCCCCTGCTCCTGGCTTCGCACAGCCCGCGGGCCCGGGGGCGCACCCGGCGGCCACCCGCTGACCCTCTGGCCTCCCAGCCGGCCATGGTGCCCACCGAGTCCCGGCCGCCCAGGCACCTGGGGCCGAGACCCTCTCCCGCCCCCAGTCCCTCTCCCGCCCCCAGTCCCTCGCCCGCCCCCAGTCCCTCTCCCGCCCCCCGAGGGGCGCGCCTCGGCCAGGCCTGGCCACCACGAGGGGCGGTGCGCCATCGACCCATTTCGCGTAAGTCAGCCGAGGCCCGCCCCGGCTCGGACCCGGGCCGCCGGCAGGCTTGGCCCGCGGACAGCCCCCTCTCCCCTCTCCCCTCCCTGGGGAGCGAACCCCACCAAATATAGCCCGCGGGCCGCCGGCTATTTATACCCGGGGCTCCCCCGCCGCCCAGAGGCCGCCGCCCGGCGGGAGCCCAGCCCGGCCGCCCGACGGAGGGGCGCCCGCCGGGCAGCGGGGGGGCGGCGGCCCGGGTCCCGGGTCCCAGGCCCCCGGCTCTCCGGGCCCCGGTCCGGGGCCGGGCCGCAGGGAGGGAGGCGGGTCCGAGCCCGCGCACCCGGACAGGGAGGAAGGGGCGAGGGGCGCACGCGGGGACTCCCAGGGCGCCGGCGGCCGGAGGGTCCCGGGTTCCAGCCCCGGCCCGGTCCCGGTCCCGCGCGGCGTCCGGCCGAGCCTACCTGCCCCGCCGCCGGCCGCGTCCGTCCGCCCCGCCGCCGGCCCGCGCGCTGGGGGCACCGCGCTCCCTCCGCTCGCCGGCGGCCCGGCCCCTCACGTCACGGCCGCTGGCGCCGCCCCGCGCCCCGCCCGCGCCCCGCGCCCCGCGCCCCGGGGGGGGGCCCGTGCGCCCCGACGGCCGCCGGCCCGGGACCCGCCGCCCGCCCGCCGCCCTCCGGCCCCTCGGGGCGCACGGCCCCCGGCTCGGCGAGGGGCGGGTCCCCGGAACCCCAGGGGCGGGGTGGCCGCGGTCCCCGCGGGGTTCCCACCGCCGGCCTCCCGGGGCCGCGCTCCCCCCGAACCTGCCGGTCCTCGGGGGCCGCCGGGGACCCGCGATCCGGGGCCGGGCCGGCGTCCTCCCAGCCTCCGTTCCGCCGCCGCTCAGGCCGCGCCCCCCTCGCGCACCCCGAACCCGAACCCGGACGCGGGGAGGTGGAGGCGGGGCCGCCGGTCGGAAGCCGGTGCTCGGGCCCCACTTTGTCCTCCGCAGCTGGACAAGCTCCGCTGGAGAAGCAGCCGCGGGGTGGCTTTGGGTGGGGTGGGGGGTGGGGTGGCTTTGGGTGGGGTGGGGGGCGCAGGAGCGGAGCCGGGACCCCAGGCACACTTTCCACCTAACCTGGACAATGGCCCCCAAGTCTCCCAGCGGGGGCGAGGCCTGGCGGTCCGGGCTTTGTCACAGGAGCCCAGCTGGCCCAGAACTGAGCCTCAGTGGCCGGTCACCCCTCCAGAGGCCGGTGGCCCCCCACCCCCAAGAAAAGGAGGGGCAAAGTCGGCCTCCTGGCCCCGCCCCATCCACTATCCGACGCCCCTTCTGAGACACCAAGTCCACTGAGGTCTCTGCTTTTTTAAAAAAAAAATTTTTTTTATTGAATTCAGAGAGGGAGAGAGAAACATCCATGATGAGAGAGAATTATCCATCCGCTGCCTCCTGCACGCCCCAGACAGGGGATGGAGCCTGCAACACCCTCTGTAACCAGGTCTGTGCCCTGACCAGGACTCGAACCCTGACCTCCCGGTTCATAGATCGATGCTCAGCCACTGAGCCGCGGGGCCGGCCTCTGCCTTTATCTTGGATGCCGAGACCCCGCCCTGCTCCGGCCCACCCTGTCCCTGTTGGTGGAAGTCACTGTGCCGGTCCCCTCAGGCCGGAGTGGCCCCCAGGACCACCCCCTGGCGGCCCCCCTTCCCAGGGCGCCTCTGTCTGGAGGAGATGGACGGCGGAGGGCCCTGTGTGCGCAGACGGAGGGGTTCCGAAGATGCCGGGAACCCGGAGAAGCCCCTGAGGGTCAAGGCCCCCCCGGAGGGCGTGGGACAGACCCACCAGGGCCAGGGGACCTCTGGGCCTCCCTATGGCTCCAGGCCCGTGGCGCTCCGTGGACAGGACCGGGCGGAGCAGGCTGGGTGGGGTGAGGAAAGCTGAGTCAGGGCACCCGCATGCCTGCCGCCCGTGACCCCTGCCCTGAGGTCCAGGCTCCTGGCCCTGGTCTCCTCGGGGACCCGGCGCACAGCCAGTCTTTGCCCTCCCTCCACGCCTGCGGCCGGCCGCAGTGTCCCCGCTGCCGGCTGGAGCAGCAGCCCGGGCACCGGCCGCTGCGGTTCCCTCCCATCTCCTGGAGCTCCGGAACAATTAACATATTAACCAGCTCCCAGAAAGACTAACCTATTAACTGCTCCGCCAGCCCGGCCTCGGGCAGAGGCCAGACCCCCAGCCCGGCCTGACTCAGCGGGGCTCCCTGCCCGGGTGGGTGCTAGGATTGGCTGTGCAGGAGGGGGTGGGTGTCACACTCAGCAACCCTCCTCTCCCCCGCGCCCCACCCTCTGCTCCAGGGGTCTGGATTGGCCTGTTCTGGGCGTAAATGTGTGACAGGCTGCTTCCACTTAGCACCAGCTCCCCAGGTTCCTCGCGTGCAGCTTCATCACTCCGTTCCCTTTTTTTTTTTTTTTTTTTTTTTGGTTAATCCTCACCCGAGGCTATTTTTCCATTGATTTTGGTCCACGGCCGACCCTGCATCCACTGAGCCAAACCAGCCCGGGCACTTCATTCCTTTCTTCGGCCGAATGATTCCATCCATCCATCCCCCTGCATGGAGGGCCACATTCATCTGTGGATGGACATTTAGGTCATTTTTCAGTTTTGTTTTGTTTGTTTTCTTGGTTTCTCTCTCTCTCTCTCTCTTTTTAAATCCTCACCAGAGGCTATTTTCCCATTGGTTTTTAGAGAGAGTGGAAGAGATAGGGAAAGATAGGGAAACACATCGATGGGCTGCCTCCTGCAGGAGCCCGGACCCGGACCCGGGCCGGGGAGGAGCCTGCCACCGAGGTACATGCCCTTGACGGGAATCGAACCCGGGACTGATGCCTGATCCACTGAGGCAAACCAGCTAGAGCACTTTTCATTTTCTTAGCGAGGGGGAGGGATAGGGAGAGGGAAAGAGAGAGAGAGAGAGAGAGAGAGGGAGAGGGAGAGGGAGAGGAAGAGAAACATTGATGAGAGAGGGGGCATCCATTGGCTGCCTCCTCCACACCCCCAACTGGGGACAGAGCCTGGAGTCAACCAGGGCAGGCGCCGAGACTGGGGATTGAACTCGTGACCTCTCTGTGCATGGGATCCCCAACCAACCAAGCCGCACCGGGCGGGCTACTCTCACCTTTTTGCCCTCAAGAACAACATATTCCTGCCGAAAACCGGTTTGGCTCAGTGGATGGAGCTCGGCCTGCAGACTGAAAGGTCCCAGGTTCGATTCCTGTCAAGGGCATGTACTTTGGTTGCGGGCACATCATCAACGTTTCTAGCTCTATCCCTCTCCCTTCCTCTCTGTAAAAAAAAAATCAATAAAATATATTTTTTTAAAAAGAAGAAGAAGAAAAAGAACAACAACAACAACAACACGTCCCTGACAAGTCTCTGTGGACCTGCCTCCTTCCTCTTGGGTACAAAGCCGGCGAGGGCTGCTGGGTCACACAGTCCCTCCCACTGGGCTTTCTGAGGAACCGCGCGCCACCCCCAGAGGGCAAGGCCTTGCTCAACCTTCCTGTGCCCACCGCAGCCCCTTCCCGTGAGTCAGCACCACTGCGCCCCGCCAGCCGCGGGGGCGGGGAGGCGGGGGGGCGGGCTAGGGCCACACAGGTTCTTGGTTTCCCTTTGGTTCTTCCCATTCCTTTAATATATATAATTGATTTTTTAGAGAGAGGAAGGGAGAGGGATAGAGAGTTAGAAACATCTATGAGAGAGAAACATCGATCAGCTGCCTCCTGCACACTCGCAAGTGGGGATGTGCCCACAACCAAGGTACATGCCCTTGACCGGAATCGAACCTGGGCCCCTTCAGTCCGCAGGCCAGCACTCTATCCACTGAGCCACACTGGTTAGGGCTTAACTATATTTTTATTGATTTCAGAGAGGAAGGGAGAGGGAGAGATAGAAACATCAATGATGAGAGAGGATCATTGATCAGATGGCTCATGCACGTCCCACACTGGGGATTGAGCCCATAACCTGGCATGTGCCCTGACCAGGAATTGAACCGTGACCTCCCAGTTCATAGGGTGACCCTCACCCCCTAAGCCACGCCGGCCGGGCTGGTTTCCTCCTGGAGAAGAGGGGCAGAGGGTGGACCTCCCGGTCTCTGGGTTGGGTTACGCCCTAAGAACCAACAGCCCGAGTAGCCTTTTGCTCACAGTCTGCACTCTATGCAGCGGGCAGGACGGCAAGGAAGGTGGGCGCCAGCCCCCCTTCAGACAGCCCGGGGGGGTCCACGTGGCCGGGTGCCCCACATGGCGCTCACCATCGGGGCATCTCTCACTGGACTGTCCTGGGGCCCTGGCAGCGCTCTCTGGTCTGTGATCTCAGGGAAGCAGCAGTGTGGGCCCTGAACCCCTTGTCCCTCCCGGGAGCGCTGTCCTCCCCCCACCAGAGTCCCTTACTGGTTGGTCTGGGGGCCCTGAGGGCCAGCCTGCTGCCTGGTGGTTCGCAGGCACCCCTTGTTCCTGAGGGCAGGGGCCATCTTGCTGCCATCAGGAGTCTGGCCCACAGCGTGTGTGTGTGTGTGTGTGTGTGTGTGTGTGTGTGTGTGTATGGGGGGAGGGGGCATCTCTGTCCTCACTGACCCCACCTTCCTGTTCACATGGGCCCACCCCTTTGATCACGGGCTGCTCTCCAGTTTCACCTTTGATCACGTGACCACACTCTCCTGTTCACGTGACCACGCCCTCACTTGGCCACACCTGTGTTCACTGAACCCCTTTCCACCAGGACTCTGCCAGGGGCGGTTTGCCCGGCCATCTGTGTCCCCCCGCCCCCCTCTCTGGAGGCAGCCTCACAGGCACTGGTGGTGGGAAGTGTGGGGTCAGCGGTGAGCAGAAAGTGCACCTTTCTGGTCCTGGCACTCCGGAAGCCTCAACCAGTTGTGGGGGAGGGTATCAAGGAGAGAGGCCATGCTGTGCCAGGGCCACCTTTGGGGTCAGGGTTAGGGGCCAGAGATGGTGAGCTGTGGTGCTCATAGTTGTTGTTAGGATTTCGCCTTATTAAAAAAAAACAAAACACATTTTTATTGATTTGAGAGAGGAAGGGAGAGGGAGAGATGGAGACATCAATGAGAGAGACAATCATGGACCGGCTGCTTCCTGCACATGTCCCACTGGGGATTGAGCCTGAAACCCGGCATGTGCCTGATGGGGAACTGAACTGTGACCTCCAGGTTCACAGGCTGATGAGCCACACTGTTAATGAAAAATAAAAAACACAAACAAACATTGAAACCTGTAAAGAATTTTTTGTGAGTTTATTTGAGCCAACCTGTCGACATATGCCGGGAAGCAGAACCTCAATGAATTGAGATAATGCTCCGGAGAATGGCGGGTTACACCTGTGTTTATACATTTCTGTCAAAGGAAAGAGACGTAGGTGAGTTACATGAAACTCATTGTTGATAGATTAAGGAGGTGGGATAAAGCAAAGCAGGGAAACCTCTGGGACAGGGTGAAAGTGAAATTCTCTTACAGAGGTGGATACAGGATACTCTAAGGTAGTAATTAACAGTTGACAATTAACTTGATAACAGTCACAATGAGGGAATGTCCAGGTGCCATTGGTTGTGCCCTGAGGGGTCCGGGGTAAAAAGGAAGTTACAAGTTACCCAGATACCTCACTGGTATGTTATCTTAGAGGCCAAAAGGCAAATGGGCTCAGGAAAGATCTTTGTCAGGGAAAATATTGGCCTAGGGCATGACTTCCCACTATCACCCCTCCCCTGAGCTGTCAGGTCAACATGTGGCTGCTTTTGTCCACACACACCATGGGGCCCCGTTACTGGGACTGAACCAGTACCCTTATAGAGCACATGTGTTGTTTGTTTGTTTTTAATATTGATTTTTTTACAGAGAGGAGGGGAGAGGGATAGAAAGCCAGAAACATCGATGAGAGAGAAGCATCGATCAGCTGCCTCCTGCACAACCCCCACTGGAGATGTGCCCGCAACAAAGGCACATGCCCCTGACCGGAATCGAACCTGGGACCCTTCAGTCCCCAGGCCGACGCTCTATCCACTGAGCCAAACCGGTTTCGGCTAGAGCACTTGTTTTTTGACCCGCAAAGCAATGGGGAAGGGAGGGTGCCACCCCGGTTTTATAGAGAAGCAAACCCAGTCCCAGAAAGCTATAGCAAGGCAGGCCAAGGAGCTGGGATTTGAACCGGGCTCTGTCACAGCAAGTCAAAGGTCAGGGCCCCTCTCCAGCTCCTCCGGTGGGCCACAGCTTTTTCCCACGTCTTCCCCTTGACAGGCTCCCTCAGCCACCTCCCACGCTGCCTGGCTCATCCACCTGCCTCTGACCTTGGACTCCTCCCGGACCTCTCTCTCTCCAGAGCTGCCTCCGACGGGGTGGGACGCTCGGGAACCAGCCCCGGGCAGCAGGCTTGCCACCCGGGTGGGGTCCACACAGACGGGCAGGAGGGGCCGGGCCAGGGCTGGGCAGGAGGTCCCAGCCTCCGTGCCACCAGCGCCCGGGGCCACCGCCGGGCGGGGCCGCCGTGCCCTCCCGCCCCCCTGGACCAGCTCAGAGGCTGGGCCGGGCGTGCCGGCCGCGGCTCCGGGTGCCTGCCAAGGTGGGTGCTTCTCCCTGAAACGTGTCGCTGAACCCGCGACCTAACGCGCCAGCTGGGCGTGCACCCGAGCGGGCAAATTCTCACCAACCAAACCGGGCCCCGGCGCCCCACGCGGGAGACCGGCCGGCTGGCGCCCGCTGCCCCGCCCCGCCGCGGGCAGCCCCGGCCCCGCGTGCGCCCCGGCCCGCGCGCCCGCTCAGGTCCACCCTCGGGGAGCTCGCTTCCGGGCGCCCCGAGCTCAGCTGGCGAAGCCTCAGCCGCCTCCCGCCCACCCCGCCACCCCCGCGGCGGCCCGGGTCCTCCTCCCGGGGCTGACCCCGCTAGAGTCGGCGGGGACCCCACGCGCCCCTGGACGCCCGGGTGACAGGCGGGGTGCGGCGCGGCGGGCGGAACCGGAAGAAGTCCGGGTTGTGTTTCTGGCCGGCGGGATCCAAGCGCTGCACCGAGCTCGCCCGGACCCCAGCGGGCGGACTCGCGTTGCTATGGCAACGGGGCCGGCCGAGCGGTGGCGCCGGGCGGGCGTTCCGGGCGAGGTGAGGGCGCGGGCGCGGGCGCGGGGCGCGGGCGCGGGGGAGGGAGGGAGGGGCCTGCACTCGCCGCTTCCGGCCGCTTTCCTCGGAAAACCTCGGGGCTTTGACGTCCCGCCCAGTCTGCGCCCCCAGAGCCCCGGCGGGGTCGGGTAGGGCCCCCCGCAGGCCCCGCTCGGCAGCCCCCGCGGCGCCAGCCACGGAGAGCCGGGCCCGGGCCGCCTGTCCGGGGCGGCGAGTCCGGGGGCCCAGCCACCCCGGCGCGGACCTGCGGCTCTGACCGCCGGAGCCCTGGTGCACCGTTAGCGGCTCCGCCCCGCCGCCCCCCGCCCCGGCCCCCTGACCCCTGACCCAGGGCCACCGGGAGAGGGACCCTGGCCCGGCCCCCAGCCCCCTGACCCAGGGCCACCGGGAGAGGGACTCTGGCCCGGCCCCCGGCCCCCTGACCCAGGGCCACCGGGAGAGGGACCCTGGCCCGGCTCCCATCCCTCTGACCCAGGGCCACCGGGAGAGGGACTCTGGCCCGGCCCCAAGCCCCCTGACCCAGGGCCACCGGGAGAGGGACCCTGGCCCGGCCCCAAGCCCCCTGACCCAGGGCCACCGGGAGAGGGACCCTGGCCCGGCCCCCAGCCCCCTGACCCAGGGCCACCGGGAGAGGGACCCTGGCCCGGCCCCCAGCCCCCTGACCCAGGGCCACCGGGAGAGGGACTCTGGCCCGGCCCCCGGCCCCCTGACCCAGGGCCACCGGGAGAAGGACTCTGGCCCGGCCCCCGGCCCCCTGACCCAGGGCCACCGGGAGAGGGACCCTGGCCCGGCTCCCGGCCCTCAGCCGCTCAGGTCCCTCTGTTTTGTGGAACGGCCTCGGGGAGGCGTGAGGCCGGGTGCTCAGGGGGAAGCTGCTCAGGCCCTGCGAGTGAGCTCAGTCCTGGTTTCCGAGGACGGAGGCCTCCCCCCTCCACAGCGGCTCCTGTGCAGCCTCCTGGTGTCATTGCCGCGCACCCTCATGGGCAGCAGGCACAGGCCTGCGGGTGGGAGACGCCCACTCACTCCCTCTGCTGCATCCCTTCGATCTAGGCCTCAGTCTTCACGTGACCCCCTCATTGCTCATGTGTCCACCCTCACCTGTTCACGTGGTCCCACATCCTGGTTCACATGAACACCTCTCCTGCCTATGTGGCCCGCCCCCTTGTCCACGTGTGCACTTCCAGCCGGTCACGTGGCCCTGCCCCCTTGTTCTCGTGATGGAAATTGTTAGTGGCCTGTTTGGGGTGAGGCACGGGTGAGGGGCCCCAAGTGGAAGGGGTGGGGTTGGGAGTGGGGGAAGGCGAAGGGAAGGGCTGGGCCTTTTCTAGGGTCCACTTGTTGATTTCCTGGAAAAACCTTGGGACTTTGAAGTCCGGCATAGTCTGTGCACTCAGAGCCCGCCGGGACTGGCAGGAGCCCCGCTGGCCGCTGAGCTGCGCCGTGCCCTGCTGGTCTGTCCTGCAGACGCTCGCCCTCGCCCCACTGCGGCGCCTGCAGATTTACTCACGTTTGGAAAGCAGCGCAGAATGTTCCCTCTGCCGCGATCCCGCAGCCTCTACGTTAACGAGCAGTCGGTTTGGCAGCATGAGAAATGAACACGCACACAAACCCCAGTCCAGGGCACAGGATTCGCTCCGCTGGTCCCACCACGACCATCCTCGCTTTCCTCTCTGCTTCAGTCTGGAGCGATCACAGGCTCGCTGTGAATTTAGGAGTCAGTGGCTGCAGCATGGGTGTGGGCCTCTGACGTGTCCTCGTGATTAACAGTCACGCCAAGGTACGAAAGCCTCAACAGTCTGTGTCGGTGTCTCTCGGCAGCAGGCGCCTCGTGCCACTTCCCTGTTCCTCACAGGCACCTGTGTGGGGTGCCCCCGGGCCCTCCGCCGGCTCACCTCCCCCTTTGGAAGGCGATCTGCGGGAGAGGCCTCGGGCCGAGGGAGCTGGCCGTAACCGGCTGCCGGCACTGACGTTAGCACCCACCAGGTGCTTCCCGTCACCAGGTGGGGATGTTTCCCGTTTTTCCTCCTACAGTTCCTCGCTGGGTTTCCATGAGAGAGGCCGCTCTGCACGGCTGCACACGTATCCCACCTTTGATGTCACTTAGACGTTCTAGCATCCTCCCCCCAGGTCAGGGCCCACCGCTCTCCTTCGGTGCCGCTGGCACGGCCCAGCCTCTGCGCACATCCTTCCTGGCACCTTGTTTCCGTGCAGAGAGGAGCCATTTTTCCTCTCAGTGCTGAGAAGGTGGTTAGAAACCAAGGTCTGGCTGTGGCACGTCATTGCCGCTGACGTCACTGCTTTTGGCTTTCTCCGTGGGCAGAGCTCAGGAACGTGCTTGTGTGCACTTCACGCACCGAGTCGCTTTCTGTACCCACGTGCCTGGGGGGCTGGAAGCTCTGTCCCACTGACACCCGCAGTTCTAGTCCCTGGGCACCCTCACCCCATGGCCCCCTCTAAACCGCTCCATTCTCCGCGGTTGACTCTACCTGGTCAGCCCCAGGCCACACAAGAAGTGGTTCAGAATTACCAGCCGGCACTGCTGTGGAAAGCAAACCTGCTAACTAGGCTGAGACACTAGCGCGTGGGTTTTTGATCTTTGGAATATGGAGTCAAAGTGCTGATTACGTGTGGGATCCCCCCCCCCCCCCCTCAGACCGGGCATTTCCGGAGCTTCCCATACCGGGCAGGTAAACTTACAACACAAAAAGGGTGGGAAGCTCAGCGTTTTACAGGTGAGAACCCGGAAGTGCTGGGAGGACCTGGGGGCCTGTCCCTCCCCTGCTGGCACGGTTTCCCGGGAAGCAAAACCGTGTGCTTCCTCCTGGAAGGCGGTGCTTGCTGGGGAGGCGCTGGCTGACAGGGCAGGTGCAGCCTTCGGCGGGATCTGCACAAGCAGGCTGCTGACGGGGCGCGCACACAGGCCAGGGCGGTGGGCCGGTGTGGACCGTCGGCGCTGGCTTCTCAGAGGCAGCTGGAAGTGCAGAGGGAGCCATGGTGGCGACATGGGCCCGACTCTGGGGTCTTTGTGCTCTGGGGTCTTTGTATTCTGTGCCAAACACGTTCAATTTTATCTTCAGAATGGCCAGGAGCCCGGGGCTCGGATCACGCGGTTGGGTTTCTACAGGAGAAGGGCAGCTCCGGAGGGTGGCCATGTGCCCGATGGTGGACAGCACAGGGCAGGATGGGAGGGAGCCGTGGGCCTGCTCTCGGCACCTGTCCAAGGCCTCGCAGCAGGCGTGCCCTCGGTGTCGTGTTGCTGAAGTCCCGCTCTGTCCCTGTGAGTGTGACAGACAGCGGTGGCCTGTGTGCGCGCCGGCTTCTGTGGACAGGCCTGCCAGACCCAGACCTCACCGGCACCACGGCCACCTGGGCTCCTGGCCATTCCTGTGCCATCACTGGCTCTCCCCCCGGGCCTCTGCCACCTGCTTTATCCCATGTCCGGGCTTCCCGGATCCTAGGCTCTGCCACCAGGGCGGGACCACAGGCCATGTGATGTGGGTCACCTGTGACATGAGTTGCATGCATGTTGCCTAGGACACGCGTCACGTATGTGTGTTGCTTCGTACATGCCGCAATGCGTGACACTCCTGTCATGTGTGTCACTTTGACAAATGCCCGGTATGTGTTAATTCTGGCGTGTGTGCCTTGTTTATGGAATGTTCCACATGTCACTCCAGGCACTCATGCCATTTTGAACACGTGTCACTCCCTACATGTATCACCTTGATGCACATTACATGTGCCACTTTGGGCATGCGTGTCATTTTCGACACTCACTTTGGATATGTATGTCCTTCTGAAGTCATTCCTAATGTTTGTGTCATCTGTGACATGTGTCCCATGTGTGTTGTTTCTGGCCTGTTTGGCACTGGTGATGTGTGTTGCTCATGATGTGTTGTGTGTGCCCCTTTTGAAAGGTGTGTCACGTGTGTGCCACTTAGGACACTCGTGGTTGGGGCATGGTGTGCCCTTGACCTGCTAGGCCCTGGGGGAGCTGCCGCGTGGGGCTCCGGAGTTCACAGTGCGGCCATCAGCGGGGAGCCGGCCCCGAGCTCTGTGTGAGGACAGTGCCTCCCTCAGGAGCCCGTGCCCTCTCTCCCTGCAGCTGCCACCATGCTGCCGCCGCCCTCGGAGCAGGCCCTGAGCGAGCTGCTGGCTCGCAAGGAGGAGGAGTGGCGGGCGCTGCAGGCCCAGCGCGCCCAGCTGCAGGAGGCGGCTCTGCAGGACGCGCAGCGCCGGCTGGAGGAGGCCGAGGGGAGGCTGCGGCGCCTGCAGGAGGACTTCCTCTACAACCTGCAGCTGCTGGAGGAGCGGGACCGGGAGCTGGAGCGCTACGACGCCGCCTTCGCCCAGGCGCAGAGGCTGCAGGAGGCCAGGCAGGCCGAGGCGAGTGAGCTCAAGATCGAGGCGGCCAAGCTGCGGCAGGCGCTGGCCACGGAGGCGCAGCGGCGGGAGGACCTGCAGCAGCAGCTCCAGCTGAAGCTGCAGGAGCACCGCCTGGCGCTGGAGCGGGTCCACAGGTGGGACACTGAGCCCCCTCACACGCCGGCCTGTGGGTGCCGGGCTCATTCCCACTGGCCACCCCACTCCACCCCACCGGGTCCAGCCTCTCCGGAACAGGCAGCGTCTCCGTCATGCTCACCGTAGTGAGACGCTGACATCAGGCCATCCTGCTCCTGGTAAACAGGACCCTGTGGCCTGGGCCAGCGTGCTCAGTGGGCGGCGTCAGCCCACACACCGAGACGTCCCTCTTGGGTTCTGGTCAAAGCACAGGCCCATGGTGTGCAGGCTCCGGGTGGGTGTACGTGCTGCTCTGGGCCCTGCTGAAGCCGCCCCTGCCAAAGCAAAGCACCAGCTCACACTCATGGCTCCTGGCTGCGTCCTCTGAGCGCTGCTCATGGGGCTCCTCTGATGCTCTTGTCCTTGCCAGCGACAAGAACGCGGAGGTCGACCGCCAGCGGGAACAGTACGAGAAGCTCAAGTGGCAGCTGGAGAGGAAGCTCCAGGAACTGGATGGCGAGCTGGCTCTGCAGAGGCAGGTAGGAGGCGCCTGGCCCTGCTCGGACTGCCAACCACCGGTAACTCTGTCCTCCGTGGGATCCCAGCTGAAGGGCTGCGGCCACTGTGGGGGTCGCAGTGTGCAGAGCTGGGACCTGGGCTTCCCCTGAGGGTGGGTGGATGTAGACAGAGGAGCTGTGGGGGCTGAACCTCGGGGTGAGGCCAGGTCAGGGGGGCACTTGGGCTGCAGAGCCCTGGCAGGGGGCAAGTAGGAGAGGTCCCCAGGGGCTGCATGAGGTGAGGACAGGCTGGCCGTGGCTGCAGCAGCATTGCCCGGGTTCTGGTCCTGGGCTGACTTCCCTCGGTCACAGTCCGGGCTCCGCCTGCCCCCTGGCGGCCACAGCCTGCAGAGCTCTGTGCAGAGGGCAGTGCTTGGGCCTGTAGCACCTCAGCACGAGTGAATGCAAGGATGCCCACATTCCGGTTCCAGGAGGGCTACTCATGTGACCCGGGTACTTCGTTTTGCTCCTCAAAGAGTACAAACAGAAAAGGGTCGGTTTTTCAGTCCCACCTGCAGTGCCTGAGGCCCCGTCCACCCTGAGAGCGACAGCGGGCATTCATGACGGGCAGGTGTGGGGCCCAGCCGCGGGCTCCCTGCGTCCCAAGTCACGAGGCTCAGCTCCCACGGCTCCTCTGTCTACACCCACCACCCTCTGGGGAAGCCCAGGTCCCAGCTCTGCACACTGGGACCCCACCCTGACCACAGCCCAGCTGCGCGCTCACGGGAGGCGGAGCCAGTGAGCCTGAGAGACGGGACAGAGGCCAAAGCGCTGGGCTCCCGGCTCCCGTTCCTGCAGGCAGGACCTGACGGGTGGCCCGGCTGTCACTTTGGGATCCTGGGGGCAGGAGCCTCTTCCCAGCAGGAGGGACCCAGGAGAGGCGGCTGCAGGGGCTGCAGGGACAGGCCGGGGGCAGCTGTGCAGTGGCTGCAGCCGGCGGGACCGGGAGGCTGTCCAGGGGAGGAAGGTCGAACTGCGGGGTGCGTCCTGGGAAGGGGTGCCACTAAGAAGACGGGAGGGAACAGGACAGACACACAGGGAAGCACAGAGGAGGGTGGGAGGAGGCTGCTTCAAATGCCAGGAGAAATGGCGCTGGACGTGCTGGGAGCGAGCGCTGGGATGCGTACTGCAGGGTGGGTGGGGGCGGATTGTCACCGTCATGGTCTATGGCAGTGGTCGGCAAACTGCGGCTCTCGAGCCACATGTGGCTCTTTGGCACCTTGAGTGTTTAGCAAAGGCCAGCTTAGGAGTACCCTAATTACGTTAACAACAATGTGCCTACCTATATAGTTTAAGTTTAAAAATTTGACGTCACCGAAACCGGTTTGGCTCAATGGATAGAGCGTCGGCCTGCGGACTGAAGGGTCCGGGTTCGATTCCAGTCAAGGGCATGTGCCTTGGTTGCGGGCACATCCCCAATGGGGGGTGTGCAGGAGGCAGCTAATCGATGTTTCTCTCTCATCGATGTTTCTGACTCTCTGTCCCTCTCTCTTCCTCTCTGTGAAAAATCAACAAAATATATATTTTTTAAAAAGTTCAGGAAATAAAAATAACTTTAAAAAAATGTTTGGCTCTCAAAAGAAATTTCAATCATTGTACTGTTGATATTTTGCTCTGCTGCCTAATGAGTTTGCCGACCACTGGTCTATGGCATCTGCCTTTAGAACGAGCCGTGGGCGAAGCTGGGAAGGCCCGGCGAAACGGGCAGCGTGGGGTAGAGTTGCCCAACCAGTTGCCTGTCTGTCGTAGCAAGAAAGCAGCAGGCCAGAGGAGTGACGCTGGTGGTGGGAGTGAGCCCAGCTCGTGGAGACGCACAGGACCCTCGGCAAAGCCGTTGGGAGTGGTGGTCCGGCAGGGCTCGTGTCTGGTCCTCAGTTTTACACTTCGCCCTGGGCTGCCTGCAGCTCAGTGTGTGCAGGGCAGAAAGCAAGGATTGCAGCTGCTGGACAGCCTGCCACCAGACCGTGCGCTCCGAGATGCCTGAGGCTCCTGTGCACCCTGGTCCGGCTGGCCCGCCGCTCACCCTCCCCCCCCCCCCCACCCTCACCCCAGGAGCTGCTGCTGGAGTTCGAATCTGAAGTGCAGAAGCGGGAGCAGGGGTTCCGGCTGCACGCCGACAGCATGAGCAGCACCGTCCTGACCCACGAGCTCAAGGTAACGGCGCGTCTGCCAGGGCCTCTAGTGGTGAGGTCGCCACACGAGGGAGGGCCTCTTCCTTTGCACGGAGCCCCCACTCGGCCAGGGCCTTTAGCACGGAGGCGAGGACCAGCCTGAGGGGAGGGAGCTGTGCAGGGGAGGTGAAAGGGGGCACGCCTGGCCCGGCCCAGCAGCCCTGGCTGGGGCTAGTGGGATGGAAGCCCAGCCCTAGTGGTCAGCCTCCCCCAGGCCTGCAGTCCATGGGCAGCGCTCGCCACCAGGGGCCCCAGGACCCTGGTGGTTCTCCGTAGCTGGAGCCCATCCCTAGTCTCAGTTCCTGGAATAGACACCAGAGCCCGTGGGCCCCTCCTGCCCCAGGGCCAGCAGGCATCCAGACCGCAAGGCTGGGCTGCCCACAGTGACCCTCACCCGGCCACTGTGGGGTCTTCCGAATGCCAGGGGAGAGACTTGTGGGGGTCCCCTGTGCTCCGCAGCAGGGAGGACACCCCTGTAAGGAGGCCGCGGGCGGGGTGCTGTGGAGTCCCAGCTGCAGGCCCTCCCCACCTGCTGTACCAGTGGGTTCCAGACCCCAACACGCTGCCCCGGGCAGCAGAGCTCACGCCGGAGCTGTTCAGGGCAGCAGCTGTTCCGCCCCCAGATGTTAGTCGAGGAAACTGAGGCAGAGAGGTTACTTTATTTATTTATTTTTAAATATATTTTATTAATTTTTTACAAAGAGGAATTGAGAGGGATAGAGAGTTAGAAACTTCAATGAGAGAGAAACACCGACCAGCTGCCTCTTACACACTCCCCACTGGGGATGTGCCACAGCCAAGGTACATGCCCTTGACTGGAATCGAACCCTGGACCTTCCAGTCCACAGGCCGACGCTCTACCACTGATCCAAACCGGTTTCGGCCAGAGAGGTTACTTTAAAGTGAAGTGTGCGGCCGGGATTTCAGGCATGTTCTCTCAACCTCCACCTGCAGGTGTGAGTCCAGAACTAGTATTCACACCACAGGAGAGGGAGTGAAGCAGAAACACTGGCCGCTGGGTCACGTGGCCCCGTGGGGTGTGGTGCTGTCCCAGGGCCGTGGGCCCCCGGGGGAGCCGCCGGCATCCTCTCCCAACCCCGGTGGGTGGTGCTCACAGCCTCGTCCTGAAGCCTCTTCCTGTCTCAAGGTGAAGCTTCTGACCAAGGAGCTGGCGGCGCTGAGAGAGGCCAGGGCCCAGGCGGCCGAGTCCCTGCAGGACGCGCAGGCGGCCAAGGCGGAGCTGGAGGAGCGGCTGCAGCGAGCTGCCTGGGAGCTGCGGGACCTCGCCGCCGTGAAGGACGCCCGGTGCGGTCTCTTCCGGGTCCGGGGGGGCCTGGCCGACGGCGGCGGCTTTCCACTCACACTGGGCTCTTCTCAGGATAAAAGACTTGGAGGACAAGCTCCAGTCGGTGCAGCTCACCCGGAACACGGAGCAGGAGACGTTCCGAAGGAAGTGAGTGTTTCGGCCCCGTGTCCATGGCGTGGCCGACCTGGGCCTGCGGCAGGGATGCCGTGAGCGCCGGCGCGGGAGGGCGGTGGAGAGGCCCCGTTCGCCTCGCCGTGTTTTCACGTGTGCATCCAGAACCTCTTACACTGGGAACTGGAATAGTTGAGAACGAGTGTCATTTCCAGCACCTTACGGTACTGTCATCGAGAGCTAAGCTGCCCCCTAACATGACCTAGGCGCCCTGGCGTGTCACACCCACTTCCGTTACATTAAAAGTGCAGCCCGGCCGGCTGGCGCAGTGGTTGAGCCTTGACCCAGAAACCAGGAGGTCACAGAGGTCACAGTCAGAGCACAGGCCCAGGTTGTGGGCTCCATTCCCAGGAGGAGGTGTGTAGGAGGCAGCCGCTCCATGATTCTCCCTAGTCACTGACGTTTCTCTCTCCCTGTCTGATCTCACTAAACCCGTATTTAAAATGCGGAGCCCAGCCGAAACCGGTTGGGCTCAGTGGTAGAGCGTCGGTCTACAGACGAGGGTCCGGGGTTCTATTCCGGTCAAGGGCATGTACCTTGGCTGTGGGCACATCCCCGGTGGGGGGGTGGGGGGTGGTGCAAGAGGCAGCTGGTCAATGTTTCTCTCTCATCGACATTTCTGGCTCTCTATCTCTCTCCCTTCCTCTCTGTAAAATATCAATAAAATACATAAAAATAAATAAATAAATAAATATTTTTTAAAAATTAAATTAAGTGCAGAGCCCACATTTTTTTAAAATAAATATTTTATTGAGTTTTTACAGAGAGGAAGAGAGAGGGATAGAGTTAGAAACATTGATGAGAGAGAATCATCGGTCAGCTGCCTCTTGCATATCCCCTACTGGGAACGTGCCCGCAACCAAGGTACATGCCCTTGACCGGAATCGAACCCGGGACCTTTCAGTCCACAGGCTGATGCTCTATCCACTGAGCCAAACCGGTTTCGGCGGAGTCCACATTTTGGCTGTGGAAGCTTCACTGCCCTCCCGTCCCTGCTCCTCCCAGGCAGTGTTATCCGGTAGAATGGCGCCCCCTGCGGGCAGCAGGCACATGTTCAAAACCAAAACAGACTTGGCTCTGCTCCTAAATGAAGGTGTTATGTTTACAAAACAACAGGAAGACCATACCGTCAGGAATGCTAAGAGGCTGTCGTGTCCTCTCCTCGCGGGCCTCTTCTACCAAATGGCACGCCCCTTCGTGGGCTGCCTGCGTCCCCCACCTGCCAGGTGGGTGCTGCCGGCTCCGGCAGCACCTCACGTGACGTGCCAACTGTGTTAGACCATGTGCCAGAGAAGAGGCAGTGCACGCAGTGGGCAGTGTCGTTACTCACAGTTCTCGAGAGTTAGAGACGAGGCTTCACAAAGACTGTGCCGAGGGCCTGATGCTCTCCTCCTCAGAGGGGCCCTGGAGCCACGGGCCCTGGAGGCTGAGACGAAACAGAGCCTGCGCTTCTGCACCCGAGGGCCCGGGCCCACCCAGTGCTCCGCGTCCCGGGAACGCGCGCACACTCAGTGCTGTGGGCCGGGCGGCTGTGCGGGCTCCTCCCCGCAGCTGTCTGTAGGGCCGGGAGCGGTGTCCTCAGAACGCGGCCTGGAGCGCCGAGTGAGACAGGAAGGGGCTGGCCCTGGGAGCCCACCGACAGCAGGGACTCCACAGCTTCCTCTCGGGACACACGCTCTCCGTCCAACAGGCACGAGGAGCTCGACCGTGTGGCCAGGGAGAGGGACGCGGTGCTGGCGTCGGTGAAGGGCGCTCACGCGGAGCAGCTGCGGGCGCTGGAGGCCCGGGTGCTGGAGCTGCAGGCGCAGTGCGAGGCCCTGGAGCTGCAGGTGCGCAGGGCCGAGTGGAGGCAGGCGGACGCCCTGAAGGAGAAGGACGCCGCCATGGACAAGTGAGTGCGGGGCTGGGGCCCAGGGAGCGGGCGTGGGGTCACGCTGCAACAGTCCAGTTGTGAGATTGTGCAGTTGTGTACGTGGGAAGGTGTGCATCTGTTTGTGGTCACTGGAGAGCATCTGGCATTGATGTGCAGCCGTCACCACGCTCCACCCTCAGAACCTGCTCCCCAGACAGCCTGTCACCACGCACTCGCACTCGGCCCCCACCCCCCCCTGTCGGAGCCTGGCTCTGAGGGCCTGCCCCCCCTCGGGTCACGCTGTGTCCAGTGGAGGGCGCCCTTTGTTTACCCAGCTTCTGTGATGGACGTGGTGTCCTCCCTCTGGCTGCTGGGAGCTCTGCTGGGAGCATGGCGCTGGGTCTGTTTGGTCTCCTCTCAGCTGCGTCCAGTCGGGCCCAGAAGCGGTGTGCTGAGTTGGGTGGGATGTGGATTACTTGTGAGGAACCACCAGCCAGTTTTCCACGGCAGATGCACCCATGGGCCCATTTCTCCCTGAGCTGGCTTCTTCCAAGCCCGGCTTTCTTCCTGGCTTCCCAGCCACCGGTGTCCCACGGCGCCGGGCGCCTGGCAGACGTGCCCACGGGAGACGTTGTGATTGGGCTGGGTGGAGCTCTGGTCTCCCACTGCGCTCACGGAGATAATTAAATAACGCACTTAGAGTGTTCACGTGCTCCGCACCGAACTCCGGTGCTGGGGAGAATGCCTGTCTCTTCTCCTGAGGAGGCTTTGCCAAATGCTGTTTCTGCTTAAAGGGACCACGGCGTGGACACCTGTAGGCCAGCAGGCACAGCCTGCTCAGTGGCCTCCTGAGGCTCCCGTGGGTGGTTCTTGATCCACTCGGGGGACGGTGGGTGGGCGGAGGAGCTGGCGCGAGTTGTGCTCACACAGTGTGTGCCCGCTGGTGCCGGGGCCTCCCAGGTCTGTGGTGCTTCCTCCCCTCCCGCCTCTAAAGGCTTTCTTGTGAAATTTACCCAGTGATTTTACTGGGGAACTTAGGGTCAGTAGACCCTCATTTTACTATTAGGTTTGAAAATACGCACTAATGCCCACGTGGAGTGCTGTGCGAGACAGGCATGGCCCCAGAGCCAGGCACAGGCCCTGCTCCTAGCAGGGGCCTCAGCCGGTCCCTGGAGTGGGGGGTGGGCGGTCCATCTGCTCCTCTCAGTGAGGAGGTCTCCCTGGCATGGAGGCGGCATGATCTGCAGCATCTCCCTGAGGCCTACATGTGTGCAAGTGCGAGTGCGCATGTGTGTGCAAGAGTGCGTGTGAGTGTGAGTTCGTGTGTGAGCGCGTGCACGAGTGTGTGCTGGGTGTGAGATCTCGCACAAGAACCTCACCCACTCCAGCTGCCTTCCTGCCCAGGCTCCGGGAAGAGGCGTCCGCGCTGAGAGCTGGCTGGGATGCGCAGCTTGCTCAGCTGTCGAAGGAGACAACCTCCAAGGACCTGCAGGTCCAGTCGCTGCAGGAGGACACGGCGCAGCTCCGGGCTCAGCTGGCCCGGTGCCAGCAGGACGTGGGCAGGTGATGTCCCCTCGGACCGCGTCATGGCGCCCCTCGTCTTAGCGCTGAGTCCCTTTCACATCCTGTTGGGGAAGAAAGACAAGAACAGGAAACAGATGGAGAGATTTTCTCCGTCTTTCTGTCTTCAGTCTCCCCGATACCTGCGCTCCCCTGGGGTACGGCCTCTGTCCCTCGGCTTGAACTCGAAGCTCTCCTGGTGGCTCCCTGGTGGAGCCTGGACTGTAAGGGCACGCCCCCTTTGCAAAGAAACGCAAGCTCTAATGCTGGGAGTGTCCTTCAGGGATCTCACAGGATTCTGTGAATCTATTTCCTGATTTCCCTGTGGTGTTTCTTTGGTCCGTGGGTCACTTTTTTTTAGTTAAATTGGTTGGGGTGACATTGGTCAACATGAACCTACAGGTTTCACGTGTCGGTTCTACGTTACAAGATCTCATGTTGCACGGTGTGCTCACCACCCAAAATCACATCTCCTGTCAACCTGTGTTAGACCCTCCCAGGACCATGCGTTACTTAGAAAGGTGTTGCTTAATTCCCTTCTATTTTGGGATTTTCAGGTACCATTTTGTTACTACTGATTCCTTTTTTAAAAATATTTTTTATTGATTTTTTACTGAGAGGAAAAGGGATAGAGAGTTAGAAACATCAATGAGAGAGAAACATCAATCAGCTGCCTCCTGCAAACCTCTTACTGGGGATGCGCCCGCAACCAAAGTATGTGCCCCTGAGCAGAATCGAACTGAGACCCTTCAGTCCGCAGACCGATGCTCTATCTACTGAGCCAAACCGGTTAGGGCATTACTACCAATTTCTAACTTAATTCTGTTCTGGACAGAGAACTATTGCGTGCGCATTTGTTTGTGGCTTTAGGGTGTGACACGCCCACCCGCCTGGGCTGTGCGAACACTGCCAGGCCCAGGGATCCACGAGGTCTCGCCTGTGTCCTCGCAGGTTTCTGCCGGCTGCTGACAGGCGTGAAGCCTGTTTATCATGGGGAGGGGGGCCGGGCGATGCTCACTCCGCGGTTCTGACCCTAGGTACCAGCGGGAGCTGTCTCAGGCGGTGGAGCGGGAGCGGAGCCTGGAGCGGGACAAAGTGCAGCTGGGCCTGGACTGGCAGCGGCGCTGCGAGGGCCTCGAGCGGGACCACTACCACCAGTCCGAGGGGCTGGTGCAGGGGCTGGCCTCGGCCAGGGCACAGGTGCGCTCCGGCTCCGCCGGCCGTGTTTGGGCCTCACCAGCCGCCCTTTCATTGGAAACACGTCCTCAGCAGCGAGCATGTGCCTGACAGCGGGAGCTGTGATCAGTGTGTCCCTGCTTACCCCCAGCCCTGCCCGTGTCTCATTCCCTGTTTCTCCCGACCACGCAGCAGGTGGGGCAGCGGGTGGTGGGCGGGAGGGCGGTGACGTCGGGTGCCCGCTGCCCGGTGCTGAGGGACGCCCGGGCACCACTGTCTCCGTGGCGCTTCTCCTCGGGCCGCTCTGGCTGCCTCTTAGGCGCTGGCGCTGCTCTCCCGGTCCCCGAGGTGACGAGTGCGCCTTTCCCCAGGTCGCCGCCAAGCTCCAGGAGGCGGAGCAGAGGCTGCGAGACCAGGAGGTGGTGCTGAGGGCCCTGACCCTGGAGAGAGACCAGGCCCTGCAGGCCCTGAGGGACCACGGGCTCGGCCCTGAGCAGGAGGTGCCGGTGAGCGCTCCTGTCCGCCCCTGCCCCAAGTGTCTACACCCCCTGCTGCCGGGCACTGGCCTGGGCCTCCTTGTCGCTTGCGCTGACTCTTAGCATTGGTGGTGGACACTCTCCATCTTTGCTCTGAGCCTGTCCTACCGGTCATTTTTGTTTCGGATTACATATTTTTCATCTCTGCAGATGCCCTGTGGTTCTTTGTTTCCTTTAATATATTTCTGTTGATGTCAGAGAGGGAAGGAGAGGAACACCAGTGACGAGAGACTCACTGACCGGCTGCCTCCTGCACACCCCCCACTGGGGAGGGAGCGCAGCCTGGCCTGTGCCCTGACCTGATGGACCCTGAGCTGCGCTGGCTGGGCCTTAAGTGGCTCTTCCCTGCTCTTGTTTTCCTTGGGCCCCTGCGCAGGTGTGTAGCGATGGTGCTTTAAGCCCTGGCCTGTCCCTCACGACCTTCCTGGCTCATCCCTGTCCATGCTGAGCCGCACCGGGGCCTGTTCTGTCGGCTCAGGCATCCACGGGGGACATGTGAGGGCGCCCACATCTGGCTGTCTCGGTGCTGCCCTTGAACACGGCACGCTTCTGTGTGGGCTCACCCTCAGTTCTCCGGGGCCCACCCTGGAGCGCGCTGCGAGGACCCCAGGCATCTCCCAGTGGCTGCGTGCGCTGCCCTGTCCCATGCACAGGGCTCCTTTCGCCACGGCATCTAGCCGGTGACTCGTGGCTTTTTGACTGAAAAGGATGAGCCCCTCAAAGAGTCTTGTTTGTGAAACTGAGAGGGAAGAGAGCTTCACACGCCTTTAGCTTAGGAAGGAAGGTCTCTGCAGGGTTCAGTGAGGGTGCAGGGAGCCGGTGGGGGACCTTACCATCTCCTCTCCTGGGCGTGCAGGGGCTCCCTCCCCAGCAGGAGGAAGAGGCGAGGTTCCCGTCCGGGGAGATCCAGCGGCTGCAGGAGCAGAACGCCAGCTTGCGCCATGCGGTTGCGCAGATGAGGGCCGAGATGGAGGCTCTGAGCGAGCAGGTGCTCCCCCCTGCCCAGCCAGCGGGAGACGCGGCAGCCGCAGCCTCCCCGGCAGACGCTGCGCCCGGTGAGCGGAGACCAGACGTGTCCCTGGGCTCTGAGAGGTGCACGTGCCTTGTAGACTGCCTCCCGGGAGGGTCTTCGGTCTTAGGGTAGAAGCTTCTTGGTGAAGAGGAAGAGAAAAGCGAGGGGTGCGCAGGACCTCCGAGCAGGCACAGCGCCCAGCTGGGGTGGCCAGTTCGGCACCCCACCCAGTTCAGGGGGCCCCTGGGGATGTGGTGGCTGTCTGGATGGTGTTGGCTCCCGGCTGCTGAGCCCTCCCTGAGAGCCTGGCCAGCTGCTCCCTGGACACGGCGCTCTAGGGATGGGGAGGGAGGCACATGGGTGCTGACCCCGAGGGCGGACAGGGCGGGGCAGGGGCAGCAGCTCCGGCTGGGGAGCCGTCCCGGGATGCGGGCCGCGCGGGGCGTGCCCATCCCTGTGCCCGTGTTCACAGGTGGCTTTTGTCAGGTTACGTTCTGGCTCTGGAAGCAGAGATACGAAATCTGCAGGGCAAGTTCAAAGCCCTGGAAGAGCAGCTGGGAGATGCACTGCAGCCTTGGAAGCCTCCCGCGTCCCCCGCAGACGCCCGGCCCAGCGTCGGCTCCGCAGCAGATGCCCCCGGTGAGAGTCCAGACGTGGAAACCCTCAGTCGCCCAGTGCAGCCGCCAAGCTCAGGCCCCTGTTCCCAGCCCTGGGTCAGCCGCTGTCCCCTCACCCCATTCCCCGCCGCTGTCCCCTCACCTGCAGAGCCCAGTCGGTGCCCCTCCACAGCCCTGGCAGCA
Source organism: Vespertilio murinus (assembly GCA_963924515.1). Taxonomy (NCBI): domain Eukaryota; kingdom Metazoa; phylum Chordata; class Mammalia; order Chiroptera; family Vespertilionidae; genus Vespertilio; species Vespertilio murinus. The sequence goes on from OZ004718.1 coordinate 438,662, forward strand.
GGGTGCCCTCACTTCCCTTTCTCTCTCCGCTGGCCCTCAAGTCACTCCTCGCCCACCCCGCCCCGTTGAGGGGACAGGAGAGAGTGGGCGTCCTCCGTGGAGACAGCTGCGCCCGCCCTGGACGACTTTCTGACGGAGCCTCTCTCTGTAGGAGGAGCTGTGGCGGCTGATGGGGCGTCCCTGGGGCTGGGGCTGGCGCTCAGGCGGCTGGGAGACAGGGTCCGTCTGCTGAGCTTCCTGGTGGCCCGGCTCCGAGAAAAGGTACGCCTGACCTGCTGTGCCGGCAGGCCTCTGACGGGGTGCTCCTGGTGGGCAGCGTGGGGGCCCCCGGAATCCGATTGAAAATACATTTCACTTCCTGTTTGTGGGACCACAGCTCTGTAAGCACATGTGGGCGAGGGGGGGTCACATCTGCGATGCTTCCCAGGCCCACCCACGTGGAGTCTCAGGCGCACACACACACACGCATGTGCACACACACGCACGTGCTACACTCCATGCAAGGTCACGGTCAGGCTCTCACTTTGTCCTGGAACCACAGATGATTTGCTCAGCCTGGGACATGTCCACCTGGGCGTGGTTTTGTTTATTTTTTAAAAATATATTTTATTGATTTTTCACAGAGAGGAAGGGAGAGGGATAGAGAGCTAGAAACATCGATGAGAGAGAAACATCAATCAGCTGCCTCCTGCACACCCCGCACTGGGAATGTGCCCGCAACCAAGGCACATGCCCTTGATCGGAATCAAACCCAGGACCCTTGAGTCCACAGGCCGGGCCTCCATCCACTGAGCCAACCCGGTTTTGGCGGCTTTATTTTTTAACGAGCGGTGTCTGTGTATCCAGTGCTCCCCTTGGTCAGCGTGTGTGTGACCCATTCGGGCAGCATGGCACTTGCCAGGAATCCCTGACAGGGCCGCTGCACTTGACCCTCTGAGGCTAGACTGAGCCTCGCTTGGTGCGGGTTCTTACCTCTGCCTGCTGCTCTGGGCCCGGCCCTCCCCCTCCCCCTCCCCTCGAGCCCGCCCCCAGCCCGCCCCTGACCCCCTCTGCCTGCCTGTGGCTCCCAGCAGCCTCGCTGACCCCTGAGGGCCTCCCATCGCCCAGGTGCTGCGGGAGCCCCTGCAGGGGGACGCGGTCTGGCAGGAGCTGACTCACGAGGTGGACCAGGTGCACCTGGAGGTGCGGGAGCTGCAGAAGCAGGTGTCTGAGCTGGAGAAGCATCTCGCCGCAGCGCCCACGGCTCCGGACTGCGCTGCCCTTGGGAGACAGGTGAGTGCCCGCCCACGATCTGCACCTGTGGCTGCTGTCCCGCTCTGTGGTCCCAGCCAGGGTTCCGAGCCACAGAGCGCTCCGTGGGTGTGCTGACGCCCAGGGGTCACCAGGCCGGCCCTTCCCGAAGGCCCTCTGCCGGCCCCGAGACCTGTCCCCGCTGTGACCTGTCATCAGCAGAGAGCCATGCTAGGCACTCGGGCAGGAAGAGTGCAGGCATGGAAGGCATGCCCGTTGACTTTCTCCAGCAGCTTCCAGAACGGAAGGCTCTCCAAGCTGCATGGTGCCAGGAACTGCGGGGACTGAGAGGACTGGGTCAAGGGAGGAGAGGAGACCTATCCCTGGAGTTCTCCCCCCAGAGCGACCCCATGACGGGGGGGGGGGGGTGCCTGCAGGAGACGGGAGGGGAGGTGGGCCCTGACCTCTGCACCCTCAGCCCTAAGCTAGTCTCCTGCCGCCCACGCCCACTGCTGGCCCTGCAGTTCCTGTCACTGACCCCCTGTCAGAGCGAAGGGAGACACTGCAGGTAGCAGGACTTACATGCAAGGGGGTGGCCTCATCTGCACGCAGCCCGCGTCTCCTCCTCCCAGTCCGAGCGTCTTGTGACCTTGGGGAGGTCACTTCCCAGATGAGAAATTTGAGGCATAAAAAGCCTACGTGGCCAGTCCCTCTGCCCAGCCCAGCCCAGCCCAGCCCAGCCAGGCTCCCACCACAGCTGCCCAGCCGTGTGTCTGGCTGGGAGGCAGCGCAGATGGTGGGAGAAGCCGAGGGCGAGGATGCCCGGGGCGGCTGGACAGAGGAGGGCAGGGCACATGGCGCCCGTCCCCAGGAGCCCTAGACCTGCACCCGCTCTGCTGCGAGGACCAGGGTGGGCGGCGCCTTCCAGTGTGGGACACGACCCTCAGGGCCGCTGACCAGCCCGCAGGCAGTGCTGCGGCGCCGTCAGTCCGTCAGGCACAGGATGGAGAAGAGGAGCGGCCTTTCAGACACGGGCACAGAGTTGCCCCTGAGAGACGGGCAGAGGTGGAGGAAGAGGAGCAGCGGGGCCTGCACGGGGAGTCAGCTGGCTGCCAGCCCACAGGCCACAGGCAGGAAGGCGGCTGCTGGCCGTAGTGTCTGCACCTCACACCCCTCGTGACAAAGGGAAGTGCTGCTCAGAGTGGCCTCACTTGCGGACACCACTCACCGAAGGCCCCGTCACCGTTGCCAGGACAGACGATGTCGGGGCTCTGGACTGGCTGCACCAAGGACACCGTGCCCGGGGCTGGCTGAGAGCACAGGCGGCCGCACCGTCCGGAGGGCCGGGTGCAGGGCAGGAGGAACGAATGGAGCGCGTGGACAGTGCTTTCGCTCTGCTCCACGAGGAAGTGGTTCTGATGGCTGGTGAAGAGAGCGTCCTCGTTTTCAGGAAGTAAAACAGTGGCTGGGCCTAAGGGCGAGTGTCCCCAGCGCCCCCTGCATCCTGCAGGAGACAAGCACAGGCGCCCCGCCTCACGCTGCCTGCGCCGCCTCTGCTTCTCTAAGCCAGGCCCTACGGCCCCAGGGAGCCCAGGCCACCTCTCCCAGGCTCTGGTGGCCCCGCCCACAGGCTGGTGGGCTGGTTGTGAGGGTCAGAGACCACCCTCACCCTCTGCCTGCTGCTGGCTCCACCCTGTCCTGAAAACCGGGAAACTAGGCAGCACCCGGAGGGAGGCACAGGTCCACTGGGGGGCAGTGTCTGCTGTCCAACCAGCGCTGACTCTGCTGCAGGCTGGGGCCTGCAGGAGGTGGAATCTGCAGTGGGTCCAGGTCCTTTTCATCGGTGGGCCTCACTCAGCCGGGCCTCGGCCTCGGCCTCCAGCGTTCTCCTCCTCAGAGCTGTTGCTGCTCTCCTTGGACTGGAGCATTGTGGGAACAGCTCAGCTGTGGGCCCCGAGTTCACAAGTTCCCGAGGGGTCTGGTTATTGTTAGATCAGGTCACTGTTGTGGAGTCATCTCGGTACAGTATCTCCAGAAGCCGAGCCCAAGCCGTGGGGTCCCTGCTGCCCGACTGCCTCACAGCACAGTCCCAGGGACGAGAGTGCTGGCCATCCAGACCACAGGCGGAGCCACCTCGCTGGCGCCGAGGGCCTGGGGGTGTCTTCTCCGACGGCTCTAGTGCTCTGAGGTCTGGGAATTGGTTATAGGGCTGCTCTCTTCTCAAAGTAACACAAGAGTCACGCTGCTGGCCCAGCTCCCACCCTGACCGGCCGCCCAGGCCCTGCTGGAAGGCTGGGTCAGCCCTTTGGGGGCCCCTGTGCGTGAAGCCGAGTTCCAGCTTCCAGGACCGCATGCGTGTCCTGGGTCCCCGAGAGACCAGAGAGCAGGCACACTGGGGAGACGGCCAGGGTCCGGGGCTTGGGGCCACGGGCCTCTGCCTCTGTAGCCTGGGGCACAGGCCGGCACCGTGGGCAGTCACTGCGGCTCCCAGGCACCGAGGGCATGGGCCTGCCAGGCCTGGAAGGCACACCAGGAAGAGGAGCCAGGACAGGGCGTGCTGGCCTCTGCCCGGGATGCAGAGCAGTTCCTTGTGTCCACGCCAGATCGTGTGGCCGGGACAGGCACACTGTGGCTTTTCATAGGTGTCAGAAGCAGCCCGCCAAGTAGGCCACCTGTTTCCCTCGGGCCTTGGGCACCACCGGCCTCTCAGGCCGCCCGCCCACCCCTGAAACAGAGACTACCCCCTGCCTCTTGCTTTGCAGACCCCCCTGGGGGCACCTGGCTGTGCAGGAACTTGTGGTGGGTCAGGTGGGGAGACGGGCATCATGGGGTTAGGATTTGGGGCTCAGACCTGGAGTGTTGCGCCCCCCCCCCCCCATGGCCTCTGCTTTCTCTCTGCAATGTTGTTGAGAGGAGCCTGAGGGCAGGTGGAGCCTGGGGCTGAGCCTGGAGCCAGGGCAACTGGGAGGGCAGGAGAAGGCGGCCACTGGTGCAGCTGAGGGCAAAGCACAGGGTGGGTGCCGGCAAAGGAGGTGGGCTTGCAGCCACCATTGGGCTCTCCAGCCCTTGTAAGCCAGGTGGGCAGCAAGCATCCAGGCTGTGGCCATGGCGCCCACATGGGCACGTCACAGGCACAGTCCTCAGGGTTCTAGGGCACCCTGGAAGGTGCAGGTGGGTGCCGGCTGGCTCCTCTTTGTCCTCACCTGGAGGGCCTCTCTCGGACACACTGAACAGGTGCTCCAGGGCCTCTCTTTGGAATGCGTTTGTCCCCAGGGAAGTCTGTCCAAGACAGGTGACACAGCCATCACCCGCCCCCCTTTTCCTTATGGGCTCTCTGCTATGTGGGTCACATTCACAGGGCCCAGCAGCCGGGGTGCCTGCAGGGACCGAGGGCCCGGGATCGCAGCCCCCACAGGCCCTGTCTGTGCAGCGGCTCCAGAGGAAACTGAAGGAGGCGGCCCGGGTGGTCCTCCGTCTGCGGCGGGAGAAGGAGCAGCTGCTGGAGTTGGGGAACAGGCTGCGTGCCCAGCTGGGCCAGCCCGAAGGTGAGCCAGGGCGGAGGGGCACAGAAATGCTCTGGGCCTGAGAGGCTGGGCACAGGGCAGGGAGGGAGAGCAGAGCCCGTGTCCATATCCCAGAGGAGGTCAGGAACCTGCTCACGGGCCCAGTGTGAGAAGATGTGCTGATCCTTGGAGCTGCTGCGCTTTGTGCAGCCTGGTGAGCATCAGAGGCACCCACTCACCCTCCCATCCATCCATCATCCACCCACCCACCCATTCATCCATTTATCTGTCCATCCATCCACCTACCCATCCACTCATCCATCTATTCATCTCCTCATCCATCCATCCACCCATCTATCTATAAGCCCATCCACTCACCGATCCCCCATCCATCCACCATCCATCATTATCCATCCACCCTCATCTATCTATCATTCAACCATCATCTATCACCATGCAACCTCCATCCATCCACTCACCCATCCACCATCCATCACCCATCATCCATCCATCATCCAACTACCCATCCATCCATCCATCCACCATCCATCATCAATCCACCCTCATCTATCCATCATCCAACCACCCATCCATCCACCCTCATCCATCCATCCACTATCCACCATCCATCATCCATCCATCCATCATCCATCCACCCTCATCCATCCATCCACCATCCATCCAACTAGCCATCCATCCACCCTTATCTATCCATCATCCACACATCCATCCATCATCTACCCACCCATCCACTCATCCATTTATCTGTTTGTCTACCCACCCATCTATCTGCCCATCCACCATCCATTCACCCATCTATCCATCCACCCATCTACCCACCCACCCATCCACCTATCCTCCTATCCATCCATCCACCTATCACCCACCTCCCTGTTAGGCAGGGAAATTTCCCCCTACCTTTTTAACTTTTGAATGGTTTAAGAATTAAATTGACAGCAAGACAGATTAACCAAAACAAAGAAGCCAACAATTTGTGGGGAATGGGCAAGACAAAGAAACAGGCTGGGTGCCCCATGAGTGAGGAACCTCAGGTTTGCTCAGCAGCCCTGGGGTGCGTCCCTCTCTCTGTGATCAGGAGGTTCAGTCCTTTCTGCACTGTTTCACTAATTCCACCTGTGCAGAGCAGCATGTGGGTAAACCATAACTTCCTCGTGGACAATTACTGTCAAGAGCTGGAGCCTGATGCCTCTGGCTGCATTATAACTTTTGCTGAGGGAAATGCTCTCTTTACAGTCACCCCTGTTTTTGATGAAGGTAATGTTAGTAGCACTAATTTGTTCATAGAGGAAGGCTCGTCTTATTGAATTTGCCTGGTTGTTCACATCAGAGCGAGAGCAGCCGAGCTGCTGGGACTCCTTGGCGGGAGAGCCCAGCCAGGACTGAGCCTCGGCAGTGCCTGCTGTCCCGCTGGGCGTTTCCCAGGGCCCCAGCGAGCTGAGCGGAGGCTCCTGCACCTGCTGGGAGCGCCTTCCTCACTCACCGGGAAGCGGGGAGCTGCGGGAGGGTACCAGGGCTACGGCTCCCTGGCAGCAGCCTTCCCTCATGCTGAAAGCTGCCGGCCACGGCTGCGCTCCGTGTTCTCAGCGCGCGTTCCTCTCGCCCTGTGTCTGCTGCCGGGAAGAGCACGCTCACCACGCTTCCCTCCTCGGGAGCCCTCCATGGGGGGAGGGGACAGTGCTTCATCTCTGTGCACAGAAGTGTGGGTTCACCAAGTTCTAAGTCCTAGGAAGCTTACGAGAAAAATGTTTTCTTAATTATGGGAAAACAAAACAGGTTTTTAAATTAGGGGTGTTTCAAACAAAAAAGTTATAAAAACATCATCTTTGTGGGTCCAAGCAGCCCTCACAGTCGTCCCGTGGGTCCCGCCCACCTTCAGCTTCGGGGCTCCTCTGAGGGAGTGCCTGGCTGCCCAGAGGCCGGTCTGGCGCCTCAGCCGCCTGCACGCCGTCTGGACTGAGCGCTCCAGGCAGTGCGCTGACAGGGAGCAAGCTTAGTTCTGAGGGCATGTGCAGGGGGTAACTGACATCGTGCCGGGACGGAGCCCACTGCCAGGATTGCACAGGATGTGGAACACTGTGTGCACAGACTTGGCACCGAGAGCCTCCTACCTGGTGGCTCCTCCTGTCACTTCAGGCATCAAACGGCTACTCGCTCCCTCCTGTAGAGAGAGCACACACAAGCACCATTCTGGGCGGTTGGTTTGCCTTATAGAGCAATTCTTGTGAAATGTTCCAGGGCCCTCTAGAAATTTTCAAAGTTTGTTTCAGGTCAAAAAGACTATTTAGAATTTGATATTTGGGAAGTTTTCAAAAATACCCAAAGGTTCCTGAAACACGTGGTCAAACAGGATCATCCGTCACGTGAAACAGGGCTCTGTGACCCGCTGCACTTGGGGATGCCGAGACCTCCCAGGAACCCGGGGCATCTGTGAGCCAACCGCCTCCGACCCCAGGAGCATGGAGCAGCCGCTGGCACAGCACCCCGTCGTCTTTCCAAGCAGGTTAAAGGCAAAGACACTCACCGTCTGTTGTCTGCACAAACCAGAATCCAAGAAAACCTGGTCCTTCGGACAGAACCAGCTCCCATCACATGGCGGATCACACGCCTTTCCACAGACCCGTCTCCACACCCACAACGCCTCTCCCGCTCCCGCCATCTTCCCATCTGTCCCTGGTCTCACTCTGGGCGCATGACGCTCTTCTCCCTCCACGTGTGGCTCCCACTCTGGCCCTTTGGACGGAAACAGGTGGCAGTGCTTCCCTCCCTCCTTCATAGCTTTAATCACGCTCACGGGTGCTCCTCAGCCCTTCAGCCCTCCCTCCCTGGGAAGTAGGCAGTTGTGAGCCGTCTCGAGGTGGCTGCTGTGGATTCACAGACTAGCAGGTGCCTTTTGTGGTTTCTAGAAACGTGCTTTTTCATAAACACGCTTCGGGGTGGTCTGGGGAGAAGCCAGAATGGCTCCACGGAGAGCCCCAGACGCTGTGGGTTCTTGGTAACGAGCAGCGGAAGAGCACGCCTGTGTCCAGGAGCGAGTGCTCTGGTGTCCCGTCCTCTGGAAAGGATCTAGACGTCAGCAAGTGCCTCTTCATTTCCCGAGTGAGGCTCTCGGGGTGTCGTTACCCCAGAGGCTCCGGGAACTGTGTAAGTAGGCATCAGACCATGATTGCAAAGAGCTCGCCAGCACGTATTTGTTTGCACTCATCCTGTTTGCACTCACCTGCACGTATTTGCTTTCACCACCGGCTTGGAGTGCCCCCAGAAACTCGAGGTGCGGAACCAAGTGGCTCGTTCCCGGAGGGAGAGGCCTCGCCCGCCGCCCGTGGCTCTCAGGGTCGGGGGGAGGGGTGGCTTTCCCGAGAAATGGTGGGGAGGGGGGTGCAATGTTAGAGAAGCTTTGTTTCTGTGGCCTCGAACCCGAGTTTTCAAGGTGTCAGTGCCTGTGTGAAGCCCTCTGTCCACCTCACGCAGGTGAGCTGAGGGAGACTGGGGTTTCCCGTGAGAAACGGGCCTTTCTCGTCTGATCAGTTTGGGCAGAAAAGGGAAAAGCAGTTTCGAGTTAAGTCGATAGAAGGTTCCGATTTGATTGACTCAGCCATTAGTCCACGCTGTGAGCCTTCTTTCAGGGACAGCGTTGCTCCTGCCTGTGCCCCTCCACAGCCACATGGCCCTGCGGGCCCACGCGATGGGCTGATGGTGGACGTGGGGACACTGAGCCGCCGACGCTGGGTGAGTGCAGACGGGGAACGGGACCTAGGCCCCGGCTCTGCACCCAGCTCCACCGAAGCCCCTGCTGCTCTTGTAAATGAGCTAGAGGAGGGTGGGACTCTGGGAACTCGGTGGGTAATCCCACGGAAATGAAGCTGCTTTCTTTTTGGTTCATCCTCCCCCGAGGGTGTTTCCAGAGAGCGAGGAAGGGTGGGAGCAGAGAGGAACAGCTATGTGGGAGAGACTGGTCGATTGGCTGTCTCCTACACCTACACGAGCCCTGGCCAGGGCCGGGGATTGAGCAACCGAGGTACATATCTTTGGCCAGAATCGAACCCAGGACCAATGCTCTATCCACTGATCCAAGCCAGCCAGGGCTGGAAATGGTTTTCTGCCATACCTCATCCTCCCGTGCGAGTCTCAGAAAATTCTTTTTCTTGGGATATTGTAAGAAATCCACCCCCACGAGCACCTGGGAGACAAGGCACCTCCCCCACAGCCAAAGCTGTTCATAACCCAGATACCTGGAGTCACTCGAGTGATGGCCCAGGTAGGATCGAATGCTGATCACTTGGAAGTCACGTCTGTTTTAATTAAGCCAATGAACTATTTACCAAAGATTATTTCACATCGTGCTAACTTGGAAAAAAGACACACATTTGGGCTAATTTCTATATTTTTCTGATAAATTAAGTAGAGCTCAGTTGAACACTCCCTTTGGGACATGGTCCGCAGATAGAGACGTGCCTACGGCCCACCCCTGGCATGTGCCCAGGGCTGGCTCCGAGTGACCCAGGCCCAGAGGCCCGCCAGTGGAACAGGCCGAGCTCGCTGCCCTGCAGCCTCTTTTTACCAATATTTGCAGATCAGGTTTTTAGGATTTCTCATTTGCCCAGTTCCCAACTGTTTCCTCCTCCCCCGCCATGTTTTCCTTTGGGGAGAAGCGGCTCAGGCAGGACTCGGATGCTCCTGGTTTCAGGTCTGGCCTGACACAGCCTCGCGAGACAGACTGCTGCTCCCAGTTCCCAGGACGGCTGCAGCGGGAGCTCCGGGGGCTGAGCCATCACCCTTTCTCTCCACGTCTGTCCGGGAGGCACTGTCTGACCTTTAGCCGGGCCTCAGGTGTCCGGGGCGCCGAGGCCCACACAGTCACGGCAGGAAGGTCCCTGTGGGAGGGACTGGACCTTCATCTTTCCAGTTCCTCTCTGAGTTTGGTAGGACCATCTGGACGTGGAGGGAAAGGGACTAACCAGATGTGTTTCTGTCCTGGGATGTGAGTTTGTGTGTGGGGCTCAGGGTGTGTCGGCACCGCTCAGTAGGGCCGCATCTAGGACAGGCCGGGGAGCCGGCCGCAGGGGCAGCACACCCACCTCACCGACCGGCGTGGGTGTTTCTGTTAAACTTATCTCCTGGTCCTTAAAGTTTTTCCAACAGGCCCTCCCTCTCGGGAGCTCGCCCACCCTTCCCTCTCCTCTGGCTCCTGCGCTCCGGGGCCCCTTCTGCTCTGTGACTTGTTCCTGAGCCCAGGCAGCCCGCCCGGTGGGCTCACTCTTCTACCTCTAACTTTCTAGTAAACTTTCTCTTCTAATTGGACCAAAAATATGATATAAAATTTTTCCAAACAGGTTGTAAATGGAGTGGGCTGTTTGGGGCCCTTTAATGTTGGGGGGATCAGTGGGGGTTTTGTCCCACCCAACCTGGGGCAGTGCTGACAGCCTTCGCCGAAACCCACCTCGTCTCATAATTATTGTGAACTCTCTGCCGACTGTCTTCCCGCCGGCTTCTCAGTTAACCCGGCTTCTCTGTGAGTCCGTCAGGCTGAGTGGCAGCTGTGGTCAAAGCTGTCGGACACACCTGATGTCCTTCTTCGTTTTAAGCCCGTTGATGGGGCAGGTGATTCGTTGATAGACGCTCCTGAGGGCCCTCCCTGGGTCAAAGCCGGGCCTCTGACCGAGGCCCTTAGAGGGCCTGAGGACAGAGAGGCGGGAGGCGTGGTTCCGGCTCAGGTGGGACAGGGAGCGGCCGAGCCCGGGCCCCAGGCGTTGGTCCTATGGCCATTTCTAGCACAGCTCCGATGCACAGCTCCAGCTCGGTTGAGCAGCATGTGCTTCAGGAGCTCTTAGAATCGCCTGTAGGATGAGGCCCTCATCTCACCGCCACTGAAAGGCTGTTGCTTCGTGTGTCGGCGGCGTTTGGCAGGCCCCGGCTGCAGGCAAGTTTAGCCACACTCTGTCCGCATGTCCAGCTGTCAGTGGGGTGCTCGGCCCACATGCCTTTCTGACAAGTTTGGGAGCCCTAACCTGACCGTTCCCACACCCAGATCACAAAACAAGCTCACCGTGGTTTAGGTTGGGAGCTCTCAAAGCTTTTTTCTATTTAGAAGTTTTTCCAGTTTAAAGGGCCCATCTCAGTAGTGACTCAGACCAATAGTCCTGTCATGGCTGAGCCCTTGACACAGGCCCTGTCCCCAAAGGGAGTGCCCAGGGCAGCTCAGGACCAGGGGCTCGCTCTCGGTGGCCGGAGAAGTGGCCACCCTCGCCGTGGGCGCTCGGTGGTGGGCGCACACGGTGTCCTGTGGCCCATAATTCGCGTCACCGATAATCCGTGGCCGCTCGACTGGGGTGGGATTGCTGGGCCCTTCGTGACACCCCCTGAGGGCCTGCCCAGCGGGCAGGGACACCCGGAGCCCCAGTCTGGCCCCTGCCCCAGGGGCACCGTGAGAGCACTCTCCAGATGGTGGAGGCAGAGATGCCCTGTGGCCGCAGCCAGGCTCTTGAGAGGAAACGGACAGAGACGGAGGGCATGGCCGCCGCCGGGGGAGGAGAAGAGGAAGCCGGAACGCGCCCTCCGACCTGAAGTGAGAAGAAACAGGACTCCCCTGACGACAGGCCGGGGTCGGCGCACGACGTTCCCTCCTTTCCACAAGCTGTGGCCAGAGGCTGCCGGGCCCAGGAGACCCCCTGCTGGAAGTCCCCACCTCGGCCCTAATGGCGGCTGGGAAAATGAGGTGACACAGACAGGCGGGGGGGGAGAACAGCTCAGTGTGCTGAAACGGAGCCTCAGACACGCACAGCCAGCACCGCTTCGGACCAAGAGGCCAGACCGTGTGAGGCCGGACAAGACACGGGCGGGGGCCCATCGGCGAGGACCCTCGGCCCAACCCCCGCCTGGCCGGTCCCTGTCTGTGAGGAGGCCACCCCGACGCCGGGCACAGGATGCCAAGGGTCCTTCCAGGCCGCAGCCGGGAGGGCTCTGCAGGGTCCGCGCTCGGACCGCGCCCTGCGCGCTCACGGCGTGGTCAGGCCCAGGCAGGAGCTTCTTCAGGAAAAGGCTTGTCTCTACCTCCAACCAGCTCTGCCCGTTGTTGTTGTGCATCTGCCTTAACACCCCCTGGCGCGCCGAGGCTCCGAGCACACCTAATCCTGTGAGGGCTCCTGCACCCCCCAACCTTCCTCCCGACCTCCCGTCCCCTCCCACCTCTGCGTGACCCTCCCCCGCCCCGCCCCCATTCCAGTGCGTAGAAGCCGCTGCATTGGCGCTCTTGCTCCTGGCATTATTGTCAGTTTGGTGGCCGCCCTGAGCCCCACAGCACACCCACCTGCCACCCACCACCAAGGAGCCCAGCTCATCCCACCCTCAGCGGGTCCTGCCCCCCAGAACCCAGTCCAGCCAAACTCCCAGGCCCTCTGAGCCTGCTCCTGGCGTCCATCCCTGTCGGGCGTGCCAGATCCCGGTGGCCGGTCGCGGCCTCTGCTGGGCGCCTTGCCAGGGCGGCTGCTCCCGCCGTCACCTCTGCTCCTGTGAGGAGGCGTCTGGGCGGCCTGCCTCTTCCTGGTGGGTGTCAGGGCCACCGGCGTGTGCATCACCACGACCCTCCTGTGAGCAGATGGAGACCCCCAAAGGCCCCACCCAGTCTCCATCGCGGCAACGCCAGCAGGTGCAGCCACAGGAGACTTGCTGGCATGTCAGAAGCTCGTGGTTGAGGGGGTCAGCCCACTGTGGAGAGCTCCATCTCAGCAGGAATGCATCTTCAGTCCGTCCCCGTGCAGGCACGCATCCAGGCTCTCTAGGCCACCGAGCCCAAACCAGTGAGCAAACGGAGTCGCTGATGCCTCGGTCACATCTGAGGAGGAGCTGAGCCTCAGTGACGAGCCTGCTCTTCAGGGGTACGACCGCCCCTCGATGTCCGGGTTCCAGGAACCCTGCAGCCACCCACACCCCAGCGCTCACTCCGAAGCGGGCTGCAGAGGAGGGGCCTGGAGGCGGCGGCGGAGCCCGGCCTGCTCCCCGTCCCCGCGGAGGGTGTCTCCGGGCCTGCTCGCCATGGGCCTGCCCGAGATGCGTTGCTCACTTTGAGAAGCCGGGGGAGAGATGTGGCTGCAGGAGGCTGTCCGTGTGTCCGTCCGTGGGCTGTGGACCCACGGGAACGCGTGGGCTTGCACACAGCTCACAGCCATGCACCCCAAGCTCACGGTAAAAGAAGGGTTGGGTTTGAAGGGGACGTGTGTGTATCCACGTGAGATGGACCAACCCTTTCTCATCTGGTTTCCAGGGAAACCGTGTCACCCCTGCCCCAGCCCTGAGGCCCGGAAGCGCCCTGGCCCAGGCCCGCCTCTGGGGCAGCTGCAGCCCCCCGTCACCATGCAGGTACCTCCTTCACTGAATGCATGTCCAACAGCTCGTACTGATTGCCTAAGCGTCACGTTTCCATCACAGAAACGTCAGAATATGGCAGTCTTCTCTTCCCTAACAACACGATCTTAAAGCCTTCCGTTTTCAGCACTGAGACATAGTCACCCATAACACTTCACTGTTCCCTCCAGTTTAAAAAAATTATAAAGTCTATCATGCATACGTTCTATAGCTTTACCCAGGGACTGGCTGCCTCCTGCACCCCACACCGGGGACCGAGCCTGCAACCGGGCACGTGCCCTAACGGGGAACCGAGCCGTCGCCTCCTGGTTCACAGGCCCACGCCCCTCCTCTGAGCCACACGGCGGGCGGTTTCTGTGTGTACCACCGAGTGCTGGGCAGTCCTGGTCCCACTTGACCCGTGGACGCTTTGCAGATATTTGCCCCCCCCCCCCATGTGTAGCTGCTCTTTCCAGTTTGTTTTAATGGATTAGAATTGGAGGCGGCAGGCGGCAGGCGACGAGATTCCAAGTTGGCTCGCTGCTGGGGCGGGCACGAGGTGGGGCTGAGCGATACTTGCAGGAGGAGCAGAGCTGCGGGGTGGGGGCTGGTCCATCCCGCTGTGGCACCGCCGGCCTCCCTTTTGGCTGACGCCACGTGGGTAAGTCCCGCCCGCCTGCCCGCCCGCCATCTCAGAGATTCTTCCTGACCCTGCGGGAGCCCCTTGAGGACCAGAGCCCGAGCCCCTTTCACGTGCGTTTCTGTGCAGGATGCTAGGAGCGCACGGCAGGAGCCTTCCTCCACATGCACGGGGGAGAGCCAGCCCCGGGGGGCGCCGCCCGTTCGCAGGCAGGGTGCCCGGCAGGTACGTGGGACAGCGCTTGCTGTCGCCGAGGGCAGTCCTGGCGGGGCGGGTCCTCGTTGGGAGGCTGGGGAGCGTGTCCAGCCAGAGCCTGGCAGGGCTGGACCCTGGGCCCACAGCCGCCCTGCCTGTTAGCACCCCTGGAGTGGGTCCCGCAGGTGCCTTCTCTCCAGACCACCGACCAGAGGCATCGGCTGGGCCATCTCCACACCCAGGGCACAGAGGGGCCTCCTGGGCCCCTCCTGGCCCTCCAGTCTCCCCACAGGCCACCCGCGTGAAGGGGGACAGGGAGCCCTTGTCTCCTCTGGGCTGGGGGGGCCCTCGAGGACAAGCCTTCGTTCTTTCCTCTGTAGAATCAGCACAGACTCCCCGCAGCGGCCTGCGTGCCGGCTCGGCAGAAAGAGAACCAGTCCCCACGGCCACAGGCTCAGGGAGCCCGCCCAGACGCCGGGCCCCACAGCCAGGGGTCCTCCTCGCTCGCCAGCAGCTCCCTCCGGGACACGTGGAAGGTGCTTGAACTGGGATCCAGCCCGTCGGGCCTCACCTCCCAGGATGACTCGGTGCCAGGTGGGTGAGAGCACCGTGGGCACCGCCGTGGGCTGGGGGCACGTGTGGCCACGCCCGTGACGTGCCAGTCCAGGCCCCGCACTCGGCTCAGTTACCTGTGTGCCCAGTGTCCTTCCTTGCCCTGGTGGCTGAGCAGCCCTGTTCGGAGCCGCCCAGGCCAGGGCCTCCAACACGGCCCACCAGGCGGGCCCGCCAGGACACGGTCCGGGAAGAGCTGGTGCAGTGGACAGGCAGGCCCTGGGCGAGCAGCCTCTCGGCCAGACCAGCCCCCTGTGCCCCCAGCCCGGAGGCCAGTGGGTCTCCCTCTGGAGCCACAGGCAGGGCCTGAGTCCCGCCCTCGCCCAGGCCAGGCTGGACCCAGTGCTTACAGTCACAGGGTCAGCCCGAGGGGGGGTTGAAAGTACAAACTCCCAAGGCAATTCTCTTCTGACCCAAAGAGAATCATGCTGGAAAGATATTCTTAAGCCACAAAGCAAGGCCACGGAGTGGGTCAGTTCACCTGGGACAGCACTCCCTTCCCGCCCTCTTACCTGACCTTCCGACCCCTGCTCTGACCTCTGCGCCTGCTCCTCAGGCAGCCCTGCCCGGAGCGCCCGGAGGCTCTGTGCCTGGGCAGAGACGTGGGGGCCGGTGGTCAGAGCAGCGGGGTGGGGCTGGGAGTCCCCAGCCTCAACCTCCCTCAGCCATGGCGCCCACCATCCTCCGACCTGTCGCAGGCTGCGGCCAAGCCCTCTCCCAGCCCTCTGGTGGCTGTCGGTCTGATAAGGGAGACCGGTGTCTCCTTACTGACCTCCTTCCAGCTCGTAGATCGTGCCGGTGGTGTGTGGCTCAGGTGCTGTGCCCTTTGTCAAGGCGACTACGGAGCTAGCGAAAGGAGACCGTGCCTGCTCACTGTGTGTTTGAAAGTCAGGCACCAGAAGGGGACAGTGCCCAGGCTCTGGGGGGCTGGAGGGAGACTGGACACCCCTTTGTACAAGTGAGTGCCCTGTGGGGGTAAAGAGGGGGGCAGCTCGCCGCCCGTGGCTGAGCGCCAGGCATGGCGGTCACCCGCAGGGACCTGATCCCGAGGCCAGAGCCAGCTGACGCCACCCTCCCTGCTCCCGTTTCCCAGTGGGGACATCGAGGCCCCGGCCCCGAGGGGCCGCCCAGCGAGGAGCACACAGCCCAAGTCCCAGCCTCTGTCCACTCCCCAAGTTCCGGAGGGGGCGGCACGGCCAGAGGGGCAGACAGCTGGTGGCGGGAGCCCGGGGCTCGCTGCTGGGCCAGCCCGGCGGCAGGCGGCCGCTGCCCGGGGGGCTCGGGTCCCGGGCCGGGACGTGCCGCCTGCTCCTCCCACAAGCACCTGCTTCTCCCGGGAGGCGTGAAGGGCACAGCTGCCGAGGGCGCAGTGCTTATGTTGGCTTCTTTCTTTGAAATGTGGTCTTTTTGCAAATTCCACCCGTTTCTCCTGGAATCGGACACCTCTCCTTTGGGAAGGGTTGCGTCAGACGTGGAGGTGCGGGCTGCGCAGGGCGGCAGTGCAGCCAGGCCTGTGGGCAGCTGTTATCTGAGGACCCAGATAACAAGCACAACAGAAGCCTCTTGCCACAGCCCGTGTCCCGGAGCCCACGCCTCTGCGCCCTCTGCACCACCTCCCCCCGGGCCCTTTCCCAGCAGTCCTGGCAGGCCCGGGGTCACCCACCCAGGTCACGCAGCCCCCAGACCCACGTCTGGCAGGGCAGGGCCCAACACCCGCCCGTGGGCCTCAGCAGCATCAGGCGGAGTGACTGCCGGCCACGGCCTCGTCCCGTGGGTCAGTGGACGACACCACCCCATGCTGCCCCTGTGGCAGGGTGGGCCCAGCAAGCCACATCTTCCCGCCTCGGAAGAGCTGGGTCTCTCCTGCAGGGCCACCAGGCCGAGGGCGGCCCACACCCAGTTTGCTGGAGAAGCCCCGGCAGGGCGGGAGCACCTGCCTCCAGGTGCGGGGCCCAGAGTGGGTGAGGGACTGGCCACGTGCCTGGCCTTTCTGCTGGCCTCGCTCCTCGGAGAGTCCCCGTGGCCCTCCGCTCGCACACGTCCCTCGTCCAGGCTGGAGACAGCCAAGGCCATGCACCAAGTTCTGGGAGCGGAGCACAGGAGGCCACTCCGGCCAGCGCCTGCCCCGGCACCTCACCGCAGGGCCTCTGACCCGCAGCCTGACCTGCCGCCCGGCGCTCCTGAGTGTCCTCGCCCAGCTGCCTGTCTGTCACGGATCTTTAAGTCTTTGCCAAGCCCACAGCCAGCACAGACTCTCCTGCGTTTGATCACTGGGAACCTTCCCGCGAGTCTGAACGGCCGTTGCCCGTTCATGACAAGCTTGTTGGTCTCTGCAAGTTGCTGGCTCTGCCAGGAGGCTGCCCCCCCCCCCCCCCCCCCCGCTTCCTCCATCAGCTCCTGGGCCCGCTCTCTCCTGGGCTCTGTGCACGACCAGCCCTCCCAGGGCAGCAGGAGGGAGCCAGGCCCTCCTCTCCTCCACCTTCCTGCTCCCTCAGGCCCTCTTCCCAAGGTTCTTGTCACTCATGTGGACTGCCCCCTCTGCCCTCATGGCAACGGAGCCCCCAATCCCATGCGCGGGTGGACGCTGAGGGATGCTGGACTGCACTGCCCATGGGTCTGGTGTGCAAAGCGTGTCCCACACTCAGCCCCGCGGCCACGGGGAACAGCTCCTGAAACAGCCAGCCAGCCCCTCTGCCTCAGCTGCCTTTCCTGTAGAATGGGGTGTCAGTAAGCAGCCAGGCCCTGGCCGTGGGGTTCAGCGGATAGAGCAGCAGCCTGTGGCCTGACGGTCCGGTTCCGTTCCAGTCAAGGGCACGCACCTCCGCTGTAGGCTTGATCCCCGGCCCTGGGAGGTGACTCTCACATCGATGTTGCTCTCTGTCTCTCCCCCTCCCTTCCCAGGTGAGGATTAGCAAACAAACAAAGTAAATGGTGTTCAGTGTAAGCTGTGATTAAGGCCAAAGTGACAGGCACTGATTTTCTCTTTGAGATCCAAAGCGAAGAAACGGCATAAATGGATGAAGCTACAAGGAAGGATTTCTCCTGTGCTAAAGATGGGAGGGTGGGGCAGTGCGTGTGCTAGAGGCGTGCAAGTTCAGGATGGACAGCACGTGACAGCGGAGGCCAGTGGGTCCGCGAGGATTGAGCACCTGGACCTCCAAGATCCTCTGTGCAGAGGCCTGAGAAACCCTTGGCCACCCATGCCCTCCCAGGAGCTGTGACACAGACACAGGCGGACCCTGTACTGCCCCCTACAGGAACCACCGGTGTAGAACAGCTAAATTGTTTCTTTCCCTCAAATTCGTGCAAAACGCTAACCCCTAGGACCTAGGGGCACAACCGCTTTAGAAATAGGGTCATTGAGATGCAGTTAGGATGAGGACCAGCTGGAGGAGGCCTGCTAGCGTGGTGTGTCCTTATAAAGAAGAAGTTCGGGCACAGACACGCAGGGAGGACTCCGTGTCCACGTGAAGGCAAAGGTCAGGGTGCGTGCTCCACAAGCTGAGGAGCCACGGGAGCTGTGAGGCCTCAGGAGCCACCTGCAGACGCCTTGGTTCCAAAGCCCCAGCTGACGGCAGGACACAACCAGCATCTGTTGTTTAAGGTCCCCCCAAAGAGGAGCTGGAAATCTCGGGGGGTTTTATAGAGAAAGCTTCCTTTTTAAAAATATTGGCAACTAATTTATAAACCAAAACAAAGTGTGGGCCAAATGGCAGCTCAGTTTTGTAGCTCCCAGTCCTGGGAGCCAGACCCAGCCAGCCTGGGTGCTCCTGTTGGCGGCCGCAGGCTCTGGGTGCTTCCCAGCCCCGCACAGCTAGGCTGCACCCCATAGCCGCGGTTCAGGTTCACCGTGAGGCCCCGGATGCCTCCCATCTGCTCCTCCTGGCTCCACGTGGGCTCTGCCCGCCCAGCCAAGCCGGGCCTACGGCAGGAATACCACCACCGGCCCCCATGACGCTTTGTTTCTCCTGAAGCCGGAGGAGCTGTGGTGGTGATGCGTTTTGTGAGGACAGAGAAAGGTGGAGCCTCACAGGACAGGTGTGACCCCACTGAAGGCCGAATCTTCCCTGCACCGAGCAAAGAGCTCCCCTCGGGCCTGCGCATCCCTGCTGCTCCTGGCTCCGCCGCCGGAGGGAGGGAGCCGACCCAGCCCACCTGCTGGCGGCCACTGCAAGGGAGGCCTGGCCTGGAAGGGCCAGGTGCACAGGGGCTCCGTCAGCCTGGAGGCCAGCGGGGGAGCCAGCCCAGCTGGGGGTGTTTGTAGAGGAACAGGAAGAAGAGGGAAGGGAAGCGAGAGCTGCGGAGCTTTGTTATAAACCGTGCTTCCTGCGGGGTCCCAGGTGCTGGTGCGAGGACTTCCGCTCCCCAGACCCGCCCGTCGCTGTCCCGGGACCGGGGGCTCGCCGGCCACAGGGCCGACCTGGCGGGGCCGGGCCTGCTGAAGCTGGCAGCTAGTGCGTCTTCCCTGAGCTGAGAAGCAAACGATCGACCTCCACTAGTGCTCTTCTTGAAGTTGTGATGACGCAACGATGGCCACTTAGGAAACAACTTGTGTCCTAGTAACTTTCAAAACTTAGCAAATGCTTAACAGCAGCCAGATCAGCTTGCTCCCCGGGGGTGCTTGTGCGGAGGCCACAGCGCGGCCACCCCTCCAGCTGCTCCTGCCAGCCTGTTGCCGGGACACAATGCAGGAATCAGCGTTCAGACACGGGCTGTGCTCGCCAGGGCTGAGGTCCTCGCACGGAGGGAACCCGTGGGCAGAGGCCCGCAGGCTTGCACTGCGGTCAGGCAGGAAGGAGGTGGCACAGGCACAGCCCAACTTCCTGGGAAAGAGCGTAGGTTCCCAGATTTGTTTACTTTCTGGTGCGACCCCAGCCCCACAGTGCCTGCCTGGGAGCCCAGCAGCCCCCACTCCCGCCCCTCCCTTCCCCCCCTTCCCCTCTCTTCCCCCCTCCCCCCCCAAGCCTTTGTCAGCAGGAGCGAGGAGGGCTCGCACCTCCAGCAGCCTAGCCGGGAGGCATCCCCTCCTTACACTGCTCTTCTGGGCTCCCTGGCCGGCTCCGCCCGCACAGCCCTGGGCTCTGGGTGGAAGCTCCCGGTGTGCACAGAAGCTTCACCTGCATCCCTCGGGCGAGCCCGGCTCCCGAGGCCTGTGAGGCCACAGCCGCCTGTGAGGCCACAGCCGCCTGCTCCTCACTGGGGCTGAGATCGAACAGGGAGCCCCCAGCTCCCAGGCCTGGAGCTCCGCCAGGTCTCCGTGGTCCCTGCACGTGCTGCAGGCCTGGCCGCCATGATGGCCCGATGGCCCCCAAAGCAGCCCGGGGTCAGGGAGCGCCTAGAGTGGGACGCAGCTGGAGCGCAGGCCGCCGGGCAGCCTCCTGCACAGCCACATTTCTGTGCGAAAGGAGAGGGTTGCCTCACTGACAGCTGTCCTCCCGCCAAGAGGAGCAGAGAGCAGCGTGGCCTGGGTGCGCCCGGCGGGCGGGTGTGGGGTCCCAGTCCTGCTGGGCGCCGGGCCTGAGCCGGCCTCGCTGCCCCGGGCGCAGCCCCAGGGCCCTGCCTGACAGTGCATATTTCATGGATTTTACCTCGTTGCCAGTTTGAGGCTTAGATCCCTGAATCACTGATGGGAAAGGGGTTTCAGGGTGAGGAGACCTGATGGTGAACTCAGGGCGTGCATGCGGGCTTCCGTGTGAGAAGTCTCAGCAGAAACTGAACATGGGGAACCCAGGGAGCCAGGCCTGGCTGGGAGGGCCTGGTCCTGGGTCCTACCCAGCCCCAGCCCAGGGCAGGCTGTGGGCTCTGTGTCCCCCACCCAGCAGCCCAGCAGCCACAGGGAGTGAGGACCAGCGCTGCCCGACAGGATACTGGCCACTCCACCTCCCAGCAGGTCCAGGGACCTGCCAGGCCACACACTGGGCTTGGTCAGCCCTGAGAGGGGCTGGGCGACCTCCGTCCTGCCCAGCTCAGAGCCAGGGGCCCAGGCGTCTAGGAGGACGCAGGAGGCAGCAGGAGGCAGCCCTGGACTGGGCCAGCCCCCAGGGCCAGTTCAGAACCAGGGCCCAGAGAGAATCTGGGCTGAGCTGGCAGAACAGGTTCGGTGAGCGGAGCAGGCAGATGGCAGTGGGACAGGTACTGTCTGAGCGGGCCAGCTCTGATCACTCAGGTGGAGGCCACACGCGTGTGCAGGGGGCAGAGGCCGGTCAGAGCTGAGGGACCGACGCCTCCTCGGAGCCCCCCTTTCCTCTCCTGTGGCCACAGGGAGGCAGCCCTGCTCCTCGCCTCACTCCCCCCATCAGCCTGCAGCGGCTCCCGGGGAACCGGGGCCGGGCCCGGGGATCCCGGGGAGGCTAAGGCCCTCGTGTTGGGGGGAAGGTTCCCTGCGTCTCAGTGGTCAGAGTCCTGACCTCGTCCCTTCCCACTGGCAGTGCCTTCCAGAAGGAAACCAAGCAAGCAGAGGTCAGAGGTCGTTGCCCTGGTGCGGTCAGGAGAGGGGGCTGGGGGCTGGGTGTGGAGAACCAAGGACACATCCAGGGACATTGCGTCCTCCGCCCCCAGGACTAGGCGCTAGGCCGGGCAGCAGGAGGGTGAGGGATCTGGGCATGCCGGGCAGACCTCTGCTCACAGGCCCGGGGTCACCCTGGGTCGCCTCCCCAATCCCAGCCCCAGCCCTGCCCTCTTCCTCCCGGCTGCCGGCTGGCCCTTCCTCATCCCGGAGTCGCACCTGTGCCACCTATGGCCACGTGCTGGGCAGTCCCTGCAGACCTCACTCCCACAGCGGCACACGGCAGCCTGTGGGTACCACCGCCTCAGCCTCCCCTGCCCATAGGGAGGGCCAGACCTGAGCTCCGCCCTGAGGGCTGCTTTTCCATCGTATCTCACTTTACAGAAGAAATACATTCTTAGTTCCAAAATGGAAGTCTGAAGAATCAAGTTCAGGCTGGGCAATGGGAGATGGATGTCGGTCAGGCAAGCACGGCCCGCGGTGGGGGGTGTGTCAGCCGGGAGTAAGCCATTAGCCCCGGGCCATGAGGAAAAGGTTCTGACCCGAGATGGAGTGTTCGGCCTGACGTCCTGAGTGCCCGGTGGGGGGCAGGCCCAGGCTCCTCACCGACACCAGGGTGGGCCCGGGGCCCTGAGGGTCGCCGCAGAGGGCTCTGGCCTGCGCAGGCTCCTGGGTGGGCCCAGGACGTCCTGCTGCAACTAACAGGCCTCTTGTCTCCCTCCGCCTGGCAGAGCTCGCCGCGTCTCCCGCGGCGGATGGCCCAGCGCGGGCTGATGGGACCTTCTCCGTCAAAGGGATGAGGATAGAAGCCCAGGCCAAGGCCAAGCCCGCCAGACCCTCCAGGGCTCGCCCTGCAAAACCTAAAGCCTGCCAGCAGCACCCCAAGATCCGGAACTATAACTTCAAGGACTGACTTCCTCACCCCACCCCGCCCCCCACTCCTCTAGTGGGTTTGGGGGCCTGTTTTCATCTCCAGAGAGGTATGTGGGTGTGTGAGGCGTGTGCACACCTGGGGGGTTGTGGCTGCAGCTCTTGCACCCCAGTGCTGTTGGGGTGCCTCACAGGCCTAGTGCAGAGCTCATTAAAGCCTCGCCTCCCTCTGCTTGCCCGGCATTGTTTATCTTCCTACTTGGGAAAAGGGCATCACCTGTGTCACGCTGCTGGGTGCAGAGCGTGGGATGCCCACCCGCAGACCCATCCCTGAGCACCGCAGGCGGGACCTTCCGCAGTGAGCTGGAGCTGGGTGACCCACGAGCCCTGTGCTAGGTGCTCAAGTCAGGTGCTGGGGGGGGGGGGTCCAGACCCGGCACCTGCAAGAGAAACGCCCACTGACACACTCACTCTAAGTGCACCCCCCCCCCCCCCCAAGGAGGATGAGCCTGAGAATCCTGCTGCAGGTCCTCACTCGGGGGTCTCTGTGGAAGGTGCCCTGGGCTCCTGGCCCTTGCCCTGGGATCAGCACCTGACTGCACCGCCGGGGCCCCCGCCCACCTGAAGCCCTGCAGAGGGAGAGACCAAGACGGGCCCGTCCCACCAATGCCGGGCACACAGCCTCTCCAGGAGGGTGGGAGGGGATGGGACAGGCTGCACCCGCCCCACCTGCAGTGTGACTTGAGGGGGGGCATCGAGTGTCCTCTACCTGCCTGGCTCACAGGTGTGGGGAGTGGGCAGCTCTGGCCCAGGGAACTGCCTGATGCGAGGCCCAGTCACAGACCCCAGGCTCCGTGGGCAGTGCCCCTGCCTCACCGGTGTAAGTGCTTCACTCAGGCCCGCGCCACGCGGGCGCTGCCCGGCTGTTTCCGCCCGGGCCCTCCTAGCGAGGCGTGGCCGCGGGGCTTCCTTCGCGGAGAACGGGCGTGGAGGTGCCGGTGGTTTCCCGTGGAAGCACTTCCGACCCGCGAGGCTCAGCTCGGCCGGGTTGAAAAGCCCTCCCACCGGGGAAGGAGGAAAGCCGAGGGCCGCTCCGGACGGCGGCTCAGCCTCGGCCTCGGCCTCCGTCCCCGGCGCGGGAGTCGGGCCGGGGCGCGGGAGGGGCTGTCGGCCCGGTAGCCGTTCGGGCAGAATCACGCGCGCGGACGAGCCCCGCGGCGCGCGGAGCGGCCACGTGCGCGCACGGTGCCCCGGAGGCTCTTTGTTCCGCCGCTGCCGGCGGGCCGGCGGCGCCCGCTCCCCGACGGCCGCGCGGCTCCAGGCGGCGGGGATGCGCCCGCGCGGCCCGGCCGGCCCGGGGGCGTTTCCGGGTCCCCGCGAAGCGGGCGCCGGGCGGGAGGACCGGGCCGCGGCGGTGACCGGCAGTAACCCCGCCGGGGCGCCCGGCCGGGTCAATGACCGCGCTCGCCCACGGCCGCCCGCGCGACGGCCAGGCCGCCCATCACCCTATCGCCTAGCAACGCCCACTCGCGCGCCGCCATTGGTCCGGCGCGCACGCCCCCGGCCCCCGATTGGCCGCGACCGCGAGGCGAGCCACGCCCCCGGCCGGGTCCGCGCGCCCGGACGCGGACACGTGCGAGCGTCCCCCGGGGCCTCCAACCCCCCGCGGGGCCGTGCGGCACCCCGACACCCCGACACCCCGACACCCCGACACCAGCCGCCCGCCCCGGCCCGGCCCGGCCCGTCCGTGCCACCCGCGCCGCGCACGTGGCCCGCGTACGGGGGGGCGGCCGAGGGGCGGGGCGGGCGCGCCATGTGCGCGGCGAGCGGAAGTCGAGCCCCCCGCCGCCCCGGGCGCGCCCCCGAGAGGGTCCCGCCATCACCCCACCGGCGGCGGCGCGCGGTCCCGGGCGCAGCCCCGACGCTCATTGGCCTGGGCGGCGCCGCCGAGCTGTCAGCCCATGTGGCGTGTCCGCGCGGGGCGGCCGCGGTTAAATACGCCGGCGCCGGCCTAGAGGGAGCCAGAGAGACGCAGCCGGCGCCGCCTCCGCCGCCGCCGCCGCCGCATCCTTGCCCGCCGCCCGCACTGCGCCGCGCCCGGACCAGGTATCGCGGCGGGGCCGGGCCGGGGGGCCGGGCCGGGGCCGGGGCCGGGGGCCGGGGGGCCGGGGGCCGGGCCGGGGGCGCCCGGCTGCCCGCGGTGGAGGAGGCCGCCCGCGGTGGAGGAGGCCGCCCGCGAGGCCCGCCGTCCGCGGCGAGGCGAGCGCCCGGCGGGCGGTTGAGGGCCTGCGCGCCGCGCCCGGCCGCGGGGAGGTGGGCGATGCGAGGCCGGCGCCGGGCGAACAGCCATTTTGGCCGCGGGGTGCCGAGCCCGGGAGGCCCCCGCCCTGCGCGCCCAGAGTCCCCATGAGGCCGCTCCGCCCGCGGCAGCCCCCGCTGCGCCCGCCGGCCGAGGCCCGCTCCGACCCGGGGGCGCCTTTCCGGCCGCCGGGGGGCCGGGAGGGGGGCCGAGCGGCCGGGCCCGGTGAGGACCGTCCGTCTGCCCACCACGTGGGCGCCGCCCGGGCCCCGAGCCCCGGGGGGGAGGCGGAGGCGGAGGCGGAGGCGGAGGCGGAGGTGCGGGCCGGGCCGGGCGGGCGCCGCGGGGGTCTCCTCCCGCCCCCCCCGCCCCCGCCGGCCCGGAGGACAGCCAGCGGGGAGAACAGAGCGGCGCGCTCCGGCCGCAAAGGGCCCTTTATTCGCGCTGGGGGAGGGGCTCCTCCCTCCCTCCCTCCGGCGGCGGCGGCGGCGGCGCTGGGCCACCAAGGAAGCCGCCCCTCCACGCCGGCCTTGCTGACCAGGGCGGGCCGAGCGGCTGTGTCCGCGGGCCGCTGGCCTCGGGGGCCTGGGCCTTGACGAAGCCGCCAGACCATCCTGGCTTTGTCCCACCTCGGGGGCTGCCCGGGATCCCATCCGAGGCCCGCAGGCGGCGGGCGCGCGGGGCAGGGGGGTGGGTACCGCGGGAGGCAGCTGGGCCTGCCCGGAGGGGAGCGGGCAGCACCCTGCGGCCTCACCCACACAGGTGCGTGGGTCTGGGCAGTCCTCGCCCGGCACCTGACCAGGAACGGCGCCCCGGGTCGCCCACCGTGGGGCACGGGCCACCTTTCCCCCAGAGCCCTGCCAGGCCTTGGCACCCACAGTCCCCTGCCGTTCCTCTGGGCCCCTCCTGAGTCCTGGCGGCTCCTGCCTGCCCTCGATGGCATTGGGCACGGCGGGCTGCTTGGGTGCTGAGCTCAGGGCTACCCCACCCCAAGGTCCCCCCTCAGACTTTGGTGCCCTTTCTCCTTTGCTGGTGCCCTGCACCGGCTCCTAGGCTGGGGAGGGCCCCAAAGGCCACGGCTGCTGGGAGGGGCGGGCACAGGCAGCAGGGCCCTGGGGGGTCCCCCGGCCTGGGCGCCAGGTGTGGCAGCTTCTGCCACGGCCCAGGAAGAAGCAAGTCCTGCTGGGTCAGAGCTGACGGCCCACCCCCCCACATTCACTCCCCGGACATCCATCGGCCATCTGGCCTCTGGTCTGGGGCTGTTGGAGCTGCTGCTCTCTGACCCCCGGCGGCCAGGCTGAGGAGGGCGGTGCTGCGGGGTTCGGGGAGCCGTGGGGGCTGCGGGCCGAGCTGACCTGTGCCCGGCCCCGCAGAGAGCGTCATGGAGGAGGTGGTGATTGCCGGCATATCGGGGAAGCTGCCCGAGTCCGAGAACCTGCAGGAGTTCTGGGACAACCTCATCGGCGGTGTGGACATGGTGACGGACGATGACCGGCGGTGGAAGGCCGGTGAGTGCCCTGCCCAGCCCGACGCGCTGGCCGAGGAGCCCAGGTGTGGTGGCCCCTGGCGTGCCCGCGCCTTCTCAGCTGGCGGCCAGCGGGCCCGGGGATGGGGGGCAGGAGGCCAGGGGCCTCCAAGGCCCACGTGTCCGCGGTCAGATAAGAGCCGGCTCCGGGGAAGCTGGTTTGACTCCCTCACGCCTGGTCGGCTCCCGCGCGAGCAGTTCTACCTGATCCGCGGGTGTGAGTCAGCGTGGAGCCCAGCCCAGCCGAGCCCGCTGGAGGGTCGGCAGCAGGGCTGGGGGCTGGCGGAGGCTGCTCTGGGACCACTGCCGCCCTCCGGGAGCCATCTCCCCGCGGGTCTCCCTGCGGGTCTCCCCGCGGGTCTCCCTGCGGGTCTCGCTGCGGGTCTCCCTGCGGGTCTCCCTGTGGGTCTCCCTGCGGGTCCGGGGGCCTTGACGCCCAGCGGTGCCTCCGCCTTCCTGTCGCAGGGCTCTACGGCCTGCCCCGGCGGGCCGGCAAGCTCAAGGACCTGTCCAAGTTCGACGCCACCTTCTTCGGGGTCCACGCCAAGCAGGCCCACACCATGGACCCCCAGCTGCGCCTGCTGCTGGAGGTCGCCTACGAGGCCATCGTGGACGGAGGTGGGTCAGGTCACAGTGGGGCGGCCGAGGCTCGGTCCCGAGTGGGGCTGAGTGCCGGAGGCGGGCAGGGCTCCCTGTCCTGGTCGGGACGGCCAGGCCGCGGTTCGGGAGGCGTGGGCCCCGGCAGGTCTGGTTTCACAACTGCCCCGGGGTGTCCTGGGCGTGTCCTGGCGCCCCAGTTTCCTTACTCCCATCTGAGAACTGGGCTCCTGTCCGGGGCTCAGACCCGTCCTTGCTGTGCCCACCCGCCCGTGAGGAGGGTGGCTGGCCGGTCCCGATGGCCAGCCTGGGGTCTCTCCACTCTGGTCTTTGGGTCGGCAGGTGACCGCCGGCCCGTGGCTGACAGCAGACGGCACAGGCACGCCTCGGGGAGGGGCGGGGCGGGAGGCAGGCGGACCTGAGGGCCTCCTCGCTGCCCCGGCCCTACCCAGGGGCCTTGGATGCCGCTCCCCTGGGGCCGGGCAGGGCCCCTCCTGCAGGGCCTGGACACTCGGCCTTTGTGTCCCTCTGTCTCCTTATCTTGCCGTCCCGGCAGGCGCCCTTGGGGCGTGGGTGCTCATTGGTCCTCGGGGCTCACCAGACTCCGCCAGGGACACCAGGGGCCAGGGAGTCGCCTGGGGACAATGCTGCCCTCTGTCTTCACCCCTGTCTCTGGCCGCTGCCCGACCCGGAGCCCCACCTAGGGCCCCCCCCCCCGCCAGCCCCAGTTTCCTGTGACCTGGTTCTTGGTTCTCTGTTCTCGGCCCCACCTGGGCGGCCCCCCGGCCCCTCGCCCCGCCGGAGAGGCCGAGGGCGCCCTCCACAGGCTGGGGGTGGGCCGGTGCGGCCGGCACTCTGACCGCTGCTCCCACAGGCATCAACCCGGCCTCGCTCCGAGGAACCAACACTGGCGTCTGGGTGGGCGTGAGCGGCTCCGAGGCCTCCGAGGCCCTCAGCCGAGACCCCGACACCCTCGTGGGCTACAGCATGGTGGGCTGCCAGCGAGCCATGATGGCCAACCGCCTCTCCTTCTTCTTCAACTTCAAAGGTGGGTGCCCTGCCGGAGGTCACGTCTGGTTCCCGGTCGGCACAGCCCGGGCTGCAGGCTCCATCCCCAGGGTGGGCGTGCAGGAGGCAGCCGATCCGGGGTTCTCACTGCTGTTCCTATTTCCCTTCCTCTCTGAGAGGAACGAGAAACGTATTTAAGTGAAATAAAAAGTGGTAAAGGTGGGTGCCACTGTGAGGTGTGGCCGGGGGACCGCGAGCCCCTTCCAGCCGTGGCTCCCCTTCCCCGGAAGCCGGGGGCCCGGCTCACCCTCACACCCCGCGCCCCTCTCGGCTGCAGGGCCCAGCGTCGCCCTGGACACGGCCTGCTCCTCCAGCCTGCTGGCCCTGCACAACGCCTACCAGGCCATCAGCAGCGGCGAGTGCCCCGCGGCCCTCGTGGGCGGCATCAACGTCCTGCTCAAGCCCAACACGTCCGTGCAGTTCATGAAGCTGGGCATGCTCAGCCCCGAGGGCACCTGCAAGTCCTTCGACCAGGCCGGTGAGGCGCGCGTGGGTGGGACGGGGAGGGAGGGAGGGGGAGGGGAGGGGCGGCCTCCTCCGGCCCCCCCCCAGGCCAGAGCGGCGCCTGCCCACCCTGAGCCGCCTCTGCCCGCAGGGGACGGGTACTGCCGCGCGGAGGCTGTGGTGGCCGTCCTACTGACCAAGAAGTCGCTGGCCCGGCGCGTGTACGCCACCATCCTGAATTCCGGCACCAACACGGACGGCGCCAAGGAGCAAGGTGGGGGCCGGCCAGAGCGGTGGGGGCCGGCCAGAGCGGTGGGGTGCGGGGCCGGCTGGCCGGCGCGGGTGCTGAGCCGGGCCTCCCGCAGGCGTGACCTTCCCGTCCGGAGAGGCGCAGGAGCAGCTCATCCGCTCCCTGTACGAGCCGTGCGGCCTGGCCCCCGAGTCCCTGGAGTACATCGAGGCTCACGGCACCGGCACCAAGGTGAGTCCTGCGCCCGAGCCCGCGCCCGCGCCCGCACCGCCCGCTGCAGCCTGACCCTCCGTGTCCCCGCAGGTGGGCGACCCCCAGGAGCTGAACGGCATCGACCGGGCCCTGTGTGCCGCCCGCCAGGACCCCCTGCTGATCGGGTCCACCAAGTCCAACATGGGGCACCCGGAGCCGGCCTCGGGGCTGGCCGCACTGGCCAAGGTGGGCACCCCCTCGGGCAGGGCTACGGGGTGCTGCCCGGCCCCTGCCCTGGTTCGCGGGGTTCCCACAGGGCTGTGGGGAGTGGGGAACCCCGACACCGTCGCTGGGCTGTGGGTGCCTGCGGTTGCCCTTGGTCTCAGGATGCACGCGCCCACAGGTGCTGCTGTCCCTGGAGCACGGGCTCTGGGCGCCCAACCTGCACTTCCACAGCCCGAACCCCCAGATCCCGGCCCTGCAGGACGGGCGGCTGCGGGTGGTGGACCGGCCCCTGCCCGTCCGCGGGGGCAACGTGGCCATGAACTCCTTCGGCTTCGGCGGCTCCAACGTCCACGTCATCCTCCGGCCCAACTGGCGCCCGCCCCCCGCGCCCGCCCCCCACGCCGCCCTGCCCCGCCTCCTGCTGGCCAGCGGGCGCACCGCCGAGGCCGTGCAGGGGCTGCTGGAGCAGGGCCGCCAGCACAGCCAGAACCTGGCCTTCGTGAGCATGCTCAACGACATCGCGGCCGCGCCCGTCACCGCCA
This sequence comes from Vespertilio murinus, assembly GCA_963924515.1. Classification (NCBI taxonomy): domain Eukaryota; kingdom Metazoa; phylum Chordata; class Mammalia; order Chiroptera; family Vespertilionidae; genus Vespertilio; species Vespertilio murinus. The sequence continues at coordinate 467,717 of OZ004718.1, forward strand.
TGCCCTTCCGGGGCTGCGCCGTGCTGGGCGGCGAGGGCGGCGGGCAGGAGGTGCAGCAGGTGCCCGCGGGGCAGCGCCCGCTCTGGTTCATCTGCTCCGGTGAGTCCTGGCCTGGCCTGGCCTGAGGGCGCGGGACGGGCCGGTGCCGTGCTGACGCCTCCGCCCGCCCGCAGGGATGGGCACGCAGTGGCGCGGGATGGGGCTCAGCCTCATGCGCCTGCCCTGCTTCCGGGACTCGATCCTGCGCTCGGACGAGGTGGTGAAGCCGCTGGGGCTGCAGGTGTCGGAGCTGCTGCAGAGCACGGACGAGGCCACCTTCGACGACACGGTCAACGCCTTCGTGAGCCTCACGGCCATCCAGGTCCGCCGAGGGCCCGGGCGCGAGGGAGGGCGGCCCGGCGCGGCCTCCCGGACTCAGTGACACGTCTGCCCCCAGATCGCCCTCCTGGACCTGCTGACCAGCCTGGGCCTGCGGCCGGACGGCATCGTGGGGCACTCGCTGGGCGAGGTGGCCTGTGGCTATGCCGACGGCTGCCTCTCGCAGGAGGAGGCCGTGCTCGCCGCCTACTGGCGCGGCCAGTGCATCAAGGAGGCGCACATCCCGCCGGGGGCCATGGCGGCCGTGGGTAGGTGTGGCCAGCAGGGCCCTTTCCCCAGGAGCCTGAGCTGAACCCACGTGGGGACAGGAGGACCCACCGGACTTTTGATAAAGTCGGGGTGTCGGGGTCCCTCGTTTTGGCTTCCTCCGTGGGCAGGAGCCCTGGGTGCCCGGCGGAGGGAGGGCGGCCGTGGGATGCGGGATGAAGCGCGGCGGGGCGGGGGCGGCTATAACGCCGCTCGCTCGGCGGCTGCAATTACTGGCGTCCTCAGTGCTGCCCGGGGGGGGCCCTCTGCCCACAGGCCTGTCCTGGGAGGAGTGTAAGCGGCGCTGCCCGCCCGGCGTCGTGCCCGCGTGCCACAACTCCAAGGACACGGTGACCATCTCGGGACCTCAGGTGGGCACCGGGCGAGTTCTGGGCCGGTCCTCGTCCCTCCCCCGCCCCAGGGCGAGCTCCGGGGCCGCCCGGGACCGCCCTCACCGCGCCTGCCCCCCAGGCCTCCGTGTCCGAGTTCGTGGAGCAGCTGAGGCAGGAGGGCGTGTTCGCCAAGGAGGTGCGGACGGGCGGCCTGGCCTTCCACTCCTACTTCATGGAGGGCATCGCGCCCTCGCTGCTGCGGGAGCTCAAGAAGGTGGGCCCCCCACGGGCTGCGGGGGGGGGGGGGCAGGGTGGCCGCGCCGGGGCTGACCGCAGCCTGTGACCGCAGGTGATCCGGGACCCGCGGCCCCGCTCGGCGCGCTGGCTCAGCACCTCCATCCCCGAGGCCCAGTGGCAGGGCAGCCTGGCCCGCACGCCCTCCGCCGAGTACAACGTCAACAACCTGGTGAGCCCCGTGCTGTTCCAGGAGGCGCTGTGGCACGTGCCGGAGCACGCCGTGGTGCTGGAGGTGGCCCCCCACGCGCTGCTGCAGGTAGGCCCGGCGGGCGTGCGGGCGGGGAGGGCCGGCCGGCAGGGGGGGGGCGCCGCTCAGCCCAGCCCCCCGCCCGCAGGCCGTGCTCAAGCGGGGTCTGAAGGCCAGCTGCACCGTCCTGCCGCTGATGAAGAAGGACCACGCCGACAACCTGCACTTCCTGCTCGGCAACGTGGGCCGCCTGCACCTGGCAGGGTGGGTCTGCGCGCTCGCGGCCTCATGGTCGCTTCCTCTGAGGACGGCGGCTCTGGGTCCGGGGGGGGGGGGGGGGGCGTTGGCCGTGGTGTGATGGGGTCCCAGGGCCAGGTGCACCCCTAACCTGCTCCCACCCCCAGCATTGACATCAACCCCAATGGCCTGTTCCCGCCCGAGGAGTTCCCAGCCCCCCGGGGGACCCCGCTCATCTCACCCCTCATCAAGTGGGACCACAGCCAGACCTGGGACGTGCCCGCCGCCGAGGACTTCCCCAACGGCTCCGGCAGCTCCTCGGCTACCGTCTACACCATCGGTGAGGCCGGCGGGCGGGGTCGGGGGGTCGGGGGGGGGGGGGGGAGAGGCTCCAGATCTCCCTCGCGAGGGGCACTGACGCCTGGGCCCCGCAGACACCAGCCCCGAGTCCCCCAGCCACTACCTGGTGGACCACCGCCTGGACGGCCGCGTGCTCTTCCCGGCCACCGGCTACCTGTGCCTGGTCTGGAGGACGCTGGCCCGCGCCCTGGGCCAGGACGCGGAGCAGATGCCCGTGGCTTTTGAGGACGTGACGCTGCACCAGGCCACCATCCTGCCCAAGACGGGTGAGGCGGGTGGCGGGGAGGAGCTGTGGGGGTGCTGGCCCCTGACCCCTGACCCCTGACCCCGCTGCTCACCCTGGCCTGCCGTCCACAGGCACTGTGCCCCTGGAGGTGCGGCTGCTGGAGGCCTCCCACGCCTTCGAGGTGTCTCAGAGCGGCAACCTGGTCGTGAGCGGTGAGCGGGAGCTCGGGTGGGCCCCTGGCGTCCGTCCGGCGCTGCCCAGCCCTCGGGCCCCTGACTCTGCCCCCCTCCCCCAGGGAAGGTGTACCAGTGGGAGAACCCCGACCCCCGGCTCTTCGACAACCAGGACGGTCTGGACGCGGCGGACCCCGCCGACCCCACAGCCACCTTCCGCCTGTCCCAGGGCGACGTGTACAAGGAGCTGCGGCTGCGGGGCTACGACTACGGCCCCCACTTCCAGGGCGTCCTCGAGGCCTCCCTCGAAGGTGGGCGCGGTCCGGGCGCCACGTGCCTGCAGTGGCCCAGCCGGGGCGTGTGGGGAGGGGAGGGGAGAGGGAGCCACGGGGGGGGGGGGGTCAGGGCCCGGAGGAGCTGCGTGCGACGGCCCCACGCTGACGCCCCTCTGCCCAGGCGACACCGGCCGGCTGCTGTGGCAGGACAACTGGGTGACCTTCCTGGACAGCATGCTGCAGGTGTCCATCCTGGGGACCCACCAGCGCAGCCTGCGCCTGCCCACCCGCATCGCCGCCCTCCGCATCGACCCCGCCACCCACCGCAGCAGGGTGCTCGCACCACAGGGCGAGGCCCCAGGTAGCACGGCCCACACCGGGGTGCCCCCCCCAACGCACACCCCGTGCCCGCCGCGCCCCCACCCCCCAACGCACACCCTGTGCCCGCCGCGCCCCACACTCCCCGCGCCCCCACGTGCCTCCGTGCCCGCTGCGCCCCCCCCCGCGCCCCCACCCCCTCCGTGCCCGCCGCGCCCACACCCGCACTCCGCCCCCAGCGGTGCAGGTGGTGGTGAGCAGAGCCCTGGGCAGCACGGCGGCCGGGGGCGCCCTCATCTCGGGCCTGCACACCTCGGTGGCCCCGCGGCGGCAGCAGGAGCAGCAGGCGCCCACCCTGGAGAAGTTCTGCTTCACGCCGCACATGGAGGACGGGTGCCTGGCGGGCAGCGCCGCCCTGCAGGAGGAGCTGCAGCTGTGCAGCGGTGAGGCCCGGCCCTTCACACGCCCCGGAGGCGGGGAGCTGGTCTCTCTTGCCTCCCAGCCCTCCCGGGCCCCCTACCAGCAGGGAGGGGGCTGCGGGCACGGCCTCGCTGTCCGTGTACGCCCCTTGTGGGCAGCAGCCTGTCCTCTGGTCGGTGCCAGTTCTGAGCCCCGTGCCCCCCCCCCCCAGGGCTGGCACGGGTGCTGCAGACCAAGGTGGCCCAGCAGGGGCTGAAGATGGTGGTGCCCGGGCTGGACGGGGCGCAGGCCCCGCGGAAGGCCCCGCAGCAGGGCCTGGCTCGGCTGCTGGCGGCCGCCTGCCAGCTCAACGGGAACCTGCAGCTGGAGCTGGGCCGGGTGCTGGCCCAGGAGCGGCCGGAGCTGCCTGAGGACCCTCTGCTCAGCGGCCTGCTGGACTCCCCGGCGCTCAAGGCCTGCGTGGACACCGCCCTGGAGAACGGGACCGGCCTCCGCATGAAGGTGGTGGAGGTAGGTGCTGGGCAGGGCGTCAGCACGGGCCGAGCCGGGCAGACCCACGCCGGGGCCGGGGCCGGCGACGTGAGCGCCCGCGTTTCCGCTGCTCCCCAGGCGGGTGCGGGGTCGGGGGCCGACGGGCCGCCCACCTAGGCCTCTGTCCCCCAGGTGCTGGCCGCGGACGGCCACCTGTACTCGCGCGTCCCGGCTCTGCTCAACACCCAGCCGCTGCTGCAGCTGGACTACACGGCCACCGACCGCCTCGCCCAGGCCCTGGAGCCCGCCCAGGCCAAGCTGCAGCAGCTCGGCGTGGGCCAGGCCCAGTGGGACCCCGCGGAGCCCGCCCCCAGCGGCCTGGGCCCCGCCGACCTGCTGGTGTGCAACTGCGCGCTGGCCACCCTGGGCGACCCCGCCACGGCCCTCGGCAACATGGCCGCCGCCCTCAAGGAGGGGGGCTTCCTGCTGCTGCACACGCTGCTCCGGGGGCACCCCCTCGGGGAGACGCTCGCCTTCCTGACCTGCCCCGAGCCCCCGCCCGGCCGGCAGGGCCTGCTGGGCCTGGACGCCTGGGAGGGGCTGCTGGCGGCGGCCGGCCTGCGCCTGGTGGCCCGCAAGTGCTCCTTCTACGGCTCCGCGCTCCTCCTGTGCCGCCGGCCCGGCCCCCAGGGCAGCCCCCTCTTCCTGCCCGTGGACGACCCCGGCTGCCAGTGGGTGGACTCGCTCAAGGTCAGCGCCCCGCCAGCCCCGCCCACCCAGGGGACCAGGGCCTCCCAGAGACCAACCCCCGCCTCATCCCGTCCCGCAGAGCATTCTGGCCGACACCTCCTCCCGGCCCGTGTGGCTGACGGCCAGCGGCTGTGCCACCTCCGGCGTCGTGGGCATGGTCAACTGCCTGCGGAAGGAGCCCGGTGGCCACCGGGTCCGGTGAGCCACGGAGCTGCGCCCCCCCCTCTCCCCCTCCTGCCCGTTCCCCCTCCCCCCACTCCCCTCCTGCCCCCAGCCGCCCCCCTCCTCACCGGTCTGTGCCCGCAGGTGCATCCTGGTGTCCAACCTCAGCAGCTCGTCCCCCGCCCCCCGGCTGGAGGCCGGCTCCGCGGAGCTGCAGGAGGTGCTGCGGGGGGACCTGGTGATGAACGTGCACCGGGACGGGGCCTGGGGGGCCTTCCGCCACTTCCCGCTGGAGCACGGTGAGCCCAGGTCCTCGCCGGCGGGGAGGGTGCAGCGGGCCGGCCCGGCGGCCCGGGCCTAGCAGCCTGCCTCTCGCCCAGGCCCGCCCGAGGAGCAGACGGAGCACGCCTTCGTGAACGTCCTCACGCGCGGGGACCTGTCCTCCATCCGCTGGGTCTGCTCCCCGCTGCGCCACGCCCCGGCCCCCGGCCCCGGCCCCGGCCCCCGGCTCTGCACCGTCTACTACGCCTCCCTCAACTTCCGCGACATCATGCTGGCCACGGGCAAGCTGTCTCCCGACGCCATCCCAGGTGCGGGTGCGGGTGCGGGCAGCAGGCGGGAGGGGCGGTCCCCCCAGAGCCTGGGGCCCGCGGGCTGACCCTCCTCTGCCTCCAGGGAAGTGGGCTGCACGGGACTGCATGCTGGGCATGGAGTTCTCCGGCCGAGACCCCAGCGGCAAGCGCGTGATGGGGCTGGTGCCCGCCGAAGGCCTGGCCACCTCCGTCCTGCTGCCCGAGGACTTCCTGTGGGACGTGCCCCCCGCCTGGACCCTGGAGGAGGCGGCCTCGGTGCCCGTGGTCTACACCACGGCTTACTACTCGCTGGTGGTGCGCGGCCGCGTGCAGCGCGGGGAGACGGTGCTCGTCCACTCGGGCTCGGGCGGCGTGGGCCAGGCCGCCATCGCCATCGCCCTCAGCCTGGGCTGCCGCGTCTTCACCACCGTGGGTGAGCGCCCGCTCACTGCCCGCCCGCTCCCCGCCTGCCCTCTGCCCCGGTCACTGCCCGCCCTCCGCCTCCCTGCCCGCTCCCCGCCTCCCCACTCCCCCCTCCCCGCCCTCCGCTCACCGCCCGCCTCCCCAGGGTCGGCCGAGAAGCGGGCGTACCTCCAGGCCCGGTTCCCCCAGCTCGACGACACCAGCTTCGCCAACTCCAGGGACACGTCCTTCGAGCAGCACGTGCTCCGGCACACGGCGGGGAAGGGTGCGTGGCCTCTGTCCGACCCCCAGCTCCACCCTCCCCTGCAGGCTGAGCTGGAGGAGAGGGCAGGCAGGACGGGGTCCGGCCCGGCCTGTGGGGGTGCCCGGTGTGGGGGGACCGTGGGTGACCGTGGGCCCCTCCCCAGGCGTGGACCTGGTCCTGAACTCGCTGGCGGAGGAGAAGCTGCAGGCCAGCGTGCGGTGCCTGGCCCAGCACGGCCGCTTCCTGGAAATCGGCAAATTCGACCTTTTCAACAACCATCCCCTGGGTGAGCGGGGCAGCGGGCGGGCGGACGGGGTGCCCGGGCGTGGGCGTGGGGCGGCGTGCTAGCCGCGCCTCTGCGCCTCCGCCCCAGGCATGGCCGTCTTCCTGAGGAACGTGACCTTCCACGGGATCCTGCTGGACGCCCTCTTCGAGGAGGCCAGCGCTGACTGGCGGGCGGTGGCGGAGCTGCTGCGGGCGGGCATCCGGGACGGGGTGGTGCAGCCGCTGCGCTGCACCGTGTTCCCCAAGGACCAGGTGGAGGGCGCCTTCCGCTACATGGCGCAGGGGAAGCACATCGGCAAGGTGCTGGTGCAGGTGAGCCCGGCGCCCGTGTGTGTGTGTGTGTGTGTGTGTGTGTGTGTGTCCTCTGGGTGCCCGTGCAGGGGAGGGGCCCTGGGTGCCCACGCAGGGGAGGGGCCCTGGGCGCCACCTGGCCGGGCTGAGCCTGAGCCGTGCGGCCTGTGCAGGTGCGTGAGGAGGAGCCGGGCGCCGCGCTGCAGGGGCCCCCGCCCGCCCTGACCACCGCCGTGTCCAAGCTCTTCTGCCCGGCCCACAAGAGCTACGTCATCGCCGGGGGCCTGGGCGGCTTCGGCCTGGAGCTGGCTCAGTGGCTGGTGCTGCGCGGGGCCCAGAAGCTGGTGCTGACCTCGCGCTCCGGTGTCCGCACGGGTGAGGCCGGGAGGGTGGGTGGGGGTGAGGCCCGGGTGGGTGGGGGTGAGGCCGGGGTGAGGCCCGGGTGGGGCGGCGGGGCCACGCCCTCCCTGGCGTGAGGCCCTGGCCGGCGGGAGCCCTGACCCGCCCGCCCGCCCGCAGGCTACCAGGCCAAGCAGGTGCGGGAGTGGCGGCGGCAGGGCGTGCAGGTGCTGGTGTCCACCAGCAACGTGGGCTCCCTGGACGGGGCCCGGGCCCTCATCGCCGAGGCCGCGCAGCTGGGGCCCGTGGGCGGCGTCTTCAACCTGGCCATGGTGAGTGGGCCGGGCGGGGCGGGGCCGGGCCGGGCCGGGCGGGGCGGGGCGGGGGCGGCCCCGGGCCACCGGGCAGCGCTGAGGCCGCCTCTCCCAGGTCCTGAGGGACGCGATGCTGGAGAACCAGACGCCCGAGCTCTTCCGGGACGTGAACCGGCCCAAGTACAGCGGCACCCTGCACCTGGACAGGTGGGTGCCCCCCCCCCGTGCCTCCGCACGTGCCCCAGGGGCTGGGGTCCAGGCCTCAGGCCTCGGGGCGGGCCGGGCAGGGGCCGGGGCCAGGGAGTGACCCCAGCACCCGCAGGGTGACCCGTGAGGCCTGCCCCGAGCTGGACTACTTCGTGGCGTTCTCCTCGGTGAGCTGTGGGCGTGGCAACGCCGGCCAGACCAACTACGGCTTCGCCAACTCCACCATGGAGCGCATCTGCGAGCAGCGCCGGCACGATGGCCTCCCAGGTAGACCTGCCCCGCCTGCTCCCCGCTGACCCTCTCCCGTGTCCCCCCACGTCCCTCACACCCCCGCCTGCTCCCCGCTGACCCTCATCCCCCGTGTCCCCCCCACGTCCCTCACACCCCGCCTGCTCCCCGCTGACCCTCATCCCCCGTGTCCCCCCCACGTCCCTCACACCCCGCCTGCTCCCCGCTGACCCTCACCCCCGTGTCCCCCCCCACGTCCCTCACACCCCGCCTGCTCCCCGCTGACCCTCACCCCCATGTGTCCCTCACACCCCGCCTGCTCCCCGCTGACCCTCACCCCCCGTGTCCCCCCCACGTCCCTCACACCCCGCCTGCTCCCCGCTGACCCTCATCCCCCGTGTCCCCCCCACCCCGCCTGCTCCCCGCTGACCCTCACCCCCGTGTCCCCCCCATGTCCCTCACACCCCGCCTGCTCCCCGCTGACCCTCACCCCCACGTGTCCCTCACACCCCGCCTGCTCCCCGCTGACCCTCTCCCCACGTGCCCGTCACACACGCCCACAGGCCTGGCCGTGCAGTGGGGCTCCATCGGCGACGTGGGCGTCGTGCTGGAGACGATGGGCAGCAACGACTCGGTCATCGGGGGGACGCGGCCCCAGCGCATCGCCTCCTGCCTGGAGGTGCTGGACGCCTTCCTGAGCCAGCCCCACCCGGTGCTGAGCAGCTTCGTGCTGGCGGAGAAGAAGGCGGCGGCCCGGGGAGACGGTGACAGCCAGCAGGACCTGCTGAAGGCCGTGGCCCACATCCTGGGTGAGCACCCGCCCCGGGCCCCCCCAGGGGCCTCACCCCCCCACAGGCCCGCCCCCCTCCCCGCGTGCCAACCCAGCGCCTCTCCCCAGGCATCCGAGACCTGGCCGCCGTCAACCTGGACAGCTCGCTGGGGGACCTGGGCCTGGACTCGCTCATGGGCGTGGAGGTGCGGCAGACGCTGGAGCGCGAGCACGACCTGGTGCTGTCCATGCGGGACATCCAGCAGCTCACGCTCCGCCAGCTGCGGGACCTGTCCTCCCAGGCCGGCCCGGCCGGCGAGCTGGCCGCCTCCACGCCCAAGGAGGACGGCCCCGCGCGGCAGCAGGCCCTGCTGAACCTGAGCACCCTGCTGGTGAACCCCGAGGGCCCGACCCTCACGCGGCTCAACTCGGTGCAGAGCTCCGAGCGGCCCCTGTTCCTGGTGCACCCCATCGAGGGCTCCACCACCGTGTTCCACAGCCTGGCCGCCAAGCTCAGCATCCCCACCTACGGCCTGCAGTGCACCCGAGGTGCGTCCGGGTCCAGGGGGTGGGGGTGCCCGTGGGCCCGGGCGCCCACCCACACGGACCCTCCCGCCCGCAGCCGCGCCGCTGGACAGCATCCACAGCCTGGCCGCCTACTACCTCCAGTGCGTGAGGCAGGTGCAGCCCGAGGGGCCCTACCGCATCGCCGGCTACTCCTACGGCGCCTGCGTGGCCTTCGAGATGTGCTCGCAGCTGCAGGCGCAGCAGGGCCCGGCCCCCACGCACAACAGCCTCTTCCTGTTCGACGGCTCGCACACCTACGTGCTGGCCTACACGCAGGTGAGGCCGCGCGGTCGCCGCGGGGTCGGGGTCGGGGTCCGGGTCCGGGTCCGGGTCCGGGTCCGGGTGCGGGTGCCCTGCTCCCTACAGCGCCTCCCCCCCCCTCCCTTCCCCTCCCAGAGCTACCGCGCGAGGCTGACGCCCGGCTGCGAGGGCGAGGCCGAGGCCGCCGCCATGTGCTTCTTCGTGCAGCAGTTCACGGACACGGAGCACAACAGGGTGGGTCCCAGGCGTCGTGGGTCTGTGCGTGGGGGCTGCGTGGGGGCGGGGTCTGTGTGCGTGCTTTGTGCGTGCTCTGTGTACGTGCGGGGGCTGTGTGCGTGCTCTGTGGGGGGCGGGGTCTGTGTGCGTGCTCTGTGCGTGCGTGCGGGGGCTGTGCGTGCTCTGGGTGGGGGCGGGGTCTGCATGCTCTGTGCGTGCTCTGCGTGGGGGCGGGGTCTGTGTGCGTGCTCTGTGCGTGGGGGCGGGTCTGTGCGGGGTATGTGCGTGCTCTGCGTGGGGGCGGGCTCTGTGTGCGTGCTCTGCGTGGGGGCGGGCTCTGTGTGCGTGCTCTGCGTGGGGGCGGGCTCTGTGTGCGTGCTCTGCGTGGGGGCGGGCTCTGTGTGCGTGCTCTGTGCGTGCGTGGGGGCGGGCTCTCGCCTGGGGGCGGGCTCTGCTGGCCGCGCAGCGGACCCACTCGGCCCCGGTCCGCAGGTGCTGGAGGCGCTGCTGCCCCTCGCGGGCCTGGAGGAGCGCGTGGTGGCCGCCGTGGACATGATCACGCAGAGCCACGCGGGCCTGGACCGCCGCGCGCTCACCTTCGCCGCGCGCTCCTTCTACCACAAGCTGCGCGCCGCCGAGCAGTACACGCCGCGGGGCACCTACCACGGCAACGTGACGCTGCTGCGGGCCAAGCGCGGCGGCGCGCAGGGCGAGGACCTGGGCGCCGACTACAACCTGTCCCAGGTGTGCGACGGCAAGGTGTCGGTGCACGTGATCGAGGGCGACCACCGCACGCTGCTGGAGGGCAGCGGCCTGGAGGCCATCCTGGGCATCATCCGCGGCGCCCTGGCCGAGCCGCGCGTCAGCGTGCGGGAGGGCTAGCCCCGCCGGCCGCCGGGCCGCCAGGCGCAGGACTGAGCCGCCGCCCGCCCGCCCGCGTGGCGCCCGCGGCCTCCGCGTGGTGCGGGCCGGGCCCGCGCCGCCGACTCGGAGGCCTCGCGGGCCTGTGAAGAGTCGGCCGAGCCGGCCGGGCGCCGGTGCAGCCCGCGCCGCGGTCCCGGCTCGGGTTCTATTTATTGCGCCGCTGGGGAGCCGCGGGGCCCGGGGCAGCGGGCCGAGCCCGCCCGGGGCCGGGATGCAGCGGGGCAGCGGGCCGGGCACCCACCCTGTTCTCTACTTTTTTCAAGAAACACATTCACGTTGCTGCTCAGATTTTGAAATTTACTATAATTGTCAGTTCAAAGAAGCTTGTCTGGATCGGTCTCGTTTTTGCACGGACTCGGTGGCGGTGACGATAGGGACCCTGCTCTCCGCCCCCCGGCACCTGCCAACCACCAGCCAGCCAGCAGGCACCCGCCCACCCTGTGGGCAGCGGTTGGGGGCCCTGCACCTCTTGCCAGACCTCGGGAGACCAGGGTCTGCTTCCTAGGCACATGGCCTGCCCTCCTCGGAGGCTTTATTTGAAGTCGCCGCTTGAGGGCAGGAACCACGTGGCAAACACCCTCAGAGCCACCCCTACACTAGTGGAGGCCAGGAGGGAGGGTGACTGGCAGGCGTGAGGTGGGCGCCCTGGAGCGGGCAGGTGAGCTGCAGTTGAGTGCTGGGAGGGGTGCCAGGTGGGGAGCGGGCCCACCTGGGCTTCTAGGACACGGGCCCAGCGCCAGCCAACAACACTCCTGGTGGTGCCCAGTAGAACCGGGCGGGTAAGCGATGGGCTCTCAGCCACAGGAGGAATGCGGTTCTGGTTTGTGTGCAGTTCAATAAAGCAGCGTGTTTCTGGAGCTGAGACCTTACTATCCAAGAGTCCAGAGCAAAGCCCTTTAGGGTTGTGTCACGTGACCCCAGCCAGCGGAGAGAGCACCCGACACTCGGGTCCCTAAGACCTGGGCGTCACGGGGAGGGGACGGAGGAAGGAGAAACGTGAGTCGCACTCACCAAGGCTGGTATAAAACATTTTATCTGAGCCCAGCTGCATCACGTCGGCATCGTTAGCAAAAAGCCCTGATTCCTCAAATACGCAGTAACCACTTCTAGCTAACTCTGGTTAAAGAAGAAATCAACGTGTAAGTTAGGGTTTTAAGCTGAAAAGTGTAAAAAACGTGTGGGATTCAGCTAACGGTGCTCAGGGGAAATCTACAGTGTCAGAAGTGACCAGATCCCACCTTAAGAAACTAAAGAAAAAAAGACCAATGAGACCCCAACGTAGGTAAAAGAGGAACTACAACATCTGAGTAAAAAACAATGAGTAAAACCAAAACTAGTTCTTTGATTCATTCCCGGGGTTTTGGCACACATGTTCTGCGAGACAGCTTGGGTGTATGGGGAGGCTTGGAGACAGAAATTACCAATATCGGGAATTACAAGTGATTGCTAATATCATACACGACTTGATGCCAAACAAATGAGCAAATCCCACACAAGATGTAGAGGACCAGAAGAACCCTACATCTATTGAAGAAAATGAGCTTGTTTAAAATTTCCCCACAAAAAAACCAGATGAACGGCAAATTCCACCAAAAAAAAAATCTCACGGGCCTGGCCAGTGTTGAGTGTGGACCCAGGAATCAAGAGGTCACAGTTCAATTCCCAGTTAGGGCCACGCCCTGGTTTCGGACTCGATTCCCAGTGGAGGGCGGCAGGAGGCAGCAATCACATCAGTGTTTCTCTCCCCCGCTCCCTCCCTCCAGTGACTGTTTGAGTGCAGTCGAGGTCTGCGTACTCCCTTTCCGGTGACTTCTCTTTAGATTCCTTAGGCGTTTCTATGTAGACAATCACAGCACACACAGAAAGGGGCCTTTTCCTTGTTCCTGTTCTCGCGTGTGGAGCTGGTCGGAGCCGCCAGCGCTGCTGGAGGAAGACACGAGAGCAGGCATCCTGGCCTCACCTGATACTGGGGTTTTGGTTTGTTTTTTGTAGATTCTCTGACAAGTTTAGAAACGTCCTCTCTATTCCTATTTATGGGATTTAGTTTATTTTTTATTTTTTAAATAAGTTTTTATTGATTTGCCTATGACCGGAATCAAACCCGGGATCCCTCAAGTCTGCAGGCCGACGCTCTACCCACTGAGCCACACCGGTTCCGGCTTAGTTTATTTTTTATGCTTCACGAAGTTGTGTGTCACCTTTGCAAGTGGTCGTGCTAATCTTCCTAAAGTTTCCATGTTAGTGTCTGTGCTGCCAAAACCAGCACCTTTTTATTTTTAAATAGTACATTTTTATTGATTTCAGAGAGGAAGGGAGGAGGAGAAAGAGAAACATCAATGAGGGAATCGTGGATCCGCTGCCTCCTGCGCGCCCCGTACTGGGGGATCGAGCCTGCCACCAGGCGTGTGACCTGGCCGGGAACTCCAGCACTGAGCCGTGAGGGCTGAGCTCCCATCTGTTCTGGATCAAGACTGGCTCCCACACCAGCCATTCATTCTCCCTTCGTGGGAGTTGGGGGTCCTCAGAGCTGGCCCTCCTGGGAGGAAATGAAGGGAGCTCCCTGAGAATTCCGCAGGCGCCCACATTCTTGGTTCTTACTGGCATTGGGCAACTTTAAATAAAAATTGGAAAAAGTTTCTCAAATGTCGTGTGCCCTTGGTCAACATCTGTGGTCCTGGAGCGGCTGCTTTGAACAGTTTGTCCAGTTTCCTCTCTACGTAAGCAGAGACGGGGTGAGTGCTACATGAGTGTTTATTCCAGTAACAGGCAGCCTGGGAGGGCAGCGGGCCGGCCGTGAAAACCTGTTTGTTTAGGGATGAGGAAGCGGGGGATGCATGGCTGCAGGGTCTGGTCAGCCTGTCTCCTTCCAGGATCTTGAAGTCCCAAAACACGGCCATTAATGTTTAATGGCCAGAGCCCAGCTCCACCCGCCCAGTCCTGGGGCTGGAGGAGGGTCAGCATTCCTGAGGCAAACGCCCGGAGGGGCCAGGGGCCAGCACAGCAACCAGATCAAAGTGGACGAAAGAAGGAAGGACGTCCTGTCCCTTGTCCTTCAAATGCGCTTTCTTCTCTGAGCAACGGACCCATCTGGGCCCCAAGGCAGACTCCCCTTTTTACAAAGTACATTCCTACTGATGGGAGAGAGGAAGGGGGAGAGAGAGAGCCATCGATGGGCTGCCTCCTGTGCGCCCCACCCTGGGATCAAGCCCACAACCCTGCCACGTGCCCGACCGGGAATCGAACCCTGACCTCCTGGCTCCCACGTCGGCGCGCAGCCCCTGAGCCCCGCTGACTGGCTGTCGCTGATCCTTTTACAGTGGCTTTTATTTTTAAAAAATATATTATTGATTTTTTACAGAGCTGAAGAGAGAGGGATAGTTAGAAACATCGATGAGAGAGAATCTTTGATCAGCTGCCTCTTGCACACCCCCCACTGGGGATGTGCCGGCAACCAAGGTACATGCCCTTGACTGGAATCGAACCTGGGACTTTTCAGTCCACGGGCCAGCGCTCTATCCACTGAGCCAAACCGGTTTCGGCTATTTTTTTTTCTAATATTTTATTGATTTTTTTTACTGAGAGGAAGGGAGAGGGATAGAGAGTTAGAAACATCGATGAGAGAGAATCATCGATCAGCTGCCAGGTAGGTTCAGAAAATATTGGGGAGAATACTTTGTAAGGTATATGAATGTCAAATCACTACACTGTATACCTAAAGCTAATACAAGATAATATTGAATGTAAACTGTTATTGAAAAATAAAATTAAAAAGGGTAACTTTTTAAAATATATATTTTATTGATTTTTTACAAAGAGGAAGGGAGAGGGATAGAGAGTTAGAAGCATCAATGAGAGAGAAACATCGATCAGCTGCCTCCTGCACACCTCCTACTGGGGATGTGCCCACAACCAATGTACATGCCCTCGACCGGAATCGAACCCGGGACTCCAGTCCGGAGGCTGGTTTTGGCTACAGTGGCATATATATATATACACATATATTATTAATTTCAGAGAGGAAGGGAGAGGGAGATAGAAACATCAATGATGACTCCTGCACACACACACACACACACACACACACACACACACACGGGATCGAACCCACAACCCGGGCCTGTGCCCTTGCCCAGAATTGAACCTGGGACCCTTCAGTCCACAGGTCGACGCTCTACCCACTGAGCGAAACCGGCCGGGGCTACAGCGGCTTTGCTTCTGGCAACACCGGTTCCCGGGGCGGGGAACCCCGCCCCGCCGCTCGGGTGCAGCACCCAAACCCGGGGCCGTTCCCATGGGCACGCGGCGCCGCTTCCGAGTTCCATTTCCGAGTTCCGGCGACTGCTCTCCCCGGCGGCGCTGCCTCCAGCGCTGTCATGCCGACCCCTAACCCCTAACCCCTGACCCGGACCCCTGACCCTGACCCTGATCCTGAGCCCGACCTCGGACCCGGTCAGCAGGGACCTGGGAAGGGCCAGGGCTGGGCGGCCGGGCTGTTGGGGGCGCGGGGTGAGGAGGCGGAACCGGGGCGCAGGAATCGGCGGGGAGACGCGGGTGGGAGGGACCGCAGCTCTGGGACCGGTGCTCGGACCCGGGCCGAGCGCAGGGCCCAGCCAACCTCCGGCCCCTGACCTCCGGCCCCGTCCGGGCCTCGTCGCGTGCGGGCCTTTCCCGGCCGGGCTCGGTTTCCCGGGGGAGCGCATTTCCTGTTGCACCGCGGTCCGCCCGGACCGCCCTGGCGGAGGCACCTTCCGGCGGCCCCGGCGCGGAGCCCTGGGCTCGGCTGCGCCCCTGCGCGAGCCCGGAGCCCCGCACGCCGCCCCGCGGACCCCGCCGAGCTCGGCCCCGAGGTGCGCTCCCCGCGGGCTCCGGCCGCGCCGCCGCCGCCGCCGCCGCCTGCCGGGCCGCGCGGGCCCCGCTCGGGGACCTCGGAGGCGCCCAGGGGGCTTTTACGTGTCGTTTCCGTTTCCAAAAGCACCCAACGCGCCGCTGGCTCCCGGGCACCGAGGCGCCGGGGCCGCAGCCGGCTCCGGGGGGCGCTGTCCGGGTCGGTCCCTCCAGGGGAGCAGGGGGCTGCCCCCGAGCTCACCTGTGACCCGGCCCGGGGGCCGGGCGGAGGGCCCCTGGCCCGGGCCTCCGGGGCATCCCCCGGGACGGTGTCCTGCTCCCCGCTGGTCGCTGAGCCCCCGCCCCCCGCAGGGTGGAGAGAGGAGATGCCAAAGCTGCAGGGCTTCGAGTTCTGGAGCCGCACCCTGGGGGGCGCCCGCCACGTGGTGGCCCCCATGGTGGACCAGAGCGAGCTGGCCTGGAGGCTGCTGAGTCGTCGCCACGGGGCCCAGCTCTGCTACACCCCCATGCTGCACGCACAGGTCTTCGTCCGCGACGCCAACTACCGCAAGGAGAACCTGTACTGCGAGGTGTGCCCCGAGGACCGGCCCCTCATCGTGCAGGTGCGGGCCGGGGCCCCCCGCACCCCTGGGAGCACCCTGTTCTCCGCTTGATCGGAGCCGGGGGTGGGAGGGTTCTGGGGAAGCCGGGCCCACCTGCAGCCCCGCAGAGCTTGACCCCTCCCGGGAGCTGCTCTCTCAGACCTTGGCGAACGGACAGCTTGGCCGCCAGGCGAGATCTGTAGCCCCGTGACCTCCCTCGAGCGGGTCCCTCGTGCTGCCCTCCTCGGAACAAGGAGAAAGAATGGCCCTGGCCCGTCACAGTTGAGAGAAATCCTGGGAACCTTGAGGCGGGTGGGGGCCGGTGTGTGTCTCCACTCAGTCGTTTTGGAAGTGTTTAGAGCAGGCCACCCTCTCGTCTGCCCCTGGGCCCGCCCCCCTGGGCCTGGGACCCCAGGGGAACCCTGTGGGCAGCCAAGGGCCGGGCCTGGCTCTCGTTCCTGGTGACGGTCCCGTCTCTCCCAGTTCTGTGCCAACGACCCCGAGGTGTTTGTCCAGGCGGCGCTCCTGGCTCAGGACTACTGTGACGCCATTGACCTGAACCTGGGCTGCCCGCAGATGATAGCCAAGCGGGGTGAGTCGCTTGGGTCCGGGCCGAGGCCAGGTGGGGACGGCTCGGGGCTCTCAGCAGCCTCTCGCCCGAGGGCCCGGCACGTGGACCGGCTCCCGGGGTGAACGTGTGTTGCTGCCGCAGCCCCAGCGGCCGTTCCTCCTCAGGCCTGGCAGCGGCCGGTGGTCAGAGGCCGTGGGGGGCGGCCTGGGCAAACAGCCACCGCGTCTGACGCTGAGAAACCGCTCAGTGGCCGCCTCCTGGAGACACCCCCAGGGAGCCCCCGGCCCATGGGCTCGAGACGGTTCGCAGCCCCTGCAGGGAGCCTGGGGTCAGCCTGCGGGCCGGCTCGGCCGGTGTGGACGCGGGAAAAGGGGGACGAGGACCGTGTTTGTCACTGCAGGTCACTACGGCGCCTTCCTGCAGGAGGAGTGGGACCTGCTCCAGAGAATGAGTGAGTTGCCGCCTGTGGGTGGCGGGCCGCCTGTGGTTGGGTGAAGAGAGGACAGTGGCCCCCAGAACCTTGTGACTACGGCCCTCTCCTGGCTGTGGACCTCAGCCTGTCACATGCAGGGGTGCGGAGGCGGTCTCGCGCCTGCGTCGGGTAGCCACTGCCAGCCCTGGGCCTGTGCTGCTTTGGGGTTTAGTGGGGGGTCCCCGCCGCCTCTCAAGGGGGTGCACCTGGTTCTCAGAAGCCCCTCCTTCCTCAGTTCAGCTTGCCCACGAGAAGCTTTCTGTCCCGGTCACGTGCAAGATCCGGGTCTTCCCAGAGATTGACAAGACCGTGAGGTTCGCCCAGATGCTGGAGAGGGCCGGCTGCCAGGTGAGGCCGGGCAGCTCCCGGGGCGTCCAGCAGCCTCACCCTCTGGGCGATCGGAGTCAGGGACCTTGGGGGGCCCGTGAGGGCGGCTGGCCTTGACCCCGGACGGGGCCTAGGCTTCTTGCCTGCACCCTGGTCGCACCGCAGGGCATCAGCTGGCCCGAGTGCCCCCAGGTGAGGCCTGGGGGGCCGGGGACTGAGCCCCGCTGTGTCCTAGCTGCTGACGGTGCACGGGCGCACCAAGGAGCAGAAGGGGCCTCTGGCGGGCACCGCGTCCTGGGAGCACATCAGGGCCGTGCGGTGAGTGGGGAGCGCCCTCGGCCGTCGACGGTATGGAGTGGGCTGGGAGCTGCTGCGGGCGGGGCCCGGCTCCCCGCTGAGTGCCCCCTGCTCCCCGACAGGAAGGCCGTGGCCATCCCTGTGTTTGCCAACGGCAACATCCAGAGCCTGCAGGACGTGGAGCGCTGCCTGCGGGACACGGGGGTGCAGGGGGTCATGAGTGCAGGTGAGGCCGCACCCCACTCCCGGCCGCGGTGTCCGCCGGCCCAGCCGAACAGCCTCGGGCCTCGCGCTGCCCTCGTGGCCGAGCCGGCGGCGGCCTTGCCCTTGGTGTGACGGGCAGGGTGGGGTCCCTCTGGGGTCATGAGCACCCGGAGCTGAGCCCCCGCCCTCGCCCTCCCGCAGAAGGCAACCTGCACAACCCCGCGCTGTTCGAGGGCCGCAGCCCTGCCGTGTGGGAGCTGGCCGAGGAGTACCTGGACCTGGTGCGCCAGCACCCCTGCCCGCTGTCCTGCGTCCGGGCCCACCTCTTCAAGCTGTGGCACCACACGTGAGTGCCCCCCCCTCGCTGCCCGGGGCTGGGCAGAGCCGGGCGGCCCGCTGACGGCGTCTGTCTCAGGCTGCAGGTGCACCAGCAGCTTCGGGAGGAGCTGGCCAAGGCCAAGACCCTGGAGGGCGTGGCCGCCGTGAGCCGGGAGCTGAAGCTGCGGTGCCAGGCACGTGCAGGGCTGGGAGCCGCCGGCGCCTCCGGGACTGGCTGGCGAGCTGGCGGTGACGGGACCCTGGCTTTTGCAGGAGGACATGTCCCGGCTGGAGGGGGAGGAGCCCTCGGGCGGCCTGCCTTTCTTCCACTGGATCTGCCAGCCCTACTTCCGGCCGGGGTGAGCACGCGGGCGCGGTGGGGCCGGGCACACGCCCAGAGGGCCCAGCTCGCTCTGCCCCGTCCTCCCAGGGGTCCAGCAGCCCCCTCTCTGGGCCTAGGTTTACGTCTCCTCCTTCCCCGCTGGTCCCACCTGTGGCCGCGGCCCTGCCTGGGCTCAGAGGTCGGACCCGAGTCCGGGGCCCCAGCTCCGCGCTGGCCCAGCCAGCAGCCTGAGCGCCCGGCTGGGGGCCTCCAGCTCTGCCTCGGCCCCTCCTTCCAGGCCCAAGGAGGGGAGCAGGGAGAGCACGGGCGCCCGCAGCAAGCGCGCCCTGGAGGAGGAGGAGGGCGGCGCAGACGCCCTGTCCAAGAACAAGCAGAAGAAGCAGCTGCGGAACCCCCACAAGACCTTCGACCCCTCGCTGAAGCGTAAGCTGCGGCAGCTGCCGCCCTGAGGGACTGGGAGACCAGCCATGGCCAAGGCATCTGCGCCCTCGGGGAGGACGGGGCCTGGGGTTCCAGGCACCAAGTCTGCATGTCGGCGGCCTCGAGCCGCCTGGCAGCCACAGCGAGCAGGGAGACCCACAGCTTTGTGTGGGGACCGGGGTGGGGGTGGGGGTGGGGGGCTGCTCACCTGGCTCACCAGGACCCCCTTGTGCTCTTTTCCCAGCAAAATACGCCAAGTGCGACCAGTGTGGGAACCCCAAGGTGAGCTGCCCTCCGCAGTGCTGCCGGGGCTCGGCCAGGGGCGCGGGCAGCGTGGTCCGCAGGGAGGGCGCCCCGCTCACTAGCTCTCCTGTGTGCAGGGCAACCGGTGTGTGTTCAGCCTGTGCCGGGGCTGCTGCAAGAAGCGAGCTTTCAAAGAGACCGCAGACTGCCCAGGTGGGGGCACTGCTACCCCCCCCCCCCGGCCCCTGGGCAGGGGGACCCCTGACCCTGAGCCCCATTTCCTCCCCACCCCTCTGCCAGGTCACGGACTGCTCTTTAAAACCAAGCTGGAGAAGTCGCTGGCCTGGAAGGGGGCCCAGCCCCAGCTGCAGGAGCCCCCGCAGGCGGGCCCCGGGGACCCAGGCGGCTGCCCCGAGGTGCTGGGCAGTGCCCTGGCCTGAGGGCACAAAGGCCGCCGCCCGCCCTCCGGGCTCAGACTGTGCGAAGCCCCCACCCCATAGGAGACACCTTCACTCAGGGAACCTCCTGCTCCTCACCCCCCCCCCCCCAGGCGGGCTGAGGCCCCAGCGAGCGCCCCCAGGCTGGACCTGCCGTCCTCGCACTGCGCGCCCCAAAGTGAACAATAAACCTCCGAGACTTGCACAGAGTGAGCCCGGCCAGCGTGCCCGAGCACAGCCCCGGGGGGGGGGGGGGGGGAGCTGCCTCCACCCACGTCGGGCAGAGGCCGCCCACACCAGCGCCGGGAGGGCGGGCACAGGCCGGGCCCTTTGTGCCTGGATGGGAGGCGCCCAGGGATGGAGGCCTAGGACCCCTCCCCCAGCACAGCCCCAAAAGCCAACGCAGAAGGCACAGTCAGAGGAGGCGCTTTAATGGACGAAGGTTCACAACGAACGGTCTCAGCCCCACGGGTGAGAGCAGGAGGCCTGAGGCCTCCCTCCGTGGGCGGCAGGGGGTCACACAGGCGTCCGGGCAGGGGCTGGGGGCAGGGGCAGCGCCAGGGCAGGCGGGCGCCGGGCGGCCGCTCACATGTTGGTGCTCATCCGGGACTGGCTGTTGGCCGGCGTCAGCTCCCCCTGGCTCCCTTCCCGCGGAGGGGACTGTGGGAGACAGGCCGTTGGCCCAGGGCTGTGTGTGCCCGGCTGTGCCCCGTCCGCCTGGCCCACCCTCACCTTGACGTGGATCTGGTTGCGCAGCACGGCTGCCCGCAGGATCATGGCCTTGGCCCGGCGCTGGAACTCCTTGCCCATGAGCAGGGACTTCTCGAAGGTGGTGCTGCGCTGGTCCACGTCGCGGGCGTACAGGATCTGCAGGGCGGCGGCGGTCAGCGGGGTCAGATACCTCACCCCACCCTGGCTCCACCTTCCCAAGGGGGCCACCTCATGTGGGGACCAGCTCGATGGGAGACAGCCCGCCGTAGGGGGACCGCCTCGCCGTGGGGACCACCTCAGTATGGGAGCCCTTCGCTGGGACCACCTTGCCGTGGGTGGGGGGACCGCCTCGCCGTGGGGAACACCTCAGTATGGGACCCCTTTGCTGTGGGGGGACACCACCTCGCCGGGGGGCACCTTGCTGTGGGAGTCGATGCGGGCGTTGATGAGCCCCTCCAGGATGAGCTGTGTCAGCTCGTCCTCCAGCGCGGCCACCGTGGTGTTGAAGGCCGTGGCCATCCTGCGCATGTCGGCCGACACGTAGGGGCTGAAATACTGCAGAGCAGGTGGCGTCAGCTGCCCGCCTCCAGGTGACCCGCCTGGGCCCGAGAACGCCCCCCCCCCCAGCCACCCTACCTGGATGAGGGCGCGGTTGCGGATCTGGGTGTACAGGGTCCGGACGTGGGGGGCCAGGTACATGTCCAAGAGCAGGTTGTCCTGACGGGGAAGACGGTGGGTCAGCAGCTGCGGCCCCGGTCACACACACACACACACACACACACCCGCAGCGGGCAGCCTCACCCTCATCTCGTCCAGCATCTTCAGGCACGAGGCGTACCTGGACTCGTAGAACTTGAAGATGATGTCCCGGACCTGGGGCTCCAGCTCCAGGAACAGCTTGAAGGAGCTGCAGGGTCCACACTCCTCAGGGCCGCCCTGCTGCCCCCCGCCCCCCGCCCTCTACCTGCACCCCCAGAGGATGGCGGCCAGGGGCGCGGGCCCTGCACCCCCACCTGCTGGAGATGACGTTGCGCTGCAGCTCCTGCCGGTCGAAGGTGGCCAAGGCGCAGAGGCCGCCGTACACGGCCACGTTGCTGGGGGACAGCAGCTGAGGGAAGAGGGGTCACTGCTGTCTGGACGAGAGCCAGAGCTGGCCCCCCACCCGCTCTGAGTGCCGCTGGGAGAGACCTCCAACCACGAGCCCTATCCTTCCAAGCCCCCTCTCGGCCCCCGTGGCGCCCCTCACCTCGGGAAAGTCGCAGTGGTCGAAGGAGGCCAGCAGGAAACACTTGGCCGCCTGCTTGTACTTGCGCGCAGCCAGCTCGGCCAGCCCTGGGGGGAGGGAGGCAGCGTGAGGACGGCCGCTCCAGGGCTGCCTCCGCCTCAGGGACAGCAGCTCTGCCATTGAGGCGCCTGCCCAGAGCACCCACAGGGCCCCTCCGTGGGCTGGGCGCCCCGAAGCCAGTGCGGCTGCTGTCAGGGCCGCAGGGGACTCAGATGGGGACCACCCGACAGCAGCTGTCAGAGGCGATGTCTGCACTGCTGACCGCCGGTCACACTGGCCGGGGCCGGGCCGGGCCACCTATGGCGGGGGTGGGGGGTGGGGGGGGGAGGGCAGGGGGCGCCCCAGGGTGAGGACACGGCACACAGGCCACCTCCAGGAGGCGCACGGGGACCGTGGTAGGGGGGTTGGGGGCTCGGCCGGCCCGGCTCACCTGCAGCACACTTCAGCTTGGTGAGGATGGCCTGGGTCTGGCTGTCGCGCTCCCCTCGCTGCTGCAGGGGAAGGCGACACACGTGAGCCACTTGTGCCCTCCACACCCTCCCCAACAGCCAGGCCGACCCCCAGCCACGGGTGGCAGTGGTGGGAGGGGGCAAGGCCTGGTTACCTCTGCAATCTCGGGAGTGGACTCGGCCTTGCTGACGTAGCTCAGCACGTGAGACCAGTTCTGCAGGTAGACGCTGACCTGGAAGGCAGGGGACGGCTCAGCCTGGCCCCCCTCCAGGCCCCCCCAGGGCACCGCGCCCGCGCACCTTGATGACGTTGAGGCACATGTTGATGACGTGCTTGGCGCTCGTGCAATAGTCCCGGGCCCGCGAGTAACACTTGAGGGCGTTGCTGAGGTCCCCGCAGTCGAGGTAGTGGTCGCCCAGGTCGTCGTGGCCGCGCCTGTGGGCGGGCGGTGAGCAAAGGCAGCCGGCGTGGCCGTGGCCGTGGCCGTGCCCCCGCCACCCCTCCCGCCCGCCCGCGGGCACCTGATGCTCTCCTTGATGGAGTTGCCCTTGTAGTTCTTCAGGTCGGTGTCCAGCTTCTCCAGCTTCAGCAGGGCCTTCTTCCGCGTGGCCTCCACCCAGGCCGTGTCCAGCGGCGGGGGCTCCACCCCGCTCTCAGGGATGGCGTCCGGCGTGCTCTGCAGGTCCCTGAGGGAGGACAGGCCAGCAGGCTGACGTGCCAGCAGGAGGGCGCCTCCCGGAACCCCTGCCCCGCCAGAGCCCTGGTGGGAGCACCACGTCGGCAGGGAATACGGACAGCGCGGGGGAGACCAGCGGGAGAAGTGCCGTGGCCGTGAGCGAGGAGCCGGAGGACGGGCTGCAGCCCCTCCTGGCTCTTCTGCAGTGCCCGCCCGGGGCCGGGGCTGGCCGTGCGCAGTCAGCACCGCACCCCTGGGCGGCCTGGCCTCACCTGGTGGCCTCCGAGAGCTTGCGGTGGACCTCCTCGTACACGTCCACGTTGAAGGTCCTCTGCACGAAGGACAGGGCCATCTTCAGGGCCTCCACCCGCAGCGGGGGGCAGTGGTCAGCAATGAACTGCAGCCGCTCAATGCGCATCAGGCCGCTGTAGCTGGCTGCATACTGCTCCAGGTCCTGGGGGGGGGGGGCGCGTGTCAATGCCGGCCCTTCCCTTCCCCCCCCCCCAGGGCCCCTGCAGGAGCCCAGGAGGTGGGGGTGGAAGGTCCAATGGGCACCGCCGGACCCAGCAGCACGGACACCCCCGGAGGGCTCCTACCAGGGTGGGGTTCTCCACCACGTAGTTGACGTCGGGCGCATTCTGCGGGTCCTCCTGGGGGTCCACGTCGATCTGCATGGGCTCCACCGCCCCCTGCAACAGGCGCCCCGTCACCTGGAGCCAGGGCCTGCCCAGGGCGGGCGCGAGCCCCTCCCTGTGCCCTGAGCTCACGCCGCCAGCCTCCCGCCTCCGGCTCAGCACCGCCCGGCCGGAGGGCTGCTCGCGGGGCGCTGCGAACCCCCCTTCGGAGCGGGGCGGCCCCGGCCGCCATCCTGGCGCAGCCTCCTCCGCGCGACCTCCACCCGGGAGCATCCCGAGCGGCCGTTGCGGCCTCGGGCCGGGGCCGGGCCCGGGCCCGGACGGTACCTCGTGGAGCAGCGGACAGGCCGACAGGCTGGCGCTCAGGCCGCAGTCCCCGGCGTGCCCGGCAGGAAGCCGTCCGCCCCACGCGGGGGCGGGGCCCGGGCCGCCCCTCACCCCGTCCCGCCCGCCCGCACCCCCGCCCGGCCCGAGCTGGCTGCTGCTGCGGGGAGAGAGAGAGCGTTAGCGCGGCGGGCGCGCCGGCCGAGCGTGGGACCAGACCGCGGGCTGGGCGACGCGCGGGCCGCCCGGCCTGGGCCTCGGCTCCGGCCCGGCGGCCGGGGCGCCGAGGGGCCGCCGGTCGCGGCCCGTTACCTGCAAGTTAAACACCTGAACCGGCAGCGGCATCTTCGCCCACCCCCGCCGCGGCGCGCCGTCCACTTCCGGGGCAGCGCGGCCTCCGCTTCCGGGTCGCGGCGAGGGCGGGGCGGCCCTTAAAGGGGCCGCGGCGCGCCTGGCCCGGGCGCTGCCGGCGGGTCGGCGGCCGCATGAGCCGCGCGCGGGGGGCGCTGTGCCGGGCCTGCCTCGCGCTGGCCGCCGCCCTGGCCGCGCTGCTGCTGCTGCCGCTGCCGCTGCCCCGCGCGCCCGCCCCGGCCCGCGCGCCCGCGCCCGCGCCCGCGCCCGCCGCCGGCCCCCGCGCGGGGCCCCGCCTGCGGCCCGAGGAGGTCTTCATCGCCGTCAAGACGACGCGCCGGAACCACGGGCCGCGCCTGCGGCTGCTGCTGCGCACCTGGATCGCCCGCGCCCGCCCGCAGGTGCGCCCCCGCCCGCCACTGCCCGCCCCCGCCGCTGCCCGCGGCCCCGGGCCCCCGGCGGCCCCCCTGGGCTCCAGACCGGGGTGCCCCCGGCGGACACGGGCGAGGCGGGGGACCCCGCGAGCGCCCCTTTGGGCGGCTTAGGCTGGAGCCGGGCGCCCCTCACCGCTGGTCTCCCCGCAGACCTTCATCTTCACGGATGGGGACGACCGGGACCTGCAGCTCCAGGCGGGTGAGTGTCTCCGCCGCTGCGCCGGCCACGGCCTCCGGTCCGCCTGCCGCGCGCAGAGGGGGTCACCTGCCCCGGTCACCGGTCACCGGTCACCGGCTGGTGGGGGGCAGCGCCCCGGTCACCGGCTGGTGGGGGGCAGCGCCCCGGTCACCGGCTGGTGGGGGTCACCTGCTCCGGTCACCGGTCACCGGTCACCGGCTGGTGGGGGGCAGCGCCCCGGTCACCGGCTGGTGGGGGGCAGCGCCCCGGCCTCCCCGGCTCGCCCTGCCCCCGGGCGCAGCCGGCTCCCAGGGCCCCGCCCGTCAGGGCAGTCCCGGCTCCGGCCCATTTCCTGGGGGGGGGGGGGTGTCCACGGGTGGCCCAGAGGTCAGCACGGGGTCAGCCAGTGAGGACCCACAGTAGAGCAAGGCACCAAACCTGCCGACAGCCGCTTTCTAAAAAAACCTTTTTTATTGATTTCCGAGAGGGAGAGGGAGAGAGAATCATGGACCTGCTGCCTCCTGCACCCCCCACCCCTCTCTGGGGATGGAGCCCACAACCCAGGCCGGTGCCCTGACTGGGAATCGAACCCTGACCTCCTGGCTCCTAGGCTGACACTCAGCCACTGAGCCACGCCGCGGGGCCTGACAGCCACACTGGGTGCTGCCCGGCTCCGCGCTCACATTCCCGTTCCCCCACCAGGCAGCCACGTGGTCAACACCAACTGCTCGGCCGCGCACACCCGCCAGGCGCTGTGCTGCAAGATGGCGGTGGAGTACGACCAGTTCATCGAGTCCGGGCGCAAGTGCGTGGTGGCCGTGGCCGTGGCCGTGGGGAGGCCGGGCCGCCCTCCCGGCCGCTCGCTGAGACCATCCCCCCCCAGGTGGTTCTGCCACGTGGACGACGACAACTACGTGAACCCTGAGGGCCTGATGCGGCTGCTGTCCTCCTTCTCGCCCAGCCAGGACGTCTACCTGGGCCGGCCCAGCCTGGACCACCCCATCGAGGCCACGGAGAGGGCCCACGGAGGCGGCACTGTGAGCGCTGGGCCCGGTGGGGCCTGTCCAGAGCGGGTCAGCCGGGACGTCCTGCGGGAGGCGCCGGGGCGGCCACAGCCCCGTTCCCTGTGCCGGGAGCTCCCGCCACCCGCCTGGACCAGGCGCTGCTAAGGAGCGGCTGCTGGTGGCCCCCGTGCCAGGCAGAGTCAGGGCGGCCCTCGCTCTGACGGGCAGCTCCCCCCCCCAGGTGACCACGGTCAAGTTCTGGTTCGCGACCGGCGGGGCCGGGTTCTGCCTCAGCAGAGGCCTTGCCCTCAAGATGAGCCCGTGGGCCAGGTGAGGGCCTGGGGAGGACCAGCTGGGGGGCCGGGGAGGGGCCGGTGCTGAGGGCAGGCAGCGCTGACCCCGCCCCTCCCCGCCCCCCCCCCCCCCCCAGCCTGGGCAGCTTCATGAGCACGGCGGAGCGGGTGCGGCTGCCGGACGACTGCACGGTGGGCTACATCGTGGAGGGGCTGCTGGGCGCCCGCCTGCGGCACTGCCCGCTGTTCCACTCGCACCTGGAGGACCTGCGCAGGCTGCCGCCCCACGCGGTGCTCCGGCAGGTGGGCGGGCCCGGGAGGGCCTGGCCCAGCTGTCCCAGCGAGCGGGGGCGGGGGGCGGGAGCGGTGGGGGAGGGGGTCCAGGTGTGGGGGGGCCCAGGTTTCCTGTGGCGGCCACGCTGTCCCCGGTGACGGCCCGGGGCCCCGGGGCCGAGGGCAGTGGTCTGGGTGAGGACGGGAGACCCAGGCCGGGTCCCTGGGACACTGAGTGGCTGGGGCAGGGGCACCAGCTGTCCTCGGCCAGTCGCCCTGCAGACCTGCCCCGAGCCCGGGACCCAGCCGCCCTGCCGCCCAGACCCCCAGGGGGTGGGGCGCCGGAGGGGGCGTGCGGAGAGTGAGTCCCCCCTTCCAGGTGACCTTGAGCTACGGGGGTCCCGAGAACCCACGGAACGTGGTGAACGTGGCCGGGGGCTTCAGCCTGCAGCAGGACCCCACGCGGTACGTGGGGGTTCGAGGGGGTTCGTGGGGGCACGAGGGGTACGTGGGCCATGGGGAGGCGCTCTGGGCCCTGACTCCTCATCCCCTCTCTCAGGTTTAAGTCCGTCCACTGCCTCCTCTACCCAGATACGGACTGGTGTCCTGTGACCTCCCCTCTCGGCGACCCTCGACCCCCGACCCAGGGGGTGGCTCTGGGATGAAGCCTGCCCCCTCCTGGCTCCCTGTAGCTGCGCTGCAGGCCCAGGCGACCGGGCCCTGAGGAGTGGGCTCCAGCCCAGGGTCCAGGCGTCCTGGGGGAAGGCCCTCCCGCCTGCCCCTGGCCCTGCCAGCGGGGTCTCGGCTCCGGGTGCTGCACTCGAGGGCTGAGGCCCAGCCAGCCGTGCTGGGGCGTCTCCACGTGGAGGCCACGTGTTGGGGGCCCCGGGGCAGGCCCCCTCGGCTCCTCGGCCAGACCCCTTCCCAGGGACCTTGAAGGGGCTCCTCCACTCTGCCTCGGCCCGCAGTCCTGGTCCCTCCGCTCCGAGCCGGGGAGACAGGAGCCGGGGAGACAGGAGCCTGGGGCGCCCTCCGGTGGACCCTCCGCCGAGCCGCCCCTGCTGTGCCCTCCGCGAGGCGCCCGCCCCGCCCGCCTCTCGCTGCGCTGTTGCCAGAAGCGGATAAAAGTCGGATTGTTACTTTCTGTGTGGCTCCTTGTCTCAAAGGAGAGGGAGCTCCCGGCTCCGCGGGACGCCCCGCCCACAGCGCGACTGAGCCGCAGCCCCCACCCAGGGCCCTGGGCTCCCCCCGCCTGCAGGCCCCTGGGAGGGTGGGCCTCAGGGTGTCAGCTTAGGGTCAGCAGGCTGGGGCCCCCGGCTCTGCGTCCCGGCCTCGTCCTGGGAGGAGCTGGCAGCTTCTCCCGAGGGCGGCGCCGCACGAGCCCACGCGGCCTTGGTGGTCGGAGGAGCACGTCCCAGCCGAGCGCTCAGGCCGGGGCAGAGGGGTCTGCCCACTGCCCATCGCCCTCGTAACCGCCTCGGTCCGTCCGCTGGGCAAGCACGTGGAGACCCTCGCAGGACCCGGCCTGGAGCCCCCCGCTGCCTGGCGGGCTCACCGGTGAAGAACAGCCGGCCGGCCGGCCCGGCTGTGACCAGAAAGGCTTGGGGCTCACGTTCCAACTCGGGGAGTGCGTCCCTCTCGCCGGAGGCGCCAGGGTTGTGTGGGGTGGGCAGTGGGGACTGGCAGGGGCAAAGCAGGGCTGGGGGACGGGGCCTGGCCTGTGGGGCTGCTGCCCAGGGCTCTGTCTGGCCTGTTAGACGCCTTGTCCTCCAGGTTGGGTGCCCGGCCACCCAGAGAAGGAAGGCCTCGTGCAGGAGCGCCAAGGGCTGGCCCTCCCCTCAGAGCCTCGGCCCTGCGCCTGCTCAGGTGTGTCCTGAGGGCCGGAGCACCTCCTCAGGAAAACAACTTCCTCCTGAGCCGAGAGGGGACTTTGAGCCGAAGAACCTCTGTCCGCGCCCAGCCCTGCCCTCTCCTGGGCCTCCCCTGCCCCCCTGGCACCCCTGGTCCCGCCTGCAGCCCTGCCCTCTCCTGGGCTCCCAGCCCCTCTCCCCAGGGCAGAGCGTGCGTGCCCGTGTCCCCCCCAGAGCAGCCCCGCCAGGCCAGGCCCAGAGAGGACGGGGGGCAGGGGGGCCTGGGCGGGACCTGCAGGACCGGCCACCGCGGGGTCCGCTGAAGGCCCCGGGCCGGGGAGAACAGCTGCTCCAGTTTTTCTGCAAACGAGCACGAGCACGTGAGTGGCAGCTGGCGCGGACGAGGGGTTGGGCTTTTTGCTGGTTTGTATTTTTAGAGAAAATAGCAACTTGTTTTGGGTGCAAAAGGGGTGGGACCTTGGGGAGGGGCTCCATGGCGCAGGGAGGTTCCTCGGCTCTCAATTCGCCATTTAAGGGGGAGCCCGCACCCTCCGCCGGCGAGAGCGGCTCCCAGAGCTATCCGCGCCCCGGCTCGGCGCCCCGCCCCGCCGGAGCCTGGCCACGCCCACCGGAGGCCGGGACCGGGACCTGGCCACGCCCACACTGAGACCCCGCCCCGCCGGGAGCCTGGCCACGCCCCGGGCCCGGTCACGCCCACACAGACCACGCCCCGCCCGGAGCCCGCAGTCACGCCCGCCCGGAGGCCCCGCCCCTCGGTGTCCGGTGTCCGCTCACGGGGTCGATTTGCCCAGATCAGTGAACGGGCCTTTCTCCGGGAACCAGGGGCCGGGCCCCGGGCCGCAGGGTCAGGGCCGGGGGCTCCCGGTTCACCCCCCCCATGATGCCAGAGGGGCGAGTCCGGAAGCCAGCGGATCCCACGCCGCCCCCGTCCCTGCAGCCGCCTTCCCTTCCCGGAGCCGGCGCCTGGGGTCTGACCGCTGCCCGTGGAGAGGCGGAGGGTCTGCGGGGCGGGGGGTGCCCGAGACCCCAGGGGGGTGGGGCCAGCGTGGGGATGGGGTGCCAGGCCGGTCTAGTGGATCCGGCCCCAGCAATGCAGCCTCACCCCAAGTCCTCCGGGAGGGCAGCCCGGCTGCGGAGGGCCCCAGCTGTGCTCCTCCCGGGCCGCCGCAGGGTTTCCCTGGGCTGGCGGGTCCTCGTGTGGGTGGAATGAGGCCTGAGCTGGTCAGCAGGTGACTAGCAGTGTCCAACCTTGGGCGAGAGGGCTGGGGTGGGGTGGGCCTCCCCTCCCGCATGGTCCGTGGCCCCGCAGGGCTGCGGGAGCCGGGGGCACAGGGTGGGTGCTGCGGATGCGCTGGCCCGCCTGAGGGCCTCCCAGAGCTGGTGGGTCAGTCCAGCGGGCCCCGAGGGCCACGGACACGTGCAGGATGTAGAGCCGTTCGGGGCCAGGGTCCCCGGCGGGGTCCTGGGACATGTCCTTTCTGGGAGGCTGGCTGGGGTTGGCCCTCTCTTGGCCTCTGGCGGGCAGAGGTCAGGGTCCAAGGTTAGGAGCAGAGAGCCGGGGGTGGGGGGCAGGGGGGGCCTGATGGGAGGACCCCCTTTGCCCCCCCCCCGGGGGGGGCTTCTAGAATCTGCCACCTGCTGACCCCGGCCACCCTCCTCCAGCACGTCCACAACTCGGCCCGAAGCCCAGGTGACCCAGGGTCCCGCCATCACCACTGAGTGTCCGGAGCAGTGGTTCCAGGTCTTCCCACAGAACCAGGCTCCGGGACAGCGAGCCGGGGCCACGCACAGGCACGTGGCTGACCCTCGCCGGCCCCCTGGACCCCATGGCCCGTGCCTGTTCCTCCCTAGCCTATCCAAGCTTTTAGAAATGCACGTGTAGATGGGCTTTGGAGGGAGAGGGAGAGAGAGAGAAACACTGATGAGAGCTTTCCACCAATGCCGCTGGGGATGGAGCCTGCACCCAGGCCTGCGCCCGGTGACCCCCAGGCTCCTGAGCCGCCCTGGCCGCCGGTGGGCTGGCCGCCGTGGTCCGGGGGCAATCCCCTTTGAGGTCAGAGCGGACCTTCGGCGGCGCCGGTCTCCAGGCTGCCTGATGGTCCAAACTCCCCTCCAGGCACCCGGATCCCGGGGTCGGTTCCAGTCCAGGGCACCCCCCAGTAGGGGGCGTGCAGGAGGCAGCTGAGAGGTGTTCCTAATTCTCCCTCTCCCTTCTTCTCTGTGAAAAATCAATAAAATATTAATTTTTAAAAAAGAAGCATGAGCCCCCCCTTCCCATTAGCCACCCCACACGGGGCGTGGCCGCCCGAGGCCCTCGCGGCAGGACAGGCTGGCGGGACCCGCCGGGCCCACTGCGCGCGCCGCGGGTGGGTCCCACCGGCCGTTTGAAACCGCGTCCCGGTCCGGCCAGGGACCCGGGCCCGCCCCGCCGCGCCCCCTCCTCTGGCCAATCGCCCGCCGCGCCCCCTCCTCCGGGCCAATCGCCCGCCGCGCCCCCTCCTCCGGGCCAATCGCCCGCCGGACCCCCTCCTCTGGGCCAATCGCCCGCCGCGCCCCCTCCTCCGGGCCAATCGCCCGCCGCGCCCCCTCCTCCGGGCCAATCGCCCGCCGGACCCCCTCCTCTGGGCCAATCGCCCGCCGCGCCCCCTCCTCCGGGCCAATCGCCCGCCGCGCCCCCTCCTCTGGGCCAATCGCCCGCCGCGCCCCCTCCTCCGGGCCAATCGCCCGCCGCGCCCCCTCCTCCGGGCCAATCGCCCGCCGCGCCCCCTCCTCCGGGCCAATCGCCCGCCGCGCCCGCCCCGGACCCCGCCCCGCCCCGCGCTCACCCCGCCCCGGCCCGGGCCGCCCGCAGTCCGCACCGCCATGGAGCTGGGGCTCGCGGGGCGCCGGGCGCTCGTCACCGGGGCGGGCAAAGGTGGGGGGTCCCGCGCCCCGCCCCGCGCCCCGCTCCCCGCTGAGCCCGCGCCCCACTGAGCCCCGCTGACCCCGCTCCCCGCTGACCCTGAGCCCCGCAGGCATCGGGCGCAGCACGGTCCGGGCGCTGCACGCGGCGGGGGTGCGGGTGGTGGCCGTGAGCCGGACCCGGGGCGACCTGGACAGCCTGGTCCGCGAGGTACGGGCCGCGGGCACCGGGCAGCGGGCGGGGCGGCGCGGTTCTGACGCGCAGACTCCGGCTCCGAGCGGCCCCGCGGGCAGCGGCGCCGCCTCCGGCTCGGAAGGAGCCGAAATGGCTGCGGGCGGCGGAGGCGGAGGCGGGGGGCGGAGGCGGAGGGCGGGCCGGGCCGGAGGAAGTGTGTGTGTGTGGGGGGGGGGGGCGGCTGGTCCCCACGCCCCGCCGCCTCAGCCCCGGGATTCTGAGCCTAAGAAGGCGCCGGCTCCTGGGGACCCCCCCCCCCGCCCCGTGCCCCCCCCCACGGGGCGCCCTCGCCCTCACTGCTGGGCCCCGAGGCAGTGCCCCGGCGTGGAGCCCGTGTGCGTGGACCTGGGCGACTGGGAGGCCACGGCGCGGGCGCTGGGCGGCGTGGGCCCCGTGGACCTGCTGGTGAACAACGCCGCCGTGGCGCTGCTGCAGCCCTTCCTGGAGGTCACCAAGGAGGCCTGTGACACGTGAGCCCGGCTGGGGGGGCTCTGGGGGGGGCCCCCAAAGTGCAGCCCAGCCCTGACCAGGGCGTCTGCCTGCAGCGCCTTCGACGTGAACCTGCGGGCGGTGGTGCAGGTGTCCCAGGTGAGCGGCCCGGGGGGCGGGTGTGTGTGTGTGTGTGTGTGTGGGTGTCCCAGGTGAGCAGCCCCGGGGGTGGGGGGCAGGTGTCCCAGGTGAGCGGCCCGGGGGGCGGGTGTGTGTGTGTGTGTCCCAGGTGAGCAGCCCCAGGGGTGGGGGGCGGTGGTGCAGGTGTCCCAGGTGAGCGGCCTGGGGGGCGGGTGTGTGTGTGTGGGTGTGTGTGGGTGTCCCAGGTGAGCAGCCCCGGGGGTGGGGGGCAGGTGTCCCAGGTGAGCGGCCCGGGGGGGCGGGTGTGTGTGTGGGTGTGTGTGTGGGTGTGGGTGTCCCAGGTGAGCAGGCCTCGGGGGGCGGGTGTGTGTGTGTGTGTGTGTGGGTGTCCCAGGTGAGCAGCCCCGGGGGTGGGGGGCAGGTGTCCCAGGTGAGCGGCCCGGGGGGGCGGGTGTGTGTGTGTGTGTGTGTGTGGGTGTGTGTGGGTGTCCCAGGTGAGCGGCCCGGGGGGCGGGTGTGTGTGTGTGTGTGTGTGTGGGTGTCCCAGGTGAGCAGCCCGGGGGCGGGGGGCGGGTGCCCCAGGTGAGCAGGCCTCGGGGGGCGGGGGGCCTTGGGGGGGCGCGGTCCCCTCACTGCCTCTGAATTCCAGATCGTGGCCCAGGGCCTGATCGCCCGCGGGGCCCCCGGGTCCATCGTGAACGTGTCCAGCCAGGCCTCCCAGCGGGCACTCGCCAACCACAGCGTCTACTGTGAGTGCACCCCACCCACCCCCAGCCTCAGCCTGCAGCGCCCCCCCCCCCCCACTTACACAGCCCCTCCTCACAGGTGCCACCAAGGGTGCCCTGGACATGCTGACCAAGGTGATGGCCCTGGAGCTGGGGCCTCACAAGGTGGGCCTGCTGGGGTGCCCCCATCACTGGGTGCCCGGGGCCCCCCAGCCCGCCGTGCTGAGCCCCCCGTCCCTGCACAGATCCGTGTGAACACGGTGAACCCCACGGTGGTGATGACCCCCATGGGCAGGGCCAACTGGAGCGACCCCGTGAAGGCCAAGACCATGCTGGACCGGATCCCGCTGGGCAGGTTTGCGGGTGAGTCCGGGAGGGGTGGGGGGGCGGGGGCACAGGTCTGCCTGGGCGAGGAGGGGGGCGGGGGCGGGGGCACAGGTCTGCCTGGGCGAGGAGGGGGGCGGGGGCGGGGGCACAGGTCTGCCTGGGCGAGGAGGGGGGGAGCTTCCTCACCCCCCGCCCGCCCCCACTCCACCCGCAGAGGAGCAGGACGTGGTGGACGCCATCCTCTTCCTGCTGAGTGACCGCAGCGGCATGACCACGGGCTCCGCCGTGCCCGTGGACGGCGGCTTCCTGGCCACCTGAGCCCCAGCCCCCGCCCGCTCCCTGCTGAGCCCCCCAAACCCCCAATAAACACGATGCTGCCGCTCAGCCCCGCCCCCGGGTCCTGCTGTGGCGGGTGAGGACTGGGGTCCCCGTGTGGAGATGGCCATTCACCGTGGGGCCCTGGCTCCTGGCCTGAGAGGCTGGAACCTTCCAGATGTGGAACCTTCCAGAAGTTCCCGCAGCTCCTAACAATGGCTGTGTAAGCAGCGAGGCTCCTGAACACCTCGCGCTGCCTCTGCGGACCAGCGAGCCCTCTCCGCCCACGGCTCCGGTCACGGGCCTGCCTGGAGCTGTGCCCGCGGCGCCGGGGGTGAAGTCCGGGCCTGGACCGTGGCTCTGGGCCGATGGGTCCCCCCCGCCCCCGTCCGACCTCCCGTGCCCACAGCCCCTGGCTGGCCTCCCACCTCGCCGTGCTGACCTCTGCACCTCGGTCCGCTGGGTGCTCAGCCTGGACGGCCCCCCCCCCCCCCCCCCCCCCCCGCCCCGGACTTCTCGCAGACTCAGCGCCGCACTCACAGGAGGGGGAGCGTGGGGAGGGCCGCACACGGGCTCCGGCCTGACTGCTGACTGTCCCCCCACACCCGGAGCCTGAGTGCCCCTCCCACAGCCCCCCCCCCCCCGCACCCCCGCACCAGGGCGAGTGGTCAGAGGCAGCAGACGCCGGAGAACGTTTATTGTATAAAATAAAACGGGCCGCCCCTCCGGGCGCAGGGACGGAACCCCCCCCCACCCCCCACCCCGCCAGGGAAGCCCATCCTGGGGCTCCCCGCACCCACGCCCGCAGCCTGAGGGAGCCCCGCTCCCCCCGGCCTCCCGCCAAGCCAGGCCCCCACCGAGGAGGCAGCGAGGCTGAGCCCCATGCTCCTGGCCTTCCCCACCCTCCGTACCCCCACAGCAGACCCCGACACAGGACACCTCAACACAACAGCAGACACGGGGGGGGGGGCGCAGGGGGGTCCCCAGGCCGGCTAGAAGACGGTGCACTTCTTGCCCGGCTTCTTCACGGGGGGCGGGCACAGCACGGCCCGGATGGCCTCGTCGAACACCGTCTTGAGGCCGCGCTGGGTCAGGGCCGAGCACTCCAGGTACTTGACGGAGCCTGGGCCGGGGAGGAGGCTGTGAGCGCGGGGAGGGGGCAGGCGGGGTGTGTGTGTGTGTGCGCGCGTGTGCGTGTCCGCGGCCGCAGCTGTGAGCGAGGGAGGGGGCAGGCGGTGTGTGTGTGTGTGTGTGTGTGTGTCCGCGGCCGCGGCCCCTCACCGAGGCTGTGAGCGAAGGAGGGGGCAGGCAGTGTGTGTGTGTGTGTGTGTGTGTGCCTGTGTGTCCACGGCCGCGGCCCCTCACCGATCTCCCGGGCCATGGCCAGGCCCTGCGGGTAGGTGATGGGCGCCAGCTTCTTGTCCCGCAGCCGCTCGATGGTGTCCTTGTCGTCCCGGAGGTCCAGCTTGGTGCCCACCAGGAGGATGGGCGTGTGGGGGCAGTGGTGCCGCACCTCCGGGTACCACTGCGGGGAGGGAGGGAGGCTCTGACCCCACCCCGCGGGGCTTCCCCCAGCCCCCCCCCCCCCCCCCCGCGCCCCGCGTCCCTGCCTCGGGGCCCCAGCCCCACACGCAGCCCTTCCTGCCTCACCGCGGCCGACCGCTCGGCTGGATGGGCGACAAGAATCCCCAGCCGGGCCCTAGCCGGTGCGGCTCAGGGGACAGGGTGTCAGCCTGTGGACTGACGGGTTCAGGGTTCGATTCCCGTCAGGGCACAGGCCCGGGTTTGGGGCTCTATCCCCAGGAGGGCGCCTGCAGGAGGAGGCAGCCCGCCAATGATTCTCTCTCATCACTGACTTTTTGCTCCCTCTCCCTTCCTCTCGGACATCAATAAAAAACACTTTCTTTTTTTAAAAAAAAAGAATCCTCAGGCGGAAGCCTCCAGGCCTAATAGTGCCTCCCAGCCGCCGGAGCCCTTCCCCTCGCACCACCCTGCCCAGCCCTGTACCCGTCCCCCTGCCCTGGAACCCCACGCCAGGCAAAGAGGGGGTGTCCTCCAGAGGACCGTTAGCAGGGGTGAGGTCTTCAAGCCAAAGACCCTGCCCACTGGGGCAAGCCTCCGGTCCTCCTCCCTGGCCCTCTGACCCTGGACAGGCCCCAGGCCCCCGGCCCTCCTCCCCTCGGACAGCCCCCTCCTGGCCCTACCTTGGCGCGCACATTCTCGAAGGAGGCCGGGCTCACCAAGGAGAAGCAGATCAGGAAGACGTCCTTGGGAGGGAGGAAGGAGGCCCGGGTGGACGTGGCCAGGGAGGCCCGTGTCCCCCCCCCCCCCTGACCTCGCCCCCTCCGGCCACCTACGGTTTGGGGGTAGGAGAGCGGCCGCAGCCGGTCGTAGTCCTCCTGCCCGGCGGTGTCCCACAGCCCCAGGTTCACCGGCTTCCCGTCCACCATCACGTTGGCCGAGTAGTTGTCGAACCTGCGGGAGAGGGCGGACAGGGCGGTCACTGCGGCCCAGGCCGGCCCGCCCTCCCCCCCCCCCCCCCCCGCCGCCCGCACTCACACGGTGGGGATGTACTCCCCGGGGAAGGCCGCACTCACACGGTGGGGATGTACTCCCCCGGGAAGCCCGCACTCACACGGTGGGGATGTACTCCCCGGGGAAGCCCGCACTCACACGGTGGGGATGTACTCCCCGGGGAACCCCGCACTCACACGGTGGGGATGTACTCCCCGGGGAAGGCCGCACTCACACGGTGGGGATGTACTCCCCGGGAAGCCCGCACTCACACGGTGGGGATGTACTCCCCGGGGAAGCCCGCACTCACACGGTGGGGATGTACTCCCCGGGAACCCCGCACTCACACGGTGGGGATGTACTCCCCGGGGAAGGCCGCACTCACACGGTGGGGATGTACTCCCCGGGGAAGGCCGCACTCACACGGTGGGGATGTACTCCCCGGGGAAGGCCGCACTCACACGGTGGGGATGTACTCCCCGGGAACCCCGCACTCACACGGTGGGGATGTACTCCCCGGGAACCCCGCACTCACACGGTGGGGATGTACTCCCCGGGAAGGCCGCACTCACACGGTGGGGATGTACTCCCCGGGAACCCCGCACTCACACGGTGGGGATGTACTCCCCGGGAAGCCCGCACTCACACGGTGGGGATGTACTCCCCGGGGAACCCCGCACTCACACGGTGGGGATGTACTCCCCGGGGAACCCCGCACTCACACGGTGGGGATGTACTCCCCGGGGAACCCCGCACTCACACGGTGGGGATGTACTCCCCGGGAACCCCGCACTCACACGGTGGGGATGTACTCCCCGGGGAAGGCCGCACTCACACGGTGGGGATGTACTCCCCGGGAAGGCCGCACTCACACGGTGGGGATGTACTCCCCGGGAACCCCGCACTCACACGGTGGGGATGTACTCCCCGGGGAAGGCCGCACTCACACGGTGGGGATGTACTCCCCGGGGAAGCCCGCACTCACACGGTGGGGATGTACTCCCCGGGGAACCCCGCACTCACACGGTGGGGATGTACTCCCCGGGGAACCCCGCACTCACACGGTGGGGATGTACTCCCCGGGAACCCCGCACTCACACGGTGGGGATGTACTCCCCGGGAACCCCGCACTCACACGGTGGGGATGTACTCCCCGGGGAACCCCGCACTCACACGGTGGGAACCCCGCACTCACACGGTGGGGATGTACTCCCCGGGAACCCCGCACTCACACGGTGGGGATGTACTCCCCGCCGCCCGCACTCACACGGTGGGGATGTACTCCCCGGGAACCCCGCACTCACACGGTGGGGATGTACTCCCCGGGAAGCCCGCACTCACACGGTGGGGATGTACTCCCCGGGGAAGGCGTTGGTCGTGTAGCTGATGAGCAGGCAGGTCTTCCCCACGGCGCTGCGGGCGAGGGCGAGCACGTGGCCGCGGCCGGCGTCCAGCGGGGACCGGGCCCCCGGCCGGGGCGCAGGGAGGGCGGGGCCGGCCGAGGGGCCGCCAGGGGCCCGCCCCCCGCCCCCCGCCCCCCGGAGGCCCGGCCGCCCGGAGCATCAGGTGGAACCCGGGGGCCTCGCCGGGAGCTGGGCCCCGCCCCGCCCTCGCCGGCCGCGCCCTCCAGCCCGGCCCCGGCGCCCTCCCCGCCCGGCCCCGGCGCCCGCCCCGCCCGACCCCGGCGCACTCACCCGTCGCCGACCACCACGCACTTGATGGCCTGCATGGGCGCGGGCCGGCCGGGCCGGGCGGCAGCTGCGGAGGAACGCCCGCCCGCCCGCGCCGCAGCAGCCGCCGACCGAGCCGAGCCGAGCCGAGCGGCGGAGACAGCCGAGCGCCGCCGAGCGCCGGGCACGGAGACAGCCGAGCGCGGCCGCCGGGGGCGCGGGCGTCGCGGAGAAAGGGAGGGGGCGCGGGCCCGGGGCCTCCGGGAGCCCGGCCTCCCCGCCCCGCCGGCCCGGGTTCGGAGCGCACGGGCCCCCCGTCCCGGAGGGGCAGCCCGGCCGGCGAGGGCGCCCCGCGGGGGAGGCCGCCGCTGGGCCGCTCCCGGGCCCGCCCGCCCGCGGGGACCCGCGGAGACCGGGGCGTCTGCAGTCGCCGGCCCCCCAGGGGCACCGGGTCTTTGCCGCGGGCCGGGCCGGCCCCCCGGACCCTGGGCAGCGGGGGCGCGGCTGAGGGGAAGGAGGACCCCGAGTCGAGAATGTATCACAAAGTGGAAAAGTTCTTTATTTCAAAACACCCTGAGTCACTGTGGAAGGCCGGGAGGCTCTGCCCCCCAAGTTTCCCGTCACCCGCACGTTTTCTGGGGCGCACGGGTCCGCGGGGGGCCGGCCGCGGGGCGGGGAAGGGGGTGCGGGGAAGGGGGTGCGGGGAAGGGGTGCGGGGAAGGGATGGGGGTGCGCCGGGCGCAGGCCGCCTTGGCACCAGTTTCTCCACATCGGCTGCCCCGCTCCTTCCCGCCGCTCCCCTCACTTCTGGGGGCTCAGGGCCCGCACCGGGGACCCCTGCACGTAGGCCAGCACCGCGCTCTGCAGGAAGCTGGCCCTCTGGGCCTCCTCCTCCCGGATGCGCGCGACCTCCGCCTCCCGCAGCCGCAGCTTCTCCCGGAGGCAGGCGATCTCGCTCTCCCGGTCCAGCAGCGCCTCTCGGTGGTCACTCGCTGTCACTGCGGGGAGGGAGCTCAGTGCCCGGGCATCAGCTGCTCCGAGGGCCACAGAGAGGCGGCCCCGTGGGGTCTGCGGTCCCATCGTGGGGTCTGGGGTCCCATGGGCGCCTCTCAGAGCCCAGACCTTGTCCCAGCCCCGCCCTCCGGCCCCGCCGCCGCCCGGGACCAGTGAGCCCGCCCCTCACCTCGCAGCTGGCGCTCCAGGGCGGCCACCTTCTCCTTCAGCGCGTCCTGGGCGGCCAGCTCCGCCTGCAGGCGGCCGTTCTGCTCCTGGAGCTCCACCCGCACCCGGGTCACCGCCGCCACCTTTTCCTGGTCCTTGTCGCTCAGCTCCTGCCGGGCACGTGGGTGAGAGGGCGGCCGGGGGAGGGGGGGGAGGCACCCCGGGAGCCCCCCAAGTCCCGGCTACCTGCTGCAGCTCCTCCAGGCGCCGCCTCAGCGCCTCCACCTGCAGGCCCAGCTGGCTGCCCCGGGCCTGGGCCTCCGCCACCATCTGCTTCTGCTGCAGGCAGGTGGCCTGCGCCTCGTCCCGCGCCTGCGCCAGCAGCCGCAGCTTCTCCTCCAGGTGCCCCAGGCGCTGCTGCTGCAGGAGCCCTCGGGCTGGTGAGCGCGGGGCCGGCCTGGGGCCCCGGGTGTGGCCCCAGCTCGTGCCCAGGGACTGCCGGCAGCAGCGAGGAGTGACCCCTCTCCGACCAGGGAGCTTGCGTTTGAACAAGGTGGTCAGTGCAGCAGCTCAACCCGGCCGTGGGCCGCATGGCCTGGCTCCTCCCCACCCGGACACGGTGCCAGTGCCACAGGGGTCCGCCGACAGCTCCCCACACGGGTCCGCCGACAGCTCCCCGCCTGCACCCCGGCCTCCCCGGCCCCCCTGGTCCCCGGCCCCGGCCTCACCTCCTCCAGGCGGACCTGGCTCTTGGCCTTCATGAGCTCCTCCTCGGCCCGGCCGCGCTCGCCCAGGGCGGCCGCCTTCGCCCGGCTCAGCTCCTGCAGCACAGACACCGCTGGCCCTCCTCCGGCTCTGCCCGCCGGGGGAGGCTCCCGGGGCTGAGGGGCGCCCGTGCCCGCACCCGCCCCCCTGGGCTCACAGGGGTCCCCGAGAGCCGGGTGTGTCACCTCCTCCAGGGCCAGCCGCGCGGCCTCCAGCCTCTGCACGCGCTCCTGCAGGGCCCGCTCGCTCTCCTCCAGGTGCCGGGCCATGTGCTCCACCTGCCCGGGGCAGCGGCAGGGCCGTGGGCTGGCTCCCCGCCGCCCCCTCCCCGTGGGACCTGACCCGGGAGGCAGGGGGGTCTCGGGGACCCTGCTCCTCCCAAGGGGCTGCCCCGAGGCTCCCAGGAAGCAGAGGTGGAGGGCACGTCCCAGGCCACACCCGGCGGCACGGAGCCCACGCAGCCTGCGCTGCGGCCCCCCACGCGGAGGGGGCCCCTCCAGGCCCGTCAGGAGGTTCTGGGTCTGGCACCGGCCGGGGCAGGGGGAAGGCTGCTGCCTAGCACCCCCAGGGCGTGAGGGGAGCCCGGCCAGGGGTGTTCCTTGGGGTCCCGGGCCCCCCGAGGCGCCCGCAGGCCCCAGGCGGGGGGGGGGGGGGCGAGAGGCCAGACGACCCACGAAGGAGGCACCTCCTTGGCGCGCAGCTGCTCCGCGTCCTCCAGGCTCTGCCGGGACCGCCGCTTCTCGAGGTCCAGGCGCTCTGCACGGGAAGGAAGCCATGGACCGGCTCCTCGGGCTCGGCCCCCTGGCCCGGCCCCCCGCCCGCCCGCCCCGGGCTCGTCCCCGGGCCCGCCGGTGCCCACCCTCGGCCTGCACGGCCCGCATCTTCAGCTCGGCCGCCGTGCTGGTCAGCTCCTGCTTGGCCAGGAACAGCTGGTCCTGCTGCGACTTCGCTCTCCGCTCCAGCTCGTCCACCTGGAAAGCCAGCCCGTGGCGGGGACGCTCCCCCAGCCCCGCACCCTCTACCGGGCCCGCACCCTCTACCGGACCTGCACCCCTCTGACCCGCACCCCTCTGACCCGCACCCCTCTACCGGGCCCGCACCCCTCTGACCCCCACCCCTCTACCGGGCCCGCACCCCTCTGCCTGACCCGCACCCCTCTGCCTGACCCGCACCCTCTACCGGGCCCGCACCCCTCTACCTGGTTTCGCAAAAGCAGGTTCTTCTCGTTGGCAGCAGACAGGTCTCTGAGCAGCTTGGACTCGCGCTCTGCGGCTTCCTGGGGGCGAGGCGGGGAAGGGCACCGGTGTGGGCCGCCCGCCACCACGCACGCCTGGCGTCCACACCGCCCGCCCACCACGCACGCCTGGCGTCCACGCCGCCCCCCGGCCCACCACGCACGCCTGGCGTCCACGCCGCCCCCCGGCCCACCACGCACGCCTGGCGTCCACGCCACCCGCCCGCCCACCACGCACGCCTGGCGTCCACACCGCCCGCCCGCCCACCACGTACGCCTGGCGTCCACACCGCCCGCCCGCCCACCACGCACGCCTGGCGTCCACACCGCCCGCCCGCCCACCACGTACGCCTGGCGTCCACACCGCCCGCCCGCCCACCACGTACGCCTGGCGTCCACGCCACCCGCCCGCCCACCACGTGCGCCTGGCGTCCACGCCGCCCCCCCGCCCACCACGCACGCCTGGCGTCCACGCCGCCCCGCCCACCACGCACGCCTGGCGTCCACGCCGCCCGCCCGCCCACCACGCACGCCTGGCGTCCACGCCGCCCGCCCGCCCACCACGCACGCCTGGCGTCCACGCCGCCCGCCCGCCCACCACGCACGCCTGGCGTCCACGCCGCCCGCCCGCCCACCACGCACGCCTGGCGTCCACGCCGCCCACCACCACGCACGCCTGGCGTCCACGCCGCCCCGCCCACCACGCACGCCTGGCGTCCACGCCACCCCGCCCACCACGCACGCCTGGCGTCCACGCCGCCCCGCCCACCACGCACGCCTGGCGTCCACGCCGCCCGCCCACCATGCACGCCTGGCGTCCACGCCGCCGCCCACCTGCTGCTGCAGCCGGAGCTCCCTGGCCTGCCTCTGCGCCCGGCTCTGCTGCTCCTGCTCCTTCGCGGCCAGCAGCTCCCCCAGGTCCTGGGCCTTCTGCTCCGACAGCGCCAGGGCGGCCTCGGCCATCTGCAGCCTGCGGGGGCGCCAGCCCGCCCCGGGCATCAGCCTCCGCCCTCACCTCCCCCGAGAGCCCTCGGGCCACCCGAGCCGGTTCCCACCTTCCCCGTACACACAGGATCGGCCTGTCTGCGCCGCCTCTGTGCTGTGGGGGTCTCACCGCCCCAGCCTCCCGCCCACCCCGCCCGCCCTCCGCTCACTTGGCCTTGAGGGCGTTGGTGATGGAGTGCCTCTCGTCCAGGGCCTCCTGAAGCTGCCCCAGGCGCGCTGCCGACGCCCTGGGCGGAGAGGGGGGTCAGGGAGCCCAGAGCCCCGGCCCCGGCCCCGGGGCAGCGCCCTTCCTCCTGCCCCCCCCCAAGGCACTGGGCCCCGAGCGCTGCACGGCCCGCACCCCAGAGCCACCTTCATTGAGGGCGCACCCCCACCCTCACCCCCACCCTCACCCTCACCCGCGAGCTGGTGCCAAGGGGCCGGGGACCCGGCTCAGGCTGGGCCGCCCCCGACTGAGGCCAGAGGCACCGCCCGCCCGCTGGGCGTCCCCGCCGCCCCCCCTCACCTGCTGCTCCTGGCCAGCTCCTCCCGCTGCTTCTCAATGGTCTCCATCAAGTCCAGAAACTGGGGACAGACGCCAGAGCCCGGACTCGGTGGGAAGGAGGGGACACCCCCGCCCCCGTCAGGAGCAGGACTGGGGAGGGGGAGTGGGCCCTGCACAGGGGAACCTGCTCACCCGGCCAGAGGGTCAGGCCAGGGAAGCAGCGCCAGGCCCGGTGCTGGTTCCTCGGAGGGTCCAGGCCAGGCCCAGTGCTGGCCACTTGGAGGGGCCGGGCCGGGCTCACCTGCTTGGACTTCTCCTCCTGCAGGTGCCGCACCTCCTTGCTGAGCACGCGGGTGCGGGCCCGGTTCTCCCGGGCGGCGGCCTCCTGGTCCTGGCTGTGCTCCATGGCTTGCTCTGCGGGAGGCGCCGCGTTAACCACCGGGCGGCCCGGCCCGTGCTCCGAAGCCGGCAGCCCGAGGATCAGGCCTGTGCGCGGCTCACGCGTCAGTCACCACGCAGACGCCCAGGGCACTGGGGGCGGAAAGGCGTCAGCGTGGGTGTGGGGGGCGCAGGCAGGGGGTGGGGCACACACGGAGGAGACGTGCCCTCTGTCCCGCGGTGTCGGGGGTGCCGGCAGCAGCGGGGGGACCCAGCGGCGGGCCCAGGACGGAGGGGCTG
The DNA here is from genome assembly GCA_963924515.1 of Vespertilio murinus. Lineage (NCBI taxonomy): Eukaryota > Metazoa > Chordata > Mammalia > Chiroptera > Vespertilionidae > Vespertilio > Vespertilio murinus. The sequence continues at coordinate 510,316 of OZ004718.1, forward strand.
GAGGTGGCACGGGCCGGCGGCCCCAGCAGGAGGCGGAGAGCGAGGCGGGCAGCGTTCCAGCCGCGTGGGGGCCCTCGATGGCTGGCAGGGCGAGGGGCCTCGGGGAACGGCGGGGACTCTGCTGGGCCAGGGCCGAGGGCCACGGGGGCCGAGGGCCACGGGGGCTGAGGGCCACGGGGGGCCGTGGCTCGCGCCTGGCGGCCCTACAACCACTCGGCTCCCACACACGGCCGTGACCTCGGGGGTGGGGGGGGTGGATGCCTCCCCAGGCAGCAGCTCGGCCACACTGCCTCAGCCTGCTCCTCTGTGAAATGGGCGGCCACCCCAGGGGGAGCTAAGACCCGAAGGATGGGGTCCCGGGAGCAGCCCCCCACCCCTGGAGGCGGGGCCTCGGTCCCTTTGTGGTCCGTGGGCTCCGCACGGCGCCGTACCCACGGCCCTGAGGACGTCGCTGGGCACGTTGTTGCCGGCCAGCTCCAGCCGCCGCAGGCTCCTGTTGCTGGAGAGGCAGCTGGCCAGGGCCCGGCCGCCGAGGAGGCCGATGTTGTTCCAGCGCAGGTCTGGGGGGGGGGGCCTCGTCACCGGGGGGCCTCGGGGTCACCAACAGGCAGGAGCCCAGCCCTCGGCCCCGGGCCGGACTGGAGCAGGGCAGGAGCAGGAGGGGAGGGCGGGGGAGAGGCCGCGGGGGCTCACCCAGCTGCTGGAGGCTGGCGTTGCCCTTCAGGGCCAGGGCCAGCTCCTCGGCGCCCCGGTGGCTGATCTGGTTGTTGCGGAGGTCCAGCTGCCGCAGGGCGAGGTTGCCGGCCAGCGCCCGGCAGAAGGTGGCGAAGGCCTCCTCCCAGGCACCCAGGCTGTTCCACTCCAGCGTGAGGCTGCGGGGGGTCGAGGGGCCCCTGGGGCTCGAGGGGGCACAGCCCTGCCTGATCCCCACAGACGGATGGCCAACTGGCTGGAAGGTGTGAACCCTCAGGGGCAGAACGCAGTCCTCTGGGCCCAGCCCTGGTGGTGCAGAGGAAGGGGGGGGGGGGGGGGCAGAGGGCCGGCATCACCTTACCTCTGAATGGACTTGTTCTGTCGGAGGAGTTTCCCCAGAGCCTCGGCCCCTCTGGCCTGCAGGTTGTTGCCCTGGGACAGACAGGAGGAGGCAGCCCCGTGGGCCGGGCCGGGCACAACCCGCAGGGCCTCCCTGGTCAGGCGGTGGCTGAGGCCAAGCTCTGGGGTTTGCTAACGGGGACCCTCTGGACACACGCACATGCACACGCACATGCACACGCACATGCACACGCCCAGAACCCCCAGGACACAGGGATGCTCTGTGCCAACGGTTCTTACAGTCTCCAGCCACAGCCCAGACCCCAGGGCCGACCCCAGGTGGCCGGGGCACCCACTTCCTCCCCCTCCCACAGGTCCCTCACCTTCAGATCCAGCTGCCGTAGGATGGTGTTGGCACACAGCCCCTGGAGCAGCAGTGCGGCCCCTGTAAGGGGGCAGGGCGTCATCTTGGGGTACCTCCCCAGACTCCTGGGGGGAAGCCACTCCAGGCAGCCCCCACCAGCCAGGTTCAGGGCGCAGCAGGTGCCCCAGCCTGTGTCAGGTTTGAAAACCCGCAGCCTCTGCCCAGCATGGAGCCAGGCCGCCAGCACCCTCGGCCCTCCTAAGGCTTCTTGGCTCCAAAGAGCAATGCCCTCGGCCCCAAGCTGGCAGAAGGGACCTCGCTGCCTGCGTTAACTCCAAGGCCCGAGGAGGAACCTCGGGGAGTCTCCATGGGGACACAGGTGGGACGGAGGCTCCACCGGGACCTGAGGGCCGGGCGCGGCGGGGCCGGGGCCCAGGGCTCGGAGTGGGTGCCGGGCGCCCCTGCCCGCCGCCCACCTTCCTCGCTCAGCATGCAGTCGCTCAGGACCAGCTCCGTCAGCTGGGCCTCCTTGGGCAGCAGCGCGCCCAGCGCCCTGCAAGTGTCCAGGGTCAGGCTCAGCGTGGCCAGGTCCAGCCGGCCCCGCGGCAGCTCGCGCAGTCGCTGCAGCACGGTCTCCTGCGGCTCGGCGCCCCCCTCCCTGCACAGCCGGCCGTAGGCGCGCGGGAACTCCTCCATGGCCCCGGGCGCGCCGCGAGAGCCAGACCCCAGCGCCCTCGGTCAGGGCCCGCTCCCGCGGGTACAACGAATGGGCTCTACAGGCGAGAGGCCCCCGACGGACGGGGGCGGCATGCGGCCGGCGCGGGGCGGCGGGGCCGGCCGGGCGTCACGCGTACCCGGGACCCCACACCTCGCGCATCGCACTGCGCGGCCCGCGCGGCGCCTCAGTATCCAGGAAGTGCAGGGTGCGCCGAGAACGGCTGGCGGGACTACAACTCCCAAAAGGCTTTGCGGAGAAAGGGTGCTCTTCACTGGCCAATGAGGGAGAAGGGGCGGGCGCTCCTAGCCAATGGGATGGGACAAGGGCGGGACTTCGGAGTGAGCGCTCCAATAGGATTGGCTGGAGGTGTGTGGGTGGGGCCAAAGAGGGGCGCGCTTAGGGCTCATTGGCTGGGAGCGCGAGGGCGGGGCTCCGAGGGGCGCGCGCGGCGGTGGCGGTCATGGAGGGAACCAGCGCTGGCTTCCGGAAGGTGAGCGCGGGGGCGCGGGGGTCGGGGTGAGGAGGCCCCTTCGGGGCGAGAGCATCCCCAGATCCAGCCGCGACCCCGGCCCGCGCGCCCCTCGCTGCCCCCTCCGGGCGGCTGGGGTGCGGCACAGCGACCCGAGGCCCCGCTGCAGACGGCCTGGAGCTGCCCCGGCCGGCCGGGCCCGTGCCTGCACCGACACGGGCTCACCGGCAAACGCAGCGCCTCGGCGATGGGGACTGGGAGGGCGGGAGCCGGGCCCCGGCACCTGGCGAAGGCGGCGCGGCCTCCGTCCCGGTGCGCGGCTCAGCCCTGGAACCGGGAAGGGGCGCAGGCAGGGGGGCCGCCGCCCCTGTGAGCCCCCCTCGTCCCGCAGCCCCGGGCGGCCTCGGCCTTGCCGAGCGGGGGCTTCTTGCTGGTTCTCCTTCCCCTCGGTCCCCTCTTCCGGTCCCCGGGATCGTGGCTCCGCCTGGCCCGGGGATGAGGCCGGGTGACTGCAGGCGGCTGTGAGAACCCCGTTACGACAGCTGGAGACGGGGCGCGGGGCTGCCCCCGTCGGCCCACCTGGCGGCTCAGGGTCCTCCAGCCTAGGGGTCGCGGCCGCTGCCCCTGACCGGCTCTTCCCGGGAGGGCGGGCCCCGGAGCGAGGGCAGAGGCTGAGAGCACCCGGTGCCCTCCTGCCCTCAGTTTCGTCCCTTGTGTAGCGGCTGCTGCTTCCTGTTGGCGCCGCCCCTCTCCTTGTTGGGGAACTCCGGGCGGCAGCCGCGCGTCCCCAGGGGGCGCCTTGGCTCTTCCTGGGGGTCTGGGCCCTTCCTGGTGCCGCAGGGACCAGCAGGTGGCAGGCCCGCGCTCACTGCCGCAGGGGAGGGGAGGGGAGGGGAGGCCAGGCCGGGGCTGCTCCCCCAGTGGCCGGATGGGGTGGGGGCACGAGGCTGCCCAGGATTCCTGGAGCCCCAGCGGGGCGGTGGTCACCTGGGCTGCTCCCACCTGCCCGCCACCCTGTCCCCACCTGGGAGAGGCCCAGGACAAGTCACACCTTCCCACCCACCGCTGCCTGCGGGGCCAGTCACTGTCCCGTTGGCCCCCCAGGAACTGGTGAGCAAGCTGCTGCACCTTCACTTCAAGGACGACAAGACCAAAGGTGGGGCTCCAGCCTGGGGCGGGAAGGGCAGGTGGGGCTGCAGCTGGCCTGCAGGGGCCTGGGTGGGAGGAAGTGGGGGTGCACGGGGCGGCAGGCCCTGGCAGGGCGGCAGGAGAGGGCGCTCCGTGACCTGCCTCCCCCACCTTGCAGTCAGCGGGGACGCGCTGCTGCTCATAGCCCAGCTGCTCAAGGTCTTCGTCGTAGGTGAGCCTGTCCCGCCCCGCCCCGCACTGCAGTCTCCCCTTTGCCCACACGCGGCCCAGGCCTCCAGCCCGGTCGCCTCACTTCCCTCCTGCCCCCGCAGAGGCGACCGTCCGCAGCATCAGGCAGGCCCAGGCCGAGGACCTGCCGTGTGTGGACGTGGAGCAGCTGGAGAAGGTGCTGCCCCAGCTGGTAGGTGGCCCGGGCGTCTGCTTCCCGTCCCCGAGCAGGGCTGGCCGAGGGCCGGGCGGGCTGACCCCAGGCTGAGCGCTCTCCCCCCACAGCTTCTGGACTTCTAGGCGCCCGCCGCAGAGGCCGCCTGCCGGCTCCGCCCCCGCCCGCCCCCGTGTCCGTGGCCTCTGGCTCAGACAGGAAGGGGTGCCGAGATGTCCGTCTGGCCAGCCCTGGGGGGACAAGTGCACTGTTGTCCCTCGGAGGCCGTCTGTCCTGCTCACGGCCTGGACGCGGCTGCAGGGCCGCTGTGTGAGACCAGGCTGTGGCGGGCGGGCAGAAGCGGGACCTTCCTCCGCTGACAGCGGCCGCACAGCCCTGCGTGACGTCGAGCTGCTGCCCCTCCTCCTCACGTGCTGCTCCCAGACACCCCGAGCTGTAAGCGTTCTCAGAGCCACAGCAATAAACCAGCCCTCTCCCCGGCGGGGCCTCCTGTCGTCCTTCACCCGAGGCAGTAGCCCCCAAGCCCACCCGCCATCTGGGTAGGATGCACCCTCCTGGCCGGCAAGGGGCTCACACCTGCCACTCACGCCCCACAGCGAGGCTGGAAATGGGGGTGTGGGCGGCGGGGGGGGGGGGCAGTGCCAGCGTCCAGCAGGTCAGCCTCAGGCCACGCCCACCCGATACGGCTAGAAGCGGGCTGGGAGGTCTGGCTGCCCTGGGATGGTCATAGGTCTTTAGGGCCCAGCTGCATGGCATGGGGCCGACATCCCCAACCTCACCCCCCTCAAATCTGAAAGCTGCGTCAGCAGTGCCCAGGACGGGAACACCCAAAGGGCTCTCGGTGGAGTGACTAGGGGCTGGGGCAGAGCTACCCACCTCCACCAGGACCTTGGAGGCAGCCCAGGCTCCTGGCCCCCTGGAGGGCATGGGCTGGGCGACCAGCCCCCATCCCGCACTCGGCCCGCTGGTCCCTTCCTGCACCCCTCCCCAGCCCCGCTCCACCGTCCTCCCTGCGCCTTGCCGTCGGCTTCCAAGTGCTGGGAGCACGTGGGGGCCATCAGACTCGAGGCTCCAGGCCAGGCTGCCCGCCCACCCTGGGGTGCCAGGGGTGAGGTGTCGGCCTGTGCGGCCAGGCTTGGAGGAGGGGACAGATGGTGGCAACACCGCAAGGAGAACAGGCCCAGCAAAGGGACCGGCACACCGAGGGCCAGGCAGGCTGCAGGCTGGCCGGTCCCGGGGCTGGAGGGGCTGGAGGCCGGTGCCCGGGAGCCTGGACAGGTGGGCAGTGTCAGGAGGCGGACGGGCGAGGGCTGTGGCCCTTTCTGAGAAGAAACAGTGTCTCAGGAGATGCTCAGTCTTTATTGGCACTCGGGGTGAGGAGGAGGCCTGTCCCTGGCCGATGGGCACCTCCGGCTGGCGGCTCTCACCTCTTGCTGGCTGCAATGCAACACATGGCCTGGAGCCCGGCTCCCACCCGGGCACCCTCCCGGCCGGCCGGCTGCCCTCACAGTACCTGGCAGCTTTAGCCATTTGGGCACCTTGCCCAGGTCCCTCCTCAGGGGCTGGACTGTCCCAGGGCTGGGCTCAGGGGGCGCCCTGGCACCCTCCTCTGCAGCTGCCTCCGACTCGAGGGGCCCAGGGTCCGGGGCTGGCAGCGGGGACGGGGTCACGGAGGATCGGGACATGCACCTGCGGGAGAAGGCCGCGCCCAGGTGGTGAGCGCTGCGGCGTGGCCCTCCCCCGACGGGCACTGCAGGGCCCGGCTCTCACCTGGTCACCAGCACGTCCGCTGCAGATGGGGAGATGGTGTGTTCCAGCAGCTTGGGCTCCAGATAGAGACCTGCAGGCGGCAGCACCTCAGGCCACGGGGCGGGGCCAGGGCTGGGGGCCTCCCCCGGAGCCCGGGGGGGGGGGGGGGTATCAGTCCATAGGTCTCCCTTCCGGGCCCAAAAGCAGGCCTGCTCCGTACCCACTCACCTGCTGGCTCCTCGGCCCCGAAGTGCACCAGGGCGGCCGGGAAGAGGTTTGCCTGCAGGAAGGGCAGAGGGAGCTCAGGGGCCAGGCGGGCACTGAGGGTGGAGGGACGGCCCCGGAGCCGGGACACAGCCTGCACCTGTCCCCGCCGACTGCCCGAGGGCCATGGCTGCGGCCCCACAGCGGCCCCAGGGCAGTGACCCCACTGAAGCGTGTCCTGCGCTCTCGGCTCCAGCTCTGCACTTGGAGGCGAGGGGGTGACGGACAAGGGCCAAGACACCTGGAAAACCCACTGTGACGCCGGGTCAGAGCTGCGGGGCTGAAGCTGGAGGTGGTCAGGGAACAGAGGGTGTGGGCAGGACAGAGCCCTCCCTCCCAGCAAGGCCAGACCGGCTCAGTGGGACCACCGGGGGCTGGGACTCCCCTTAGCACTCACGTGGCAGCATCGCCCATTTCACAGGACATGCCAAGCCCACCTGGTGGGCGGGGCCATCTGGGGCCACAGGTCTTACAGCCCGAGGCCCCGCCCACGGGCCTGCCTCTCTGGGATCCCAACAAACAGGTGACTGCAGACCAGACACCCAGGGGAGGCCTGCGCGAGGGTTCCCAGACGCAGGGCTTCGCACCAAGGTGAGGCCTGGGGCCTGGGGCCTGGGGCCTGGGGCCTGGGCAGGGGCTCCGTCCCAGGAGGCAGGTTTGCTGGGGCCTTTGTGCCCACTGACTGCACCCCCACAGCCCCGGCCGCTCCTAGACAGCCCTGGTCCACACCCACGCTGTCACCCCTGGAGCACGGCAGGCCCCAGCAGCCTCGGGCAGCAGCCAGCGTGCGCTGCCAGGGACATGAGCCGCAGCTTCCGCGCGGCTCCCCCCGCCCCCCGGGGCTGGGAGGCTTCCTGCCCGAGCTGCCAGCTCTGATCGGGCAGGGCCGCCACGGAGGCCGCGCCAGGGCCGGGTGACGGATGAGAGGAGACGGCTGCTGGTAGCGGGGCAGTCACAGAAATGAGGCCGTGGGCGGGTGGCCCCCAGGGCTCCTACGGGGGGCGGGAGGGGGCAGGCACGGCGCCCCCACCTTGACTCCGCTCCTGGTGAGCGGCCAGTCTGCCCGTCCTGCCCCATCTCCCCAGACCCAGCGGCCCCAGCTCAGCCCTGCAGGCCTGCGGGCCACTTAGCAAGGGCTGGCCTGTTAGTAATTAAAATATCTGAGGCGGCTTTGAAGAGGAAACCATTAGGCCGGCGGGGAGGCCCCGGGCTGCCCTCCCCTTGAGGACAGGACATTCCTCCTGCTCGAGGCAGCCAGCGGGCGGGCGGGCGGGCGCTGGGTCAACACTCCTCGCCCTCCGGAGCTGAGCAGCACAGGGGGCCCAGGGAGGCCGGCCGGGAAGGCAGGCAGGGAGCAGGCAGCAGGCCGCCTGCAGTGAGGGCTCTGACCCTTGCCCTCAGGGCCTGCCCCAGCTGCCCTGCCTGTGGGCCTGTCCACCCAGAGCCAGGGCAGGAGCCCCACAGCCAAAGGGCCGCCCCGGGCAGCAGCGGAGGAGGCAGGAAGCAAGCACAAGGCCAACGTCAGAGGCTCGGCGCCTACCCCCCACCCCGTCCTGGGCCTCAGGGACACGGCCCTGACCTTGGCCTTGCCCTGCAGAGTCCACCCCCCCGGCCAGCAGCCAGTACCTGAAAGAGGGTCAGCGTGTGGTCCTCCAAGATGGTTTTTGGAGGAGTGATGACTGGGGAGAGAAGGTGCGGTGAGGAAAGCCTCGGCCCTCGCCCACCCCTCCCCCCTCGCCCACCTCTCCCCCCTCCCCGGGGAAGCCTGGCTGAGGGCCGGCAGCCTCCGCTGGGGCTGTCCTAGTGAACCCCCAGTCCAGCCCTCTGCCCACTTCTCTGCTGCAGCACAAACCCCGGCGAGGGGCTTAGGGGGGTGAGGGGCAGCCCCTGCCAGGACCCCAGCCCTCGGCCATCGCAGCTCGGGCCGGGAGCCGGGGCAGCGGAGCTGTTCCCGGGGGCGCAGGCAAGCTGAGCAGTACTCACACAGGTGGAAGGGCAGCTCGGGGTTCCCCAGGTGGCTCCTCACAAAGTCCTGCAGGTCCCCCACTGAGGAGGAAGGCGGGGTGAGCGGCCCCAGCAGACACACCCCAATGCTGGCCCCGGACCGGGGAAACCATTAGGCCGACTGGGGAGGCCCCGGGCTGCACCCAGCTGCCCCCCACCCTGGGCAGCCACTTCCTGGGTCCTGGCACTCAGGACACCGATCGGAGCCGGGGCTGGGAAGTCAGCCTTGTTCCTTCCACGGAACCAGGACCCTCGGCCGGCCCAGGGCCTCCCTCCGCCCCCGCAGCCGAGCTGGGCAGAGCTTTCCCTCCAGGAGCTGCAGCCCAGGCCGAGGCCCGCTGTGGGTGGGAACCCCGAATGGCCCTCTGTCCAGAAGAATGGGCGCGGGGGCCAGGCACCCCCAGGCCAGCCCGACAAGCACCCAACACGCTCTGCAAGCTCAGAGCCCGCTGCCCGCACCCCTCAAGCCCCCGCTGCCGGGCCGCGTCTGCACCCAGGCCCTACCTGTCTCGCTGGGGCGGAAGAAGCCCTGCAGGATGTAGCGGTCGGGGAACAGCACCCTCAGCACCACCTGGGCCGGGACAAGTCACACGGTCAGGGCACAGGAGGCAGCTGCGCCCCGGGGCCGACACCGGGACCGGAGCAGGTGGAGGTGCCAGCCACCCGTGTGCCGCCCCGCCCCCGCCCCGTGCACACAGACGTGTCTTCACCCTCGAGCCGGCCCAGGAGGAGCTGCTGAGCCGCCCGCCCGCCCGCCCGCCCGCACCTTAGGGTACCGCTCCAGCTTCTCCCTCATCTGGGCCTCCCTGAAGGCCTTGGTCACCAAGGGGGCTTCTTCCAGGCGCTTCCTGTGGGGAAGGGGCGGGTGAAGGTCCCGTCTCCCCCCGGGCTGGACAGACAGGCCCAGGTGCGGCCGGCCAGGGCGGGGCGGCGGTGGGAAGCAGGAGGCGGGCGGTGCACCCACCGCTCACTCTTGAGCTGGGCCAGGCGTCTCCGCACATCGTCCACAGTCACCTCGAAGAACTCGTCCGGCAGCTCCGAGGGCCAGGCCTGCAGCAGCTCCCCCAGGTCCGGGTGGCACACCACGGGGTCCCGGTCCACCGGCTGCGGCAGAGCACACGGCCAGGCCTCAGGGGGGGCGTGGGTGGGTCCCTCACGCCCAGGCTCCGTCTCCGCCGGCCCAAGCAGTGGGGGAGACGCTCGCAGGCCGGCCTCCCGGGGAGCAGCGCCCTGGTCCAGACCACGTCAGGGCTCAAGGGAGGAGCAGGGGAAGCGGCAGCCCCCAAATTAGAGGTTTGGCAAAAACCTGCTACCGCTGCCCCACAGCGGCTGCCCCCGCCCTCCCCAGGGGAGCAGCCTGGCCGTGTCTGCCCACCCCAGGACACAGGAAGGGACAGCGCCACCCTAATTGGCAGAAGGTCCGTGGAAATTACAAGGCAGGCTGCTCCGCGTGTGGCGCTCCGGGGGGCTAATTGCAGCGAGCGTGGGGGCACCGCGGGGCGCGGAGGCCGCCGGAGGTGTCCAGCCAGGCCCCGTCCTCCCACAGAAAGGCCCACAGCCATCTCGGCAGGGCCGCCAGGAAGCTGCCCTCTGCTCCTGCCGCCCCCACGCCCCCCCAGCATGGCGTCCCCTCCTGTTTCTCACCCGGGACCAGCCTGTCTGATGGCGCCTTCCGTGGCCCGGCCTGGCCACAGCCCTCGGCTCAGCCAGACCCCCGGCCTCGGCGTTCCGGTGATGGCGCCTCTGCACCTGCCCGGTGCCCCGGCCCTCCCCCTGCACCCGCTGTGGCCCCGGGGCTCCCTGGGCGGGGCGGCCGCTGGGAGTCCCGCTGGCCCGAGGCCGGGCCGGGCGGAAGGGCAGCCGAGCCCGGAGGTGGTGGGCCGAGGCTCCGGGGAGCTGCCCTTCAAAGCCACAGCCTTCCTGCAGCCGCCGCGGCCGTCTGCGCCAGAGCTTTTTATAACGGGAGGCCGGGCGCCGCCGCCCCCCACAGCCGGCGCCGGCATTCCTGAGGGGCCGCGAGCTGCTCCCTGGGGAGGCGCGGGCAGGACGGACACCGAGCGCGGAGCCGCAGTGCGCGGCCGGGAGGGCCTCCGGCAGGAAGCCCGGCAAATGCCCCCCCCCCCAGCGCAGCAGCGGGTGGCAGGCCCCGCAGGGGGTCCCCGGCTCATACGGTGGAGCTGGCTCGGGGAGCACGTGGCACCGGGCCTGCCCCCGTGGCTGCTGTCCACACGGCTCCCCTGAGGGAGAGGGCCCAGGCCGAGGGGACAGCCGGGCGCCGAGAAGGCCCAGATGAACCCACGGCGGGTGCGCGGCCTCGGCCGGCCCGGGCTCTGAACAAGGACCCGGAGCCTCCCTCGGAGGAAGTCCTCCACAGACCTCCACGGCTCGAACCGCCGGTCCCTACGCTGCCGAGGCCACGGAGGGCGGCGCGGAGGGGGCTCCTGTGGGGCTGACTGCCCCGTCGGACGTGGCCCGGGGCCCCAGGCCCGGCGACAGGCCACGTGGAGGGGCTCGGTGACACCTGCCAGCTGACGGCGGCCCGGCCCTCAGAGTCCCTGCCCGACCGGCCCGGGGCCTGGCCAGTCGGGTGCGGAGGAAGCGGGGCCCTGGAGGGGGACAGGCGCAGGGGACACGCCAGCCCGTCCTGCCCGGGAGCGGGACTTTGATCAGCCCGTGCCAGCTGTGGGCCCGCTGGGACGCAGCCCGTGCGAGCGGAGGGCGGCCCCGGGCTGGGGAGGACTTCAAAGGACGGGCCAGGCCGCCAGGAACCCGCCTCCCGCCTCCCGCCCGCCGATGGCCAGTAAACTACCTCTAATAATTAATGTGCGACATCAAAGGCGGGAGCCGCGGCCTGTCAGCCATCCCCTCGGAGGACCGCCTGTATTTTATCCTGTCTCTCTGGCTCCGTTTAAACCCAGAGCCACACGCGGCGGAGCACTAATGGGAGCGGGCTTTCTGATCGCGAAGTGCACCTTTGAAGTTCCCCCCAAGTTCTGTTTGTTCCCTCCCCGCCCCCAACTGCAAGGGACACAAAGCAGACACCATGTGGCCGGCGGCCCCTGGAGCGCGCTGTCAGTGACGGAGGCACGAGACGGGCGGGACGCCCCGCGACCAGCTGCCGGCGCCCAGATCAAAGGCAGCGCTGCTGGCGGCCGGGCGGCCGGCCGGGGCCGGGTCAGGGCGGGGGGCGCAGGGATCCTGGGCAGGTCAGCACCCCTGCGGGGAGCACAAACCCACGCCACCCCTGGGTGCCCCTGGGACCCTCAGCAGGTTCCCAAGAGACACAGAGCCAGGCCCCTCCACGCAGGCCCGGAGGGAGCAGCCAGTCCTGGCCCCCAACCCAGGGTCCCCCGAAAGCGCAGGCTGAGGGAGTGGGCCCCAGCACCAGCTCAACCCACCACATGGGCCTGCTTTCAACCACGATTCTGGGCCCAGTGCCACGGGGTGAGGTTGGGGTGGTACTGGTTCTAACGCGGCCCAGACATCAGCACTGTCCTCCACGGCCGAGTCCCTTCACTGGGCACACACGGCGGAGGGAACCGGCTCAGCCGCCGCGCGAGGGGAGAGGAAGCTCCTGCTGGCCCGTCCAGCCCCGGAGCGAGGAGGGCACCCGGCCCTCACCGCGTGTTGCACCAGGACAGACGTGTCTCCACGTGGAAAGCCGTGTGTAGAGCGCCACGGAAGCAGGCTCTGGGCTCGGCAGAAGCTCTCGGGGCTCACGGACACCTCACAGCAAACCAGGCTCCAACCCCTTCGAGCCGAGGCCGCTTCTCCAGACACCCGGGGGGGAGGGGGGGTGAGGGCAGGACACGAAGGAGACTGGACTGACCGCGTCTGCGGAGCCACAGCGACACCACGCTCCAAAGTGGCCCTCGCCTCCCGCAGCGGCTCTCCCTGCAAAGGGGCCGGGAAGGGACCCTCCTCATCACTGAGGCCCGCGTGGCCCTCCTACGAGAGGCAGGTGCCGGGCGGAGCCGCTCTGCGGGAAGGGCAAGGCCAGGAAGCAGGAGCTGAGCCCTGAGCACAGGGCACCGCGCCCCCACATGGCCGGGCACCGCGCCCCACACACGGCTGCACAGGGCACCGCGCCCCCACATGGTCAGGACCGCACAGGGCACCGCGCCCCCACACGGCCGGGACCGCACAGGGCACCGCGCCCCCACACACCCGGGACCGCACAGGGCACCGCGCCCCCACACGGTCAGGACCGCACAGGGCACCGCGCCCCACACACCCGGGACCGCACAGGGCACCGCGCCCCCACATGGTCAGGACCGCACAGGGCACCGCGCCCCCACACGGTCAGGACCGCACAGGGCACCGCGCCCCACACACCCGGGACCGCACAGGGCACCGCGCCCCCACATGGTCAGGACCGCACAGGGCACCGCGCCCCCACATGGCCGGGACCGCACAGGGCACCGCGCCCCCACACGGCCGGACCGCACCGGGCACCGCGGCCCCACACACCCGGGACCGCACAGGGCACGGCGCCCCACACGGTGGACAGCGCGGCCCAGGCTGGAGAGCCAGTTGGTCCAGGACGAGGTCTCCCGGTTGGCGTCCCCACACGAGTCGGCCAGACTCGGAGGACGACATGGAGGCAGGGGGCCTGGGGAAGGGCACGAGCCGTCCCCCGACACAGGAGGGGAGCAGCGGGCAGAGGAACCCACAGCACAGCCCCCGGGTCGGCGCCGCCTGTTCCTCGGACGCGCTGTGTGACGCGGGGACCCGCTGGGGAAGGGTCCGGAGCAGCCGAGGAGAAGGCCAGCGTGGCAGTCGGGAGAACCGACCCGAAGGGGCCCAAGCCGTCTCCCCTCCCGAGTGCCCACACAGCTGCACCGCCGGCGAGGCTGGCCAGGCGCTCCGACCACTGGGCCACCTGCTCGCCTGCCCAGGGCACCCGGGAGGGCCTGTCCTGCTTGGCAGGACCAGGATGTGGGCACCCACTGGTCTGGTCCGCGCGGTCAGGAAGCACAGGGTGGGCGTCCGAGGGGCGGGTGAGACTCGGGAGGAAGTGGGTGACACAGACAGGTCAGCATCGAGGAGGCAGAGGGCGGCTTTCAGGACAGCGACTGCCCGCGGCTCAGAGGGAGGGCCGCAGCTGGGCCTCTGCATCCGGCCGGCCGCCGCCGCAGGGCCGCAGGCAGCCAAGGCCCAAGCACCTCCGACCGGCAGAGGCACGGCCGGCAGAGGGCCGAGTCCCACGCCCAGGCCGAGGGCCACGGGAGGCAGGGGGCGCGGGGCAGTGTGTGGAAACCTGTCGAACCCCGTCTGAAAGGGGCCTCCAGAAGCCGGCCCAGCCAGACCAAACCAGCAGCCCCTCCGTGGGGGAACGCCCGCTTACCGGCTCCGGCTCCGGCGGGGGCCGCGACTTCTTGGGCTTGGAGGGGCCGCCGGGGCTGGAGAAGGACTTGGGCTTGGCGGCCGGGGAGGGCAGGCACCGCGCAGGCCCGCAGGGGCCGCCCAGGCGCTGCCCGCCGCCCGAGAAGGGCACGAAGGACGGGGGCTTGGGCTCCTCCAAGATGTGCTTGGCCGGGGCGTCCTCCGCGCGGCCGGCCCCCGAGGTGCCCGCCTCGTCCTGGCGGCTCACGTCGCCCCGGCTGAGCCCCGCCGAGGCCACGGGGAGCAGCGGGTTGCCGGCGGCCTGCTCGGCCGACAGCGAGGGGGTCGGGCTGGCTGGGCTCCTGCTCCGGGCGCCCCCGGGCTCCTGCGTGGCGGCCAGGTCGCACTGCCTCATGGCAAACCTGGGCAGAGAGAGGGACGCCCACGCGGTCTCAGCACCGGGCCTCGCCCGCCCCCCCACACCGTGGCCTCGGACGAGGGGGCCCGGCACGTGCCCCTCACGTCCCCACCTTCCCGCTCTCCCCTCACCTGATGATGGCGCTGCCCCCAGTGAGGCCCAGGGACAGCAGCGTCGTGCTCTGCAGGGCGGCTCGGCCGGTCACCTGCAAGGAGACAGGACGGTGGCCAGGCTGGGCCCCGGGAAGGCACCGAGGCCCCCACTGCCTGACCCGCCCACCCGGCCGCCCAGCCTGGCCCCTGCCTGACACCACGGCTCCCAGCCAGCCACACCCCACCTGCCCCCGAGCGTCTGCTCCAGGGCCTGGGTCTGCCCCCAGCCGGATGCCCCGGGGCCTGGGCAGGCAGGGCTCAGGCCTGGGGGAGCGACACGGGCCATGGGACGGGCCCTCTGAGGGCTGTACTGACCACGACGGCCCTCAGTGGGGCCCAGTGTCCACCCCCAGGGCCCTCCCCTCACTGCCTGGAACCCCTTCCTCACGGCGTCTCCCTACCACGGCCTCCTGGGCCCTCGGGGACAGTGGCCACCCCGGGCCAGGAGAGGGCCCTCAGCCAGGACTCCAACAAAAGGCCCTTGAGCCAGGGGACCGAGCGCCAGGAGGGTCCTGCCTGGCAGGCAGGGGGGGGGCAGGGCCTCTGCCAGCTGGGCCCCTCCGCCCTGCGCTCAGTTTTGGAAAAGATCAAAACGGAGCAAAGCAAATATTTATTAAAATGAAACCACTTTTGTGACTCTCGGGCTTTGGAGAAGCTGAGAAAACAAACAGGGCGTTGGAGTCTGGGAGCGCCGGCCGCGGTCAGTTCCCGCGGAGCGGCCCCTTTTCCAGGGAACACTGGGGCCTCAGAGCTCCCTCGGCGCTTTGAAGGCAGAGACGAGGGAGAGGCAGGGGCAGGGGCAGAGGGAGAAGGAGGGGGAGAGGGAGAAGGAGGGGGAGAGGGAGAGGGAGAGGGAGAGGGAGAGGGAGAGGGAGAGGGAGAGGGAGAGGGAGAGGGAGAGGGAGAAGAGAGGCAGGGGCAGAGGAGAGGAAGGGGCAGAGGAGAGAGGGGCAGGGGCAGGGGCAGGGGCAGGGGCAGAGAGGGGCTGGACCGCTGGACCGAGGGGCGGCGGAGCCGGCCAGGCGGGTGGAGCCCGGTCCTACCTCATCCCTCATGTACACGCAGACCGGGCTGGCCTCCCACAGCTGCTCCAGGCGCGCCCTGCAGGAGGGAAGCACATCAGAGCCAGCCGCTGGCGCGGACCCCGTGCTCTCGGGCGGGCAGCCCGGGAGCCCCAGAGCCACCAGAGGCTGCCCAGGTTCTCCAGGAAGATGGCAGCGGGCACCGCCCCCCCCAGACTGGCACCAACATCCTCTCCTCACCACCCATCCCCGAGAGGACAGAGTAGCCCGAAGCAGGCTGGGCAGGCTCAGAGGGTGGCGGGCATGCAGGCGCACACGCATGTGCACGCACACACTTGCACGCACCAACGACACCATCCCGCACCCTTAGGCCCCCAGCACCCCAGGCCCCCAGCACCCCTAGGCCCCCAGCACCCCAGGCCCCCAGCACCCCAGGCCCCCAGCACCCCCAGGCCCCCAGCACCCCTAGGCCCCCCAGCACCTCAGGCCTACAGCACCCCCCACCCCCGGCCACACACAGGCTGGGAGCTCGTGGCCCAGAGGCACGGGGGGAGGGGAGGGATGTCCACTCCTGCATTTCCTGACACATAAACGCCCACCAGGGCGAGCCCGAGGCCGGGCCAGAGCAGCCTGTAACCTCAGGGTCACTGTCTCAGCCTCGGGGCTCACGCCCGTGGACGAGGCTGGGACGGAGACCGTGGAGCTGACCTGGGCCCAGGCAGCAGGTCTCGGGTGCCTGCACACGCCCCATGCTCACGCGGGACAGACGCGACAGGCCCTCTGCGTGGCTCTGGGTGGGTTCTGCCCGCTTCTCACTTGCTTTTAGCTTCTACCTGTGTGTGCTGCCCAGGGCCAAGACCCACCCCCAGAGCCAGCTGTGGGGCCTCTGGGGGTGCAGCCCTGCCCCTGCCGGGCACCACCAGCCCCTCCCCACCCCGAGGTCCCTGCAGGAAGTGGGAGACCCAAGCGGAGAGCCGGGACCAGAGCAACACTGGTCAGGGCCGGGCCCAGCCCAGCCAACCCGGTGACCGGGCCTCGGAAAGCACAGGCCCGAGTGCCAGAGCGCGTCCCCGGGGACCCCGCGCCAGTCCAGGGACCAGATCACAGCGGCCGAGGCTCCTGCGCAGAGCCTCCGACATCAAACGCCCGCCGGCTTTGATGTGCTTCCTCAGAGGATCGGGTTCGAGTGGATCTGAGGGCGACGCCTGTAAACACGCGAGGCGGGCGGGCGGCCAATCACTTCCAGACCTTCCCGCCCGTTAGCAGTCTCCGCAGGCGGACCTGGGACATCCCCGCTCGGGAGCCGCCCTCACACCGAGTCCCAGCGTCTGTCTCCAGGCTGAGCCCAGGCCCAGCAGACGGCGTCGCTGGCGCTCCCGTGGGTGCCCGCCTGCCCCTCCCCAGACGTCACCCCATGGGGTGGCAAGGCACTGCTGACGGGGTCACGGACGCGCTGTGCTCCCTCCGAGCGCGCACCCACAGGCGCGGCCCCCCTCGGCCGATGGGACCCCGGGTTCGGACCGGAACAAGCTGCGCTGGCACGGGTCCCTGCGGAACCAGAACCACCACGCCAGAGCCGGGACTGCAGGCCGAGGGGCGCCTGAGCCACGGGAGCCCCTCCCGGAGACCCCGCCGCCGCCACCACGCAGCGGCCCAGGGAGGCCCCGGCGGACGGAGAGGGAGAGGCGGGAAGCAGCTTGTCTTTCCCCAGGAACGGAGGAGGGGCTCCCGGGAGCTGGGGGGACGCCCTGGCCCCGCCTCTGCCGCCTGCGGGGTCCCGGGATGGCACATAACCCGCCGCAGGGGGAGCAGGGACACTCGGTCCCCGGGGCACCCTCGGGGAGGCGGGGGACCAGCAGGGAGGTGGAGCCGCGGGCGAGGCATGAAGCTGGTGGGAGCAGAGGGCCCAGGCCTCGGGCAGATACAGTCTCCGGCGCAGACACCCAGCAAGTGGGGAGGATGGCCAGTCCAGGTGCGGGCAGTGCCGTCCGAGGCAGCGACCAGCCCGGTGGCCCTGAGCTCGCCCGGTGGCCAGCCCAAGGTGGGCGCTCCCGGTGAGACCTCCTCCTGCCACAAAGACCCCAGAACCCCTCACTCTTCCTGCGGGGTACACGCCACAGGGAATGTTCGGATGTAGTGAGTCAAGTCCATCAAATTCCTAAAGTTAACTGCCATGCTTTTGCTCCCCTTTGATGTGGCTAACCGGAAATTCCAGACCACCTCCCGGCACGCACATGTGGCCCACGTGGTGTGTCATGTGGCAAGTGAGTAGCCCCAACTCCCCGATCCCTATGCAGAGGACCTGCCCCTGGTGCCCACTCACCCCCCAGGGCTCCGCCGAGACTGCACGCCACCTGCCCTGGGGCCTGCCTCTTCCCCAAGAACCACGTGCGGGGCCAGCTCCCCGCACGCCTGGCCTGTGGGGACTGGGCTCAGCCCTGCCCCGCCCCCGCGTGGCCCCAGCCAGTCAGGCCCGGCCTGTCCCGTGGGCACAGCTTCCCCGTTCTGAACTCTGCCAGGGAGCTGCTCACACGTGGGGGTGTCCCTCACTGCCTCTTGAACCCCCTCTTGGGAGGAACTGGGGCGCACAGGCCTCCAGTTGGCTGGAGTCACAGATGGGACTGCTGGCTGGTGCACAAGCACCCCACGCACTGGGCCTGCACGGCGTGGCGATGAAGCCAAAGGGATCGATAAGGAGACACGTGATCCACTCGTAAGCAACCAAGAAAGGGCGCTGGTGACCTGGGGCACAGCCCCCGTGTTACGGACGGACATACTCCTGCGGGCCGTGGGGCCCCCTGCCATCACCCCTCTCCTGCAGGAGCGGTCACCACCGTCCCCGCGTGAACGACACCTCCAGCTCAGCCCAGAAGCCAGCCTCCCCGGCCTGGGTGACTGACCGTCCCCAGGGTCCCACGGGGGGCACTCGGGGTCCCTCCCCACCTGCACCCGGGGACCACTCCCCCACAGGGCTCTGGCTCTCCCCACAGGACGCCCGGCCCTGCCCTCGGAGGCCGCCTCTCTCCAGCTCTCACCCGGGGCCGAGCTCCCGGCCGCCAGCTGGCCCCCACACACGGAGCCACGCCCTGCCTCCGCCGCCTCCTGCCGGGAGCCGCACTGGGGACAGACTTCCATCACAGAGACCAGCTTACAGGGACAACGTTCACGCTGTCCATTCGGCAGAAACCGGCACACGCCCGTCATCATCAACACTTTCTCTAAACATGACCCACGCCCCGCCGTGTGGCTCAGGGATTGCACATCTACCTAAGAACCAGGAGGTCACGGTGGACTCCCGGTCAGATCACGCAGGAGGCAGCCAATCAGGGATTTTCTCTCATCACTGATGTTTCTATCTCCCCTCCCTCTTCCTTCCTCTCTGAACACGATAAAAAACAACCCAACACCCAATACGACCCTCTTTCCTGGTAAGCATCTATCAGCACCCCTCCCCTCACTGCATGGGGCCTCTGTCCCCCCAAAGGCGCAAAGAGGCGCAGGCAGTCACGCCAGGAGGACGGCTGCGGCGACCAGCACCTGCCAGGCGAGGCCGTGCACAGGCGGGCCTGGCTGCACCTCCCCGCCCGGGAGGCAGCGGGCGCTCTGCTCTCACCTGGTCTGCGCGAAGTGGCTGAGGAGCTCCCAGAGGGTCTGCCCCGAGCAGAAGGTGCCCTGCAGCCGGGAGCCGTCGTCCAGCTGCAGCGCGATGCGGACCTGCGGGGACAGGAGCGGCCTGGTGAGGGCGCGGTTCTTGGTGCGGCTGGAGGGGGCCACCGCGTCTCCTCGGCACACTGCCGGTCGCCGTGTCTCAGGCTGCAGGCGGGGCGCGGTGGGGCGCAGCCATAACCCCGCACATCGTGCCTGTGCGTTTCCCGTCGCCGGGCACCGGGCACCGGCTCCCCTCAGCCCGTGAGGGCACGTCCCTGGAGGGGGCGCGAGTCTCCAGCTGGAGGGAACACCTCTGGCCCCTCTGGAGGGCGACTCAGCCGCCCCAGCTCGGCCTGCTGGGGACCAGGGCCTCCTGCTCAGGTGCCACCGGCTCCCAGCCCAGGGCGCCGCCGTGGGGACCTCCCTCCCCCCCAGCCCCCCCCCCCACGCCTGAGAAGGGCCGTGGTCGCGATGGCACAGGGTGTCCGGGTCAGGCCGTGGTCGCGATGGCACGTCTGACTCCTGGAGGCTCGGATGCTGACCCCGGCCGCCGCACGCCTGTCCTCACAGGGCGCGGGCCCTCCCGGGGCTGCCGAGCAGACCCTCAGGGGGTCTGAGCCTCGTGGTGCTCGATGGAGGGCTGGGCCCAAGGCCAGGAGGGACGGCGGGGGGCCCTCCGTGCGAGGGTCACCGAGCTCGGCGCCCCCGAGGCTGTCAGGGGGGGGGGGGGCAGGCTCCCAGGCGAGATGAACCAGCACAGTGAACCCCAACAGCACCCTCAGCACCAAGCACCGAGCCTCATGCCAACCACCACGGTGGACAGTGCTCTGCCTGGCAGGGCGGGCGGCTGGGTGCCTCCCAGAAGGGCCGCGCAGCACCTACCGTGTTCTTGGGCCCCTCGCGGCTGCGGGACGCGGGCACCATCTCCAGCTTGGCATTGTTGGGCAGGTTGGCGAACCTCCACTGCAGAGAGAGGTCCAGCACGTTCCTCTGGAACCTGCAGCACAGACACAGCCCTCAGCTGCCGCGGCCTCTGCAGCTCCCGGCCGCCAGGAGGCCGGGGTGTGTCCCTGGCCACAGAGGGTCTTCCCAGGGAAAGAGCAAGCGAGCACCCATAGCTCAGGCGAGGGAGGCAGTGCAGGAAGGGAGCCCACCGGCCAGAGCTGCCTGACATGATCCCCAGGGGCCAGCTCCCATCACCCCTTCCCGCCATGAGCCAGGGCCGTCCCCCGGGACTGAGGCCCCAGCTCCGGAGGACCAGAGGACCAGAGGACCAGAGGCCCCGGCTCCGGAGGACCAGAGGCCCCGGCTCCGGAGGACCAGAGGACCAGAGGACCAAAGGCCCCGGAGGACCAGAGGCCCCGGCTCCGGAGGACCAGAGGACCAGAGGACCAGAGGCCCCGGCTCCAGAGGACCAGAGGCCCCGGCTCCGGAGGACCAGAGGCCCCGGCTCCGGAGGACCAGAGGCCCCGGCTCCGGAGGACCAGAGGACCAGAGGACCAAAGGCCCCGGAGGACCAGAGGCCCCGGCTCCGGAGGACCAGAGGCCCCGGCTCCGGAGGACCGGAGGACCAGAGGACCAGAGGCCCCGGCTCCGGAGGACCAGAGGACCAGAGGCCCCGGCTCTGGACGACCAGAGGCCCCGGAGGACCAGAGGCTCCGGAGGACCAGAGGCCCCGGCTCCGGAGGACCAGAGGCCCCGGCTCCGGACGACCACACGGCCGCCGAGAGCCAGGCCGCCAGCGCTGGGTCTTTCTGAGCCGCCACTCCCAGCTCGCCAAGCCAGGCTGAGCCTGAGTGCCCACTGCCGCCTGTGCCCATGTGTGTCCACGACGCCCAGGGGCCCGGCACTCTGATCAGCAAGAGGCTGCAAAGGCCCGACAGCAGGGCGGCCCGGCTCCTCAGATCCCCCAGAGCTCCCGGCCCCAAGAGGCGGTGATGGAGGAGTCAGGACAGGAGCCCGAGGGCAGGACGACCGGCCCGGCGCCTGCAGGTCCTGCTCAGCTGCCTGGCCCCCGCCCGCTCAGGCTCAGCCCGTTTCACAAGACGCAGTGAGAAGAGCCAGCAGGCGGCCGGGCCACCCAGGGCAGAGCTGGGACCACAGGCAGCTCCCACGTCCGCGTGGGTCACACACCGGCTGTGGGCCAACAGGAGCTGGACACCTGCTCCTGCGACGAGCAGTCAGACAGGACACGGCCTCGCCGTGGGCAGGGACGGCGGGCAAGGGGACCGAAACCTTCCCACCTGGTCCCTCTCCGCCTAACCAACGGAGCTCAGGACCCGGGAACCACCCCGTCCGCCCCACAGGCTCTGCCCAGGGCTGAGACCCCACCGTTTCTGCGGCCGGACTGTGGAGAGACGGCAAGTCACGAGGAGTCAACTCAGATCTGAGCTCGACTTCCAGCGGGAGTTTGGGGGAGAGGCGCCCGTGGCAGATGGAGACGGCTCAGGACGTGAGCAGGGGACGAAGAGGAGCTCAGAGAGCCAGGCGGGCCTCCGCCCAGGGCTCACTGCGAGGCGGGCTGGTCCTGGGGCAGGGCAGCAGGGCCACGTGCACAGGAGGAGCATGCAGGCGGGCAGCACACTCAGGCTGCCTTCCCTGGCCTGGCTGCGCTGGCCCTCGAACCGAGGCGTGAGGGTGCAGACGCCCACAGGGTGGAAGTCCCATGTATAAAATCTGACTCTCCAAAACGTAACCATGTCCCTCCAGCTCCAACGGGGATCGGTTCCAGGACCCTACTGATACCAAAATTCGAAGATGCTCAAGACCCTTCCATGAAGCAGCTCGGATCAACACGGTCAGCTGTCCACAGTCCCAGGGGAGCAGGCCGGCGTTCACTGGGAGGCAGCCTATGCCCCTGGCTGGGGGAGGGGGCAAGTGGGGGCTCAGATGGTTGGAGCCCTGATGCACCAAGGCTGTGGGTCCCTCCCAGCTCGGGGCACAGCCAAGCACCAGCCCACGAATGCACAAGTAGAACAACTCCGTGCCCCCCCCCCCAATCTATAAAAGTATCCAAGAAAGAAAACCATGGGGAGAGAAAAGGGGGCTCATGGGACACGTCCAACACAAAGGTGTTCTTTACGGAATTAAAAAAGGAAACATCCGCGTGGAAGTGGACCCCACGGGCAGTTCAAACTCCCCTTTTCCAAGGGGCAGCTGTGCGGTCAGCAGGGGACAGGCAAGAAATGGTAAGAGACCCGACCTCCGACGGCTCCACCCAGGCCCCAGCCAAGGGTTCAGGTGAAGGGAGGAAGCCGGGAGTGACCCAGCGCGGAGCAGGGGCCCCAGGCAGGAGGCCAGGAGCCGGGCGGCACGAGGGCACCTCCGCTCGCTCTCCTCTGTGAAGAGCCCACGCGCGACACGGCACCGCGAGGCCCAAACAGGCCCCGCCGGGGCCCCTCTGTCCCCACAGCAAGGACAGCAGGCTGCGAAGCCGGCCGCCTGGGACGGCCACAGAAGCCCACGCCCATCGGGCAGGGCCCCAGTCCTTCCCTCGTGCTGTCATCATTGTTAAGTACTGACTTTACTGACGTCAGAGAGGAAGGAAGAGGGAGAGAGAGCGACGTCAGTGATGACAGGGAATCAGAGATCCACTCCTGCACGCTCGCCAATGGGGATGGAGCCTGTCTCCCGGGCACCGGCCCCGACCAGGGTCAAACCGTGCCCTCCCGGTCCCGGGCCCATGCTCAACCACGGAGCCACGAGCCACGCCGGCCGGCTCTCTCAGAGCCTCAGGCCCTCGGGGACTGACAGGAAGCCCTCTCTCTGGAAACCCCCCAGGCAGCCCCCGGGGCAGCGATGGCTTCTCCCCGCGTGCAGGTCTCTTCCCATTCCTCCATGACCCCTTCCTCGTGGCCTCGGAGCCCCGGCAGAGCTTACAGGACCAAACGCACGAAAACCCTGTGGCGGGGTGTGTGTGTGTGTGTGTGTGTGTGTGTGTGTGTGAACGGTGGCCCCGGGAGGACTGGCCCCAGGTCCTAAGCCCCCCGAGGGCGTGCTGGTGGCCTTACTGGGACGGAGTTAAGGATCTTGATGCCTTCATCCTGAACCAGGGCGGGAGCTTAGGAGGGAGAGGAGAGGACACCTGGGAAGAGGCTGTGTGGGGAGGAGGCAGAAAGGGGAGCGATATGACCGCCAGGCAGGCGAGGCTGGGGCCGCCAGAGCTGGGACAGGCAGCCCTACACCACCTGGACGTGGCCCCCCGGCCGGGAGGGGGGCCACTGTGAGGAGATAACCTCCCGCAGGTGCGAACACTCACTTCAGGTCGTACTCGCTGGGGTTGAAGTCCTGCCGCCGGCACGTGTCCTCCAGCACCTGGGGGAGGACCAGGTCGTCAGCACCAGGGTGGGCGGCTGAGGGGGGAGGGCCGGGGCTCTGCTGGACAAAGCCTAGAAGGCCACAGGATGGTGCGTCCGCTCCGCGGGCCTCACCCACCAGTCCTGTTGGCTGTCCCTGTCCTCTGGGCGGCACCTGTCACCCCGGCGCCGCTGGTCCCTCCTCACCACCCCGGACAGCTTCCTACACTCACTCCAGACCCGGCCCCCACCCACAGGGCGCAGAGTCCAGACGTGGGCGCCCGTCCCAAGAGCCAGCCCCCCACCGCGGCCCAGGCGGGCCCTGGGCGCCGCCCCCTGTGTCCTGCGTGCGGAGGCCCCCGCCCGACCCTCGGGGCTGCTCCGGGGGGATCCCGGTGAGCGCACCGCCCCCCGCACGGGGGGCCGATACACATTCCCAATGGGACGGGTCCGGGGTCCACCAGCGGGCCCCGGGGAGGGCAGCCAGTGAGTCAGCCAGGCAGGCCCAGGCACAAAGGCCGGCCCTCCCAGCGCCGCGGACCCGGCGGGGGCACGCCGGGAGGGGGACACGGGCCTGGACCCCGCAGCCGGGACCGGGCGCCGCCCCTCGGCGGCCCGCCCCGCCCCCGCCGCGGCCCAGCGGGACCCCGGGGCCCGGACCCCGGCGCGGAAGTGGGCGGGCCCTCCGCGCCAGGGCGCCGCTCATTGGCCGCCTCGGGCCCCGCCCCGGCGCCGCCGGCGACCCCCGCCCCTCCCCCGGAGCCAACCGCAGGAGCCGCCCGTGGGGGCCCCGCCGCCGCCGCCGCCCGCCGCCGCCGCCCCGGCCGCACCTGCAGGAGCACGGTGCTCGGCGTCACCTTCACCGTGTGGCGCCGCCCGTTCGGGGCCAGCACCGACACCGCGGAGCCCCCGCCGCTGGCCGGGGCCGCCATGTTCCGCTCACGTGACCCGGCGCCGCCGCCGCCGCCGCCGGCACCGCTTCAAACAACTTTATCGGCAACAGCCGGGACGCACAGCCGCCGGGCCGCGGGGCGGGGGGCGGGGCCTGCGTGCGCTTCCGGGTACGCCCGGGCCCCGCCCCGCGCCACAAGGCCCCGCCCCGGATTGGCCACGCCCCCGTCCTGGCCCCGCCCCGCGCTCCGGCCGGTCCGCGGGGCTCGCAGCTCACCCCGCGTCCCGCGGCCTCGGCCCGGCCCGGCCCCACCGAGGGGCGCCGGCGCGGGGAGAGCGCCCAGGCCCGGCCTCCCTTCCCTCTGGGCCACCGGGCGCGGCCCGTCTCGGACCCGTTCGCCCTGCGATCCTGGCCCCCGACTCCCCCCCTTCTGTCCCCTGTGGTCGGTCACCTCCCACCCTGGGGGTGAAGGCCAGGGGTACGGCCCCAGCGGGGGGGGGGGGGGGGCAGGTCAGCCTGAGCCGAGAGGCTGCACTGTCCGAGCCAGGCTCAGGCCACAGCAGCCTCCCCCGCTGTGGGAGGTGGGGAGCAGGGGTGTGGGGACCCTAAAGCCTCCAGTGCGGGTAATGCAGCGCCGCCTAGGCACCTGCGCCGACACAGACACCCCCTGCGTGTTAGCGTTCCCGGGGGACCCACGGAGGCGATGGGGCAGCCGGCCTGGCCCCTGCCATTCCGGAGCCCCACCCTCATCCCCGCCCCCGGGCTCACAGAGCCAGGCCTGTGGCCACCTGCCCCTCCTTGCATGGCCTGGTCGTGTCCAGGGGTCTCAGCGTCTGTGTGTGTCCAGTTGGGCTCAGGGCCTCGGGGCAGACGCCCGGGGCATTTGTGACCAGTGCCCGGTCAGCTTTCCACCCACCGGGACCGCCAGGCCCCTCGGCACATCAGCTGTGGGGCTCCTCGGCCTCCTCTGCTCGGCCGGCCTTGGTGACTGCCGGCCTGTTTCCTGGCGGCCTCCACCGGGCCCGCGCCGGGTCCTCCAGCAGGCTGACACGCAGGCCGGCGCTGGCGCGGGGCGGGTGTCGGCAGACATCTGCGGAGGAATGTCCCTTCTCGGGGAGACAGACAGCACTCAGTCCCCACAAGTGCAGGGCATTCCTGCTGCTGGTCCTCACCCATGGGGTGGCAGGGCACCGGCCGTGGGCAGGTGGGAGGGGGCGGGGCAGGCCCACCTCCCCCGGCGGCCAGGCTGGGCCAGAGCTGGCGAAGACAGGCCAGGCAGGACAGGCCGGGGCCCCGTGAGGCGCCTGTGAACACAAGCCAGCCCCAGAGACCAGCCGCGGGTGCCGCGAGGGGACCTGGGGGCGCTAGGCAGGGCGGGACTCGTCTCGCGAGGCAGGAAGCACCCAGAAGCTTCCCTGGGCCCCCTTGGACGTGGCCGGGAGGCCCCCCCCCCAGCCTGTGGGGAGGGTGCGCCCCGGGTCTGCTCTTGTGGGAAGGCGGCTCCTTCCTGAGACTCGGCACCCCCGTGCTCAGGGCTGCATTCCGGCTCCGGCGGACGGGTTCCAGGACCGGCCTCAGCCCAGCCTCGGGGGTGGCAGGGGGGCAGAGGTCACCCTCACCGTCTACCTGGGCGCTGTGTGGCCCACGTTTCTTTCCAAACCTGGTGGCGCGCACGCGCGCGCGCGCACACACACACACACACACACACACACGACAGCCAGCGGGTGTGGCTCAGAGGTCGAGCATCCACCCGTGAACCAGGAGGTCAGGGTTCGATTCCCGCTCGGCACAGGCCCGGGTTGCGGGCTCCATCCCCAGTGGGGCATGTGCAGGAGGCAGCCGATGGATGTTTCTCTCTCTGTCCCTCTCCCTGCCTCCCTCTCTCTAAGCTCAAAAACAGGCATCACAAGGAAGTGGGGGTTTTTTTTGTTTGTTGTTTTTTTATTTTTTAAATATATTTTATTGATTTTCCACAGAGAGGAAGGGAGAGGGATAGAGAGCCAGAAACATCAATGAGAGAGAAACATCGACCAGCTGCCTCCTGCACACCCCCCACCGGGGATGTGCCCGCAACCAATGCACATGCCCCTGACCGGAATCGAACCCGGGACCCTTCAGTCCGCAGGCCGACGCTCTATTCGCTGAGCCACGCCGGTTTTGGCAACAGGAAGTTTTGAAGACAACCTGCATTGGTGCCCACAGCTGCCCTCTCGGGGACAGCCCCAAACTGAAGTAAGTCCGGATGTGCGTGTGGGCCCGTCAGCGGCCTGCAGCCGGCCGTCCCGCCGAGCGGCACTCCTCTCGTGGCCAGAGATGGGCGTGGCTCAGCACACGGAGCGTGCCGCCGCGGGGGAGCCCAGCCCAGCTCCCCGTCCCCGTCCGCTCTCCCAGGCCAATGGAGGCCGGCAAGTGGAGGGTTGTCTGACATTTTCAGGGGGTGGGGGAGGGCAGGGAGGGGAGCCGGTCTGGCTCAGGGAAGGCACCCGAGCTAGCTCTGTATCCGGTCCAGCACGCAATGAGGGCCCTCGAACCCTGCCCCCCCACCCCCACCCCGCACACCGCCATCTCGGCTCCTCCACGGAGGCACACTCCCTCCGACATCTGGTCGCACCGACTCCTCCCCGCTTCCACCGGCGTCTGTCCGCGAGGTGCAGCCCCCCCCCCCACACACACACACCGCTGGCACCCCTGGTACCCCTGGGACAGGACCTGCTGCTCGATCACAACCGCCCCGAGCGCAGAGCCGCCGCCCAAGCCCGCAGGGCAGCTTCCTCTGCCCCGAGGTCCTTCAGAGCCGCTGTCCCACTGCCCGGGGCCGTCGCCCCGTCCGTCCCGGGTCCGAGCTAGCTTCTCGGCACGCCGGCAGCCCGTTTCCTCAGCGTCGCCCACAGGCGGGCACGCCGTGGGCCTGCCCGGGGTCACGTTGGGAGCGGCGATGCGGCACCGACGGCGGCCACGGCGGCCCATGGTGTCTGTCCGGCCGGCCGGCGGGGACGTGAAGTCTCAGCACCTGCTTTGCCAGCCCCCGCCGGGGCCACGGCCCCTGCAGAGGAAATGAGCCAGAAATCGATGTTTCTCCAGGAACATCTGCCCGAGGGCCTCTCGGTGGGTGGGCCTTGCCTGAACCCACTGGCAATTCCGCGGCTGCAAAACCGTGGCTTCCCGGTGTCGGCACTGCCCCGCGTTCGGGAGCCATGGTGTGTGTGTGTGTGTGTGTGTGTGTGTGTGTGTGTGTGTGTGTGGTGTGTGGTGTGTGTGTGTGTGTGTGTGTGTGTGTGGTGTGTGTGTGTGTGTGTGTGTGTGAATGTGTGTGTGGTGTGTGTGTGGTGTGTGTGTGGTGTGTGTGTGGTGTGTGTGTGTGGTGTGTGTGTGTGTGTGTGTGGTGTGTGTGTGTGAATGTGTGTGGTGTGTGTGTGTGTGTGTGTGTGTGTGAATGTGTGTGTGTTGCATATATGTGTGATATGTGTGGTGTGTATGAATGTGTGGCGTGTGTGTGTGTGGTGTGTATGAATGTGTGTGTGTGTGTGTGTGGTGTGTGTGTGTGGTGTGTGTGTGTGGTGTGGGGGTGTGTGGTGTGTGTGTGTGTGAGAGAGAGAGAGTATGTGTGTGTGGTGTGTGTGTGTGTGGTGTGTGTGAATGTGTGTGTGTGGTGTGTGTGTGTGTGTGTGGTGTGTGTGTGTGGTGTGTGTGTGTGTGTGTGGTGTGTGTGTGTGTGTGTGTGTGTGTGAATGTGTGTGTGGTATGTGGTGTGTGTGTGTGTGTGTGTGGAAATACTAACACGCGGAGGATGTATCACAGGCCTGTACCCCCGAAGCTGCCCACGTCTATTAACCAATGTCACTCCAATACGTTCAATTTTTAAAAAAGGAAAAGAAATGCTTCCCCCTCCCTTTAAAAAAAAATACTTAAGGATTGACTCACTGGTGTGGCTCGGGGCCGAGCGGCACCCTGTGGACCAGGAGGTCACAGTTCGACCCCTGTCCGGGGCCCAGGCCTGATTTGAGGACTCAGTCCCCCGTGGGGGGCATGCAGGAGGCGCCGATCCGTGGTTCTCTCTCATCATTGATGTTTCTACCCCCCTTCCCCTCATCCTTCTCCTCTGAAATCAGTAAAAGTATGTTTTTAAATTCTTACATATTAATATGAACTCATGGATCTTTTCCCGTCCCATTGTTCTTGCTGGGGCTCCTCCAGCGGGTCCAGATTCAGCAGTGAGCCCAGTCGCCCTTTGAGATGGTTCCTCTCCTCCTTTTCCAGGGTGGGGGGGTGTTTTTAAGAAATATATTTGTATTGATTTCAGAGAGGAAGGGGGAGTGGGAGAGGGAGATAGAAACATCCATGATGAGAGAGAACCATGGATCGGCAGCCTCCTGCACCCCCTTCCCCCACTGGGAATCCAGCCCACAACCGCGGGCACGTGCCCTTGACCAGAATCAAACCTGGGGCCCTCCAGTGTATAGGCCAGCGCTCTACCCATCGAGCCACACCGGCCAGGACCGGGGTGTGAGCACGCATGTTCTTTCAAACGTGGCAGAAAGGCTCAGGAGCAGCCAGACGCTCCCGTGCGTCGTGGGCGGACCGAGGCCGCCCACCGGCTGGCCCACCTGCTCCACGGTCTCCAGCTCCACGCACGTGTCCCGTTGTCCCGAGGGTCACGGACACGCGTGCCGTGGCCAGTAAGCACTTCCGTGTGTTTCCCCAGAGCAAGGCCCGCTCCCATCCAACCTCCACGCCGCCGCACGCACTGGGAGGCCCGAGGCCACCGCACGGCCCCTCCCGCTCCCCGCTGTCGCCGGAAGAGGGTTTTTATGAGTCTGAGTCAAACTGGTGGGGGCAGCACACTCCCCGCTCACATCACGGAGAGGAGGTGCTATCAGGCAGCAGATAAGAGGGGGGCTGCGGGGACCCCGAGGGCTGGGGAGGGGAAAGGGCTCTGGCTTTTCCGGGGTTTGTTATCTCAGATGCACAGATACCCCCCAGGTCACCGGGGCATTCCCAGGAGAGCCCTCAGCCCTGGGGGGGGGGGGGGGGCAGGAGGAAGAAGCCGCCGCCCGGGGCGGAGCGGCTGGAAGCTGCGGGGGTGTCACTGCTCCCCAGGTGCCTGCGGGGGACAGAGCCACATCCTGAAGCCCCCAGAGGCCTCGGAGCCCCCCCCCCCACCTCCCGCATTCCAGATGCCTATCGGACGGGTGGAATGGTACGAAATTGTCACTGTTCAGCCACTTTCTCTTGGTTATGATACGTTTTCATTGATCTCAGAGAGGCAGGGAGAGGAAGGGAGAGGAAGAGAGAGAGGAACATCAGGGATGGGAGAGAACCACGGATCTGCTGCCTCCTGCACGTCCCCTGCTGGGGATGGAGCCCGCAACCCAGGCACGCGCCCCTGTCGGGGATCGAGCCTGGGACCCTTCAGTCCGCAGGCCGACGCTCTACCCACCGAACCACACGGGCCAGGGCGCGATCACGCTATTTTTAAAATTGACTTTGAGAGGGAGGCCTCGGTGTGAGAGGGACACAGCGCTCGGTCGCCTCCCACACAGCCCCCCCCCAACCCCTCAGTGCCAAACCCGAGGCCTGGGTTTGTGCCCTGACCTGACCGGGATGGAGCCGCCCCTCCGGGGACACCGGGGACCCTCCCGCCAACCCAGCCTCGGGGCCCGGCGAGAGGCCACACCACTGAGCTCACGCAGCGCGTGTCCACGGAGAGCCGGCCGTGGCCGCCCCGGGCCGAGGCCCCGCTCAGCCTGAGGTCCTCCCCTGAGGAGGGGGGGGGGGACCCGGGCAGACGCTGGACCCAGCACCTCGCCACCACCCTGGGACCGCCACCGCCCTGGGACCGCTCGGCAGGCAGGCAGCGGGCCCGCGGGACCAACGGCCGCCTCCCCCTCCCCCTCCTCCCAGGAGAGAGGCTGACAGCTGCTCCAGGGTCTGCTTTGAATTACAACGTGGCGTGGCCCTTTAAGAGCAGCATCTGCGCCCGCGGCCTGCCATCCCCTTTGATGTCGCTGGCGCTGACAGGTTCCCAGGGGCAGATCTGAGGGCTCGGCTCTGCCTCCCCAGAGGCCACGTGCGGATCACAGGGCGGCGGGCGGGCGTGTGGGCCGAAGGTCACATGGCGGGCTGGCCACGCTGGCCGGCGGCCGCGGCGGCGGCGGGCGCTGGGGACCGGCCGGCCCGGAGGTCCCGGGCCGGACACAGCCTCCCGAGCTTCCCGCCCCTGCCCCTCCTCACCTGTGAGACCAGCAAGGACGCCTGGCACCTGGGATGCCAGGGACACCGAGGCCTCCTCCGCCCACAGGCAGGAAGGCCCTCCTGCCCCACACGGCTCCTCCCCACCCCCTGCAACGTGCCCAGTCCCGGGGAGGGGGCGCGGGACCCTGGCAGCCTGGGCACCTCAGGTTGGCCGCAGGCCCGCCCCAAATGGGCCCTTCACCTCTTGGGGCAGGGGGTGGGCAGGGTGCTGAGAGCAGGGTGGTCCCGCCTACTGACTCCTGAGGTGCAGGCCCCCAGGGGATGAGCCCACGCCCATGAGCCCCCGCCCCCGGGGGTCCTCTGTTCACCGGCTGGGGTGGGGGCGGGAGCAGAGTGGCTGGAGCATCGAGGACTCGGCTTCCCTTTGTCATGACTTAGCACCCATGACGAGAGAGCCACGGACCGGCTGCCTCCTGCACGCCCCTCCTGGGGATGGAGCCCAGGACCCGGGCACGTGCCCTGACCTCCTGGTCCATAGGTCGACGCTCAACCACTGGGCCAGGCCGCCGGGCACGGCCTCCGCCTCTGCCCACAGCCCCGGGGGGGTGGAGTCACCCCTAGGAGAAGGGGGGGGGCTCTGGCCGGCCAGCAGCCATCGGGTCCCCAGGGGAGGCCACCCCCCAGCATCAGGCCGAGGGCTGACCCCGTGGCCCCAGCTCCCCGCCCTGAAAGCTCCGGTCCAGGTGCGGGGCTTTGCTCCCCGAGGTCCCAGGCCACAGGCCGAGGGGTTCCTGCCGAGGCCGAGGGGGCCTCTGGGGAGGCAGAGGGGGTGCCAGCTCTGCGATGGCACGCCTGCCTGAGGCCCCGCTGGCGAGGGAGAGGCCCCCCCCCCCGGGTGCGCCACGGGGGGCGGGGGAGTGGGGTGGCCGCCCCTCCCTGCCCCCTCTGCCTCAGCAGCTGGGCCTCGGAGCCGCCCAGGTGGCTGCGGGAGGCGGGGCGGCTGAGGCAGAGGCAGCAGCTGGGCCCCAGACACCCGCAGCAGCTGGAGTCCAGAGCCGCCGCCCGGAGCCCAGGAGGGAGGCAGGCCCCTGGCCCGTCCAGGCCCCGGGGCGGGGCCGCTGGCCCGCACCGGGCTCTGAGGGCCGGGGATGGGGCCGTGGGAGCCGGAGCCTGGTGGGTCCGGGGGGGTCTGTGCTCTGAAGGCCCTCCACACCCTCCTCCCGCCCCCCCCAGGGCCCCCCTGGCTCTCGTTTTCCCAGGCTCCCTGGCAGCCGGACACGCACAGGACGTAAGCTCAGCCGGAGGCGCACGGCGCCCGCCTCACGGGACCGGGACCCGGGAAACAGAGGGGCAGGGAGGCCACGGTGGAGGGGGCGGTCAGGGGGGTGCTGGCAGAGGAGGCCGGTCCCACGTCCAGCATCCCGGGGCCGGGGTCCACTGGGCCACTGTTCCTGCTCCCCGTCCCCAGGCCGGGTGCCTGCCCCCCAGACATTCCACCAGCCCTGAGGGCCGGGGACCTCGCCCCTCGTGGTCACTCCCCAGAGAGACGGCGGGCACCCGCCCGAGAGTGAAAACGTTACTGGGCATCTGCTCACGGCCCCGGCCCACCCTGCCTCATCCCATAGGCCTGTGACCCCACGGGGCAGGTACGGGGAGGAAACAGGCTCAGGCCTGGCGGGGGGCAGAGCCAGGCCCGGGGGCAGAGATTGGGTCAGGGCACCCCCACCTGCGGCCCTCAGACACGTGTCCGGTGAGCAGCGGGCACAGAGTGTGTCCCGCCTCCCAGGAGGGTCGCCCGAGCCCCCCCCCCTCCCCGTCACCTGCCATCTTGCCGGCCATCACCGGTCTGACCCGTGGTAGACTGCTTTTTTGTGTGTTTGTACATAAATGTGTTTTTATTGATGTCAGAGAGGAAGGGAGAGGGGGAGAGAAAAGCATCCCTGAGAGAGGGATCATCACGGACCGGCTGGCTCCTGCAGCCCCACTCTGGGGATGGAGCCCGCAACCCGGGCTTGTGCCCCGACCGGGAGTCCCACCCTGACCTCCTGGGTCCTAGCCCCGGAGCCAGCCGGCCGGCCGGGCTGCTGCGAGGAGCCGACCCACGCCGGAGCCCGTCTGGATCCAACCTGCAGGCTGAGTGGCATCGCAGCGAGCGCCAGGGACGAGCAGACAGAGGCGTGCTGGTCCCTGGCCCGGAACGTCGCCGGCAGTCACAGCGCGGTCCTGCCGGGCAGTGCTGAGCACGCTCACGCACGGGCTCCCTTCATCCCGCCCGGCCCTCTGACTCGGGGTGCAGGGGGGTGGGCACGGGGGCTCCACTTTAAAGAAGCGGAAATGGAGGCAGAGAGAGGTCACGGGCCTCGTCCAGGATCCACTGGCCAGGAAGTGGCTCAGAGCCAGGCCAGCGTCCAGCTCAGCCCTCCGCAGCCCGGCCATCTGGCTGGGCGCCGCCTGGGTCCGAAGGGGTGGGGGGACCTCTCCAGAGGGGGCCTGGGGTGGAAGCCCGGCCAGAAACCGGCCTGAGAGGGGGGTGGGGGGAGGCAAGGGTGGGTTTCCGGATGAACGGACTCAGCCTCGGGGAGCCGCGGTGCCCTCTCCGGGAAATGGACGTGGGCCCGCGGGAGGGCCCCCCTGGCCGGCCCCCAGGGCATCCCCACAGCCTCCGCACCGGTTTCCGATCACAGCACCTCACACCCCCACACGCTCCCGGGCCTGCCCGCTGGGTGTGTGCAGGGTGGGTGTTGTAACTTCCTAATCTCGGCTCATCGCTCGGGGCCAAAGGGGCCCGGCACGCAGGGCGACTACAAAGGCAGGGCCAGCTGGTGCCACCGCCCGCCGCCTGCTCCGGAGGGGCTGACTCAGTGCCGAGCTGGGGACCAGCGGGCAAGGCCTGCCCCGGACTAGCTGCCGTCTCCGAAGGTAAGGCCGGTTCCTGTCTTTTCTTTCTTTCTTTTTTTTTTTAAATCCTCGCCCGAGGACATTTTCCCATGGAATTTTCAGAGAGTGGAGGGAGGGAAAGGCAGAGAGAAACAGCCCTGTGAGGTGGGTGGGTTGCCTCCTGCGGGAGCCCTGGTGCCTCCTCCGGAATCGAACCCGGGACCCTTGGCCCATGCCCTGTTCACTGAGCCAAACCGGCCCAGGGCATCCACCGGGCGCAGGCGAGGGGAGCGGGCGGTGGGCTCCGTGGCTGCGGCTCTTCCTCGTCTCCCGGCCCCACAGGGAAAGGCCTCGAGGTCAGCGCCGCCCCTCGGACCCGGGGTCTCCGTGTGCGCCGCGCCCGCGGGGAGGGGAGGCGCTGGGCAGGTACCGCCGGCGGCGGCCCGCGAGCCTGGCCGCACCGGAGCGGGCGCAGCGGAGGTCGGGGGTCCGGGCCGGGGCCCCCGACCTGGGCGGGTGGCGGCGCCCCCTCCGGGGCCAGCGCCTCCGGGCCCCCCGGGCTCCCCTGCTCTGTCCCGCCCGGAGCCGGCGGGGCGAGGCCTCCGCTCCCGGCCGCCGCGGGCTCACCTGCCCGGAGGCCCCGCTCCCGGAGGCCCCGCTCCCGGAGGCCCCGCTCCCCGGGGGCCCCGCTCCCCGAGGCCCCGCTCCCCGGGGGCCCCGCTCCCCGGGGGCCCCGCTCCCGGAGGCCCCGCTCCCCGGGGGCCCCGCTCCCCGGGGGCCCCGCTCCCGGAGGCCCCGCTCCCCGGGGCCGGCGCGGCGCAGGGAGCCGTGTCCGCCGCCGCTTTGATCCGGGGGCCCCGCCGGATGGAGTCTGGGCGGCAGCGCCAGGCGGCGGGCGGGTGCCGGCGAGCGGCCCGCCCGAGGAGCCGGGCGCGGGGCGGGGAGCCCGGGTCCCGGGCCGCTCCGGGCGGGGCCGGGGCCGGGGCCGGGGTGCCACCCCCGGGCCTGGGCGGCGGGGGACGCGGCGCCAGGGGCTCAGGTGCGGGCCTGGCCCGGGGCCCTCGGCCCGTCGGGGCGGGTGGGCCCCCCTCCCCTCCCCGCCCCGCCGGGAGCCCACCCGCCCCGGCGCCCCCCGCCGCCCGCACACCCGCCGGCCGGGGCGGAGGCGGCGGCGCCGGGCGGGCCGGGCCGCGGAGCCGCGGGGCCGCGGCGCGCTGCCCCCCACGGCGCGGAGCCGGGAGCGCCTCCGGCGGCGGCGGCGGCAGCCCGGCCCCTCCGTCAGGCTGCGGTTTGGGAAGAAAAGGCGAAGCCTCCGCCAGGAGGAGCGCGGCCCCCTCCCCCCGGCCGGGCGGCGCGGCGGCGGCGGCACATCTAAGCGCGGGCACCCGGCGGA
Source organism: Vespertilio murinus (assembly GCA_963924515.1). Lineage (NCBI taxonomy): Eukaryota > Metazoa > Chordata > Mammalia > Chiroptera > Vespertilionidae > Vespertilio > Vespertilio murinus. The sequence goes on from OZ004718.1 coordinate 544,661, forward strand.
GCGGCCCCGCGCACTACGCCCCGGCGCGGCCCCCGCCGCTCACCGCGCGGGCGGGGCCGGCGCGCCAGACCCTGCGCTGCCCTCGGCCCGGCCGCGCGCGGAGCCCCAGCTGCCCAGGCCGCGCCGCCCGCCCGGCCTCGACGCCCCGCCGCGCCGCCCGCCGGGCCCAGAGCCGCGAGGAGCGGGCGCGGCGGCGGCGAGGCGGGCGCCCCGGCCCGGCCCCGGTCCGGCCCCGGTCCCGCCGTCGCCGTCGCCGTCGCCCCGGTCCCGCCGCCGCCCCGGTCCCGCCGCCGCCGCCGCTCAGGCCGTGCGCCCCGCAGGTGGCCATGGGCCGAGGCGCGCGCGCGCTGCTGCTGCTGCTCGGCCTGCTGCAGGGCGCCGGGGCCGGCGAGGGCAGGAAGGCCTGGCGGCGCCGCGGCCCGCAGCCGCCCCCGCCGCGAGCCGAGGCGGCGCCCGCGGCCGGGCCGCCCGTGGAGAGCTTCCCGCTGGACTTCACGGCCGTGGAGGGCAACATGGACAGCTTCATGGCGCAGGTGAAGAGCCTGGCGCAGTCGCTGTACCCCTGCTCCGCGCAGCAGCTCAGCGAGGACCTGCGCCTGCACCTCCTGCTCAACGCGTCCGTGACCTGCAACGACGGCAGCCCCGCCGGGTAAGCCGCCCCGGCCGTCCTGTCCGCCCCCGGCCGTCCCCCGGCCCCGCGGCCGTCCTGCCCGGCCCCCCGCCGCCCTGTCCGCCCCCGGCCGTCCTGTCCGCCCGGCCGTCCTGTCCGCCCCCGGCCGCCCTGTCCGGGCCCCGCCGCCCCCCGGCCGCCCTGTCCGCCCCCCGGCCGCCCTGTCCGCCCCCGCCCGCCCCCCGGCCGCCCTGTCCGCCCCCCGGCCGCCCCCCGGCCGCCCTGTCCGCCCCCGGCCGCCCTGTCCGCCCCGGCCGCCCTGTCCGCCCCCCGGCCGCCCTGTCCGCCCCCGGCCGTCCTGTCCGCCCCCGGCCGTCCTGTCCGCCCCCGGCCGTCCTGTCCGCCCCCGGCCGTCCTGTCCGCCCCCGGCCGTCCTGTCCGCCCCCGGCCGCCCTGTCCGCCCCCCGCCGCCCCCCGGCCCCGCGGCCGCCCCCCGCGCCCGGCCCGCTCCGATGCCAGGCGGCCCCGCGCGGGCGGGACCCTCCCCTCCGGCCTCGCAGCCCCCGCCCCGGCCCCGGGCAGAGGGCGCCCGTCGCGCCGGGAGGCGCTGACCTCGGCCGGCCCGGCTCCGCGAGGGGGTGGGGACAGGCTTGGAGCCCTGGTCCCCGGCCAGCCCGGGCACTGACCCCTCGGCCATCGGCGCCCAGACCCTCCGCTGTGTCCTTCGGCCCCGGGGCGGGGAGATGGCAGCCCTCGAGCGGCCTGGCTCCCCCAGGAGGAGGCGACGCGGGGCGGGGAGAGCCCGCTGCACCCCCAGCCCGGCCCGGCTGCACCCCCACCCCCCCCCGGCTGCACCCCCAGCCCGGCCCCGGCTGCACCCCCACCCCAGCCCGGCTGCACCCCCACCCCAGCCCGGCTGCACCCCACCCGGCCCCGCTCAGCCGGCTCCCCGCTGCTCCGGGCCGCGCGGAGGACGGAGCGGGGCAGCCGGCGGGGGCCGGAGGGGAGCAGGTGGCGCCAGCGGACCCGGGGAGCGACAGCCCCGGGGAGAGAGAGGGAGGATGCGAGGCTGAGCGTCGGGAGGCGTTGGGGACCCCCCCCCCCCCGCCAGTCGGCGCCGAGGAACGGGGCGCCGGGTGGGTCCGGCTCCGCGGGGGCTGCGACCCCGCCGCGGCGCGCCCCCGCCCCGCATCCCGGCCACTCGGCCCCGCCGCGCGCGCCCCGAGGGCCCTGCCGCCCCCGAGGGCCCAGTCCGGCCGCCGGCGCCGCCCCCCCCGCCCGGCCGCCGGCCGTTACCGCGGGCCCCGCGCGGGGTGGGCCGTGGGGATTTTCCACGGACCACACGGCCCCTCGCGCCCGTCCCCGTCCCGCGGGCGCCCCCTGCCGGGCTGGCCGGGCGCCGCCGGTGCGCGGTCAGCGGGGCCCGGCCGCGGGCGCCCCCGTGCGGCCGGCGCGGCCCGCGACAGGTGGATGACCTGCTGCTGCGGCCCCGCTGACCGCCCCGTTCCCCCCTGACCGCCCCGATGTCCGCCCCGCTGACCGCCCCGCTGACCGCCCCACTGACCGCCCCGATGTCCCCCCGCTGACCGCCCCGCTGTCCCCCCGCTGACCGCCCCGCTGACCGCCCCGATGTCCACCCCGCTGACCGCCCCGATGTCCGCGCCCCGATGTCCCCCCGCTGACCGCCCCGCTGTCCCCCCGCTGACCGCCCCGCTGACCGCCCCTCTGACCCCCCGCTGACCGCCCCGATGTCCGCGCCCTGCTGACCGCCCCGCGCCCCCCTGACCGCCCCGATGTCCGCCCCGCTGACCGCCCCGATGTCCGCCCCGCTGACCGCCCCGCTGTCCGCCCCCCTGACCGCCCCGATGTCCGCCCCGCTGACCGCCCCGCTGACCGCCCCGCTGTCCGCCCCGCGCCCCCCTGACCGCCCCGATGTCCGCTCCGCTGACCGCCCCGATGTCCACCCCGCTGACCGCCCCGATGTCCGCGCCCCGATGTCCCCCCGCTGACCGCCCCGCTGTCCCCCCGCTGACCGCCCCGCTGACCGCCCCGATGTCCGCGCCCTGCTGACCGCCCCGCGCCCCCCTGACCGCCCCGATGTCCGCCCCGCTGACCGCCCCGATGTCCGCCCCCCTGACCGCCCCAATGTCCGCCCCGCTGACCGCCCCGCGCCCCCCTGACCGCCCCGATGTCCGCTCCGCTGACCGCCCCCCTGACCGCCCCGATGTCCGCCCCGCTGACCGCCCCGATGTCCGCCCCCCTGACCGCCCCATGTCCGCCCCGATGTCCGCCCCGCTGTCCCCCCGCTGACCGCCCCGCTGACCGCCCCGCTGACCGCCCCGCTCCCGCAGCTACTACCTGAAGGAGTCCAAGGGCAGCCGGCGCTGGCTGCTCTTCCTGGAAGGTGCGTCCCGGGGCCGGGGCCGGGGTCCCCGGGGCGGGGGGGCGGGGGTCCCCGGGGCGGGGCGGGGGGGCGGGGTCCCCGGGGCGGAGAGGGGGTCTCCGGGGCGGGGAGGGGGGTCCCCGGGGCGGGGTCCCCGGGGTGGGGGGTCCCCGGGGCGGGGCGGGCGGGGCGGGGCGGGGGTCCCCGGGGCGGGGTTCCCGGGGCGGGCGGGGGTCCCCGGGGCGGGGCGGGGTCCCGGGGGCGGGGCGGGGTGGGGGGTCCCCGGGGCGGGGCGGGGTGGGGGGTCCCCGGGCGGGGCGGGGGTCCCCGGGGGTCCGGGGTCCGGCCGCGGCCTGAGGGCGGCTGTCCGCAGGCGGCTGGTACTGCTTCAACCGCGAGAACTGCGGCTCCCGGTTCGGCACCCTGCGGCGCCTCATGAGCTCCCGGGACTGGCCGCGCACGCGCACAGGTCAGAGGGCGCCCCCGCCCCCCAGGACCCGGCCCCGGGGCTCACGGGGAGGTCCTGGCTGCATCCTCGGCCCCGGCCCCCGTCCCCCCTTCTCTGAACCCCCCACGCTGCTGCTCCCACAGGGCGCCCGGGCGCAGGGATGGGGCCATGCCCAGCCAAAGCAGCGGGTGCAGGTGGGGGTGGAGGGCCACATCCAGGGGCGCACGCTGCCCTCCCCCCACTCTGCCCTCCCCCCCACTCTGCCCTCCCCCCACTCTGCCCTCCCCCACTCTGCCCTCCCCACTCTGCCCTCCCCCACTCTGCCCTCCCCACTCTGCCCTCCCCCGACTCTGCCCTCCCCACTCTGCCCTCCCCCACTCTGCCCTCCCCACTCTGCCCTCCCCCCGACTCTGCCCTCCCCCCACAGGCACCGGCATCCTGTCCTCCCAGCCCGAGGAGAACCCCCACTGGTGGAACGCCAACATGGTGTAAGGGGGTCAGGGGGCGTGCCCACTCCTTCCTGGGGGCCCTGCTTGGGGGGCCTTCCTGGGAGTGGGCTTTCCTGGGCTTGTGGGGTGTGGGGGGGTGTGGGATGGGGTGTGGGGAGGGGGTGGGGAGGGATGGGGAGGGGGTGAGGAGGGTGGGGAGGAGGCGGGGAGGGGCCGGCAGCAGCTCACTGCCCTCTCCTGCAGCTTCATCCCCTACTGCTCCAGTGACGTGTGGAGTGGGGCCTCCCCCAAGTCCGACAAGAGTGAGTCCCCCGCCCCCTCCCACCGGGTCCCCCTCCCACCCGGTCCCCTCCCACCCGGTCCCCCAGCAGGCAGGGGGGGCACCCGCTCCTGGGACGCAGGCCTGCGCCTTGTAACTCCCTCTCACCCCACCCAGCAGCCCAGGGAGTGCTCCTCCGGGGCTGGCCAGGCCTGTGGGGTCCCCAGTCCTGGCTGCCCCCTGGGGGGGCCCCCAGCACGGCCCACATACCTGCCCCCCTCCCTCCAGTGGACTATGCCCGTCCCAGCCCCCAGCACCCCCAGCCAGCACCCCCCCCCCCGCCGGCGGTAGGAGGCTCGCCCTCTGTCCGGCCCCACGCGAAGCCCCCCTTTTCCCGCAGGCGAGTATGCCTTCATGGGCGCCCTCATCATCCAGGAGGTGGTGCGGGAGCTGCTGGGCCGAGGGCTGAGCGGGGCCAAGGTGCTGCTGCTGGCGGGGAGCAGGTGAGCCTGGGGGGGCTGGGGGGGCCTGGGAGGGGGGGCAGGGGGCCTGGGAGGGCCTGGGAGGGGGGGCAGGGGGCCTGGGAGTGGGGGCAGGGGGCCTGGGGGACCTGGGGGGGCTGGGGGGCAGGTGAGGTTCCAGCCCGCAGTCCTGGGCAGGTGTCCGTTGCAGCTGGGAACTGTCTGGAGGGAGCCCTGGGCCCCGTGGTATGGGTGAGGGATGGACCCCGGGGTGTGGGTGAGGGATGGGCCCCGGGGTGTGGGTGAGGGATGGGCTCCGGGGTGTGGGTGAGGGATGGGCCCCCCGGGGTGTGGGTGAGGGAGCCAGCACCTCGGTGACAGGGAGTGGTCAGCAGTTAGCTGTAGACCGCGCACCTTCTCCGAGGCTGGGACCGCGAGGCAGGGAGCGCTGCTGCCGGTCACTGTCCTGGGAGGCGTGGGGGCCTGGGGCCATCGGGTGATGGGTGGAGGGCTGAGGCCACCCAGCGCCTCGTCGTTCACTCGTTTACTTATATTCTTATTGTCAGAGAAGGGAGAGGGAGGGAGAGAGACGGCCGTGATGAGAGAGAATCACTCTGGGGATCGAGCCCACAACCCGGGCCTGTGCCCCGACCAGAATCGAACCCTGACCTCCTGGTTCACAGGTCGACGCTCAGCCCCTGAACTGAGCCACACCGGCCGGGCCCTCTCTACTTTCAGATCAGGAAACCCAGATGGAGAGAGAGAGAGAGAGAGAGAGAGAGAGAGAGAGAGAGAGAGGTGGGGGGGAGGGAGGAAGTGGGTGCCTGCCGGTTATCTCCGGGTCAGCGCCTGGAGCAGCCGTCCCCCGCCCCGGGACCCGGAGGCCGAGGAAAGGGGTCTGGAACCCTGCGGAAGAGGCCGCGCCGGGGACGGAGCAGGGGCCGTGGTGGCGGTGGCGCCGCGGCCTCCACCGCCCGCCTCACGCGCCCGTCCCCGCAGCGCCGGCGGCACGGGCGTGCTGCTGAACGTGGACCGCGTGGCCGAGCAGCTGCAGGAGCTGGGCCACCCCGGCGTCCAGGTGCGCGGCCTGGTGGACTCGGGCTGGTTCCTGGACAACAAGCAGTACCACCGCACCGACTGCGTGGACACGGCCACCTGCGCGCCCACGGACGCCATCCGCCTGGGCATCAGGTGGGCGCGGGGGCGGGGCGGGCGGGCGGGGTCCCGGGCCGGGGCCGGCCGGGCGGGGCGCTGTCCTCTGTGCTGGCACCGGGCTCAGGGCCGCCTAACCGGCCGTGTGGCCCAGGTACTGGAACGGGCTGGTCCCCGAGCGCTGCCGGCGCCAGTTCAAGGAGGGCGAGGAGTGGAACTGCTTCTTCGGCTACAAGGTCTACCCCACCCTGCGCAGTGAGTGCCCCGCGCGGGGCTGGGGGGGCACCCCGGGGTCGGGGACCCCCTGCACCTCGGGATCCAGCCGGGAGCCCGGCCAGGCCCAGACCGCTGCCCGGAGCTGGCCACCCACCCTTCCGGTCCGCTGGGACTCTCCGGGTCTGAGCACCGACTCCACCCGGGTGGGGAGGCCGGGATGGGGTGCGGGTGGGGGTGGGGGGTGACTGTCAGCTCCCGGGCTGCTCTGGGTGGGGCCGGGGCCACCCCTCCCCCGTCCCACATGCGGGGAGCGGGAGTGAGATCCCCGACAACAGGGCCTGGTCACCAAATCTCAGTAGTGGGGCGTCCCCGGGCGCCGGGCCAAGATGGTGGCCGGGCGGGGGGTAACAGGGCACTTGTTGGAGGAAGGGTGGGGGCCGAGGGGCAGCCGGGCTGAGGGGGCTGGCGGCCCGGACCCGGGGTGGGGGTCTGAGCCCGGGGTGGGGGCCTGAGCCCGGGGTGGGGGGCCTGAGCCCGGGGTGGGGGCCTGAGCCTGGGGTGGGGGGGCCTGAGCCCGGGGTGGGGGGTCTGAGCCGGGGTGGGGGCCTGAGCCCGGGGTGGGGGGCCTGAGCCCGGGGTGGGGGGCCTGAGCCCGGGGTGGGGGCCTGAGCCCGGGGTGGGGGCCTGAGCCCGGGGCAGGGGGCTGAGCCCGGGGCGGGGGGCTGAGCCCGGGATGGGGGCCGCGTCCCGGCGAGAGGCCCAGCTGAGCCGTGCCCCCCCCAGGCCCCGTGTTCGTGGTGCAGTGGCTGTTCGACGAGGCCCAGCTGACCGTGGACAACGTGCACCTCACGGGGCAGCCGGTGCAGGAGGGCCAGTGGCTGTACATCCAGAACGTGGGCCGCGAGCTGCGGCAGACGCTGAAGGACGTGGCGTGAGTGCTGGGCCTCCACTGCGGCCGCCCGGGGGTCTGGGGGCCCGCCGTGGGCGAGGAATGGCCTGGGGGTGGCTGCAGACCCCGGGACACTCCTGGGCGTGGGACCCTGGCCTCCTGGGTCGTGGGGTGATGCTAAACCACTGAGCCACACCGGCCCGGCAGGTCCCCTCCGATTTACTGTGAATAGAAACGTCTCTAAAACTTGGAACCTGTCCCCCCCCCCCAAAAAAAATATATTTTATTGTTTTTTACAAAGAGGAAGAGAGAGTTAGAAACATCGATGAGAGAGAATCATCGACCAGCTGCCTCCTGCACACTCCCCACTGGGGATGTGCCCACAACCAAGGCACATGCCCTTGACTGGAATCGAACCCGGACCCTTCAGTCCCCAGGCCGACGCTCTACCACTGAGCCACACCGGTTTCGGCGGAACCTGTTTTTTTGGTTTTTTTTAAACTAGCGCGCCCTGGCCAGGCAGCTCCGCTGGTAGAGCGTCACCCCCTCCGCCACGGTCTCGGGGTCGCTGCCCGTCGGGGGCGCACCCACCGGAATCCCCCGAGTGCATCCGTGCGTGGGACGACGGGTCCTCCGTTTCTCCCTTCCTCTCACCCGCCCTCTCTCAGGCCCAGCCCATCAACACGTAATTAAGAACAGCAATGGTCTGGGCAAAGGGAAGGCCCAGGTTTAAAAAAAGGCGCCATAGTTGCCCCCAGGCCTCCGGCCCTTCCTGGAGGACTGGGGGCCGGGAGGGGCGAGGGTCCCGGAGCGAGCGGGCGGGTGGGATGCCAGCGGGCACAGCGCCGCTCCTGGTCAGGGCAGCCCCCGGCGGAGAAGCAGCCGGCCGGCGGGCACGGCAGAGGCGGGAGGTGGCGGCCGCGGGGGACAGGCCCGGGGAGGGACCGCCGTGAGCACCGGGTGGGGAGGGCCGGTGGGAGGCCGCTCACGGGCCGGCTGTCTGGGTCTCGCCCTCACAGGGCCAGCTTCGCCCCCGCCTGCCTCTCCCACGAGATCATCCTCCGGAGGTCAGTGTCCCCGCACCCCTTACCCTGGGCCCCTCGCCCTGAACCCACAAACCCCACCTCCACCCCCCCTGCCCACCCGCCTGCTTCCCCAGCCACTCAGACACCCGGAGGCCGTGGGGCGGGAACCCGGCGGTGGCGGACAGTCCCCTGATCGGCCGCCCCCCACCCCGCGACCCCCCATTTCTCTGCAGCCGCTGGACGGAGGTGCAGGTGAGGGGCACCTCGCTCCCGCGGGCGCTGCACTGCTGGGACCGCAGCCTCCACGAGGGCCACAAGGGCAGCAGGGCCCCGCTCAAGGGCTGCCCCGTGCACCTGGTGGACAGCTGCGCCTGGCCCCACTGCAACCCCTCCTGCCCCACCATCCGCGACCAGTTCACGGGGCAGGAGATGAACGTGGCGCAGTTCCTCATGCACATGGGCTTCGACGTGCAGACGCTGGCCCAGCAGCAGGGCCTGGAGCCCGGCAAGCTGCTGGGGATGCTGAGCAGCGGGAGTTAGGGGACCCCCCCCAACCCCGGGCCCCACGGCCCCCCGCCCCTCCTGGGCCAGGGCTCCCCTCTCCCTCCGCGCTGGGTCTGACGCCCACCCCACACCCCGGCAGCCTTCGCCGCCCCTCTGGGCACCGGGCTCGGCAACCCCCCAGCCCCCCGGCCCCCCGCCCGCGTGGGGAGCCCGCCCTCCGGACCCCCCGCCCCCCGGCCCTCGGCCCAGCCCCCTGCCCTTTTGTATTATTTTATAAAGTGACTTTTTTATTACTTTAATTTTTTAAAAAGGAAAATAAGCAAGAAATATATGATGAATGATATTGTTTTGTAACATATATTTTTTAAATAACGAGATTAAAAAAGAGACAACAAAGGAGCCTTTCTCTGCGGGTGTGTTTATTTGGCAGGCATCAGCCCACGTGGCACCCCTCCCTGCCCCCCCCCCCTCCGCCGGGAACAGGGAGGGGCCGGGGCGAGGCCGGTCTGGACCCTCTGAGGAGGGCTGGTCGCCCCGATGGCCGTGCTCAGCGCGGAGGCCTCAGGGGACGCGGTGCCGCTGCTGTTGACTCGGCTGCCGCGGTGACTGGAGGCCGTGTGCAGGCGTGGTCTCACGGGGGATGGTCTCTCGGCATTTGCACTATTTGGACTCAGGAACGTGTCACCACCCTTCCAAACATCAGCACCCAGCCCAGCGAATGCCGGCTCCATCCCCAGCCGGGGGCGTGCAGGAGGCAGCCAATCGGTGATTCTCGCTCATCACTGATGTTTCTATCGCCCTCTCCCTTTCTCTCGGAAACTAATTTTATAAAAAAGGAAATAACATTTCATTTACACACACACACACACACACACACACACACACACACACACACATATATGTAACCTAATATGCAAATAGACCAAACAGCAGAGAACAACCCAACAACCAACCGCTATGATGTGCACTGACCACCAGGGGTGCATGTGTCACACGGAGGGTGTCGGCAGCAGGCCACGGAGCACAGAACACATGGGCATCCTCAGCAGGGGAGAGCAGCGACTGCCCGCCCGGTCACCCCTGAGGGCTTCTCCGCCTCCTCCTGCTCCTGAGGGGCGATCAAGACAGCAGCTGCTGCCCGCCCGCCCGCCCACCTGCTGACAGCGCTGGCCGCTCACATCCACCGGCACCGGCACCAGCATCGGCTCCAATCTCTCTGCGCCGTCAGCGGGTGCGAGGGGGGCGGCCGTCAGCCACGGGAGCGGCAGCAGCGGAGTGGGGCCGCTGGCAGTCGGGGGACAGGGCCGTGAAGAGGGGTTCAGCGGGGGCACAGAGGATGGCTGGGACCCCCCTGTGCCCACAGTTCCTTTTTTTCTTAATTTTTTAAATTTACTTTTCACAGAGAGGAAGGGAGAGGGCTAGAGAGTTAGAAACCTCGATGAGAGAGAAACATCCATCAGCTGCCTCCTGCACACCTCCTACTGGGGATGTGCCCGCAACCAAGGTCCATGCCCTTGACCGGAATCGAACCCGGGACCCTCCTGTCCAAAGGCCGAGGCTCTATCCACTGAACCACACGGGCCAGGGCCACGGTTCCGTTAAGGTGCACGAGTTCGGGCCCCTGGTTTGTGCACTCACCCAGCGGTGACCCTGGCCCCCCCCCCCCCCCACGGCGTGCAACCTTCGCCGCCCGGGGGCTGGAGATGGAAGTTTAACTCAGTGTCAACATCGACTCCAACTTTCAGCCGTGTTTACGACGACCGCGAGGGGTCAGAGGCCGGGCAGGACGTGCCCTTTTCCTGTCCTTCCTTCTCCCAGAGCCGCCTCGACCCCGGCCCCTCAGCCTCCCGCTCAGCCGCCCGGCCCGCAGACTCCGGCCAGCCACCGCACTCAGGGCCCCTGAGCGCTGGCCACGGAGCTCTGCGTCCAGGAAACCTGCCTCTCCCTCGGCCGGGACGCCGGGGCCAGCGCCTCCCGGGGCCCCTCATTCTCACAGCGATGGCGTCACCTCTTCTGCCCCCGTCAGTCTGGCTCAGGGGTGGAGCGTTGGCCCACAGCCGTGGTCGGCAAACTGCGGCTCTCGAGCCACATGTGGCTCTTTGTCTCCCTTGAGTGTGGCTCGTCCACAAAATACCATGGCCTGGGCGAGTTTATGGTGAAGAAGTGGCGTTAGAAGAAGTTTAAGTTTAAAAAATGTGGCTCTCCGAAGAAATTTCAATGGTTGTGCCGTTGATACTTGGCTCAGTGGACGAAGGAGTTTGCCAACCACTGGCCGAGGGGAAAGTGCGTTCATTGTGATATTTCACAACACTTCCGAGAGGGTGAGCCTTTCTGAATGAAAGTGGGGGAAATAGATATATTTATATAATTACACACACACACACACACATTCACACTCACACACACTCACACATTTTCACACACACATTCACACACACACTCACACACACACATTCACTCACACACACTCACACATTCACACACACACACACTCTCACACACACTCTCACACACACACTCACACACACAATCACGCATTCACACACACACATTCACACTCACACACTCTCACACACGCTCACACACACAATCAGGCATTCACACACACACATTCACACTCACACTCTCACACACACACACACACACAATCACGCATTCACACACACACACTCACATTCACTCACACACTCACACACACAACATTCACACACTCACACATACACACACTCTCACACACACACTCACACTTCACACACACATTTACACTCACACACACACTTACACACACACACATACACACACACACACTCACCCTTCACATACACACACTCACACTCACACACACACACACACACACACAAACACGGTGCTCATAGTGGTCGAATGAAGCCTTGATGGGGGATGGGGGATTCCAACTCCTACGTTCAGAAAGAAATGTTTTTATTTTCATAAACGTTTTGTACATTTTACTACCGTATTTGCCGGCGTATAAGACGATTTTTTGGCCCTGAAAAATACCGTATTTGCCGGCATATAAGAGACTGGGCGTATAAGACGACCCCCTAACATTTCCACTAAAAATACAGAGTTTGTTATATACTCGCTGTATAAGACTACCCCCCACTTGGAGGCATATTTTTCAGGGCCAAAAAATCGTCTTATACGCCGGCAAATACGGTATTTCAGCCTGAAAAGAGGGGCTGAGTTTCTTCCAGGTGCTCACATGTCCAGGAGGGACAAGTCGAGAGCTCCATGATGACCCCCCAATAATAACTCCATAATGCCCCCCAATAATAACTCCATAATGCCCCCCCAATAATAACTCCATAATGCCCCCCAATAATAACTCCATAATGCCCCCCAATAATAACTCCATAATGCCCCCAATAATAACTCCATAATGCCCCCCAATAATAACGACAGCTCCGCCCAGGGCAGGCTGGGGCTGGGAGGAGAACCAGGGTGCGGCCCCCAGGAGCCCCCTCCCTTCCCCAGGCTCTCTCCCCCCACCCCACCCCCACCCCAACAGAGCGGAGCCAGGGTCCCCCTGCCAGCAGGTCCTGCCACCATCCGGGTCTGGACCCAGCCTCCCAGCACCCTGCCCCTCCCCGCTCCTGCCGCCCTCACCTTCCGGCACCCCTCCCCCTGCTGTCCGCCGGAGCTGGGGGAGCCGGAGGGAGGCAGGGGCTGCGGGGGAGGCTGAGCCGGCAGCCAGGGGGTTAACGGTCCGGCAGGGGCAGGGGCAGGGGCTGGGCAGGGCCGGGCCGGCCGCGGGTCAGATGTCCCCTGGAAGGGCACCGGCTGCTATTCCCGGGCTCTGATCCGGTGCCTATTTATAGCGCCGGCGGCGGCGGCGGCTCCCTGCAATGTCACGGGCGTCCCCGCCACTGCGGCCGCCGGCACCGCAGCGCCCACGGGCCGAGCGAGACCGAGAAGGAGCCCCCTGACGCCGGGCGCGCGGTGAGGCCGGGAGGCGGCCCGCCCGCCCGCCCGCCCGCCGGCCCAATGGAGCCCCCCGGGGGCGGGTACCTGCACCTGGGCGCGGCGACGTCCCCCGTGGGCGCGGCCCGCGTGCTGCAGCTGGCCCTGGGCTGCGCCACGCTCAGCCTGGTGGCCCACCGCGGCGGCTTCGCGGGCCCGCAGGGCGCCTTCTGCATGGCCGCCTGGGGATTCTGCTTCGCCCTCTCCGGCCTGGTGCTGGCCTGCGAGGTGACCCGGCTGCACCTCTGCCTGCGCCTCTCCTGGGGCGACTTCACGGCCGCCTTCGCCATGCTGGCCGCGCTGCTGGCCGCCACGGCCGCCGCGCTCTACCCGCTGCACTTCGCCCGCCTGCAGTGCCTGCCCGAGCCCGCCGGCTGCGCCGCCCGCGACTTCCGCCTGGCCGCCAGCGTGCTCGCGGGGCTGCTGTTCCTGGCCTACGCCGCCGAGGTGGCCCTGACCCGCGCCCGGCCCGGCCGGGCGGCCAGCTACATGGCCACGGCGTCCGGGCTGCTCAAGGTCGCCCAGGCCTTCGTGGCCTGCATCCTCTTCGGGGCGCTGGCCCAGGACGCCGCCGGCTTCCGGCGCTACGCGGCCACCCAGTGGTGCGTGGCCGTCTACGGCCTGTGCTTCCTGGCCACGGCGGCCGTGGTGGCGCTGAGCGTGCTGGGCCACGCGGGCGGCCCCCTGGAGCACGCCGTGGCCGTGTACACCTTCGTGGCCGTGCTCCTCTACCTCAGCGCCGCCGTCGTCTGGCCCGTCTTCTGCTTCGACCCCAAGTACGGCGAGCCCCGGCGGCCCCCCGGCTGCCCGCGCGGCCGCTGCGCCTGGGACAGCCGGCTGGTGGTGGCCGTCTTCACCTACGTCAACCTGCTGCTCTACGTGGCCGACCTGGCCTGCTCCCAGCGGATCCGCTTCGTGCCCGCCCCGTAGCGGCCCGCCGCCGCCGCCGCCGCCGCCGCCGCCCCCGGACGCTGGGCACCGTGAGGGCGAGGCGGGGGGAGGCCCCGCAGCCCCTCCGAGGACTCCCTCCGGGCAGCAAAGCCGGCGTGGAGGGGGATTGGGGGAGTGGGGGCCGGGGCCTGAGCAGGACCCCAGAGAGACTGCCACCAGGCCCTCCCAGCCCCTCCCTGTCTCCCTGTCTCCCTCTCTGTCTCCCTGTCTCTGTCCCTGTCTCCCTGTCTCCCTCCATCTCTGTCTCCCGGTCTCCATTTCTGTCTCCCTGTCTCTGTCTCCCTCCATCTCTGTCTCCCTGTCTCCATTTCTGTCTCCCTGTCTCTGTCTCCCTCCATCTCTGTCTCCCTGTCTCCATTTCTGTCTCCCTGTCTCTGTCTCCCTCCATCTCTGTCTCCCTGTCTCCCTCTCTGTCTCTCTGTCTCTATCCCTGTCTCTGTCTCCCTCCATCTCTGTCTCCCTGTCTCCATCCCTGTCTCCCTCCATCTCTGTCTTCCGGTCTCTGTCTCCCTGTCTCCCTCTGTCTCCCTGTCTCCCTGTCTCCCTCCATCTCTGTCTCCCTGTCTCCATCCCTGTCTCCCTCCATCTCTGTCTTCCTGTCTCTGTCTCCCTGTCTCCATCTCTGTCTCCCTGTCTCTGTCTCTCCCTGTCTCTGTCTCTCCCTGTCTTTCTCTCTCCCTGTCTCTGTCTCTCCCTGTCCCTGTCTGCCGGGTGTTTTCCAGCACTTGGAAGGGCTCAGGAACCTGAGAAGGGCTGTGTGTAAATGGATGAAGGGACTGGACGTGAAATATAAATCGGGAGGCATTTTGGGAGCCAGAGGAGACCTAGTTTCATTAGCCAAGTTCTCGGAATCTCTGGGTCCCCTCGCTCTTCATGAACACAAATTGCCCTAAACCCGAGGTGGGCAAACTGCAGCTCGAGAGCTGCATGCGACTCTTTGGGCCCTTGAGTGTGGCTCTTCCACAAAGTACCACGGCCTGGGCGAGTCTATGTTGAAGAAGTGGCGTTAGAAGACGTTTAAGTTTAAAAAATGTGGCTCTCCAAAGAAATGTCGATCTGCACTGTTGATATTTGGCTCCGTTGACTCGGGAGTTTGCCGACCAGGGCCCGGGCCTAAAGCACAGCAGACAAACACCTCAAAGGCAGGTTAGGTGTCCAGCAGGCGTTATTGCAGGTAATCACGCAGATTTTCAGGTTTGGGGAAATGCTATTGGCTATTCCGGCTGAATATGGAAGCCCACGGGCCTTCTGCATTTTATTATGACCTGCAGGAATTAGCCTCCGGCACCATCTCTCTCTGCCTCTCTCTCCCTCTGTCTCTGTCTCTCTCCCTCTCTCCTTGTCTCCATCTCTCCCTCTCTCTCCCTCTCTGTCTCTCCCTGTCTCTATCTCTCCCTCTCTCTCTCTGTCTCTCTGTCTCTCTTCCTCTCTCTCCCTGTCTCTCTGTATCTCTTCCTCTCTCTCCCTGTCTCTCTGTATCTCTCCCTGTCTCTCCCTATCTCTCTGTATCTCTCCTTCTCTCTCTTGTCTCTCCAGTGTCCAGTGCCTGGCCTCCCCGGCTCCGTGATGGCCCCGGTCACTCAGGAGACGCCGGGAGGCAGGTGCTGCTATGACCCCCTCTGCACGTGGGTTCCCGGGGGGGAGGAGTTTGGGCAGCCCCGTGTGTCCATTGCGGTAA
Source organism: Vespertilio murinus (assembly GCA_963924515.1). Classification (NCBI taxonomy): domain Eukaryota; kingdom Metazoa; phylum Chordata; class Mammalia; order Chiroptera; family Vespertilionidae; genus Vespertilio; species Vespertilio murinus. The sequence goes on from OZ004718.1 coordinate 559,667, forward strand.
GCGGCCCACACTCAGGCTGCCCCTCGGTGAAGCTGAAACAGACAGTCCCTGGGGTGTGTGTGGCGGGGAGGGGGGCGTGTGGAGCCCACGCTTGGCCGCCTGCTGCCTCCAGGGGCAGCTCCAGAGCGGGGAGCCGGGCCCTGGGGGGCCGTGCAGCTCCAAAGGAAGGAGCCGAAACCAGGACCCCAGCTCACCGGCCTCCACCGGCCACCGAGGGGAAGGGAGCCAGCAGGGTGGCATGGCCAGGGCCAGCGGCGGTTGGAGGGGACACAGGGGCCTGTGGGACCCGCGGCAACAGCAGCAGCAGCAGCAGCGCCATCCGAGCTGCCGAGGAGAAGCTGCTCCCAGCAGGTGCCCCCCACCGGCCCCACCGGGCAGGCTGGGGTCCGGGAGCCTGGCAGACAGCCGCCCGACACGGAGCTGGCCAGGCGCCTCCCGGTGCCCCCAGCCCATGATCTCCGCCTGCTCAAGTCCTCCCGCCCGCCTGGCCGCTGACCACGGGGCCGCGGGCCTCACCGGCCACTTCCTCCATCGAGAGCCTGCGGCCGGCCAGCACGGGGACCTCCGCCCGCCCCCGGCCCAGGCCTGGGCAGGAAATAAAGGCCGATGACGCGCACCAGCTCCAGCCAGCGGTCTCTGCACCTCGCCCACCCTCAGCGGAGAAGAGCCTGACCCGCCTGGCGGGGAGGCGGCCCTGGGGCCCAGGGATGGGTGAGGGCCCGCAGGGGGGGGATGGGATGACAGGAAACCCCCCGCCGCCCCTCGGCACCCAGCGGCTGGGAGGGCACTCCGAGGGGCCCTTTACCCAGGGGGCAGTGGGGCAGGCTCCACAGCATATCCCCGAAGAGGGGAGCAGCCGTGTCCTGGGGTGTCCTGAGGGCCCCCCCATGGAGGGGGGCTGGGGTGGGGGGACATTCCCAGGTGACAGGAGCCTATGGGCCACACCCCTCCAGCTCACGGGGGGGGGGGGGGGGGGCCTGGGCCGCAGTGGTCCTTCCTCTTCCGGCCAAGCTTCTGGGACCGACTTCCCAGTTCCCCCACCGTCCCGAGGCCGCGGCCGGCCCCAGTGCCCCACCCACACCAACTGTGGCAGGTCCGAGGGGAGACAGAGGGTGCTCCTGCCCACCCTGCCCCCCGCCCCCGGGACCCTGCCCCCGGGACCGGACCGGACCGGACCAGACCGGACCGGACCGGAGGGCTGTCTGGGCTCCGGGGCATCCCTCGTTGGCTGTTGTCACGGGAAACAGCGCTCTGCCCAGCCACCGTGGCTCCGCGGTGGACGCGGGCCAGGACGCAGGGGGGCCTGGTGGGATTCGGGTCGGGCACAGGCCCGGGGGCAGGTCCGATCCCCGTGGGGGCGTGCGGGAGGCAGCCGGCCGGCAGAGGACGGTTCTCTCTCCGAGGTGCCCCTCCCCCTCTTCCTCTCTCTACAAACCAGTGAACACGTTTTAAGAGAAAGGAAAGCAGGACTTTCCAAAGGAGAGGGTTCCCTCCCGTGACGGGCGGTGATGGGGCAGCCCCTTCCTGGGAGGGGGGGTCGGGGGCCCGACAGGCCTGGCACCGGATCGATGGCCACACGGGGTGATCGCCACACGGGCTCTGGTCGCTGCCTCAAAGCCCCGCCCTGCCTCTGCCTGCGGACGCGGCGTGGTTCCAAGACCAGGTTTCAGGACAACTTGTCATTTCATCCCCAAACCGGCCAAACAGGGCAGGCCCCTGCCCCCCCCCCCTGCCCCCGCCCCCCGTCCTGTGGGCGAGCGTCCACAGGATCACTTCCTGCCTCCCCTGAACCCGGCTGCTACCTGGGACCCCGACTTTCCCAAACCCGATGCCGACTCAGACTCAGACTCGGCTCCCATGAGCCGGAGCGCGTCCTGGAGGGAATGGGGGCGCTGCAGCCACGTGCGCCCTGAGCCCCGGGACCCCGCAGACAGTCAGGAGAGACCGGGGTGCTCCATGAAGCCGGGGCTCCTGGGGCCACCTTCCTCTGCTTAGCACCCGCCAAAGCTGCCTGTTGGGGAGGTGGACGTGGCAGCAGGCCCAGGGCCTGAGGGCCTGGCCCGGGCGGGGCCGGTGGAAGGAGCCGGGGCCTGGGCCGGGGCCTCTCACAGACCCGCTCTGCTCTGGGACCTGGGTGATGGCACATGGGCAGCGTGGGGAGGGGTGCTGGTCCGGAAAGGGTGCTGGGGCGCCAGGCAGGACCTAGACTTCCCGGGGCGCCTGAGCCTCGGTGCGGAGAAGGCCTGCCCCCGCTTCCTCGTACAAATTAAAAATCCCGACAAACAGAGAACAAAATCGCACACACAACTTCAAACCGGTGACACAGGTTAGACGACTCCATTCGGCAAGTTGCCCTCACAGCAGAAACGCAGGAGGAGGTCTGAGCTGCGCTCCTCCAAACGCTGCGGTCTGGGGTCACCGCCAGCGCCCCCCCAGGGCCGAGTCCTCTGGGCGGCCCAGCCCAGGGCTCCGAGTGGGGAACCCCCGTCCCGACGGCTCCTTGCAGACCCCACTCCCGCCGCCCGGTCCCCGCGTTCGGTCCCCCGTGGGGTCCTGAGGGCCGGGATCTGGGGGGCGGGGGGTCCTCAGGGACCACGGGTCTGGGGACTCCAGGAGCCCGCTGCTGGGGGCGCGGGGCGGGCGGGGTGTCCAGGGCGCAGGCACGGATCGGGGTGCGGGACCCCCACAGGCGCGGGCCCGGCGGGGCCGGGGTTCGGGGACCCCCTGGGCGGGGGCGGCGGGCCCGGAGGGGCCGGGGTTCGGGGACCCCCTGGGTGGGGGCGGCGGGCCCGGAGTTCGGGGACCCCCTGGGCGGGGGGCGGCGGGCCCGGAGGGGGCGGGGTTCGGGGACCCCCTGGGCGGGGGGCGGCGGGCCCGGAGGGGCCGGGGTTCGGGGACCCCCTGGGCGGGGGGCGGCGGGCCCGGAGGGGCCGGGGTTCGGGGACCCCCTGGGCGGGGGCGGCGGGGAGACCGAGCCGGCCCGGCGGGGCGGGGGCCACGGCGAGCGGATGATGCAACCCCCGCGCCGCCGCGCCCCCTGATTGGTCGGCGCCCGAGCGGCCGCGCTGCGGATTGGCCGGGGCCGCGGCGGGGGCGGGGCCGGGGCGGGGCCGGCGGGGGTGCCGCGTGGCCGGCTGCGCTCCGGGCGGGGGCGACCGGCCGGACGACCTGGTACCGGGCCCGCCGCCGGTGCTGCGGGGGGAACGGGGGGGGGGGCGCGGGGGCCGGGGGTCTGAGGCGCCCGCCGCGCCCCGACCCCTGACCGGCCGCGCTCCTTCCTGCGCCGCGAGCGCGGGGTGTCGCCCGGGGTCCGGGGCTGTCGGGGGGCCCCGCTGTGGGGGGAGTTGGGGGGAGTCGGGGTCCGGGGCCCCGCTGTGGGGGGAGTCGGGGCCCCGCCGTGGGGGGAGTCGGGGTCGGGGGCCCCGCCGTGGGGGGAGTCGGAGCAGTTACCGGGGTTCGGGGCTGTAGGGGGGAGTCGGGGTCCGGGCCCCGCTGTGGGGGGAGTCGGGGTCCGGGGCCCCTCCGTACGGGGCTGTCGGGGGCCTCGCCGTGGGGGGAGTCGGGGCAGTTACCGGGTTCGGAGCTGTGGGGGGAGTCGGGGTCGGGGGCCCAGCTATGGGGGGAGTCGGGGCAGTTACCGGGTTCGGAGCTGTAGGGGGGAGTCGGGGTCCGGGCCCCGCCTTGGCGGGAGTCGGAGCAGTTACCGGGGTTCAGGGCTGTAGGGGGGAGTCGGGGTCCGGGGCCCCTCCGTACGGGGCTGTCCGGGACCCCGCCGTGGGGGGAGTCGGGACCCCGCTGTAGGGGGCTGTGGGGGGAGTCGGGGTCCGGGGCCCCGCTGTGGGGGGAGTCGGGGCAGTTACCGGGTTTGGAGCTGTAGGGGGGAGTCGGGGTCCGGGCCCCGCCTTGGCGGGAGTCGGAGCAGTTACCGGGTTCGGGGCTGGGGGGCAGCCCGGGGGAAAGTGAGGCCGGCTTGGGGAGGGGGTGGCCTGGCACTGCCCCCCGGACTCCCCGCCGGCCGCCCGCTCCCGCAGGGGTTCCCGCAGCGCCAGCGCCAGGGCCCGGGCCAGCGGACACCATGAGCGTGGGCTTCATCGGGGCCGGCCAGCTGGCCTTCGCCCTGGCCAAGGGCTTCACCGGGGCAGGTAGTCCTGTGGCCAGGGGTGGGGTCCCCTCTGCAGTCTGGGGGGCGGGAGGAGGGGGGTCTAGATGAGGTGCCTGTGGGAAACGGCAGCCCCAGGATGTGGGGGGCGGGGGCTCTCACCCCGGGTGCTGGGAGCCCTGCTCCCCCTCCTGGGAACTGGCCTCGAGGGAGGAACTGTCCCTGCAGGCGTCCTGGCCGCCCACAAGATCATGGCCAGCTCCCCGGACATGGACCAGGCCACGGTGTCTGCCCTCAGGGTAAGCGCGGGGCGGGGGGCAGGGCCAGTCAGTGTCTCTGACACTGGGTGGGGGTGGGCGGCCTGGGAGAGGAGCGCCCTGGGCGGGCGGAGCCTCTCACAGACCCGCTCTGCTCTGGGACCTGGGTGATGGGCACATGGGCAGCGGGTGGGGAGGGGGTGCTGGTCGGGAGAGGGGTGCTGGGGTGCTCTACAGATGAGGCCACGGCGTGGGGCCGGGCCAGACACTCCTGGAGTTCTCCGAAGCTGAGTTAGAGATCGGGACCAAAGCGTGGGCACGTCCCAGCTAGGGGCCACCACTCACCCCACAGGGCAGGGGGCAGGGGCTGGGCTGCAGCCGGGGTGGGGGTGGGGGGGAGGCTGGGACCGAGAGGAAGGAGAGGGAGAGGGAGAGAGAGAGAGAAATATCCATGATGAGAAAGAATCGTGGATCAGCCGCCTCCTGCACGCCCCACACTGGGGATCGAGCCCACAACCCGGGCATATGCCCTGATCGGGAATCGAACCCTGACCTCCTGGTTCAAAGGTCAATGCTCAGCCCCTGAGCCACACCGGCCAGGCACTTTCTATACTTTTGGGCGGGGGGAGTGGTTGGGGTGTCAGTCCCCCGTTCCCTGGGCCCCTGCCCCGGCCACGCCCTCAGCCCAGCAGCCTCTGGGCTGGTCCACGTGATGGCTCTCGGCTGAGAGCGATCCTGGGGGCCCGGCCATCCCCGGGGAGGACTGAGCCCCCCTCGGCGTTCCCCACAGAAACTGGGGGTGAGCCTGACGCCCCACAACAAGGAGACGGTGCGGCACAGCGACGTGCTCTTCCTGGCGGTGAAGCCGCACATCATCCCCTTCATCCTGGACGAGCTGGGCGCCCACATCGAGAGCCGGCACCTCGTGGTGTCCTGTGCGGCCGGCGTCACCATCAGCAGCATCGAGAAGGTGGGCGGCGCCCCGCGGAGAGCGGGCGGGCGCGGCCCCGGCTGCCCGGGTTCTGGTCCGTGAAACCTCACGGGCGCGTGGGCCCCGCCCTGGGGAGAACTGGGGACGCGCGCTCGGGTGGGTGAGCCTGTGTCGTCCCCCCCCCCCCCCCCCCGGGCACCCGGCTGGGCCCAGGCCGGGAGAGACACCCGCCGGTTCCTCCCGCAGAAGCTGAGGGCCTTCCAGCCGGCCCCCAAAGTCATCCGCTGCATGACCAACACGCCGGTGGTGGTGCGGGAGGGGGCCACGGTGTACGCCACGGGCACCCACGCCCACGTGGAGGACGGCCGGCTCGTGGAGCAGCTGCTGGGGAGCGTGGGCTTCTGCGCCGAGGTGGAGGAGGACCTGATCGACGCGGTCACGGGGCTCAGCGGCAGCGGGCCCGCCTACGTGAGCCCGGGCGCGGGCGGGCGGGCACGGGCCGGTGGGCGGGCGGTGGCTGGGGCCTGGCAGGGGCAGCGGGGGGCGAGGGAGGACCTTCAGGTGCCTTCGCCGGGCCCGCCCCTCCTCGGGGCAGAGCCGCGGGACCATCGTGGCGGGGACCCGGCTCAGGCGCCTCTCCCCGCAGGCATTCACGGCCCTGGACGCCCTGGCTGACGGCGGCGTGAAGATGGGGCTTCCCCGGCGCCTGGCCGTCCGCCTCGGGGCCCAGGCCCTGCTGGTCAGTGTCCCCCACCCTCCGGGGGGCCCTCCTCTGGGCGGGGGGCAGGGAGTCGGCGAGCGCCTCGGTGGCCGGGCTGGGGGCCGGGTCCTGCCTGCCGAGGTGGGCGGGCACCCCACAGCCGCCGACACCCTCTCTCCTGTCCCCGTGCAGGGTGCTGCCAAGATGCTGCTGGACTCGGAGCAGCACCCCGGGCAGCTCAAGGACAACGTCTGCTCCCCAGGGGGCGCCACCATCCACGCCCTGCACGTGCTGGAGAGCGGCGGCTTCCGCTCGCTGCTCATCAGAGCCGTGGAGGCCTCCTGCGTCCGCACCCGGTGGGCACCCTCCCCCCAGCCCGCACCCCCGGGCCCTCCCCCTGCACCCAGTGGGCACCCCCCCCTGCACCCCCGGGCCCTCCCCTCCACTCCAAACCCGGTGGGCACCCTCCCCCTCCCCCGCCCGCACCCCTGGGCCCTCCCCTCCACTCCGCACCCCCGGGTACTGGCTCAGCCTCTGACACGCGTCTGCTCAGCCCCTCCCTCAGCAGACCCATGGAGCTCTGGCCCTGCGGCGGCGGGCGGGGCCGGGGAGCCAGCCCGAGGTCCCCGGGGGTGGGGGTTGGAGGTGCGGTTTGCAGTGCCCTCCCCGTGGTCCTGCCCGGAGCCTCTGTGGGCCGGAGATAACCCTCCCCCGGGCCTGGCCGGGGAGATTAGCAGGGTAGACCAGCGGGTCCCGGCCAGGCCCGGCTGGACGAGGCCGGTGACCGCTGCCAGGAAGCCAGAGCAGGAGCGCCCGTCCCGGGCTGTGGGCCTTGCTCCCTCCTCCCTCGTGGACACCCAGCTCGAAGGAGGTGGATCCTGGCGCTCAGCCCCCTCTCTGCCCCCCGCCCCCGGCCCACCAGGGAGCTGCAGTCCATGGCCGACCAGGAGAAGGTCTCGCCCGCCGCCATTAAGAAGACCGTCCTGGACAAGGTGAAGCTGGACCCCCCTCCGGAAGCCGCGCCGGCCCCCTCGGGCCACTCCACACTGCTCCCCCGCAGTGCGGCCCCCGGGGGCAAGAAGGACTGAGGGTCCCCCTGCGCCCGGCTGCCCTCCGCCTTCCTTCTCCTGCGCTCTAGGCCCCGGCCACGCAGGGCGTCCTGCCTGCATGGCGGCCTGCCCATGGCTCCGGGCGTCCTGTCTGCATGGCGGCCTGCCCATGGCTCCGGGCAGCGTGGGTCCGGCGGGGTCGTAGCCAGGGAGGGGCCCCTCACTTCCCAGGGGAGCCTCCCTGAGCGCCTCCTGGCCCAGAGGGGGGTCACCTCCAGGGTCAGCTGTCCTGGGGCTTGGCCCCCCTAAGCACAGGGAGAGAGCCCCGTCCCACGCCTGCCAGATCCCCAGCCTCCACGTGCAGGGACCCCCCCGGGGTCGGAGGCGACCAGAGGGTCCCGGCATCCTGGCCTCAGGGGAGGAACCTCGGTGCTCAGCCAGCGGCCGGCTGCCCCTTGTCCCACTGGGCATTTGAGAAAAGGGCTCCTCGGGCAGGTGGACGTCCAAGGTCCCTAGAGCGCTCAGGCCTCTGCCTCCCACTCCTGACCTTCTAGGTTCAATAAGCTGGTTTCGCCCTAGCTGGTGTGGCTCAGTGGGTAGAGCACTGGCCTGCGGACTGGAGGGTCCCAGGTTTGATTCTGGTCAAGGGCACATACCTGGGTAGGGGCTTGACCCCCAGTAGGGGGCATGCAGGAGGCAGCTGATCGGTGTTTCTCACCGTTGATGTTTCTATCTCTCTCCCTCTCCATTCCTCTCTGAAATCAATAAAAATATTAAAACCAAAAAACTGGTTTCCAGCTCCAACTTCTACCTTTGTCACCACGTGTGGAGGGAGGCCCCAGCTGCCCCAGAGCGCCACCGCGATCAGGTGTGATGTTAGAGGCTGAGCCAGCAGCCCATGGCCAGGAGCCCTGGTTCCCAGGTGGCCAGGCTGTGGGTGGGGTCGGGGAGGGGAGTCTCAGGGAGCGGAGGAAGGGTGGGGCCCCTCAGGCCGCAGTCACTAGAGTGTGATGGGATTGGTGCCACTGGCTGGGCGTGGGGGAGCGGCCCAGCCTCTGCATCCTCCATTCCGGTTTAATGGGGGCACATGTCTCCCCGGTTTACCCAGGCCGAGGCGGGTGGGGCGGGTGGCCCTTAGGGAGCTAGCTGCATTAGGCTTCTCCAGAAAAGCAGGAACAGCAGGTGTTAGAACAGAGGTTATAGAGGAAGTGGCTAGCAGGCCCGCCCTGCAGGGTGGCGGCAGGCTGGACACCCCAGGTCCAGGCCTCAGGAGGGAGAGCCCAGGCTGCAGAGGGTCCGGAGGGTCCGGAGGCGGGCAGTTTGTTCTCCAGGGTCGGACAGTTTCCTCGGGCCTCTTGCTGCTTGGAGGAGGCCCGCCCACGTTACAGGGTGTCGGTTCCAGCCTAGGACTTACTCCCGGGCGGAAACACCCTCACAGAAACGGCAGTATATCGGGGCACCCCGGGTCCCAGTCACGCTGACACAAAATCAACTCCCAGGGGAGGCCACACGCTGCTGAGGGTCCCAAGCCTTATGGGGTCAGGGGGGCTCACCCTTTGCTCACAATCAAGGAACGGTTCCAGGGACCAGAGGAGGCCTGTGGCCCAGAGGTTGGCACGCCCCCCCCCCGCCCCGTACCCCCCACTGAGCGCCTGGCGGTGGTGCCGGAGAGGGGTGTCCCCAGGGGAGATCAGGAGAGCTGCCCATGGCAGACAGGACCGCAGGCCTGTCGTCAGCTCCCCCTCCCCGGGGCCCACTCAGCACCCAGGCCCAGCGCGCGGGTGGGCGGAGGAGGCGGCCCGGGGACAAAGGGGGGAGAGGAGAGACCAGGAACGCGCGGAAAGGCACAGCAAGAAGAGGGGCAAGACGGCGCTCGTCCGTCCCCGACAGGGTGGCCTCGAGGCCTGAGCGGGGCGGGGGCGGGGGCGCGGGCACCGGGCACAGCCCCACCCCCGGCACAGCCCCCCGGTACAGGCCCCCCGACCCCAGCACAGGCCCCCGGCACAGGCCCCCCGGCACAGACCCCCCCCCCCGGCACAGGCCCCCGGCACAGCCCCCCCGGCACAGGCCCCCCCGGCACAGGCCCCCCGCCGCCCGGCACAGCCCCCCCGGCACAGGCCCCCGCCCCCGCCCCCGCCCCAGCAGGTGGAGCGGCCCCGGGACTCGCGGCCTTGGCCCGGCCGGCGCACGGGCCGCTAGGCCCCGCCCCCGGGCCCGGAAAGGGGCGTGGCCTCCGGAGAGAGCGCTCCCGGCTAGAACCGCGAGACCCCGCTCGGGCCGGGCGCGCGTTGCCAGGGCGACGGCGCCCGAGCGCGCAGGCGCGGTGAGACCACGCCCCGCCGCCGCCCCCGCCGCGCCCGCCGCCGCCGCGCCTTCCCCTTTAAGCCCCGGCCGGTCGCGACGCCGCTTCATGAATGGAGCCCACGTGACCAAACATCATGTGACGTCTGTGGAGCGGCGGCGGCGGCGGCGGCGGCGGCGGATCCCGAGCCTGGTCCGGCCCGGCCTTCCCAGCGCTCGGCCCGGCCCGCGCAGGCGGCGAGCCCCGTCCCGGGCGCCGAGTCCCCGCGCGGCCCCTCCCCCGCAGCCTCGGGACGCCCCCGCCCCGCCCGGCCCGGCCCGGCCCGCCGGCCCGCAGTGTGGTGGGTGAGTGCGGCCGCGGGCCCGCCGGCCGGCCGGGGCCGGGGGCGGGGGCGGCGGGGCTCCGGGCCGGGCTGCAGCCGGCGGACCGCGGCCCCTCCCGGCGGCCCCGGACGGCGCTGGCCGGCGCCCCGGCCCCGGGGCTGCCCTGCCCCCCGATGGCGCCCGTGCCTCGACTTCCCCGCCGGCGGGGCGCTGCTGGCCCTGCGCGCGGGCAGCGGGAGCGGGAGCGGGGGGCCGGGTGGGCCGCGGGCCGGCGAGGGCGGCGGGCGGGCGGCGCGCGGCTCGCCCCGGGAGGCCGGGCGCCCCGGAGGGAGGGGCGGCCTCCAGGGTGGCGGGAGGAAAGGGTGGGGTCGAGCGGGGCGCCCGGGGCTCCGCGGGGCGGCCGCCGGCCGCGGTCGGGCTGCTGATTCATCAGGTGTCTGCGGCGGCGCCTGCCCGGGCGCGGGGCCCCGGCGGGCCGGGGCCGGGGGGCGGCTCGGGGCGCGGGGACGACCTGGCCGCGCGGGCCGGGGCCGAGGAGACCTGCTGAGTCACCAGCATGAGGTCACCCGCCCTCCGGGCCGGGGTCTGCGCGGGCCCGGGCCTCCCGCCAGCGAGCGCGGGGCGGCGGGCCGTGCAGCGGGGCCGGGCCGGGGTGGGCGCCGTCCTAAGCCCGGACGCAGGCCCAGTGGGCGGCCGGTGGGGACCAGGGAGCGGACGCGGAGCCCCTGGCCGTCCACCCGCCCCGGCGGCCGCCCCGCCCCCGCCGGACGGTTCCCCAAACTGGGAACTAGTTCTCCCCGCGAGAGGGCGGGGCGGGCGGGAAGCGGGCTTCCCTGCTCCGAGGGCTCTGGGCGGGGGCTGTGCCCGGGTGCGAGGGGGGGAGGAGCGAGGGCAGCGCGGACCTGGGAGCCTGAGAGGCCGGAGGCCTGGCTGGCGGGAGGGGCCGCCTGGGTGGCGGGCGGAGGAAAGGGTGGGGTCCGGCGGGAGCCCGGCGCTCCGTGAAAGAGCGGGCAGAGGACACCGTGTACTGAGGCCTGCCGACCGGGGACGGGACAGTTGGCAAGCAGGTGCAGCTCTGCCAGGAAATTGCAAATGAGAGGAAGCAGCGGGCCGTAGGCATTGGGGACCAAGGTGTTTGGTGAGCAGGCCCTGTCCCCCCCTTTGCAGCTGGGCCGGGCCTTGGGGTCCGGGTGGGGGGAGGCTGCAGGTGGTGGGAGCTTTCAGGGCTCAGCAGGCGGGCTGGGGTGCAAGCACGCAGTCCCCCATCACCCCAGCATTGTCCCCTCGAGGTCCGGGCTCCGCCTTGTGCAGGTGAGCAGAGAGTGTGGCCCTGATGGGTGGGGGCAGTTGTGCCCTGGGCACCTCGCCCAGGTGTGTGGGTGGTTCCTGGCCTCCCGGGGTGCGGGGGTGTTTTGTCTGGACCAGCATAGAGGACCCTTCTTGCCCAGGGGTTCAAGTCGGCAGAGATTTGCCCGCCAGCAGCACACATGCCCGCGCACACACACACACACACACACACACACAGGGTGGGGCAAAAGGAGGTTTACTGTTTTGAGCACATGAAACCTGGAGTTTATTCTTGCACTGTTTATTAATTGTATTGTTTGCCAAAACCGGTTTGGCTCAGTGGATAGAGCGTCGGTCTGCGGACTGAAAGGTCCCGGGTTCGATTCCGGTCAAGGGCATGTACATTGGTTGCGGGCACGTCCCAGGTAGGAGTTGTGCAGGAGGCAGCTGGTGGGTGTTTCTCATCAACGTTTCTAGCTCTCTATCTCTCGCCCTTCCTCTCTGTAAAATATCAATAAAATATTTTTTTAAATTGTATTGTTTTCCACATGAACAACTGTAAACCTGCTTTTGCCCCACCCTGTGTACACACACACACACACACACACACACACACACACACACACGAGCCCCGGCTTAGAGATGCCAGGTGTTTTCAAACACTTCAGCTGATCTTTTGGCCGTAATTTTATGCCCTAGGAGGGGTATTTCTTTTCCTTTTTTGTTTGTTAATGTTTTTATTGTTTTTTATTGTTAGAGAGAGAGGAAGGGAGAGGGGTCCGAGAGAAACATCAATGAGAGACAAACATCATCCATTGGCCACCTCCGGCACGCCCCTACTGGGGATGGAGCCCCCAACCCGGGCATGTGCCCTGATCAGGAATCAAAAAGGTGACCTCCTGGTTCGTAGGTCAACGTTCAGCCACTGAGCCACACTGGAGGGTTTTTTTTGTTTGTTTGTTTGTTTTGTTTTTTAAGGCTTCCCAGTTACTTATGCTTCAGTGGAAGTTTTTTACTTTTCTCAGAGTGGCTGAGGGCTTCTGGGGGAGGTGTCTGAGGGCAGAGGGAGTGAAGCCGGACTGGGTTGGGGTCCAGGCCTGCCGGGGAGGTTGCCGGCCTGGAGGAGGAGGGGAAGCTAGCTGTCCGTGGCCTGGAGTTTGGGCCGAGGGGAAGAGCTGCCTGCAGCTCTGCCCTTCCCGACGGACTCGGGGCTGTGGGAGGTCCCAGGTGCTGGGGTGGCTTAGGGCCACCTAGGCCTCCTCCACCAGTGGACTCTGCCCTGGGGGCGTGAGGAAGGAGGGTGGCTGAGCCCCAGCTTGAATGAGCCAGAGGGATGGGGGTAGCCTCTTCTCGGCCCGGCCTTTGGGGTCCCCTTTGCCTGGCTTCCAGAGGTGCCCCGAGGCCTCGCTCCTGGGCCCCCGCCGGGCTGTCTGTCCTGTCCGAGTGTGTGCTCAGGTGGGCGAGGCCAGGCCCCGAGGCCCCCCGCAGCCCTGGCTTCCCGAGGCCCGCCCCTCCCCCGCGCTCCGCACACCTTTGATTGGGAGGCTGCTGGCTGCGCTAGTGCTGAGTTCAGGCCTTCTGCGGAGGTGAAATCTGTCGAGGAGGCACTTTTCCCTGTGATCTCTTCAGGAAGTCACCGCTGCGCTCAGCATGGGGGCGGAGGGGGCGCGGGGGTGGGACAAGCTGGTGCCAAGGCTCTTCCTTTGGGGCAGCGTCCCTGCAGTTCAAGACCTGCCGCGAGGGAGGCCCGGCAGTGGGCATGGCCCCGGGGCCTCCTCGCCTCCGGCCTCCTGGGCCCGGGCTGGGTGGGTGGGGCCTGCGTGAGCCCACTTGTGCCTCCACCTCCCCAGCCTGCACTTCGCTCCCCGTGAGGGTAAGATGTCCACCCCCCAGGCCGCTCGCCTGGAGCTGTGGCTCCTTCCAGGAGGGAGACTGGTCTGTTGGTCTGTCTAACCCTGCGGCCATTACCTCCCCGAATCTAACCTGGAAAGTGGAGCTCAAAGTGAGGGGGTGGGGGGGCACGGGAGGGGCGGCCAGTCTGGTGGCGGCCGCTGAGCCAGGGGCGCAGGACGAGGCGTGCAGAATTGTTCGGTGGGTGCTGACACTGGCCCGGAGGGGCTGAGCAGGGCCCCCGAATGGCTCGCTGTGGGCACTCTTGTGAAACACCCGGACAGGACAGGGAGGGCAGGGCACGAGCTGCTGCAACCCAAAGCCACAGGATGGTTACTCCACCCGCCACGGGGCGCCCCGCCCCGCCTGCACCTGGAGGGCGGGGTGCTCCCCGAGCTCTGGACCGCCCGCTTAGGGCTCCTCAGGGCCAGGAGCTGAGAGGATCGGGAGCCCCCTCGCCCTCCCCTCCGCCGGGTCCCTCGGGGATGACCCGCTGAGCCTTCGTGTCCCAGCCCGACGTAGGTCAGTGGCTGCAGGAGGCTGGGCCCCGGGCACACAGGTGCAGGGCTCCTGGCTCCGGCCGGACGGCCCTCACGGCCCTCACCTGCTGTCGGCCAGGCCCAGGCGGCCTCCCTGGCCCCAGCAGCTCTCTGCCCTGGCTGCGGCCCCTGGGGCTGCGTTGGCTGGCGGCCTGGGGAGTGCCAGGCGGGGAGGGAGCGAGGGAAGTGCTGAGTCAGCATGACTCGCCAGGAGCCGCCGCTCTGGGGTGCACACGGGTTATTTTTAAAGCTCTGGGCTTCCTCCTAGGCCGGCCCCTGGACCCTCGGGTCTCTCCCCCGGCCCTTTCCTCGCCTCTGCCTCCCTCACTGCCCTTCAGCCCCCCTTCCCCTTGGGCCCTCCTGGCCTCCCCCGGTTTCCTGGGGGCAGGCAGGCGGGGAGCAGCCCCGCTCAGGGCCGAAGGTCGGTCTCGGGGCCGGGTACCGGGGGCCGGGCGGGTGGGGCGAGGATGGGGGTGTCCACGGCCCTGACCTCTGCCCCCTCTCCCGCAGAGTGCCTGCTCGCCGCGCCTCCGGGTTATGACGACCCCCAATAAAGGAAGCAAGGCCTTGAAGGTAAGCGGGCGGGTGGGCGCGCCCCGGGCGGGGGTGGCGCGGGGCCGGGCCGTGACCTGTGCGTGACCTGTGCGTGACCTGTGCGTGACCTGTGCGTGACCTGTGCGTGACCTGCGCGTGACCTGCGCCCAGGTGAAGCGGGAGCCGGGGGAGAATGGCACCAGCCTGACGGACGAGGAGCTGGTGACCATGTCGGTGCGGGAGCTGAACCAGCACCTGCGGGGCCTGTCCAAGGAGGAGATCGTGCAGCTGAAGCAGCGCCGGCGCACGCTCAAGAACCGCGGCTACGCCGCCAGCTGCCGCGTGAAGCGGGTGACGCAGAAGGAGGAGCTGGAGAAGCAGAAGGCGGAGCTGCAGCAGGAGGTGGAGAAGCTGGCCTCGGAGAACGCCAGCATGCGGCTGGAGCTGGACGCGCTGCGCTCCAAGTACGAGGCGCTGCAGACCTTCGCCAGGACCGTGGCCCGCGGGCCCGTGGCGCCCGCGCGGGGCCCCCTGGCCGCCAGCCTGGGGCCCCTGGTCCCCGGCAAAGTGGCCGCCACCAGCGTCATCACAATTGTCAAGTCCAAGACGGACGCCCGGTCGTAGGGGTGCAGGCTGGCCCGGGCGGGGCTGGGGGGGCGCTAGGCACGCAGCGCACGGGCAGCCGGTCCCCGCCCCTCCTCCCGGCCTACCTCCTCCCTCCCCTGCGAAGCACAACCTGCCCCCGGGGCCCCGCTGAGCCCCTCGGTCTCGTCGTCGTCCTGGTCATCGTGTGTTCTGTTCGTTGGGATTGGTCAGTTCAGCGGTGCCGTGGGGTCGCCCCTGCCCCTTTGTACCAAGGCTTTGTACGTGGCTTGGAACCCAGAGGTGGCCCTGTGGGAACAGAGAGAGAGAGAGAGAGAGAGAGCTGTGGGACTTGGCGTCCCCAGGCAGGGAGGGCTCCAGGGCGGGAGGCTGCTCTCGCCCCGAGTGGCCGGGGCCCTGAGGGCTGCAGGCCGTTCCCTCACAGACGACTGGACTCTGCTCCGTGGAGCAGGGTGTCCTGAGGGGCGCCGTGGGCTGTGGGCCAGGGGCCTGGGCACACTCGCCTGACGCCTTGCACTGAACAAGACCAAATCACTGGCCGTGAGCGTGCGTGAGGTGTGTCCGTGTCCCGCGATGGTCCGTGTCGCTGTTTACATGACCTGTCGGTGTGGTTACCCAGCCCTTTATTTAAGAGAGAGAAGTTCCTTTTACGAAGTTATTAAATTATATGTTTAAAAGCTAAAGAAGAAGGGAAAAAAAAGAGCTGCAGAGTATTTATAAAACTGTCTTTTTACAAAAAAAAAAGAAAAGAAAAACAAGCAAGAACCTTGGACCCTATAAATGGAAAAGGGAAGAAAGTATAATAGAAACTTTGCTAGTTTAAAAAAGGAAAAAAAAAAAGCCCTTTCTTGTAAACTTACAGACAAGTCTTTGTGGCTGTTGGAGTTTAGTTTTTATATACAGAGTTATCAGATGTTATTTATAAAACTTAGTTTAAAAAAGAGAAAAGAAAAAAAAAAAAAACCCGAGCCGCGAGCGACCACAGGCGCGTCCCCGACGTCCGTCCGTCCTCTTTGCTGACTTTTGCGATTGTACCGAAAGTGACTTATCCGCCCCCCGCGCCCTCCGCTTCCGGCCGCGCGCCCGGCGCCGTGCCTGGTGAGGTCTCGTGCTGCGTCTGTGCTGGTGCTTCTGGTGACCTTTGACCTGTGGGTGTCGCTTGTGTCTGTTTTCCTGTGTTTGTTTTTGGATTTGGTCGTATTTTGCTCTGGCTTGCTGGGCAGGGGCCTGGGGGGCCAGGGTGCCGGGCTGGGACCCGCTCCAGCAGTTTGGGGGTGTCTGTGCCCAGCAGCCCGGCCTCTCCAGCCTCCCCCCTGCCCCCGGCTTCTGGGAGGTCCCAGCCCTGCTGTCCTCGGCTTCGCATGTGTGTGTCAGGTCCGGGCTGATGCAGCCTCGGGGCAGGTGAGACTGGGAGTTATTCCGGGGGGGGCCCCCCCGCCTCTGGCCCTGGGTGGGAGCTTTGTAGATCAAGGTGTTCCTGTCGGTGCCCACGGGGCCACGGCCACGCTGCTGCCCCCGCCGCCGCCGTCTTCCTCCTGGTGTCCAGCCAGCCGCCTGGGCTGGGGCCGCTCAGGGCCCCTTTTCCAGAGCTGTGTGTGTGCTGCGGGGCGGTGCTTCCTTCCTAGGCAGAACCAGGTGGTTTGGGGGCCCCTGGGTGGCTCCGCCGGCCTGCCTGAGGGCCTGGGGTCTCCACCAGTGTCAGACAAGGGCTAGTCTCCAGGCCAGGGCCTGGCCCTCTCCCTGAACAGGCCGGCAGCTCCGGCCTCGGCCTTCTCCGCCTCCCTTCGGGGTCTGTCTTCCAGGGATCCGACGCTCGGCTGGGAGGTGCTTCTCTCGGGGGCGGAGCCGCCCCGTCCCGGCCACGGGGGGGAGGCAGCCAGTCTCCCGGACTCGGCTTGGAGGGCTCCCTGCCGGCTGCGGGGGGCTGTCTGGTGTCGCCCGAGGCTGGTGCTTCTCTGTGGGCCTCGGCCTGTTCTCGGGGCTGCTGGTTGGCTGCTGCGGGCCCTGAATCCCGAAAGAGCGCAGGGTGCGGCCCGTGGGCAGCGGTTCTCGTCCCAGAGGTGGACCCCCGTGCCTGTGGGATGGGGCAGGGCGTGCCGGAGGCTTCTGCCATCCCGGCGGGCTGCTCCCCGTCCCGGTGGCTCCGCAGTCCCGGCTGTGCCGGCTCAGCCTGCCCTGGAGATGCTGACTGTTGACCCAGGCCGCTTGGTGGCCTCCTCTCCAGGCTGGCTCTGTCTGGTAGGGTCCAGGCGACAGGTGGCATCGCATCCTAACAGTCCCTAGAGCAGGGGTGGGCAAACTTTTTGACTCGAGGGCCACAGTGGGTTCTTAAACTGGACCGGAGGGCCAGAACAAAAGCAACCTGACCATGCTGGCACTCTCATCTTGGGCTGCTGGTGAAGGAGCGGAGGGGAGAGCAAGAGAACCCTCCGCTCTTTCGGCTCCGAGGGCCGGATAGAACAGCCGAGGGCCGTAGTTTGCCCACGGCTGCCCTAGAGAGAGGTCCTGCCCGCCCCGGGGTGGGAGGGACGGCATCCGTGTGATGGACAGCTCCCACTCTGTCCTGGTGGGGAGCCAGTGTCTGTCTCTGCGCCCCTCTGCCCGGCTGCGGACTGGGGGCGGAGGGCAGAGGCGGGTGAGGCAGGTGAGGGAGGCGTGGAGAGTGGGTGGCGCTGAGCAGAAATGGCAGGTCCTGGGTTTGATTTGCAGAAGCTTCTGGAGTCGGTGAGGCCATGTCCCTGGCAGGGTTTTGGGTTTGAAGCAGCGGCCCCTCGGAGCTGGGGGAGCATCCAGTTCTCGCCACGCCAGCCCTGCGGGGCCCCCCACCCTCCTCTTCCCCGGAGGTTCTGTGTCCACCTGTGACTGGTGTGTGTCTGATCCGTGTTACTTAGTTCTTCCCCCGTGAGTGTGCTGTGTTCCCTCTCCCTCCGCTTTTCTGACACAGTGAATCGAGGGCTTTGGCCGGAGCCAAGAATCCCCCTCGTGTCCACTAAGTGACCATGCTGTGCCCCTCCCTCCCCCGACTCCGCCGCACCCCGACATGGACGCTCAGATTTCAGAGCAGAACCATGGGCCGGGGTCAGCTCCCGCCCAGGCCTGGCACTGCCCTTTGTACAGGTGGGAAGACACGGCTGCTCCGCGTGGCAGCTACGAGGTGTGCTGGTTCCCGACGGGGCGGTGGCCAGCCCACAGCTCAGGCTGCTGGAGCTCCAGGACGGGTGGTCAAACCCATCTGGCCTCGGCGGCCTCCAGCTCGAGGCGGCTTGTCGGTCAGAGCTCCCCTCAGCGGGGCCGCCTGAACCACAGCCTCCAGCACCATTTCCGCCCCAGGATCTTGTAAGTTACTTTTTTGGGCTGTGGTTTAGTGAAAGGAACGAACACATTAACGATTTTTTTCCCCTCAGAAGCCACGGAATAATTCTTTTTGGCGCGTTTTTGCCTTCCTGTTGGCTGTCTGGTTTGGGAACAGATGGGGAGGCGGGTGTGCCCGCGGGACAGAGGGCCTGGCCCGCGTCCTGGGCATGTGCTGTCCCTGCCGGCCCGGGCACACTGCGGCACCCGCCCCGGAGCAGCAGCCTTGGTACGGGGGTGCCCCCGTGAGCTGAGCAGCCCTGCCAGCAGCCCCCCCCCCCCCTGCGAGCCCCGGAAGCCTTTAACCAAACGGAGCGGGTGCAGAGCCTCCCCCTGGATCTTAGGGCCGCAGGACAAGGGCTGCCCGGTGGGCCCCGCTCTCCCTCGACCACACCTGCCCGCCCCGCGGAGGCCGCCGCCGAGGTGGGGTGCGGTGGGGTGCGGTGGGGCCCCGCCCCGCAGTATTTATTGCTAAGTTATTGTCCGGGGGCGGCGCGGCCGGGCCCAGGTATTTATTGCTGTACATAGTGTATGTTTGTGATATATAAGGTTTTCTTTATTTTGTATATGACCAATAAACGCCTTTTAAAAAGATTGGCAGGTGCTTCCTTGGGGGCTGCGGGCGGGGCGGGGCCGGGGCCGGGAGGGGGGCCTCGCGCGCATGCGCCGGCGCAGGGCCTGCCGGGAGGCGGAAGCGGAAGCGCGCGTCCCGGAGCGATGGCAGCCGGGGGCCCGAGCCGCTCGGAGCGCAAAGCAGCGGAGCGGGTGCGGCGGCTGCGGGAGGAGCAGCAGCGGGAGCGCCTCCGCCAGGTACGCGCCGCCCGCCCCGCGCCGCGACCCGCGCCCTGACCGCCCGCCCCGCGCCCCGCCGCCCTGACCGCCGCCCGCGCCCTGACCGCCCGCCCCGCGCCCCGCCGCCCTGACCGCCGCCCGCGCCCTGACCGCCCGCCCCGCGCCCCGCAGGTGTCGCGCATCCTGAGGAAGGCGGCGGCCGAGCGCAGCGCGGAGGAGGGCCGGCTGCTGGCCGAGAGCGAGGACCTGGTGGCCGAGCTGCAGGGCCGGAGCCGGCGGCGCGAAGGCCTGAAGCGGCGGCTGGAGGAGGCGAGTCCCGCGGCGCCCTGGCCCGGCTCCTCGGGGGACGGGGCGGCGGGCGGCGGGCGGGGCTGACGACCTGCCCGGGTCCCGGCAGGTGTGCGACGACCCCGAGGAGCTGCGGCGGAAGGTGCGGGAGCTGGCCGGCGCCGTGCGCAGCGCCCAGCACCTGGTCGTCTACACCGGCGCGGGCATCAGCACGGTAGGCGCGCGAGGCGGGCGCCGCGCACCCGGTCGGCCCCGGGCCCGGAGCAGCTCGCGCGGCCGGGACGGGCGGTCCGGGGCGCCCTCTTTTGGGGCGTCTGATCCACGGACCGACTACAGGACTCCGGTTCGCTAAAAATTCCCTTTAAAAGCGGCTCTGAGGTCCTTTTGTCTTAGAGAAGCTCGAAATGGCCGCATTTGGAACTTCGCTCGTAGGTGAACGAGTTTGCAGGCCTGAAGCCTGTGTTATGCCCCGTTAGAGACAAGGAAGGGACGTGAAAGCGGACATAGCAGCCTTAGCACCGGCAGGCACCTCCTCGCTTGAAGGTGAGGAGGCCAGTGTGCTGTCCCGAGGTCCCGGGGGCAGTGCTGAGCCCGCTTCTGTGGCCTGGCACCCCAATCGCCTTTTCTCTTTTGTCTGAGTGTCAGGGAGGCGAGTGCAAAGTAAGGCAGTGCGAACTGGGGTGCACCAGGTGAGGCCGGTGGGTTTTGAGAAGTTCTGTGGGGAAGCTGCCCTGGGCTGGGGAATGGGCATGACTAGCTTTGACAGGGGTGGGGGGTGGCCCATGTTCGTCTAACTGATGGGGGCGGGGCGTGCGACCTACGTGGAGGCCCAGCAGAGGGCACACCAAGGCTTTCCAACCGGGAGAAAACCGGTACACGACATCATAAGGCACAGAAGCCAGTGCCTGCCCGTGAAGCCGGCCGGGGGAGGCCCCTAGACGTCCGGCGCACCCTGCCCGGTGCAGGAGGTGGCCCCGGGCCCCAGCCTTGAGGGATGGGTGAGGTTTTATGGGTGAAGAGGCGAGGCGCACTTCCAGCAGGGATGCGTGCCGGAGCCTGATCAGTCGTGTGTGTGTGTGTGTGTGTGTCCCAGCGTGGCGCACAGTGTGGCTGCAGAGCCAGGCTGGAGGACCGGGCCCAGCAGAGGGAAGGAAGCACAGGAGGTCCCCTGCACCTGGGCTCTGGCGGGCAGACTAGGGCCCCCTGTGGGATGAGTGCTGGGCCGGCCTGGACCGCGATGGGAGAGACACTTGCTTCCTGCTCCTGGGGCCGTCGGTGCCTGCAGGGGTGCCTGCAGGGGTGCCTGCTCACGGGCTCGTCCTCTTCATGACACGCAGGCAGCCTCCATCCCAGACTACCGGGGTCCGAACGGAGTGTGGACGCTGCTTCAGAAAGGGAGGCGCGTGAGGTAAGCGGCCCGCACAGCCTTCCCCGCGCGGAGCAGGGGCGGCGGGAGCCTCACGCCCGCTTCCCTCTCGCCTGGCAGCGCCGCCGACCTGAGTGAGGCGGAGCCGACCCTCACCCACATGAGCATCGCCCGCTTACATGAGCAGAAGCTGGTAAGAGCCCCGCGTGGCTGGCTGTGTACCTGCCGCGCCCACGGCGTGGGTCCTGGGCGCCACCTGCCTGTTGGCCGGTGGGCGCCGTGAGGAGCCCACCAAGTGGCGTGGCCTCCTGGCTTAGCGCCTCCTGGCTTAGCGCGCTCAGCCTCCCGGCTTCCTCTGCAAGGGAAGGGGGTGCGGACGTTGACCTCCAGGCTGTCCCAGTGCCTCAGCTGTTTGGGGTGGGCCAGCTGCTTCTCGGAGGCCCGTGCAGGTCGGAGCGGCGCCTGGTCTGGGGGCTCTGGGCGGCCGGACAGGATGGCTGTCCCCGCAGGTGCAGCACGTGGTGTCGCAGAACTGTGACGGGCTGCACCTGCGGAGCGGGCTGCCGCGCGCGGCCATCTCCGAGCTCCACGGCAACATGTACATCGAGGTGAGCCGCCCCGCGGGCCGGCGTGGGGGTTGGGGGGGGGGGGCAGCGCCCCCACTCACCACGCCCTCCCTCCTCAGGTCTGCACGGCCTGCACGCCCAACCGGGAGTACGTGCGGGTGTTCGACGTGACGGAGCGCACCGCCCTGCACCGGCACCAGACGGGCCGGGCCTGCCACAAGTGCGGGGCGCCGCTGCGCGACACCATCGTGCACTTCGGGGAGAGGGGGACCCTGGGGCAGCCTCTGAACTGGGAGGCGGCCACCCAGGCTGCCAGCAAAGCGGACACGATCCTGTGTTTGGGCTCCAGCTTAAAGGTACGCGGACGGGGGCTTGGGGGGGCTGCAGGGAGTGGACCTGCTGGCAGCTCCCTGTAGCCTTGCTCCCCGCGTGTGTGGTCTGTCTGTCCGTCCGTCTCCCCGCAGGTGCTGAAGAAGTACCCACGCCTCTGGTGCATGACCAAGCCCCCCAGCCGGCGGCCCAAGCTCTACATTGTGAACCTGCAGGTACCGTGCTGCCCGGGGCGCCCCCACCCTGCATCGTGCACCCTGGGGGGCTTGCCGAGGACCCAGCCGTGGGGCATTGGGGAACGGAGCTGCTGGCCTCACTGCCCTCCCTGTCGGTCCCCAGTGGACCCCGAAGGATGACGGGGCCGCCCTGAAGCTTCACGGGAAGTGCGATGACGTGATGCGGCTCCTCATGGCCGAGCTGGGCCTGGAGATCCCCCCCTACAGCAGGTGAGGTGGGGTGTGCGCGACGCCCCCTCCTGCACGCGTGGACGGGACCTCTGTCCTCTCCCGAGCCGAGCGTGGAGGACGTCTGAGCGAGGCGTGACTGCCGTGTGGTGGCTCTGCGGGGGCCAGTCCCGGTTTCTGGCTGCGGGGACTCCCGTGGGGAGAGGGCGTAGGCCGGGTGTGTCTGGACGCTCCCCTCGACCGCAGGCCCAGAGGGGAGGCCCCGGAAGGGACATGCTCTCGGCAAGCCCAGCCACAGGCTCGGTGCCCTCGGTGTGGGGAGCTGGCAGACCTGGGGAAGCGTAAAGAAACTGTTCCTAATACAGGACATGTGATGATTTAGACGTGGTGTATGTGTTGAGTAAAAAGTTTACACTTTCTCTCTCTGTGAATTTCCAGGGTCTTATAGGGGAAATCAGTAACTTCTTTTAATCAAAGGGTTCAAGAATTAAGGATCCCTCACCTTCTGGGCCTGGCAATTCTTGTATGTTATGTGTGTGGTGTTCTGTAATGTGGGCCTATCGTGTACTGTACTTTTTTTTTTTTTACATTAACTTAGCTCATTTTCCTTATCAGTGCTTATCTGTATCTTACGTTATAATATGTGGTTCTACATCTCAGACACATGACCTCACCGGGGAGCCCTAGGCCACACCTCCCTAGTCAGCTGGCCTTCCCACTGTCGGTCTGGGAAGGGGAGAGGGTCTGGTCCCCCGCCCCCTGGCTTTCGAGTGAGAGGTGGGGCCCAGAGCTGCCAGTGGCTCGTCCCTGCTGGGACTCCTGCCTCCACCTGTGAGCCTGCCGCAGGGGGCGCTCTGCGGAGGCGGGGCTCGGCTGGGCGCGGCCCCTCTAGCTCAGGAACAGTGGGGCCACCTCCACGCAAAGCCAGCCGCAGCTCAGACGGGGCGGGCGCAGGGTCACCTCAGTCAGCATTCCTGTCCCGGGGCAGGTTGTGACCGGGCGGCTGCCGGTCACACCGGACCCAGCTCTCCCCTTTTCGGCAGGTGGCAGGACCCCATCTTCTCCCTGGCGACTCCCCTGCGGGCTGGTGAGGAGGGCAGCCACAGCCGGAAGTCCCTGCGCCGGAGCCCGGAGGAGCCGGAGCCCGGAGACCAGGGCGCTCCCCTCAGCTCGGCCGCCGTCCCAGGCGGCTGGTTTGGCAGGGGCTGCGCCAAAGGCACCAAGAGGAGGAGAGTGACATAACCCGGTGCTCGACTGGGAACAGCAACCGGCACTTTGCAGATGGCTGGAACCCGGGTCCCAGGCCGCTGGCACCCAGAAGGCCGGGACTGCCCAGGGAGAACGCTCGGGGGTGGGGGACATGGTCAGGGTGACGTGCTTAGCCGTTTCTCTCGGTGGGGAGCCCACTGCCCTGCTGTGCTTGTCCCGCCCCCCGCCGGTGGGCCTGGGTGCTGACGAGTGGCCCATCCCGTCTGACCTGGAGGCGGCAGCCAGGCCTTCCTGTGAGGACAGAGCTCGGGCTACATCGCACCTGGCCAGCCGAGGGGGGCACTCGCTGCCTTGCCTCCTCCTCCAGGCCAGTCTCAGGGGCCTCCACCCTCTTTCTACTTCTCACTAAAAATGCTGACTTTATAGTAAACCTTTTTCTGTATTGCAGCCGAGGGCTGGCTTTGAACCTTAGCTCTCAGCAGACCGCTTTGTTGCTAATAAACGTCTCTGCACCGTCTTCCCAGCGCCGCTGCATCACTGCCCTTGCGCCGCGGTGGGGCCGGGCCCCGCGGGGCTCCTCGGCGCGGCGGGAGGCACTCCGGGTGGTTCCGCCCGGCGCCCCGAGCCCGGTGCGATCCCGGACAGCGCGCGTACGCCATTGGCTGCGGGACGAGGGTGGGCGTGGCCACGCCCTGGCGGCACAGACCATTGGCCGCGAGCGGAGGGGCTGGGCTCGGTTAATCGAAGGCCGCTCGTGCTCGCCATTGGCCGCGTGAGACGGGAGGGGGCGGGGCCCGGGGGCGGGGCGGCGCTCCCCATTGGTCACCCGCGGCGGGTGAGTCCCGTGTGACGGCGCGTGCGCGGGGCGGGGCGGCGGCGGCCGCTCGGAGTTTGGGGTCCGTCCGCGCCGCGCCGCCGCCGGGGACATGATCCGAAACGGGCACGGGCTGGCGGGCGGCGCGGAGCAGCCGGGCCCGGGGGGCCGGCCCGCCGTGCGGGTGTGGTGTGACGGCTGGTGAGCGCGGCGGGCGTTGGCGGCGGGGCGGCGGGCGGGGCCGCTGCGCTGTGGCCCGAGGCGCGTCCGAGCCGCGTTCGCCCGGGCCTCGGGCGGCCTTCGGCGGCGGGGAGGCCGGCGGGGAGGGCTCGGCGGGCGGCGGGCTCCCGGACGGAGGCCGCCGGGACCCGGGCCGCCCCGCACGGCCGCGGCGGGGGCGGTCCGGGCCGGGACCGGCTCCCAGAGAAGCGCCTTCCCGAGGGCAGGGGCTGCGTCCCCGCGATCGGCCGCGGCTGCGCCCGGACCCGGCCCGCCCGGCCCAGGAGGGGCCGCCGTGGCGCAGGCCGCGCGCTTCCGCCCTGGCGGCTTTAATCGGATCAGGGCCGCCTTCCCGGGGTCTGTGTCAGGCTCCGGAGGTGCCCAGCGCAGGACCAGAGAGGGTCGCCGGGTGCGGGGAATAGTGGGACCCAGGACCCCGCGGCCCCGCCCCCTGCAGCCCGTGGCTCCCCTGGCGAGCC
Organism: Vespertilio murinus; assembly: GCA_963924515.1. NCBI lineage: Eukaryota > Metazoa > Chordata > Mammalia > Chiroptera > Vespertilionidae > Vespertilio > Vespertilio murinus. Next base: position 583,999 of record OZ004718.1, read on the forward strand.
ACACCGCGGAGCGGGGATGTTGGGGCTCCGAGGGTAGCTCGCCACCCACGAAGCTTCCTCAAACCTCCGCTGGTGGAAGCAGAGGGGAAACACCCCCCTGGCGGCAGAGCACCTGAACCCGAGTCACCTTGGGGCCAGGAAGTGTGGCTGCGTGTCTGTGGACTCTGACCTTGGCCCGGGCCGGGCCAGGTGCTCGCCCCAGCAGGTCACAGCCACAGGGCTGCAGTGACAGGACCCCGCTGGGACCCAGGGCCGCCTGCACTCCCTGCACCCCGCCCGGCCTGTCCAGTGGGCACGGGGTCCCGGCCCCAGTGCCCTGGGTTTGGACTGCCCTCTTCCCTTACCCCGGGGCCAGAGCCCTGTGACCCCCAGGCCGGTGTGGTGAGAGGGGGGTGACAGGTGGCGCCGATGGAGGCAGGGACTGCTCGGAGGCTGGGACCTCTGAGGGTGCCGCCGGGCAGTGTGGCCTCCCCAGCACACGGGGCCGGTGGGACCCGGCCCGACAGCGGCTGCTGTCTGTGGCCTCAGCCGCGGGCACTCTTAGCCGGGCCGGATCTGAGGCTGAAAGCTCTCGAACCAGGTGGCGGCTGGCCTCCCCGCGTTCCTGGGGGCTCACAGGTTTCCAGAGCCGGCGGCTGCCCTGTTCACCGGTCAGACCTTGCTTCCTGTTGGCCCCACAGGCTGGCCACCTGTCAGGGTGGCAGGGAGGTTAGCTCGCCTCTCATTCTACAGCTTGAAGGGCCACCCATGTGCTGTGAATGTGGGAGGGGCAGGAGCTGGGCACTGCCCCCCAGTCGTGTGCTGTCGGTCCTCAGGGCCTGCAGGTCTGGCCCTGGACCCGGGCCCGGGCCGTGAGGAGCCTCCCAGCTGAGCCTCCGCCGGACCCTGGGAGCAGCTCCCGGGGCGGCTTCTCAGAGGGGCAGCCTGTGCCGTCACCGCCTGACTGCCCGCCCTCTCCGCAGCTACGACATGGTGCACTACGGCCACTCGAACCAGCTGCGCCAGGCACGGGCCATGGGGGACCACCTCATTGTGGGCGTGCACACCGATGGTGAGCGGGGCTGCGCCCACCTCCACCCATGCCCCGGGGTGCCCCCTCGTCAGGGGCCCCCCACCCCCGGATCCTGGGGGGGCCGGGCCACATGAGGGGTGTGGCCCAGGAGGACGGTAGGCCGCTTGGGGGTGGGTGGTGGCCTCCGTGTCACCGCCTGCCTCCCCTGCTCTGGCCCTAGAGGAGATCTCCAAGCACAAGGGGCCCCCCGTGTTCACGCAGGAGGAGAGGTACAAGATGGTGCAGGCCATCAAGTGGGTGGACGAGGTGGTGCCGGCGGCCCCCTACGTCACCACGCTGGAGACGCTGGACAAGTACCGCTGCGACTTCTGCGTCCACGGCAGTGAGTGGGCAGGCGGGGGGTAGGCCGTGCGGGGCCTCCGTCAGCTCTGAGCAGCCTGAGCCCCGGGGCCTCCCCAGAAATGAGCCCAGGCCGCGGGCAGTGTGGGGCGGGGCGCCCTGAAGGCCTTGGGGCTCTGGGGTAACAGTCCTGTCCGTGTGCCTGTCACCTCTTAGATGACATTACCCTAACTGTCGATGGCCGGGACACCTACGAGGAAGTGAAGCAGGCGGGGAGGTACAGGTGAGCCCCCGGCCCCTTTCCGGTGGCGGGATGTGCGGCCACGGCCCGAGTCTCCGGGCGTGACGGGACGGGTGCTGCACTGCAGAGCGGCCCAGTCCTCTCACACCCAGAGCCTCAAGGAAACGCTGTCCCACGGCGCCCCCAGGAGGCGGTGACCCAGAGCTCCGCCCCCACCTCTGCTGTCACTCTGTCCCCAGAGAGTGCAAGCGCACCCAGGGCGTGTCCACCACCGACCTCGTGGGCCGCATGCTGCTGATGACCAAGGCCCATCACAGCAACCAGGTGAGGCTGGGTGGGTGGGGAGCCACCTCCGAGGTCCCCTCACCATTCCCTGGCTCGGGGAGGCGCACCGCCTGCCTGTCCACAGCTCCAGGTGGTGGCTTCAGGGTCCTGGGCGTGGCCTCACCTGGAGGGGCCGGCCCAACCCTCCCCTTTCCTGCAGGAGATGTCCTCAGAGTACCGGGCGTACGCAGACAGCTTCGGCAAGGTGAGTGCTGCCGCAGCCACGCCACCACCAGCTCCCTGCCCCGGGCGCTGACCAGGTACCGACCAGCACCGCCTGGAGGAGGAGCAAGAGGCCCGGGCAGGCCTCTAACCAGGCGGCCTGGCCTCTCTCCCTTTCTAGCCCCCTCACCTGACACCTGCCAGGGAGATGCTTTTCTCAGAAGGCTCCTCCCAGGTGACCAGCGGTGGCCTCAGGGTGCGGGGTCCATGGCCTCCCTCCTAGACCTAGGTGGTGGCGGCTGCAATGCCCTCTGTGGCCACGGGGCGGAGCCACAGTCCCACCAACCACAGGGCCCCTGCCCAGCCCAGATGTGCCCAGGCACTGGCCAGCCCTCGGGGCCCAGCCTGAGACACCGGAGCCGTGAGCACTGGCGGCTGGGCCGGGGTCAGTCCTGACACGGAGCCCCCACTGCGGCCTCCATCCCACCCGGTGCCTCCCTAGGCTCGGCGGAGGGGACAGGCGGGGGACGTGCGAGGCCGCTGTGGCTGACCACGCCTCCTCGGCTTGTAGTGCCCCGGGGGGCGGAACCCCTGGACCGGGGTTTCCCAGTTCCTGCAGACGTCCCGGAAGATCATCCAGTTCGCCTCGGGGAAGGAGCCCCAGCCGGGGGAGACCATCATCTACGTGGCGGGCGCCTTCGACCTGTTCCGTATCCGCCTCCCGCCTGCCTGCCCCGGGGGTGGCTCGGGGCACTGGGGGGGTGGGGGGGCGGCGGCCTTGCCTCCTCTTGTTCCTGAACGCGGCACAGACATCGGGCACGTGGACTTCCTGGCCAAGGTGCACGGCCTGGCCGAGAGGCCCTACGTCATCGCCGGCCTGCACTTCGACCAGGTCAGCCCGGAGCGGTCCAGGGACCCCTGAGGGGGGTCAGTGGCCCATGGGGAGCGAGGCCCTGGCTGCTGATGGAGGCAGAGGAGACCAGCTGAGCTGGGCCTCAGGGGGGTGGTCCCACCGGGGTCGCCGGCAGGGGGCCTGCTGACCGCCCCTCTGGCCGCAGGAGGTTAACCACTACAAGGGCAAGAACTACCCCATCATGAACCTGCACGAGCGGACCCTGAGCGTGCTGGCGTGCCGGGTGAGCGGGCGGGCGGGGCGGGGAGGGGCCGCGGCCTGTGTCCACGCCGGCTGCCTCGGCCAGCCTGGGGTCCTCGCTGACAGCTGTGCGTCCCCACAGTACGTGTCGGAGGTGGTGATCGGGGCCCCCTACGCCGTCACCGCAGAGCTCCTGGACCACTTCAAGGTGCGGCTCCCAGTGGCGGGTCTGAGGAGGGCTGGCGGGGCGGGGGCAGGAGCTGGGCAGTGGGCAGGTGGTCCCGGGAGGGCTCCCTGACCCGGCCCCTCTGCAGGTGGACCTGGTGTGTCACGGGAAGACGGAAATCATGCCTGACAAGGACGGCTCCGACCCGTACCAGGTGGGCGTGCTTGGGGCTCGTGGGACCCCTGCTCCCCCATGCCTCACAGGAGCAATGTCCCCACCCACCCCGGGGCCCAGAGGAGGCCCTCACCCCCCCCCCCTCCCCGCCCTTCAGGAGCCCAAGAAAAGGGGCATCTTCCGTCAGATCGACAGCGGGAGCAACCTCACCACGGACCTCATTGTCCAGCGCATCATCAAGAACAGGTGAGGCCCTGGGCGGGGGGAGGGGGCCCGGAGCCGGGGCCGCACACACTCACCCCCTTACCCCCCGCCCAGGCTGGAGTATGAGGCTCGGAACCAGAAGAAAGAGGCCAAGGAGCTGGCCTTCCTGGAGGCCATGAAGCAGCAGGAGCCGCCCAAAAGTGGCCTTGACGCCTTCTGAGGGAGGACGTCCCCAGGAGCCTGGCCAGCCCCCGCCCTGCTTCCTGCCTCCACGCAGGCTCTCGTGTTCTCAGCTGCAGCCCCAGACCAGGGGCCCCGGAGGGCGGTGAGGACGTCCTGCCTCCCCTCCCCGGTCGGCACCTCCCTCGGGCTGCAGAGGGCCAGCGCCCGCGAGCCTGGGGAGGCCAGCTTCCCTCCGCCCAGGAGGCTGCAGACCCAGCCGTGCGTCCTGGCGCCCAGCTCGGCGAGAGTCCACTTCAGGGACAAGGACCCGAGGGGCCGCACCTGTCTGGGTGCAGGCCCGGCCGCCTTCTGCACGGCGCCTCCGCCCTGCGCTGTCCCTGGTGTCCTGAGCGGCTCCTGGACCCGCCCTGCTCCCCCAGCCTCTTCTCCACTCTGCCTGACTGGCTGGCGTGCAACCCAATAAACCTGGTGGGCGGTGCTCTGTGTCACTGGCCGCCTGCCCCACCCCGCCCAGAGGGCGGGCAGCGGGCAGCGAGGGCCCCCTCGGAGGCAGGCAGTGCCGAGCAGGAGGGAGGCGGGGAGCCAGCAGGTTCCCTCGGGCCCAGAGTCGGTCTCCGGGACGGTGAGGGGCCAAGTCCAGACTCCACAGGACCACGTGCAGGAAGGACTGGGCCAGACCTTCAGGGTCTGCCCACAGGAGCCGCCGTGGCTGCAGGTGCCAACCGGTCACCTCGCTGGCGGGCAGCAGTGGGTCGGCTGGTCTGTCCACAGAGGAGTGTGAAGGCATTCCCTCCAGAACGCTCCGCCCCTCAGCTTCCGGGAGCCAACGCCAGCAGGAGGGCGGCCTGTCAGATTTTATTCTCATTTTAAAAAACTCCTAACCTGAGGGCATGTTTCTATTGATTTTTAAAGAGGGAGGACAGAAAAAACATCAACCCATGCCTCCCACCCCCACCCCAGCGGGGGATCAACCAGCAACCCTTGGTGTGGGGAGCTTCCCTCCAACCGGCTCCACCCACTGCCCCCCCTCCCCAAGTTGGGGCCCGCCCTCATCTCCACCCTATCTGGGTTCCCCAACTTCAAGAGCCCCATGAAGCCAGATTTCCCACAGTCCTTTGGGCTGCAGGGAGACGGGGGCGTGGCCAGGGCTCCTGGGGCCCAGTGGGGTGCAGAGCCTGGGGGCCCGGAAGGTCCAAGTGCCACAGGAACCCGAATCCCACCCACGCCTCCCTGAGGCCCAGCTCAGTCAGAGGGGCGCGGGCCGGAATCACCCCGCTGGATCGCTCCGGCCCGCCCTGCCCTTAACTGCCCTTATCGGGGTTCGCAGCCTGCTGTCCCCCAGGGCTGGCCGCCCTCCCGGGGCCCTGCGCCGATTCACTGCCCGGTGCACCTCGGGTATCGGGGCTCCAAGGCCCTGACCGCAGAGGCTGCCCCTGAAGGGAGCTTTGCCTGCAGAGACCCAGGACTCCAGGCAGGAGGCTCGGCTATGGGGGACCTGGAGCTGCTGAGGGGTCTCCCAAGGGCGGGGCTGAGGTGTGACGCGAGCAGTGGGGGCCCCAAGGCGCAGTGAGGCCGGGGCATTGCAGCGGGAGCGGTCCGGCTTAGGGCTGACCACGGCCCGGGCCCGCACCCCCCCCACACACACACTCACTCACACACACACACACATTCACACACACACACACTCACGTGGGAGCGGGCTGGGCTGTCATTTAACCGTTTGCTGCGGGGGTGTGGCGGTCCGGGCCGAGGACGACGGGGACTCGCTCGCAGCTCCGCAGGTTTGGGGTGACGCCCTGCTCCCACCGCCCCCGCCCCCCAGCCCCCAGCGCAGGCGCTGCCGGCCCAAGCCCCTCCGCGCCCCCCTCCACCGCCCGCGCCCCCAAGGCCGACGCCCCCCGGCTCCCGGGGCTCCGCAGCCCGGAGCGCAGCTCTGGGAAGGGCCCGGCCCTTGGGTCCCGCGCCCACCGGGGGCCCGGAGCGCAGCGCTTAAGGGGAGCCCCGGAGCCCGGCCAGCAGCCCCGCGGCGTGGCCCACGAGGAGGAGCCGGGCCGCCGCCGGCGTGTACCACGGGCCGGGCCACCGGACGGTGCAGGGCGTCGGGCTGGAGCCGCAGCAGCGCCTTATACCCGTGCGGGGCGGGGGCGGCGCACCTGTCCTGACTCCAGACCCAAGCACGCTGCAGGGAGCCCCAGCAGAGGTGCCCAGAGCCCAGGCCAGAGGCAGTGCCCGCGGGAGGTGGGGACCAGGCCTGAGGGGCACCAGGCGGGGTGCAGGCTCTGGCCCGACAGGTGACATTGGCCTTGAGGCTGCCAGGAGCCCCTCCCCCCACGCCCACTCCTGGTCACAAGTGTCTCCCCTCCATGTCCCGGGACAGCAGCCATTGCCAAGGCCCCGCAGGGGGCCGACATCCCAGGGCCTCCTTTCCTGTGGGCACCTGGATGGGGCAGGAAGTGGGTGCCACACGGTGACAGGAGGCCCCTCGGAATGAGGACAGGCCACGGCAACCAGCCCACGAGGCAGAGGAGTTACCGCAGGGGCCCAGGCAGCAGGATGGGAGGAGTCCCTGTCAAAGGCTCCCACAGCCCCTGGGAACCCGGGTCCCACCCAGAAGCCACTGCCCCCGGAAGCCGCCCCCACAGGAGCCGGAGGTGACACCTGAGGGCACAGCCTGCCATCGGACGCGTCCCGGGGCTGGAGGCAGCCTGAGGAGGCGGGGACGGGATGGAGACGGACCGCCAGCACCGGCATTGCCCCCCCACCCCCCGTAACAGCCTCAGCACCTGCCTGGGGACCCCTGGCAGAGGGGTGGTGGCAGTGGCTGCAACCGCCCAGCCAGGGCCCCCAAACCAGCTGGCTTGTCAGTGAGAAGCTGCCTGAGCCACAGGCCCCTGCCCCACGGCTCCTTCGCCTCCCCCTGGGCAAGAACAGACCCCAGGCCCCCTCCTGCCCCCTCTTCCGGCTGATGCAGTGCTCCCCTGCCCCCGGGGAGTGACTCAGGGCCCAGCAGCAGCCAGAGATGTTTATTCATGAGCGTTTTCATATCCACCCGCTCGGAACACAGGCAGCAGAGGCCTCCAGCACACTCGGCAGTTTAATCAGTTTGCTCATCGGATAAGTGTCCACATCGGCTGGGGAGGCACCAGGCGTCCTGGGTCCGGGGGCGGGGGCTGGGGCGGCCCCTCCAGTGGGCGGCGCTCACTCCTTGAACTTCCACTCCTGACGGCACATGGGGCAGTGCTGCTGCACCTGCTGTGCGTTGAGCCACTTGAGGATGCAGTGCATGTGGAAGCAGTGGGAGCACTGGCCCCACACCAGCGGGCAGTCGTCACCCGGCACCTTGCCTGCAGGGACAGAAGAGCGGTCACACAGGGTGCGCAGTGAGCCGGGACCGAGCTGGGACCCCAGGGTGTTAGGTGTGGGTGCCCAGGGCCTCTCCGAGAAGACAACTGCAGGAGTCACCCTGATTCTGTGAGCCCCACCCAGGGAGAGCAGCTGGGGGCAGGCATCAGTGGCAGGAGGAGCCCTGGCCGGGCCCTCAGCCTCCCCGCCGGCCTATCCACGGGCACAGCAGCGCAGCCACCGACCAGCGAAGCCGACGCTGCGGCAGGAGCTAGTCCTCTTTATTTAGGAAGAAATAGCCATTTTTTACTGACTTCAGAGAGGGAGGGAGATAGAAACATCAATGAGACAGAGTCACTGACAGGCTGCCTCCTGCACGTCCCACGCTGGGGCAGGAGCCCACAACCTGGGCCCTGACCTCCTGGTTCATAGGTGCTGGGTCTTGGACCTGGTGCTGATAGGTCTGACAGCAGCGGCTGCTTGTTTGAGAGATTTCTTTGCGAGATTTCAGCAAAGTCTGAAGCCTGAGCCAGAACATGCCATTCTTTTGGAAAAGCAGCTTGGGTGAGGCTGCATATGGGATGGGTTGGGGTCTCAGGGAATCCCCAAGGCAGAGCAAATAGTGTGTGAGGTTCAGTCACTGAGCCACGCCGGCCAGGAAATATATTTCCTCTAACAAAAATGCCACTCGCTTTCTGAGGCTTTTATGACACAACCAGAAAACTATACACTTAGAAAACACAAAATTATACGCCTCCCTCTCCTGCCTGTGCCAGGAGCCCACACCATGGGACACCCCCACACCCAGGGCTTTTCCGACCTCAGCAAACCTCCGCCGGAATCACACACAGGAGGGGAGCGGGAGCAGCCAGCTCACTGCTGGGGTCCCAGGAGCCCACCGACAGAGGCACCCTCCCGCCCGGGTCAGGGCAGCCTCTCCGGGCCTGCCAGCGTCCCATGGCAACCTCCTCAGTTAGAACTCGATCACCGGACTCTCACTCCGGAGCCTGCTGGCCGCGGAGTGGATTACAGCCTCAGGTGCTCTGGGTTTCCCCAAGGACTCCCACTTGCGAGAGAGAAACCCAGTGCTCTTCGTCTGTACAGGAAGCACCTGAGACGCCGTGCACAGCCCGGCTGGCTCCCTCAGCAACCACCAGCAGTCCGAAGGTCAGACTAACCCTTCCCTGTCCGCACACGAAGACACCCAGCCCCGGGCAGTGGGATGGTGCCCTGTGCCATCTTGAACACAGCACCCACTCACCAACCTCACCCCAGGGCAGTGCCACCAGAGACTTTTGAAGACTTCTTTTCAGAAGGTACAATCTGTTGCTTAGAAAGTTGCAAGAATGGCCAAACCGGTGTGGCTCAGTGGATAGTGTCGGCCTGCAGACTGAAGGGTCCTGGGTTCAATTCCGGTCAAGGGCAAATACCTGGTTGCGGGCACATCCCCAGTAGGAGGTGTGCAGGAGACAGCTGATCAATGATTCTCTCTCATCGATGTTTCTAACTCTCTATTCCTCTCTCTTTCTCTCTGTGAAAAATCAATAAAATATATTTTTTTAAAAGAAAGAAAGTTGCAAGAACGCCCCCTCCAACTCCGTGGCCTCTGTGTACCCTTGGGAAACAATTTAAAATGGATTAAGAGTTTTGCAGACGCCGTGACCAGCCATGGCGAACCCGACCGTGTTCTTGGACATCGCTGTGGCGGGCGAGCCCCGGGCCGTGTCTCTGAGCCGCCTGCAGACAAAGTGCCAGACAGCAGGAAACCCCCGTGCTCTGAGCACCGGGGAGGGGGAGGTTCCTGCTTCAGAGTTATCCCGGGACTTAGGTGCCAGGTGGCGGCTCCACACGCCATAACGGCACAGGCGGCAAGTCCATCTACAGGGAGAAGTTTTTTGTTTTTTTTTAAACATATTTTATTGATTTTTTTACAGAGAGGAAGGAAGAGGAATAGAGTTAGAAACATCAAGGAGAGAGAATCATCGACCAGCTGCCTCTTGCACACCCCCTACTGGGGATGTGCCAGCAACCAAGTACATGCCCTTTGCCGGAATCGAACCCGGGACCTTTCAGTCCGCAGGCCGAAGCTTGATCCACTGAGCCACACCGGTTTCGGCTACGGGGAGAGTTTGAGGACGAGAACTTCATCCCGAAATGCACAGGCCCTGGCATCCTGTCCACGGCAAATGCTGGGCCCAACACAAACGGCTCCCAGTGTTTCCTCGGCACCGCCAAGACCGAGTGGTGGATGGGTGACAGACGGCACGGTACTGTGACCGCCACGGAGCACTTTGGGTGCAGGAATGGCGAGACCAGCAAGACGATCACCATGGCTGACTGTGGACAACTCTGATAAATCTGTGTTTTGTCTTCACCACCAGACCATTCCTTCTGTAGCTCAGGAGAGCACCTCTCCAATTTGCTTGGAATGTTCCATAATCTTTGTGCTCTTGCCAGTTTATTGAGTTCCATCATTTCCTTACCCCTTCCCAGTCTAGCTGGATTGCAGAGTTAAATATGATTATGAAATAAAATAAATAAATGGATTAAAAAACGCTCAATAAAACCAATCAATGTCTACCTCCGGCTCCGACCCACCCGGGTGATCGGATCTGGGCGGATCAGCTCCTGGTGAGGAGATTTCCTCCCAAAGCAAAGAGATTAAGTCCCTAGTAAAATAGCATTTGCTCATTGAAGTTTCTTTTTTCTTTTTTTTCTTTTGCTTTTTTCTTTCTTTTCTTTCTTTTTTTTTTTTTTTTGCTCATGGATGTTTCTAATTCTCCATCCCTCTCCCTTCCTCTCTGTGAAAAATCAACAAAATATATCTAAAAATAAAATAGCATTTGCACTAACATTCCACCGAGGTTCGCATTTCCCTGTGAGAAGCTAAGCCCTGTCGCTATTCTGGGCACTCAGCCCCACGGAAAAGGCCTGGTCACCGCGGGGCAGAGAGTGGGGAGGCCTCGGCCCCTGCCTTTTTCTCCGGCTCCCAGGTCCCCGGCCCAGTCCTCCCCTGGCTTCTGCTCTGTGTCCCCTTGGGTCTGACGGAAAACTCAACCCACCGCGGCAAACGTCTGCTTTGGACCTAAATAGACAGCAAAATATCTCTACTTTGCGGAACAAGGGAACCCCCACAAAGAAGATATCCAGTGAAACCTGATGGTCAGCAGATCTCTCCCTCTCTCTCTCTCTCTCTCTCTCTCTCTCTCTCTCTCTCTCACACACACACACACACACAGATACAAACACACCAGCTTCCTGAGGGGTCGGAGGTCAGAGAGAGAGAGAGGGAAAGAGGCTGCCCAGGATCAAACAGCTAAAAAAGGACAAAAAGATCAAACAGGCAGCGGTCAGGGCGATCCGACGCGGGACCAAATCCTCGGCCGCCGGGAACGGGACGGGGGCGGCTGGCGAGCCGGGAGCAGCGACCCCGCGGACCCCGCCGGTGGCGGGCCGGGCGGCGGCCGTTCGGACCGGGTGACGCGGGGTGAGGGGCCGGCGGCCCAGCCTCTCAGCGCGCCCCGCCCGGCCGGCCCCTCGTGCGGGGCCGCGTCTCCGCTCGGAACCCCTTTGCTGGGCCGTTATTTCCAAGGAGCTCCAGCCCCGCTGTGCCCCGCGTGCCCCCGCCCGGGTCCCGCACGAACCTGGCGGCGCCGCGACCCACGTTCGGGCCCAACCCCCCCCCCCGCCCGCCGCCCGCTCTTCTCGAGGGGAAGGGCCGGCCCCGGGCCCGGCCCGCGCGGGCCGTGCGCCGGGAGACGCGGCACTCACAGTCCGGGCAGCAGCCGTTGAAGGCCATCCTGCAGATGCCGCAGTTCTCGTCGTTGGCCACCCAGAGCCAGGTGGCCACGCCGTTCCAGCACTTGATCTTCACCTTCATGGCGGCGGGGCCTGCGGCGGGGGGAGCGCTGCGGCCCGGGCGCCGGGGACCGCGCCGCGAGGGCGCCGGGCCGGGCCGCCGAGGAGCCCGGGCGCCGCAGAGCTCGGACCGCGCTCGGACCCGAGCGGAGGCCGCCGAGGGGCCGAGCTCCCGCCGCCAGCCGCGCCGCCGGGGCCGCAGACAGACCGGGACCCGCCGCGCCCCGCCCAGCCTCCACCCAGGAAACCGCCCCGCGGCCGGGGAGGCCCGAGGGGCGGGGCGGCGTCCAGGCCCCGCCCACGTCACGCCCCCGCCACGCCCCCGCGAGGATTTAACCGCGCGCAGCGCCGCCTGCCTTACAGTTGCTTCGCCGGCGCCGCGCGGGAAGGTCCGAAAGGAGCGCCACCGCGGCCCGAAGCCTCTCAGCGCAGCGCGCCCAGCCCCGACCCCAGCGCGCACGCGCCGCCCCGCCCCTCGCCGCGCCCGCAGCCAATCGCCGACCGCGCAGGGGACGCCGCGCCGGAAGTGACGGACCGGCGTGCTGACGCGCGGGCTCGAGCCGAGGCCGATTCCGCGCCCGCCATGGCCGACAAAATGGACATGTCTCTGGACGACATCATTAAGCTGAACCGGAGCCAGCGGGGCGGCCGCGGCGGGGGCCGGGGCCGAGGCCGGGTCGGCTCCCAGGGAGGCCGCGGAGCGCAGGCTGCCGCGCGAGTGAGCCGGGGCGGCGGGCCCATTCGGAACCGGGCGGCCCTCGCCCGCGGCGCGGCGGGCGGCGGCGGCAGGAACCGGCCGGCGCCCTACAGCCGGGTGAGTGCGCGGCCGCGGCGGGCGGCGGCGGGGGGCGGGGTCGGCCGGCGGGGCGGCGGCGGGCGGCGGGCCGGCGGGAAGGTCGCGCTCCGGCCGGGCCGGGAGGCGGAGACCCCCCGCCTTTGTCTGGGCTGAGCCGCCGGCCTCGTGGCGGGGTCCGGGGACGCCGGGCGCGGCCGCCCCGCGGCGGGAAGTTAGTGGGCGACGGGGAAGTTGCGGGACGGCCGGGCGCCGCGGGGGCGGGGCGGGGGCTGGCGGCCCCGGCGGCGGGGAGGTCCGGCCGCGGCGGCGGCGAGGGAGGGAGGGCGGGACGGAGAGCCGCGCGGCGGGACTCACGTCTCTGTGTTCGCGTTTCTTCCCTTTTCAGCCGAAACAACTTCCCGACAAGTGGCAGCACGACCTCTTCGACAGCGGCTTCGGCGGCGGCGCCGGCGTGGAGACGGGCGGGAAGCTGCTGGTGTCCAACCTCGACTTCGGAGTGTCCGACGCCGACATCCAGGTGAGGAGCCGGTCGTGCTGCCTTGGGATGTGGTCCCGGGCCCCCTCCCTCCAGGCGCCCAGGGCAGCCAGCGTCCCCGAGGTCGGGCTAGCGCTGCACCTCCGGCAGCAAGTTTGTGCGGGGAAGGCCGACCGCCTGGCCTCCGTCGGGGTCCCGGGCTAGGGTGTCGCCGTATTTGTCTCCGCGGTCTGCAGAGGCGGGGCAGTGCGCGTCCCGGCTGCCGGCCTCGAGCCCCGTCTCTCTACCTGTTGTTTCACTTCCCACCACCTTCAGTCTCCCCGGTGGCCCGTATTTCAGACCCGCCTTTGGTTGAAGACTCTACGTTTGTTCTTTGCTTAGTTATTGGTTGTCCCACAAGGCACTCGGACTGGTTCAGTGGCTAGGCGTGGGGGTCAGGTGTAGAGAAGGCGGGGTCAGGGTGCCCCGCGCTCAGCTGTGGGAGGACAGAGCGAGGCCGGTGAGCACTCACAGTGTCTCAACGCTTTTTTTAAGGTGGTTTCTGGCATCCACTGGAAACCGCTTTTGGTGACCTCCTCTTCCCGCGCTGTGCCTGCGGCCGGAGTAGCCCCACCCTCTGGGTTCCCTCTCCAACTCCCAGCCTGCCTGAGGTCAGGGCAGTTCCCATGGCAGCGCTTGACTTGAGACTTTGCGGCAGGCTTGAGTAGGAGGAGAGGGGAAGGTGAGCCAGAACCTGCCCTGGGGGAGGGGCTGGGGCAGGGCTCCCTGATCAGTGGGCCCTTGGAGCTGGTGCACACGGCAGGTGGTGTCCCCGGCTCCGTGATCTCGGCCTTTGCTGACGGTTGGCACTGTCCTCGGTGTGTTGTCAGCTCCTTTCTCAAGGAGACAGCGACTCCGGGGTGCCCCTCACGGGGGGCTGTGCGGTGCAGAGGTCAGGCCCCCATGCTGGCAGGGGCCCTCAGGCCCAGCTGTTCTGGAAGTTGCTGTCTTGCCTGCCCTGTCCTCCCCCACATGTCCACTCCCACTGTCCTGCCCCACCTGTGTGTCTGCTGTCCCCCAGGGAAGTGCCCTCAGATAGCCGACGCTCGGGGCTGTCCCTGGGCCCAGGGGGAAGGGGCGTGGCTGACGGTGCTCCCCTGCCGCCCAGGAGCTGTTCGCGGAGTTCGGGACGCTGAAGAAGGCAGCAGTCCACTACGACCGCTCCGGCCGCAGCCTGGGGACCGCCGACGTGCACTTCGAGCGGAAGGCAGACGCCCTGAAAGCCATGAAACAGTACAACGGCGTCCCTTTGGATGGTGAGCGGGTGGACGGGGAGGCCGAGGGCTGCACCTGCATGCTCTCCCCTGGTGGGGGCACTGCCTTTACCCCTTGCCCCCCCCTGCTTCCCCGGGGCACCCTCCTCGAGCTCCTTCCGAGTTCACCTTCTCAGCCCAGCCCTCTGCAGGCGGCTGAGGGGGTCAGGGTCCCCCACCTCTCCTGTGAGGAATGAGGCGCCGTCTCCTCCTGCCGGTGGGTCCCGGTGCCTTGGTGGCTTCCGGCTCTGACGGGAGCGCGCCCTCTTTGTTCTGCCGCAGGCCGCCCCATGAACATCCAGCTCGTCACCTCACAGATAGACACGCAGCGCAGGCCGGTGCAGAGGTGAGTGGCTCCCGGGGAGCCTTGGGGGGCTGGCCTGGCTTATCTTCAGGCCCCAGATGTGAACACCCCTTCTTCTCGCCAGTGTCAACAGAGGCGGGATGACCAGAAGCCGCGGCTCTGGAGGCTTCGGCGGCACCCGGAGAGGCACCCGCGGAGGCAGCCGGGGCAGAGGCAGGGGCACCGGCCGGAGTTCAAAGCAGCAGATCTCCGCGGAGGAGTTAGACGCCCAGCTGGACGCTTACAACGCCAGGGTGAGTCCCGCGGTCCGAGTGGAGGGCGGAGCCTCCTCTTTGGTGGTGGGCCGGCCTCTGAGCCCCTTTCTCCCTTGCAGATGGACACCAGTTAAAGCACCAGCGAGTCCGAGCGTGGAGCTGGGCCTGGGAGTCCTCGCACCCTGCTTCCCCGGGCGGCCGGCGGGCCTGCGGCCAAGGATGGAGTTGTTTCTTCTGTTTTGAAATAGGATTTAAAACTCATGTAAAGATTTTTCTTTTCCTTTTTTTTTTTTAAATTCTGAAACAGACCTGTTTTGTACCGAGTTATTTTTGGGATAAATTTTACTGGTTGCTGTTGTGGAGGAGGTGGCGTTTTCACCTTTGCCATAATAAACAGAAACGTGTGTAGAACTGGACCTCTGATTTGTCTTTGGAGCCCTCACCTGGGCCAACTTTGGTGCTGACCAGGAGGGAGGAGGGGGGAGCAGTTCTGCAGGCATCTGGTGTCCTGGCAGACTGGCACTGGAGCTGGGGAGGCAGTGGCTGCCTCTTCGATGTTCCAGGAGTCCTGGCCTCGCGCTGACCTGGGAGAGGAGCCCAGGGTCCCCCAGCCTTGCAGCTGGGGCCAGAGGAGGGGTGCCTCCAGAAGGAAGAGGGACTCAGGCATGCTCGGCCAGGCCTCTCCTGCAGGCAGCCTGCAGCTCAGGCTGCTCCCAGTTCCCAAGGGGCTGGATTGTGACTCAGGGGTGGCCCTGTCACTGCCCGCTCCAGTGCTGTCCCTGCAGAGCCAGTGGCTGCCACACCAGCCTGTGGGACGCGGGGCACTGAAGGACCTCGGAACAGCTGAGCCCGGCTGGAGCTGCTGTGGCCCAAGGGGTGGATGTAACCGGTCGGGTTGTCCAGGCAGAGGCTGGCACATCCCTGAGGAGGTGGCCTTGGGCAGAGCCGGCAGGAGACTGCGGGGAGTGTTGGCAGGAGACGTGGGGTCATCTTGGTCTCGCTG
The DNA here is from genome assembly GCA_963924515.1 of Vespertilio murinus. NCBI lineage: Eukaryota > Metazoa > Chordata > Mammalia > Chiroptera > Vespertilionidae > Vespertilio > Vespertilio murinus. The sequence continues at coordinate 599,221 of OZ004718.1, forward strand.
TCCATAAACTAGTCATTACTTGAGGGAGGGGTGAGGTCCTCCAGGCCTGAGGGCATAAGTGCTGGAAGTGCCAGCCACTGGGGTGGGGAGCAGGTGGTTCCTCAGGTCCTGGGACAAGAAACCTCAGACAGTGAAAGGCTGTGGAGGAAAACGGAGGGGGCTGTGGACATTGGAGGGACCTCCACAGGAGCTGGAAGGCCCTGCAGTGAGGAACCTGGGAGCTGGATAGGCCGGCCCTGGTGTGGCTGGTGGGAGGGGCTGGGTAAGGAGGGGATGAGGCTTTTGTAGTGTTTCAGTGTGCAGAATGTGAGATGCTTGTTTTAGAAAAATTTCAATTGAAAGAAAACTTGGGAGGGGTTGCTGGGGGGACATGTAAAGCTTTCAACAATAAAGATTTAAGAAAATACAACATTCGTGTGGTCCTGAGATAGTCACCATAAAACAAGTAGACTGTCAAATGACAGCGGGGTTGGGGGGGGGCGAGTAGGGAGATCTGGGGGAGATAAGAGATCAACCAGGACTAGTATGCATGCATATAAGTACAACCAACAAATACAGAACTCGGGGGAGAGAGGGCATGAATGGGAGGGGGGGGCAATGGTAAGCTATGTACACATATAATACTTTAATAAATTTTAAAAAAGAAAATACAACATTTTTAAAAATAAAAATAAAAAATACAATATTCAGCCGAAACTGGTTTGGCTCAGTGGTGGAGCATCGGTCTGCGGACTGAGGGGTCCCGGGTTCGATTCCGGTCAAGGGCATGTACATTGGTTGTGGGCACATCCCCGGTGGGGGATGTGCAAGAGGCAGCTGGTCAATGATTCTCATCGACGTTTCTAGCTCTCTAGCTCTCTCCCTTCCTCTCTGTAAAATATCAATAAAATATATTTTTTAAAAATACAACATTCAATGGGCACGAAAGGCTGGTAATACACACAGGGCTGCTCAGGTGAACCCTTGTCCTACAGGTGTTGTGAAATGAGAGCTCTATAAAGGTAGTATTGTCCCCTCAGTGTACCTCATTGTACGTCTCGGTGATTTTACTGTACTCACAGTCACACACCCACCAACATTCCAATTCCAGAATCTTCTCATCACTGCTCAGCCCTCCCCCTCCCGGATGGGCAATGGGCTGTCTCTGGGTTTCCGTTCTTTTTTAAAAATATATATATTTTATGGGTTTTTCACAGAGAGGGAAAGCTAGAAACATCGAAGATAGAGAAACACTGATCAGCTGCCTCTTGGATGAAAGAGGATGTGCCCACAACCAAGGCACATGCCCTTGACCACAATCGAACCTGGGACCTTTCAATCTGCAGGCCGACGCTCTATCCACTGAGCCAAACTGGTTTCAGCTGGGTTTCCCTGTTCTGGGTGTGTCACACAGGAACGGTTTGCATGGGGCCTTTCTATCTGGCTGCTATAAGTTCCTGTCCGACACTAACCAGCTGACCTCCCGGCCAGGGCTCCTGGGGATTTCAGGTTCATCCACTTCATGGCACAAATCAAGGCTTCAGTCCTTTAACTGCTGAGCCACCTGTGAGGGACAGACACCTCACGTTTCTCCTCAGCTGCTGGATGTTCGGCTGCTTGCCCTTTTTGGCTGTTAGGCTAATGCTGCTAAGCTCACTATTCACACGTTACGTTACGGGATTATAAAGATGGCTATATTTTGCATAAGTGTTTACGTGATTTACTTTAGTGAGATGTAATTATTGAGTTGCCCTGGGATCAACTGACTATTAGTGGGGAATAGCAATAAATAATGCATCATTCAAGATTTTCTTGTAAAAATTAAACCAGAAGGTAATCTCATTAATTTTAAGTACATCAACTTGTCTGTGATCATTTAGCCCAAGCTATTGCAGAGTCAATTTTTTGTTATCTACACAGGTTGCAGAAACAGTTGTAAAACGTTTTAGCTCGATAGTAAGTTAATATCTAATAAAAATTAATGTGAGCATACCAGTTTTTAAATGTACAAATCCATCATAAACACACCATTCAAGTTACCATAATGTTTTAATAATTTTTTTGTCCTTATTAAACACTCCAGATTTCATAACAAGTTAAGAACATCCAATGTCCACCTTTGGGGGTTCCTTGGGCACTAATTCACTCTAAACGTTGACAAATAACAGTCATTTCATTTGGCTTTATTTTTCTCAACAACTATATTTTGAAGAGATTAAGTAACTGATGGGTGTTTTTTTTTGTTTGTTTGTTTTTTTAAAGAGCCGAAACCGGTTTGGCTCAATGGATAGAGCATCGGCTTGTGGACTGAAAGGTCCCGGGTTTGATTCCGGTCAAGGGCATGTACGCTGGTTGTGGGCGTGTCCCCAGTGGGGGGTGTGCAAGAGGTGGCTGATCGATGTTTCTCTCTCATCAATGTTTCTGACTTTCTATCCCTCTCTCTTCCTCTCTGTAAAATATCAATAAAATATATTTTTTAAAAAAGAAAAAGAACTCCAGCCTTAGCTGGTTTGGCTCAGTGGATAGAGCGTCAGTCAGCCTGCAGACTGAAGGGTCCTGGGTTTAATTCTGGTCAAGAGCACATGACTGGTTTCAGCTCCATCCCCACTCGGGTATCTCTCTCATCACTGGTGTTTCTATTTCTCTCTCTCCCTTCCTCCCTAAAATCAGTAAAAATATACTTAAAAACAAACAAAAAAAAAGAATTCCCGCTAAGAAATGCCAGTGGAGCCAAAACCGGTTTGGCTCAGTGGATAGAGCGTCGGCCTGCGGACTGAAAGGTCCCAGGTTCGATTCCGGTCAAGGGCATGTACCTTGGTTGCGGGCACATCCCCCGTGCAAGAGGCAGCTGATTGATGACTCTCTCTCATCAGTGTTTCTAACTATCTCTCTACCTTCCTCACTGTAAAAAAATCAATAAAATATATTAAAAAAAGAAATGCCAGTGGATTAGAAAATGGCCATTTTTCAATGCCTAATAAAATAATGCCTGCTGAGAACAATCCCCATGACCTCTGATGCCACGGGCTTGATAGGCTGCGGGCTGGCCGGGGCCCACGGCACCTCTGGAAGTTTACTGGGGGCTCCTCCGGCCTGAGCCGTGAGAGGCAGGAGCACCCACAGCACAGAGGGCTGGGCCAGGCAGACGCAGAGGAGCCTGGGCAATGCTCACCTCCCCACATCCTGGCTTCCTCTGAGCCCGAGCCACAGCACAGAAAAGCGGCTGTGGTGTGTGTGGCCATAGATTGGGTCTTTGTCCGGGTTCCTGGCACAGCTCCCACAGCCCTTGGAATCTGCTGGCAGGAGTGTCCTTTTATCCAGAACAGACGCCTTTCACACTCGGGTCCGGTGATGGGATGGTTCTGGTGGCCTGGACAGAGTCCGGAGGGCTGCTGTCCCCTGCCCTCTGGGAAGGAGCGAGGCTGGAGGCTGAGTCAGTCACCGAGGGCTGGCGATTAACCAGCCTTGCCTTTTCCTGAAGACTCCATGAAAGCCCCGAAACCAGGGGTGGGCAAACTTTTTGAATCGAGGGCCACAATGGGTTCTTAAACTGGACCAGAGCGCTGGAACAAAAGCAACCTGACCATGCTGGCACTCTCATCTTGGGCTGCTGGTGAAGGAGCGGAGGGGAGAGCAAGAGAACCCTCCGCTCTTTCGGCTCCACGGGCCGGAACCGGCCCGAGGGCCGTAGTTTGCCCACGGCTGCAAACCATGGGTCTAAGGAGGTTCCGGGTCAGTGAACACACGGGGAGGTGCTGGGAGCGTGGTGGGCCCGCAGAGGGCGTGAAGCCCTAATACACCCTCCCTTCCTTGCCCTGAGCATTTCTTGCAAGTTGTGTCCTTAATACCCTAAGAGCTTGACTGAGTTGTGTGACTTATTTCATGGAATTTTCTAGCCAAGGGTGGGGAGGTCGTGGGAACCCTCAAATGTGTTGTCTGCTGAGAAAAACGTGGGTCACCTGGGCACCCCACTCGTGGCTGGCGTCTGAGGCCGGGGCGGCCCATGGGCTGTCCAAGGGCGGACAGGCCTGGTAGAGGGCTGGCCGCAGGGCGCCAGTCTGCCCAGCACTCCCAAGAGCCCCGCAGACCCACAGGACAGGGGAGAGAGAAGCATCAACCTGTCGTCGCTCTTGCTCCCTCACTCACTGGTTGCACCTTGTACAGGTCCTGACCAGGGACCCGCCAGTATGGGGAAGTCACACGGCCAGAGCCAGGGATTAAAGTGTTGAATTTCCACCCCAGCCGGTGGTGCGGCTCAGTAGCTAGGGCGTCAGCCTGTGGAGTGAAGGGTCCCGGGGTTCAATTCCAGTGAGGGGCACAGGCCCAGGTTTGGGGCTCAATCCCCGGTGGGGGGGCGTGCAGGAGGCGACCTATCAACGGTCCTCATCATTGACGTTTCTCTCCCGCTTCCTTCCTCTCTGGAATCAGTAAAAATACATTTTAAAAACAAGTTTTGAGCTTTCCAGCTGCACATCGGTGAGACGGCGGTCCATCCAAGAGTCCATAGAAGCCCTAAGGGAGGGAAGTTCATTCACGGGTCAGACCGCCCGCCCGATGCCAGCATCCCCGCATCCCGCGGGGCAGGAGGCCGCCCACACCGACCGGAGGCTGGGCCGGCCTGCGGGCTGCTCTCCCCGGGAAACCGCTCCCCTCGGAGGACCCAGAGCTTCCTCCTTCTCCGGGGCGCTCTGTCCGGCCCGCCTGCCCGTGTCCCGGCCGGGTGGCACCGACGCCCGCAGGGAGGCCCGGCTCCGGGCTCCACCGGGGGGCGGCGGGGGAGCAGCGGTCAGTGTGAGCCCCCGGGCGGGGGAACAATGGCGGGAGGCGGGGGCCGGCCGCGGGGACCCGCGCTGGGCTCGGCGGAGCCGGCGGCACACGCGGTCGCACGGCCAGCTCCTCCCGGCCGCCCCAGCGGCGGGCACACCGCGGGCGGGGACGCCGCGACGCCCCGTGGGGGACACGCGGGAGCCGAAGCACGGCTGCGCCCCCCGAACTCGCGGGCCGGGCCGTGGGGACGCCGGCGGCCCGGGATGCCCGCCGCGAAGGGCTCAGGACCCCGGGCCGCACGCGCCGGACGCCTCCCCGGGCCGGGACTCCGCAAGATGGCGGCCGCGCGCTTCCGGCAGCCGGCGCCCCGCGCATGCGCCCTCGGCCGCCCCGCCCGGCGCGAGCGGAAGTCGCGTGACCCCGGAAGAGGCCGGCCGGGCGCGCGCGGGCGGGGCGCGGACGTTCGTCATTCCGAGCGGGAGGGAGCGCGAGCGCGGCGCGGTCGAGCCTCCGGTGAGCGCCGGGGGCGGCGGCGCGGCGGCGGCGGGGCGGGGGCGGCGGCGGCGGGGCGGGGGCCGCACCCGGTGCGTCCGCCGCCGCGGGGTCTGCGCGGGGCGGGGCGGCGGCGGCGGGCGGCGGCGGGCGCAGGGCGGGGCCCGGCGCAGGGGCCCCACGTGCGGGCGGGGGGCGCGGGCGGCGGCCGGGCGGGCGGGCGCCGGCGTCTTTGTGGCGGCCGCTCGTGCCCCGCGGCGCCCCCGCCCCGCCGGTGCGCGCGGGCGGGGACCCGGCCGACGCCCCTCCCCGGGGAAGCGCGCTCGGCCCGGCGGTCCCCGCGCTCCCACCCCACCCAGCGCCCGGCCCAGATTGCGGCCCGGCTGCGGAAGTTGGGGCCGCCGCGCCGCGTCCGTGCGTCCCGTCGCCCGCGGCCGCGCTCGGTGGCTTAGGGCGGGGGCCGTGGGGGGGACCCGGAGGAAGCGGCCGGGACCGGAGGAGCGGGCGGCCCTTTGTGGGACCTGGTGACGCGGGCAGGTCCGGGCTGCCAGGCCGGGGGAGGCGTCGGCTCCCTCCCCGGGGAGGGGGCACCCCGGCTGGGCCCCCGCCCACCGCGCACCGCTCGCCGGAGCCCAGGGGCTTTCCGACGCCCCGGGAGGGCGGGAGGGCGGGAGGGCGGGCGGGGTCCCAGCCTCACGCGCTGCTCCCGCGGCGGCGCGTTCGCAGCTCACAAGCCCTCCCCGCGGAGGGAGCCTGGGCGGCGCCTTGCGTGCCGCTGCCCTTGGAGACCCACCTGTGGGGCTCACCTGGCCGTGGCGCCTGCGTCTTGCATCGAGGCCTGGCCGTGGGCTAGGACCGGGTCCAAGGGGCATTCCTGCCCCGGGGAAGCCCCCAAACCACAGGAGGGGCCCTGGCGGGGGGCCTGGGCAGCTTAGAAGGAGCAGCAGGACTCGAGGGGACTCCGCGGCCTGGCCGGTGGGGCCGGGGTGCTGCTGCCGCTGCTCCCGGGAGCGCGGGTCGCAGACTGCGGTCCCCGCTGGTCCTGGGAGGCATACTTAGGGGGAGCCCCCCGAGTGTCCCCGCGGGCCCTCGGATAAGCTCTGGCCCCTGCTCCGGAGGTGCCCCTTCCCGTCGGGCGCAGGGCCCGGCCTGCAGCGGCCTCGTCCACACAGCCCACCTTGCTGGCCGCGGCTGCCGGGGGCGGGAGGGGCCGGGGTGGGTCCCTGCAGGCTGCCGCAGCGCCCCCGCCCGCAGGTGCAGGTCCAGCGAGAGGGGAGATGGCTGAGCAGGAGCCCACCGCCGAGCAGCTGGCGCAGATTGCGGCCGAGAACGAGGAGGACGAGCACTCGGTCAACTACAAGCCCCCCGCCCAGAAGAGCATCCAGGAGATCCAGGAGCTGGACAAGGACGACGAGAGCCTGCGCAAGTACAAGGAGGCCCTGCTGGGCCGCGTGGCCGTGTCCGCCGACCCCAACGTCCCCAACGTGGTGGTGACCCGCCTGACGCTGGTGTGCAGCTCGGCCCCCGGCCCCCTGGAGCTGGACCTGACAGGTGGGCGGCACCTCCCGCTCCGGAGGGAGGCAGGCCTCCGGTGCTTCTGGGGACCTGGCGCCCTCTGGCGGGGAACACAGGGAGTGCGGCCCAGGGACTTGGCTTGGGGGGGGGCCTGGGTGTGTGTGGGGGGGCGGGGGCAGTCGCAGGCGGAGGTGCTGAGGGCAGTGGCTGCGGGCTCAGCCTCCGAGAGCACCGTCCTCCCACAGGTGACCTGGAGAGCTTCAAGAAGCAGTCCTTTGTGCTGAAGGAGGGTGTGGAATATCGGATAAAGATCTCTTTCCGGGTAAGGTGGAGGCTCCTGGGGGACCAGGCCAGGTGGGGCTGGAGAGCCGGCTGAGCCCTCGTGGGTCCCTCCCTCAGGTGAACCGCGAGATCGTGTCTGGCATGAAGTACATCCAGCACACATACCGGAAAGGCGTCAAGAGTGAGTGAGGGTGGCGCCAGGCCCCAGGGGAGGCGGCCGCGGTGCTGGCTGTGGGGAGGGGGGCACGGGCCAGGGGTCTGGGCTGGGGGGGGGGGTGAGGAGAGGCAGTGTGCCCCCGCTCTGCCCTGACCGCGCCCCCCCTGCCCAGTTGACAAGACTGACTACATGGTGGGCAGCTACGGGCCCCGGGCCGAGGAGTACGAGTTCCTGACGCCCACGGAGGAGGCGCCCAAGGGCATGCTGGCCCGCGGCAGCTACAACATCAAGTCCCGCTTCACCGACGACGACAAAACTGACCACCTGTCCTGGGAGTGGAACCTCACCATCAAGAAGGAGTGGAAGGACTGAGCCTGGCTGGGAGACGGCAGGGCGGACGATGGAGGGATGTGCCCCCCCCCCCAACCCCACCCCACCGACCCCGACCCCAAACCAAAGTGCTGACAGGGCCCTGCCCAGGCTGCCACATCCCCTCGCCTCCCGCCACCTCAGCCCGCCTCCTGGATAGTTAGTGTCCCGCTGCCGCCGCCCGAGCTGTGGGTGGGGCGCTGCAGCCCAGCCCTCCCCCGTCCCTCCTGGGTCCCACCCGTCCTCACCAGCCGGGGGCCCTGGCGTTCCCCAGGGAGTGGGGAGCTCAGTCCCTGGGCCTCTTCGGGTGTGTGTGTGTCTCCCCCTTGGGGGTGGGGTGGGTGGGTGCACGGTGCAGGGCCTTGGGCCGGCCGTCCTTCCAGCTTCCGCTCCTCCCTGGTCAGTCATCCATTGCCGTCTGTAACGTCTAACCATGATGCCTTAACATGTGGAACGTGTGCTGCGGGGCCGTCACTAACCTCTAACCCTGTGTCTGCATGAGCATGTGGTCCCCCCGCCCTGCACCCCATCTGCAGTCCCCGTGGCTGGGAGGCGCGGACACGCTGCTGCTCCCCCAGCCAGGGCCTGGCCAGCGCCCCCCCCCCCTCCCCTCAATCCTCTCTCCTCCCCCCTCCAGCCAGGGCTGAGGGGCAGCTCCCGGGCCTGGGAAAAGCCAAATTGCCAAAATTGAAGTCTCCTCCGGCACCATCTGAGAGGCCAGGTGTCCTTAGGCCTCTTCCTCTCTGTGCCAGTGGCAGCACCACCCCGTCTGCAGCCCCACAGAGCCCTCGGACAAAGCCGGGGCCAGCCTCACCCGCGGCCTGGGCCGCGGCCTGGACGGCGTGGCTGGCCCGTCAGTATTTATTGCCTCCATGCGTGCTGTCCTCTGGGCCCACTGGCCTGCACTCTGCCCCCAGGCTCCATGCCACCCCCAGGCCCCCGGACTCAGCCAGGACAACTGTGGGACCAAGTGTGCACAGTCGGAGCTGTCCCTGTGCCCCCTCCGAGGTCAGGCCCGGCTGGAACGCACAGGAGCCTGTCCCTGCTTCTCTGACCGGAAATAAACTCCCCTAAGGAACCTGTGTCTGCAGCCTGACTGGGAGGGAGGGAGGGTGGGGCCCATTCCTCTGCGTCCAGAGCCAGGTGTGGCTGCCGCCGCCCTGCCTCGCCCTTTGGCCGAGGTGCCTGTGGGCGGGTCAGACCTGGAAACTCCCGGGGGGGGGGGGGGGGGGCAGACCGCCGTGGTTCAGTGGCGTGTCCTTGAGCCTCTGACACCCACTCCTGGCCCAGCCCCAGAGGGGAAGGAACCTCCTAGGAGAGAGAGCTGCCCGTGGGGCAATACGGGGAACGGAGGGGACTGGGCCCAGGGGTGGGGGCCTGAGGCTGGGTGCCAGGGTAGCGGGGCAGGGCCAGGGCTTCAGAGGTGGGGGGGGGGTGGAACTGTCCCAGGGAGCCCTCAAGGGCACCAGTAACACACACACCCCAGCCCTGAGATGGGAAAGGGCAGGTGGGTAACCCAAGCTCCAGACGGGGTCCGTTCCCAGCACCCCTTTTGCTGGACTGACAGGTCTTAAAACCTGCTCTCTGAGCCCCTTAAAATGGTGATGGCACGGCCGGCCCCGATCCTAGGCTGAGCGTGGACCTATGAGGTCACAGTACATGCTCAGGTTGCAAGCTCGATCCCCAGTAGGGGGCGAGCAGGAGGCAGCAGATCAATGATTCTCATTGACGTTTCCATCTCCCCTCTGTGGCCAATAGAAACTTTTTTTAATTTTAAGTGGCTGTGTCCCAGGCTGGGGCAGGAGCTGCTGCGTCCCTCCCCATGCCGTGCCCTCCCCATGCCATGCCCTCCCCGCCTGCCACTCTTCCCAGAGCTTATCAGCAGGAGCCCTGCCAGCTGGGTGGCCAGGAAATGGCCTCCTGGCCCACAGGTCAGCGGCCACACATCCCGGCCAGGACGGCTCAGGGGCTGGCCGCCGCCTCCCCTCCCTACAGGACCCTGTGGTTCCGGGGGTGGGCCCTGTGCTGGGGACAAAGGGTGCTTCCCGCTTTGGCCGGCTCAGGCGGCCCAGGAAGCAGCCTGGCCCCGGCTCTCCAGTCCAAGGGCCAGCGGCCCTCCGTGTCCTCTCCCCGCACCGGCCGCCCAGCCCAGGGGACAGGCTTGGGTGGGGGAGGCAGGGAGATCAGACCCAGGCCCCTGGGAGCCAGGAGGCCACCCCTGGGGGGGCCGGGGGCGGCGACAATACCGGGCAGCTGTGCAGGCAGCAGCTCCGTTTATGGGCGCGGGCCGCGAGGCTATATATTTGATTTTTTACAGAGAGGAACTGAGAGGGATAGAGAGCTAGAAACATCGACGAGAGAGAAACATCAACCAGCTGCCTCTTGCACATCCCACACCAGGGATGTGCCCGCAACCAATGTACATTGGACCCTTCAGTCCGCAGACTGATGCTCTATCCACTGAGCCACACCGGTTTCGGCTTTCTTTCTTTCTTTTTCTTTTTTTTTTTTTTTTAAATATATTTTATTGGTATTTTACAGAAAGGAAGGGAGAGAGATAGCTAGAAACATTTTTTGAGAGAGAAACATCAACCAGCTGCCTCTTGCACATCCCCCACCAGGGATGTGCCTGCAACCAATGTACATGCCCTTGACCGGAATCGAACCCGGGACCTTTCAGTCCGCAGACAGACGCTCTACCACTGAGCCAAACCGGTCTCGGCTCTTTTTCTTTTTTTTTAAATATATTTTATCTACTCTTTACAGAGAGGAAGGGAGAGGGACAGAGAGCCAGAAACATTGATGAGAAACATCCATCAGCTGCCTCTTGCACACCCCCCACTAGGGACGTGCCCGCAACCAAGGCACACACCCTTGACCGGAATCGAACCCCGGACCCTCGAGGCCGAAAGCTGATGCTCTATCCACTGAGCCACACCGGTGAGGGCGAGACCTGTTTTCAAGCTTGCGTTTTCCCAGTGGCACATGTGACCTCGGACCCCGAGTGCCAAGTTGTACAGGCGCACCGCCAACAGCCCGGACTTTGTTCTGGCTCTGCCGCTGGGGAAAGGTCACGCGAAGTGGCACCTACCGAACCTGCATGACGTGTCTCTCGGGTCCCAAGTCTAACCTGATCTTTCTGGGTGCACCCTGAACCCCTGTCCAACCTGGTGCGCCTGGGCCGGCCGCCTCGCCCAGCCAGCCTGTGCTCCCCCTCCTCCCCAGCCACCCTCCAAGCCCCTGCCTCCTCGCCCACCCCAGTGGGCCCTCCTTCCCCGGAGGGGTGCCTCCTGCCCCACGGGTCAGTGACCACAGTCACCAGAGCCGGACGGGGATGAGACCGATCCCCGGTCACTGACAAAGATCTCCAGTCCCAGCATGTCCACCCTGCCGTGTCCACGTCGGGCCGTGGCAGTCCACCAGGCCACGCCGACCACAGCACCTGCTCCCAGCTCCGCTCCCACCTGTGCCCTCACCGTGGCACAGCCCTGCGGGAGTCCCCACTGCTGTTCACCCTGGGTGTCCACCAGCCTGCTGTTCACCCCTCACCCCTCGGCACCCCAACCCAGCTGCAGGTGGGAAGGGATGTGTATTCTGAGGACTGTTCTGGAGAGGTGCATTTATCAGGACATTGATCCACTCATGAGTTCAATCCATATTTATTATTTTTAAATATATTTTACTGATTTTTTTTTTTTTACAGAGAGGAAGGGAGAGGGATAGAGAGCCAGAAACATCAATGAGAGAGAAACATCTATCAGCGGCCTCCTGCACACCTCCTCCTGGGGATGGGCCTGCAACCAAGGTACATGGCCTTGACCGGGAATCGAACCTGGGACCCTTCAGTCCGCAGGCCAACGCTCTACCCACTGAGCCAAACTGGTCAGGGTGACATTGATGTTTCTATTCCTCCCTCTCTGAAATAAGTAAAAACACATTAAGCAAACAAGAAACCACTCCATGACCCATCCAAGCCAGAGCCCTAGTCAGGCTGTTTTCCCAGGCCTGGGCGGGCTGCGGCACCTGGCTGGGGAACAGAGGCCGCCACACCTGCCCCAAGGCGTGCTCCTCAGCTGCAGCCACGGAGGCCGACTCAGCTGGAGTGGGTTCGACTGCAGCCGGCGGCCTGATCCTCACCTGGCCGCTCCCCCTGGGCCCCACTGTCTCCTCTGGAAACACTTCGCTGGGTTCTCTGGGGCTACACTACCTCCCACCGTCATGAACTAACCCACGTGGTGGTGTCGCAAATGCCTTCCCTCTGTCCCCATCAGCTGAAGACACTCAAGCCCCCCGCACTGAAGCATCCGTGCTCCAACCGCTATTCAGATGCTTCAGGACTGGGGCTTGAGTCTAGATGGGATGCAAATGTCTCAGGTCCCCAAATGCGGTCAGTGAAACGGGGTCACAGCAATGACCGGAAACCTGGGAGTGAGGGCGCGGCCACGGGGCAGTCCCCACCGGGCCCCAGGGCAGAGGGCAGTGAACTGGGGCGCAGGCACATGCTTCACGCAGGAAGTTCCCGCTCCTGCAGTCACCCCGAGAGGCAGCAGTGTCCCCGCGGCTCGGCCACCTCGGCCTGACCCTTGCCCAGTGGAAGCGGGGGAGGCGCGGGAGGACCTGGCCGGACCTTCAGGAGCTGCGCTCTCCCGGGTGAGAAAGCAGGCCGTGGGGAGCCACGGATTAAAGCACGAAAACTCCCCAGGAGCACGAGGCTCCTGTCAGCTTCCCCTTTTCCGAAATCAGGATGTTCGTCGACGTGTACATTGGATGTGGGAGTGTTTCCCCTTTTCCTGCCAAGCTATTAAATGGGTGATGAGTCTTAGAATCCAGCGGCGGCGGCGGTTCTCAAACAAGGAACAAATAAAGGGGAACGCTTCCGCGAGGAGGGGGTGGGGATGGGGCGGCGAGCGGGAGGCCGCCGGTCCCGCTGCCCCCAGCGACGTGCCACGTTAGGTTCTCCAGGAGCCACGTTAAACTCCAACAAAAGTCAACGTAAATGTGTGTGTTTGGCCCCAAACACCCCGATCCGTCAGACGGAGGGTGAAGGGAACGGCGGGCACCCTCTCCCCCACGTCCCGGGTCTGGTGTTCCACTCGGGCCGCCGCGGACGGTCGGCCTCGGGGGCGGCGGCGCCCACCAGCGGGGCCCGCGAAGGGAGCTGCGTGGGGCCGGGCTCTGCGGCGGCTCCGCGGCGTCCGGGGTGCATCGGGGGCCTGGCGCGGGGGAGGGGGGCTCCTGCAGGCCCGCGGCCGGCTCCAGCGCTGTGCGCCGCCGGCAGGGGCCCCAGCTCGGCTCCTCGTTTCTGCACCTTCAGGTGCAGCCGCCCAGCCTCCCCGCAGGTGCCGGAGGCGCTGGGCTCCCGGGACCGGATCCCGCAGCCGAACCCGAACCCCTCGCCACCGAGCCCAGGCGCCGCTCGCAGGCGCCGCACGGGCCGCACGCGCGCCGGAAGTTGCGTCACATAGCTTCCGGCCCAGTCGAGCTGGGGGGCGGGGCCAGCGACCGACACGCGATCCAGTCAGAAAGCAACACGAGGGGTTTCGGAGGCCCCGGCGCAGCTCCGCCCCTCGGCGGGCGGGGGACTCCACCCACTGCCACGTTCGACGGGGGAACGCGCGGGGGTGCGCGCGCCTCCCGGCCAATCAGGAGCCGCAGATCCCGGGGCTCCGCAGGTGGCGGCCATTCCAGAACCGGAGAAAGTGGTGGGGAAAGCCACCAGTCTCGAGTCGAGGCGGAGAAAGCTCCCCGCCGGGAGCCAATCAGAGGCCGGGGCAGAGTGCGAGCGCGAGCCCCTCGGCCAATCCCGGGCCGCGGCGAAGGAGCCCTCTGGGGCGCTTCCGAATCCGGGGCCGGGAGAGGGTGCCGGCGACCAATCCGAGCGCGGCAGGGGCGGGCCCCGGAGGCCGCCGGCCAATAGAGGCTGGGCGCGGGCGGGCACGCGCGCGCGGCGGCCGGGTTTATAAGGACGAGGCGGGCGGCGCGCGCTCTCGTGGCCTCGCTGTCCGGCGGCGCCAACCGAAGCGCCGTCCCTGCTGCCGACATGCTGCGCCGCGCTCTGCTCCGCCTGGCCCTGGCCCTGGCCGTGCTGGCCCGCGCGGGCGCTGCGCCCGAGGAGGAGGACCACGTCCTGGTGCTCAACAAGGGCAACTTCGAGGAGGCGCTGGCGGCCCACAAGTACCTGCTGGTGGAGTTCTGTGAGTGCCTCCCTCCCGGCTGCCGCCCGCGGGTGGGGACGGGACGGAGCCGGAGGCTCGCAGGGCGGGTAGAGGCCCGGGCGCCCGTCCCCAGCCTCCCCCCTCGCCTCCCCGCACCTCGCAGCGGGGTGGGTCCCCGGGGCCATCAGCGTTGTGGACACAGCCCCCCAGCCCCTCGGGAGGCTCGGCCTGGGCTGAACCAGACCCGGACCTGCGGCCCTTGGCCCTCCCCGCGCGCCGGTGCCCCGGGGACTCCCTCTTGCCCCGGCCGGACGCGGGCTGAGAGCCAGGACCGCTTGCGTATGTGACATCTACCTGCAGGGCAGGATCCCTCTCTTATTTTTAAGAAAAACAGGTTGGGCCGTGGGAGGGGCCCCACATACAAAGCACTCAGGGTCCGGGCCGCCCCCGCCCCCCCTGCTCCCCGGGACTTTAGAAAATGCAAAGGGATCCCAGCCCTGGTCCTGCCCGCACACCCCCTCCAGCCGGTGACAGCTCTCACCGGGACCCAAACCTGGTGCTTTGGGTGCTCACACCCCGACTGTCTGGGCTGGAGACCTCAGGCCCCGCACAGCTGCCAAGCTTGGCTCCCAGCTGCTGCATAAAGACCCAGCTGCAAGTCTGAGGCTCAGGCAGGTGTGGCCAGGTGTGCATCACATCTCGCCTGTGTGGTCAGGTCTCCATGCGGCGGCCCTGGCCTCTTAGCTTCTCCGCCTTCCCGGGGAGATTCTGGGGCCGGCCAGCCCACTGCCCACCTGCCGGTGATGGGATGGGAAGTCACTGGCCGTTGAAACGGTTGGTCTTGCCGTGCCCGCGGGGGGAGGGGGTGGCGGTGGTTTGTCATTCGTGGCCTCTGTCCCCATATTGCCCAAGAGGACCACGCTATCAGCCCAGCCTAGTAGGCTGGGAGGGTTATCTTGGGAGCTGATAAGATACCCAGGGAGGGGAGTGCCCCAGGGGGAGGGGGAGCGGTCCAGTGCTCTTCAGCCTCTTGCTTTCCTTCCAGACGCCCCCTGGTGCGGCCACTGCAAGGCCCTGGCCCCCGAGTACGCCAAAGCGGCCGGGAAGCTGAAGGCGGAAGGCTCCGAGATCAGGCTGGCAAAGGTGGACGCCACGGAGGAGTCGGACCTGGCCCAGCAGTATGGCGTCCGCGGCTACCCCACCATCAAGTTCTTCAAGAACGGAGACACGGCTGCCCCCCGAGAGTACACAGGTGGGCCGCCGCGCTGGAAGTCGCTGAGGGCGGGCGGGAGGGGCATGTTCGGGAACTGCAGGGGACCTGGCCTTGGGCCTAGCTCTGGGTCTGGTTCTAGTTGAGGAACCTCCGTCCTTGAAGAACCTCCCAAGTGGAAGGGGCGTCGCCGGGGATGGATGGCAGGGAAGAGGGGGCCGGAGCGGCCGGCGCTGAGCGCTGAGGGTCTTCCTGGGGGGCCGAGTCACAGCTGTCGGGCAGAACTCGAATGGGAGCCGGGCTCCTGGCTCTGAGGCTGCTCAGGGCTGGGCCTGAGTCCGGGCAGCGCCTGTGACAAAAGGAGGCTGCGCCCAGAGAACCGGTTCTGTGGCTCGGCCTGTGAATTCTGACACCAGCTCCGGCTGCTGCCTGCTGGTCCCGTGTCACTTGGAGCAGGAAGTGCCTGGTCCGGCTGCCCTCCCCTCCGAACCGGGTTTGGGGGGGGGGGGGGCTGCTCCTTCCCGCCCGGGCCGGGCCGCCCGTCCTCACTGGGGGAAGCTTCCCGGGAGCCCGTGTTTTCCTGGTTGGCCTCACCGCCGGGCAGGGTCCTTACACGTGAGGTTCCTGTGGGCCAGGTGGTGGGAGCCGGTGAGGGGCCAGCGTCCTGGGCTCAGTGTCAGGACCAGCCTCCTCCTCCCTCTGCTCGGTGGCCCCGTGACAGCAGCCTGTGGGTCCGGGGCTGGGAGGCGCCAGGACGCCGGTCAGGGAGCCAGGGTGGGCTCGGCCTGTTTCACAGGAAAACTGGCTTCGTGCTGACTTGAAAAACCCTAGTGCATCTCTAGTTTTTTTTTTTTAATATTTTTTATTGGGTATTTACAGAGAGGAAGGGAGAGAGACAGAATTAGAAACATTGGTCAGCTGCCTCCTGCCCACCCCGCCCGCAACCAAGGTCCATGCCCTTGATTTTAATTGAACTTGGGACCCTTCAGTCTGCAGGCTGACGCTCTATCCACTGAGCCACACCAGTCAGGGCTGCATCTCTAATTAAGACAAAGCCTGGAGTGAGGCCGCTGAGGGGAAAGTGTGTTTAACGAATGCCAACGTCGAGGGAAATTTAGAAAACGCAAAGGGAGGGAGGTAGCCGCTGCTGGGAAGCACAGCTCGGCTCCCACAGGCAGAGCCGTCCGGGGCCTGGGGCTGGCACAGCGCGGACACGTGGCGTGGCGTGGCGTGGCGTGGCGTGGGGCTGTCCGGTCGGACTGGGCAGAGCCGGGCAGGCTGTGTGGCAGCCCCTGCATATGTGTGTGTGTGTGTCGTGCAGCCGGCAGAGACGCGGACGACATCGTGAACTGGCTGAAGAAGCGCACGGGCCCGGCGGCCACCACGCTGCCGGACGGAGCCGCCGCGGAGGCCCTGGTGGAGTCCAGCGAGGTGGCTGTCATCGGCTTCTTCAAGGTGCGGACGGGGCCGCCCAGCCTGCCCCGGCGGCTGCAGGGCCTGTGGGTGCGGACGGCGGGTCCGTGGTGCGGCCCGGAGCCACCTCTGGTTCTGTCTCCAGGACGTGGAGTCGGACGGGGCCAAGCAGTTCCTGCTGGCGGCCGAGGCCGTGGACGACGTGCCCTTCGGCGTCACGTCCAGCGGCGACGTGTTCTCCAAGTACAAGCGGGACAAGGACGGCGTCGTGCTCTTCAAGAAGGTGAGGGCTGCGCGGGGCCTTCCCCGAGCCGCGGGCCCGGCCTCCGCCCGGTGTCCGCCCGGTGACAGCCGGCGCCCGCTGTCGGAGGCGGAGCTGCCTGAGGTTGGCGCTGTGGCTGCCGGGCGGGTGCCCACCTGGGCAGCTGAGCCCATTGCACCATCCGGGGTGCAGCGCTCCTAGAACCTCTTCCACTCCTAGAACCTCTTCCACAGGACGGACTCGGGGGTTAGCTTTTGGGGAGCGCGTTCCCCACCTGTGGGCACAGCCTGCTCCCACGCCTCGTCCTGCTGCCCTCCTGTTGGTGTCGCCCACTGCCCACCGTTGCTGGGACACGGCGGGTCCCTGTCTGCGAGTGACGGCGTGCTAGGTGGTCTTGGTCTTTGCCTTTCAGCCAGGACGGCGGGATGGGGGGCGGAGAGCACACGGGGAGGAGGGGGGGTGTGGGGAGTGGGCTGTGAGGAGCCGGAGAGGGGCCGTGTCTTCAGGGCAGAGAGGACGCAGGGCGAGGCTTGGGGGCTCTGTGGCCCCTTGCTGGGCAGACTCCGGCCCTTATGCCGTCTTCCCTGGTGCAGCCGACGGGTCTGTCATCGCAAACCGGCCCGGTGGTGTGATGGCGTCTGGTCAGGAGAAACTGGGTGAGGCTGAGGGATGGTGAGCCTGCGTGTCGACCCCGCGCTCAGGTCGGGAGAGGCTGGGAGGCCAGCCCGTTGATCTTTTCCGTCCTTTCTACGAATTTATTTATAAGTCCTCGCCCGAGGATGTTTTCCCATTGATTATTAGAGTGGAAGAGAGAGGGAAAGAGAGAGAAGCACATCGATTGGTTGCCTTTTGCACAAGCCCTGTCAGGGCCGGGCTGGAGATGAGTGCTCTTGACCGGAATCGAACCCAGAACCCTGTGGTCCCAGGCTGGCACTCTACCCACTGGGCCACACCAGCGAGGGCTCTTTCCCATCCCTCCTGACCTCAGGGCCCTGGGTTTGGGCGATCCTGTGTCCTTGAGGTTAGAGCTACCATTTTCGTTCTGCAAAAATGGGTGCCAGCTGGTGTCCATGCCCCCCCTGGCCGGGCACAGCCGCACCCGGGGGTCTGGTGCCCACGGGGGCAGTGGCCGCAGGGTCTGCTCTCGGCACAGTGTGTCTGTCCGGCAGCCAGGTGAGGCCCAGGGCCCCTCCGGTCCCCCGCCCGGCCCAGCATCCCTGCTTTCGGGCCTCAGGTCACCCAGGTCCTCACGTGCGCCTGTCCCCGGACCACCTGGCTTCCCCGGCGGGATGGGACCTGATGGCGGGACACAGGGGCCCGGTGCCCTCAGTGAGCCTGCAGGTCACCGGGTGGACCGTGGCCTGGGCTGCGTGTCCTGTGCCTTGTCCTCCCTGCGTTTGCTCTCTCTGTTGGTGGAAGCTGGGCGCTGGGGGTTGGCACGCGAGCCCTCCACCGCCTGTGGCCTGGCCTGTTGGGGTGCTGGCCTCCGGCAGCTGCCCCACCAGACGAGGCTGTCACTGGAGTAGATGTGGGCAGTGATTGGCCACGGCACCGGAAAGACTGTCCAGCAGGCCGTTGGGCAGACAGTGCCCGCTGCCCGGAGCGGCCAGGAGGGCGCCTGTTGCCTCTAATTGGCCTCGGCTCTGCCCGGCGAGGACTGGCCTGCTGTGTGCCTGAGGGCCCAGCTGCGAGCTGTTCCCGTCTGCACAGCGGTCCCGGCCTCGGCCTCGCCTCGGCTTCCTGCCTGTTTACTTCCCCCTTTGTCCCCCGTTTTGGAGAAGGGAGAGCCGGCTTCAGCCTCGAAGCCTCGGCATGGGGTGGGAGCAGGGCCGGCCGGCCTGTGCCCCTGGCGCCTGCCCCCCTGTGGTCGGCCTTGAGGGGCGGGAGTGCCGCCTGCTCTTCTGGAGGCGCCTGGAGGAAGTGCAGGCCCGGGGTCCTCCCCAGTGGCTGAGGGCTCAGGGCGGCCATCCCCCCAGCCGGACGCGCAGGCACAGGACACTGTCAGTGAGTTCTCGCAGCGTTCGGTGCCGAGAGCCGTGTCCTAGGTTCCCTCTGACACCTGCCTGGACGGCGCTGGTTTGCCTTCGGGCTGCGGTGCCTCGGGTCCTGCCCCTCCCCCCGAGAAGGAGACACAACTGAGGGGGGAGTTGCCTCCGGTGTGGCCGCAGCTGAGCGGCTGCGGTAATGGGTGCCGGGCTCCAGGCCCTGGTGCGGCTTCCTGGGAGCCGAGGGCGTCCGGGCCGCGGGGCCCTGCCCCCTCACCGGCTTTGCACGTGGGCTGAGCTGGCTGGGAGCGGGTGTGCGTGGAGCCCTCAGTGCTCAGGCCTCCTCTGTCCACAGTTCGACGAAGGCCGGAACGACTTCGAGGGGGAGGTCACCAAGGAGAAGCTGCTGGACTTCATCAAGCACAACCAGCTGCCGCTGGTCATCGAGTTCACCGAGCAGGTGCGGCTCCCGCCGGCCCCCGGAGAGCCCCGACTGCGCCAGGCCACCGGGCTGTCCTGTGGCCGAGCGAGCTCGGGCTGAGCCCCCCTACTGTGTTTGACAGACGGCCCCCAAGATCTTCGGGGGCGAGATCAAGACGCACATCCTGCTGTTCCTGCCCAAGAGCGTGAGCGACTACGAGGGCAAACTGAGCAACTTCAAGAAGGCCGCCCAGGGCTTCAAGGGCAAGGTGGGCCCCACGGCCGGCCGGGGGCTGGGCCGGGGAGGGAGCAGCCGCACCCACGCCCCTGCCCCGCTCACGGTGCCTCTTCTCCCAGATCCTGTTCATCTTCATCGACAGCGACCACACCGACAACCAGCGCATCCTCGAGTTCTTCGGCCTCAAGAAGGAGGAGTGTCCGGCCGTGCGCCTCATCACGCTGGAGGAGGAGATGACCAAGTACAAGCCCGAGTCGGCCGAGCTGACGGCGGAGAAGATCACCGACTTCTGCCACCGCTTCCTGGAGGGCAAGATCAAGGTGGGCCGGGGCCTGGGGCGGGCCCGGGAGGCAAGGTGGCCGTTCTGCCCCTGCGTGGGGCGCAGCCCTCGTGGGCGCAGAGACCGACCTCCCGCCTGCCCGCCCGCCAGCCTCACCTCATGAGCCAGGAGCTGCCCGAGGACTGGGACAAGCAGCCGGTGAAGGTGCTGGTGGGGAGGAACTTCGAGGAGGTGGCTTTCGACGAGAAGAAGAACGTGTTCGTGGAGTTCTGTGAGTGAGGCCTCTCCGGGCGGGGGGGGGGGGGCGGGGGGGGCCGGGGGGGGGCCTGGCCTCCGGGCCCAGCAGGACTCAGCGCTGCGGCTTCCAGATGCCCCGTGGTGTGGTCACTGCAAGCAGCTGGCGCCCATCTGGGACAAGCTGGGGGAGACGTACAAGGACCACGAGAACATCGTCATCGCCAAGATGGACTCGACGGCCAACGAGGTGGAGGCGGTCAAAGTGCACAGCTTCCCGACGCTCAAGTTCTTCCCGGCCAGCGCGGAGCGGACGGTGCGAGCGGGCAGCGGGCGGCGGGGGCTCCGGAGAAGCTGGCCCACAGGGAGGGGACCCCGCGCCCGGGTCTGTTCTCACCCGCCCCCCGTTCCAGGTGATTGACTACAACGGGGAGCGGACGCTGGAGGGCTTTAAGAAGTTCCTGGAGAGCGGCGGCCGGGACGGGGCCGGGGACGACGACGTGAGTGTCAGGCTCTGGGCTCGCCTGCTCCCCGGCCACTCGCTTCCTGCTCCCCGGCCACGCGCTTCCTGCTCTCCGGCCACGCGCTTCCTGGCTGGTGCTGGGGCTTAGGGGGCTGGGCAGGCTGCTGCCAACCAAGCTCTGCCCCTCGGGCTTCCCTCGCAGCCATCAGCGGCACGGCACAGGGGACGCTCTGAACACCGGGCTCGCTTATGAAGTCAGCCTGCGTGTCCCGCGTGGTCCCTGCCGGTGAGAACTCCAAAGGGCTTCCCCGGCCCGTTGGCCGAGGCGCCCTGTGCCAGCCGTGCTCAGCCGTGCAGGGGGCGCCAGAGCTGCCCCAGGCCAAGAGGCTGTGGTGGGCTGGAGGCTGCGAGGAGCAGGGAGAGGGGGCGTGGTCAGGCCAGGGAGTGGGCAGGGGAGCCCAGTGGCTGCTGAGTGGACGATTGGGCAGGGGAGCTGGCGGCGCGAGCTGCTGTGGTCGTGGGCTCACTGCTTGGTAAGCCCTGAGGCTGGAGGGTGGCACGGCTGGGACCCAGCTCCGCAGAGGGCAGGCAGCCCCTGCCCGAGCCTTCACCTTCCGGCCTCCCCCCCGCCCCTCGCCCAGGACCTGGAGGACCTGGAGGAGGCAGAGGAGCCGGACCTGGAGGAGGACGACGACCAGAAAGCTGTGAAGGACGAGCTGTGAGGTGCAAGCTGCCCGGACCCGACGCCCCTCCGGCTGCTCCCAGCAGCCAGCCTCCGCCGGCTCCTCCGGGAGGACTGAGCACCCATCGGAAATGCAGGGAACTTTCTGAAGCCACACTCACGCTGACACTCGTGTACATTAAGCCCGTCCTCTGCTTCGTCTCGGGAAGGGCTGTCTCCAGGCCAGCCCTCGGGCCTTTTTTAATTTGTGATGTACCTTTTTGTACACGGTTTGACCTGAGCGCTCGCTAAAATGTTTTGGAATCTCACGCTGGCGATGTCAGCTGTTAGGTTCTGTGCCATCACTAGCACGGTTGTCTGTGGGATTTTTAGGCATTTTGGGACGGCGGGTTCGGTCCCACCCTGGCGGGGCCGCCCTGGAGACAGGTGTCCCCGGTGGGGGGCAGGCGGGTGGCCTCACCTGGCAGTGTGGCAGGGACTGAGGTTCCCACACTGCCTGCTCAACAGAGACGTCCGGTCTCTCGCAGGGGCTCCCCAAGACAGAGGGCGGTGGGCACCCTGGGCCAGCACAGACACCCCCACCCCCAACCCCACCCACCCAGAGCAGCACCCAGCTGGTCTGACCCTGGCCCGGCCCGCGCTGCCCAGAACCTGGCCCCGTCCCCGGGGCAGCGCTGAGGCGTCCACTTCCTCCAGGCGTTTCTACCACAACATTGGAGCTGAACACATTGGCCAAATAAAGTTGAAATTTTACCGCCTGCCTCTGTGCTACCTCCAGGCCACGGGACGGGGTTGGATCCTGACTGGAGAGAAGGGGGGCTTGGGGGCAGGGATCCCTCTCGGGGCTCATGCAGGCGCAGCACATCCCCGTTCTCACATCCCTCTCCAGATGCAAAGCCTCAGCCACGCAGTCCCGGCGGAGGGTGGGTGTGGCGGGCCCTCTACCCGGGTATCTTGTCTGAGGATCCGGGCAGGACACGTGCTGGGTCTGCAGCCGCTGGCCGTGGGTGAGGAGGCGAGTGGACCTCAGGGGGCAAGGACAGCCCTGCCCGCTAGGAAGCCATGGCTCCCAGGAGCTCAGCGTGTAGTTGCAGAGACGAGGGGTTGTCTGCTGCCTTGGGCCGAGGGCCCTTCTGAGCCGGGTCAGGGGGACCTCAGGCCTGCGGTGCCTGCCGGGTTCCGCTGGGCATCCTTGACCCCTGACCCAGAGCCCAGCAAAGGGCCCCCAACCCTTGGAGGGGAATGCGGGTCCAGGACAGTAACGTGGAGCCCAAGGCTCCGCCTCCACTCGCTCCAAGTGGGAAGCATGCACGCTCCCAGCCCCAGTCCCTGCTCCGGGCTCGGGCAGGTGCCAGTGTCGGCTGCCGACGGGACACGGGACTTGCCGTGAACGTGGTTCTCCCGGTCACGGCGCGTGGGGAGTCTGGTTGATTCCTTCACGCACCCTCTCCCAGCAGGAGACCCGGCCCTCTCCTGCCGCCGACCAGAGTGGCCGGGGGGCGCTCTGCACCCGGGTCTCGGCTCCTCCATCCAGCTCAGCAGCCGGTGTCCTGGCTCCGGTGGCCAGTCCGCCCAGTGCTCCCTGTGGTGCCTTCCTGCCAGCAGCCAGACCTCCCTGGTGGGGGTCGCACCCTGGGGGAGGTCACCGTGAAGGCAGCTCTGCCCCCCCAGAACCGAGCGGTTCTGCAGCACCGGGCTCAGCCACAGGTGGCTGTGCTCAGTCTGCGCTCCTGCCCGCTGACTCTGCCGTGCCCCTGGGACCAGCCCAGAGCAGGAGCCCTGCCATCACCATCACCTGCTCAGCGGTCACCAGCCCCACCCGTCCCGGCTGCAGACAGCTGGGCCTGCATTACAGGGAGGCCTGGCAGGGCCCAGATTGCAGGCCACGGACTCACCGGGACAGTTAGGGTTAACAGCCTGGACTCCCCAATCTCTCCCTGCTTCCTCCTCCTCCCCACCCTCTCTCTCCAGGTGATAAGAAGCCACTGGCAGGTGTGGCTCAGTGGTTGAGTGTTGACCTAGGGTCCGGAGGTCATGGTTTGATTCCCGGTCAGGGTTCAAGCCCGGATTGTGAGCTCCATCCCCAGTGGAGGGCATGCAGCCGACCCATGATTCCTTCTCACCTTGATGTTTCCATTTGTCCCTCCCCCTCTCTCAAATCAATAAAAATAGATTTTTTAAAAAGAAAAATAATACTGTTATTTATTTTAAATAAGAAAGAAGTAGCTACTGGCCTGGACCCAAACCCTCAGCTGCGGGGGGAGGGAGGGGGCAGCAGGCCCTCTGGCCTCAGTGGCCGCTGGAGGGAGACGCCTGGCTCCTGACGCTTTTCCAAGCGTGCTCTTTGCATGACGTGTTTTCCTCCGCTTCCGTCCTCTTGGCAGAAGCCCGGAGGCTCGCCAAGCAGGTCGCTGCACCAGTGCCAGGGGCATGGGAGGGCCGGGCAGAGCCGCCTGAACACAGGCTGGGTCCTGGGGGCTGCGGGACACGCAGGCGGAGCCTCGGGGCAGAGACTGCTCACAGCAGCTCCTGACGGCTGGTCTCCGAGGTGCAGGCTCCGGCCGCGCCCCTGCCATTTGGGGGGGCTTTGGCCCAAATCCCTTCTCTGGTCCTAAAAGGAGACACACACGCACGCACGCACGCACATACACACTCCGCTTGTCATCAGCGGACAGAGGGACGGGCAGACGGGAGGAACAGGGGCCCTCGAGGCGTCACCGACAGGGACCAGCCTGCCCTGGCCCCCGGCCTTGGTGGCAGCTTCGCCTGATCTTCACCTGATCCTCTGCGCGGGGACAGTGGACAGAACTTTCCACGACATCAGAAACGCTATCTCCACGTGAAAGGAAAGTTCTCATCCCCGGCTTCGTGTGAGGAAGCCAGAGAAACTGTACCTGCCTCCCCCCAGCGACCGACGGGGGAGACCTCCCAGCGGCCTTGGAACCCTGAGGCGCAGAGACAGGGACCCGGGCCTCACCCTCGGTCGGGCCCGCAGGGAGGGCAGGGCGGGGGCGGGGGCCGCCAGGGAGGCAGTCCAGCGCCGCTTCTCTGCAGCGTGTTTGGCGCAAGGCTTTGCGCCGCACAGAGGGGTTAAGTACAAGGCCGTCACTACCTACCGGGTGGAGCTAAGTAAGGGCTCCGCGGGCCGTAGTTTGCCCAGGCCTGCGGATCCGGCCCGTTCGGCTGTCCTATCCGGCCCGCGGAGCCGAAAGAGCGGAGGGTTCTCTTGCTCTCCCCTCCACTCCTTCACCAGCAGCCCAAGATGACAGTGTCAGCATGGTCAGGTTACTTTTGTTCCGGCCCTCCGGTCCAGTTTAAGAACCCATTGTGGCCCTTGAGTCAAAAAGTTTGCCCACCCCTGGGCTAGCGAGTCAGCCTGCAAGCTGAAGGGTCCTGGGGGGTTTGCTTCCTGGTCAGGGCACAGGCCTGGGTTGTGGGCTCCATCCCCAGTGTGGGGCGTGCAGGAGGCCGACCCATGGTTCTCACCATTGATGTTCTCTCTCCCTTCCTCTCTGAAATCAAGTTTTTAAAGAACCACATAGCCAGCGTCAGGTGTGCAGGCTTCCCTGCCCCTACTGTGCGCTGCTGTGTGTCCTCCGCATCTGCGACCGGCTCCTCTCGGCCCCGAGCCTCCGTCCCCCTCAGTCCGCGGCTGCTGTGGCGAAGACAGGTGCCCTGGGTCGGTTTTTTAAATATATATATATTACTGGGGATTGAGCCCGAAACCGGGGCATGTGCCTGACCGGAAACGGAACTGTGTCCTCCTGAATCTTAAGGTTGGCGCTCAGCCACTGAGCCACCCGGCCGGGCTGGCATTTAAGTTCTAATCAAAGAGGTTCCCAGGTTAGAGGGCAGCGCCACGGAGGCCCACGTTTTGGTAAAAGTGCCAAGAGTGACGGCCACCACGGGAGGGGACAGAGGGGACGAGAGGGCCTTCCCGGGCGGGGCCCTGAGACAGGGGCAGCCCCAGCTTTGTGGGCGGTGGAGCCAGCCTCCCCCTCACCTCCCGGCGTCCAGGCCGGGCCCCTGGTGCCGGCCCACAGGCCTTGTCCTTGCGGTGCCCTCTGGAAGGCACCTTCCGGCCCGTGGTGGAGCTGGGTGCGAGGGCCAGGAAGGATCTGACCCCTTTGGCCGGGCGTGGCGACAGGTGGGCTGAAAGACGAGCCGAGAACTCGATCTGTGCCGATCTGAGCGCGGGGTGGCCGGCGGCTCGGTTTCAGCTCTCACGGGGGAGCATGACCGGCAGCTTTATATAGCTCCGCGGCCGCCGGCGGGCGGGAGGTGCCCTTGCCGAGGGAGCATCGGAGCATCCGTCGCCGCCGCCGGCCGGCAGCCCGTCCTCGGCTGGGCTGGGCGCAGGCCTCCCCTGAGCAGCAGGGCCCCACAGGGGCGGCCCCCTCTGCCCCCGAGATGCCCAGCAGGACGGTCCGCTATGTGGCCTACAGCCCCCGGCAGCGGCGCCGGCGGATGCTGGCCCAGCGCAGCGTGCGCTTCCCCAACGACGTGCTGTTCCTGGACCACATCCGCCAGGGCGACCTGGAGCAGGTGGGCCGCTTCATCCGGGCTCGCAAGGTGGCCCTGGACACCCTCTACCCCTCAGGTGAGCCGCGCAGGGCCAGCCGGGGCTGAGGGCGGCGGCGGGCGGCCTCGCCCTGACCCTCTGTCCGGTGCTGTCCGCCCAGGCCTGGCGGCCCTGCACGAGGCCGTCCTGTCTGGGAACCTGGAGTGCGTGAAGCTGCTGGTCAGGTACGGGGCAGACATCCACCAGCGCGACGACACGGGCTGGACGCCCCTGCACATCGCCTGCAGCGACGGGTACCCCGACATCACCAGGTGAGGGGGCCGAGCTCTCTCTACCCCGCACCCCAGTCCCGCCTCCAGGTGTCCCCCAAAGCCGGCCCTGGTCCTGGCGGGTAGCGCAGGGCCCTCGGGCCGCTGGCGCCTCCTCCGCCCGGTGCCCTCCGGGCGCAGTCCCTTCCCAGAGGGGCCGGTCCTCGCCCCTCGCCCCTCGAATGGAGGGCCGGCGGGCCGGGGTGGGGCCGGGACCGGCCTCCCCGCTGAGCCCGGCCGCTCTGCGCGCAGGTTCCTCCTGTCCCGGGGGGCGGACCGGAAGGCGGCCAACGACGACGGCGACCTGCCCGCCGACCTCATCGACCCCGACTTCCAGGACCTGGTGGAGCTCTTCCAGGGCGCGGGGGTGGGCTAGCCGCCCGCCCCGCCCCGGCCCCCGCCCGCCCGGCCCGCCTTCCCTCCCGGCGCCTTTTGTACGGTGACTCTTTGTACTTTTTCAATAAACGTGACCCCCGAGCGAGCGCGCCCGCCGTGCCGTCTTGCTTCCCGGGACGCGGCGGGCGGCGGCCCCGCCGGGTCACGTGGCCGGGCCTGCGCGGCGCGTGCGCGGCGCGTCACTTCCGGCCGGGCCCAGCTGGCGGCGGCGGCGGCGGCGGCGGCGGCGGCGAGGTGAGGCGCGGCGGGGGCGGAGCGGGCGCGGCGGGACCGCCCTGGCGCGGCGGCCGGGAGGGCGGCCGGGAGGGCGGGCGGGCGGGGCCCGGGCGCGGCGCGGAGGCCCGAGCGCCCCGCCCGCCCCGCCGCGGGCGCCCCGGGCCCGGGCGCGGGAGGAGGGCGCGTGGGGACGTGGCGCCCGCGGCCTCGAAGCCGCCGCCGCCGCGCGGGGCCGTTGTCCGGTCTCCCCGGGGCGGCCCCTCCCCGGCCCCGCGCCCGCCGGCCCCACCCTCCCTGCGGGGCCGGGACGTGCGGGCGCCCCGGGTGCGACCTGGCCCGCCCCGCCCTCGGCGGCCCGCGGGGCGGCGGGAGCTGCGCTCGGCCGGGAGCCGGGCCTCGTCCTCCGGGACCGACCCGCAGCCCAGGCTGTGGTCGCAAAGCCTCCCGGAGGCCCAGGTGCACCGGCTGCGTGTCCCCCCGCCGCCGCCTGTCCCGGAGGAGGCGCCACGCAGCCGGGGGCCTTCACCGGACCGGGCGGAGGGCACAGCCGAGCTAGGCCCCGGGAAGCCGGTGGGCGGCCCCGGGTGCAGAGGGCTGAGCCGGGAGCGGGACGGGGGAGGCGGCCAGGCCTTTATCGGGGAGCGCTGGGGGTGGAAGGGGCGGCGGGTTTCCATGGGGTGGAAGGGGATGCACGCGCCCCGGTCCGTTTCCGGGAGGGAAGCCGCTGTGGTCACTCAGGAAGGGGCGGGTGGCCCCTGTGCTGGAGGCTTGGCCCAGGGCGATGGACAGGCCGCCCTGCCCCTTGGGGTCTGGCTCCGCAGTGACCTGAGGCGCTGCTGGGGGGGGGGGACCACTTCTCATTGGCTGGACCTGGGCTGGCGAGAGCCCCAAACGCCCAGAGTGACCGGAAAGGGGCACCCAAGACAGCCTGCGGGGGATTCCAAAGGAACACGGAAGGAGCTGCGTTGCGTCATCAGTTCTGCTCCGGAATCCCCACTGTCCCTCTTCCGGACCGCAGCTCTGTCTCCCCGGCGGCGGCGGCTGTGTGTGGGGACGGGGCCTGAGCCTGGGGTCCGAGGCCAGGCTGTGGGCCCTCGCCTCTCCCAGCGGCGTGGAGCCCCGGGCCCAGGGAAGAGGAAGGTGCGACTCGTGCAGCCCCCTCCGCGTGCCCACGCGGGGTACCTCCCTGTCAGGGCGCCCGGGAGCCTTCGGGGAGGGCACAGGCGGGCACGGGAGTGCTGAGCCCAGCTGAACCATCCGGGCGCCCCTGGAGGCCCAGAGGTTGGGGTGCAGACCCTCCTCGGCTGGGGAGCAGGCTGCTTTATCCGCCAAGCCTCCAAAAAGGGGTTGCCGGGACCTCTCCTTCCGGCCCAGTGGGGACGCGAGCTCCCTGCAAAGCGCCCAGTGCAGCTGCGCCCGCTCCTAGCCCTGGCCAGGCGTCCGTGTGGCCAGTGTGAGCTGGGGAGCACACACCGCCGACCCCCCTCCGGCCTCAGGAGGAGCTGTGGCCCACGCCCTGGGTCCAGGGTGAGTGGGGGGCTCCCCAGCCCAGCACCCGGGCTGCCCTGTCTGGGCGAGGGCTGGCCTGGGACCAGCCTGGGCAGCCAGCGCCCTCGCCCTGCGGTGTGTCCAGCTGGCCAGGCGGAGAGTGAGCCTAGAATAGCCTCCCGCCCAGGGCTCCGTAATCCCCAGGCAGAGCGCGGGCAGAAACCGCCCGGCTCCAGGGTCTGGGTCACTGGGTCAGGCGGCCTGCAGCTTCCTCTGGCTCACACCCTCCCCACCCCGCCTCACCTCGCCTCACCTCGCCTCGCCTCGCCCCGCTCGCTCCCCGCAGCCTCCGGGACCAGAGTGGGCGGGTCCTGGCAGGTTCTGTCCGCCATTGGGCTCCTCACCCCGGAGGGAGGCACGGCCCGCTCACAGGAGGGAAACTGAGGCTGAGGAAACCGCGTGCCAGGTCTTCAGGTGTGGGCAGTTGGGGTTCATGAGAGGCGCTCTGTGGTTCTGGAAATGGGTGTCAGCCGCTGGCACCACCCTGACTCCGGGGAAGGGCTCCCGGGCAGCTTTTCTGGGTGCTGGGCCTCGGGTGCTCCAGGCCATGCATGGCGCCCCCCCCCCCCCCCCCGCAGCCCTGGGCTCCCACCAGGGGGGCCCGCTGCATCTCTAGCCCGATGGTGGTGGACCCCACTGGGTCCCCAGGAGCGAGTTCACAACAGTCAGTCGTCAGCACTTCCCTCCCTCCCCGCCGAGGCCGGGGCGTGACCGGGTGTCTCCCCCCCCCCCCCCCAAGGCCGGGGCGGTGACCGGGTGTCTCCCCCCCCCCCCCCCGAGGCCGGGGCGGTGACCGCGGTGTCCCTCCCCCCCCCCAGGCCGGGGCGTGACCGGGGTGTCTCCCCCCGAGGCCGGGGCGGTGACCGGGGTGTCTCCCCCCCGAGGCCGGGGCGGTGACCGGGGTGTCTCCCCCCCGAGGCCGGAGCGGTGACCTGGTGACCGGGGTGTCTCCCCCCCCCCCCCCCCCCGAGGCCGGGGCGGTGACGGGGTGTCTCCCCGCCGAGGCCGGGGCGTGACCGGGTGTCTCCCCCAGAGGCCGAGGCACCGCAGCGAGCGAGCGGACCAGAGCCCAGCGATGACCAGGTGGGTTCCGGCCTCAGAGCAGCCCCGTCCGGCCTGGGCAGGGGGAGTGGGGTCCCCACTCTCCTCACGATCCGGTTCCCCCAGTTCCCCCGTCTCCAGAGTCGTCTACAACGGCAAGAGGAACAGCAGCCCCCGCTCGCCCCCCAACAGCAGCGAGATCTTCACCCCGGCCCACGAGGAGAATGTGCGCTTCATTTACGAAGGTACCGGCCTCCGGGGGGCAGGTTCTTGTGACGGGCGTCCGCCCTCGGGGTGCCCAGGGGGCACTGCCCCCAAAGAGGCATTGCTTGTAGCGGGCGGGGTTGGGGAGGGCTGTGCACTCTAGGGGAACCCAGTGATGTCCCAGAAGTGGGGGCTGTGTGCCTGTGGGGGTGAGAGCGGTTCCTCAATGGATCACTTGAGCCTCTGGGATGAGGGCACCGGCTGCTGGAGGAGCCGCAGGAGGCTGGGGGGTCCAGGCCGGTCTCTGAGGGAGGGAGGGGTCACTGGGGATGACCTCAGGTCCAGAGCCAGCTGGTCTGGGCCACGTGCTGAGTGTGGAGATGTGGGGAGCGGGCTGGGGGGTGCCGTGAGGACGCCCTGAGGGGGGCGTGCCCTCCTGGCGGGGACACTGCCCAGTGGGCTGGGCTGACGGCCTCGCACCTCAGCCTGGCAGGGCGTGGAGCGGGACCTGCGGAGCCACGAGCGGGGCCTGGTGGAGGAGTACGTGGAGAAGGTCCCTAACCCCAGCCTGAAGAGTGAGTGGGCGGGGCGGGGCCGGAAGCCCGCCTGCTTCCTGTTTCCGGGCTGGAGAAGCTGGGGTGGGTGGCAGCGGGTCAGGCGGGAGACGCCCCCGCCCCCGCGCTGACCACTGACCGCTGACCGGACTGCCCGCACAGCCTTCAAGCCCATCGACCTGAGCGACCTGAAGCGCCGCGCGCAGGATGCCAAGAAGTCCTAAGGCCGGGCCGGGGATCCGTGTGCGCCGCTCCCTCCCCTGGGCCCGGCTCCGGGACGGGAGGGGAGCCGGGCCGCTCCCTGTGGGTGGCAAACCCAGGACCCAGACGGCGACTGAAGGCCAACCTGCCCCCCTCCCCTGCCCCTCCTCTCCCCTGGGAGGGCGCCCTGCCAGCCCCACACTCCCGGCCTCGCCGCCTGGTGTCTGGAGCTCCCTGCCTGCCTGCCCCCAGGCTCCCGACCCTGACTCGTCTCCCCCACTGCCCGGCCGGCCCCCTCCAGGAGCAGGACAGACGGAGGGCCCTCTGGTCTCCGGGCCTGGGGGCTCGTCCAGGTTTGACTGAGGCGGCCAGAGGCGAGGCAAGGGCGGCCCCACCCACACCCAGCCTGGGTCCCCACGTTGCTGCTTCTCTGGCCTGGACACATGGGAGCAAATACCCCGACCCCTGCGCCCCCTCACTGCCCAGCCTGGCCCCTCCTCCAGGCCTGGGCCCCGGCGCCTCGTGGGCTCTGGCCCCGGGGGGGTGCCTGTGGCCGGAGCAGCCCCTCGGCAGGCGCCAGGGCCCCGGGGTGCTGCCTGTCCCCTGCGGGGAGGGCCAAGCCCGGGCCCCGTGAATAAAGGTGGCGATGCTGGTGCCTCGTGGCTCTGTCCCTGCAGCCCACACTCATGGCCACTGGAAACCGGGGCCACGGTCGAGGCTCCTGAGCCCGGAAATGCCGTCTGATCGGATCTCGGTCTCTCCTGGGGCTCAGGCCTCCTGGGGGCCTGGAGGGCAGGGGGAAGTCTGTGGGCTCTGGGGGCAGTGGCACCCTCTGCAGCCTGGACCCACCGAGACCCAAGTGCCCTTGACCTTCCAGCCGGAGAGCTGCGGGCCCCAGCGGACAGCACCCCGGGTCTATTTTGGGAGCATCTCCCACATGAGCGTTTGGGGCTTGAGTGCCCGCAGGTGGTTCCCCTGCGACAGACGCAGGCAGGACGTCCGTGCAACAAACAGCCGCCCAGGCTGCCAGTGGGCGCCGAGCCCAGTTCCTGTGACCCTGCGGCCTCCGCCCGGGGCCTGGGAGGGTGTGAGGCCTGGGCCGGGCCGGGCCGGGCTGGTCAGGCCCGGTCGCCGAGCCGTCCCCTAGTCGGGCCGGAAGGGAGGGTGCGGCAGGGTGGGCGGGGTTCCCTGGGCTTCAGCCAGAGGCTCCCCAGGACCCAGACCTGCCCAGCTGCCCGGGGGGAGGGGCGGGGGGCTGGCCCAGCAGCCTGTGCTGCAGGTACGACCTTGAGAAGTGCTGAGTCTCAGCCTCAGTTTCCCCAGGTGGAAGTCGGCACCCACCTCCCAGGTGCTGCCCAGGTGGAGCAGATGTCCGACAGCCAAGGGCGGACGCCGCTGCCACTGATGGCCGCCTCCGGCACAGCCGGCAGGCGAGGGCCTGGGCAGCAGCTGGTGGTGGGGAAGCTGTGTCCGCTGGGTGTAAAGAGGGGAGGGGCTGGGCTCTGGCCCCGGGGGAGGGGCTGGGCTCTGGGCGGGGCGGGGGGCACGGTTGGGGACGGGCCAGCCATGGAGGCCCAGTGATTGGGCCTGGAGCCCCCCTCCGGCAGACCAGTCTTCCAGGCCCGTTCCCCAGGGGGGCCCAACGGGCGAGCCCTGCCACTTCCTGTCCCAGGCACCCGGGGCTCACCTCCCCGGGGGCTGCCCTGGCCGCCTGGCCCCCCGCAGGTTCCTATCCGTCTCCCTGTGGGCACGGCGGCCTGGGAGGCGGCTCTGTCTCTCAGCTGCTCTTGGAGCAGACACCGCAGAGCTGTGGGCACCACCAGTCTGAACCCCATGTCCGCCCCGGGTTGTCCTGCAGGGACTAGGCCCACTGCCCTCGGACCCTCCCCCCACGTGCTGCATTCGGCTGGTCCCCACGTGGTGGCAGCAGGCCACTCTCCTGCGTTTGTAAACGGGTGAGAGGCTCCGGGGGGGTCGTAGGAGACTTGGATGTCCGACAGCTGCTCTGCCTGCGCTGAGCGGCTGAGGGTCGGGTCAAGAGGGACTGGGGGGGCGGGGGTCCAGCAATCCGTGGGGAGGAGCTGGTGGGAGCGGGCCCAGTGTGGGTTCAGGGTCCGGGCTGCAGGTGGAGTCCTCTGGCTGCCGGGCTTTATTTTGAAAATTGACTTTCAAAGATTGACAAGAAGGGAGGAGAGTTGGGGTGCTGCACCCCAGGA
The DNA here is from genome assembly GCA_963924515.1 of Vespertilio murinus. Classification (NCBI taxonomy): domain Eukaryota; kingdom Metazoa; phylum Chordata; class Mammalia; order Chiroptera; family Vespertilionidae; genus Vespertilio; species Vespertilio murinus. The sequence goes on from OZ004718.1 coordinate 631,330, forward strand.
GAGGAGGAGGAAGCAGGAAGGGGGTTGCGCCGGGCTGAGGGCCGCGGGTGACTGAGGCCGAGCTCCGTGGACCTGCCGCCGCGGCCCGCCCCCTCCCCGAGGCAGCCAAAGGGCCGACAGCCCTGTTCTGGGTCTCCCATCCGTGCCCCCCGCCCCCCGCCCAGCGGTGCTCCCTTCTCCCGCACGCCCACGACCCGAGCACTTACACCGACGTCTGTGTGCGCGGCACCGGGCCGTGTGGCAAACGGGTCACTTCCTCCTGCCCTTTGTTTTCCTTCGTTATTGATCGCCTTCTTTTCCACCTGCCGTTTCCTCTGAACCGTCTCCCGGTCATGGTCACCCCAGTCCCCTCCCCCACTGCCGGCGCCCGGAGCCTCTGCCCTGCTGGGGCCGGGGGACCTCGCCCCACCGCGGGCACCCCTCGGCTCCTGGGGTGATCTGTTTATCAGAGGCCATGTTTTCCTCTCCCGTGGTCTCCACACTCTAGTAGCACACACATGTGCACGTGCACACGCATACACACGTGTGCACAGGCTGGGGGGACCCTTGCCTGGGTGGAGGTGGGGGGAGAGGGGAGCCGGGCACGTGTCCCGGTGGAGTGGTGCTGTGGCGCGGGGCCGGAGTGGGACAGTGGGGCCCCTCCCACCCCCCCGCAGGGCCCTCACTCAGAACCGGGATTTACCGGCCCCGACTCCGCTGGCCCTCCGGTCCCCTGGGGACGGGCCGGGGTAGAGGAGGACAAGGGCAGAGGGATGGGGATGGGGGGCAGCAGGAGGCCTGGTGAGGACGCACCCCCAGGCGGCCACTGACCCTGCGCTCAGCCGCCGTGAAGGAGACTGGCCTCCCTGGGCCACACGGGCGCCCCGGGCAGGCTCCGAGGAGACTCGGCCGGCGGCTGGCCCAGGGCTCCGGCTGCCCACCAGGACCCCCCACCCGCCTCGTCCGGCCTGGGGGCGTGGGCGGCTGGGGTGCAGCCCCTCAGGAGGCCCCAGCGCCTGGCGGAGTAATTCTATTTACCTTTCCTGAGAGCCTCCTGTCCTCTCATTTGCTCCCATTAGCCCTGCTGTGCCTGAGTGGCCCCGGCCACGTGGCCGCCGCGGTGGGCACCCCTCCCCCAGGCCCAGCGGCTCCGGAGCGGCCACCTGGCTGGCAGCCTGGCCACGTGCTCTGGCCGGCTGCCCCCTCCCCCTGACGGCGCTCCCCGCCCCCACACATCCCACCCGGCCCCGCTGGTCCCCCTCCCGCCCCTGCCCTCGCCTCCAGCCCCCGTCACCGCCCACACTCAGCTCCTTCCCGGGGGCAGCCCCCGATGGGGAGGACGCTGCGGTCACCTCACTGGGGCCAGTGCAGTCGGGGTCCCCTCTCCCCCACTTCACCTGCTGCGGGGCCTGCTTGCTGCTCAGGTGGCCGGAGCCGGGGTGAAGCAGAGGCGCGCGGAGGACCCGGGCCGGGACGTCCCATCGTCCCCGCTGGCCTGAGTGCAGCCGCAGTGTCCGAGGGGAGGAGGGTGATGCGGGTGCCCCTCTGGCCATCGCTCCCCATCAAGTCCCTCCACTGGCAAAGGGTGACCCCGGGCCTGTCCCCTCGGCCTGCTGGGGCTGAGGCCCAGCCTGACTGCTCAGGGGCCCTCGGTCCCATCGGGGTCCAGCTCCAGTCCGGCTGTGAAGTGGGGGTCCCGGAGGGCCGGGCGGGGCCCAGGGGTGGGAAGAGGACCCGGGCCCAGCCCCCCGCCCCCCTCTCAGAGCGCGGCGGCCACGGCACAAGCTCTTTATTGCTGGAGGGCACACGCCTCCACAGACTCACAGACACACACGGGACACACAGACGCGCACTCACGAGACGGCGTTCCCCCCGCCCCGCCCCCGGCCTGCTGGGCACAGCAGTGTGGGGAGGGGACAGTGTGGGGGGACGGGGACAGTGGGGCGCTCTGACGTCACCCCCGCCTCTCGGGGGCCCGGTCTGAATTGTTTGTTCGTCGAGGCCTCTCCCTTCGGCTCACAGGGCGCTCTGGGCCCACCCCGGGAGGCGGCCAGCCGTGGGGGGCTCCCCGGCGGGGTCGTGGGGGGCCCCGTTGCTGTCGCCCCGGGTCAGTAGCAGCTTCTCGGTGGCGGCCCCGCTGGTGGGCCGGGCGGGGGCCGGGCGGCTGCTGCCCAGGCGTTCCTCCCGCAGCGCCTCGCCCGCACGCCAGCGGCGCCAGCTCCGCAGCAGCTCCGCCTGCACCTGGGCGGCCGACAGGTGGGCGGGCCGGCCACCGGTCCCCCCACCCCCCCAGGTGCCCCCGAGGCCGTGGGCACCCCGGCCAGCCGGGAGCAGGACATGGGTTTGGGGCGGCCGGGCCCTCACTCACCTCCTTGTTGAGGAAACAGTAGAGGACAGCCACCAGCAGGCCCTGCAGAGAGGGGGTCACCGGGGGTCAGCCAGCCCCAGGGGGGGCGGGCAGCTGGGGCGGGCAGCGGGGGGCGGGCAGCTGGGGCGGGCAGCAGGGGGCGGGCAGCTGGGGGCAGGCAGCGGGGCGGGCAGCGGGGCGGGCAGCCGGGGGTGGGCAGCGGGGGGCGGGAAGCTGGGGTGGGCACCTGGGGCGGGCAGCGGGGGGCAGGCAGCTGGGAGCGGGGGGCAGGCAGCTGGGAGCGGGGGGCGGGCAGCTGGGGTGGGCAGTTGGGGCGGGCAGCGGGGGCAGGCAGCTGGGGGCGGGCAGCGGGGGGCGGGCAGCTGGGGTGGGCAGTTGGGGCGGGCAGCGGGGGCAGGCAGCTGGGGGCGGGGGGCGGGCAGCTGGGGTGGGCAGTTGGGGCGGGCAGCGGGGGCAGGCAGCTGGGGGCGGGCAGCGGGGGGCGGGCAGCGGGGGGTGGGCAGTTGGGGCGGGCAGCGGGGGGCGGGCAGCGGGGGGTGGGCAGTTGGGGCGGGCAGCGGGGGGCGGGCAGCGGGGGGCGGGCAGCTGGGTGGGCAGCGGGGCGGGCAGCTGAGGCGGGCAGCGGGGCGGGCAGCTGGGGCGGGCAGCAGGGGGCGGGCAGCTGGGGGCTGGGGGCGGGCAGCTGGGGCAGGCAGCGGGGGGCGGGCAGCGGGGGGCTGGGGGAGGGCAGCGGGGCGGGCAGCTGAGGCGGGCAGCGGGGCGGCACCTGGAAGGAGCTGAGGAAGAGGTCGAAGAAGAGCTTGGCGAAGCGCAGGGTGCCCTGGGCGTGCTCGTCCGTCACGAAGGCGAACACCACCTCGTGGACCCCCAGCAGGGGGATGAGGGTCAGCGTGGACTTGGCCAGCCTGTGGGGCGGGGCCTGAGCACCGGCACGGCCCCGGCCCCCGGCCTCCGCCCGCTCCCACCCGCCAGCACCCGCCCGCCCGCCCGCCCGCACCCACCGGAACTTGTAGTCCGTCTGGCGCATCTGATGGGCCCGCAGCTTGGCCACCAGGATGTGGAGGATGCGGACGAAGATGAAGAAGTTGATCTGCACGTGGAGGGCCTGGCTCAGGGCGCCCGGAGCTCCCGGCTCCTGGCTCCCGAGGCCCTGGGGCCGAGGGCACGGGGCCAAGACGGCAGCCCAGCCGCAGGCGCCAGCGGTGTCCTGGCGGAGTGCCTGCCTCCCGCCCGCCCGCCCGCCCGCCCAGGCAGGATGCTGCCTGCCTCTCGGCCGCAGGCCCACGGGGAGGGGGCCGCCCGGGAGCCGCCATCTCCTCACCAGGAGGGTCAGGAAGACGGGGAAGCGCAGGATCCACCAGAAGCCCATGTTGTCGTTGCTGGTCCAGCACCTGCGGAGGCGGCTGGCCCGCCGTCAGCCCCGCCGCCCCGCCGCCCCCAATCCCCGCGGGTCCATCCGGTGGCGCGGAAAGACCCCCATCCCGGCACCGGGTCTGCTGACCCCCACGGCCTCAGGCCAGCGAGACCCCCCTCCGCCCGGAACCGGGCCTGCACTCACTGGATGTTCTCGAAGAGACACTTCACCACCGCCCAGGGGATCACGAACAGCATGGGGGCGCCTGCGGGCGGGCGGGCGGCAGCTGTGGCCGAGCTCCCCCCCCCCCCGCGCCCCCCCCCGGCCTGCCCCCCACCCCGGGCGCTCACCCCAGCCGATGCCCAGGTAGAGGGCGAAGGGGCTCCTCTCGGGGCCGGGGGGCAGGCCCAGCAGGCTGAGCAGGTACACGCCCTCCACCAGCAGCCAGCAGGCGTTGGCCACGACGCCGTACTGCATGGCCACGGCGGCCGCCCGGCAGCCCGCCACCGCCTGCGGGCAGGGCAGTGGTGACGGCCGCCGGCCGGCCGGCCGGGGCAGGGACAGGGGCACGGGGACGGGGCGGGCGGGGGCGCGGGCTCACCCCGTCGCTCAGCCAGCCCTGCACGCTGAGGTCGTCCCCGATCTGCTGGCCGTAGCGGGTCCGCAGCAGCGTGTCGATGGCCAGCACGGAGCCGGCCTTGAGCACGAAGGAGGCGAACAGGTTCGCGTGGACGTAGTTGCGGGTGCAGCGCAGCCTCCTGCGGGGACGGGAGTCGGCGCCCGCCCGCCCGCCCGCCCGCACCCTGCCCGCCGCGCCCTCCCCTCCAGGCATAGCCCGGGGCCTACCTGAGGCCCAGCAGCACGGCCAGCGCCAGCAGCAGCGCCCCCAGCGAGAGGCAGTACCCCACCGTGTACATCACCTGGAAGCCGCGGTACAGCCTGGCCACGCCCTTCTGCGACCACGGGGCCGGTCAGGCAGGAGGGGGCGCCACCCTGGCCCCCGGGCCCCAGGACCCCGGCCCCCCACCCCCCGGCCCCCCTGCTGCCCGGCCCCCAGGCCCCCTGGACCCCGGACCCCCACCCCCAGACCCCCTCACTTCCCGGACCCCGGATCCCCCAGCCCCTGGCCCCCCGCTGCCCAGCCCCCGGCCCCCTGGACCCCAGCCCGGCCCCCGCCCCCCGGCTGCCTGGCTGACCTGGACCTCCACCTCCTCCTCGTCCATCTGGCACTGGGACGCGTTCCTCCAGGGCTGCCCCCGCGGCCCCCGCACCCACTGCCCGTCCGGCCCGCACCTCTTGTACACGAACCGGTGCTGGACTGCGGGGGGGGGTGGGGGTGATGGTCTGAGGCCGCCCGCCCCGCCCCCCTTCCCCGCCTCCGCACTCACCTTTGTGGTACCAGGGCAGGTACCAGGGGCAGGAGATGGTGGCCGTGGTGTTGGGCAGCGTGTCGGGCCAGCAGGAGTACTTGTCAAAGGTCCGGTTGCAGACCAGCTCTGCGGGGCGGCGGGCTCAGCCGGCCTCGGCCACTCGGCCCCGGGGGTCCCCCGGGCCACCCGGCACTTCCCCCGCTTGCCCCACGCCCACCTGGGCTCCCCTCCGCCCAGGTCCCTCTTCAAAGTGGCTCCTGCCTGGGGCCCGAACCCTGATTCTCTGGCCCTCTTCCTGGGCCCAGCCCCCCGCCCTGGGGGGTCCCTGCCCTGCCGGGCGATGCCTGCTCCCGGCTCTGCACCGGGCCCCCAGGACTGGCCGGGCCGGACCCCCCTGGCCGGCCCACCCGCCTCCGCCGCCTCCCGTGGCCTCAGAGCCCGCCAGGGCCCCGTGGGGCGCCAGGAGCACCCCGTGCCGAGGCCACCCACCACCTCTCCTCTCGCCGCCTCTCGTGACTCAGTTTCCGGGAAGTGCCCGGAGGAGGCGGCTCACCCGTGGGGGGCGGCAGCAGGCTCAGGTTGTGCAGACACTGGTCCCCGTAGAGCTTCCACCTCTCGAACAGGAAGTCCATCACCTGCGCCCGCGGGGCCTGCAGCTGTGGGGGGGTGGGGGGAAGGACGGTCAGCGGTCAGCGAGGGTGGGTGCGGGCAGGGCAGGCAGGGCCGAGCCGGAGGGCGCTCACCTGGCTGGCCAGCAGCAGCAGCAGCAGCAGCAGGAAGGGGGGTGGGCGTGGCCGGGTGGGGGGCATGCCTCCAGGCTGCCGCCCCCCACATCTGCCTGGGGCTGCAGAGCAGGAGCAGAGGGTCCTTTTAGGGAGCGCTCGGAGCAGCGGGGGGCAGGCAGCTGGGCCTGGGGCGAGGCCCAGGGCGGAGGGGACGCTGGGTCCTTCTTGGCCACGGGGTGTCCTGCTCCCCTCGGGGTCCCTCGATGAGGGGGAGCTGGGGAGGCAGGGCCCTGGCCAATGGGTCCTGCCCGGCCCGCACCGCCTCCCCCATCAGCCCCGGGAAAGGCGGGGGGGGGGGGGGGGCGGCCATGATCCCTCGGAGACCCGGGCCGGCGCCCAGCCCCCAGGACCAGGAGCAGCGGGCGGCTTGTTCTCAGGCTGGCCCCGCCCCCCACTGCCAGCTGCTGGGCCAGACGCGGGCGGGTGGGGGGGCGCCATGGGGCCTGGTCCCAGGCTGCAGCCGCCCCATAAATCCTCCCTCAGGCTCCCATGGGGCAGCCCGAGGCGCCTCCCTCGGGGCCGGGGGCAGGGCTGGGCCCCTCTCTGGGCACTGGCCGGCCTCGCGGGGGACGGAGGACAGAGGGACGGAGGGACAGAGGGGCGGAGGGAGGGAGGGATGGTGGCTGGCTGGAAGGCACTGCCAGGGAGAAGCCAGGAAGGGGGGAGCGGGGTGCAGCTGTGGCTGAAGGTGGAGACACCCCAGGTTCCAGCCCTGCCCATCAGCCCAGCTGGTCCTCATGGGGCCATTCCAACCAGGGCCTCCCTGAGACGCACCCCCTCTCCTGGCTCCCCTCCCCCTCTCCTGGCTCCCCCCGAGATGCTGTGCGGGGAGAGCTGAGGCCTGGGGGCACCGGCCGCGGGTGCATGCGGGTTCCAGCTGCGGGGGCTCCTGACCCGGCCATGGGCCCAGGTTCACAGGTGAGGCCCCGAGCTCAGGGCTGCGGGTTGGGGGGGCACAGTCTGAGGGTGCTCTTGGCAGAGAAGGGGGCAGTGTCTTCAGCCCCAAGGTCACGAGGTCACAAAGGGCTCCTTCTCCTGATTCTGACCAGACAGCCCTCACCGGCTCACCTGAGCCGAGGGGCGCCCCTCCCGTCCCTCCGCTCTGGGGGCTGGGGGCTCGGCCGGCCGGGAGGGGAGTGAGGTCACGCGGACGGGGAGCCTGGGCTGCGAGGAAGGACAGTGGCCGATAAGCCATTCCGTCCGGGCCTGCGGGGGGGGGGGGGGTGCAGGCCCCCGAGAGCCATTGCGGGGAGGGGAAGGGGGAGGGGGCCCTCCCCTGGCAGAGCGGAGGCCTGGCTCCCTCCTGGGCGCCCGTCTGGTCCCTCTGTCCCGGCCGGAACGGGGCTGCAGGTGGAGGTGCTGGGCCCTGCCTTACTTCCTGACCCCAGTGCAGGGGCGGGACCAGGACTGTGCCCGCGGACGCCAGCTCAGGACAGAGCGGACGGCGGACAGAGGGGGGGCTCTCCCCTCCTCCTCAGCCCCCCTCCCCGCTGCCCCCACCTGCCCGCGGCGCCCTGTCCCCCAGCAGAAGGCGCCTCCCCTCCCCCAGTCCAGTCCCCCTTGGCCAGTTGGGGGTGGCGGCCGGAGGGAGACCCCATGGGTGGCCGTAAGGAGAGGGCAGGTCCCCCAGGATGGAGGGGGGTGAGGCCTCCCAGCCTCGGAGGTGCAGGAGGTGCGCGGGGGGGGGGGGGGGGGGGTTGTGAAACCAGATCCAGTGGCGGGAGGTGGTGGCCCAGGGGCCAGGCCTGTTGACAAAGCCTGATTTCCTGTCCTTCACCCCGGCCTGGGGGCCTGGGGCCTGGGGGCGCCGCGCAGCTCCCCCTGCAGCCTCCCCCTGCACCCTGCACCCTCCCCTGCACCCTCCCCTCCCCCTGTACCCTCCCCCTGCACCCTCCCCTCCCCCTGCACCCTCCCCCCAGCCCTCAGCCTGCGGCGGTGCATGCGGGTCCCAGCCTCCGGGTCAGTGGGTTCAGCTGGGGGGGGGGGGGGAGGCGGAAACCCTGCGCCCAGAAACGGAGGGGGAGCGGGTCCCAGTGACAGGTGGGCTTCCGGGGTGCTGGCCTCTGCCCCCCATCCCGGAGAGCGCCCCTCCCGGCCGAGGGGGAGGCCAGGCCGCCGAGGGCCGCGCCGGGAGTCTCCACGGGCTGCCCGCGGGCAGGGGCGGGTGCTGGGGTGGCGGGGACCCCGCGGGGGGACGGGGTGCTGGGGTGGCGGGGACCCCGCGCTTCCCGGGAGGAGGGCGCGCCGGGGCGGATGGCCGGGTGAGGACGCAGCCCCGGTCCCCGCCGGCCGGTTCCGAGCCCCGATTCGGCGCCCGGGCCGCCCCGCCGGTGCTCACCGCGCGCTCCGTCCGCTCCGCTCCGCTCCGGCTCCGGCTCCGTCCGCTCCCGGCTCCCGGCTCCCGGCTCCCCGCTCCCCGCTCCGCGCGCAAACTTTCCGGCGGCGCCGCTGGGCGGCGGGATCGGGGCGGGGAGCGGGGGGATGGAGGAGCCGGGGGGGCCGGGGGGTGCGGGAGGGATGGGGGGCTGGCGGGGATGGAGGAGCCGGGGATGGAGGGGGGCCGGGGGGGGGCAGCCGAGGGTCCGCGCCCCGCTCCTCCCAGCGGCGCCCCGCTCCGGGCGGCCCCGGCCTCGCAGCCCCGGAGCCGGCGGGGACAGGGCGGGGACGGGGGGGGGGGGGGGGGGCGGACGCCGACGGGGGGACTGGGGCTCCCCTTCCTCTTGCTCCCTCTGGTCCCAGCTTCGCGGGGTGCGGGGTGCGGGGTGTGGGCTGATTTCCCGGAAGGGCCGGCTCCCCACTTCCCCCCGCGGCTCCCGGGCTCAGCGCAGGCGGATGGGGGGGGGGCGGTCCGGGCGGGAAGGGGGACCCTAAACCTGGTCTCAGGGCCCAGCCCACCTCCGTGAACCCCCCCAGCGCCCCTGCCCCCCCCCACTGCCTGGGGGCGCTCCACAGCTGCACCCCAGCCTTGTGCCTGCAGGCCCTGGGGCGCCCGCTCTGCTGGGGGGCCATCCACCCCCTCACCCGCCAGGCCCCCAGCAGCCCCCTCACACTGGGGACCCATCCTTCCTGGCTTCCCTAAGTCAGCACAGGACTAGCCTTCCTTCTAGAAAGTTCTCCCTCCGCCGCCCGTGGCTGCCCCCGCTGTGCCCGCTCCACCCCTCCGGCTGCCCGGGGCGGGACGCGCCTCCGCCCCATGGGCCCCCCCTCTCTGTCTCCGGCTTCTCGCCCCCCTTCTGCACTGTTTGGGGGGCACTGGCAGCCATGGTCTCCCCGGGCCGCCTCCAGCCCGGAGCAGAGCACCCGCCGGCCGCCCACAGGTGCTGGCAGGGCCTGGGCCCCGGGTGCGGCCTGGAGCCCGGCGAGGGGCGAGGGGTGAGGGGGAGCCCACCAGACCCCCTTCTTACCGGTGCACCCTGAGCCCTGCCCCCAGGGCGGCCTCTCTGTTTCAGTTCAGGAGCAGGCCAGGGGCAAAGGTCAGGGGCAAAGGTCAGAAAGCGGCTCTGCCTGCGGGCCGCTGTGCAAACGCAGGTGCGGGCGGGGGAGGGCCTGCAGCCCGTGCCCAGGCCGGCCCCTCCCGCCTCCCCCCTCCCCTCCCCCACAGCCCTCCCCCCTCCCTCAGTGCCCCTGCGTGGGGCCCAGGTCCGGTCCGGTCAGGGTGCCCTGTGTGTGGGCGACTGGACCACCCCAGGTGGCCGTGATGTCAGAGGGGGGTGACCCCTCCCCTGTGACCCTGCCTCCCCGGCACTTAGTCCCGCGAGGCTCTGGCTGGGCACGGGCCCAGCGTCCCCAGTCCCGGGCAGGCGCTAGTGGCCGAGAGGGGACAGATGGGGTGGGGCTCCCTCCCCGGACTGGGCCAGCTCTATTTTCAAAATATATATATTTTATTGATTTTTTACAGAGAGGAAGGGAGAGGGATAGGGAGTTAGAAACATGGATGAGAGAGAATCATCGACCAGCCGCCTCCTGCACCCCGCCCACCGGGGATGTGCCCGCAACCAAGGCACATGCCCTTGGCCGGAATGGAACCCGGGACCCTCCCGTCCGCAGGCGACGCTCTATCCACTGAGCCACACCGGCCGCGCTGGGCCACCTCTGTTTACATAACGGAATTCGTAGACGTAAACAGAGCGGGGATGGGAACGGAGGGGCGGGGCCTTCCCACAGCCGCCCGCCCGCCCGCCCGCCCGCCCGGGGCCTGGGTGGAGGAAGGCCCTCCGCCGGGTCCCCGGGGGCCGTGGGGCGGGCTCGGGGGGCGGCACGGTGCTGGAGCCGGAGGGGCGGGCGGGTGGCTGCCTCTGCCCGCCCCGTGCAGGCCGGGCTGCACCGAGCTTCGTGGGGACGTGCGACCAGGCCCCTAGCTGGTGTTGGGGGGCCAGGGGACGGCGGGCCGTGGAGAAGGGGCCGGGCCGGGTGGCGGGGCCGAGCCGGGGCGGAGGGGCCTGGAGCGAGGCCACGGGGCTGGTGCCACACCAAGTGCCCGTGGCACCGGCTGGCCCCGCCGGCTCCTCACTGCCCTCACTCCTTCCCACCCCTCGTCTCCGGCTTCTCTTGGCACAACTCAGAGCACAGCATTTCCTTCTGCTAATTAGAGCGCCTCACCAGTCCCCAGGCCGGCGTGGCTGGGGTGGAGCGTTGACCCGGGAACCAGGAGGTCAGGGTTCGATTCCGGTCAGGGCAGTGGCCCGGGTTGCGGGCTCGATCCCCCGTGGGGTGTGCAGGAGGCAGCTGATGGATGTTTCTGACTCTCTCTTCCTCTCTGAAAAAAAAAATCAATAAAACAACACGTACACGAGGGACGTGCAAAAAGAACGGAAATGCTGGCGCTCGCCCGGCCTCCCCGCCGCCCCGCCTGAGGCTGCCGGCCACCGTCCTGTGGGTCCCTGAACGCTGGTCTGGTGGCCCCGAGGGCGTGGGGCGTAGCTTGCCCCCCGCCCCCTTTCCTTCCTTGTTTTTTGGCCAAGACGAGGCCCTCCCCGACAGGTGCCCTCGCACCCTGGGGGGCCCCCTGGGTGAACCCTGTGTCCTGGGCAGGTGCCCGCAATCTGTTCTGCCAAACCCTGTGTCCATTCACAGTCCCGCCAGCAGGGGGCGCTGCTCCCGGACACACTCCCAGCCCGCCGGTTATTTTATTTTTTTAAATATATATTTTATTGATTTTTTTTTTTTACAGAGAGGAAGGGAGAGGGATAGAGAGTTAGAAACATCGATGGGAGAGAGCCATCGACCAGCTGCCTCCTGCACACCCCCCCACTGGGGATGTGCCCCCAACCAAGGTACATGCCCTTGGCCGGAATCGAACCCCGGGACCCACCAGTCCGCAGACCGACGCCCCCCTCCTGGGGAGGGAGCCCACAACCTGGGCACCCGCCCTGCCTGACTGGGACTCGAACCCTGACCTCCTGGTTCCCAGGTGGATGCTCAGCCCCTGAGCCAGGCCGGCCAGGCCGTAGGGTTAGTTTCTCAGGGTGTCTTAGGGGCTCTCTGAGCTTGGCTGATGCACAGCACCATTCACCCCAAGAAACGTCCAGGTCAGCGCGTGCGGAGCGAGGGTGTGACCCCGGAGCCAGGCCCACCAGGAGGTGCTGGGAGGGCCGGGGGCGCGCGGGGCGGGAAGGGGCTGGAAGGACCCACAGGCTGAGGTTTGGGGTGAGTCTGACTCAGCCCCGGTCCAGGCTCAGTGCCCCCCCTCCGTGGCTTCCCCGCCCTCCCCCAGGCCGCCACCCCAGGCCCCGGCCCTCCCATCTTTCCCCCGCCCCAGGCCCCGGCCCGGCCACGCGGATGGGCCTGTGGCTCACTGTTCCCTCCGGGTTCGGGGCCTCCTGCCCACCGTCCCGGCCATGCTGTCCGCCCCGCCCCCACGCTGTCACTGACCGCCTGGTACCAGCACAGCTGCCGGCCCGCCCCTCCCGCGCCCGCCGCCCTCTAAGTGGCCTGATTCAATCGGCGGCCGGCTGGATGCGGCTCCCCGGAGCCTGACGACCCTGCTGGTGGCTCCGGGCGACAGGCGCGGGGAGACGAGGCCAGGGGGTGGGGGCCCCTCGGGGAGAAGAGGCACGGAGGTCCCTGCTCCAGGCTGGACTGTGTCCCCGAATTCACGGTGAGGCCGGACCCCGGCAGCTCGGGAGGGAGGGCTCCACCGGGCGGAGGGAGTGAGGTCATTAGGGCCCGGTGGCTCGGCTCAGGGGCTGGATGTCCAGCTAGGAACCAGGAGGTCGGGGTTCGATTCCCGGTCAGGGCACAGGCCCGGGTTGCGGGCTCCCTCCCCAGGGGGGGTGTGCAGGAGGCAGCTGATCCTTGATCCTCTCTCATTTATGTTCCTATATTTCTGCCCCTTCCTCGCTGAAATCAACTAAAATAACAACAATAATAAAATGTTGCCAAAACCATTTTGGCTCAGTGGGTAGAGCATTGGCCTGTGGACTGAAAGGCCCCAGGTTCAATTCCGATCAGGGGCATGTACCTTGGTTGCGGGCACATGCACAGGTAGGGGGTGTGCAGGAGACAGCTGATGGATGTTTCTCATCGATGTTTCTAACTCCCTCTCCTTCCTCTATGTAAAAAAATCAATAAAATATATTTTAAAAAATTAATGATAATAATGATGATGATGATGATAAAGTGTGGAGGGAGGAGGAGACAGGCCCGGGGCGGGGGCTGGCCGGGCTGGCTGGGCCTCCTGTGAGATCAGAGAGCCGAGAACCGCTGCTGACAGCTCCCTGAGCCCAGGGGCGGGAGGGGTCGCGGTGGGGGATCTGCAGAGCCCAGGTCCCTGCGTGTCCCCAGGGTGATGGGAAGGTGGGGTGCTCAGGGGCAGGCGCCGATGGACACCGTGTCCTCGCCGAGGGACCGGCCGCCCACGCTGCAGAGCAAATTACCCGAATGAGCCCGCTCCCAACAGCCAGCACTTTTCCCCACGGGGTTCCGCCGTCCTGCCGTGAGGTGTCCGCTGGGCTGGGCAGCCAGAGCCGCGGCCCTCGGCCTCCCGAGGCCGCGGCCCTCTGACACAGCTCCTCACGAGGGGCGACCCCAACCGTAACATTATTCTCCTCCTCGCTGCTTCCTAACGGCCATTTCGCTGCTGTTATGAATCGTAACGCAAACGTCTGTTTCCCGAGGGCCCCCGGCGACCTGCTCGCGGTTCTCAACCCGTGGGACGGCTGTGACGGGCGTAATCTCGAGGACCAGCAGCCTGTAAATATTAGAACCCAGAGTCTGGGTCAGTGGCCGGCAAACTCGTTCGTCCACGGAGCGGCAAACCGCGGCTCGAGAGCCGAATGGAGCAGCGTGCGAGCCGCAGTTTGCCGACAGCGCTCTATCCACTGGGCTACACGAGCGAGGGCCCAACCCTCACGACTTGAAAGGGAACGGAGAGCAGGCGTCAAGAAGGTGGTGACGGCCGTGTGCGGGGCTCAGGCCGCCCCGCGCCGCCCGCGCCCGATGCCATGCCCCCCCCTGCCCTCGGCGGGCTCACCTCCCGGGGGAGGGTCGGCCGCGGGCGGCCTCCATGGGCACGCGGCGTCTGAGGGCAAAGGCGTGAGCCGTGCCTGTGCTGATTCATCATACGTTAATATCATTGTATTACTTATTACATTTCACCATAGTAAAAGTTTTTATATATTTTTAATTGATTTCATAGAGGAATGGAGAGGGAGAGAGAGAAACATCAATGATGAGAGAATCATGGACCGGCTGCCTCCTGCACGCCCCCCCCCCCCCCCCCCCGATCGAGCCCACAACCGGGGCCTGTGCCCTCGACTAGAATCGAACCTGGGACCCTTCAGTTCCCAGGCTGGCGCTCTATCCACTGAGCCACACCAGCCAGGGCCATAAAACAATTAAAAATACATTTTTATTGATTTCAGAGAGAGGAAGGGAGATACACACAGAGAAACATCGATGGTGCGAGAGCCGTGGCCGGGCCAGTGCACCCAGGTCTCGGCAGGCGGCTCCCAGCGGCTGCCGGGGGTGGGGTGGGGCAGGAAGGGGTCCCGGTGCAGGTGCAGGTGCAGGCTCAGTGAGGGTGCGTCTCCCGGGGGAGGCCTCAGAGCCCGCAGGGCCCGGCCGGCCCGGGGAGGGGTCCCCCAGCACTAGCCTGGCTCTGGGCTGCCGTGCGGCCTGCGGGGGCTCTGCGTGGTGGCGGCTGGTCCTCCAGTCCCCGCCGGGGGACTCAGAGTTGGGGTGCTGGGTAGAGGCCCCCCCAGGGGGGACCAGGGGGCCCGTAACCCCCGCAGGGGGGAGCTGTCGCCTGCACCCAGCGGCCTTGGAGGGTGAGTGCGGACTCAGGCACAGGCAGGGGCTCGGGGATCGGAATAGGAAGTGGGGTGCAGGCCCTTGGGGACACACGCTGCATCCTGCGCCCAGCGCCACCGGCTTCCTGGGCAGAGCCCTCTCCCTCCGGCCCCCCATCCCCCCGCGGCCCCCCATCCCCCCGGCCCCCCGGGCCCCCGGCCAGGCGCCAGAGGCGGCCGCGGCTCCGCACCCCCGCGGCCCGCAGGACGGACCCCGGCCGCACAGACGGGCCTCGGCCTGGACTCGCCCTTCCTCCGCCCCGAACCCGCGGGCCTCGCCGGTGCCCGCTGCGCCCCCCGCCCTCCTCCTCCTCCGGGCCCGCCCCCCGCCTCCGGGTCGGGGAGCCTCAGGGTGGGGCCCGGCCCCCCTCCCGGCCCTGAGCTTCCTCCGCCCGCCGGGGCGGGGGGGCGGCTCGGACCGGTTCCGGGCCCGAGTTTTCCAGTTCGAATTGTCCCGGCCCAACCCCGGGAACCCCCCCCCCCCCCAACCCTTCTTCTCTCCCTCCCCCGGCCGGGCCGGGCCGGAGCCCCTGTCAGGCTGGCCCCGCCCACCTGCCATCACTGGCCACGCCCACCAGCCCCCTGGTCAGCGTCTCCCGGCTGCCCCCCGGCGGCCGCACGGGGAGTGACAGGCTCTGCTGTGTCTGCGGGCCGAGGTCGCCCCCCACCCAGGCCCCTCCATCCTCAACTGGGTGTCATGGGTCAACTGGGTGTCATGGGGCCCGGGGAGGGGAGAGGGTCAGTTCCGGGGTTTGGGAGGCGGAGGAGGAGCCAGGAAGACACACACCCCTATAAGAGGGCGGTAGGGGTGGCCCTGCCCCAGGGTGTGTGTGTGTGCGCGCGTGTGTGCGTGCGGGAGGCCATGCTGTGCCGGGGTCACCCTTGGGGTCAGTGATAGGGTCAGGGGTCAGGGGTCATGCTGGGGTGAGTCAGGGTTAGGGGCCGTAGATGGTGATCAGTGGCACTCACAGTTGTTAGGATTTCACCTGATTTAAAGATTATGTTTTTATTGATTTCAGAGAGGGAGAGGGATAGAAACACCAATGGGAACATCATTGATCGCTGTATGCCCCCTTCTGGGGATGGAGTCCGCAATCCGGGCCTGTGCCCCACCGGCAACCTCTCGGTGCACGGGACGGCGCTCAACCAAGTGAGCCACCGACCAGGGCAGGAGCGACCTTCTTTTTAAAAATATATGTCTAGCCCTGGTGGTGTGGCTCAGTGGGAGTGTCAGCCTGTGGAGTGAAGGTCCCAGTTCGATTCCAGTCAAGGGCACAGGCCTGGGTGGCAGGCTCGGTCCTCAGTGGGGGGCAGAGGTGGCAGCCACCCATGATTCTCTCTCAGCATTGATGTTTCTCTCTCTCTCCCTTTCTCTCTGAAATCAATTAAAATATATATTTTTAAACCCAGAGGCCTGGGGCTGGAAACCGCAGCGGCCTTTGGCGGGGGGCGGGAGCCCACAAGAGGCCGAGGAGACTCAGCGGGGTCGAGTTCTGTGCTTATTCGGGCCAAACCGGCCGCACGGGCGTGGGAGGAAGGCCATTTGCAGCTTCTTTCACATGTTGGTGGAGGGCGCGCCTGGCGTGTGCTCCGGGGACAGTGTTCGTCTGCCCACGGCAGGGTTCGATTCCGGTCAAGGGCACGTACCTGGTTGCAGGCGCCACCCCGGCCCTGGTGAGGCACCCATCGGTGTCTCCCCCTCCCTTCCCCTGGAAGAACACCCTGGGGTGAGCATTAACCGAAGCAGGGCAGCAGAGGGTGCAAGGGGCCCAGGAGGGGAGGAAGCCAGGGGTCCGACTCGGGCTATGTCCTCCGTGAGGGTTCATCCCCGGGAGGCCCACTCCGGGCACCTGCGGGCAGACACCAGCCTGGCACTCGAGCAGCCGGCTCTCCGGCTCTCTGGCTCCGCGGGGCCTGCCGATCAGGGCTCACCTCGCCGGGGGCACCTCCCGTGGGGCTCGCCCTCTGTGCAGACACCAGGCAGGGCGCCCGGGCCGCGCCGTGGGAGCGGAGCCCCGCCCTCTGGGGGCCTCCACCCGTGGGAGGACCCCAAGGAGCGGGGAAGCACAGGACCCCCGGCACCCGGGGCCACCGGCAGGCCTGGGCCCACAGGGAAACGGGGAGGGGACCATGCCAGGCTCCCTCCCCGGACTGGAGCTCCGCCTCTGCTGCCCACACCGTGCTCCGCCCACCTCTGCACGCCTCCCCGGCGAGCCCGCCCTTTAGCTGCGGGGTCGCTGCGTGTGCGGGAAGGGTCCAAGGTCGCCTGGTGCCTGTGACTGCTTGGGCTCCAGCCCGACCTGTGAACCAGGAGGTCAGGGCTCGGTTCGATTCCCGTCCCCAGGGTGGGGTGTGCAGGAGGCGGCCAGTGGTCCCTCTCACCACCGATGTTTCTCCCTCTCCCCTCCCTCCTCTCCGACATCACAATATTTAACACATAAGCCAAGCCTGGCCTTCCCGCTGAGAATGCCGGGTGTCCTCACTGACATTTAAAATACATTTTTATTGATTTCAGAGAGGAAGGGAGAGGGAGTGAGAAACATCGATGAGAGCACACTCCCCGCTGGGGACCCCGCCTGCAACCCGGGCACGTGCCCTGACCAGAATCAAACCCGGGACCCTTCAGTCCGCAGGCCGGCGCTCTATCCTCTGAGCCACACCAGCCGGGGCGTTTTGTGCACCTCTTGGTAAACCAGACAGTCTCTCTTTAAGGAAAAGGCGGGGCAGCGGGCCGGATGGTGGCCCAGCCCAGCCCCTCGCCCCGCAGGCGGGAGCTGGCCCCGCGCACAGGCTGTGGCCCGAACCACACCTCCCGGGAGGGCCCGCGGCGCCCAGCCCATTGCTGTGCTGGGTGCTGTGCCAGGAGCCCGGGAGCTCTGCCACGCCCTCCTCTGTGCCCGGAAACCTCATCCCGCCCACCCCACCCGCTGCTCTCTGCCCTGCACTGGGCCCGGCCAGCCGGCCGGCCAACCGCCTCACCAGACGGGCCACCTCCCCCGCCCGGCCCAGCAGGCGCGGCACCACGGGCCGGCGGGGGAGGCTGGCGAGATGCCCGCTGCCCGGGCACAGGCACGCAGGTGAGGATGCCAGGCCGGTGCTCTGAGAGCGGCCGAGGGCCCAGGCCAGGGACCGACCCGTCCTCACGCCCCCGAGGCTGCTGGGTCGGCCCCGCCAGGCCCTCACAGCCGCAGAGCGTTCCCGCCAACGGCCGACCCGGTCTGCCCCGAACACTGCGGCACCGAACACTGCGGCGGGGAGGGCCCGGAGCTCCGCAGAGGCTGGGCCGGCGGCCAGAACAGCAGCCTCGCTGAGGCTCCCCGGCTGCCAGCGTGGTCACCGCTGGGCCGCCATCGCCACCCTCTCCGATCCTGCTCACCCGCTCGATGCTCCAGACCGGTCAGGGCCGAGGTCTGAGCGAGCTGGCCTGTCCCGGGAGTGCCCAGCCCCCGTCCTGGGCTCGCTGGACAGCGGCCAGAGTCCAGGAGCCCGGCTGGGACTCGGGTGCCTCCCACCGCGGAGAAGGGACGGCCACCAGCGCAGCTAAGCGTCTCCCGGCCCAGGTGCCTGTGGGTCCACGGTGAGCGGGACCTGGGACACAGCACCGACCAGACCTCCCAGCTCACACCTACCCACCCCCATGCTGGTATAGGGCTGCCATCCCCACTCCCCCACCCCTCACCCACACCCCCATCCCCTCACCTACACCCCATCCCCTCGCCCACATCCCCAATCCCTCCCCCACATCCCCAACCCCTCACCCACCCCCCACCCCCTCACCCACACCCCATCCCCTCACCCACACCCCCATCCCCTCACCCACACCCCCATCCCCTCACCTACACCCCATCCCCTCGCCCACATCCCCAATCCCTCCCCCACATCCCCAACCCCTCACCCACACCCCACCCCCTCACCCACACCCCCATCCCCTCAGCCCACACCCCCATCCCCTCACCCACTCCCCCATCCCCTCACCCACTCCCCCATCCCCTCAGCCCACCCCACCCCCTCACCCACACCCCCATCCCCTCAGCCCACACCCCCATCCCCTCACCCACACCCCATCCCCTCACCCACACCCCATCTCCTCACCCCATCCCCTCACCCACACCCCCATCCCCTCAGCCCACACCCCCATCCCCTCACCCACACCCCATCCCCTCACCCACACCCCATCTCCTCACCCCATCCCCTCACCCACACCCCCATCCCCTCAGCCCACACCCCCATCCCCTCACCCACACCCCATCCCCTCACCCACACCCCATCTCCTCACCCCATCCCCTCACCCACACCCCCATCCCCTCACCCACACCCCCATCCCCTCACCCACACCCCCATCCCCTCACCCACACCCCCATCCCCTCACCCACTCCCCCATCCCCTCACCCACTCCCCCATCCCCTCACCCTCACCCCCTCACCCACATCCCATCCCCTCACCCACTCCCCCATCCCCTCGCCCACAGGCCTCAAGGCACCAGCAGGGCTGGGCTTCCCGCTGGGGGGGGGGGCCTTGAACCCAGGCCTCCTGGGAGGGAGCAGGGGCCCCGTTGCCCTTGAACAGCCCCGGACCAGAGCAGCCGGCACTGGACACAGGGGCAGCACCGGGCAGCTCAGCGACCTTTATTGCCCTCCCCCGTCTCCCCCCCCCCCCCGCCCCGCTGGGCACGGAGCCGCTCCACGGGAGGACAGGCCGCTGCAGCAGAGCCGCGGGGCTGACCGCCCTGGCCTCGGGCGCCGTCCAGGGCGCCCCGAGGACCGCAGGCCGCCTCTGCCCGGGAGGGGGCGCAGCGGCCACGAGGGACACGGCTCAGCCCGGGGCAGCAGTGGCCTCCGGGCGCCGAGTTTTGGCAAAACTAACTGTTCAAGCGACTGGGCTGGCTGCGGGGAGGGGCGAGGGGCCCCCCGGAGTCGGGGGCGCCGTCCGCCTCCGTGGTCCTGACCTCCGGCCTGGGTCCGGCTTCTCGCCCCGAGGCCCGGACACGGTGCGGCCCGCCGTCCGAGGACGTGGTGGGGCCTCGGGCCAGAGGGCAGGGGCCCCCGACACCGGCCAGCCTGGCGTACCCCTGGGTCCACTGCTGGGGGAGCGGCCGGTGCAGGCAGGAGGGGGTGCAGCCACGGGGCCAGGCCACGTGCGGGGAGCGCTGACCGGGCCGGGCAGGGCCAGTGGGTGAGGGCAGCCGGCTGCCCGTCAGGAGGGCACCTGGACGCCGAAGTACTTGCGGAGCTGCTCCAGGAACACGAAGGTGAGCACCGTGTGCGGCACGAGGCGGATGCCGGCCGGCACAAGGCCCTGGGGGACGGAGCCAAGAGCTAGGGGTCCCGGCCCACCCACTGTGCGCCCTGACCCCACCCCGCACCCACTGTGCGCCCTGACCCCGCCCCACCCACTGTGCGCCCTGACCCCACCCCGCACCCACTGTGCCCCTGACCCCGCCCCACCCACTGTGTGCCCTGACCCCCCCACCCACTGTGCCCCTGACTCTGCCCCACCCGCTGTGCACCCTGAACCCCCCACCCACTGTGGGCCCTGACCCCCCCCACCCACTGTGCACCCTGAACCCCCCACCCACTGTGCACCCTGACCCCGCCCCGCCATCCTCTCCCACCCTCGCCCCGAGCGCCCAAACCTTGAAGAAGGCCAGTGGGCCAAGCCTCGCGGTCTCCATGGTGCAGTGCAGCACGCCCTGCAGGAGAGGGAGGCGATGGAGCACCCGTCCACACCGAGCGCCCCTCCCACCGAGCACCCCCCACACACACCGAGCACCCCCTCCACACTGAGCGCCCCCCCCACACACACCGAGCACCCCCCCCACACTGAGCGCCCCCCACTGAGCACCCCCTCCACACTGAGCACCCCCTCCACACTGAGCACCCCCTCCACACTGAGCGCCCCCCCCACACACACCGAGCACCCCCTCCACACTGAGCGCCCCCCACTGAGCACCCCCTCCACACTGAGCACCCCCTCCACACTGAGCGCCCCCCCCACACACACCGAGCACCCCCTCCACACCGAGCGCCCCTCCCACCGAGCGCCCCCCCCACACCGAGCACCCCCTCCACACTGAGCACCCCCCACACACACACCGAGCACCCCCTGCACACTGAGCACCCCTCCCACACACACCGAGCACCCCTCCCACAGCCGGCTGAGGCCGAGGTGCAGGGACCCGTGGCCAGTGCACAGCGCGGCGGACACTCCACAGGACAACGTGTGACCAAAAGGTCACGCTGCCGGGCCGCTGCCCGCTGCTCGCTGACGCGGCAGAACCAGGGCCCGGAGGGGCGGAGGGAGGGGGGGGGCAGGGCCGCAGGCGCGTGGACACTGAAGGCGCCGTGGGCACGTGGCGCCCAGGCCGTGGGCCGGGCCCTGCCTGTTGTATGTCAGAGACTCTGACCCAGGGCCACACGGGCAGGGCAGGGCCGGGGCCGGGGCCGGGCCGGGCAGGGGGCCGGGGACGGGGCCGGGGAGAACAGCTGCCGCCCCGGCGGGCTCACCTGGTACTCGCCCTTGGAGTTCATCAGACGGGTCTTGAGCACGTCCAGGGGCTGGCACAGGACCGTGGCACATCCGCCCTGGGGGCACGTCCCCGCTCAGCCCTCAGCCGGGCGCCCTCTCCTGGCCGGCACCCCAGCCTGAGGGGGCGTCCGGCGCCCCGCCCGCCCGCCCGCCCGCCCGCCCGCCGGCACTCACGGCGGTGAAGCTGGCGATGAGGTGGGTGAGGATGCCGTCGGACAGGTACCCGGTGCTCAGCACCAGCTGCTTGGCCTGGTCGTAGCAGGACAGCTGTGGGTGCGGGGAGGTCAGGGCACGCCCAGGTCACCCGCACCTGGGGTCACGCTCGCTCCGGAGCTGCTGGGCGGGGGGACCCACGGCCATCCCTGGCCCGCCGTGCCCCCTTCCAGTGCCCACCTGGGGCCCACCTCCCCCGTGGTCTGGGGGGCGGGGACCCCCGGAGGCCCCCGTAGACGGCCTACCTGGCCCACAGTGACTAGCATCCCCCGGCTGGAGGCCATGGTCGCGCCCGAGAACAGCCTCCGCAGACCCTCTGGGGGAGAAGGCGGCACCGCCACGTCACCAGGCTGCCAGCTCCGGACCACGCTGCCTCCCCTCCGCCTCCTCGGGCTCTGGGCGCCCGGCTGGGGCTGGCTGGCTTCTACCCGGGTCCTGCCCGGCCCCTGTCCTGCCCCTGCCCGGCCCCTTCCCCAGCCCCTGTCCCGCCCCTGCCCGGCCCCGCCAGGGCCTGCTCCTCACCTTCACGGGCCACGCGATACAGGCCGTCCAGGGCGTGGGCGTAGCTGCCGGGACACAGAACGGGCCCACGTGAGGCCCGACCACGGCCCCCTGGGGGTTCCCCAGGACGAGCCCCGAGGCCCTCTAGGAAGCACGTGGGACGCCAGGGCCTCCCCGGAGCTCAGCGCAGCCTCCTCCCTCCGGGGCCGAGGCCCCAAGACCCCAGAGACCACAGGAGCGCCCGCCCCGAGCCCTGGCTGCCGCCAGGACGGAGGTGCCCGCACGCTCTGCCCGGCCGGCGTGCCCAGCGAGCGGCTCGGAGCCACCGGCCCCGGAGGGAGCTGAGCCGGGACGGATTCCCTGGGCGTCGGCACAAACAGCCTCAGCGTGACGTGTGCCGACGCCACGGAAAGCAGCACGTTTATCGCCAAAGCCCCACTCCTGCCCCGTGAGAAGCCCAGCGGGTCCTCGGCCGTCCGCACGGAGACGCGAGGCCACCAGCCCTGTCCCAGGCCGCGGGGAAGCCCACACCCCCCGCTCCCCGGCGCCCCCCGCAGGCGGGCGGACTCACTTGCGGCGCTGCTCCGGGGGCAGCTTCACGTCGTTCTGCATCCTGAAATGGGACGGGCTCAGGGGCGGCTCCCTCGGCCGGAACCCCCGGGGGGCCGAGACTGACCTCGGGGGCCACTGACCTGACGTTCACCAAGTCGGCGGGGGTCCCCACAAAGCCTCCGACGCAGCCTGGCGACAGACCAGACCCGCACGTGACCGTGGGCGTCCCTGCCGCCCCCCTTCCCGGCCGCCCCCGCGCCTCACTCCCCGATGACGGCGCCCCCCGCGCCTCACTCCCCGCTGACGGCGCCCCCCGCGCCCCACTCACCGCTGACGGCGCCCAGCAGCACCTTGTGGTGGAAGGGCAGGGGCCCCTTGCTGCCCTCGGCCAGGCGGTCCCGCACCGTCTCGTAGATGGCGAAGCGGGTCAGCGAGTAGGTCATCTGGGGGAGGGCCGGCTCAGAGCGTGCGGGGAGGGCCGGACAGGCCGGCCCGACGTGGACCCTGCCCCCCCTCCCCCCATGGGCTGGGGGCTCGGCATCACCCTGACCACGGGGACGCGGAGCCCTCCCAAGGCTGCTCGCCAGCCGGCGGCTGAGCCCAGCTGCCTCGGTTTCCCCGTCTGTAAGTGGCAGTCTCCAGCGGGCTGTGAGGGTGGGGCAGCCCCCCCGGGGGGTCCAGCTCCTCGCCCACCCCCCCTCGGTCTCCCGGCAGGCACCTGTCGGCACAGCGCGGCGCTCAGGCCGCTGTAGAGCGCCAGCACGCCGTCGGAGCGCACCACCCGCAGCGCCATGCCCGTCATGCGCAGCCTCACCTCCTGCTGCGTCTGCAGGTGCACCTGGGGGTGGGGAGGGGGCGCCGCTGAGTCCTCTCCGCGCCACGGCCACGCCCGCCACCACCTCCTCTTACCAGCGGCCCCGCCCGGGACGCGGAGGCCCCTGGGCGCCTGCCGTGGGGGCCGCCCGCCCATCTCACAGACGAGGAGACTGAGGCCCGCGGGTCAGCCCCCTCACTCTCTGGGGCCCGGAGAGGCAGGTGGGGCCTGGGCGGGTGGTCACCGACCCGTGCCTCAGTTTCTCCCCCTGTGCTGAGGGCGAAGGGACTCGGTGGACACAGCCCCCCCCCCCCCCCGGCCTCCGGTGGTGGAGCAGCAGCGGTGGGCGTGCAGAGGCCGGTGCCCAGCCAGGGACACAGCCGTGTCCTCCTGCTGCCCGCGCCAAGCTGGGCAGGACAGCGGGCACTGGGCCTGCGGTCAGGGCGGCCACGCGGGCAGCAGCTCCCGTCTGGGCAAGCAGAGGCTGAGGATCGTGTCAGGACGTGAGACAGGAAGATCCGGGAGTTTTAAAATAATCCCCCCGATGCCCACGCGGAGGTACAGCCCGGCCCGGCCTCCTCTGAGGCGGCCTCCACCCTGGCAGGAGGCCACGTGCCCGGGCGCCGCCTCCCCTGACTCACCCTGGCTGCAAACAGCACCGGGGCAGGCAGGAAGGGCAAGGGGCAGACGCCGGAGGGGCCTTGGACCGTGGACAGGGGGCCAGGCCAGGCGCGAGGGCTCCGCGGCCCCTGGAGGCCGGGCCTGCTCAGGTCAGAGCCTGGGCCGGGCCCCCTGTGGGGGGGTGGGCACCCGCTCGGCCATCCAGAAAGCAGACACACAGGGCGAGGGAGGGCTCTTCACTCCCACACGTGCACCTTCCGGCTCACCACCGAGCCCCCGGGGGTCAGCGCAGCCTCCAGGCCCAGGCCCAGGTCTCCGGCCGGCAGCTGGCTACCAGCCTCGGCCTCTGCTCACCGGACACTCGCCCTTGGAACTCACCAGGTGGCATCTAAGTTGCTGATCAGAGGCAATCCCCTCCCGTTCGGAGAATGCCCGGGCGGGGGTGGGGGGTGCCGGTCCGCCTGGCCCCGGAGGCCATTTCTCCCAGGAGGCCACGTGGGCACAGACACCGGGGAGGGGGGGCGGGGGCAAGGACGGGGGTGGCGGGTGGCCGCCCCTTGCCCACAGCCCCACGTGACACAGTGCCCATTCCCTGGGCGGCCTGCGGTTTGTCTCCGGCCCTTTCTCCTTTGTTCTTTGTGGGGAGACGGAGCAGAAAACCACCCCCGGGGCTGGCCCTGGAGACAAGGAAGTTTTATCCGGTTCTGCCCCATAAGCAGGGCCGCACCGTGTGCACTCCGGCCCGAGGCTGCCAGGAGCCACCCACCAGTCCAGGAGGGAGCAGCCCAAAGCGGGGCGCCTGTGCCACACCCCTCCCTCCCCTGCCTCCGCCAGGCGGGGGGCAGCTGGGATCGAGCCCTGGGTGCTTGGGGACCCCCCACCCCAACTGTCACCGGGCGGACAACGTCCTCGGAGGAGCGGGAGGCCAAGTGGCCGCCGAAGGTCACCGGTAGCGAAGCGCAGGGCTGGGAGGGCCAGGCTCCGGGCCGGGGCCGGGGCGCCCACCCCGGGTCAGGCCTGGGCCTCCCTCCCTCCCGGGGGGGGGGGGGCGGGCGGGCAGCGAGCCCGTGCGCTGCGGCCTCGGGCCGGGCGGCCGGCGCCGCGGGGGCGGGACCGGGTGGCGCGGGGCCCGGCCGGCCGGCGCCCGGCGCCCTCACCTTGAGCAGGTCCAGCGGGTGCGTGCAGCAGGCGGCCCCCGACGAGGCCAGGCCCCCGAAGTACCAGCGCGAGACGCGCGCCTCGGCCGCCATGCCCGCGGCCCCGCCGGCTGCCGGCCGCACCGGACCCCCCCGGACCCCGAGCCCGACCCGGAACGGCCGCGCGCCCCAGCGCCGGGTTCAAAGCGCGTCTGCCACCCGCGCCCCGCGCAGCCAATACGCCCGCGCGGCTCGGGGCGGGACCGCATCCGGGGCGGGGCCGCGAGACCACGCCCCCGGCCTTAAAGGGGCCGCGGGCTCCACTTGCCGGCCCTGCAGGCCGCCCGGCGCCCCAGGTCCTCCCCGCGCCCAGGGCACGTGGCTCCGCCGGCGCCCGCTCCGCCGGCTGGGGTCCGGCCCGGACACGTGCGGCTGCGAGAGGCAGCAGACTCCCCTGGGGCCAGCCTGCGGTTCCAGTAAAACTCGGGGCGAAAGGCAATCCCGAGACCAGACGTGGCCTCAACCCGCGCCTCCCGGCCAAGCGCGGCCTCAGGGCTTCCTCGGGCCAGGCAGCCCCGGGCTGAGTCCGGGAGACAGACCCGGGCTCCAGCGCCAGGCTCCGGCCCCGGGCGGCCATCTGCAGGGAGCCTGCCCCTGCGGGGCCAGCGGAGGCCCCCACCTGCCTGTAGGCTCCCGGCTCACCCACCCCCAGCCCAGCCCCAGCCCCAGCCGACAGTAGGACGTGCAGGCGGGCCCCCCGCCCAGGGGGAAGCCCAAGCGCCCAGGGCCACCTCAGGCGGGATCCTGGGACCCGGCTCAGGGGGCACAGCCAGACCCCCTCCCCAGGGCAGGGCCTGGGCCTCCACCACTGCAGCCCCGGCCCAAGGGGGAAGGGGAGGGGCGCTGGGGAGACCACTCCTGGTCCCCGGTACCCGCCGCGTCTCCAACGCGCCCTCTGCTGGGCTGAGGTGGCCACGGGGAGACTCAGGCGCCAGGAGCACCGTTCACCGGCGGCCTCGGGCCCTGAGGTCATCCGCTGGGCAGTGAAGAGCCGCTGGTGTCGGCCCAGAAATGCTGGGGTTCGGGGGGGCGGGACAGCTGCCTGGTCTGGAGCGGGAGGAGGGGCTCAGCTGGCGGGCCGGCTCGGTGCCGAGGTTGCTGGTTTGATTCGTGGGGTCCTCACACTGATGCTTCTTTCCCTCCCTCCCTGTAAGCAAATCCTGGGGTGTGGACTCGACTTTAAGGATGTCAGGTGCAAACTAGGCAAGACCACCACCCAGGGGCTCGCCGGGGAGGAGGGAACCGGAGGGGAGGGTGGGGAAACCGAGTGGCTCTCACAGCTGATCCAGAGCCGCGCTGGCCTCTCGGAGCTCCGTGAGCGCCCTCCCCAGGCACCAGGGCTGCAGGCCGACCCCGGTCAGCGCACCCGCAGGGTCAGCCAGTGAATGCACCGAGGGATGGGGGGAGTAGTCCGTGTCCCTCTCTAAATCAATTTTTAGCAAACAGAACACCGGAGCCAACAGCCCAGCGGCTGGGAGGCAGGGGGCGGGGCCCCTGGCGGGCATCCCAGGGAAGTGAGGGGCCGGCGGAGACCACTCCCGGCCCCACTCGCCTTGGGATCAGCCGCGTGAGGTGCTCGGCCGACGAGCAGGGCCTGGGACGTGGAAGTGGGGGACAGCCCAGGAAGCCAGGAGCCGGGCTGAGGGGTGTGAGGGCTGGACTGGGTCCTGCTGGCAGGGACCCAGCCCGCACTCTGGGGACCGGCCTCAAATCGGGAAGGGCTGGCGGGAGGCTCAGCAGCCTGGACGCTTTAAGAATGAAAATGCAAAGAGCAGCATCTGAAATGCAGTTCCGGAAGACGGGTCAGAATCCGGGCGTTGGGGACGGGGGAACACGGCGGTCAGGGACAGAGAACTGCCCAGCGGGCATCTCGGAGGGATCCCAGCCCGGCCACAAGCCATAAGCCCGGAGCTGACGGGGCGACAGGCTCGTCTGAGGACCCGCTGCCTGCCTCCTCGGCCGGGCTGGGGGGGACGGGGGGACGGACGGGTCCACGTGGGTGGCCGGCAGACACGGGGTCCCTGGAGCAGCCGGTGGGGCCGGAAGCAGGATCCGCTCCAGCTCCCTTGGCTAATGGTTCCCACTGGGACCTCATGGGGTCTCGTAAGGAGCTGTGTGGGCACCAGATCCCCCTCCCAGTGCCGAGCCCCCGGCAAGGCCAGGTGGCCCCAGGCCTGACACTGCTGTCCGGCCGCCCGCAGGCTGCAGCACGTGGGGAGCCAGGGTGGTAGGCAGGACCCCAGCACCCTGAGGCCAGCTGCAGGGCACCGAGCAGACACAGGTGCTGGCCTCGCCTGGCACAGAGGGCGCTTGGCCAGGGCGCCCCAACTGCCGGCCACTCCCTTTGGCCAAGCGCCCAGGGCCACCTCCAGGCGGGATCCTGGGGACCCGGCTCAGAGGGGGCACAGCCAGACCCTTCCCCAGGGCAGGGCCTGGGGCTCCACCACTGCAGCCCCAGCCCAAGGGAGAAGGGGAGGGGCGCTGGGGAAACCACTCCTGGTCCCCTGAACCCACAAAGCCTGGCCCCGTCACCCCAGCTGTGCCCCTGGTTCCCTGGGAAAGAGGACCAGGTCCCGGAGCTCGGCGCACTTCCTTCCCAGCTCCCGCAGCCACGTGGGGGGCGGGAGGGGGAGGCACACCCGGAGACCTGCTGATGGAGAATCATTAACCCCGTGGGGACGGCCAGGGGACGGCCTTGCTGCCTCCTCAGACCCACAGGGTCCAGCGGGGGCACACGGGGCGGGGAGGGGGGAGCTGTCCCACCACAGGCCGCCCCCGGACACAGCGCCCCCTCTGGTCCCCAGAACTTGTAGGTCATTCTTCCAACAGGCAAAGGGGGTCCCGTCCCGCACTCAGGCACACCGCAGCCCCTCCCTCCACGGCCAGCTCTCCACAGCCTCACCCAGCTCCTGGTGCAGATCTGGGGTCAGCCACGCGGCTGCCGCCGGCCGGGCGGGACGGGAACGCCGCCGGCTGCGGGGCCTCAGGACCCAGGTGACCGCCCACAGGCCCCCACCCCGCGGCCAGGACACAGAGGCAGCGCGCACGGCCCAAACCATGTATTTCCTCAGCGGCCACCAGGGGCGCGTGGTAACCCCCCGGGGCGGCCCGGAGCCAGGCCGGGCGCCCGGCAGCGCTGCCCCCGCTGCTGCCCGCTCGGTAGGTCCATGCCCGTCCCAGGGCCCGGCGCCGCGCAGTGGCGGCGGATGCGGCCTCTGCTCCGAGGCGGCGGCGGCGCCGGGCAGCTGAGCCTGGGTGCTGGGCGGGCGGCCGGGCCTCTCGGCCCCAGGGCCCCTGTGCACAGTTCTCGGGGAGCCTACTCCAGGACCACGGTGCCGCCCACCGCCTCCAGCGCGGCCTTGATCTTCTCGGCCTCGGCCTTGGCGACGTTCGCCTTGATCTCCTGGGGCAGCGCCTCCACCAGCTTCTTCGCCTGCGGGGAGAGCCACGCACGTCAGAGGCCGCCGCCGCCGCCGCCGCCGCCCGCCCGCCCGCCCGCCCCGTGCCCCCCGCGGCCGCCGCACCTGCACCAGGTTGATGCCCTGGACGTAGTTCTTGATCTCCTTGATGAGCTTCACCTTGTCCACCGGCTTCGCCTCCGTCAGGCGGACGGTGAAGTGTGTCTGCTCCTTCTGCTTGGGGATGTCTTCCTCCACCGCCTGGGGGGGGGGGGGGGCGGTGAGCACGGAGCGGGCGCAGGCACCTTTCCTCCGGGGCTGCGGGTCCTGCAACCCCAGAGGCAGCCCCCCAGCCGCCCCCCCTCCCTTTCTGGCAGGAGGGCCGCCCTCCCACTCGGCGCCTCCCCTCGGTCAGATGCTCCACAGCCCAGCGCTCTTCCCAGCTCTCCAGCAGGGGCTCCCGCCCCGGCCCCCAAAACTCATCCCCTTAAAACTGTAGCTTAGGCCGAAACCGGTGTGGCTCAGTGGATAGAGCGTCGGCCTGCGGACTGGAAGGTCCCAGGTTCGATTCTGGTCAGGGGCATGGACCTTGGTTGCGGGAACATCCCCAGTGGGGGGCGTGCAGGAGGCAGCTGGTTGATGTTTCTCTCTCACCGATGTTTCTAGCTCTCTATCCCTCTCACTTCCTCTCTGTCAAAATTCAATAAAACATGTTAAAAAAAAAAAACAAAACAAAAAACCAAACCAAACTGTAGCTTAGGAGGCAAGGCAGAGCGACCCCAAAAGTGCTCTGTGGGTGAAAATGGCGTTACAGAAAAGCGGGGGTCCCAGCCCCAGCCAAGCCAGAGCCGTGTCTTGGGACCACGGACGCCACCTCAGCCCCTCCCTCGACCAGCGGCCGGTGGGGAGCCCCGAGATGGAAGAGTTGGGGTCGGAGTCAAGGCCAATGCCCTCTGCTGTGCCAACGGCGCCCGGCCACCTGTGCTTTCGGGGGGCGTGCGGGGACCCCCCCGAGAGCGCGCACAGGCCAGGACCTGCCTCCAGCATAAGGGAAGGAGACACAAACGCAGCAAAACCGTTACTCCTCAGGCTGGGGAGGCTGTGATTATTTCTACTCACTGATAACCTGAGATTTTTAAAAAAACGACAAATACTGAAAAACACACACACACATACAAAAAAGCAACGACAGAACCCCACAGGTTAGCGCGTGGCCTCCTGTCTGCTGGTTTCCTCTCGGACACGCCGCCCCGTGGAGCTGCCCACCGCCTCCTGCTCCTCTCCAGCCTGGACACGCTCATGAGCTGGGATGCCTCGCTCTCTCCCTCCACTCCCCCCCCCCCTCTAATCGCGGCCTTCCTTGAACCTGAAACCCTCCCCTCCACCAAGCTCCGTCCCTACTTCCCCCCACGGAACTCAGGAAGCCCTGCAATCCCACGTCAATGCTTGTGTCCTGTTCCTTTCATCGGCTCCCCGTCCCCCTCCCCTGGACACACGGTCCCCAGCGGGCAGGGGGGAGGCCCAGGGGGGCTGACCAGAGCCTCGGCCGGAGTTAAGGGAGTGTTGACTGGTGCAGGACAGAGGCGAGGGGCAAAGAGAGAGATCAGGACGTGAGGGCAGCTGGGAACGGGGCGCCAGAGACAGGTCTCTGCGGGGCCGGCACCCGGCTCACCTCGGGGGCGGCGGCGGCAGGGGCGGCAGCGGGCACGGCGCCTGCCATGGGCATGAGCCCCACGTCCTGGATCTTGAGCGTTTTCTGCGGGGACAGAGGAGAGCAGCCTCAGAAGCCGGCGGTCACCCCCAAACACGCGCAGGGGCCGGCCTGGCACATCCTTGCCCCCAGGGAGCGAGTACACTTTCCGCAACGGACCAAACCCTCCCCCCAAAAAACACTCCAGGAGCAAGACACCAGCCCCAGCCCCCGCCGCCAGGGACACGCACCTTGAGGAGCTCATTGAGGTCGGAGATCTCCAGGAGCGTGAGGCTGGCGATGTCCTGGACCAGCTGCTGGATCTTGGGGGGGTACTCTTTGGGGGCGTTGTCTAGGGGTGCTCCGGCGAGGGCCTCTCCCCTCCGATGGCTGCTGCATCGCATCAGCCGCACGGTGCTGATGCGTGGGACCTGTTGCCTGGACCCCGTTCACACAGAGCGGTCAGCCCGGCACAGGCGGCGGCAGGCCGTCCAGGGAGGTGGGGGCCATGAGCTCGGGTCTAGCCCCTTGGTCCCAACCCAGGTGCTCAGCCTCCAGGGTCCTCGTCAGAGCAAGGGGCTTCCCGGCTACTTTATGTTATCCTTCCTCTTCGCAAGCCTCAGGAACCCACATCAGCATCAGCATCATGGTTCTCGTTGCAGGATGTTGCCCCCAACAACTTCCTGGTTTGAATGAACCCTAGCAGCTCACGGGGAAAGGCAATCCCGTAGACGGGTCTAGCTGCACAAAGCCTTCCGAACCCGGGGCGCCGGATGCCATGGCGGGGGTCCTACACGTCACTGGGCTGCGGGGGAAACTGAGGCCCGGGCAAAGGCGGGAACCCTTCCCATGTGATCTGAGGCCACCCCGGCACTCTGCGGCCCGCACGGGGGGTGTGTCTCCGCACCGGGGGGGGGGGGTGTCCCCGCTTCCCTCTTGGGCACCGTCGGGCTTGGGTGGCCTCCCGCCCGCTGCCCCAACCGGAACCCTCGGTGGCCGCCTGAGGACTCCCTCTGCCCGCCCGGCCCTCGGCAGCCCCCGGTACCTGGCGAGGCGGAGCGCGGCGCCCCTAAGCCCTAGACAGGGCCCCCATAGGGGGCGAGCAGCCGCCGGCAGCATCGCTCCACCGGCGGGAAGGTCACACGAGGCTCCACGGAGGAGGGACGCTCTAGCCGCCAGAGCAGCCGAGCACACGCGCTGGGGCGGACGCTCTAGCCGCCAGGGCCGCCGAGCATAGGAGTTGGGACAGACGCTCTAGCCGTCCGGGCCGCCGAGCATACGAGATGGGGGAGGACGCTCTAGCCGCCAGGGCCGCCGAGCATATGAGTTGGGACAGACGCTCTAGCCCTCCGGGCCGCCGAGCATACGAGATGGGGGAGGACGCTCTAGCCGCCAGGGCCGCCGAGCATATGAGTTGGGACAGACGCTCTAGCCCTCCGGGCCGCCGAGCATACGAGATGGAGGAGGACGCTCTAGCCGCCAGGGCCGCCGAGCATATGAGTTGAGACGGACGCTCTAGCCGCACCTCGCGCTTCCCTCCTCTCGTTCGCCGAGATTACCCACAAGAGACCGGGGCCCAGGGAGGCCGGTGGAGGCCGGGTCGGGGGCGGGTCCGGCCCGTGCCGAGCGGCGCCGCGACCCTTCGGCAGCCTCACGCCAGCGGCCGCGGCCCCCGACTCGTGCCGTTTGCTCGGTATCCGCGGTCGCCGCACGGCTGCTCTTCCGCCGGCCCGGCGGGAAGGAGCACGTTTTGTCCTGCGGTGCAGCCGCCCCGGAGCGAGGACGCCTCCTTCCGCGGGCCCGAGTGCACGACCCGGGCAGCGTGTGCTGGGCTGATAGCCCGGAGGGGAACCGGGCGGCGGGCTGGCATGTCCCGGGAGAAGAGGACTTCTCAGCCCTGGTTCTGTCCCCGGACACCGGACCCTCCGCGCCTGCCCGCCTCCTGGTCCAGCCCCGGACCCCGGCTGCAGCGCCTGCCCCGATAGATGCAGCCAGAGGCAGGGGGTTCCTCTCCCGCCGCCCTGCTGGTGCTTAGAGCCAGCGCGGAGCGGACTGGCCACCGAGCAGGTGCTGCCCCCTGCCCCGCACCTCCGGGTCCTGGCCCCGCCTGGGGCCTGCGCCCCAGGAGCCTCTGTGCCTGTTAACTAGTCGGGACCCTGAGAGGAGCCAGGGCCGCAGTCACCTAGGAGGCTTGGGTGTTTCAGGGGCTGGACTCGATGCAAGCAGCGGACTCCAACATTGAACATTTCCCTCCAACTACAGCTCCTGGCGCCGCAGTGGGCCCGGAGCCCTGCGAGCCCGCCCTGCCGTCCCAGGGCTCGGGTCAGGAGGGAGACAGGTTGGCCTGCTGGGACGCCCACACTCCTGCCAGCACCTTTCCCCTGAGCAGACACGTGGTTCTAGTTGGAGAGACTTTATTATGGCCGATCATTCCGTCTACTGGGGCACTGGGTGACATGACAGCTCAGAAGCAGAGAAGCTGGAGACTAGCCCCCCTTCCAGTGGGGGCCATGGGCCCTGCTGACAGCTCTGGGGGGCGTCCTAGAGAGCTGGTGGGGGGTAGAGGGACCTGACACCCGGGCTGGGGCTCCCCGCCCCCCAGGCCCCGCCATGGGGAAGCAGGTCAGAGGCCAACTTAGGGACAGGAGGGTGAGCACAGGTGAGGACAGACAGGCGGGCTGGGGGCGGGCACTACATGGGGGGGGACAGGACTAGTCAGACGGAGGCGGCGGTCTCCCTGTAGTGTTCCTCGGGGCAGCGCTGGCTGGCAGGTCAGTCGAAGGAGATGAGCTGGGCTTCGTTGCCCTGCACCTGCAGCCCCTGTGCGGGCGGCTGCTGTGCCACGGGCGCCGGCTGCTGGGGGGCGCCAGCAGGTGCCATCTGGGGGACAGAGGCCATGGGTGCTCCACCCAGGCCTAGCCCCCATCCACGGGCCGCTCTAGAACACCCACCCAGCCTTGTCCCTGGTCCCCCGGCCCAGGGTGCGCCCCTCCTTCCCCGGCTTGTCATGGGCTCTGAACGTCACGCCCCAGCAGGGCCCACCCCCAGAACCCCAACACCTGGGCTTTACATCGGCGTGCACCCAGGGTCTGTGGGCCGAGTGGCACCCCCAGCCGGACTGCCCCTTTCCAGGGCAGCCAGCCCCCTGCAGGGGCCGGCCCGGGTGGCCTGGAGGGAGGGCTCACCTGCTGGTACATGGGCTGCTGCCCCGAGATGTAGGCCTGCGGCGGGGGCTGCAGCGAGGCGTCCTGGCTGGGGAGGGCGGTCATGAGGGTCTGTGGGGAAGGAAAGGAGCCCTGTAACCAGACCAGCGGGGAGCCCAGGGGAGGGGGTGGGGATCGAAGGGGTGAGCCTCCCCCGGGACCCGCCCCCGGTGCCCGCGGCCTCACCTGCATGCCGTAGGGCTGGTAGCTCATGGACACCGCCTGGCTCCCCATGTAGCCCACGCTGGCGGGCTGCGAGGGCACCGTCTGTGGGGGAAGGCCTGTGAGGAGCTGGGAGAGGGCCGGGCGGAGCCTCCGGCCTCCGGGGAGGGAGCACCTCGCCCTACCTGGTAGCCCTGGGTGGGGGTGGGCTGGTAGGAGGAGTAGGCTGTGCTGGCGGCGGGTCCTGCTGGGCCCTGGGGGGCGGTCTGTGCACCAGTGACCGCTGCTGAGTACATGTAGGTGCTCACCACGCTGGGATCTGGAGGAAGAGGGGTGAGGGGGGAGACCCTGGAATTGGGGAGCATTTCTCTGAATTTTCCTTTTTGCTCATGCTTGGCTGTTTCAGCAAAGGGAAGTAAGACGTCACACAGAGGGGAGGGGACCCCAGCGAGGAGTGGTCAGGAACTGAGAAAGGACACTGTGGGGCTGGCAGCTCCGCCTGCACCCCCTGACCCCAGAGCTGGGTCAGGACGGCAAACAGCCGCCACAGGCCCGGCATTCCTGAGCTCCATTCTGGATCCTGGGACCCAAGTCAGCAGCACAGGGGCAGGTGGGGCAGGGAGGAAGGGGGAGCCAGAGCCTCCAGACCGGAAGGTGTCAGAGTGAACACACCTTAGTGGGCGCAGTGGAGGCGTGTGCGTGTGCACAGAGAGCAGATGTGGTAGAATGTTAACATTTGGGGGATCTCTTTGTACCGTTCATTCTCTTAGCTATTCTGCCAAACAAGCCACAGTAAAAACGAAACTAAAAAGTGATGGTCTGGGGCACATGTTCGCCGGCCGGCTCGTCCGCCCACTGTTACCTGCTGCAGCCCCGGGCACGCTGGCGTAGGGGCTGCCGGCAGCCGCAACTGCGGCCGGCTGGCTCATGTACACGGTGTGCATGGGGGAGCCCTCCACCGAGCCTGCTGGGCTGTAGGTCCCTGGGTAGCTTGTGGGGCCCGAGGGCTGGTACAGCACGCCGGCCGCCGTGGGCATGGCCTGGAGCTGGGGACAGAGAGACGGCTGTCGAGGGGCTCCCGGCGGCTGAGGGGCCGCGGGAGGCGGGGCGGGCAGGGCGCCTGCCTGGGCGTAGGGAAGGGAGAAGGCGGGCATCTGGGCGCGCATCTGGATGGTCTGCTTCTGCTGCTCCAGGCGCAGCTGCCGCTCCTTCTCCTGCTCCTGCAGGCGCTGGATGGCCAGCTGCCGCTGCACCTCCAGGTACTCCTGTGGGCACAGAGCCGTCAGCGCCGGCCGTGCCGAGCCGCTGCCGCAGCCCGGCCGCCAGGCGGCCACCGCACCTGCTTCTTCTGCCGCATGATCTCCAGCTTCTGGGCCAGCTGGATCTGGCGCTGGCGCTCCGCCTCCTCCGCCGCCCGGCGCAGCTTCTCCCGGTGCTCGTCTCGCAGGGCGCTCAGCGCCCCCCGGGCGTCTCGGATCTGCGCCAGCTTGTCCTGCAGCCCCTCGTAGTACACTGCAGGGCACAGGGCCGATGCTGGGGGCCCTCCTGCAGCGCCGGCCCCAGCGTGGCGGCTCTTTCCCGCCGTGGACCACCCCGCGCCCAGGGCCGGCCGGCCGGCCGGCCGCCCGCCCGCCCGCCCCGCGCCCGGAGGCCACGCACGCCGGCGCTCGTCCAGCTGGTTGAGCAGCTCCAGCAGCTGGGGGTGCATGCTGTTGATGGACTGGAAGAGGGACAGCACGGCCGAGTCGTTGGTGATGCTGCGGCCGCGCACGTGGTTGCTCTTCATGCGGTTGACGAAGGTGCTGACGGCGTTCTGCAGGGCCTTCAGGAACTGCGCGTGGCTCTCCTCCGACTCCTCGTTCTCGAAATGCTGCGCGACGGCACACGGTGGGTCCCCGGGCTCCCGGATCTGCCTCGGGCAGGGCCTCTGCCGGGCCTCCGCAGCCCCCTGCACCAGCCCCCGCCCCGAGGCAAGCACCTCCGGCTCCGCCGCCAATGAGGACAGCAGGCTGCGGCCCCGTGGCTGCCCACAAGCACGCCCACCCCCTCAGGTGACACCGACAGCCTCCCCTGCAAAGGCCTGGCATCTGCTCCCGTGGCAACAAGGCCAGAGCCCCGGGAACGGCAGCCGGGCAGCGCTGGGCACTGGTCTGCTGGGCAGGCAGCAGGCTCAGTCGCCTCCGGTGCCGGTGGGCAGTGGCACCGAGGCTGTGCCGTGGGCGGAGGAGGGCGCTTACCTCACAGAAGAGGCCCCCGGAGGAGGTCAGGGGCTGAGAGTCCACCTCTGGGAGGGAGGTCTGGAAGACACCGGAGGGTGAGTGGCCGGCCAGCCCTCGGGCCCTCCCTCCCAGGGCCCCGAGCGCGGCCTCACCTCCACGGCGGCCACAGGGGCTGCGTGGGCCTCCACGGGCTGGGCGGCGGGCTCCGCCTGGGGCGCGGGGGCGGAGGGCGTGGGGCTCTTGCGAGCCTCCTCCTGCTTCTTCTCCCAGTAGTTCCGGTTGAGGTAGCGGGCGAGCTGCGGGCACCGGGAGGTCATCCGGGGTCGGGGCTCAGGAGGGGCGCCCCGTGCACAGGACACTCACCTCGGGGTCCATGTCCTCAGCCAGCGGCGCCGATGAGTTCTGGGAAGAGGGAGGGGCCGAGGTCAGAGGCCACAGCACAGCCCCACAGCCTCACTCCGTAACGGCTGATGAGGCAAGGGGCCCTGCCCGCCCTCCCGCCCTCCGCACGGACGGCCCCCGAAGGGCAGGCGGCAGGGCTGCCCTCCGCCTGAGCCTGGTGGCCCCACCCCGTCACTGAGGACTCGCTGGCCCCAGAGTCAGCCCTGTCCTGGCCAAGGAAACCGGCTCCCGCTTGCTCCCGCCTGGGACAGACCGGCAGGCAGCACAGGCCTCTGCACCCGCACACCGGGGACGGGGCCTCCCTCTGGTCCCACCAGGAACGCCAACGTGGAAGGCCAGGCTCTCGCCAGGGTCCCCCCCTCAGGGCCCGGCCGGAGCTGAGAGCAGGGGTGGAGTGGGTGGGGGGGGAGGATGGGGGGCTCCCCCTCAGGGCCCGGCCGGAGCTGAGAGCAGGGGTGGAGTGGGTGGGGAGGGAGGACGGGGGGCTCCCCCTCAGGGCCCGGCCGGAGCCGAGAGCAGGGATGGAGTGGGGGGAGGGAGGACGGGGGCTCCCCCTCAGGGCCCGGCCGGAGCCGAGAGCAGGGATGGAGTGGGGGGGGGGGGACGGGGGGCTCCCCCTCAGGGCCCGGCCGGAGCCGAGAGCAGGGATGGAGTGGGTGGGGAGGGAGGACGGGGGCAGGGCGCCGTCCTTTCTGGCCAGCCTCCCGCTCTCTCCCACGGGGAGCAGTCCAGCCAGCGTGTGGGCCCCGGGGCGCAGGGGGACTCACCACGGGTGACGCGTACAGGCTGCTGGCGGGGGGTGCGGACGAGGTCACGGGCGCGGGCTCCGCCTTGGGGTACGCTGTGTACCCCGACTTCTGTCTCTGCGGGAGAACCAGGAAGAGTGTCCTATAGGCCCAGTCTCCACACTCAGCCTCCCCAACATCTAGGGTGCTCTCCAGCACCCCAGCTCGGGGCAGCCTCGGTTCCCCTCCCCACTCACCATCCTCTCCTTCTCCTCGGCCTCCGACTGGGACAGCGCCAGGGCCAGCTGCAGCTCCTCCTC
The DNA here is from genome assembly GCA_963924515.1 of Vespertilio murinus. NCBI lineage: Eukaryota > Metazoa > Chordata > Mammalia > Chiroptera > Vespertilionidae > Vespertilio > Vespertilio murinus. The sequence goes on from OZ004718.1 coordinate 668,015, forward strand.
TTCCTGCAGGGCCGTCTCGTCCCGCTTGGGGGGCAGCTGGGGGCAGGCCGGCTGGTGAGTGGGGTCGGGGAGAGGGGCCGGGGAGAGGGGCCGGGGAGGGGCCGGGGCGGGCGTACCTGGGACTGCTGCGACAGGGGGCTGGTCAGGTACTCCGGGGGCAGCTCCGTCGTGGGGGGGGCCTTGCCATCCGCTTTCCTAGACAACAGGGTGCTGTGGGGGACCGAGCACCGCCCCGGCCCCCAAGGACCCCCGCGTCACCACAGCCATCACGTGGTCACAGCCGCACCCCAGAGAAAAACAGCCTCAGACCAGCGGGCACTTCCGGGAGGGACCCTGGGGAGGCACCACCCGGGCCAGAGCCTGTCTCCGGGAAGTGGGCCCTGCACCCACGCCGGGACACGCCTCCCTCCCTCCCGGCCCCCGGGGCAGCGGCGCCCGGACTCACTTGTTGAGCTGTTCGTAGCAGGGCTCGCACACACGCACCTCCTTCTCGATGCCGAACTTGGGGATGGTGGAGTACCGGGAGGAGCACTTGCCGCAGAAGATCTGGCCGCAGGCCCGGCAGTGGTGCTGTGACAGGACGGGCCGCTGACCCCACTCGCCACTCCAGCAGCAGCACCCACCGAAAGCCGCTGACCCCACTCGCCACTCCAGCAGCAGCACCCACCGAAAGCCGCCAGGCTGGCCTCCCGGGGGGGGGGGGGGGCGCGGGGGGCGGCCAAGGACGGGCGGAAGGAGCACTCACCTTGCGGGTCACCACCCCAAACTGCACCCTGCAGCGGTGGCACTCCTCGGCGTCCACCCAGTCGGGGGCCTGTGGGCGGCAGAGTCAGGAGGCCGCCCTCCGCCTGCCCCCGTTCCGCCGAGGCCCGGCCAGAGGAGCCCGCTCCGGAGGACCTCTCCTCCTGAGGCCGCACCAGGCCCAGTGGCCCGGGCGACGGCCAGTGCCCTTTAACCACAGCCGCTCACTCCGCTGGGCGCCTCCCTTTCAACGCAGACCGCAGCTCACGGCGCCCAGGCTCCCAGCAGGCGTCCCTGCCCCCGCCCCAGAGACTCACCCTCTCCGCGGCAAACATGGCATCGCTCTCCTTGAACTCCGGGAAGACGTGTCCTGGAGGAGGGAGGCTGGGTCACCACCGGCCGCCCGGTGCACAGGCCCAGGCTCACCTGTCCCCCAGCCTGCCCTGCCCCTTAGGACCCGTCTCCACCGCCTCCGCCAGGCACCACGGCCGCCCTCTCTTCCCGTGTCCGGGGGTGCTGCTGGCCCCGCCCCGGCCCCCATGGGGTTGAAGGCTGGAGGCAGCGGCTCGAGTGCCCGGAGCGGGGCTGACCCACACACCACCTTGGGGACACCCGCTCCGTGTGCCGCTGCTGGTTAAGGTGGGTGCTCCCGCCCGCCCAGGATGAACAGCCCTCAGGTCACCTGAGGGGCACGTCCCACTCACCCTCCACCTTCATGATCTGGTAGGTGTCCTGGACCACCTTGTACTTGGGCTCGTTCCGGAAGGCGTGGGCCCAGGCCTGGATCAGCGACAGGATCTTGTTCCGGACGTTGGCTTCCACCTGCCTCTGCAGAGGAGAAACGTGAGGGACACGCACACGGGTGTCTCCGCGTGGCCAAGGGCTGGGGGCCCCACTGCTCGGCAGAGGGGGGCAGGCCCCGGGTGCAGCGCAGGAGCCACCCTCTCCCCCATGGGACCCCAACCCTGACGAGAACCCTGCATCTGTCTGCCCTCGGGGCCGCACAGTAACCCCGGTCCCGTGACACGACCGGCCGGCCGGGGACCTACTCAGCCTGTAACCTGCCTGACGCGGGGCCCTCCTCGGTTACAGCCGGCCCACAGAGCACCCAGGCCACCCAGGAGAACGCGGGCGGGGCAGGCGGCCTCAGCGGGCAGCCTCAGACCAGCGCTGGCTTCTGGCCTTTCCTGTGATCTGTGAGCACTCGGTGGAGGCCCTCGTAGCTCCACGGGGGCCTGAGGGCCTTAGGCCAGGATCTGCCGAGCGCCTCCCCCTCTTCCCAATGGGCTCTCGGCCGCAAGGGCCCAATGGGGCTGTGCCCCTCAGAGCACCCAGCAGCCTCACTCCGTGGGGTGCCCTTTCACCCAAAGAATGTCTGCCCCACCCAGCTCTGCATCACAGCCTTGGGGTCACTGCCCACGTCACAATCCCCGCAGGGGCAGCGCCGGGGGCTGCGGGCCGGCCCGGGGAGCGTGTTTCGGGCTCAGCAGGACTTTCCCTCCCAGAGTGCCGGGCGCCCAGCTGCCCCCGGGGCTCCCCCTCTCCGCTCACACACACGCAGCTCCTCCCTTCACCTTCCCCCTCGGTGAGTGCCCGCCTGCACGCTGGCTCCGGCCCGGGTGTCAGTGTCAGATGGGGCAGGTGAGCCCCCTGCGCCCAGACACCACCGGCTGAGGCTGGGTGGCCCAGGGACCACCCACATGCACCGTGGCCTCTGCCACACCTGGAGCTGCTCCTGCCACAGGTGCCAGCAACACTCGAGTGGCAAAGGCCTGGCAGTGACAGCCCTCCTGCCCCCGGGCTCCCGGCTCCGAGCAGCACTCACCTTCAGCAGCTCCTTCAGCTCCTCCATGGTCTGCTTGTTGGCCACCTCGTCGTGGACAGTCTGGCCACAGTTCTTCACCACGGACTCCATGACCTGCAGACCCCGAGGAGGGGAAGGGACAGCTGCTGGTCAGCGCAGGGAGCCCTCCTGGACGGCCGCTCTCCACGGCTCTCGGGCTCCAGCCGGCCGGAGAGCCCCGGAGCCTGAGCTACCCAAGCTCCACCAGCTCCACTGCCGTCACCACAACGGAGGCCGGAGCCGCCCTCCCTGCCCGCAGGGTGTCAGTGTCAGGGGGGGCGGGAGGCCGGCCTGGCCTGCAGGGCTGCTCACCCCGCCTCCCGCCCGTGCCTGCACGGTGCTGGCGCTGCCCCGGGCGGCGGGAAGGCCACAGGCCACTCCTCTGCCACCCTGACACTCGGGACAGGGCCCTGAGGGGGTGCAGTCACCTCTAGGGCATACAGGGCCACGTGGGGGTTCTTGTCACTGACTTTCTTCTTAATGGAACTGACAGCATACTTTGCCCTGAAAGGAAAGGGTGTTGGTAGAAGTGCAGAGAGACGGAGAAAGAAAACCGTCTCAGCAACGAAGACAGAGAAGCCCCGGTGCCGCTGGCCCTCGCGGTCCCCACGCTGGGGCTGGGCGGGGAGAGTCCTCCGGCTGCCCCAGATCCCACACCGGCGCCCGGACCACGGCGGCGGCCGGGGCAGCGGGCACAGGCGCCCCCTCACTCACTGCGTGTCCCCCTGGCGGATCAGGTCGCAGATCTGCAGGATGGACTCCCAGTCGGTCTCCAGCAGAAGCTGGCTGGTCGCTTTGTCTGAGGCAGAAACGTACCGTTATGGGGGCTCCTCCTGCCGGATGCCTCGGGGCCCCAGCTCAGCAACGGGGAGGAGCTGCCTCCATCCCATTCTGAACCCTCGGATGCCACGGAAACCCCGCAACTCCTCCCAGCGCCGCAGTGGCAGCCGTGCGAGTGCTGGCCTGGCCTGAGGAGGCAAACAGCCTGGAAAAGAACAGCGAGCCGGCCAGCGTGGCTCAGCGGCTCAGCGCTGACCTATGAACCAGGCCCGTGGTGGGCAAACTCATTCGCCCACAGAGCCAAGTAGCAACAGCACAACGAGTGACATTTCTTTGGAGAGCCACATTTTTTAAACTTGAACGTCTTCTGACGCCACTTCTCCAACATAGGCTCGCCCAGGCCGCGGTGTTTTGTGGAAGAGCCACACTCAAGGGGCCAAAGAGCCGCAGTTTGCCGACCACGGAACTAGGAGGTCAGGGCTCAACCCCACAACCTGGGCAGCAGGTAAACGATTTTTCTCTCGCGTTGGCGTTTCTCTCTCCCCCTTTTCCTTCCTCTCTGAAGACAATAAAAATGTTAAAAAAAAACAAAAACAAAAAAAAAAAAACAGCATAACAACAGAGAGATCCTGCTGTTGCTGGTTATCAGCATCTCTCCATCGCTCCCCCTGAGCCAGCTTCCAGCACAGCCTCACGGGCTAGGAGGTCCTACTTCCACCCCCTTGCAGACAAACCGTGGCAGAGAGGGGAGCTCACTGCGGGGGTCACACAGCTTGTGGGGGACGCAGCCCCCGGTGTTTGGAAGTTTGACCTCGTGGGTGGGATCTGCGCTGGGGCCAGGCTCGGAGAGGCCCCGGGACGCCTGTCCTCTGCTTCCAGGGACTGACCTCCGAGCATTCCCCAACGAATCCCTCCCTGTCCTCATCACGTGCGAGGCCCCGGCCCTGCTGGCACACTCTTCCCTGGAGGCTGCAAATAACCTAGCGAGGCCTGGCCACCTCCACACCGATCTGCTGGTAACTTCTGCACTGATCCTCGAAAGGCTGAGCCGCCCCGGGTGGCTGGGTCCCTTGCCTGCACCTCCCAAGACCAAGAATGATGCCCGGCCCGAGGGCGGGCTACCCAGGGCGGCTGTCCCAAGCCCACACCTGCCGTTCCGGGGGAGGAGGGGTTCCCAGGAGAATTCCTTTTCCTTCCTAAAATGTGTGACCTCCAGGAGGCTCCGAAAGGATGGGCCACAGCCCCCGACAGACGGGGAAACGCCTTCCCCAACCGCCCGAGCCAGTGGGGGCCAGGGGGCCGGCCTGGTCCGCGGGGAAGCAGGCCTCAGAGGAGCGTGGCAGGGCCCAGAAAGGTGTCCTCTTTTGGGGTGCTCGTGTTTGGGTCAAGAGCCCTAAGCCCACGGAACCGGGGCTTTTTGCGGGAGGACGTCCACTGAGATTTGCTATTCGGTGGAGTCACCCATCTTGATGACTCAGAGTCTCGAGCTGGCTCGGGCAGGCGCCCGGGTCGGCTCCGGGAGACCTGCGGGCTCCGGGCCCAGCTCCTCCGCGGACCCTCAGCCGCCCGGCCCGCGCCCGCGCCCGGCACTGCCACCCCCCGCTCGCGGCGCGCCCACCCAGGGCCCGGGCCGCGCGGCGGCCGCTCCGCTCGGATCCGCCCGGGGCCGCGGCCGGCGGGGAGGGGCAGGGGCCGCGTTACCTAGGAGACGCTCGAAGGTGCCGCTGCCGCGCCCCATGGCGACCCGGACCCGACCCGACGCCGAGGCCTCCTTTGCCGCGAGCCAGCGCGCCCCCGACTTCCGCTTCCGCCTTCCCCTCGCGGGCGCGCGCACGTACACGCCGCCCTCCTCCGTCCGCGAGGGGGCGGCCTTTCCGCTCGCTCCAGACTCTGCGCGCCGATTGGGCCGCGGCTGCGGGAGGACCAATGAGCAGCCCCGGAGGCGGGGCTTGTCCGATGACGGCGGAGCCGGGGGCGGGCCTTGCGTCCCCGCGGGGCGGAGCTACGGGGGCCGAGCGGCGCGAGTGGCGGGGATGTGTCTGCTGCTCGGGGCGGCCGGCGTGGGCAAGTCGCTGCTGGTGAAGCGGCTGCAGACTATCCTTCCGGCCGGCGAGGGCCCCGGGGCGGCGGGGGCGCTGCGGGTGGGCGCGGTTGTGGGGGCACCTGGGTGGGCGACGCGGGACTCTCCGGAGGCGGTCGGGGTCGGGGTCCCCTTGGGGGCTGGAGAGGGAGCCTGGGGGCCGGGGCGGCCTGGGCGGAGTCCCGCCCCCGCTGCCCGTTACCCCGCCGTGGTCCTTGACCGCCTCGCACAGCTGAGCTCTCAGGATGGGAAGGGCGACCTGGGCGATCCTCCTTCGACGCGACCCACGGTAGGCGGCGCGCTCCCGCAGGTTCAGTAGAAACGGTACTCCTTGAGTTTTTATTTTATTATTATTTTTTTAAATAAATATTTTATTGATATTTTACAGAGAGGAAGGAGAGAGAGAGAGAGCTAGAAACGTCGATGAGAGAGAAACATCAACCAGCTGCCTCTTGCACACCCCCTACTGGGGATGTGCCTGCAACCAATGTACATGCTCTTGACCGGAATCGAACCCGGGACCTTTCAGTCCACAGACCGATACTCTACCACTGAGCCAAACCGGCTTCGGCACTCCTTGAGTTTTTAAATGTATATGTTTTCTTGATTTAAAAAATACATATTTTGTTGATATTTTACAGAGAGGAAGGGAGAGGGATAGAGAGTTAGAAACATCGATGAGAGAGAACCATCGATCAGCTGCCTCCTGCACCCCCCACCGGGGATGTGCCTTCAACCAAGGTACATGCCCTTGACCGGACTCAAACCCGGGATCCTTCAGCCGGCGCTCTATATCCACTGAGCCAAACCGGTTAAGGACACCCCTTGTGTTTTGCCAAGTGCTTTGGCTTCTTAAGGGGACCCTGGAATCCAGCCGGTCGATGAGTTCAGTACACCCGGGGGAAGCAAGACCCCCGGTGGACGCTGACTGGCCACAGCCAGCGGGAGGGGGAGGGCCCAGAACAGGAAGCCCCTCTTCCTTAGGGTTCTGCTTTAGGGCCGCGGCCTCGAGAAGGGGCTTTTGAATTCGGGTCACGTGTGAAGGGCCCCCCGCACGGTGCTCTGGGGGGTCCCCGTGGGAAGGAGCTGTGCCGGTCTCTGCACCCTCTTCTCCCTGCAGGTGGGCACCAACCTCACGGACATCGTGGCCCACAGGAAGATCACCATCCGGGAGCTGGGCGGGTGCATGGGCCCCATCTGGTCCAGTTACTATGGCGACTGCCGTGCCCTCCTGGTGGGTCCCAGTCCGGGAACTCTTTTAGGGGAAGTTTGTCCCAGAATGGGAATTGTCTGGTCCCGGCCTGACTGTGTGTGGGATGGAGTTTGGGTTCCTGAGCGACTGTGCTGTTTCCCTCTGGGAACTGGGTCTGCCCTGGCGGTCTCCCTGGCTGCTCCCGGAAAGGCCTGCCGAGGGGCGTGCTGCTCTGACAGCCCTTGGCCGCGGAGTCATCTTGCTCGTCTCAGGCCAGGGCTGTGGTGCCCGGGGGCGAGGTTGGCAGGGGCCGCCTCCGTCACAGAGGGGCCCTGAGCTTTGCCCTTCTCCCCAGTTTATGATGGATGCCTCCAACCCCACCCAGCTCTCCGCATCCTGCGCGCAGCTCCAGGGCCTCCTCTCTGCAGAGCCGCTCGCAGAAGCACAGGTCCTGATCCTCTTCAATAAAACGTACGGCCCGTGGGCCTCAGGGGAGCACAGGGGGTTCCGGGGAAGGGGTGGCCCCTTGGGGAGGGGTGCAGTGAGGTTGGCGCGGGCTTGCGGGGCCCACTGACAAAGCACCCCCCGCTGCAGTGACCTGGCCTGTCACATGACCGTGGAGGAGATGAAGTCGCTAATCAGGCTCCCGGACATCATTGCTTGTGCCACGCAGGCCATCACCGTGGCAGACGTCAGTGCCCGGACCGGCACGGGCCTGGCCAAGGTGCTGCGCTGGCTCCAGGACACGCACGGAGCCGGCCGGTGACGGGGTGGGGGGCGTGCTGGACCGCCCTATGGGGAGAGACAGGGCAGCCCTGCTTGGCCCCCGAGGTCTGTGCGCAGGAAGAGGAGGACCAGCGTAGACCTCGGGGGCTGCAGTGCTCGGTAAGCGGAGGCACCCGGGTGCAAGTCCTGAGGGCCGACGTCGGAGTGAAGACGTCCGGGGCTGGGGAGCAGCACCAGCTGGACCGGAGCAGCCGGCAGGCGGGGCTCCGGCGGCCGGGAGGGTCTGGGGGAGCTCGGGCGCCACTGAGCTCGTGATGACATCAGCGAAGGCCGTTCGCGTTGGCTTGTCCGGGGTTACGCTTGAATGTACCTCTTTGGTTCCACCTCCTATGACGGGTAAGGAGCCATCTGCCCAGTGTGACACCTCCGGCTTGCCGTGCTCCTGGCTGCACTGGTTTGCTTCCGGCTCTTTGATCCGCACGGCCCGTGCCAGTGCTGGGCGCCACCTCCCAGAGGCCACGGGGCAGCCCAGGGCACGGGCCACCTCCGCTCCTCAGTGGTCCCCGTTGATTTCACAGGCAGCATGAGGCCCCGAGGGCTTTCAGACATCCCCCAACTCCAGACTTCAGCAAAGCCTTGGAAAGGCGTGAAGTGTGAGAACTCTGGGCTGTGAATCACCCGTTCCTCAGCTAAGAGAGCGACCCCCAGAGGGGCAGCACAGAGCTCCAGGGCGCAGCAGGCAGGAAGCCCCTGGTCACCGTGAACTTGAATTATGTAACTATGTTCTCTGTTCAAAAGTGAATTAAAACAGCAAAGCAGAATGGCCACTCAAAGCCTGAAAACAAAGAGATCTCAACTGTATATCCAGGCGGTACCACAACCAGAAAAAAGAACCTAAGGTGACAATCCAGCGCCATTGGCCTGAGCAAACTGAAACCTTGAACTTCGTTCTGTACGCTTATGTTAATACTGTCCACATAGAGCTATTTTATGTTTGTCGGAGGATACAGTGTATTTGTGAAACATTCTCAGTATAAGACACAAAGATAGGAAGTGTAAAATATTAAAATTTAATAGCAAATCTCAATACAAATTGAGAACTTTAGTTACAAATACACATTTTTAAATTTATACTCCTAAGGCCTGTCTGCAAAAAAAATGGTCTAGAAACTGACATCTCAGCATCAGTGAACATTCCTAGAACCCAGATGGTCTCTAAGCACCACACACACACACACACACACACACACACACCCCTGCGGGCAGGGAGCGGGCACCTGAGGGCTGGGAACCCAGCCGGGTCCGTGTCAAGGCACCAGGTCTGGTTTGGAGGACTGAGCTGCCTGGCAGCTCCCCCAGGCCTGTCCCCAGGGAAGTGCTTCCTGCTGCCACGCCCCTCGGGGTGGTGCTGTCTTTGTCTCCACGTCAGGACCAAGGCGTGCACTGACTCCAGCTGCCTCGGTGGGGACCTAACTGGCACTGGGAGCTGGTGGTGTAGGTGTCGACCACCCCTCGTGGGTGCTGCCCCCACCCTCCCCACGCTGGCTGGCCTGCCTCCAGCCAAGCCGTGTGGCCCCGGTGAATCCAGAGCCTGCAATGGATTCTGTTCGCCCGAGTGCCCAGCTTCTACAATCAACTGGCAATTAGGGATGGGATCGGGATGGGCGTGCGGTTGCCTCAGCCCCGATCCGTGTGCGCAGAACAGCTGAGGGCGATGCTAGGCTCGGGGCTGCCATGGGGCTGGGCACAGGTGATGCCCGTGGCACCGGCTGGCGGGTGGTCTCGCTTGAGAGACGAGCCCTTTCCCGAACTCTGAGCTGGTGCGCCGGGCTGTGTCCAGGGAAAGGACTTTGATCTGGGGACCCCCTGCCCTCACGCTCCCAGGGCAGGAACCCCAGTCTCTCAAAGGCGGGCCTCTGGCTTCCTGGGCGGGAGGGGGGCTGACGGAGGCCCCTGGGACTGCCGCTGCGCCTTCACCGCCCTGTAGGCCCGCACCGCCCGCGCCCTCTCCTCCGCCACGATCCGCTGCCGGGCCATGGAGGTGGGCGGAGGCCGGGACACACCGCCGGCGCTCAGAAGCGTGGCCAGCATCAGCGACTTCTTGCCAGGCTGAGGACCAGACAGCAGCGGGCACGGGGTCAGGAAGAGGGGAGGGACAAAGCCGGGCCCAGAGCCGCCCCGGGACACGGGAGCCGCCCCCTCACCTGGCCCGCGCTCCCGCTCTTCCTGGGCTGGGCGGTCAGCTCCGGGGGCTGCAGGGCGACCTCACCAAACTGCACCGTGTCTGGAGGACAGAGGAGCACGCCTGAGGCCTGCGGCCACCGCGCCACTCGGTGCCCGCCCACCCACCGACCAGGAGCACAGCCCCCACCCAGGCCGACGGCCCAGCCCCCACCCAGGCCGCCGGTCCCCTCAGGGTGGGCCACCTCGGAGCAGCTCCCGCTCCAGCCTCTCCGCGGCCGCCTCCTCTCTCCTCCTCCGGACTCGGTCCTGCCGCCGCTTCTGGAACCTGGGGGAAGAGCGCGCAGCGCTGCGGTTCCCAGCTCTCGTTCCCCTGGGCTCGGAGGCCCGAGGGCCACCCTGCCCTCGAGGAATGCCCAGCAGCTGCCCCCACTCCCCACCCTCCCTACCCCACAGCTGCCTCCAGTCCCCACCCCTCACCACCCCACAGCTGCCTCCACTCCCCACCCTCACCACCCCACAGCTCTCCACCAGAGGCGTCTGAACCCCACCAGCCAACCCCTGTGGGATGGAGACACTGCGCCCCCTCTTCCCCAGGAGGAACTGAGGCTTATCGGGGTCACTGCTCAGCACTCGCACATCTCCTCTGGGAGGAAAGGTGACACCGGGAACACCCCCAGTCCTGGTCCAGGGGGAGACGGTGGCACCCAGGGCCGCCTGTCAGCCTCACCCAGACCCCCACCCACAGACCTGACTCCCTCGGGGGTGGGCATGGTCCCTGGCAGCCAGCAAGCCCTCCTGGGGGAGCGGGGGGACACTGAACTGTCCTCCTTTCTCCACCTCCTGACAGCAACCAGCCTGGCTGGGCCGCTGGCCCCTTCCTGCGCTGGCTCTTGGGCCCCCTGACGACTTTCCAGAGAAACAGACACAGAGCTAGGCCCTCAGAGTTCTGGGTCAGAGCCTCCCAGACCCCCCTTCCCCCCTCTTCCCCCAGGTGACCAGGGTTTTCAACTTCTTTCCCAGAATCACGGGGTGGGGTGGGGTGGGGTTGCCCCTGGCAACAGAAAACCATAATGGGACCCCAAGCCCCTCCAGCCCCCACTCACGCTTTCTTCCCCTCCGACTTCTTCTTGGGAGCCACCTGCGCCTCGGGCTGCTGGTCGGCCTGGTTTTTGCTGAGGAACAGCACGTGCTGGGCCTCCTGCTCCATGCGCTGGATGTAGGCCCGGTCAGTCTCCCGCTTCCGCTGCTTGAACTTGGGGACCGGGATGTCTGGACCCACTCCCCGGGCCTCCTTCTCCAGCGTCCTTCTGAAGGCCGCCTGGGCTGCGGGGAAAGGGAGATGAGGGGCCGGAAGGAGTGGCGGCCGGGCTCCCCTGGGTCAGCCCCGCCCCGCCCCCTCGGGGACTGGCACACCCTGGGTATCTGGACAATTTCGCTCTACTGCCGCCCACTCGGGCCCGCACGTTACCCTCTTTCCTCCTCTTCTTGTTACTGACGGGGTTCTTCATCTCCTGGCGGCTCCTCATGATCTCCCGGAGACGGAAAGGGATTTCCTGTTCATCCTGGTTCTTGGGCTTGCAATTCACTTTCTTCTTTTCTTGGCTAAGAAGGAGAACACGGGGGCGAGAGGTGTCCTACCTCCAGCAGAAGCGGGGTCGGAGAGAACCAAGGCTTGCAGGCCTCCCTAGCTGCGGTGGGGCACGCGGGTGGAGGCAGCATCCTCCCCGGAGGCTGTCCCAGACCCGGGTGCGCGCAGAACGCTCCGAGCGCCCCCGGGGCCGCCGCTCCCGGACCTCGCCCAGGACGGCCAAGACTCCCCCTGGAGGTGGCGAGTGCCCCCTCCTTCGCGCCTGCACGCGCGGCACGGACAGGGCAGAACGCGAGGGGCCCGGCGGGGGGAGAGGCCGGGGCAGAGACGTCAGGGGGGTGAGACCCACCTGCGCGGCCTGGGCCTCGGCGCCGGCTGCTTCCCCAGCAGCTGCTGCCGCCGCCCCTGCGGCCGTTCCGGGCGCCTAGGCCCCCCGGCCTGCGGGGGACCCGCTGCTCTGAGCCTGGCTCCCGGCATTGGCACGCACCGGGCCTCGGGGAGAAGCCACTTCCTCTCTCGCGGGCGGTCCTGCCCCCAAGACCGTCACTTCCGCTTCCTGCACCGAGCCCTTACGCTCATTGGCGCGGTGCAGCTCCTAGCCGAGTCGCGATTGGCTAAGGTGGCCGCCGCTCACGGCCCGGAAGGGGCGGAGACTGGAGTCCGCGAGCGCTATGGGTCGGGTCGCGGACGATGCTGTGGCGGAGCGTAGCCGCGGGCGGCCGGGCGGCGGCCTCAGCTTCCCGGTGCTCGGTGAGTCCCCGGCGGGGACGGCGCGGTGGGGGAGGCCGGGGGGCTGGGGCGACACGGACCGGGGGAATCCCGGCCTCCCCGTTTCCCGGGGGCCGCGGCTGCAGCCCGGGCCGCCGGCGGGAGGGCAGCCTCGGACGCCGCTTGTCCGCGCTGCCCCCCCAGGCCCGCTCCCTGTCCGCGGGGCGGGCTGCTTTGCCTCTGGGCCGAGCCCGGGATTGGGCCGGCGGGTTCTGGCTCCTCCACCCGTCCGGCCATAACTAGCAGCGCCTGCCGCGTGCGCGCCCTCTGGGGAGGCCGCAGTGAACAGGGCGCTGGTGCTCCCCGGGGGCTGGAGACGTGAGTGGGGGCTGAGTGGGTCGGTTTTCCGCGCCCCGGAGACACGTGGGGCTGGGAAGGGGCCCAGGGCTAGGCCGGGGCTGGAGGAGGCAGGGAGGCTGCCCACGGGCTGTGCGGGGGCCCGGGCCGCCTGGGCCTCTGCCGGGCTGAAGCAGGAGGGAGGGGTGATGCAGGCAGTGAGCTGGTCAGAGGGGACGGGCCCCGGGACGGGCTAGGGGCGCCACGCTTCCCACCACCCTCCACCTGCTGGAATGGTTCCCAGTGACAGGCCCCGAAACCAGCACTGGTCTTCAGTCGCCTCATGTCATCCTCAGACCAACCATCACATCCGGTTACGGAGGGAAACCGAGTCTAGGCTTGTCTAAGGTCCCGTGGGAGGGGGGGGGGGGTAGGCCGTGGAGCCTTCTGCCCTTGGCCCACTGGCTGAGATTCCCCGTGGAGCTGGGGCCGGCCCGGCCTGACCAGCTTCCTGGAGACTCAGAGGCCCGTTTGTGTTCGTAGGGGCCGGGCCGCCTGGCCAGCTGGGCGTGGTGCCTCGGGCTTCCCGGAGGCGGCGGCGGCGGCGGCGGCGGCGCTCTGCACAGGGGCCGGGCCTGGGTCCCGGTCTGGGAAGGCCGCCGGGAGTTGGGGAAGGACCACGGAGAGGAGGCCGGCCCGCCAGCAGGTGCGGACGGCACCGGGCACCCGAAGTCCTCCCCGCCTGGCGGGAGCAGCTCCGGGGCCCCGTACCCCCCGCCCCCTGAGCTGCAGCCCCCCACGAACTGCTGCATGAGCGGCTGCCCCAACTGCGTGTGGGTGGACTACGCGGAGGCGCTGCTGCAGCACTACGGGGACGGCGGGGAGCGGGCCCTGGCCGCCCTGCAGGAGCACGTGGCCGACGAGAACCTCAAGGCCTTCCTCCGGATGGAGATCCAGCTGCGCATGAGGAGCAGAGCCTGAGCGGCTCCTGCCAGCAGCACACGGCCCCTCCTCCCGGGCGCTGCGCGGGGCTGGGAATCGCCTCCACCTGAAGCCAATGAACGCTCTGCCGCGGAGACAGGCCGCCGAGCTGCGGTCCGAGAGCAGGTGTCTCAGGTGGTCACCGAGCCTCTGCCCCTGCACCAGCCGTGGGGGCGAAATAAAAGACTCCTTTCCCTGAACGTTCAAACGGCACGACCCCAGGGCCCCCCCTCCCTCCGTGTCCCGGCACCCGGGAGTCCTGCGGGAGGTCAGCTGCGGCCACTCAGCAGCGGAGCAGAGGGAGGCCTGTCCGTCCCGGGAAGTTCCCCATCTGTCCTTGAGGAGACACCCATCTGCCAGCCCAGTAGCCGCTGCCCATCAGCCTGCAGGGGCCGGGGCCCTGGGAGCCACCAGTCCTTCCGGCCCACTTGGGCAGCTGGCCAGGGGGACTGGGCGGCCTCGGGCATTGACCCTGGAACCAGCGTCCCCGCTCCAGCCTCACCCTTGGCTGCAGACCTGGCCACAGGGCCCTCGGGCCAAGTGGGGCGTAATCTCAGGCCCTCGCTGCCCATCACTGCCTTTCATGGAAACCCCCCACCTCGTCCCCCACCCCAGCAACCCCGGCTCCGCTACTAGTGGCCTGGGCAGGGCAGGGCAGGAGTGAAACAACTTGTGCGATGTATCTCATTTAAGGGAAAAGCTGAGGTGGTGACACAACGTCACGAGGGATTTGGGGGGACAAACGGGCCTCCCCTTTGATGTGAAGCTACAAACGGGGGTGCTAACTCCTGCTGGGATCCGGCGGACCTGTGGGTGTGGACACCAGCAGGGAACTCGGGACGCACGCCAAGGCCGGTGGGGGCCAGGGCCGCCCCCGGGACACAGCCCATGGGGACCCCGGGTCTGGCACTGCCGTGTGGGCCGCCTGCAGGCCGAGGGGGTTTCTGGAAGTGGGCGGGGCGGCTGAGGTGGGGAGCCCAGGCAGCATCGCTTCTTTGTCTCAGAGGAGACGGGAGAGTCTGACCACACCCCCCTCCCTCAGTCCTGGCCGGCCCTCGTGCCTGAGCTAGCACCCCCCCCCCCAGCCCCTGCCCCGCCCCCTGGAATCCTGGGTGGTGTCCGCCCCAGCAGCCCCGTTGAGCTCATCGGTGTGGCATCGGGGCTAATCGGCTTATCAGGGCAGGATAAATGCCCGCGGACCCTGGTGAGGGAGGCGGCACTCACCGATGCCCTGAGACTGCCCGGCGCCTGGTGAGTAGCGACCACCGCGTTGTCTTTCCTGCCACCACTCACCACGGGCGGTAGTGGGCGTCTGCTTAGGGAGGGCAGCCACCGCGGAGGCCTGGTCTGGGGACGCACAGCTGACCCTCTGCTCCCCGAGTCAGGTGGGTGCACGCCGTCCCAGGCCAGTCGCGAGCCTGGCTGGGGCCGGGGCGGCTCGGGCAGGGGGTCCCATGGGGACAGCACCTGCCGCTGAGCTCCCTCTGCACAGCCGTCCACACCATGCCCGGGGCCCGGCCCGGCTGCCGCCGCCACCTCAGACCCTCCTGGGTGATTCCGATCCCACCACAGAGGCTGAATCTTAGGGAGGGACAGTCCAGGGCTGAGGGGACCCAATCCCATGGCCCGGGGATTAGGCTCCCTCCGCTGCCAGCAGGCTTAGAGGAAGCCGAGCTGCCCTTGTTCCTGGCCAAGGTCACAGCTTAGGACATCTGGGGAGTGGCCATCGGGAGTGGGGGGAGGTCACCGGTCAGTGTTGTGGGGACACTGGCGCCCAGAGGGGGCTCCAAGCGCAGGGAGAGTGGTTCCTTCCCTGCCGGTGTCCTGCCCCCTCCCCGGGCCCCTCACTGGCTCTGCGGGGTGCATGAGACTGTCCCAGCCTCGGGAGGAGGGGCGCCCTGGGGGCCTCCAGCACTGTTGTTCCGGTGTAGGGGTGTCTGAGGGCCCCTGGGTCTCACACTGCGGGGTTCCCCCTGGGGTTGGAAGCAGGAGCTGACGGGTCCCCACCTGGTCTGCCCCCAGCGCCCGGCCTGAGGGAGTCCGGAAGCCCAAGGTCGCCACAGGGTCTCTGCCGGCCTGGCCATGAACCTGGAGCCACCCAAGGCCGAGATCCGCTCGGCCACCAGAGTGACGGGGGGCCCTGTCACGCCCAGGAAAGGGCCCCCCAAATTTAAGCAGCGGCAGACCAGGCAGTTCAAGAGCAAGCCCCCCAAGAAAGGTGTCCAAGGGTAAGCAGAGCCGGGGAAGGGGTGCCCAGCAGGGAGGCGGGGGCTGGGGGGCTCAGCCCTCCTTTGCTGGGTGAGGTGGTCCCATTCATTGTCCTCTAACGGGGTTCTGTCTCAGGGCCCCCCCCCACCCCCCTCCCGGCAGGAGGGGACTCCTGTCACTGTCTCCGGTCATTACTGCCAAACAGGCGGAGAGCGGCTCCCTGTCCTCGACTCCGCCACGGCACGGGCCCCCGCACGCACACGCACAGCCCATGGGTGCACACGCAAGACACACCCTCACACTCCACACGCACACCTGCTTACACTGCACACACCTGCTCACCCTCACACTCAGGCACCTGCATTCGAGGGCAGACATCCCCACCCCCTTCCACTCGTGGCCGCCGTCCTGACGGCTGTGTGTTTGCAGGTTTGGGGACGACATCCCTGGAATGGAAGGCCTGGGGACAGGTATGACACGTGGGTCCCCCCAAGTCCTCCCCTCCCCTGCCCACAGCAGGCAGGTCCCGGCCTCCCTGGCTTCCCCAGGCCAGGACTCCCTGAGGGCCCCCCAACGTCAGAGGTGTGGTCCCCTGGAGGGGCTGGGAGGAGGGGCCCGCTGTCCTGGGGGAGGGCCTCCCCCATCTGCGGTGTGGACAGCAGGTGCTGAGGCTCGGCGGGTCCTTCTCCGCAGACATCACGGTCATCTGCCCGTGGGAGGCCTTCAACCACCTGGAGCTGCACGAGCTGGCCCAGTACGGCATCATCTAGCCGCCCTGCCTCCCGGCCCACCCCACGGCCAGGGCGTCGGGAGATCCGGTCTGAAGACCTTCCGAGGGCCGCAGGGTCAGACCCGAGCCTGGCCCACACCCCCTCCTGCAGCTGGGAAGCCAGGGTCAGCGTCAGCGCGGCGGGTGGCCACCCTCAGGGTCGCTGTTTCTGAATAAAATCACCGTCATCACTGGCTCGTCTTTGGGTGTTGGGAGGTTGTAGGTCGCCTCCGCGGGAGCGAATGGGTGGGCACAGGGTGGGGGGCAGCAGTGGCCTGACCAGGCAGAGAGGGAAGGAGGTCCACTGGCCTCTGGGCCTGTGATGGCTGGCACGTGCGGCCAGGCCAGCCCGGCGGCCACACGCACTCCCGGCGGCCGGAGCAGGAGGGGAACCCCCCCCCCCCGGGGGGCAGAGATGGTGGGCGAGGCCCCCGGTGGCCCAGGCGGCCGGGCCTCTGTGTCCCCTCGCGCTGGACGGGCTGGTCCCTGGGAGCCAGCAATGCTGCTCCTGACTCCGCCCCCGGGAGATGCAGGGGCCCACGGGGGTCTGTGCCCACGGCAAGGGCCCGTCCACGTGGCCAGACGACTCAGGACGGCCCTCTGGGGCCCCACCGAGGTGACGTCCAGGAAAGGCCGCCCTAGAGAAAGGGGGTGAGCACACAGGGATGGCCGGCCGCAGGGGGCGCTGGGGGCCTCGGCGCGTCCGGGAGTTTAGACGCCAAGAACCCCACACTGCCCACGTGGGTGGGATCGAGCGTTTACTGTGAGAATGGCGAACCCCAAACAAGGCCTCCAGAGGGAGAGGCTGGGGGTGGGGCACAGCTGGCGGTCTGGGTGAGGGTCGGAGGGTGCCGGACATGCGGTCTGGGTCAGAGGTGGGCGCAGGTGCTGGGGCCCGCGTTGGGGGCTGAGCAGCAGGATTCCTCAGCCCCGGCCCGCTGGGGGGGGGTGGCCCGGGGCCAGGCTGTCCTCTGCCAGGAGCGGGCTGCAGGGAGGGCGCTGCCAGGGGGCGGTCCCCGGGCAAAAGCCTCTAAGAAAGAAAGCGGGCGGCGGCCGGCCTTCGCCTTCGGGGTCACGGGGGGCAGGGCCTCTCCCCCCCCCCCCCCGCAGAGGCCAGCAGGGGGGCGGCGGTGTCCGAGCCCCAGGTCAGCGGGGGACGGGCCCGCGGCTCCCCGGCGCTCCCTTGCGGCCGGCCAGCGCCCGCAGCAGGTGCGCGGCCACCAGCAGCTCCACGCCCTGCACCAGCGCCGCCGCCACGGCCAGGCCGCCCGCCGCCCGCGCCGCCCCGCGCAGCCACCGGCGGAGCGGCGCCCCGCAGCCCCGCACGTGCACCAGCCGCCGCGCCGCCGCCGGCCCCAGGCCCAGCGCCCCGGAGCCGCACTGCTGGTTCACGGCGGCGCCGCCCTCGCGGGGGTCCTGGCAGCAGGAGGCGGGCAGGCTGCAGGCCCGGAGGCCGGGGGCGCTGCAGTTAAAGTACCTGCGGGGGTGGGGGGGGGAGGTCAGTGTGCAGGGCGGGCCCGGGGTTCGGGGGACACCCCCCCCCCACAGACACCTCCACACCAGGCCACACACAGGCATGCATGCACACACTGAGGCCTGAATGCACGTGCAGGAGGCACACAGACACACAGACACGCACACACAGCGGCAGGCAGCAGGAGAACAGCCTGAATTAGCCTAAAAGCCGTTTTCATCTGACACAGCTGTTCCGTGTGCCGCCCTTTCTGAAAAACTCCCACAAGCCACCTCCCAAGCCTGCTGGCTGAGCTCCGCATGGCCACCTGACTGCACGCGGGCGTGCGTACGAGTGTGTGCACCTGGCTGTGTTCGAGTGTGTCCGTGTGAGTGTGTGCATTTGGGTGTGTACGAGTGTGTGCACCTGGCTGTGTACGAGTGTGTCCATGTGAGTGTGTGCATTTGGGTGTATAGGAGTGTGTGCACCTGGGTGAGTACGAGTGTGTGCACCTGACTGTGTACGAGTGTGTGCACCTGAGGGTATAGGAGTGTGTGCACCTGGGTGTGTACGAGTGTGTCCATGTTGGCATGTGAGGAAGTGAGTGCAGGGGGGGCCGGGGGCGGGGGGTCAGGGGTGCCCCCTCTGGCGTCAGGACTCACGGGTTCCGCTGCCAGTCCTGGTAGGAGGCCGCCCCGCAGCACTGCAGCCCGAGCTGGACTTGGTCCACGAGGAAGCACAGGTCAGGGTCGTCCTGGTAGCGGGTGATGGCCTCCCGCAGGGCGCGCTCCAGGCCGTCCTGCAGGGGGCCCCAGAGGGCCGCCGCCAGGGCCCCGGCCAGGGCCTCCAGCGCCAGGAAGGCCAGGAGCCCGCCGGAGAAGCAGCGCAGCAGGCGGGCGCTCTCACAGAGGGCGCCCAGGCAGCCCGCCAGGCTCACCGCGCTGACCGCCAGCCCCCCCAGCGCCAGCCCCAGCATGGGGTCCGCGGGCAGGGGGTCCCCCCAGCTGTTCCCCAGAGAGCTCTTGACAGCCAGGCCCCAGAGCCCGGCGGCCAGCGCCAGCAGGCCCAGCAGAGAGAAGAGGAAGTTGCATAGAAAGAGGAGGCACTGGAGGCAGCGGCTCCCCAGCGGGAGGGGCGGGAGGGGCGGGCAGGGGGCCCCGCCTCCCCCCAGGCCTACGCTCCAGCCCCATCCTTCCCGGAGCTCAGGACCCCCGCAGCCGGCGGGATCGGGCGGCTCCTGGCCCCCAGCACCCTGCAGACGGAGGAGGACCGGGGTCAGAGCCTGCAGGGCCGGGCGAGGGAGCCATGGTGGAGGAGGCAGTTCAGAGACCCTAGACAGCCCAGGACTTGAGTGTGGACACAGGGCGCTGGGGAGGTGAGGGGGCTGAGGAGTCGGGGGGCGGGATGGGGAGGCCCTGAGGGGGGCCTGAGGCCCCGTGGGCACCACCTCCTGGTCCTGGGCCTGGGCCTTCCTGGGGCCTGGCCGCACCCCGTGCCGGGCCAAATGCAAGGTCAAGGCTGGGCCACACTCCAGAGGTCAAGCGGGGTGTGGGGTGCGGGGAAGTGCCTGATGCCGGACTGGCATCAGCCCTCCCCCATCCGAGCAGCTCCTCTGGGCCTGGGTGCATCGCCAAGGGGAGGGGGGGGCGGCAGGGCCCTGACTTACCTGGGGCAGCAGGGGGCTCTTCTCCCCCTCCGCCATCCCCTCCCCCAGGGCAGGTGCTGGTCCCTGCGGCCTCGCTGGCGGGGGCACGGACACGGGGACTGCTGCGGCCGTGTGCCCGCCGATCTGGAAGCCGGAGCCCCCCCGGAGGCCGCAGTCACAATGGGATCATGTGAGGAGTCACATTTGAGGGCTCGGGGCAGCCTCTGCTGGTTGCAGCCGCCTTCTTCCTGTGCCAGTTCCCGGCCTCCTCGCTCGCTCTGTGGGGGCCGCACGGTGGGGCTCCCCCAGGCCATCGCGGGGGGGCCCCAGTGGGCCTCAGCCTGGCAGTGTCCGCGGCAGCTCCCCTGCTCCCCCAGAACTGGTCGCAGTGACAGTCTCAGGCCGCTGGCCCAGGCTAAATGCCTGTTTACCCTGTTTACGCCCTGAAAAAATGAGCCAGCCACGTCCTTCCTGGCTAGCAGCGTGGAAACCCCTCTCATGTCCCGCACGATTCGGGGTGCAGGCTCAGGGTTCGGGTCTGGAGAAGGCCGCGCACAAATGAAAAGAGACGAGAGCGAAACCAGTTTGGCTCAGTGATAGACCATCGGTCTGCGGACTGAAAGGTCCCAAGTTCGATTCCAGTCAAGGGCATGTACCTTGGCTGCAGGCACATCCCCTGTAGGAGGTGTGCAAGGGGCAGCTGGTCGATGTTTCTCTCTCATTGACATTTCTAGCTCTCTATCTCTCTCCCTTCCTCTCTGTAAAATATCAATAAAATATATTTAAAAAAAAGAAAGTGCGTGTGCCATTGATCAGAACAAGTGGTCATCTGAAGGAGCAACAGCACAAAACAGCACACATTTTATATCACATATAACATATGTGTAACTCCATCTATTTAAAAAAAACAACATTATTAACCGGTACACCTAGTGTATATTTACAAAAAAACAGCCAAAACCGGTGTGGCTCAGTGGATAGAGTGTCAGCCTGCAGACTGAAGGGTCCCAGGTTCGATTCCAGGTCAAGGGCATGTACCTTGGTTGCAGGCACATCCCCAGTGGGGGGGTGTGCAGGAGGCAGCTGATCCATGACGCTCTCTCATCGATGTTTCCAACTCTCTATCCCCCTCTCTTCCTCTCTGTAAAAAATCAATAAAATATTTTTAAAAAGAAAAACCAGTGTAGCCCTGCTCGGTGCGACTCAGGTGGTTGGATTGTTGTCCCATAAACTGAAGGTTCATGAGTTTGATTCCCTGTCAGGACACGTACACAAGTTGTGGGTTTGATCCTGGTTGGGGCGCTTACGGAGGCAGCAGATCAATGTTTTCTTCACATCAATGTTTCTCTCTGTCTCCCCCTCTCCCTTTCTCTCTGAAATCAATAAAAACATGTGACAGATGGAAGCAATCCTTAAAAGAAAAAAGAAAAAGCCAAAACCAGTTTGGCTCAGTGGATAGAGCGTCGGTCTGCGGGCTGAAAGGTCCCAGGTTTGATTCCAGTCAAGGGCATGTACTTTGGTTTCGGGCACATCCCAGTAGGGAGTGTGCAAGAAGCAGCTGATCAATGATTCTCTCTCATTGATGCTTCTAGCTCTCTATCCCTCTCTCTTCCTCTCTGTAAAAAAATCAATAAAATATATTTTTTTAAAAGAAGAAGAAGTTTTTTGTGATGAAATAAATCAGTGTGGGAATAGCAAGTTCCTAACTCTTTCCAGCACAGCAGTTAAATAAATACAATTTGAATCGCAGGTGTTAAAAAACATAGATTTTTGCCCCGACTGGTTTGGCTCAGTGGATAGAGTGGCGGCCTGCAGACTGAAAGGTCTGGGTTTGATTCTGGTCAAGGGCATGTATCTTGGTTGCGGGCATGTCCCCAATTTTGGATTGATGTTTCTCTCTCATCCATGTTCCAACTCTTCTTTCCTTTTTGTTAAAAAAAAAATCAATAAAATATATTTTAAAAAATCCACACAAAACCGAGAACTTACTTTAAAAAAAAAAAAGCAAGAAAACACACATAATTTTGGCCAATTGGATGTTTTCATGACTTCTTTTACAGTCAAGGGCGAGGTCAGCTGCATTTGGAGGGCCCAGTGCAACATGAAACCTGAGGCTCCTTGTTCAAAATTAACAGTTTTAAGACAGGGCGTTGGGTGGAGCTTGGGGCCTTGGCGGGAGGACGTGTAGGCAGAGAAACATTCACCCCACCGAAGTGCAGTCAAAGGAAAAAAACAAACAAATAAAACAAAACAACAAAATAAACGCAGCTGAGCCCCAGCTGCGCGGCTCGGGGGACGGAGCGTCAGCCGGGGACGGAAGGGCCGGCTTCGCTGCCCGGTCAGGGCCCAGGCCGGTGCTGGGCTCATCCCCAGGGCGGCACAGCCCATCCGTGATGCTCTCTAGTCATCGGGGTTTCCCTCTCCCTTCCCCTTGAAATCAAGAAAAATATATACCGGTACATTTTGTATTTTATTATTTAGAATATATTTTACTGATTTTTTACAGAGAGGAAGGGAGAGAGAGTTAGAAACATCAGTGAGAGAGAAACATCCATCAGCTGCCTCCTGCACGCCCCCCACCGGGGATGTGTCGGCAACCAAGGTACTTGCCCTTGACCGGAATCGAACCCGGGGCCCTACAGTCCCCAAGGCGACGCTCTATCCACTGAGCCACACCGGCTTCGGCAAATACATAAATTTTTAAATTGCAGCTTCACATTCGCTAGTGCTTTCCGTTAGCTCCAGGTGCGCACACACCCGCCACCCCGGGGGCTTCCCGCGGGGCCAGGTCCTGGCTCCGGTGCGCGGGGCACTAAGGGGCGGGGCTAGGGGCGGGGCGGGGCGTCGCGGGGGCGGAGCGAGGCGAGGGGCGGGGCCTCGGGGCCGCCGTGCGCACGCGCGGCCGTTGGTGCCGCCGGAACCCGGTGTCGGGGCTGCGCGGCCGGGGGGACGCGTTGCGCGAGGCACCGGACGTCGCGGCGGAGGCTGTCCGGCGGCGGCGGCGAAGCTGGAGCGGCGGTGGCGGCGGCGGCGGGAGGCCGGGGCCGGGGCTGAGGCCGGGGCTGGGACGGCGAGGCCCGCGGGGCGGCAGGCGGCGGCGGCGGCGGCCCGGGCGTCGAGCCCGGAGGCGGGAGCGGCCGCCATGGCCGAGAGCATCGTGAGTGGGGCGCCGGGCGGGCGCGGCGCCGGGATGAGGCAGCAGATTTGCGGCGCGGCCTGTGGCGGCCCCGCGGCCCGGCGGCCCTGCGCTCCGGCTGGCTGCGGCGGGCCGGCCTCGCCCTCGGCCCCTCCGGGCCCCGACCCCGCCCTCACCGGGGCCTCCCCGGCGGGCCTGGCGGGCGCCGTGCCGGGCGCCCCGCGCCGCCCCGTCCGGCCCCGCACCCGCCCGGTCGTGCCGTGTCACGGCTCCCGGAGGCGGGCGCGGCCTCCCCGCGGGGCCGGAGACCCCTCCCGGGCGGGGGCAGGAGACGGAGCCCGAGCGGCTGGCCCCGGGGCCGGGAGGGTGACAGCCTGTGTCCGGGCAGGCGCCCGCCCTACGGAGGTTCTTTCCCGAAGTTAGGACTCGCCACCCTCTGGGTTGTTCCCCGAAAGGGACAAAAAAAAGGCTCTGAAAATCAGAGACCCGGCCCGCGTGAACTCGTGGAAAGTTTTCCCTCCGAAGTCAACATGGCAGGGAGCAAAGTCCGCAGGCCAGGTGGACCGAGGACCCTGGGCCTTCAGGGACTTGGGGACCCCGGCGGCCGGGCAGCCCCCCCGGGGGGGGCGGGGAGCGGCCTGGTCTGCAGGCTCCGGGCCCAGGCCAGGGCCTCCCGGCGCCCGGCAGGGGCCCAGCCCGGAGGGGACCCAGGGAAACTCCACTCCTGGGGAAATAAAGCTCACTTTATTGTGGCTTCTTCTAGAAACAGGCTGAGAGCTCAGACCCGCTTCCCAACTTCCTCCCGGTGCCCTCACCCGAAGGGCAGTCCCTGGCGGGTTCCCCAGATTGTGGGGGGGACCACAGGGGTCTTCTTCCTTCTTCCCAAATTGATCCAAAGGTTTTTTGTTTTTTTAATACTCTTGTTGATTTCAGAGAGGAAGAGAGAGGTGGAAACATCAATGATGAGAGAGAATCACGGACCGGCTGCCTCCCACACGCCCCACGCTGGAGATGGAGCCCGCAACCTGGGCCTGTGCCCCTGCCGGGAACCGAAAGGTGACCTCCTGGCCCCTGAGCTGTGCCGGCCGTGCAGGGGGTGGTTTTAAAGTTGGGAGAGAGGTCTTCTAAGAACTTCTGTAGGCGTAACTGACCTTCATCTCGCCAATTCCTAGACTACCCCGCGAACCTTTCTGAGCTCACTTACTGAGAACTAGGGAAAGCTGAGCGACCCAGGCTGCGTCCCTGTTGCAGGTCTGGCCCTGGGTGTGTGTGTGTGTGTGTGTGTGTGTGTGTGTGTGGTTTTTTGGGGTGTGCTGTTTTATTGGGGGCCGTGTTAGAAGTTGAGGGCAAGCTAAATGCTGGGCTCAGCCCAGAGGCGCGCCACGCCCTGCCCCCGAGCTAGCCAGGCCAGCAGAGTGACTTCCCTGGCGTCAGCCTGTCCCCACGCCTGGGAGGGAGCCTGACCTTGGCTCCTCGGCTGAGGAGGGTCAAAGGCCGCCGCGGCCTCAGCCCACAGCGCGTGCCCAGGTGTGGAATCAGTGGAGGCAACTCGAAGCAAAAGCCAAAAGCCTCTGTGTGTGCATTCCATACGGATGAGGGAGGAAGTTACAGAAAGTCAGACAGCGGGAAGGTAGAGCATATTTCATGCTCCTAATGGTTGGGATTTCATGGGGAGCATTGAAAACAAAACCGTAAAAGTTGAGGGGAATGTGGAGCAAAGCCTCTTCAGTGAAGTGAAAGCGAAGAGAATACGAGGACAGTTGAGCTATGTTAGGAACATCTGGATTATTCTCTGTTTGATAAGAGCAGATAGTAGGTTGAAGCTGTTGTGGCATTTTGTCATGTCAGTGAATCATCTTTAAAACAATGGCTGTGACACTTTTCACCCGTCTCGTGTTTCAGAGGGGACGATTCTGGGATTTTCCGGTCTGGCATGCCCCTCCCCCCCGGGTGGCTGGAGCGTCACCGGTCTGGCGGGCGGGCGGGCACGCACGCTGACTCCAGGTAGTCACTCACCTCCCAAAGGGCTTTGATCAGATGAAACCAAGTCCTGGGAAATGATGCTGGTTTACATTTTCTCACAATCCTGTGTCACACCATGTCACACACATTTCTTTTAATCTTCACCAC
This sequence comes from Vespertilio murinus, assembly GCA_963924515.1. Lineage (NCBI taxonomy): Eukaryota > Metazoa > Chordata > Mammalia > Chiroptera > Vespertilionidae > Vespertilio > Vespertilio murinus. The sequence continues at coordinate 692,515 of OZ004718.1, forward strand.
AAGCCAATGATTTTAGAGAGGAATGGAGATGGAGAGAGAGAGAAACATCAAGCCTGCAGGCTGATGCTCTACCCACTGAGCCAAACCAGCCAGGGCTGGTGCTTTAAGTCAGTCTGATGAGTGTGTCTAGATCCTGGGACAAAGTCTGGTCTTTTTGAGGAGCCCCGTCCTCCATGATTCACGGTGGGATTTTCCTTCCCTCTTTGGAGTCTGAAGACGAACACGTCAGGGTTCAGATCACTCTGTGAGTGACGTGGTGTGTGTGCCTCTGAGCGGAACTGTAAGCTGGGCATCAGCGGACCTCGCCCTCGGCGTCCCCTGGGCACCTTGGTGGGCACTGCCAGGCGGAGGGGCTCCGAGAGACTGCACCGTTCCTGGGGATCGAGCCAGACCTTCCCACGTCCTGTGGTGACCGTCTTGTTCTGTTCACAACAGATAATCCGTGTTCAGTCCCCGGACGGGGTGAAGCGCATCACCACGACCAAGAGGGAGACGGCTGCGGCCTTCCTGAAAAAGGTACCTGTGCCTGTGCGCGGCTCCTCCCTGAGGCTCGCCCCTCCTCCCTCCTTCCTGGTCCCTCCACCCGTCGGTCTCCTGCTCTCCTTTTTCCTGTGGTGACTGGTTGGGTTGATAGAGGATCAGGTTGTGGCACAGGGTACAGCTGTACGACCAAAGTCCCAAGGATTGAGAGAGAGAGAGAAACATTGACGTGAGAGAGACACATTGATTGGTTGCCCCCAGAAACATGTCCCAACCAGGCTTGGGATTGAACCTGCAGTCCAGGTATTTGCCCTTGACCAGAAGTTGAACCTGAGACCATGTGGTACATGGGCCAGTGCCCCAACCACTGAGCCACTGGCCAGGGAGAGGGCTGTATTCATTCTTCACGGGGTAATTTGGCTGTACATGTGTGCCCTACGGGGCTTTGAGCTGGTCTCTGCCCTCACAGATTGCGTGGGGAGTGTGCCGTCCTCTGGCAGGGCTGGCTCCAGCTGCTGTCCCCACAGCCCGTGGCCTTGGCCTTGTTGACTCGTGGCCTCGCCCTGTGCGGGGGTGGAGGTGGGAGGCACGCTGACATCGTGTGCGCATTGCAAATGCCTCACAGAACTCAGTCCTCGCCAAAACCGGTTTGGCTCAGTGGTAGAGCGTCGGTCTGCGGACTGAAGGGTCCCGGGTTCGATTCCGGTCAAGGGCATGTACATTAGTTGCAGGCACATCCCCGGTAGGGGGTGTGCAGGAGGCAGCTGGTTGATGTTTCTCTCTCATCGACGTTTTAGCTCTCTATCTCTCTCTCTTCCACTCTGTAAAATATCAATAAAATATATTTAAAAAAAAAAAAAAAAAAAAAAGAACTCAGTCCTCGGTTCCTTTGAGAGCAGCTGCTGCTCCTCCCTCAGCTCTGCCCTGTCCCTCTGCGTCTGGCCGTACCCGAACCCAGGGCAGCTGCTCAGGCCGCCTCTCGCCAGGCCCACACGCCGTCTGCCTTTGGCTGCCCTCCTGACCTGGCCCCTGTGGACTCACCAGGTCCGACCTGTTCTTTCCCGGGGCGGTTCCTAGTCCGTCATGATTGGCCCTCAGCAGCGTGTGACGCAGTCCCTTCTTTTAACACTTGGAAGCTTTTTAAAACCATGAAATGCAGACTGCGAAGTGCTTGGACAAGGGTGACCCAAAGGCCCAGGTCACAGTGGGGTGGTGCCAGACATTCCAGAAGCCGTGGGGCAGCCTCCACCCCGGCTCCCCTCTCCTGACCCGGCGGGAATTGCCCCCTTCTGGGGCCACCTCCTCAGCCTGTGTTTAACCTGACGGAGTCATGCTGCGCTTCCTCTCTTGCTGCCTTCGCTGTAAGCGTTGGCAGTGCCTTCACTGCACACTGCGTCCCCGGAATCCGTGTCACGGGCCGACCTCAGGCGCACTGCGAGGCTCCGCTGAGCTCGTGCCAAAGGCCCAGCGCCTCACGTTAGATTCCGGCACCTTCAGGTGCAGAACTCGGACTGCCCTGTGACCACCCCGCCCCGGGCCAGCACGTGTCCACCGGGCATCGCCGTGTCTGTGCGGACAGGCAGGAGGCCCGCGGTGTGCTGGTCCTGTCCGCAGCCCCCACCTCTCCGAGGGCTGGTCTCCGGCTCCCCTGCAGGTGTTTACGTCCCTGAGCTAACCCTGCAACGAGTTCTCGCTCCGGAGGAGCTGGCAGTGCTTTGTCTACAGGAAGCATCGTTTTTGCAGGATTGGTGAAATGCCACAATTAGTTAATTTCAGTTTATATTGAAGCAGTTTCAGAGAAGAGTAAAATTAAAGCTATTAGTTTTAGTCTTGAGTCCTAATTTTTTTGCATATGAGGACACAAAATTCAGTCTTAATTTCCTGATGCTTTATTTTATGAATGCCACTTTTAACATGGGAAAAAACTACATGGTATCAAATACTTATTACAGTGTATCTGATATAAAATCATAACTTTCTCTTAAAGGTCATTTTGGTCACTTAGAATTTCAGAATGACAAGGTGATTTGGAGTTAGTTGTCATCCATTTTTTAAAATCCGTAGAAAATAGGTTAGTACATAAGTTAATTATTACGTCACCTCCTTTCCCGTCGTGAGCCGTTGCTGTTCTGTCCGTAATTCCCAGGGGGGGACACATCCCTCGCCGGCAGAAGGACCAGGTAGAGAGCGTGGGAGGTGAGAGGCTCCTCAGGCCTCGGGCACGCTGCACCCTGGTCCCCGTGACGTTGCCTGGGTATGACTCCGCGTCTCCTTGGATCCGAGTTCTGCCTGGTCCGTTGTTCCGCAGCCTGGAAAGTGTCCTCGAGCGCTGACCCGGGAGCCTGCGGCTGACCGGGAACCGGAGTCCTCCGACCCGTGGGAGGTGCTCGCAGCTGCGGGACGTGGGGCTGACAGTCTTCCCCGCGCACTGGGAGCTGTCACTCCCGTCGTCTTCCTGCTCGCTCCCCGTTAGGTCTGCTGGGCTCCCCGGCCTTGTTATTCTGTGGTTCTCACCAAAGCGGAGGTTTCCAGCCTTTTCCTTCTCAGTTCTGTTCCGACTCTTCCTGAGGGGCATCGCCATGTCCCCGCAGGTCCCCGGCTGTTCATGGCCCTCGTGTAGTTTCTGTGCCTGTTCCATGTTAACCGCTCCTCTGTCCTCTCCCTCCTGCTGAGGCCCGGCCAGCGGCTCTCCACGTCAGCTCGGACAGTGCATGGTGGACGAGGCCTGCAGCCGCTCTTCCGCTCTGCCGTGCGGCTCTGCCGTGCGGCTCTGCCAGGCCTGTGCTCAGGGCTCCTCACTCTTCCTTCCCTGCCCTGGGCTCTCCATCTTTGCTGACTTTGTCTCCCTTGTTGGTATTGAGACCTCGATAGCAGGAGCCTGTCTGTGTCACCCACTGCTCGGGCACCAGAGTGGAGCCGGCTCGAGGGCTGCTTGCTGCGTGCGGTGCCCGTGGGCGTGGCCCGGCCCCGCCCAGCGGCGTTCATCACTGGCGCCGAGGCGGCTCCCGCTGATGCGCTCTTGTCGCAGGGTCCGCATTGGAATTGGGTTCTCACTTGGTCTCAACAGAACTTACACCTCCAGACCGTCGTGGCTCTGACCGTGCCTCTCGGTCTCTGTTACATGGCGCTCTGCTCCTTTTTGGCCACTTCTCTCGTTTGGCGTGGCCTCTGTGTAAGCAGCACGCCCTTACTTCCTCAGTAGAGCAGTGCGGGGAGCCAGGAGCCCTTTCTGAATGCAGGGAGTGTCCCCGGAACGCCCTAAGTGCAGCAGAGGACTGTGCGGAGACCTTTCATTAAATCGCTGTTGTCTGGGCTCTTTCAGGTCGCCAAGGAGTTTGGCTTCCAGAATAACGGCTTCTCGGTTTACATCAATAGAAACAAGACTGGAGAGATCACCGCGTCCTCCAACAAGTCCCTCAACCTGCTGAAGATCAAGTGAGCACCTCTGAGGAGGCGGGTGTGTGTGTGTGTGTGTGTGTGTGTGTGTGTCTGCTTGTCTGAGCATTTTCCTCGGCGTTCCTGGTGTGTGTGTGTGTGTGTGTGTGTGTCTGCTTGTCTGAGCATTTTCCTCGGCGTTCCTGGTGTGTGTGTGTGTGTGTGTGTGTGTGTGTGTGCGTGGCTGCTTGTCTGAGCATTTTCCTCGGCGTTCCTGGTGTGTGTGTGTGTGTGTGTGTGTGTGTGTCTGCTTGTCTGAGCATTTTCCTCGGCGTTCCTGGTGTGTGTGTGTGTGTGTGTGTGTGTGTGTGTGTCTGCTTGTCTGAGCATTTTCCTCGGCGTTCCTGGTGTGTGTGTGTGTGTGTGTGTGTGTGTGTGTGTCTGCTTGTCTGAGCATTTTCCTCGGCGTTCCTGGTGTGTGTGTGTGTGTGTGTGTGTGTGTCTGCTTGTCTGAGCATTTTCCTCGGCGTTCCTGGTGTGTGTGTGTGTGTGTGTGTGTGTGTGTGTGTGTCTGCTTGTCTGAGCATTTTCCTCGGCGTTCCTGGTGTGTGTGTGTGTGTGTGTGTGTGTGTGTGTGTGTGTCTGCTTGTCTGAGCATTTTCCTCGGCGTTCCTGGTGTGTGTGTGTGTGTGTGTGTGTGTGTCTGCTTGTCTGAGCATTTTCCTCGGCGTTCCTGGTGTGTGTGTGTGTGTGTGTGTGTGTCTGCTTGTCTGAGCATTTTCCTCGGCGTTCCTGGTGTGTGTGTGTGTGTGTGTGTGTGTGTGTCTGCTTGTCTGAGCATTTTCCTCGGCGTTCCTGGTGTGTGTGTGTGTGTGTGTGTGTGTGTGTGTGTGGCTGCTTGTCTGAGCATTTTCCTCGGCGTTCCTGGTGTGTGTGTGTGTGTGTGTGTGTGTGTGTCTGCTTGTCTGAGCATTTTCCTCGGCGTTCCTGGTGTGTGTGTGTGTGTGTGTGTGTGTGTGTCCGCTTGTCTGAGCATTTTCCTCGGCGTTCCTGGGGGGTGTGTGTGTGTGTGTGTGTGTGTGTCTGCTTGTCTGAGCATTTTCCTCGGCGTTCCTGGTGTGTGTGTGTGTGTGTGTGTGTGTGTCTGCTTGTCTGAGCATTTTCCTCGGCGTTCCTGGTGTGTGTGTGTGTGTGTGTGTGTGTGTGTCTGCTTGTCTGAGCATTTTCCTCGGCGTTCCTGGTGTGTGTGTGTGTGTGTGTGTGTGTGTGTCTGCTTGTCTGAGCATTTTCCTCGGCGTTCCTGGTGTGTGTGTGTGTGTGTGTGTGTGTGTGTGTCTGCTTGTCTGAGCATTTTCCTCGGCGTTCCTGGTGTGTGTGTGTGTGTGTGTGTGTGTGTCTGCTTGTCTGAGCATTTTCCTCGGCGTTCCTGGTGTGTGTGTGTGTGTGTGTGTGTGTGTGTGTCTGCTTGTCTGAGCATTTTCCTCGGCGTTCCTGGTGTGTGTGTGTGTGTGTGTGTGTGTGTGTGTCTGCTTGTCTGAGCATTTTCCTCGGCGTTCCTGGTGTGTGTGTGTGTGTGTGTGTGTGTGTGTGGCTGCTTGTCTGAGCATTTTCCTCGGCGTTCCTGGTGTGTGTGTGTGTGTGTGTGTGTGTGTGTCTGCTTGTCTGAGCATTTTCCTCGGCGTTCCTGGTGTGTGTGTGTGTGTGTGTGTGTGTGTGTGTCTGCTTGTCTGAGCATTTTCCTCGGCGTTCCTGGTGTGTGTGTGTGTGTGTGTGTGTGTGTGTGTGTGTGTGTCTGCTTGTCTGAGCATTTTCCTCGGCGTTCCTGGTGTGTGTGTGTGTGTGTGTGTGTGTGTGTGGCTGCTTGTCTGAGCATTTTCCTCGGCGTTCCTGGTGTGTGTGTGTGTGTGTGTGTGTGTGTGTGTGTGGCTGCTTGTCTGAGCATTTTCCTCGGCGTTCCTGGTGTGTGTGTGTGTGTGTGTGTGTGTCCGCTTGTCTGAGCATTTTCCTCGGCGTTCCTGGGGGCAGGGCCACGGGGCACGCTGTCAGTGTGGGTGCCGCAGATGTGTCCTGAGGAGGCTTCACCAGGCGGCGTCGTGCAGCCCCCAGAGGTGGCATCAGACGAGGCTGTGGGGTGGTTTGTGCAGTGCTGTCCCTGAGAAGAGCACGTGCAGCCCACGTGTGGCTGAGGGGCTGAGCGCCCACCTACGGACGGACCAGGACCTCAGGTGGTTCTTGGTCAGGGGCGTGCAGGAGGCAGCTGATCAGTGATTCTTTCTCATCGTTGATGTCTCTCTCTTTCCCTTTTTCTCTCTGAAATCAATGAAAATATATTGAAAAAAGAAAAATAACCTGGGAGCTGGGCAGAAATTTCTGATGTCCCCCCAAAAAGCTGCCCTGGCCCGTTTGGCTCAGTGGATAGAGTTTCGGCTTGTGAACCAAAGGGTCCCCGGTTCGATTCTGGTCTAGGGCACGTGCCTAGGTTGCAGATTCTTCCCCTGTCTGGGCCCTGGTGGGGCGCACGCAGGAGGCAACCCGTCAATGTGTTTCTCTCACAGAAATTTCTCTTTGTTTTTTCCTCTTTCATTCTCCCTAAAAAGCAATGGAGAAATATCCTCAGGTGAGGATAAAAAAAAAAAGCAAATGCAGACAGTATGATTTGAGATTCGTTTTTGTCTAGCAGTGACATGTGAGTGTACCCGTGTGTGTGAGGAACGAGGAGGAAGAAATGGAAGGATGTGTCCAAAGCAGAGAGGATGGGGTGCTGAATAGGGGGCTTAGGAGCGAGTGAAGGAAAGTGGGGGCCAAGAAGACCACAGTTTGTGAAGTGAGTGAAGGAAAGTGGGGACTAACATCTCCGAGAAGGAGATGGAGCGAGAAGCTGCCTGCCCCCAGTCTGTGTTGTGACTGCAGCTGGCCCTGACTGAGGAGGGTCTCACTGCGCAGGTCCACTCAAACGCAGGCATTCCGTCAACCAACCGCAGATGAAAACAGCATCTTGGTCGGCAGCTGGAAATGGAGGGCGGAGGGTCGTCCGCGTGATCAGAGCATCTTAAGGAGTTCCCGCCTCCGCTCGGTGGAGCTGGGTGGGCCTGTGGGCGTGAGGCCCAGTGCCCACGGGCCGTTGGCAGGAAGGCACCGATGCAGAGCCTGCTGCCGGCCTCTCTGAGCTGGAAGCGGGGAGACAGGAGGGGAGGCGGAGGGGCGCCTTGGGTCTCCGTTAGGAGCGGAAGCTTCCGGTTGAGCTTCAGCACGGCCGGCCTGGTGGTGTGTGTGCAGCCCGGATGCGGAGGATGCTGGCCGGGACTGATGTTTGTCGTTGAACAGGCATGGCGACCTCTTGTTCCTGTTTCCCTCGAGCCTGCCGGGACCCTCGTCGGAGATGGAGACTTCCACCTCGGTGAACCTGAAGGCTCCCAACGTGGTGGAAGACGAGATCGACCAGTACCTGAGCCGGCAGGACGGGAAGATCTACCGCAGCCGCGACCTGCAGCTGTGAGTCCATAAAGCCCTGCTGTAGCGAGGGTGCGAGGAGGGACCTAGGCTGTCCCTGACGTGCCCGGAGACACTTGAGTGCTCCGTGGCAGAGGGGCGAAGAAGTGTGACGGGCCGGAGGAGGGAGGGGGGAGGGGGGAGGGAGAAGGGGTGACATCTGGGTGCCGAGCGCGCCTGCAGGGTGCTGGTCCCTGCCGCCTTGTGTAGGAAGGGGGAGCGGCTTCAGCGTCGTGCACGGACCTGCTCCTGCTCCTCAGAGAGCGCCGCGTGGTGGAGACAGCGCCCTAGGAGCATGGCTTTCTCGGCCACACAAACGCCTGGGCGAGTGTGTCCGTGTAGACTTCCGTCCTTTAAGGACAGCGCTAGGACCACCGGTGATCTGCGCTCCGGGAGCAGGGCTGCCTGGGTGAAGGCCCTCCTGCGGCGGGGTCTTGCCAGCAGCGTCCTCCCCGGGCGGAGGTGCCAGCACCCAGACCCAGGGCTCCAGACGCTGCCTTTGCGGCTTGTCGGTCTCGGGTCCAAGAGCCCGAGTGGTGCTCTGCTGCCGTCAGCACAGGGCCCCCGGCGCCTTTCCTCCTGGCTCCACTGCCCGCCCCTGCAGTGCCTGTGAGGCTTCCTGAGCAGCGGGTGCGTGTGCGTGTGCAAGCTGACCTCTCGTCTGGCCGTGGAGCCCGGCCTCTACTCAGGAGTGGAGGGCTCAGGCACCGACGCGATGGCCCCGCCTGGAACGGGCTCTGGCCGAGCTCTGGCCGCGCACGGCTCAGCGCTCAGCGTCAGCCACACGCAGCCTCAGGTGGCAGGACCGGGCTGCCGACCTCTCTGTGCTGGAAGCGGGAGAGGCTGGAGAAAGGTTCTGTCTGTTTTATTTTTTTATTTTTTAAATATATTTCATTGATATTTTACAGAGAGAAAGGGAGAGATAGAGAACCAGAAACGTCGATGAGAGAGAAACATCGACCAGCTGCCTCCTGCCCCCCCCCCCCCACTGGGGATGTGCCCGCAACCAAGGTACATGCCCTTGACCAGAATCAAACCTTTCAGTCCGCAGACTGACGCTCTACCACTGAGCCTGACCGGTTTCGGCGGTTCTGTCTGTTTTAAAGTGGAAACCTCGTGGTTAGCTTTCACGGGCACCCTGCCTGGGCGCACAGGAGCCAAGCAATCCATGTGTCTCTCATGGATGTCCCTCCCTTCCTCCCTCTCTCCTTCCCATTGTCTCTGAAAAAGCAGAGCACAGTATCCTCAGGTGAGGATTAACAACAACAAAAAAGATTCTGTTTGAGCCGAGGGACCGCCGGCTCTCCCACCAACCTATCCCGCCCTCGTGCCCTGGGTACGTGTCCACGTGGCTTGTGTGTAGAGCTCCTGAGGTTTCTCTGCCCGAAGTGACCCGTCCAGGCTCCCTTACGGGCTTTGTCCAAACTCGAGTTATTTACCTCCCTCTGTGGGTTCTACTGTATCCATGAAGTCCTTGCTAGTACTCACTTAAGACTTTTACTTGTTTAAGTGACTAAGTCCCTTTAAATGACTTCCACTTTGTTGGTGTGGGCAGCGCGGGGAGGCAGCAGCGGAGCAGGCGTGCTGACCGCGTGTCTGCCCTGCTCTCCTCAGGTGCCGCCACGGGCCGCTGGGGAAGTGCGTGCACTGCGTCCCTCTGGAGGTGAGTGCAGAGCCCTGCTTCCCGGCCCCCCGGCTCTCCTGAGGCCGCCTGCGCGCGTCTCTTTACTGCCCGGCCTCGTCGTCCCTCCGGTGCAGGCCGCGCCGGGGCGGCCTTATTTATGGCGGCGACCTTCTGGGTGGACTGGACGGCTCAGCATTATGTGGCTGTGATGAAGGGCCGTGCTTCGGGGCTCCCGGGCCATCCTTTAGCCCTGACACACAGCTGGCCAGGCACTTCGTGCGCCTCGCCTCGTAGATTTGCTTCGCCTCGAGTCCCAGTCTGGTGAGATGGAGAGCTGCCGTGGCGTGCTGACGGCGGCGGGCCGGGCTGAGTTACGGCAGAGGCAGCCCCTCGCCACGAGGCTGCTGCTTGCTTCCTCGTGTGACTTTTTTGGGAAAAATGTTCCCGATACTGATTTGACTTGGGGCGATTTATATTTAATGGGGATCCATTTCCATTTCCGTCCTGAGAAGATAGGGCCCCACAGAAAAGGTGGCTGTGCCCCAGCGTGGGAGAGCCAGTCCCCGCTGCCCCTTCCTCCTGCCGCCCCGTCCTCCCTGCCAGCGGTGGGAGCCGCCGGGGGTGACGCTCTGACTGTCTCGGCAGCCGTTCGACGAGGACTACCTAAACCACCTCGAGCCGCCGGTGAAGCACATGTCCTTCCACGCCTACATCCGGAAGCTGACCGGGGGCGCCGACAAGTGAGTGGCCATGTGTTGTGTGTGGGGAGGCGTTGCTTGGAGCCACTGGGCAGGTAAATAAGAAGCAAAGACGGGCATCTGGGCCCAAAGCACTTGGCTTCGGGCTTTTCCTGATTGTGGAAAAGAAACGGGGACGCTGATGCCTGGAGTGTGGGCAGGTGCCAGGCTGGCGATGCCACTGGGGGCCCGGGGACTTCCAGGCTTTCATGGGGATGCGGTGCCCTGGCCACCTCTGACCGCAGTCTGTGCATGCGGATGAGACACGGTGAGGGTGGTGGTTGTGGCGGGCGTCTGAGTTTGTGCTCTTTCTGGGAAAACAACCACCCCTTGGTCACGTCGGACCCCTCTGCCAGCCCCTGCCCGGGGCCTGGCGTGCAGCAGCCTATGGGTCCGAGCAGCGGCCTGGCACGGGTCAGCCAGGCGGGCACGGGGGGCGGCAGGCGGCTCTTCCCTTGAGTGCAGGCCTTGATGGTGGCCAGAGACCCACCATTTTGATGTCTTTCAAACCATGTCGAGTCCTTGCCTGTGAGCCTTCTGTTGACCAGTCACTTATCAGAGAGGGTAGACTTCCTGCTGTGATGTCTCATTCCTGCCGTTCAGCAAGAGATGGGGAACCTGCGTCAGCAGCATCCTGTGGCCTGATGGTCGTTTTTCGCTGGAAGCCCGCTGACATCCTAAAATGACTTTTAAAAATGTTTGGCCACGAGAGAAAAATCCCACCAGAAACTCATTCTTGCCTGCCAGTGGGATGAGCTATGGAGCTTTCTGGACCAGGGGCATGACTGTGTCAGCCTTTCTCCCGTCTGAGTCAAGGATCTTGGGGTCCGGGGACACATTTGTAGCTGTCACCAACCTGTGACCGCCGAGGGGCAGCCACTCCACACACCCTCTGAGCAGAGCCCGTGGCCTGGGGGAGGAGGCCACTTTGGGCTTCCTCACTGGCAGGCTGCTAGCCTCAGTTTTTGCTTTCGGCCAAAAGCAGGTGAAGCTGTCTTTGTTGTGCATCCCAATCAGTTTTTTCCTTAGAAAAAGCAATTTTTATAAACCTCAAGGTGTGCGTCTCACAGTGTGTGTGTCGCTGATGAATTAATGAAACTTAAAAAGCACTGCATTTCCTTTCAGGGGCACAGGTTAGATCAACAGATTCTCACTAGTACTCTTTTAAAAAGTACATATTTTTATTGATGTCAGAGAGGAAGGGAGAGGGAAAGAAATAGAAACATCGGGGATGAGAGGCATTGATTGGCTGCCTCCTGCACGCCCCCACTGGGACTGGACCCTGAATCTTTTCGTGCAGGGGATGACGCTCAGCCAGCTGGGCCGCACCGGCGAGGGCTCGCACGCAGTCTTCTTGAAAACCTCATGGCAGTGAGAGCTGGACGGGGCAGTGGAGTGGTTTCTGTGGGAACAGCGAGGCGGTCCTGGCGTCCAGTGCGCAGGAGGCCGGGCCGCCCCCGCTGCCCCTCCAGGGCTTGCGCAGAACTGTTCCGAGTGGACAGTGTTTGAATATTGCTGCCAGTCTCCTGCCGGTTTTCTCATTGTCACGGCTAATACGTCGGCTCTTGTTCAGGGGGAAGTTTGTTGCCCTGGAGAACATCAGTTGCAAGATTAAGTCGGGGTGTGAGGGACACCTCCCGTGGCCCAACGGGATCTGCACTAAGTGCCAGCCCAGCGCCATCACGCTCAACAGACAGGTGAGTGACGGCGGGGAGCGGGCTTCCTGCTGAGGGTGCACGAAGCCGCTCGCAGAGCATCTGGCCGAGGGGGACCCCGTGTGCACGTGTGCCTTGTGAGGTCGGCAGCTCTTGTCAGCAGGGGTGGCGCCAGCTTCCTGTTTTGTCAGCCTGTGTGGAGGCAAAACTTTCCCCGTGGCTGTTCCTGCTGCTCTGAGGCTCCGTGCTTGTGGCTCGCCTCTTGAAGCGCTGTCCTGGACCAGCCTGGGGCACCTGCCCAGGGCTCGGGGCGGTGGGGCTGAAGCCCGAGGAAAAGAACCAGGAGAACGGGTTCTTCTGGCCTTTGTCGCTGAGGCCCTGCCCGAGACAGCCACTGTGTTCCTGCCGCTGCAGCACGCTTGCTCCTCAGGGACCCCTGTCCATCTGGAAACCGTTCCTCCTCCTCCTCCTCCTCTTTCTCTCCCTCCCCCCCCTCCTGTTCCCTCCCTCCCCACTCTCCCCTCGTTCTTTCTTTCTGAGAACTAGTTTTTCCTCTAGAGACTTTGAACACCTCCATTTTAGGTAAAATCCCAGTACGGTTCATTTGGATTAACTTACTGAGGAACCCCGCTCCCCCGCCCTCCCCGCGAAGCCACTAGAACCTGAAGTGGTCCTGGGCCACGTTCTGGTGGCACGTTCTAAAGCAGAGGCCGCCACGGCGGTCTGAGAGGTCTGAAAGGTTGGCAGCCGCTGTTCTAAAGTGTGTGTGTGTGTGTGTGTGTGTGTTTGTGAGAGAGAGAGGGGGGGGGGGAGAAAGGGAGAGGGAAAGAGAGAGAGGAGCCAGGTCAAAGCTATTTATTTTTAGTTGTTACTTAGTTTTAAAAAAGACTCCTTATTTTCATGGGTTTTTACTTACCCCAATGTTGTTAATTCTACAGAAATACAGACACGTGGACAACATCATGTTTGAGAACCACACGGTCGCTGACCGCTTCTTGGACTTCTGGCGGAAGACGGGGAACCAGCACTTCGGGTACTTGTACGGGCGGTACACGGAGCACAAGGACATCCCCCTGGGCATCCGGGCCGAGGTGGCCGCCATCTACGAGCCTCCGCAGGTGGGTCTGCGTTTCCTCCGGAGGCTGGGCGGCCTAGTGTGTTTCCCTGAAGGACATGAGAGCATCAGGACGTCCTCTCAAAGTACGGGATAAGTCCTTTGTCAACGTAGTGAACTGGACGCCGGCAGTGTTCTTCTCTCACCGGCCATCGGCCGTCCACTGGCCTCAGTGTCCGCATCCTTCCCTCTCCCCTGGCTCGGCTCTCCAGGCATAGCGGAAGCAGGGTCACGCGGTCTTCACACACACACACACACACACACACACACACACGGCTCAGAACACGGCCCCGCATTGCCGCTGGTGTTGGACTGAAAACAGTAGGAGGCTTTTTTGGTGGTGGTGGTGGGGGTGAGGGTCCTTAGGGTACCTCTGTTACTGTGTGTTTGCTTTTTAAGATGTTGACTTTTAGAGAGCAAAAGTATCGATGTGAGAGAGGCCTCCTGCGCGCCCCCTGTTGGGGTGGAGCCCTCAATCCAGGCACGTGCCCTGACCAGGAATGGAACGAGCCGTCTTTTGGCGCAGGGGATGATGCCCAGCTAGCAGCCCCTCTGCCAGGCTGTCGCTGCTGTAACGTTACGTGGGCCCTCGCCGGGTGGCTGAGTTCTCGGGGTGCTGTCCCATATACCCAAAGGTTTGATTCCGCCGGGCCACCTACTGAGGTTGTGGCTGATCCCTGGTCCGGTGCCTGCGGGAAGGAAACTGGTGGGTGTTTCTCTCCCTTCCCTTCTAAAATCAATAAGCATGTCTTTGGGTGAGGTTTAAAAAGTGAATATTAAAATTAAAAAAAGTAAAGTTTCTGGGAGGATCCTTTCTTATGACAAGGCGACCGGTCAGTTATGGCTCACGCTCACTGGTTGGTTTAGTTTGAGGCTGAAGGGTTGCTTTTACGTATTGTGGATGTGAGCTCCAGGGAGCAGTGCCCCTGCCCCGGAGGTGCACTCGTGTCGGCACTTGATCGTGGGATGGGACAGAAGCAAGATGGGCGGAGGGTGCTAGGGCGCGGATGGTAGAGCACAGCACACTGGCAGCTGAGCTAGGTGCTGCCCACGGTGTTCTGTGTACCTTCTGGTGACTTTGCTGTGTGTTTGGGGAAAATCGCCCATTTCTAAAGTCAGACCTGCAAACAAGGCGTTTCCTCGTCCTGGGCCCCCCTCCCCTGCAGGCAGTGCCACCGGTAGCGGTTTCTAGTCTAGTTGCCAAAGTCTGACTGTTGGTTAAGCAGACGCCACGGGCCCTCACTGTTCCCAGCCTCGGTGCCCTGGAGAGCGCCCATGACCGCCTGCTTCACACACAAACCCGGTCTGAGGAAGCGTGGCCGTGGCTGTGTGCGGGCCTGGGCTGCCTGCCAGGGCCAGGGCCTCCCTCTGTGTCTGGGAGTAGGTTTGAGTGCAGTCTCCCTCCCTTCCGTGGGCTTTTGCAGTGTTTACTGAGCTGCCATGAGGTGCCTTGGTGTGGTTCCCTACGAGGGGACACTAGGTGGCAGCAGAGAGCCCTCTGGGAGAGCCTGGTGTTCCCGCTCCCCAGGCACTGGGCTCAGCTCAGTGTGAGGACTCGCCTTCCCGGAGTGAGACTGGGGACAGGGACCTCTGGCGCCCAGACTGCTCACACACCCTCAGCCCCACCGGGGCCTGGAGGTGCACCCCCCGCTCATTGGGGGCTGAAGCTCAGGCTGCACGGGTCGCAAACAGGGTCCTCGGGTCTGTCCCGAGTGTGACGGTCTCTGCTCGGGAGGATTAGTGGTCCCCGATGGGGACACCACAACAGGCAGCTCTGTGGCTCTCCAGGCGTGGCTGCTGGGCAGGTGCAGGCAGGGAGCTTGGGCTGGGCTTGCTCGCTGTCCTGGCTCTGCGGCCACGCTTCTGCCCAGCACCCTTCTCCCTGCTGACCCGCAGCTGCCTTCCAGTGTGGGTTCAAGGCCACACGAGCATCGCCCACTGCAGGCAGTTGGGGCCGGTGGCCAGGAGGCTGGGCGTGAGCCAGTCAGGGTGAAGCTGTTGGTCAGGGGCGCTGTGCAGCTAGCCTCGTCCCCACAGAGGACCCTGAGCCCGCGGAGAGCCTTCCTGAGCCCCGGCACCACGCTGGCCGTGCCGCCGCAGCATCGGCTCTCCGTGTCTGAGTCCCGACTGGAAGCACACGCAGCCGAGGGACGCGCGAAACGGCATGGGCTGTGCGCTCTCTGGCGGCCTGGAGTTCTCTCCGCTGCTGTCCCCTCTGGCCAGGGGGCCCGGCGCTCCTCATGCCGGCAAAGCCAGGGTGGAGAGGGCCCGCGTTCTCCTGTCCACTCCTCTAATCCCTCTCCCATCAATGCCCGGCAGATTGGCACACAGAACAGCTTGGAGCTTCTCGAAGACCCCAAAGCCGAGGTGGTGGATGAAATCGCTGCCAAGCTCGGCCTGAGGAAGGTACTGGTGCAGCCGGGCTCGGGGGGGGGGGGGGGGGTCATCCAGGAGGGAGCGTGCCAGCCCCGGGCTGGACGGAGCCCTCATCTGCTCTTAGCCGGCGGCCGTGGTCTGAGGACTCGCCGAGTTGCCTGGGTGCCGATCGCTTTATGTTTCTCTGGCTCAGCGCGATGCGGACATGTCCCTGAGCATAGGAGGAGCGACCCGGCGCAGGGCCGGGACACTGGCTGCCACACCCAGGCGGGCACTCCTCCTCCCTCACATGGCTCCTCTGGCCGAGCTGCCACGTGCTCACGCTCCACTCGGCTGGAGCAGGTGTGTCCTCTCGGTCGCACTGAGCCCCATCACTGGGGTTGGGGGGCCCCTAGGAGACGGAGCTGCCTGCTGGGCCTGTTGACCTAGCTCAGTGGTCGGCAAACTCATTCGCCCACAGAGCCACGTATCAACAGGACACCGATTGACATTTCTTTTGAGAGCCACATTTTTTAAACTTAAACGTCTTCTAACGCCACTTCTTCAAAATAGACTTGCCTAGGCTGTGGTATTTTGTGGAAGAGCCACACTCAGGGGCCAAAGAGCCGCAGTTTGCCGACCACGGACCTAACTTGTCTCATCACATCCTTGTGAGGTGGCCAGGACCTTGAAGAGGGGTGGACAGCTCCCTGTTGAGCTGTGGGTCTGAGCACAGCTGGGAGGCTCCCTGTTAGTCCCTCTCCTGACAGGTCCGCGTGGACATGAGGACACGCCCTCCGGCCGGTGCGGGAACACGGGAAACGCGCTCTAACCAGCAGGCAGGGCGAAGGCACGGACGGGTGTAGGGAAGATGCCCCTGGGTTTCTGACGGCTCAGCATCTCCATGGAGGCCCACGTTTCTGTTTTAGTCCTGGGAGTTTTTCTCGTATGACTTTTTTTTTTTTTAAAGATATATTTCATTGATATTTTACAGAGAAGAAGAGAGAGAGAGAGCCAGAAACGTCGATGAGAGAGAAACATCGGCCAGCTGCCTCTTGCACACCCCCCACCGGGGATGTGCCCGCAACCAATGTACATGCCCTTGACCTGAATCAAACCCGGGACCTTTCAGTCCACAGACCGACGCTCTACCACTGAGCCAAACCGGTTTCGGCTCGTATGACTTTTTGACCTGTGTTGGTTACACGCATGTAGTTCATGATAACTGTGACCACAAGGGAGGACTTGGAGTTACACAGCCTACTCACCTCGGGCTGGTTGTGGCCTGCCCCTTTGCTGCCTCCTCACAGCTGCCTTGGAGGCTCCTCCTCCTCATTGCACCTCCTGCTCTTCATGCATTTGGGCCTTTTAAAGGGAAAGGACGGTTTCCGGGTCTGCCTGGTCGTGTGCAGCAGCGGATTGGAAGAGCTCTGTGTCAGGGTTGTGCAGGCGAGCGACCTGGGCACCAGCTCGCTCCTCCGGGGCATGCACGGGAGTGGGTGTGAGCCCGGATCCAGCCGTGGACTCCCAGCCAGTCGGCTTCGGGAAGGCTGGAGGCTCTCGGGAAAGGGCGGCACAGACCGTCACGGTAGCAGGACACCTCAGAGGCCACCTGGCGAGGACTCGGGGACCCGGTGGGGGTGCCTTGGTGCTGGGAGGGTCTCACCCTGCGCCCTCCGTGCTCCCTTCAGCCTCAGCCCCCGAGGGGCTGCTCCTGCCCCTCCCCCCCCAGGCCTGGGCTCCTGCCAGCCCCGAGCCTCGCCGTGTGCTGTGTCCAGGGACGGTCTGTCCCTTTTGCTGACCGCGGGCCCCTGCACCTGGCAGTGCTGGGCGTGCCCGTGGCTGGTGGGTCTGAGTTTGGCTTGTTCACCGGGAGGGCGGCCGGCTGCAGCTGAGCAGGTTGGGAGCCCCGTGTGACTGGCTGCTCGGAGCCTTGGTTGCCTGCGGGGAGAGGCTCAGGCCCCGTCCTTGTTGCAGGTCGGCTGGATATTCACAGACCTCGTCTCCGAAGACACCCGCAAGGGCACCGTCCGGTACAGTCGGAACAAGGTGAGGGTCCACTCCCGTCTGGGTGAAGTGACGCTGTGCCTGCTCGTAGAGGCCCCCCACCCCACCCCGCCTCGCCCCGCCCCACCCCCAGACCAGCCTTCGGAGGGCAGCGGGGCGGCTGGTCTCAGGAGGGTGGTGAGGCCAGGCCCCCTGGGCAGGGTCCCGCCCAGCTCCTGGCGTGCTGCAGTCCAGGCCTCGGGTCTCTGCGGGCGTGGGGCCTAGCTGACCCGCTGTCTCCCAGGACACCTACTTCCTGAGTGCGGAGGAGTGCATCACCGCGGGGGACTTCCAGAACAAGCACCCCAACATCTGCCGGCTCTCTCCGGACGGGCACTTCGGCTCCAAGTTCGTCACTGCCGTGGCCACAGGTAGTCGGGATGGGGCGCTGTGCCGCCTGTCCCCGCCGTCCTTACGGACAGCTTCCTGGGGTGCAGAGAGACTGAAGCCCTGAGCTGAGGGGACCCTCCCTCCGCTCCCTCGCGTCCTGGGAGCTTGTCCTGATGAGGCTGCATGCTGCTTCCGTAGTTCCACGTCCATCCCCTCCACCCAATCTCGTCATCGGAACGGCTGTCACCCTGGCTGGGTGGCTCAGTGGACAGAGCGTCGGCCCGCGGACTGAAGGGTCCCGGGTTTGATTCTGTCACGGGCACGTACCTCGGTTGCAGCATCAATTCCTGGGTCCTGGTCAGGGCCCGTGGGGGAGGCAACTAACTGATGTGCCTCTCTCTGTTCCCCTCTCCCCTTCTCTCCCTCTCCCCTTCTCTTCTTCTCTCCTTCTCTCCCTCCCTCCCTCTCTCTTCCTCCTTCTCCCTCCCTTCCACTTTCTCTAAAAACAATGGAAAAATATCCTTGGGTTTTGTGTGCCCGAGCGTGTGGGTCCATTCAGGGCCCTGCTGGCTGTGCATAGCTGTGGGGGGCTCTCCTGAACCAGCAGTGTCTGTGTCTTTTACTGCATTTGATTACAGCTGCCGACCCTGCCCACTGCTGAGCAACCAGCACCTTCTGATTTTCAGAGCACGCCCCCCAGCGTGCTCTTTTAGGCTCCCCCAGGCCCCGAGGCCGCCGCCCCGTTGATGCCGGTGTCTACAGGGAGTTACTCGGGGGCCAAGGCACATGTACAACGGGGCTCCTCTTGGCCTCACTGGCGCCTCACTCCCGCTCAGCAGCTGTTTGCACTCGGCCTCAGCCTTCACTGGGCTCCCCCTGGGGGCTTATGGGTGGGAGTGGGAGACGAGAGAGCTGTGGGGCGAGCAGGTGCAGGGGAGCGGTGCCCTGGGCGGGGCCGTGCAGGTTTCCTGAAGGCAGAGACTGCGGCGAGTGATGCATGTGCGGTCGATGCTTTGGCTGTGACGATGCTCTGGCCTGCTCTTCTCTCCCCCGCATTGCGCCTCCTGCCTCCAGCTGACACACACACACACACACACCGCCCTTTCCCCCCACCAGAATGAAAGCTGGCTGCGTGCAAGCTGTAAACCAGTAGCCCAGGCTTTGGCTCGGAGCCCGGTTTGGGCAGATGTTGGGGAGTGCTCACCGCCGTTTCCCGGATTCTGAGAGAGCCCGGGGTGGGGGTGCTGGAGGTGTTGCGTTCAGATGCTCGGGCCACTCGGAGGGCCGCTGGGGTGCTCTGAAGTCCTGGTACAGCGGGTCCTGCTGGCTGCCTGCTCGCGGAGCAGATGGGCTCACGCGTCTCTCCCGCAGGCGGCCCGGACAACCAGGTGCACTTCGAAGGCTACCAGGTGTCCAACCAGTGCATGGCGCTGGTGCGGGACGAGTGCCTGCTGCCCTGCAAGGACGCGCCCGAGCTGGGCTACGCCAAGGAGTCGAGCAGCGAGCAGTACGTGCCCGACGTGTTCTACAAGGTAAACCGGCGCCCAGGCCCTGCCTGTTCTGGTGCTTCCTGGCCACGTGGCCCAGTCTCAGCTGTGGATGAAGGCGTCCAGGCGTTTCCTGGCTTCGCTGGGCCTGTAGCTGGAAGTGGGCGTGGCTTCGCTGGGTCTGGCCTTTGGGCACCAAATCAAGCCAGGTTCGTTCTCTGAAAACAAGAAGACGCACGTCAGGGCCTCCCTCCCTGGATGGCGCTGGAGCGTGCTCAGTGCGGGCTCCCCAGGCGCTGGCACGGTAGGCAAACAATCCCTCCGGGCCTGGGCTTCCTGTGGAGCCGTAACCCTTGGCATTGAAAGACATCACCCGTGAGGAGGGGGCAGACCCACGCTCAGCGTGGACTTGTTCCCGGTCATGACTGAGGCCCTGCCCTCCCCATTCCGGGCTGCCCAGGGCTCACCCGGCCCCTCCGCCGGCAGGACTTGGTCTTTCTCGGGGAGTGGGCGCCTCTGTCTGGAGGCTGAAGGCTTGTGCCACAGTAACCTGACCCACAGGCTTCCCCAGGAGGGCGCCGCCACCCTCCGTGTCCCTGTCCCGAGGCTGGCTCTTCCCAAGCTGACCCGTCCTCCCGGTCAAGGTCTTGGCGGTCTGGTGGGGATGTGCACAGGTCCTGGCACGAGTGTCCTGTCGGGTCTTTTGAGCTGCTTGGGTCTGTGCGTTGATGGTGGTGTTTTGGGCCCTTGTGTTAATTCTGTTGCTGCCCTCACACGCCGCAGCTGGCGGTTGTAACACGGCACCTGTGACTCCCCTGCCTGCTGCGTGCGAGGAGTTGGCAAAGCCCGTGCACCTGCTCGGCCACAGCGGTGTGGGTCTCGCCTGTGTCACCTGAGGTGGCAGCGTGGGTCCCGGTACCGCCGGGCGGCTCCCAGCATGGCCCACAGGGGCATCTGTCTCAGAGGCCAGCGCGGCCTTGAGGAGCTCCTGTCGTCCACTGGGCGTCCAGGTGGCCACAGGTCATCTCCTGGTGTTGAGGTCAGCGGGGCAGTAACCTTTGCTCCACCTGCACAGCCCTGGCTTGTGGGGTCTGCCTGTCCGTGTCATGACTTCTCCGCGTTACAAAGAACACCTGCTGGCACGCTTCCTGCCCCGTGAATCCCGTGAGGGCGGGGCCTGTCGGCTCCAGGGCAGCACCCGCGCTCCCTCCCCTGTCCTGTCTCACCGCAAAGGCCGGGTGTCAGGGTCTCCCTGTTAACTGCGCTGGCTGCAGGTGTAACTTTTGTGGGCAAAGTGCTTTCCCGGTCACGCTGTCGCTGCGTGCCTCCACTCACTCTGTTTCCCTTTCAGGACATAGACAAGTTTGGCAACGAGATCACCCAGCTGGCCCGCCCGCTGCCTGTGGAGTATCTGATCATAGACGTAAGTGTGCGCCCTGATCATAGACACAAGCTCTTCCCTTAAAAACCATTAGGTGTCAGCTTCTTCCGAACCAACGTGCAACAGAGGACCGCCACCGGTCCACACGTGGCGGGTCCAGGTGCCACCCTGGTCTCGGCTGCTGCCACAGTTGGTCCTCGGGGACCCAGCTGTCATGGCCTTGAGCAGGGGGGGGGGGCACCCACGGCAGTGGGGTTTGCTGGGTGGAGCCCCAGGAGCCAAGAGGGCACCTGCTCCCTTGCCTCTGCCCAGCGTCTCGGCTCTGCTCTGGCCTCAGGCTCTGGCCACAGATGAGGCCACAGGCCAAGGCGGTGACTGTTAGCTGACGTCAGCCCGACAGTTGTCAGCAGGCCGTGCTCTGCCTGCCGGGACCTGGGGCTGAGCTGGGCTTGGACGGCATGTGAGGATGGCCTGCATTGGGGGGGCGGGCCCAGAGCCCAGCCGTCGCTGCTGCATCGGGGGACAGCTCCCGAGAAGGTGGGTTTCAGACCGCCGGGAGTGACGGAGAGGCAGGCCGCCGGGATACCCTCCCGAGGCCGCCGTCCGCCCCGCCTCGCCTGAGTTCTTGCTTCCCGCATGGTTCCGGGTGCGCTTGGTAGAGGAGGCGTCACTGATGCCCCAGAGGCCATGTGCTGTCTGAAACCTGTACCAGGGCCGTCCCTACAGGCTCCTGTGGAGGTTCTCAGAGGAGCCCACGCCCCAGCTAGGCCTGAAGTCAGCAAACCGCGGCTCGCGAGCCATCTGCGGCTCTTTGGCTGCTAGAGGGTGGCTCTTCCACAAAATACCACGGCCTGGGCGAGTCTATTTTAAGGAAGTGGCGTTAGAAGAAGTTTAAATTTAAAAGATTAGGCTCTCAGAAGAAATTTCAATCGCTGTCCTGTTGACATTTGGCTCTGTTGACCAGAGTTTGCCGACCACTGAACTGCTCGGCCCCGAGGAGGGCCGGAGGGAGAGAGTTGAAGCACAGGACCCGGTGCCTGGTGGCCTGTGGCCCACCCCCCGGCGCCTGGATTAGCCCTGTGCTCTCCAGGGGCCAGTGCACGGCCACCGAGCCCTTCCCTTCGCTCCACTCGCCCGCCAGCAGGTGCTCTGCTTCCCGCAGGGAGGGCCGACTGTCCACAGGCTTTTCTCAGCCGCACGGGCCACCGTGCCATCCTGAGGGCTGTACACAGTGTCTGGGCATTTAACCCTCTGAGCAGCCTTAGTGCAGGCGCCGGGGCACCCTTACCTTGCAGATGAGCAGAGGCCACACCGCCGGGCCGGGCCTGTGGTCAGGTCCACGCCCTCCGCCGTGACCCGCCTGTCGGTCAGCGGGGCACAGCACAGCCCTCGCTGCCTCCCCTCCTGGCCTTTCAGAAACAGCCGAGGGCCAGAAGAGCCTACAGGCTGCTGCCTCCGGCCGCACTGCAGAGGGGCGCCGTGGCCACCTTGTGCTCTCGGTGGGGAGAGGACATCTGCCAGGAGCGGGAGGAACCTTGTGATCCCAGAATGGTCACGTCACGTGGCTCCCGTGGCTCCCACCGCTGGGTCTCACGTCGCCGAGACGTCTGAGCCGAACGAGGGCGCGGCTCCCTTTGGACACAGGCGCCTGACCCCAGCAGTTCTGGGGGACAACAGGGAGCCGTGCCCCATCCCAGGCCCGATTCCCTTCCCGCCCGACTCCCTGCTCTGGAGCAGGCCCCTGGACGTAAGGGCTCGCTGCGGCTCTCCGGCCCTCGGGCTGCTCTGCAGGGCCCTCAGACCCAGCGGGGGAACAACAGAGTCCGCTCCTGAGGTGCCTCCTCAGCCTCCGGCTGTGCCCGGGGGTCACCCTGGAGGCCGTCCAGGCCACAGAGAGCAGCTGGGGTGCTCGTCAGATGGAGGCCGCCCCTCGGCTGGCCCAGCGGGGCTGAGTTGTATCCTAGAGACTGCAGACAGCAGCTGCCTGGCGGCGGGTTCTCGGCACGCTTCCCCGGGTCAGGTTTGGGGTTTCGCTCAGGGTGCCCGGTGGTGCCCGTCCTCGTGGGCAGCGAGGCCTCTGGCTCTGAGTGCTCGAGGCTCGGCTGCTTTGCCCTTGAGGGCCACCCACTCCCGTTCATTCTGGTGGTTGACCCGTTTGTCTTTTTGTTCCTTAGATCACAACAACGTTCCCCAAGGATCCAGTTTATACTTTTTCTATTTCACAAAACCCATTTCCTATTGAGAACCGGGACGTGTTAGGGGAAACACAGGTAAGCTCTTTCTCTAGCAACCAAATCTGAAGCACCTGCTGCCTGTTTGTCTAGGGCTCGGACCCGGGCCCGTCGGGGACAGGCGGGGAGAGGGATGTCTGTCGGCCTCGAAGCCCTCAGGAGGGAGGGCTCCCGGGGCCTGGAACGATCCGTTTATGTCTTCCTTCCGCCGCCGGTCCAGGACTTCCATAGTTTGGCCACCTACCTGTCGCAGAATACCTCCGCCATGTTCTTGGACACCATCTCGGATTTCCACCTCCTGCTCTTCCTGGTCACCAACGAAGTCATGCCTCTGCAGGTGGGAGCGAGTGTGCCTTGAGCCAGCAGTGTGCCAGGGGCTGGGCACGGGGCGTCCTCCTCCTCCTCCTCCTCCTCTGGAGAGACGGCCGTCCCCTGCGTCCTGCGGGCTTGCTGGAGAGGTGACTCACCCCCAGCGCCTGCATACAGACCGCGTCTGGGGGCCTGTGCCGGTGCCGGTCTGCTTCGTGTGAGCACGGCGGCAGTTGCTTTCTGAGCCGTGCGGGCCCTGCGTGCAGGCAGCGTCTAGCAGGAGGCCCTGCAGGCACTGGGTGTGGGTGGCCTTTCTGTCCAGGACCCAGGAAGCATGAGAGAGGAAGGGGCGGTTTCTGCAGGGCCTCTGATGCTGGCTCAGCGCGTCCCCCGGAAACAGTGGATGGAGCAGAGGGGCCCCAGGGAGCCCAGGCTTCTCTGTCAGCTGGCCCGTGGCTGCTCTTGTATTTCCCTGGCTTTGTCTGCCATCCCACACCAGGCACCGACGCCCAGAGAGCAGCTCCAGGCCAGGCTCCGCTGCCGCTGTCGGGGGCGGGGGGGGGAAAGAGGGGGGTGCGGGCGGCCCTCCCTGTCGGGGCTCCTCCTGGGCAGCAGGGGCCATCTGGTCACTGCCAACCTCACCCCCGTGGGGCCGAGGGCGCCGGGCCTGGGCTGTAGAGTGCGTATTGGAAAGCGGGGCTGGGAAGGTCAGGAACCTGGCGGGAGGGGACCAGGAGCCTGTCCGTGGGTGCTGGCAGCTGGCTCCGCGGCAGCGTGGGGCGTGGGAGGAACGAAGTGCTGGCTCGGTGTTCTGTGTCTGCACGGGAGCTGTGGCAGCGTGCGTTCCGTAGCGACAGCCTGTGTGGTCCCCTGTCCCCTTGAGTGCGTGACGCGGAGGGAGGAGCGGCGGGCAGGAGCCGCCCACCGCAGGCCGAGCACGGACCCCGTTTGCCCCGCAGGACAGCATCAGCTTGCTGCTGGAGGCCGTGCGGACCCGGAACGAGGAGCTCGCCCAGACCTGGAAGAAGTCCGAGCAGTGGGCCACCATCGAGCAGCTCTGCAGTAAGTGCCCCCTCTCCTCATCCTGCACACCCTCGGGATCCTGGGACCAGCACTCCCAGCTCCTTGGGCCCCGGCGGCCTCTGCCAGGACCCGGCTCGGGCTGGAGGCGTGCTGAGGACCGGCTCGGCTGCTCTGGGCTGGGGAGCAGTGCTTGGGGTGCACTTGGGCGCCGATGCAGTGATGACGAGCGCCTCTCTCCCCCCGCAGGCACGGTTGGGGTGCAGCCTCCGAGCCTCCAGGAGTACGGAGCTGCCGGCGGCTCCTCGCATGCCGCCACAGCCGCCATGTGGGCCTGTGAGCACTGCACCTTCATGAACCAGCCGGGCACCGGCCACTGCGAGATGTGCAGCCTCCCCAGGACCTAGGGCTTCGGCCTGCTGGCAGGACTGGGCCCCGCCTGCTCTGGAGCCGGGACGTGGAGCCGGCCGCTCCTCGTGGAGGGCAGGGCTGCCCTGTGCTCTCAGCCCACGAAGCCTCTCAGCACCAGGCTTCCCTGGAGGATGGAGCCCTCCCAGCAGAGGGGCAGGTGGCCGCGGACGCCTCTCCAGGGGGAGGACTGGCGCCTCGACATCTCCGCCTGCAGGGGGGTGCTTGCTGCTGCCCCAGCCTCCTCCGTCCTCTCTGGACGCTGTTTGCTCTTGCTGGCCTCTAGCCTGTTCTCTGGGGCAGACCCTGCTGTGGGGCCACTTCCCCGCCCGGGAGCCGTGGTCTGGTGGGAACGCAAATGGCCATGGGCTCGCGGCCTCCATCTGCTTGGCCTGCAGGTCACTTTGCTGCCCGCCCCTCCTCCGCTCTCCCGGCCTCCAGGTGGGATTTAAAGTCCGCATTGGTTGTAATAACAGTTATCAGTAACTCCTGCCCAAAGAGTTATTTATGTTTCTAAAGAAAAACTGCAGAAAAGGGGAGGAGAGGGACTAGCTTCCGCTTCCTCCCCTCCAGGGAGTCCCTGTGGGAGTGCAGGGCGGTGCGTGCAGACGGGGAGCCCAGTCCCTTCTCCCTGGAGGTAACCTCAGTGCCTGAGACTTCTGCCGGTGCGCGGCTGTGGCAGCCGAGGCCCGGGCCGTCCGAGCAGGGCCCAGCCTGGCTCCCACCGGCCAGGCCCTCCAGCCGCCGAGGCAGCTGGCCAGGCTGCTGGGTGAACGAGGCTGCCAGGACTGGAAGCTCTGCCCCCTTTGCCCCCATACCGCTGTGGGGCCTCGCCCGCTCTGGCCTCTGACACAGTGATGTGGCCATTGAGACTGGCCTTGGGGGCGAGCAGGGCCTGGCCTGTGTGAACCACGTGGGTCTGCCGAGGGTGCGACGTCTGGCCATGCAAAGGTGTGCTCTGGGGTCCCCGAAGTCCTCGGTGGCACCCGGCCCCAGGAAACCACGGGCACTCTGATGCCTCTTTGCCTTAACAAGAGCCTCTGAGCTGCTCTGCACCCACGGGGGAGGCCAGCCCAGGCACCTGCTTAGGAACCCACATCTGCCCTGGGGGGCCGGCCTGTGGTCTCCTTCCCACCGCCCAGTGCACGGAGGCGCTCGGTGTATGCTGCGGTGGGTGCGGCCCTGTCTGGCACCTCCAGTGCACAGCACGGAGCTGTCTGCCTGTCGGCGGGTGGGGGCTGGTCGGTGGTCCTGCCGGGCAGAGGACTGGTCTGGGGCAGGAGGGCAGAGCACAGCCACCTGCATGGACCGTTGTCACCCTCGCAGCAGCCCTGCCGGGCCCTGGCCTCTAGTCCCTGCGACCAGATGGGGGCTGCAGGGGGGCCCGTGCCGGACTCTCTCAGACCTCGCTGCCCCAGGCTCTCGGTCTGCCCCGCTAGCTTCTCACCAGCATTCTCACTCCCGTCCGGCATCACGGAATTCCCTTGTTCTGTGTCTTTTAGCTAAAGAAAAAGCATTGTGATTCTCTGCTTCTGGTTTTGAGTGGCTCTTTGTTCAGTAATGCACTTTATTTTATTGTCCAAAGAGAGTCAGAGCTCAGTGTTAGCGGGGAGGCGCCGTGGTGGGCTTGACCCAGGCAGCTCAGCCACCTCCTGCACAGGGAGGGCCCCAGCACCCTGTGTCCCTCCTGCCCCCGAGTGAGCACAGCTCTGCTACAGGCCCCAGCGGAGGCGTGACTGCGTGAGCTCTGCCGGCCGCCTCCCCTCGGGGCTCCCCGGCCTGCAGCGCACGCTCCTGCAGGGCCAGTTCATGTGGCCCCCGTAGGTGGGAACCATGGGGGCGGAGGGACCCCTGCCTGGGCTCCTGGGCCCTGCTCCCAGCAGGGGGAGGTGGGGGAGGGAGAGGGGAGCCTGG
The DNA here is from genome assembly GCA_963924515.1 of Vespertilio murinus. Lineage (NCBI taxonomy): Eukaryota > Metazoa > Chordata > Mammalia > Chiroptera > Vespertilionidae > Vespertilio > Vespertilio murinus. Next base: position 718,470 of record OZ004718.1, read on the forward strand.
CCTCCCAGGGTGCCCTTCCTGACCGTCACCGGGTGCCACTCCTGGGCCTGCGTGCTGGGGCGGGAGCACGTGCCTGCGCAGGTGAAGGAGGGAGTCGGGAGCCCCTCAGCCGCAGGGGACACTCCAGAGGGACTGCCCTCTGGTTGCGGTGCCAGCCTTTATGCACCATCCAGCACGCTCCTCCGGTGACTGCTCCCTGAAGAGGCACGTGGGATTCCACGGCTGGTGGGCAGGCCCCAGGCCGCCAGGCCCCCCGGACGCGGCTGTCACAGCAGTGGCTCACAGGGCTGACGCTCCCACGTCCAGGTGCGGCCGCGGTGCTGGCCGAGGGCGCCTGAGGCCGCTGAGCTTGGTTCTGAAAGTGAGAGGGCTCGAGGCCTCCCCCAAGTAATCAGGCAGGTGGCGTGCACTGCCTGGCAACCATCTCGGCCGCCCTCCTACCCTGGCACGTGCGCCCCATCGGGCTGTGCTGCCTGTGAGCAGCGCCCGGCACAGCCTGAACCTGAACCCCCACACCCCGCCCCGAGTCGGGCTGTGGTCCGTCCTTCGGAAGGTGACGCTGCCTGCAGGTGCGGCATAGAGACCACTGGCCGTCCTCAGCGTCCCCCTCGGGTCTGAGCGACTAGAGCCCTTTGCTCGTGCTTGACCTCCACGGTCAGCGCTCAAGGCCCCCTGGCGTTTGGATGGGCAGGTGAGGCTCATGAATCCTCGAGTCACAGGTGGGGGCCGGCCTGGGCTCGGGCCAGGAGCCTGCTAGCCGAGCAGAAGGTGGTGGGCCGGAGGGGCCACCCACGTGAGGGCTGGAAAGCAGGCTGGCTGAGCAGGGCGGCTCCGAGCACTCGAGTGGGTGAGTGGGTGCTAGAAAGGGGCGTGGCACAATTAGAAGGCCGAGGGGAGCTGGTCTTGTGCCCTGTGGCTGCCCTCCTAGCGTCCATGACAGCAGGGAGCCGAGGGGGGCCGGCACTGCAAACACCAGCTCCCACTGTCCCCAGTGCCGACAGGAGGACTGGCTGGCTGCTGCCGGGGGCTGCGTGCCCGCCCACACCTCAAGGCAGTGAGAACTTGTGCTGCTGGCTCTGTTTTGGCAGGATCACCAGCTCCGTGGTGCCAGCTTAGTTTCCAAGCCAGAGAACACTTGGCAGCTGGGTCCCTTCGGCATGCCATGCCTGCCGTTTCCCCCATAGCCGCTCAGGGGTGGCCTTGGAGATAGTCCCGTTCGCTTTTTTAGAGAAAAATAGTTTTATTTCAGAGAGAGAGGGAGAAACATCAATGATGAGAGGGAGTCATTGATTGGCTGCCTCCTGCACATCCCACACTGGGAATGGAGCTGGCAACCAGGCCTGTGCCCTGACCGGGAACTGAACCCTGACCTGGTTCATAGGTTGGTGCTCAACCACTGAACCATGCTGGCTGGGCCCATTGGCTTAAAGGAGAGGGCTGTAGTTGACGTCTGCAGGCACCTTTCAGGGGTGCTCTGGTTCAGCACTCAGGCACCCAGAGGAGCCCCTCTCTGGTCAGCACTTCTCCAGCCCTGGAGGGATGAGGGCAGCCCTGTCCACTCTCACCCCCAGGTGATTGCTGGTGATCCCCCTCATTTTCTTCACGGCCCTACCCCCAACCCAGAATTCCTGCATACCCCACTGTCCAATCAAACCCACACACCCACCCTGGTTCGTGTCCACCACGGAGGGGGCTGTCTGATCACTTGGCTCAGCAGGTCAGAGGGATGGGACCCATCGCTAGGCCCAGAGCCTCTGGCTGTGACACGGCCAGCCCGCCCTGGACCCCGCAGCATCCAGGCGCTCCTGACCCCTCGCAGATCGCTGTGGGTGTGCCCGCCTGCTCCGAGGGGAGCCCGGGAGGGCGCTGGCCTGGCTCCAGGGCGCACGGGGGGAATGGGACTTGGTGCCGGGCTGTGCGGCCCTGCGCGGGCGAGGGAGATGCTGCGGACCCACAGGGCACCCCCAGGGCCGCGCAGAGGACGGACGGGGTGGGCGAGGACAGACAACCGGGTTTCCCGCGTTTGCTAAACTGCTCGGTGTCCCCCAACTTTACTGCAGCCCCGTCACCGCCCCGCCCCCTTTCCATCCAGGCCTGCAGCCCAGGCCCCGCCCCGCCACGGCCACGCCCCTTTCCTGCATTAGCCACGCCCCGCTCCTGCATTGGCCACGCCCTTCTCGCATTTGGCCCCGCCCCGCCGCGCCGTTTTACGGCGGAGGCCGCGCCGCAACGTGGGCGGCCGTACGGCGCCCCCGCCGCCTCCTCAGCGGCTCCCGGCGGAGCGGGCTCCCCGCGCCCCCCGCGCCTCCCGGCGGCCGGCCCGCGCCATGGCCGCGCCGGCGCCGCGCGTGCACTACCTGGCGGGCTTCAGCTGCCCGGTCGCGGGCCTGGCGGCCGGGCCCCGCGTGCTGGCCGTGGGCGCCGAGGTCTTCCTGGCCGCCGGCCGGGAGCTGGTCTACGTCTACGACCGGGAGGCGCGGCGGCTGACCGTGAGCGGCGGGCGGGGCCCGGCCCGGGGGCGGGGGGCGGGGGCCCGGGTCCCGGGGGCGGGGTCCCGGGTCCCGGGGGGCCGGGGGGCGGGGTCCCGGGGGCGGGGGGCGGGGGTCCGTCCGGGGAGCCCGTTGAGAACCGGAGCCTCCGCCCGCCCGCCCCGCCGCCAGGCGGCGTACAGGTTCCCCGCGCCGGTGTGGCAGCTGGAGGTCCTGGCCGCCCGCGGGGCGCTGCTCGCCCTGTGCGCCCGGAGGGGCGTCTACTGCTTGTCTCTGGACCCGGCCCGCAGGTGAGGGGGCGCTGCGGCGGGTGCCGTGGAGACAGCGGGCGCCCTGGGCGGTGACACCCCGTGTCCCCCAAGGTCTGTGAGCCAGAGCGACGGGGACGAGGAGGACGGCGAGTGCCCGTTCCCCGTGACCGCCGTGGACCCGGACGCCTGTGCGCTGCCCGACGCCGCGCTGCGCGCCTTCGCGGTGCTGGGCGACCTGCTCGTGGCGCTGGCGCAGGGCCCCGCCCAGTGGAAGGTGCGGCTGTTTGCGTGTCCGTGTCCCGGGGAGGACCCGGGGCCCAGCGGCCAGATCCAGATCGGGGAGGTGGAGCTGTCTACCCACACCCCCGCAGCGGGGAGCCCCGGGAGCGCCCAGGCCCCCCACCTCCTCCCGGTGCTGTGCTGTGTGTCCCTGCCCGGCCCCCGGGCCCCGCTCGGCCCCCCGCAGGGCCCCGGGGCCCTCACGCTGGAGGCGTCCCTCTTCGGGCTGCTCTTCGGAGCCGACGCCGCCCTCCTGGAGTCGCCCGTGATCCTCTGCGGCCTCCCCGACGGCCAGCTCTGCTCCGTGGTGCTGCAGACCCTGGTCACCTCCGGGTTGGCCCCCGGTGACCCCAAGGCCCTGGTCAGGATCCTCCACCACCTGGAGGAGCCCATCGTCTTCATCGGGGCCTTGAGGACGGAGCCGCCGGCCCAGGGCCCCGAGGCCGCGGACCTGGACTGCCTGGTGGCGCTCGGCCGCCAGGGCCGGACCCTGGCCATCAAGGCCGGCTGGGACGAGGCGGGGGGCCTGGTGCCGGAGCTGCGGGAGTACTGCCTGCCCGGGCCCGTGCTCTGCGCGGCCGGCGGCGGGGACAGCCGCCTCTACCACAGCACCCCGTCCGGCCTCTGCGCCGTGGACCTGGCTCCAGGAGGCCCCCCCGGGGACCCCACGCCGCCCGAAGGCCCGGGGGGCCTGCCCCCTCTGCTGTGTCCCGCCAGCCTGGGCGTCTGCAGCGCCGTCACCCTCGCCGCCGCGGCTAGCCCGCCTGGAGGTATGCGCCCCTGTGGGACCCTGAAACCCGGAGCCTGCGGGTGGCGGCTCCCCGAGAGCCGGCCTCCTCCCTGCCTGTCCCCAGCCGCGGGCAGCCTCCTGGTGGGCGGGCCTTTCTCGGGGTCAGGGCTGCCTGTGTGTCCCGGTGGGGTTCGGCGTGGGAGGTGCCCCTCTGCCTGGGGGCTCTGCGCTGGGCGACCCGGTCCTGCCTCGAGGGCAGTCGGGGGCGGCTTCCTGAGCTCTGAACCCGTGTCCTGTCCCGTGTCGGGGTCAGCAGTCTGCCCGGGGCCTGCTCCTGTTTGGTGGAGGCCCCTGTCCGGGCCGGGAAAGCGGGCTGCGGGGCGGGGAGCACAGACAGACGCGGTGGCCCACGTGGGCCCTGGTTTGGCCCCGTCCCCGTCCCCTGCGCCCCCTCTGCTATGCCACGTCCCCTCCCGGGGAGGGCCTGGGGATGTGTGGGCACCAGCCCGGCAGCTCCGTCCGCCCCTGGCGTGCCGGCTCTCCTGTCGTCCGGTCCTCCTGTCGTCCGGTCCTCCTCTGGCCCGGAGTCTGGGGGCGCTGCCCCGGCCGCCGCCCTCCTCCCGCTGACCGCCCGGCCCGTGTCCCCCCGCAGGGGGCACCGAGCTCCTGGCCCTGTCCGCCAAGGGCCGCCTGCTGACCTGCCACTTGGACCCAAGCCCCGAGCCCCCGCCGCCCGCCCGGGGGACCGTGGCCGACACGGGCCGGAAGATCAAGGACCTGCTCTGCGGGATCGGCACGGCCTCCGAGAGGTGAGAGGCCGGGGCCCCCGGGGCGTGGCCGGGTCCCCGGCGGAGCCGCAGCGTGGAGCCACCTGGAGGGGGGCCTCCTCCCCCGTTTGCTCAGGCTGCCCCCCTCCTGGGCGGGGGGTGTGGGACTCCCCTCAAAGGCTCCTGCTCTGAGCTCAGGGAAGCCGCCAGCCACCCCTCCCCGGCCCCTCTCTGCCCGCCGTGCCCCGGCGAGCCCGTCCCTCCTGACCCGCCGGCCGCCCTCCCGCCAGGGTGTCCTCCCTGAAGAAGGCCGTGGACCAGCGCAACAGGGCCCTGACGTGCCTGAACGAGGCCATGAACGTGAGCTGCGCCCTGCTGGCCGGCCGGGAGGGCGCCCGGCCCGTCTCCTGCTCCACCACCGCGGCCTGGAGCCGCCGGGGGCTGCGGGACGTGCTGACCGCCACCTGCCGGCTGGAGAACCGCAGCGGCTTCCGCCTGGACCGCGGCTGGGCCCTGTGCGTCCAGGTGCTGCCCGGCGCCCCCGCCGCCGGCCCGGCCGCCACCTACACGGTGCCCGTGGACCAGCTGGGCCCCGGCGAGCGGCGGGAGGTGACGCTGCTGCTGGGCCCCGGGGAGGACGGCGCGCCGGACCTGCCCGTGACCGTGTCCTGCGCGCTCTTCCTCAGCCTCCGGGAGGCGGTGGGCGGGGCCCTGGCGCCCTCGGACCCGCTCCGGGGCCCCTCCCCGGACGGCGGCCCCCCGGGCGTCCTGCCCGAGCAGGAGGGCATCTGCCTGCCCCTGGGCGAGCACACGGTGGACATGCTGCAGGGCCTGCGCCTGCCGGGCCTGGCCGCGCCCCCCGCGCCCTGCCCGCCTCCCGGCGACCCCGCGAGCACCTTCCTGGGAGCCTGCGGGCGCGGCGGCGAGCCGGCCGGGCCCGAGTCCCTGCGCGCCAAGTACCTGCCGCCCTCCGTGGCCGCCATCCGGGTGTCGGCCGAGCTGCTCAGAGCTGCCCTGGGGGCCGGTGACTCAGGTGGGTGGGGGCATCGCCTGGGCTCCCTGAGGCGTGGACGCTGTGGGCATGGGCTCCTCGCTGCCCGGGCCGTCCTCGCTCACCGTGGCCCCTCGTCCGTCCCTCAGGCGTGTCCCTGTGCTGCGCCACCCTGCAGTGGCTGCTGGCCCAGAACGCCGCCGCGGACGCCGTGCGGGCCCGAGCCCTGACCTCCGTCCAGGCCCTGGCCCCCGACGGCGCCGAGATGCGCCTCATCGTCCAGGAGGCAAGCAGCGCCGGCTCCCTGACGCCCCCGTGGCGGTGCCTGGTCCCTGGGGGCGGGTGTCCCGTTCCAGAGCGGGTGCCGGGAGCACACGTGGCCCGGCCAGTCGGGGGTTGCGGTTGGGCGGACCGGCTGTGCCCGGGTGGAGGGGGCAGCGGCCGGCCTGGCTCGAGGCTGCTCCTGGCGCAGGTGGCGGTGGCCGGTCTGAGCCCCGCGGGACCCGTCCCGGCCGTGGAGATCCAGGTGGAGAGCTCCTCGCTGGCCAACCTGTGCCGGGCCCACCACGCGGTCGTCGGCCGCATGCAGGTACGGCCGCGGGTGCCCTGGGCCGGGCCTGTGGGTGGCAGGCCGGTCCCGCCTCCTCTGCCTCCACGCACACCTGTCTCGGGGGGGGGCCGGAGGGGGCAGGGCTTGCTGCTGACCCCCTGGCCGCAGCCCCCGGGGGGCACCCGGACCTGCCGGGCCAGGAGGTTAAGGGGAGGCGACCGCTTACCCCGTGGGCCGCTGGCTCTTCACGGCCCTGTCCCCCAGAGGATGGTGGTGGAGCAGGCCGCCCGGGGCTCCAGCCCCGCCGACCTCCGCGTGCAGTATCTCCACCAGATCCAGGCCAACCACGAGGTGAGCCCGCCCCGCGTCTCCCCACAGCCTGGCCCCAGAGGAGGAGGGGGCGGGGGGCGGGTGTGACCTGCAGGGCCTCCTGGCCCGGCTCGGCCTGTGGGCCGGCCCCCGTCCTGAGGCAGCTGTCCCACGCTGGGGCCACAGAGCCCCTCACGTCTTCAGTGGGGCTTGTGGGTGACTTGGGGGTGCAGGCGGGAGGGTGGGGACCTAGCTGTTGTCGCCTCCCCCCCCCCCCCAGACGCTGCTGCGGGAGGTGCAGGCCCTGCGGGACCGGCTGTGCACCGAGGATGAGGCCAGCTCCCAGGCCACGGCGGAGCGCCTCCTGCAGGTGTACCAGCAGCTCCGCAGCCCCCGCCTCCTCCTGCTGTGAGAGGTGGCTCCGCCCCCAGCCGCCCGCCGCCGCCGTGGCTGCCACTCACAGACACCAAGGGCTACTCCCAGCTCCACCTGCACGTGGCTGTGCAAGGTCAGGGTGAGCCTGGCTGCCGGCCTCGGACCCTGGCCCGACGGCCACCTGGCCTCTGGGGACGGGACACAGAGCGGCTTCTCAGGGTAGCCGAGTGGACGCTGGCCGCCCCTCCCCTGCCTGCCCGCCCGCCCTGTCCTGGTTCAGGGCCTCGGCCCTCCCCCCTCTCCCTCCACAGCCGCGTGGGCTCGCCCTCGGCCGTCACTGCTGGCGGCTCCCCCCACGCGGGCTGGTCAGCATCGCCCCCTCCACACGGCCGGAGCAGGAGTGGCACTGCTGGCGGCTGGCAGAGGCCACGGAGCCGGCCCAGGACCAGGAGGGCGGGGCTTCCGGGGGCACTGCCGTCCACCTGCCTCGTCGTCCACCAGGGGCCCTGCCCTGCACCACTGGGGTCCCCAGGTGGGGGGCTCCCGGTGACCGAAGCACAAAGACTTGGGGTGCTGCCAGGGGCCTGGACACCTGTCACCTGTGCCCATGGCTGGGGCCGCCCGGCGCCCCGCTCTGCCCCGGGGGTCGGGTGGGGAGGGGACTCCGGGGTCACTTGGTGCTTCTCTGTGGCCGAGGGCCCGTGCTGCCACAACAGGCCTTCCCGCAGCCGCTCGACTCCGCCCATTTCTTACCCGCGCCCCCCGTCCCCTGTCCCCCGTCCCCCGTCCCCCCGTCCCCCCGGCATCGGGTGGGGCTCCGGCCGGTCCTGGCACCCCCAGGTCTGCACCCGGTGAGCCCGGGTGTGAGGAGGCGGGATACACGGGCAGTGGGCACAGCGCAGGGGGGCTCAGTCCAGTGACACATGAGTTCCCGGAGGTGCTGGCCCAGGCGCAGGGCGGGTGCGGCCCCACGGCCTGGAGAGGTGACGCTGCTCAGGAGCCGCCTGGACCGAGGCTCCCCCCCCCCCCCCCACACCCCATCTGGGCCCCTCAGCTCCCTGGGCCACTGGGGTCTCCGGACGGAGTGGCTGTGAGGCCCTGGACAGCACCACCATGATGTCCCTGCCCAGTCCCACCCCGTCCCAGGAAGAAGTCGGGGCGTCCTCACTGCCCCCCAGCCCCCTCCTCCTGCCTCCCCTCCCGCAGCTGCCCCAGGCCCTGGGGCCAAGGCGGGCAGCACTCTGGGATCCGGGCCTAGCGCCTCCTCCTTCCAGGCCACCAGGGGGCAGCGCAGCACAGGCTGTGGTTGGGCAGCTCTGTCCTTGCCTGCTGGGCGGTCCCTCCCTCCCTCAGTTAACGGTCTGCTTTGCCCCTAACAAGAGGGAAGTAGGCCCAGGAGGTCCTGGAATAGGGGGCTGGGGGCGACCTAGCAAGTCCCCTGTCCCCCACTCCTCCCAGCCTGCCCTGTCCTCCCCTCTCCCAGGCACCCACTCTGCACCCCGTCGCCCAGGGAAGGGCAGTGTCAGGTGACGTCACCTGTCCGGGTCTGGGCCTGCCTCAGCTGTTTTCCCCTCTCCCGGCCCCCATCGCCCATCCTCCAGGCCCTGACCAACCCCAAGGGCAAGTCCCAGGTCACCCAGGCCAATGCCTTGGGGGTGGGGTGACAGCTGCTGTGCTATGGGGTGAGGCAGGTTGGGATGGGCTTGGCTGAGAGCCCCTTTCCTGGACTGGGGGTGACTGGGTGGCAATGAGGGAGCTTCCGGAACCGAGGGGCCTCCATCCACAGCACGTTGGGGAGGGTGGGTGTCGCTTGTCCATCAAATGTTTCCGGGGACCCTAACCGGCCTGGCCTGGGAGCAGGATGCTCTGGAGACACCTCACCCCAGGGCCCCTCACCGCTGCCTGTCGGGGCCTCCCGGGGGCCCAGACCCGAGGGCGCCTTCTCCCGGCATTTGGGGAGAAGTTGCAGGGAGAGAGCGGGACGATGGGAGGCCCGGGCTGCGGCTGTGCAGGCGGTGGGGTGCCGGGGAGGTCCAGGCACCGTTTCCGGGGTGACCCTCCCCATCCCAGCCGCTGCCTCCAGCCACCAGCCGCTGGACAGATGCTTTAATGGGGACCCTGGCGTGCTCAGCACCCCCAGCTCAGTTCTCCCGGAGCTCAGCACCCCCAGATTTCAGCACCCCCAGAGCTCAGTTCTCCCGGACCTCAGCACCCCGAGCTCAGTTCTCCCGGAGCTCAGCACCCCGAGCTCAGTACTCCCAGAGTGCGAACCCCGCAGGCGCGTCCCCGTCGGCGCGCAGCAGCCCCGAGGCGCCGCCGCGCAGGTACTTGCCGCTCCGGGCGCGGATGGCCAGGCGGCCGCGCTCGCGGAACTCGAAGAAGAAGTCCTCGGGCCGCTCGCCGTCGCTGCACACGCTGCCGTGGCCGCCCGTGTGCCAGAACCCGCCGCCGCGGCCTGCGGGGGGCGCGCGTGGGCAGGGGGCTCCGGCCTCCCGGCTCCCGGGTCCCCGCTCCGCCCTCCGGGTCCCAGGTCCCGGCCCCCCGCGCCCCGGCCCCCCGGGCCCGCACCTCGGATGTGGTAGGCGCCGTCGCTGAAGCTCAGGTGGAAGACGTCGTAGGCCGAGCGGCCGGCGTCCAGCTGGCCGGAGCCGCGCCGGTGGCACACGAAGCCGTCCAGGCCGCGCAGCACCAGCAGCGGCCGGTTGATGAGCTTGAGGACGAACTCCTCGTCCGGGCCTGCGGGGAGCCGGGGAGCCGCGTCGGCTGGCGCCCGGGCCGAGGGCCCCGAACCCCCCTCCGTGCACGGCCGGTCCGCTCCCCACGTGGCCCCTGGGACCGGGACCCGGGCCAGGCCGGGGTCTGGGCCGCAGGGCGGGAGGCCCCGAGCGCTCACCCACAAAGTCGCTGGTGGCCGCCAGCTGTCCGTTCTTCTTCATGCACACGTAGCGCCCGTTGTGGGCCTTGAGGGCCACCCGCCGGCCGCGCCACTCCACCTCGAACATGGTGCTGGCCGAGCTGCGGGCAGGACAGGCCCTCAGAGCACAGGACACGGCTCAGCCCCCCCCCCCCCAAGTCCAGCACCACCCCAGGGCCGGGACGGGCACTTGCCTTCTACCAATATGCCCGCCCCATTCCACTAAGAGCTGTCCCTCACCCCAGGAGGCATTCTCCCTGGCGGGGCTGCTACAATATCCCGTGGTGGAGGTAGAAGTGGTGGTGGTGGTGGAGGAGATGGAGGTGAAGGTGCTGGTGGATGGAGGGAGGAGGAGGAGGTAATGGAGGTGGAGGAGGAGGTGATGGAGGTGATGGAGGAGGAGGAGGTGGAGGAGGAGGAGATGGAGGTGGACATGGGGATGGAGGTGGAGGAGATGGAAGTGAAGGTGCTGGTGAATGTAGGGAGGAGATGGAGGAGGAGGTGATGGAGGTGATGGAGGAGGAGGTGATGGAGGTGGAGGAGGAGGTGATGGAGGAGGAGGAGATGGAGGTGGAGGAGGTGATGGAGGTGGAGGAAGAGGTGGTGGAGGAGATGGAAGTGAAGGTGCTGGTGGACTTGGGGTGGGGATGGTGCCCTCACACTTGGGGGGCGGTGGCCTGGATGCCCCCGTGGGTGCCCAGGGCCCAGTAGTCCCCGGTGCAGGCGTAGAAGGTGCACTTCTTTGTCTCCTGGTCGATTTGCATTAGGAAGGTCTCGTGGTCCAGCTCCTCGTCTTGGTTGGCTAAGACATTGACCCCTGGAGGAGGAGATGGAAGCCCCTCACGCCTCTCCCTGGGCGGGTGGGGAGCAGACGTGGGGAAGGCAGAGCGGCTCCTCGAGAACCGGAGAGGGTTTGGGAGGCGCCTCTCCAGGGCCCGGAGCTCCGCCCCAGCGGCTGTGGAGCCCACACCCCTCCCACCACAGCCCGGAGCCAGGCCCTACGTGCTGGCCCATCCCAGCCTTGCGTTCAGCCCAATCTGCTTCCCTCGGCCAGCACGGACCGGCCTCTGTTTACAGCTCGGCCCTAAGCTGCTATGAGGGCCGTGGGGTCCCTGTCCTCCCAGTGCCACAGCCAACGTCTGGGCTTCCCTCCTGGGCCCTGGGCCGGGGCTGAACCCACGTCACCTCCCAGCCTCCCATTCCCATGTGGGGTCTCCCAGGAGTCCTGGGGGGGGTGGTGGTGCAAGACTACCTGAAGCAGTGCCTGGGGTTCAGGTCAAGTTCCCTCACCACCATCATCCTCACCATCTCCAAACCAACACCACTGCCAACCTCATCACCATCATCGCCATCACTACCATCACCATCAACACCATCACGATCACTACCAACACCACCACCATTAACACCATCATCACCATCACTAACAACACCACCACCGCCGCCATCATCACTACAACACCAACATTACCAATGCCACATCAACACCAACATAACCACCATCAACACTATCATCACCATCACTAACAACACCACCACCGCCGCCATCATCACCATCACCGGCATTGCTGGTGGGACCCCCAGCACATCTCTGTCACCACGGCCACCCTCACCACCGGTGTGGCCACCTCACCTCCCTCGCCCTACGAGGCTGGCTCACAGCTGGACACGGGCGGGTGCTGTGCCAGCATCTCCTCTGGCCCAGAGCAGCTTCCGCATCCTACCCTGCATTTCGCGGGCAAAGCAAGACCCTGGGCCTGGCCCGGGGCGGATGGAGTAACTGGGCCTCAGGCCTGGTGGGGGGACAGGGCTGTGCCCCTCCCTTAGAGCCAGGACCCGCCCCTGCCAGGACCATGCTGGGGTGTGGCGGGATCCCCCTTGCCCCCGACCCGCTGGGTGGCTGAGACCCTGACTACAGGCAGGGTCCCTATAGCAGGGTGGGCACCCTCCCAGGCGCTCATGCCAGGCCTCTGCCCTCGGACAGGGTGGCATCTTGCCAGGTCAGGGTGTGTCAGTCACTCCTGGGTGCACAGAGCCAGGAGCCCAACCCACTGGGCGGCAGCTGAGACCGCTGGACCTCAGCTCCCACCGCCGTGTCCCCCACAGGCTGGGTTGCCTGTGGAAGGCCCACGGGCCACGTGAGGCCGGTGGCTATGGCCCCGGAGGCCCAGCCACACGGACCAGGCAGAGACCGTGCCTCCCCCAGGAGCGAGCACAGGCTGCTCCCCGCGCCCCCCGGGCCCCCACCCCGCTCCTGGGCTGGACGAGGACGGCCGGTCAGCCACACGGGGGCGCGGGGACCGCCGCTCTGCCTCGCTCTGTTTAAAGTTCAGAAAGTGGGGCGGTGAGTGGGCAGGGGCCTCGCCCACCCCCGCTGGCACTGCCCACGTGGCGCTCAGCAGCTGCCCAGCTGTCCTGAGACAGCGCCCCTCGCTTCTTTTTAAAATATATATTTTACATATTTTTATTGATTTTGGAGAGAAAGGGAGAGGGAGGGAGAGAGAGAGAAAAAAAAATCATCCATGATGAGAGAATCATGGACCGGCTGCCTCCCGCACGCCCCGCGCTGGGGATGGAGCCCATCACCCCGGCCTGTGCCCTGACCGGGAATCGAACCCTGACCTCCTGGCTCCTAGGCGGACACTCAATCCCCGAGCCCCACCGGCCAGGCCAGGGCCCCTTCCCTCTGACCCCACACGTGGCCCCCAGCCCCTGCAGCCCCACACCCGTGCGCGCCACCGGATGCGAGCCCTCACCTTGCCGCACGGACACGTAGCGGCGGTTGGCGGCCAGCAGCACCACCTGCGGGTGGCTCTCCTCCAGGTCGAACAGCTCGTCCTTGCCGGGCCGCGTGCTGCGGCCGGCCCTGAGCGTGCCCGTCGGCCCCACGGGCGCCAGGTAGCGGCCCTCGCAGTCCTTGAAGGCCAGCTTGCCGGCCTTGAACTCGAGCGTGTAGCGGGCGCGGGCCTCCGGCTCCCGCACCAGCCGCCCGTCGCTGCGCAGGTAGCGGCTGTCGCAGGACCGCAGGCAGTAGCGCCGGCTCTGGAAGACCAGGGTGACCAGCGCGTCCACGCCCCACGGCGTGATGCTGTCGGCCGCCATCTCGTCCTCCTGCGGGCACAGGTGCACGTAGCGCCGCCGGCTCACGCTCAGCAGGTGCGCCTGCGGGTGGATGGCCAGGTGCACCGTCCACAGCTCGGCCGGCGACACGGCGGTGGCGAAGCAGGTCAGCTGGTCCTCGGTGCCGCCGAAGAAGCGGCCGTGCGGCTCCGACTGCAGCGCCCAGCGCCCGTCCGGCTGCGGCAGCACCAGGAAGCGGCAGTCGCGGCCCGGCCGCTCCGCCTCGCAGGCCACGCGCCCGTCCTCAGCGGCCGACAGGTAGCGGCCCAGGTGGCTGCTGCGGAGCAGCACGGCGGCGCCCTGCCCCGGGTCCGGCTCCAGCACCCACGTCTGCTTGCGCTTGAGGCTGGGCGCCGAGGCGTTCACCTTGAAGCCGAAGCTCTCGGCGGTCAGGTAGCGGTCGGTGTCGTTGAGGAGGCCGAACTGGATCTTGAGCACCTGGTGGACCCCGTTGGTGGGCATCGTGGACGGGGCGGCCGGCGGCCAGTGGGCGCGCTGTGTTCACCGGCCCCGACGGCTCCCGGGCGCCCGGCACGGCGTCATGGACCCGCCGCCTGTCGGTGCTGCCTCTGACCGGGGGCCGGGGGCCGGGCGGCTCTTACGTGGCCAGCGGGCAGGGCAGCAGAGGGCGGGTGGAGGCGGACCGGAGCTGGGCCGGCTCGGGGACAGCGGCCGCCTGTCGCTCCCCGGCTTGGGTTTCAGCCACTCCCGCGGCACGGGCCGGGGCGGGCCCAGGGCTGGGGGTGCCCCCACCAAGCCCCGGCCACCTTCTTGTCCCCCACCTCTCCCCCGCGCCCGCCGGACTGCTGGGGCGCAGGCTCCGGCCTCGCCTGCCTCGGGCCTCTCCCCTCCGGCCCCCGCAGCCCCCGACCCCCGCACGGCCCGGCCCAGCACAGCGTGCTCGCCCGGTGGAAAGGGAACCCGATCACAGCCTCACAGCCGCCCGCGCCCCGGATCCAGTTACCGCATCTCTGATTCCCGCTCCGGGCCCGGCCCGTGGCCGCCGCCCCTCAGCGGGGACCCAGCCTGTGCCTCCCCGAGTGGCAGGCGGGGTGTTGGTGCCTGTGAGCGGGCTGGGCGCCCCCACCCCCCGGTCCTGGCACCTGAGGCACCCAGACCCCGGCAGCGGCTCACTGCCCCCCCCCCCCCCCCGAGGCCGGGCAGGGCTGTGTGGGGCCCGGGGGATGCAGCTGTGAGGAGACAGTGACACCTGCTCGCAGGCTGTGTGGGGGCGGGTGACGCAGAGGCGGCCGCAGGACTTGGGTCAGGGGCCCAGCTCCCCGCTGACTCTGCACCCCGAGTGCTGCAGGGCCCCCGGCTTCCCCCCGTCCCTCCTCCGTGGGTGACACCTGGTCGGGTCAGCCTTGCTGGACGGCCTTGGGGACCCCGAGCTGCCGTCCACGTGGCCAGAGAACTGGCCTGACCGCGGGGTCCTCGTGGGCCCGGTGCCGGGGGCCAGGCAGGGACGAGCCGGCTACAGGAGGGCCCCCCACACCGGCCCCTCCCGGCCCAGCGGCAGGGCCTCCCCGGCACCCCTCCCTCGGGGACCGGCCTGTCTGTCTCCGGCACCTGCCTCCGGGGCGGGGAGCCAGGGAGGGAAACCGGAGCTGGGGTGCCTGGGCCCGAGCCAGCCCGTGTCCTCTTCCCCTTCCCCGCGAGGCCCTGGGGCTCCCCGAGGACCCCCGGGACCCGGCACTTCCAGCCGCGGCCTCCGGATCTCCCTCCACTGCGGGGCCGAGGCCTGCACCCCTCCCAGGCCGACAGGGCCCCCGACAGGGCCCCCGACGGGGCTCCATCAGATTGGAATGGACTGGGCTGAGCCTGTGTGAGCCGGGGGGGGGGGCGGGGAGGGGCAGGGGGCACAGGGGGGCTCCGTCAAGAGTGGACCAAGGCCGAGGCCGTTTTGGCTCAGTGGATAGAGCGTTGGTCTGCGGACTGGGGGGTCCCGGGTTCGATTCCGGTCAGGGGCATGTGCATTGGTTGAGGGCACATCCCCGGCGGGGGGTGTGCAGGGGGCGGCTGGTCGATGTTTCTCTCATCGACATTTCTAGCTCTCTATCTCTCTCCCTCCCTCTCTGTGAGATATCAATAAAATATATTTTTTAAAAAAAGAAAAGAGAGTGGACCAGGGTCAGGAGTCCCTCCTTTCCTCAGCTCTTGGCAGCCATCAAGCCCGGCACACGCAGACAAGGAGCGGGCCAGGGGCCCAGCCAGGCCGCGCAGAGAAAGGCCGTGGCCCCGGGTGCGAGCTGGGGTGCTGTCCGAAGCCCAGTGTGTGCGCGGGGCCCCGGCCAGGCCGGAGGGCCCCCGAGGAGCAGGTGGGGCCTCGGCAGCGTGCCGGGCGCTGGCAGTGCCGGGCGCTGGCGGGTGCTCGGGCAGCGGGCGCTCGGGGAGGGCGCGGCGGCCAGGCGCTAAGCGGCCTGGCTCTGGCGGCCGCGCGGGGGCGGAGCCAGGGCTGGGCCTCTCCGTCCGGGCCCCAGGCCGGCTGAGCGGGCGGCTCCCTCCCGGGGTGGCCGTCCGGGCCCCGAAATGGGAGGTGGGCCCCTCCCTCGGGACCCAGGCCCCTGCCCAGCTGCCTGGGACCTCTCACTGGGACCCCGAGGTCCTGGCACTCGGGGTGCTTACGAAGTCCCCGTGAATGTTTGATGTGGGGGTTCCTGTGTGATGGGCTGGGCCCACAGGTCCCCAAGGACGGCCCTCTGTGGGTGCTCGTGTGCACGCACATGTGTGTACCCGTGTGCACAGGCCTGTGTGAGCACACACGGACAGGCGTGCACCGCACTCGGGGGTCTGCTGCGGGGCCCCCGATGCGCACTGCTCCCCAGGCTGGGGGGCCGCACCCTGAGGCCAGCGGGGCACCCGCTCGTGGGACCCCTCGAACCCCTGGCTCGGACCCAGGAGCCCACAGAGCGGCTGCCTCGGCCACACACACATCCGCCCGCGTCCGGTCCCCCTGCCTCTCGGGAGCCCACTCTCCAGCCCCGCCGGCCTCTGAGTGGACAGTCCCCTCCGGGCGGACGCTAGCCCGCGAGGCCACTGCCCGCTCCACGCCAGGCCCCAGGCCCCGAGGCGTCTGAGGGAGCAGCCCCCTGGCCCTGCCCCGGAGTGGCCACTGGGGTGGACACGGCCAGGGGGCCCGCGGCCACACTGCCCCGGAGTGGCCACTGGGTGGACACGGCCAGGGGGCCCGCGGCCACACTGCCCGGAGGCGGTTCGCCCAGCTGCTGGAAGCCCCAGCGAACAAGGCTGGCCCAGCCCCTCAGGAGCACCTGCCGGCCGGGAGCAGAGGGTCCCCGGCCCTGGGCCTCACCCTGGGCTCTGGGGAGCTGGGGGAAGGGCAGGCTGCCCCCCACAGGGCAGGCCCTCTGGCCACCAGAGAAAGGACCCTGCGTGGCCGGTCCAGACCCCCTCCCTGGGCGCCGGCGCCGGCCCTGGGCTCCTGCCAGCACGCTGCGTGCTGCCATGGCGACCGGAGCGTGTGCTGGGCTGGGTGCCCGGGCAACGCTGATGCCGGTGGTGTGAGCTGGCACCGGCTGGGCGTGTGTGTGTGTGTGGGGGGGGGGCTCCCCGCCTCGGCTGGCCCGGGGCCCTGGAAACTGGGAAGTGGCCCAGACAGAGCCCAGGTGGCCCAGGCTGAGGCCCACAGGCCAGCGTCCCTGACCGCCTGGGTGCCCCAGCAGCACAAGCCCAGCGCCCACCCACCTCCCAGCCCCTCGCCCGGCCCCGGCCCCGGCCCAGCACCTCTGGGTGCTGCCCGCCCGGCACCGTGCCCCCGGGCCAGGCTTCCTGCCGACACCTGAGCCTCTGCCCCCCTCCCCGCCCGCGGGGCCGCTTTGCCGCCGGCCCTGGTGCCTGGGTCCCGGGCCAGCCTGCTCTGCCCCCCCCCCCCGCGGGTGGGCGCCCAGGCCCGCCCCCGCTCTGCTCCTGTGGCTGCTGGGTCACCTCATGACTTTTTCATGGAGCCGCCCAGGTCCCCTTACAGCGGGCGGGGGCGGGGCGCCTTCTCGCACTCCAGCCTGTGGGTTGGCTTACGGGAGGCCAGCGGGCGGTTTAGGGTGACACTCCCCTCAGGGTGGGGAGGGTGGGGGCCGTGCGGAGACGAGCCCCGTGGGGAGGCGCCCCAGGCCTCAGTGGGCACAAGCCCTGGGGGTGCCCAGCCTGGGCCTCCTGATGGCTCCCCGCGAAGCCCCCCCATTCCCGAGGCTCTCCCCTCCCACCCTATGCCCGTCCTCCCGCCCCCACCCCAGGGCGCCATGTCCCACCGCTCCCCTCACCGGCAGAGCAGCCCCTGCAACATGGACAGCTTGCGGCTGGCGGGGGGGGGGGCTGGGCCGGCTCCTGGCTTCGTCTCTAAAACCATCAGGGCGATGCCTGGTGTCTGGGAGGGACCCGGCGGGTGACAGAGGCCAGAGGCGGGAAAGACGGGAGGACAGGCCTGAGCATCGGAGCCACAGAGCCTCCGTGGGCTCACACCCCGGACCCTTGCACGTACCGCGGGCACGGGGACGCCTCGGGCACAGGCCGGGCTGTGGGCTCGACCCCCGGGGTGGGTGCAGGAGCAGCCGATCCATGGTTCTCCCTCATCACTGATGTTTCTCTCCCTCCCTCTCCCTCCATCCCTGACATCACTCATCTGTGCATGGAGTGGCCAGATTATGATGACCTCTGAAGACGTGTAATCTGGCCACTCAGTGTGTATATATTTAAAAATCCTGCGGTGTGGCTCAGTGGATAGAGCGTCGGCCTGCGGACTGAAGGGTCCCGGGTTTGATTCTGGTCAAGGGCATGTACCTTGGTTGTGGGCACATCCCCAGTGGGGGGTGTGCAGGAGGCAGCTGGTCGATGATTCTCTCTCATCGATGTTTCTGACTCTATCGCTCTCCCTTCCTCTCTGTGAAAAATCAATAAAATATATATATTTTAAAAACAATAAAAATCCTGCGGACAGTCCAGGCCTGTCCTTCCCGGCTGGGTGCCCCGGGCTCGGCCGGCCCAGGGGAGGGACTGGGGGCCTGGGAAGGGGGCTCCGTCCCCCTCCCGCAGGCGTGGGTGGGGCTGCTCGTGGGTCATCCCGGGGCTGATTCACGCCCTGCATGGAGGGGGTGCCGCACCCCGGGGTGGCCCCGCGTGCGGGCGGAGCGGGCCCCACCTTCCTCCCGCGTCAGCGCCCGGAGGTCACGGCCACGCCCCGCGGCTCTGCGTCACGGGGGGGCGGTGACTCACCGGAGGCGCCCCTCCCGCCCGCCCGGAGCGGGGGTGCAGGGCGGCCGGTGCGGCCGGACTCCCCGCCGGGCCGGACCGCGGGGCCCCTGGCGGCCCGCCGGGGCACCACACGGCTGGCCGGGCGCGCGGCGCCCCCTCCCGGCCGCCCGGCCGCCAAGGTCGCTGCCCGGCAGGCGCTTGGCCCTCCGGGTCCCCGGCGCCCGCGTGCCCGGCGGGGGGGGGGGGGGGCGCCGCGGGGTGCGGGCCGGCGAGGGGCGCCGCGGGGTGCGGGCCGGCGAGGGGCGCTGCCCGGGGCGGGGCGGGGCCGGCGGTGGGTGCCCCGCGGCTGCACCCCGCGCCCCAGGCCAGGCGCTCCCGCCGGCGGGGCGGGGCCAGCGCAGCCCCGCCCACAGACCAAGCCCCGCCCATCGTCCACAGGCCCCGCCCCTCATCAACAAGCCCCGCCCATATCCCCCCGCTCTCGTCCACAGGCCCCGCCTCCGGCCCCGCCCCTCGGGTCTGAGGCCGGGGTGCCGGGCCAGGACCCCGCCGGGGGGGCAGTGGCGGGACAGAGCGCCCCGAGAAGCAGCCCCGGCCGTCTCCCTCTCGAACCCGCATCCCTCTCGGCCCCGCCTTCTGGCCCCAGACCTGGTCCCCGCAGTCCGGAGGCGCAGGCGGTCCCGTGCCCTGCGAGGTGCCCCCCAGCACCTCCCTGCCCAGCCCCGGAGCCTCCCGGCCGGCGGGTGAGGCCCCTCCGGGCCTGGGTGGCAGGGCTGGGTGAGGCCCCTCCGGGCCTGGGTGAGGGCTGGGTGGCTGCGGCCCTTCCGCCTCTGAGCGCGGGCTCCTCCCGCTCCGCCCCCGCCCTCCCCATCCTCTCTGGGTGCTGCCCAGGCGCTGGGGAAACGGCCTGAGGGGTCGGGACCCCAGAGTTCAGGGGGAAGAGGCTGCCCGGAACCCTTCCTGGAGGAGGCGCTTTCCAGGCCGAGAGCCACCAGGGGCCGGGCCGGGGCTGCGGAGTGGAGGGTGGAGGGTGGAGGGCCCGCCCAGACCCACCGCCCAGGCAAGGTGCCCAGGGTGGCCCCAGGAGCGGTGGGCGAGGGGGAGGCAGGAGGTGGGTGGACGAGGTGGGGACCCCACAGCAGGCCAGGGTGTGCTGGGCGGGCGGGCTGAGGCCTGGTGGGCACCCTGGCTCGGACTTTGGCCACAGGTGGAGGCACAGGACCTGGACCTCTGAGGAGCAGGGGCAGAAGGTCGCGCTGCCAGGGGGTGTGGCCCAGGAGTCTCCCGGGAGGCTGGCCCTGGGGCTGGGTGAGTGCTTCCCATCTTCATCACCAGCACCCACCGGGCAGTTGGGGTCAGCGAGGCCGGAGGCCTGGACCCTCAGGGAGGCGGGAGAAAGGGCCGCTGGGCCTGCCACGGCCTCCTGCCCAGTGTGGGGCCACCAGCCTCAGAGCCTGCGGGCCGGCCCTCACGGAGCTGCGTCTGGGGGAGGGGTGGGGGTGGGGGGCTGGGGCCGGACCCCCGGCCAGTGCTCCAGGGGCTCCCTGGGTCCTGCTCCCCACGGTCGGGACAAGGGAACCTCACACACAGGCCTGAGCCCCCGGGGCCCCCGCAGAAGGCAGGAGGGGAGGGGCTCAGGGACCCTGGGACTGGGTGTCTCTGCACCTGACCCCCCAAACTCCACATGGGGGTGCGCAGTGAGCCTCCGTTTCCCTGCTGTGAGGTGGTGTGGTCCTGGGCTTCCCGGGGCAGTGAGACTGGACAACACGAGGTCCCGCCCACTGCACGCCGGCCCAGGACACAGGCACCGCCTCCCTCCTCGCGGGGCGAGGGGCTGGGGAAGGAAGGGGCTCCAGCCGACAGTGGACCCCAACAGTGGACTCCTGCGCCCCAGCTGAGCTGAGCTGGAGAACAAGTCCCCACTGGGCCCCAGGCCAGAGACAGAGGCTGTGGCCCTGACCTTGTCCTCGGACCTGAAACTGAGGCAGGCAGGCAGGCCATGCCGGGTGGGGGTGCCCGGCCTGACTCCCCAGGGTGGCCCTCAGGGTCACCACTGCAGACAGCCAGTCGGGGGGCTGCCCTCGCCCGGAGCCCACCCCACACCCTGGAGGGGCTTCGGGGGATCTGACCTGCCACAGGCCCGGGAGACAGGGCAGCCCGCTGAGGTAAGCCTTGATGGTGAGGTGACTAGATTTATTTTTTAAAATATATTTTATTGACTTTTTGCAGAGAGGAAGGGAGAGGAAGAGAGTTAGAAACATCGACGAATGAGAAACATCCACCAGCTGCCTTCTGCATACCTTCTACTGGGCATGTGCCCTTGACTGGAATCGAACCCGGGACCTTTCAGCCTGCAGGCCGATGCTCTATCCACTGAGCAACCGGCCAGACAATGATGAGGTGACTTTAGATTTGCAGGTGCAACCTCAGTGGGCATTCCTGCAGCTCCCCCCCCCTCCCCACACCTTCATGGGGCGGCAGCGGCCACTCGGGGACCCACCGGTGCTCAGTGTCCGTTAAACTCCACGCGGGGCCTGGAGTCCTCTGGGCCTGCTTTCTGCCCCAGGACCCCGGGCCGGGGGCTCCCGGCAGGTGGAATGGGGGAGGCAAAGTCCAGCGGGGCCTCTGCCCGAGGGCGGGGTGTGGGGTGCAGAGGTGACCCAGACCGGAGCACCCCTGAGGCTGGAGCTAAGGGTGGAGCTAAGGGGTGTCCGAGGGGGTAAGAAGGCAGGACCTGAGTTGGGTAGCGGGGGCCCCCAGCCCCCCAGAGCGCCACCTCCCCGCGCCTTTGAATGGATGGAGCCGGAGCGAGACGCCCCGAGGTCACCCCCGCCCCCGCCCCCGCCCGCGCTCCCAGGACCCCGGCCCGGACCCCAGGCCGCCGCCCGCCGCCCAGCGGGACACTCGCGGGGCCGAGGCGGCGCCCGCCCCTCCCGAGGCCCCGCTCCACGGCCGGCGGCCACCGGCCCCTCCGCGGCCCGGCCCGGGGTCAGCGGCCGCCCCGCCCCGCCCCGCCCGCGGGCCAATCGGCGGCCTCCGTGACTAAATAAGGCGCGGAGCGCCCGCGGCCGTTACTTCCGTCCCCCCCGCCGGTGACTCAGGCGGCGGCGGCGGCGGCGGCCGGGACGCGGTGCCCGGGCGGCGCCGAAATCGCCAAATATGGCCGAGCCCGCGGGGCCCCGCCCGCCGCTCACCTGCGGCCGCACCTGGACCCCGCCCGCCCGGACACTGCCCTGCCCCCCGCACCCCGGACCCCGGCACCCCGGCCCCCCGCACCCCGGCCCGGACCCCGCACCCCGACCCGGACCCCGCACCCCGGCCCCCCTGCCCCCCGCCCCCCAGCCCCCCGCACCCCGGCCCCCCGCACCCCCGCGCGGAACGGGCCCCCGGCCCCCCGGCGGCCAAGGTGGAGGGCGGGGCGCGGGGACCGGCCGGCGCCTCGGCCCCTCCGCCTGAGCCCCGGCACCGGCCTCGCAGACAAAGGAGGCCCGAGGGCGGAGGGGCTGCGGGCGCCCCAGTCCGGGCCGGGCGGAGGGCGAGGGCCTCGGCCAGTGCCCGCCGCCGCGCCTCCTGGCGCCCTCGCGGGGAGGGGGGGCCGGCCCGCGGGCAGCAGCCTCGCCCGCACCTCGGGCGTCCGCAGGGGGGTGGGCGTGGGGCGGCCCAGCGGGGCCGGGGCGGGGGGCACGGCAAAGGCCAGGCCTCGGCGTCTGGGAGCCGCAGCTGCGGCCGCCGGCTGCCGAGCAGGGTTCCCGGGCGCCCGCCCCGCCCCGCCCCCGCCCCCGCCAAGCTGCGAGTGGGGACAACGGGCTCCCCGCGCCCACGCCCCGGGTTACACACGAGCCGCCCCGGCCCGGCCCGGCCCGGCCCGGCAGGTGCGGCCGGGCCCACGCGGGCCTCCCAGCCGGCCCCGGGGCGGGCGCCCCACCGGCGAGCCCAGGCCCGGCAGCGCGGCGGGGCAGGCGCTCAGACCCCAGGCTGGCCCCCGAGCGCCGTGCCCGGCCGGTGGGGAGGCCCCGGGCGGTGCGGCCCTCCAGGCCGGCGCCCCGGGAAGGCCCAGGGCGGCGGGCGGCGGACGAAGCCCGCACCCCCAGCGGGCGAGGGGGCGGGTCCGGGCGCAGCCGCGATTGGGGACAATCAGGGCTGCGGTCCGAGGCGGATGTGGCTGCGTCCGCGCCGCGCACCCCGGGCCCGCAGGGCGCCCCCCCTCGGGCGGCGGGATTGTGACGAGGCGAGCCCACGGCTCCCCGAGGTTCCCGGCCGCCCTGGGGGACCCTCCCCTCCCCCGGCCGACACCGGCTCCGGACCCGCCGTGGCGGCCCAGCCCCCGCCGGAGCTCGCAGGGGCGCGCGGGGCCAGGCCAGGGTGACACACCACGACTTGGGGCGCGACCCAACCCCGGGCCAGGCAGTTTCGGGGTGCAGCCGGCCCTCCCCCACCACGCGCGGCAGTCCCGGGCGGGGCCGGCCGGCGGCCCCTCGGGATCCTCCGCCACCTGCCCCCCATCCCCAGCCCCAGCCCCAGCCCCGGGCCGCCCCGGGGGCCCCCGCCCGCCCCGCCCGAGCGGCGGGCGGCGCCGGGGTTTCGGGCGCGGGGGGTCCCCGGGGCCGAGCGGGCGCGGGCGGGGCCGTTGGGGGCGGCGCGGCCCGGGGGCGGGGCCCGGCCGGGGACCCCACGTGCCCCGGCCCGGCCGGCCAATGGGCGCCCGCCGTTCGGAAAGATCGCCATATATGGACATGTTCTGGGGCCGCGCGCGCCGCCGCTCCCCGCGCGCGGCCCGCTCCCCTTAAATAGCGGCGGGGGAGGCCGCGCTCGGTCTCAGTCGCCGCAGCCGCCGGCCCGCCGCCCCGCTCCGCTCGCTCTCGCTCGCTCTCTGCGCCCCGCCGCCCTCCCAGGTAAGGGCCGGCCCTGCGCCCCGCCGCCCAGGCCCCGCGCTCCGCCGGCCGGCGCCCGGCTCGGGAGGCCCGGCGCGGCGCCCCCGGGACAAAGGCCGGCGGCCCGGCGGGCGGGCTCGGCGGGGGGAGGGGGCAGGGCGGGGCCGGCCGCGGTGCGGGCCGGGCCGGGGGTCCGGGGTCGTTACCGCCCGGCCCGGCGGGCGGGGTTCCAGGCGGTTGCGGCGGCGCCGGGGAGGGCGGGGCTGGACGCGGCGGCCGGCCGGCCGGGGCCCCGGGCCCGCCTGAGCCGGTCGCCTCTCCGCACGCAGGTCGCCATGGAAGAGGAGATCGCCGCCCTGGTTATCGACAATGGCTCTGGTATGTGCAAAGCCGGCTTCGCGGGGGACGACGCCCCCCGCGCCGTGTTCCCGTCCATCGTGGGGCGCCCCCGGCACCAGGGCGTCATGGTGGGCATGGGGCAGAAGGACAGCTACGTGGGTGACGAGGCCCAGAGCAAGCGCGGCATCCTGACCCTCAAGTACCCCATCGAGCACGGCATCGTCACCAACTGGGACGACATGGAGAAGATCTGGCACCACACCTTCTACAACGAGCTGCGCGTGGCCCCCGAGGAGCACCCCGTCCTGCTCACCGAGGCCCCCCTGAACCCCAAGGCCAACCGTGAGAAGATGACCCAGGTCAGTGCCCGGCGCCCCCGCCCTCCCAGCCGCCGCACAAGTCATTTTCTGTTCAGCTTTGTTTTCCTGAAATTCAAGTGTTTCTTTCGGTATTTCCAGGGTTCTGTTCCTCTCCTGGCATTTCCTCCCTGAAGTCTCAAGGTTTCTCGTTGTGTTTTTGCCTGCTTTCTTTTCTTTCTCCACACATCACATTTGTGGCATGCTGGCATGCGGGGTGTGAGCATGGGGGGGCCCCGGGTCCCCCGCCCGCCTCTGAGGGGAGCCCTTGCCTCTCGTCCAGATCATGTTCGAGACCTTCAACACCCCCGCCATGTACGTGGCCATCCAGGCCGTGCTGTCCCTGTACGCCTCCGGCCGCACCACGGGCATCGTGATGGACTCCGGGGACGGGGTCACGCACACGGTGCCCATCTACGAGGGCTACGCCCTCCCCCACGCCATCCTGCGTCTGGACCTGGCGGGCCGGGACCTGACCGACTACCTCATGAAGATCCTCACGGAGCGCGGCTACAGCTTCACCACCACGGCCGAGCGCGAGATCGTGCGCGACATCAAGGAGAAGCTGTGCTACGTCGCCCTGGACTTCGAGCAGGAGATGGCCACGGCCGCGTCCTCCTCCTCCCTGGAGAAGAGCTACGAGCTGCCCGACGGGCAGGTGATCACCATCGGCAACGAGCGGTTCCGCTGCCCCGAGGCCCTCTTCCAGCCCTCCTTCCTGGGTAGGTGGCCGGGCCGGGCGGGGCGGGCCGGGGCTCGGACCCGGAGCCGGGGGCCCTGGCTGAGCGCTTTGTCCCGCAGGCATGGAGTCCTGCGGCATCCACGAGACCACCTTCAACTCCATCATGAAGTGTGACGTGGACATCCGGAAGGACCTGTACGCCAACACGGTGCTGTCGGGCGGGACCACCATGTACCCGGGCATCGCCGACCGGATGCAGAAGGAGATCACGGCCCTGGCCCCCAGCACGATGAAGATCAAGGTGAGTCCCGGCGGCCGGCCTCCTGGGCCTGGGCGGCCCCGCGGGGAAGGGGGCCGCAGCTGAGGCCTCTTGTCTCTTCCAGATCATCGCCCCGCCGGAGCGCAAGTACTCGGTGTGGATCGGCGGCTCCATCCTGGCCTCGCTGTCCACCTTCCAGCAGATGTGGATCAGCAAGCAGGAGTACGACGAGTCGGGCCCCTCCATCGTCCACCGCAAGTGCTTCTAAGCGGACTGCGGGCAGTGCGTAGCGTCTCCGTCTGCCCCGCACAGGCACACCTCATGCCGGCCCGAAACTGGAACGCCTTCGGAAAGAAACGTCCTTGAAGCCTGTATCTGAGCTCAGCACTGGACTGTAGGCCTAGTTGCTGACGTTGACCTGTATTCGAGTTACCTGTTCCCTTGGTACACGTTTAATGCCCTGTACATACCTTTCATTTAACCCCTGTCCACGCTTGGTCGGTCAGTCGGTCACCTGGTGGCCGAGACGAGAACGTGTTTCTGCAGGAGCCCACGGTGTGTGCGGGGTGCTGGCCGGGGGAGCGGCCCTCCCTGGGGCTCTGAGCGCGGCACGCCCCCTGCACCGCCACCATTTGGCCCTGCGTCCGCTGGGGTGGGGCGGGGCTGGGAGGGTCCGAGCCTGGGCCCACTGTCCTTCCTTAGTTGATGTTCCTGCCAGAACACCTGGGCTGTTACTTGCCTTGAGTTGGAAAACGGTTTGCATTTCCACCTGTAAATCTTTGTCCTTTTAATTTATGTAAGGTTTTTGTACTCGATTCTTGAAGAAATGACAAATTTTGGTTTTCTACTGTCACGTGAGAACATTAGGCCCCAGCAACACATCATTGTGAGGAAATAAAAGTGCTGCAGTAAAACCGCCCACAGTGGTCCTTCTTCTCCCAGGCCTTGGGGTCCTGGGCGCACTGGGTGGGCCCCAGGGGTGGTGGGGGAGGTGCAGGTTCTGCCATTGGGTGTGGGTGTGGCTAGCAGGCTGGGCTCTCCCGGAAGGGAAGGTAAAGGTGGCTGTGGTTGGGGAACGCCCAGCTGGGCTGGTTTCTGCCTTCCCAGCCCCTGGTGAGGGTGCGGTCACAGACTCAGCTGTGTGAGGGGTGGAGTGGGGGAAGTGGACCCTGCCCAGCTCGGGCCTCCACCTGGACCGAACCAGGGCGTGTGCAGGCGGCCCAGTCTCCACCCGCCTAGCACTGGGGCTGGTGAATGTCCACCTTGGACTCTGAGGCCCCTGCGTGCTGCCCGCAGTGTAGGGGTCATGGCCTTCCCCCCCTCTGGTGGTAGCTAGAAGACACTGGCCCTTCCTGTGGCTCCTGAGACAGGAAGCGGATGCCGCCGCCAATCACTGCAGCCTTCGTGGCGGAAGTCCTGTGGGCGCTGTGCCAGGGCTGCTCCGGGCCGGCCTTGCCCCAGCTTGTGGCCACCAGAGGCCCTGAGCTGACTGGACCCAGAGCTGGGGGGGGCGGGGGGGGGGCATGCGGGAGGCAGGTGACCATGATTGTCTCATCATGGATGTTTTTCTCTCCTCTCTGAAACCAATAAAAACATTTTAAAAAAATAGATGAGCTACAGCCGCCATGACGGGAACTGAACTTGCCGCTCCTCAGCCGGTCACACGGCCCCCACAGCCCACAGGTCAGGGGGCACAGCCTCCCGCCGATCGGGCCCCAGACTCAGAACCAAAGGTCAAGAAACAGGAAACGCTGTGGCCAAGAGACAGGAAGGCAGACCGACAGCATACACAGAGGGGACCTCAAAGGCTGCCAGGGTCGCAAATACCACTTAGCCCACAGAAGCTTCCGGAAGCCGTGCCTCTGCAGAGACGTGTCCTGGGGTCCCTACCTCCCCCGGGGCCCTCCAGGGAGGCCACCAGGGGCCACGGTGGGTTGGCCATGGGACATGGGGTAGACCGAGAAGCAGGAGGGGACCACGCCTTCCTCCTCGCAGGGACCAGCCCTCAGGAGGGACCATCGGGGCAGGCGGGGCGACTGGCCTGAGCAAGAAGGAAGCCCCGCCGGCCGCTGGCTCTGGCTCGGGTTGAGCATTGACCTAGGAACCTGGAGGTCAGGGTTCGATTCCCGGTCAGGGCACAGGCCTGGGTGGCGGCCTCCCTAGTGGGTGTGCGGGAGGCAGCCCCTCCACGAATCTCTCTCATCAAAGATGTTTCTCTCTCTCTCCCTCAAATAAAAAATATTTAAAAACAAAAAACACACAATGCCCATCGCGTTCTGGGGAGAAGACAGGCAAATGGGAAGGAAGGACCACGTCCAGCCAGGTCACGCCGAGGCCCGTGGTAACCACTTCATCTTCCCTGTGCCCCGCGCTCGGTGCTCCTGCGTTCACCTGGCTGTCCCCTCCCTCCTCTCCCCTCCCTCTACCCTCCTCCCTGACCCTGCCTGCCTTTCTTCTCTCAACCTCCTCTCAGAGCAGGTCCCGGGAAGTCGCAAGCAGTGCACACAGCCCCACGGACCCGGCTCCCCCGGCCTCCCTGCCCCAGCGCTGGCGCCACGGCTCCACTCCCGCAGAAACCGGGACGCCGAGTGGTCACCGCGCCCCGAACTCCATTCCCTGGGTGTTTAAACCTGTGGTTCCTCTTCTGCCCAGAACCTCACCGGGCCTTCAGCCCCCGCTGCGCAGGCCCCTGGGGCGGCGGCTGCCCCTCGACCGCCCGGCGGGGTGACCTTGCCGGCTGGGGCTGGGCGGAGCGGCGGGCCGCCCTCTGCTGGGGTTCGGTGACCGTTCCCAGGCTGTGTCTGCCCTCCTGGGCTTGGGGAGGAAAACCACGAAGGCAAAGGGCCCTCCTCGGCGGCCAGGCCAAGGGTTGCGCCTGAGTGACTCACGGAGCCGCGCCCTGGTCACGGGGCTCAGGCGTGTCTCCCCCGTGTCCCCTGCAGATTCCTAGAAGCAGGTGTCCCACACGCAGGGTGGTACCTGTGAGCCGGGACGCTCACCTTCCTCCCCTGTCTCCGCCTTCCATGTCCGCCCCGGCTGGCCTTGGCCAGCGCCTCCGGGTGGCGGCCCTGCAGCCTGGCGGGCGATGCGGAGGCCATGGCCAGGGTTCCAGGCTCCTTATCAGCGCGAGGAGTGTCCTGTTTCTGTTTTGCTGAGAGTTAAAAAAAAAAAAAAATCATAAATGGACGTTAAATTTTGTCACGTTTTCTCGGCGTCATTGGGATCATTTGTCTTTTTCTTTTTTTTATTGATTTTTACTAAAAGTGTCTTATTTTTTTTAGATAGAGAGGAAGGGAGAGGGCGGCTCAGTGGATGGAGTGTCAGCTTGTGGACTGAAGGGTCCCAGGTTCGAGCCTGGTCAAGGGCACGGACCTCGGTTGCAGGCTTCCCCCCAGACAGGGCCTGGGTCGGGGCCGGTGCAGGAGGCGACCCATCGATGTGTTTCTCTCACGTTGATGTGTTTCTCTGTCCTCCCCTCTCTCGTCCACTCTCTAGAAAAGGATGAAGGGAAAACGTCCTCGGGTGAGGACTGAAACAAGTAAATGTCACCAGAGGCCTCTGTGGCCGCAGACTCGCACGCTCGGCTCCGCGCAGGGCCCTGCCCTGTGCCCGCGCCCGGGAGGGGCCGCCCACGGAGAGCCGGCGCCCGGGGGTCGAGTCCGAGCACCGGGGCTTCGCGTGCGGCCTCCCCGTTTCCGGTTGCGATGGCGGCGGCGGCGGGTCCGCGTCTCTGCGGCCGGAAGCGGACGTCCCGCTGTGCCGAGCCGTGTCTGTGGTGACGTATGTTGACACGGAAAGGATGGGATGCCTGTGAGGTGACTTTTTATTTTGTATTTATTTATTTTAAATATATATTTTATTGATTTTTTTACAGAGAGGAAGGGAGAGGGACAGAGAGCCAGAAACATGGATGAGAGCGGAACACCGACCAGCTGCCTCCTGCACGCCCCCCACCGGGGACGTGCCCGCAGCCAAGGCACATGCCCTTGACCGGAATCGAACCCGGGACCTTCCAGTCCGCAGGCCGACGCTCTGTCCACTGAGCCACCCCGGCCTCGGCTGTGAGGTGACTTTTCAAACCGGCACGTTCGTTCGTGACACGGTTCCACGAGAACGCAGCCAGCCCCGAGCCACGAAGTGACACCCGGGTCCGTGACCAACGGCGTCGACGGCGTGGCGGCCCATCAGGTGGTAACGGGGCCGGAGCACGCCTCCCGCCTCGTGACGTCACGGCCACGTGACGCAGCGACGCGGTGACGTGTGTGCGTGGGGCGTGCGTCCGGCGGGCCGCCCGCTCCCGCTCCGCACGGCCGGCCGGGAGGCGGAGGGGACGCCGGGACGGGTCCCTTGGGGACGAAGGCGGCGGCGGCGGGGCTCGGCTGAGCAGCGGCTCTGAGCTCCGGCCCGGCTCCCTCCGCAGGGGCGTCCGTGGGCGGGAGGCCGTCGGCGGTGCCCCCTCCCCCGGAAGGAGGAGGGACGCCCCCGCCGGCCGGGCTCTCCGGGTGCCGGGGGAGACTGGGGTCTGCCGGAGCTGCTCCCGGCCCCCCTCCGCCCTCCCCGCCCTCCGTCTCCCCAGAAGCTGTGTTCAGCCCCGCCTGGGCCGGGCTGTGCGCCGGTCTCCCAGCCATTCCTGGCTCCGCAGGAGTCCCCGTGACTTAGCTTTTGTTCTTTATTTTTAAAAAATATATTTTATTGACATTTTACAGAGAGGAAGGGAGAGAGATAGAGAGCTAGAAACGTCGATGAGAGAGAAACATCAACCAGCTGCCTCTTGCACACCCCCTTCTGGGGATGTGCCCGCAACCAATGTACATGCCCTTGACTGGAATCGAACCCGGGACCTTTTAGTCCGCAGGCCGACGCTCTACCACTGAGCCAAACCGGTTTCGGCTGTTCTTTATTTTTTAAAAATATATTTTATTGATTTCTTTACAGAGAGGAAGGAAGAGGGATATAGAGAGAGCTAGAAACATCGACCAGCTGCCTCCTGCACACCCCCCTCCGGGGATGTGCCCGCAGCCAATGCACATGCCCTTGACCGGAATCGAACCCAGGACCCCTCAGTCCACAGGCCGACGCTCTATCCACTGAGCCACACCGGTTTCGGCTTAGCTTTTGTTCTTTCTCCTTTTAAAAAAATCCTCCTCTGAGGATATGTTTCCACTGATTTTAAAAGTATTATTTTTATTGATTTCAGAGAGGAAGGGAGAGGGAGAGAGAAACATTAGCGATGAGAATCATTCATTGATGGGCTGCCTCCTGCACACCCCCTACTGTGGATAGAGCCCACAACCCGGGCCTGTGCCCTGACTGGGAATCGAACCCGTGACCCTTGGGTCCATGTGTCAACGCTCACACCCCTGAGCGGCCCTGGGCTGGTTTCTCCTGTGGCTCGGTCCTTCATTTCAGCGCCTCTGCCCGGAACCCTGAGGGCGGAGGGAATGGCGTTCCTCCCCCCAGTGGTTCCTCTGCGGCCTTGGGCACAATGACCTCAGCAATGACGCCTTTCTCCTGCAGGGCCCTGCTGCTTCCTCTCCGGTGCCCTGCCCGGGGGCCTGGCTCAGGGTCTCCACACGCCACCGCTGTGGTCATTGTGGGCTGGGCCTGAGGCCTCGGTCCCTGGGCCGTGAGGAAGTGAGAGGCCCAGCTCTCACCACCCCCTCTTGGAAGCGCCCTCGCTCTGCCCTACGTCCTGGGTCACAATGCCCGTACGTGGGGGGAGGGCACCCCAGGGCACGGGACGGGGCCCCCTCGGAGACGCCCAGCTGCGTTCCTTCTACAAGCTGACGGCCAGTGTGTCCCTAAGGGCCTGGCTCCACCCGGAGCCGGTGGGGCCCCACCGGAGGGGGGGGGCTGGTGTGCTGGGCTCTCGGAACCCTTGCTCCAGGGCGGGGGCGGGGGGACAGCTGGGTTGGATACTCGCCCCTTCACAAGGACACTGTCTTTCCGCTCTGACCACATTCCACTTGCAAAGACCATTCTCTCCCCTCCGGCCCTTCCCAGGATCTGGGCCTGCAGAGAGAATTCTCTGCCAGAAAAAGCTGCTCCGGATCCTTTATTTTTAATATATTTTATTGTTTTTTTACAGAGAGGGAGAGGGATAGAGAGAAACATCGATCAGTCACCTCCTGCACACACACCCCTCCCACTGGGGATGTGCCCCCAACCCAGGTACATGCCCTTGTCTGGAATCGAACCTGGGACCTTTCAGTCCCCAGGCAGACGCTCTATCCACTGAGCCAAACTGGCTAGGGCGCCACCTCCAGTCCTTTAAAACCTCCGGCTCCCTCTCCCTGGGGGCTGGCGCCATTTTGTGGCTCAGCCTCTCTGGTCCCCAGACCCCCCCCCCCCCCAATAAATCCCAATCCCTCACCACTTTGGCCTCGGGGTTCTCCTTGGAGACCCCACCACGGAGGCACAGCCCCATGGGCACTGCCCCTCCTTCCGGTTGGACACTTTCCCGTTGATTTTAAGGGAGAGGGACAGATAGGGGAGCGTAGAGAAATAGTGATGTGAGAGAAACATTGATTGGTCGCCTCCTGCATGAGCCCGACCAGGGCCCAGGCTGGGGAGGAGCCTGCCACGGAGGTGCGTGCCCTTGACTGGAATCGAACCTGGGACCCTTCAGCCCACAGGCTAACGCTCTAACCACTGAGGGGAACGGGCCAGGGCTCCCGCTCTTTGCTGAAGACTCCGGTCCCGCACAGAAGCCTCTGCACGCTCACAGGGCTGCCTCTCCGGCAGTTCAGCCAAGGAACCTCCCTCGTCCCCACAGTGGGTCCCAGGAGAGCCGCCCAGCCCTCCTGGCCCGAGGCTCGGACAAAGGGCCCTCCAGGGCCTGTCACCCGCGGCGCCTGGACTGCTGGGTGTCCCCGCCGCCGGCCAGGGAGCCGCGCCAAGGACAGCCTCGGCTCTGATGTCATCGCACCGGCGGTGGCCCTGAGCCAGCCCGGCGTCTGGGAGACAGGACCGGGCCTGCAGCGGGTGGAGGTGCACTCCAGCCCTCCAGGCGCACTTCCTCCGAGCTCTGCACACACACATCCCCACTCACACACACACACACTTCCCCCCCCAATATACCACATACACACACACACCACACATACACACTCCACACACATCCCCACTCACACACACACACTTCCCCCCCACAATATACCACATACACACCACACATACACACTCCACCCCCCCACGCGCACTTCCTTCGCGCTCTGCACACACATCCCCACTCACACACACACACACTTCCCCCCCCACAATATACCACACACACACACACACACCCACACATACACCCACACCACTCACACACACACACTTCCCCCCCCACAATATACCACACACACCACACATATACACTCCACCCCCCCCCACAATATACCACACACACACATCACACAGACACCACACACACACACACACACATACACTCCACCCCCCAATATACCACATACACACACACACAATATACCACCCACACCACACTTACCCCACACACACCACACACACCCCCACACGATATACCACACACACACACCACGCTCACATCATGCACACACCACACACATCATGCACACACACACACACATCACACACACACACATACACTCCACCCCCCACAATATACCACATACACACACACACACAATATGCCCCCCACACCACACTTACCCCCCCACACCACACACACCCCCCACACGATATACCACACACACACACACCACGCACACACACACATCATGCACATACACCACACACACCACACGCACACACACCATGCACACACCACACGCGCGCGCGCGCACACACACACACACACGGTCCTGCCGGTCTAACGCCTCAGGCAGTGGGGGGGACGGGGAGGGCGAGCAGTGACTCTCTGGCTCTTGTTGGCATTTCTAGGGCGGCGCCTGCTGCCCCCGCACCCTGTCCCCCACCCGCTGCCCCGGGCCCCCGGGCCCCACCCGCCAGGGCCGCTGCTGCTTCCGAAGCCTCAGACTGCGCTGCTCTGAAGAGCCGAGGAGGGGCCGCAGGCCGAGGGCCTACCCACTGGGCCACACCGGCCGGGGCTCGGGCCTTTCCTCTTCCCCTCGCAGCGGGGGCCGCGGGCGGCCGGGGAGAGCGCCCCGCGGCCCAGAGTCCCCGCCCCGCCCCGCCGCCTCCAGGGCCCGGCGCCTTTGTCCCGCCCACGGGGCCCGCTCGCCGGACGCCGCAGCCAGACGAGGGCGCCGGGCCGGGGCCGCCGCGGACGCCGCGCCCGCTCCGTCCGGAGCGCGGGCTTCACGGGAGGACCGGCCGCGAGGCCGGGCGCCCCGCCGGGGAGGCGGCCGCCCTGGGCCCGTGCGCACGCGCGCCCGCCGCCTCGCTCCCATTGGCCGCCGGGCCGCCGCCCTCCGTGATTGGCCCGGGCGCCGCACTCCGGGCCAATGGGCGCGCGGCTCCTGGCGAGCCTGGCCGGGGCGGGGGCGGGGCGGGGGCCGCCGGCGCCGACGTCGCCCGGTCCCCGCGGTGACCAGCGGTGGGGCCGTGAGGCCGCGGCCCCGGTCACCCGCCGCCCGGAGCCGCAGCCCCCGGTCACCCCCCGCCCGGAGCCGCAGCCCCCGGTCACCCCCCGCCCGGAGCCGCAGCCCCCGGTCACCCCCCGCCCGGAGCCGCAGCCCCCGGTCACCCCCCGCCCGGAGCCGCAGCCCCCGGTCACCCCGCGCGGAGCCGCAGCCCCCGGTCACCCCGCCCGGAGCCGCAGCCCCCGGTCACCCCCCGCCCGGAGCCGCAGCCCCCGGTCACCCCGCGCGGAGCCGCAGCCCCCGGTCACCCCGCGCGGAGCCGCAGCCCCCGGTCACCCCCCGCCCGGAGCCGCAGCCCCCGGTCACCCCGCGCGGAGCCGCAGCCCCCGGTCACCCCGCCCGGAGCCGCAGCCCCCGGTCACCCCCCGCCCGGAGCCGCAGCCCCCGGTCACCCCCCGCCCGGAGCCGCAGCCCCCGGTCACCCCCCGCCCGGAGCCGCCGCCCCCGACGTGGTGCCCCCCTTTGTGGGAACCCCCACCCCTCGTGGCTGGGGGCTGCCCCGGCGACCCTCGCAGGTTTCCCGGCGTCCGCGCCTGCTCCACCTCCCCGCCCCCCGACCCTCGCTGGGGTCCTTCCCTAGAAGCAAACAGACTTGGGTTCACCCCAAGCCCGTGGAGATCATCGCCCTGCAGGGGGTGAGGTTGCCGGGAAATACAGTGTTTTTCTCCTCTGTAGTTTGTACATCATTTCCAACGACGATATAGCTTGTAACGAAAATAAGACTTTATAAAAAAAACCAATGTCCTGTGGAATAATAATTGTAATGAAAGTGACACGTGTTGGGTAGGATGTAGAGCGCTTGGACCCCTCGCGCAATGCCCGTGCCGCCATTACGGAGAAGTCTGTCCACCCCCCTCTCAAAGAGCTATCGGTAGAAAGACTTCCCCCTCCTAGGAATACTCCCAACGGAATCGAGGGCAGGGGCTGGCTCCAAAGCCAGTGTCCATGGTAACATTGTGTGCAGGGCAAAGGTGCAGACAGCCCAAATGTCCAGCAGCAGGTGCCGGGTGATCACACGGGGACTGTCCGCACAGTGGAAAATTTGCCATGAAAAGGGATGGCGTCGTGACACATGGGACAGGGTAGGGCCCCAGACAACTGGATCCTGAGTGACACAGACAGACACGGAAGGACCCATATGGTATGATTCCACTTACGTGAAACTAGAGGCTCAGGGCACAAAATTCGTGCAGGGGGGTCCCTCAGCCCAGCCTGCACCCTCTCACAATCCGGGACTTTTTGGGGGATGTCTGACTGAGGGGTGGAGCCTAAATCAGCAGTTGGACATCCCTCTTGCAATTTGGGACCGCTGGCTCCTAACCTCTCACCTGCCTGCCTGATGGCCCCTAAAACTTGAGTTTCTGCCGAAAACTGGTTTGGCTCAGCGGATAGAGCGTTGGCCTGCGGACTGAAGGGTCCCAGGTTTGATTCCGGGCATGTGCCTTGGTTGTGGGCACAATGTGCAAGAGGCAACTGATCAATGTTTCTCTCTCATTGATGTTTCTGACTCTCTATCCTTCTCTCTTCCTCTCTGTAAAAACTCAATTATATATATATATATATATATATATATATATATACACCCTTGAGTTTCTTCTTTTTAAAATTTTTAATATTTATAACTCTTTATTTTTTTATTTTAAAATTCAAGCTTCTTAAGAACATGAGGCTTTAAAAATATATATTTTTATTGATTTCAGAGAGGAAGGGAGAGGGAAAGAGAGAAATATCCATGATGAGAGGAAATCATTGACCGGCTGCCCCTGCACGCCCCCTACTGGGGATGGAGCCTGTGAACCCAGGCAAGTGCCCTTGGCTGGAGCTGAACCTGGGACCCTTCAGTCCATAGGCCGACACCCTACCCGCTGAGCCAAACCAGGTAGGGTGAGGTGTTTAACATTATTTCCTATTCCTTAGAGAGCTAAGCATGGTAAACATAGCAACTACTTCATACTATGGCTTCTATACAAACCCTTTCCAGCCAGAATGTTTTCAGGTCCAGGGTTTGATTCCGGTCAAGGGCATGTACCTTGGTTGCGGGCACATCCCCAGTAGGGAGTGTGCAGGGGGCAGCTGATTGATGATTGTCTCTCATCGATGTTTCTAACTCTCTATTCCTCTCTCTTCCTCTCTGTGAAAATCAATAAAATATATTAAAAAAAAAAAAACCAAAACCAAAACAAAACAGAGTGTGCTCAGATGTAAGGTACCTCGTGCAACAGCAGGATTTCTATTCCAATTGAACTCTGACTCTGAGCTCTCAACAGTCTGGACAAACCGCCCTCACTGTCTCAAAGTTTTTGTTTTGTTTTTAATATATTTTATTGATTTTTCACAGAGATGGAGAGAGGGATAGAGAGTCAGAAACATTGATGGGAGAGAATCATCAATTAGCTGCCTCCTGCACACCCCTCCCCGACTGGGGATGCGCCCGCAACCAAGGTACATGCCCCTGACCGGAATCAAACCCGGGACCTTTCAGTCCGCAGGCCGACGCTCTATCCACTGAGCCAAACCGGCCTCGGCTGTCCCAAAGTTTTTTATTCATCACAATCCCATTTTCTTTTCTTTTTTCCCCCCAAAAATTGTGATTATTTTTAATCAGAGAGGAAGAGAGAGGAAGAGATCGAAGCATCAATGAGGAGAGAATCATTGACTGGCTGCCTTCTGCACGCCCCACACCGGGGATGGGGCCCGCAACCCAGGCCCGTGCCCTGGACCAGACTCGAACCTGGGCCCCCTCAGTCCGCAGGCCAATGCTCTATCCACGGAGCCAAACCGGCCAGGGCACGATCCCATTTTCTTCGCTTCAACCCAAGGCAACAAGCGAAGCCTTGAGTTCCGATCTTCCTCGCTGCGGGGCTCGGCAGCCCTCGACGGAAACAATTTCCCGCCAGAAGTCACGCGAGACCCGGGGCTAGGGGCTGGCGGTGCGCGTGCGCAGTAGGAGGTCGGCGCCCAGGCGGCCTCCGCGGCCCACAATCCTCTGCCCGCGACTTCCGGTTCCTCCGCCGCCTCCTTCCGCCGCGTTCCCCTCGGCGGCGGCGGCGGCGGCGCGGGGCGTCCAGGGGCTCCGGCTGGAGCGGGTTTTCTGTCCTTGGGCACCGATGGCGGTTCACTGCCTGCAGTCGGCGAGGCTTCAGGGCATCTGCCGTGAGCATGGCGGTCCCGGCGCCTCGTGAAGCCGCCGCCCGCCAGCCCACGTCCGGTCCGCCCGCCGGGAGGAAGGTAGGTGCCGCGCCGTCCCCAGTGGGGTCTTCCTGCTCCTCCGCAGCTCACTCCAGCCCCGCTCCGGCCGACCCCCCATCCCATCCCGCAGACCCTTAACACCCCCCCCCAGCTCGCACCCAGGGGCGCCCCCAACAACTCCCGGGGGCGGGGCCCGCCCGGGCGAGGGGCCTGGGGCCTGGTCTCTGGTCCTTCTGGGTGTTACGTGTCCCGCCCGCTGGCGTTTATATCTATAGGGAGAGGTGCCTGGAATAGAGACCGGGTGGGGACTAGAGATTCCTAAGAGGTGTGTGTGTGTTGGGGGGGGGGGGGCAGGGGGTAGAGGAGGGCAACACTGTTGCTGGATGAGACACGGTTTCTGTTTGGGGTGAAAAGTTCTGGACATGGATGGTGGCGATGGGAGAACATTGTGACTGTTCTCAGTGCCACTGACCTGCACAGAAAATGGTCTTAAAGGGGGCAGGTTTTGCCCCAGCGTTTCGCTCAGTTGGTAGGGGCATCATCCGTACACCAGAAGGTTGCAGGTTCGGTTCCAGGTGAGGGCACACACCTAGGTTGCAGGTTGGATTCCTGACACCAAACCCGCAGTGTTTCTCACATGGATGTTTCTCTCTCTCTCCTCCCCCCTTCTCTCTCTCTCTCTCTCTCTCTCTCTCTCTCTCTCTCTCCTCTCTTTTCTCTAAATAAATTAAGTAAGTAAATAAATAAATAAATAAAAATGCCCTCGGGTGAGGATTAGGAAAAATTGGCAAAGTTTGTGGTATATATTTTGCCACGATAAAAAAAAAAAAATGAATGCCATGGAATTTTGCACTTTAATTGGGATACTCGTAGGGTATGTGAGATATGTCTCAACAAAGCTGGCCATTTAAAGCCAAAAGGTTGTAACACATTTAAAGCCAAAAGGTTGAAAATGGCACCTGCCTGTCCGCTCTGCTCCCCAGGTGTGGACAGGTTCAAGTCTGGGACTAATGAGAGGGCACGATCCTCTCGTGCAAAGCCACGTGCAAGTCCCAGCACAATTACAGCCAAAGGCTGTGGGCGGGAGCTTGGCCTTAGGGTCCGAACCTGTGGGCCCACGTGGCTGAGTGATGTGGGCTGCGGGAGGTGCAGCAAGGAAACACAGCTTGCCAGGTGCCTGTAGTTGAGTGAATTCGAAACCCAGGAGAACGTTGTGAACATCTTGACCCGCCCTTCCTGTGCCCCGTGAGCTCTGACTATAAAATACAGACTCGGCGTGCAGGCTGTGGGCTGTCTCTCCATCGGAGAGCAGCGGCCCACCTGGCCCCAGCTTTGTCTTCTCTACCCCCATGGCGTGCTGGTGCGGCACAGCAAGGTGCTCTGGGCAGAGGGAGGCGCGGCTTACTCCTGAGGGCATCGCCGCCTCCATCCCGCCCGCCCGCCCGGTGAGCTGGGAGGCGTCCCACGCTGGAGGCCGTGCCCAGCAGGGTCACTCCAAGAGGCATCTTGCTTTTTTAAAAAATGTTTTTATTGATTTCAGAGAGGAAGAGAGAGAGGGAGAAACATCAGTGATGGGAAAGAATTATTGATTGGCTGCCTCCTGCACGCCCCCCACTGGGGATTGAGCCCACAACCTGGGCCTGTGTCCTTGACTGGAATTGAACCTGGGACCCCTCAGTCCACAGGCCGATGCTCTATCCCCTGAGCCACACCAGCCAGGACGGCATCTTGCTTTTTACTCTCACAGGGCAGCTCCCTTTTTGGTTCCAAGTTCCCTGCGATCCAATGAGGAACTCGTGCCGGGGAGGGGCGCTGCCAGCTGGTGCGGGCTCTGCACCGCCCCAGCTCCTGCAAGTCGGCCGCCCTCCCAGCCGCGGCCGCTGGAGGGCGCCCCTGCACCGCCTCTGCCGCCGGCTCCATGCCGAGGGCCAGTGCTGGAGCCAAAGGTTGATCTGGTTCATGCCTCCCCGTGGACCCAGGATGGGCGCGGAAGCTGCAGCGCCGGCTTTAGCTGGTCCCCCAAGCCCATCGTGGGGACTTCCCAAGGCTGCGTGCACCGCAGCTGAGGACGTCGGGCAGAGCAACTGCCATTCCTTCCTCCCAGGGAACCGGGACGCCTGCTGCCGGCTTGGAGCTCAGCACACCCGGACTCCCCACCTCCTGAAGGCTGGCGCCTGGCCTGAGCACACAGGTCCCTAAGACACAGCGCGAGGAGACCCGGGACCTGGCGTGCATCCCGTCCATCCAGCACCAAGAGCCTCAGAGCGACCCACGGGCAGGCGGGCCTCAGCAGGAGACATGGGAGGCAGAGCGAGGGGAGAGCGGGTCACGCCCTGCCCTCCCCCCCCTCCCAATGGGCCTCCCGTGGCCGCCCAGGCTGACGTCTGGAGGGGGACCCTCCGCCCTCCGGCCCCCGTGCCTTTCCCAGCCTCTGCCCCATGGTCCCGAGAGGGAGGCCCCCCGCTGACCACCGTGTCCTCAGGCCTTGCTGAGGAGACCTCTGTCTGCCTCGGGTGGCCCAGGGTCAGCTGACAACAGGGACAGGGCAGCACAGTCACTGCGTGGCCCCAATGGGCAAGGACCCTTTGGGGAGCGCCTGGCCAGGGCGGTGGCTGGGCCTGACCCCCCGAAACCCTGCGGCAGCCCCAGGTCCCCGGGGAAGCCGGGGAATGGGCCGCATCTTGGGCAGAGGGGTGCTCCTGGGGTTGCTGGGCCCCTGAGAAGTGGCCGCCCTGGTCTGCTGGGTCACAGAGTGCGGCCCCTAAGTCACTCCGGTCGGCCCAGGTGGTGACCGGTGCCCTGGCCATCACCTCGGCCTGTTTCCTCTTTCCTCCCTGCAGCCTGGGCAGCCGCCTCTCCTGGGGAGCCTCCCGGCTTCCGTCCGCCTCCTGTGGGAGCCACAAAGTGCCTATGAAAGGAGGCTCCGGAGCTGCAGGGCCGGCTGGGATGGAAAAGAGTTTCAGTGGCCAAGGGTTGCGGCACCAGCCCCCCCCCCCCCCCGTTTCCTCCTCGTCTACCCCAGGAACTGGCCCTCGGGCGGTCAGCAGAGGGTCTCTGCCCCCACAGCAGGGAAAGGGGCGTGTCCTGTGCCTCTTCACCCGGGACCCTCGTGGGGAGACACCCTTGGCTCTGCTCCCCTCCTCCTTCCTGTTCACTGGGCTCCCAGCCACCCGATGGGGCCTGTTTAATTGATTCAATTTGTCCGACAGTAAAAACACTCCACAGATGTCAGCCTCCGGCTCCCCGCCCCCAGGGAGCCACAGACACCTGCCAAGGGTGGTGCTGGGAGCCCTTTCCGGGACCACGCAGGCTGCAGGGCGGCCTCTGACCCCGGGTGCTGGGTGGGAGCTGGAGCGGGCGGGCCGGCCGTGTGCGGGAGCGGGCACCACCCATGGCTGAGGGTCCCCTCCAGGGACTCCACGCAGAGAGGCCCTGGGAATGCCCATCAGCTAGACTCTCGGGGAACTTCCTCTCCACCGGCTCCAGGTCTGGGCTGTGACCTTGGGGGTGGCTCCCATCTGGTCCAGCTGCTGTCCTACAGCCAATGTCCAGGCTCACCGTCCCCCTCCACACCCTCTCCATCAGCACTGGCTGGGGTTCTAGGTCCCTGGGGTCGGGGAGGGGCCCTGAGGGTTCCCTGGGTCTGATGCCCCATCTGGGAGGCTTTGTTTGGGTGTCTCCTTGGTGGCCGCCTGGTGGCAGGGAAGGAGCTGAGGGAAGGGACCTCAGGCCCCAGCCTGTCACCATCTGGGCCGCACTGCAGCCCCTCCGCCTTCAGAGGGTGTGTGCGGCCGCAGCTCACTGGGCAGTGCCTCCAGGTGTGTGTGTGGGGGGGAGGTGGGGGACTGGGAGGGAGACCAGACCTGAGCCTTCCTGAGGGCCCCTGGTTCCTGTGGCCACCACTTTCCACCCAGAGGGGCCCAAGGGGGGTGGCTGAGGAGGGAGGGGTCAGCACCCTCCACTTGCCCATCTGGGGCACAGCCCCCAGCCCCAGCCATGATTAGAAAAGCAGTCATTACGGCATCCGGCTCCCTCCAGTTAGCAGAATCCGGGCACAGCCCCTCCAGGGCGACCCCCCACGTGCCCTCTCCGGAAGAACAGCCTCCCTGCCGCTGATTGGCTGTTGCAGACAGAGCCAGGGTTTTCATTCCCCCCTCGGGGGCGGGACACAGGGTCAGGGCCGGGGGCCATCCTCCAGCTGGTCGGTTTTTCCCCGAGTGGGAGTGAGGTGGGGCGCGGGGGCCGTTCCGGAGAGCCCCGGGGGGAGCACCCCGGTCGCAGCCCGCAGCCCCCCGCCGCTCGAGGCCCGGGCCCGGGCGCCGGGCTCAGGGCGGGGCGCCGCGGCCCGGAGGAGCGGAGAACAAAAGGGAGCCCCGCCCCTCCCGAGCCAGCTGCGGCCAATCGCTGCTGCCGCCGCCCGCGACGCCCTCTGATTGGCCGAGCGGAGGCCAATCGGGCACCAGGGCCGCGAGCCTGTGCGGTCCCACGTGGGGCGCCGGAGACCGGAGGGCCGGGCGCTGCCACCAGGACCGCCGCCCCGCGGCCCCTTTGCGCCCCGAGGTCTTGGCTGTGTGGGGCCGAGGCGTGGCCGCCTCCACGGCCCGCGCGGAGGGAAGTGGCTGCCCGAAGCCCCGGCCGCGCGGGCGGAGGCCGCTGGGGCCGGGCTTCACCGCTCCCTCTAGGGGGCCGGGCCCGGGGCACCAGGAAGGGTCTGCAAGATCAGTCATCGATTGATTGGATTATTGGCATTTTCCTCTGCTGTTTCCTGGGGCCCAAGCAGCGGGGCCACGGGGAGGCCTGGGGTACCTGCCCCCGTTTCCAGGAGTCTCCCCCGAGCCGCCCCAAGGGGAACATTCAGCCTGTTCTTGGGTGTGGGTGACGACACGGCCCACATGGTCATGGCGCCCTCAGACGGTGTCAGGACAGCTGGGGAAGGGGAAGGGGAATGGATGAGGAGGGAGGGGACAGGACGCAGGGCCAGCAGCGAGGGGAGCTGTGGCCGCCCGCCTGGAGGGAGGGCAGCTGCAGGAGCGGCCTGGCGAGCAGGAGCTGTGACCTTGGAGAGAGGGACTCCGCGACCTGGCAGGGCCGGCCGGTGATTGATTGGGTGACCTTGCCTCGCCTTCCTCGCCTGCTCATCTCCTCTGCCGGCTCCTGGTTGGCTGGGAGCAAGGAGTCCCGTTGATCCTGTGAGGAGGGGTCAGCCGGGGCTGGGCAGGGCGGCTGGCACAGCACCTGCCCTGAGTGGATGAAGCATCGTGGAGACCTTGCTGTTTGGCGGGTGGTGACATGCAATGTGAGCGAAGCCATGTGCATCCCATGCAGAGGCCGCCTGCAAGCAGTGTGTGTGTGAGGGGGGGGGGCAGTGCTTGGCTGGGCCCTCACTCCTGCAGAGGTGTTTTTCCCCCACCCCCTGCCAACCACAGATGTCCTGCTGGTGAGGGGTCAGCACGAGGCAGAGCAGGGGCCAGTGCACCTGGCTGACCAAGCTCAGGCACCACCGCCTCCAGGAGGCCCTCCTAGATGCTCCATTTCATCAGCCTTGTCCCAGGGCACAGCCTGGCAGACGCAGGCACCCCTGGAGGCCAGTGGGTCAGGTGCCCCCCACTGCGGTGGCCGCAGTTCTCTCCTCGGCGTGCTGTCCCAGGGGGCCCTGAGGAGGAAGGGATGGGTTCCTTCGGCGGGCGGCAGCCTGAGCTGAAGGTTCGGGAGGGAGCCACTCCTGGCAGAGGGCCTGGACGGGGACATGGTGGCTTCGGAGGGCGGGTGGGAGCTGGAGCCGTGAAACGGCGAAGCAAGGCAAGGTCCCGATCCGAGGCTGCGGCCTTGGGGAGTCGGACTGGGCACCCCGCCCCCTCCGTCGTGTGTGTGTGTGTGTGTGTGTGTGTGTGTGTGTGTCTGTCTGTCTGTCTCTGTCTGTCTCTGTCTCTGTGTGTGTGTGTGGGGGGGGTGTGTGAAAGAGCGTGGAGTGACCTGCTTGGCCCGGTCTGGCACCGGGTAATTGTGGGCTCAGTGCACACAGGTGAGGTGTGGTTACAGCATTCAGGGGGGTGGGGCAAAGGGGCGAGTGAGGAGGCTCTCGGGCACAGCAAGGCTGCCCCTCCTCGTCCTCGGGCAGGTGTCACTGACCACCAGCCCCTCCTCCCTGCAGGCCCAGAGGCGGTGGCCTCCGCCACAGCTGGTGCACGCACCCCCCTCCTGTGCCCGGAATCGGAAGTGCCAGCTCCAGACCCGCCTCTCTGAGCCCAGAGCACCCTCACGGACGCCTCTCCCTCGGGAGGGAGGGGTGGTGTTTAGGATAAGGTGGCCAGACTTCCCAAGGCCGGGAGCCAGTGGGCGGGCCGCCCGCAGGGGAGGTGGCCCCGGGCTGAGCGTCGCCCTGTGAACCAGGAGGCCAGGGTTAGACTCCCCATCAGGGCACCCCTGGGCTTCGGGCCGTGCCCAGTGGGGGGCGTGTGGGAGGCAGCCACCCATGGTTCTCATCATGGATGTTTCTCTCTCTCCCCTTCTCTCTTCCTCTCTGGAAAAAAAATTATTTAAAAACAAAACAACACAAAAAAAGTAAGCTCTGCGGTCCATGGCGGGGGGCTGTCTGCTCT
Organism: Vespertilio murinus; assembly: GCA_963924515.1. Classification (NCBI taxonomy): domain Eukaryota; kingdom Metazoa; phylum Chordata; class Mammalia; order Chiroptera; family Vespertilionidae; genus Vespertilio; species Vespertilio murinus. The sequence continues at coordinate 761,309 of OZ004718.1, forward strand.
GGTCCCGGAGCCGAGCGGAAGCGGGTGCACGCCGACTATTGGCCCGCCTCCCTCCGAGGAGCAGGTGGAGCACCGCGCAGCTCCGGGCGCCCTCGGTCTGTGCCGCCGGGGCTGCTGGGAGGCAGCCCTGAGCCTCGGGCCCTCCCTGTCAGCCTGTGGGGTTGGGGACCCTGCGCCCCCGGATGCCCTCGTGTGGGGTGTCATTGCCGTTCTCAGGGCGGTCCTCTCAGGCAGCGTCCCAGAGCGAGGCGTTGGGCCTGCTGGTGCTGGGGCAGCCGAGGGGGCTCCAGGACTGAGTCAGAGCTCACAGCTGGTAGGTGGCGGTGGCGGGTGCGAGAGCTGGGAGGGCCTGGGGCCAGAGCTGCAGAGTGAGGACAGCAGAGGGGCTGGCGGGGACTCTGGGTGCTGTGGGAGCAGAGGGCCGGGTGCGCTGGGAAGCACCCAGGAACCCACACTAAATGCGGTGTCGGCTGTGATCCGGCTCTGGGCCGTGCGAGCTTGGCCGGACCTGACTGTGACCTGGAGCCGGCCTCAGAGAGCACGGGGCCCGGGACACGTTTTTCTCAGGTTGATTTTTAGAGAGAGAGGGGAGAGGGGGAGAGAGAGAGAAACATCAACATGTTGATGTGAGACAGAAACGGGGACCGTGGCCGCCTGCACGCCTCCCGACTGGGAATGGAACCCCCCCACCTTTTGGTGCCCAGGTCCTGGTGGCACCTGAGAGGCTGCTGGCTCCGGCGTCCGTGGCCCCTCTCCCCCCCCCCCCCCCGGCTGTGTGGCCTGGGCTGTGCAGGAAGGCATCACGTGGCTCCCGCTGTCCCGGGCTCAGGCGCGTGTCCCTGGTTGCAGGGGCCGGCGGGGCTCCCAGAGCAGTTAGGGCTCCTCCGGGCGGGCACGGCCAAGTGCCAGGGCGTCTGCTCCGGGCGAGGGCAAAGGCTGCTGCTGGGGCGGAGGGCCCCGGGCCCAGAGTCCAGCTGACCGGACACCTAGGCTGCTCTGACGACGGCGGACTCAGCTCGGGCCGGGCAGCGTGCAGGAAGGTTCCCGTGGGTCCTGGGCACACCCTCTGCCTCCCCTGCTCTGAGCCTGTGCTCGCGGGCGGTGGGGGTCGGAAATGGCGGGGCCCGGGGTGGGTCACGGGCCCTTGACGATAGGAACTCCGTGCAGGGAGCGCTCGGGCATCGCCCGGGTTGGCAGGCGCTCAGCCTCTGGGCTCAGGCCATGCCGTCTGCCTGCCCCAGCCCTGCCCGACGCACCTGTCACCGGCTCCTTCCACGTCCCTCCTGCCGGCCAGATGGCTGGGCTCTGCCCAGGGTGCTGCGGACCTCGGGCTGGGACACCCAGGCCTCTGTCTGTAGCTGCCCTGGGTCCCCTGGGGCGGGACCTGCTGAGCTGTCCGGAACCCCTGCCGCTCCTCTCTCCCTGGGTGGCAGGTCCCTGGTTTGTGCCGGCGGGGAGGGGCAGAGGGGTGGGGGGCTGCCAGGCCTCGGGGGGGGTGCCTCCTCCTGCCCCGTGATGGACAGACCGCTGCTGAGGACAGGCGGGCGGGAGCTCGTCCCCCGTGAGCAGGACGTCGGCTCTGACACGCATTTCCGTGAACAGCGAAATGCCGTGTGCAGGGTGTGCCGCGGCACCCGACCGCAGAGCACCACCAGGCAGATGCCTCCGGGGGCGGGGCGGTGCTGGGAGCCCAGCAGGGGCGGGCGGCGGGCCGTGGCCGTGGCGTGGGCGCTAGAACCTCACGTGGCTCCTCGGGGGCTGTGCCGCCCCAAAGCCGGTCACCGTGAAGGAGACGGCGGCGGGGCCTGCTTGGCGTGCCAGGGTCCGGTGCCTGTGTGGAGAGTGTGTCTGTGTCTCTCTCCTGTGCTGGGCGTGGCCGCACCCAACCGGCCTCCCAGGAGGGGAGCCCCGGCTCGGGTGCCAGGTCGGAGGGGGCTGGGCGGCCGGTGGTGAGACACGTAATCGCCCGGTCAGTGCGGCGTCCCTGACACGGGCTCCCAAGGCTGAGCCTGGTCTCCTGAGTGGAAACAGATTTCCCGAGGGGAGCAGGTCTCAGATGTGGCGAAGGCTCCACCCAGACAGGGTGGTTCGGCTCCTCGCAGTAGCCAAGCCGAGGAGCCTGCGCCCCCCGGCCCCCCAGGCCGCTCTGGGTGTGCCCCAGCCCCCACCAGCCTGGAGGGCTCTCCTCGGTGGAGCCCGCCCTGGGGCCACGCCGAGGGTGGGGGTGGACGGGCCCACAGCTGCTTTTTGTCACCATTTTAAAAACATGCGTTTACTGACGTCAAAGAGAGCATCACGGACCAGCTGCCTCCCCCACGCCCCGCACTGGGGATGGAGCCCTCAACCAGCCTGTGCCCTGACCGGGGACGGCACCGTGACCTCCCGTTCCTAGGTGGACGCTCAGCCACCGGGCCGGGCAGCCCGGCTTCCAGAGGACGAGCAGCTTGGGAGGCGCTGCTTTCAGAGCCCCGGGAGGGGCGGGCGGCAGCAGGCCATGCGTGGGGAGCGGAGCCCCAGTGTCCCATCCACGGGGCCCACTTCCCCAGCTGGCGCCGGGCCTCTGCCGGGCCCTCCTGCCCGGCCTCCTCCGGCTCAGGTGGCCTCCGGGGGACAGACGGGCAATTCGCCTTTGGCCACCGAGTGCCCAGATGACCTCTCGCCGACTGGACCAGAGAGGCCCCCCCCCCCCCCCCCGGGCCTGATCCCGCTCCCCATCCGCCCAGCCGGGGCCTGGACCCCGCAGGTTTGTGGCATTAAAAGCGAATTGCGATCGGCGGGCTGTCACTGCACCTGATGGAACATCGCTCGATCGATCGATCGATGGATCTCGCTCCCGCCCGCTTGTCCGGCTTCTGCGATTCCCAGACGCTCGTTCGTCTTGATCAAAGTGGAGACGCCTCCTGAGGCTCACTGCCCCCCCCCCCGTGCCCACCGCCCACCAGGCCTATCCGGAGGGCGAGGGGCGCTGGGTTGGGATGGGAGCTGGGAGGGGCGGGAGGAGGAGGCGGGCGGGCAGGAAGGGATCCTGGGACGCACCTAACCCTGCTCAGCCGCTCTGCCTGAGCCTCAGCTGCTTGGCTCTCCTTCCTGGGCCTGTGGGCAGCTCCCCCAGCCCAGCCCAGCCCTGTGCCCTGCCTCCGCCCTCCGGCTTAGGGCTGTCCCCCCCCCCCCAGGGGCCACAGAGTGCGGGGGCCTGCCTGAGCCTCCCTGTGTCCTGTTGTCCCACAGGCAGGCCGGCCCATGACCCCACACTGCTCCACTGCAGCTCGGCCGTGCTCCCTGGCTTCTGGCCCTCTGGACCCCGCACCACCTCCTCCAGGGAGCCCTCCTGGACCGCCTGGGGCCCCTGCTTGGGGGCCGTTGGTCTGCCCACAGCGGGCAGACCTGTGCCGGCGGGGTGAGGTAGGTCCCCGCCCTTGCCCCTGCCTCTCCGGGCGCTGCCCTGTGGGGCACATCCGGAGACCCGCCCTCCGGGGCTCCGACCCCGTGGGACACACAGGGACACGGAGGCACAGTTTGGATTCCGGACCATTCCAGAACAATAGTTCATATATTTATTCTTAAGCAAGTTATCGATAAAAAATTTAATACTAAAATGCATTTACATAGAGTCTGCTGCTCATAAAACCTCTGTTTTTGTTTGTTTTTAGTGTTTACATTGAAAAACCCACCCCTCCTAGTTTACACATTTACAACAGCCGGGCTCCGCCGGGCGGGGCGTCACACGCACACGGGGGGGGGGGGGGGGGGGCTCGGGGTACGGCGGGAGAGCGGGGGGCCAGGCACCCACAGGGCCCGTCAGCACGAACAGGGTGCCTGGCCCCGCACTGTGGGCTCGGGTGCCGTCTGCCCACGCAGACGCCACCAGGAATGAATATTGCACTCGTGGGGAGGGAGGGGGAGCGGGTGCAGGAGGTAAGCCGGGGTGTGGGGACCCCTCCTGGTCCCTGTGCTTCTCACGGAGCCGCCAGGAGGGGGACGAGGCCTTGCAGGCCGCCGCAGGGTTTCCTGGTCAGAAAGACAGAGGGGCCGGGGTTGGGGTGCTGGGCACCCGCCAGCACCCCATTTCTTGGGAACCTGGGTGGTGTCTGTGGGTCACACAAGCGCCTTCTGAGGAGCCAGGGCGAACTTGGGGGGCTTTCCAGGGGCTCTTGTGGGGACGTGTGGCCCTCAGAGCACCTCAAGGTCGGCCTCAGGAGCGGGGACGGGGTGGCCCGTGCCACGGGGGTGCCCACGGTGTGGCCTGGAGTGAGCGCCCAGCCCCCGACACCACCGGCCCTGCCCAGCGGCTCGGGGGAGGGCCGGGACCCCAGGCTGCGGGCTGGTCCCCCCAGGCAGAGCCGGCAGCGGATCAGAGGGACTGGGAACATTCAGGAACTGAAACCAAACATCGCCGTCTCATCCAGCACTGGAAACGTTTGTTCATTTTTGTTTCGTTGAAACAGAGGTAAGATACACGTGTCTGTGGCCACATGGGGGGGGGGGGGAGAGGAGGAGGACACGGCTGTACTTCCCCCTCCAGAGGGGACCCCCACACGTTCTGCCCGGGAGACGGAGCTGCGTGTGGCCTCCATCTGACACGGCCCCCCGAGCTCGGCCCGGCCCCGCCTCCGCGGCCACAGACTTCAGCCGGGACGCAGCCCGGCTGAGGAGACAGTGCATTTCAAAGAAAACCCAGAACAGACCCGCACGCACGCACGCACACACACACGCACACGGGAAAACAAGTCCTGTCCCGCGTGCTTTTTCATAAAACTTCCCACAGAAACACACTATGTACAGAGCAATAAATAGACAGACACCTGATTCTCTCTCCCTGGTGGGACAGTCGGAGGTACTAGGGAAGATATGGCTTGGATGCTTCTCCGGTGAGCCGCGGGGAGCCGCGGGGAGGGGAGGGGAGGGCCCGGCCCCGCCTCGCTGGATTGCATATTTGTTCGCGCCCACCTCCCGCTGGCTCGGGCGCCGCGGCGTCTGTCCGAGTCCCAGCCCCGGAGCCCGCGGGCAGGCTCAGCACAGGACGGGCACGCCGTCGGCCGTCACCAGGCGCCCCGTGGCGGGGTCGTAGGTGCCCGCCAGGTAGTAGAGGTCCCGCCGGTCCTGGCACTTGCGGCTCCGCGCCATCTGCTCGTACTGCTCGCGCCCCACGACCTGGCACTTGTGGGAGATGGTCTGCACGTCGTTCTCGTCCTCGTGGCAGGACTGGTACAGCGCGTTCTGGGGGGGCACTGCGTCAGGGCCGGCCCGGCCCCCGCCCCGCCCCGCGCCGCCCGCAGGTGCCCCCGGCCCGCCCGGCCCACCTTCCCGTCGCTGTGCCGCTTGCCCAGCTTGGTCTCCTCGGGGTGGTAGAACCACTTGACCTTGACCACCATGTTGCTGCCCCAGGACTCCCACAGGCTCTCGATGCGGCCGATGTAGGGCAGGTTGGGGCGGCCGGCCGACAGGAACACGGCGCAGTCGCCCACCCGCAGCGTCTCCTTGCCCCGCACGATGGCCTTGTAGAACAGCTTGCGGGCCTTGCCCTTCATGCCGCGGCGCTGCGGGGGGGCAGACGGGCGGGCGGGAGCTGGGGGGACGGGCCTGCCCGTCTGTGTGCGGGGGCGCGGGCACCTTCCCGGCCCAGCAGGGCGGCCCCCAGCGGGAGCGGGAGAAGGGGGGTCCACGCTGGGGTTACGGCCGCTTAAGGGACGTGGTCTGAGCGCAGGGCCCGCCTCGGCTCCTGAGAAAGGACTCGCGAGGCCAGTGTCTGAGCAGGTGCAGAGGCGCCCCAGGAGACCCCATGGCCAGGTACAGCGCGTCCGCCAGCGGTCAGTCCGCCAGCCAGCGGTCCGTCCGCGGTTACGCAGGCAAAGCGAGGACCGGGAGGGCCGCCGCGGCGGGTGCTAGAACTGGGGGAGGAAAGCGGAGGACGAGTATGTGCCGACGCGCCAGGGCCACCTACCTGCGTGGGGCTCCCCGACCACTTCCAGAGCTGCCGGGCGGGCAGGAAGGCGGAGATCTTTGGCCGGTTTTCCACGGACGGCAGCCGCTGCCGCCGCGGTCCCTCTTTGGCTTTGGAGAAGCTCAGGGGCTCCTTGCGCTTGAGCTTGGGTTTGCCGCCGCTGGGCCCCGCGCCCCCGCCCGCCGCGGCGGCCCGGGACAGGAAGCAGCGCGGGGCATGGGTGTGCGGGCCGCCCGCCTTGGCGCGCAGGGCCTCGGGCTGGGCCAGGAGGGCGGGCAGGGGGTGGCTGAGGCAGGTCTGCAGCAGCAGGGCCGGGTCCTCGTCGTCGGAGCTGAAGGAGGAGCCCTCGTCCTCCGAGGAGCAGAGGCTGGAGGTGGACAGGGAGCCGGAGGAGGAGGAGGAGGAGGAGCCGGAGGACGAGGAGGACACGGACAGGCGGGCCAGGAAGCGCGAGGGCACGCCGGGCGCCAGCCCCGGCCCGTCCTCGTCCTCGTCCGAGTAGGAGCTGTGGCAGTCGCTGTCGCAGGGCAGCGGGAACTCGGCCTGGCCCGCGAACTTGCGCAGCGCCAGCCCCACGGGCAGCGGGGGCACGGGCGCCCGGCCCTTCCGGTCCTTGCCCGCGAGGGCGGGGTGCGCGAAGCCGGCGCCGGGCAGCGGCCGCCCCAGCTTGGGGCCCAGGTCCTTGTCGGCCACGAGCACGGCCCGGCAGTTCTTGTTCTTGGGGGAGGTCACGCCCTCGTGGTCCAGCTTCACCAGGAACTCGCCGCCCGCCCGCCGCCGCCCGCCCCGCTCCGCCTCGCCCCGCTCCGCCCTCTTGGCCCGCAGCAGCCGGTGGGCGCCCCCCGGCAGGCCCGGCCCGGCCGCGCCCACGAAGGGCGCGTAGGAGCTGGCCAGGCTGCTGAAGGAGTCGGCGCGGAAGCCGTTGCCGAACACGGGAGCGGCCACGCCGTGCACCGGGAAGAGCGCCTCGCGGGCCCGCAGCCGCTTGGCGCCCCCGCCGCCGCCCCCGCCGATGGGGAAGAGGTTCTGCAGCAGCCCCGGGCCCTTGCCGCCCGCCGCGGCCGCCGCCTTCCGCTTGGTCTGCGCCACCGCGGACCAGCTCAGCAGCGGGCCGGCCCGACGGCCCAGGAAGTGGTCCGGGGGCCCCGCGGGGGCCTTGGCGCCCGAGGCGAGGAGCTCCCCTTTGCCTGCGGGGGGCAGCGGGGCGTCAGGGGCACCGCTGGGTCCCCGCAGCCCCATGAGCTTCCACCCCCACCCCCGGGGTTCTGGGCAGCCCCCCAAATACCAGCTCTGTCTTTGCCGACGGACTTCTTCCCGGCGGCCTTCGAGGCGTCGGGGCCCTCGTGCCCCTTGGGGGACGGGCTGGGGGCGGCGGGCTCGCAGGACGCCTTCTTGGTCCTGCGGCAGCCGGTGGGCACCAGCAGGGCCGGCGAGGGCTCCGTGCCTGCGGAGCGGACTCGAGGCCTCAGGCATAGCCCCTCCTGCCCCCCGGGGCCTGACAGGGGGGGCCCCGCCCGGCTCCCGCCCCGGCTCCCGCCCGGCTGCCCACGCGCTCACACTGGATCTTGAAGTCGGGGGGCAGCAGCCGGATGTTGGAGACGGCGATGTGGCCCGTGTCCCCGTCGTCAAACTCCACCACCACCGAGTCCAGGTCCTCCTCCTCGGCGCTCGAGGAGCCTGGGGGCGAGCGAGGCCTGGCTGAGGGCGGCTCGGGGCGGGTGTGTGTGCATGCGTGTGTGCGTGTGTGTGTGTGCGTGTGCGCGCGCGTGCATGCTCCCGGCGCCCGGCCAACCGCACTGGGCCATTGTGCTCCCTGAACACATCTGACTTCGGAGCGGCCGGGACAGCGGCAATATCACCTCACCCGTCACCCGTGCGGCCAGCCTCCCCATGCCGTGTGCGTGTCCATGTCCGGCCCGGCCCTGCGCCTGCCCACCTGCGTCCACCCTCAGGCCCTGGGGCTCCACATCCCCCCCTGGGGCCAGGGCACACCCGGGAGCTGGGCTTGGAGCAGGACGCACTCCCGCCCTCTGCGGGCCTGGGCAGCTGGAGGCCCTCCTCGTCCCCCGGACCCCTCGCCTGGTCCCACTGCCGATGCTCCGCCCGAGGGGTGGGGGGGGTGGGGCGGCCGGGCTCACCTCGCACCACGTTGCCGGGGTACAGGCAGCGGGACTTCTGGCTCCAGTAGGCGCAGACCCTCGTGCCGGGCGGGAGGACCCGGCTGGACTGCGGCCGGACGTCGAGCACCTGGGGTACAGCCGGGCCGGGCACATGAGTGCCGGGAGGCGCGGGGAGCAGCCAGCCCCCCTCCCCGGCCGGTGTCCCCTCACCGCCTCCTGCAGCAGCTGCTCCAGGGAGTAGATCCGCTGCCGGTTGCCTCTCTCGCCCTCGATGACGATGCTGTAGCTGCGGGTGGGGGTGGGCGTCAGGCAGGCCCGCGTCACATCCCCACCCAGCCACGGCCCCGCCCGCGCCGGCTCACATGTCGGGCGGCTGCAGGCTCCGCACGCTGCCCGCGTACAGCAGGCTGTCCTCCTTGGGGATGAGCACCGGCAGCCCATCCTGCAGGTCCTCCTTGTGGATGGTGCAGGAGCGCGCTGGGGCGGGGCGGGGCGGGGCGGGGTCAGAGCCAGCCGGCCCCTGTCCGCCCCCCACACCTGCCCCTGCTGCCTCAGAGGCCCAGACCCCGCCCCCGCCCCTCACCCTGACCCCCAGTCCCCATCACCCAGACCCCCAGTCCCCATCACCCAGAGGCCCGGACCCCGCCCCTCACCCAGGGCTGCGCTCTGCTCTGCGCTCAGGGGCCCACGGGCCTCCTCGTCCTCGTCCTCCTCCGAGAAGCTGCTGCTGTCGGCGAACTCGAAGTCCTCGTCCACGGGGAAGCCGTGCAGCAGCCGGCTCACCGCGTGGCCCTTGCCCTGCGGGCCCAGAAGTCAGCTCCGGGAAGGCGGGGTCGGCACCCTGCCGGTAACCAGGACGGGGACCAGGGACCTACCTGTTTGCCCGCGGCCTTGCTGGTCCTCCGGCCCGCCTTCCTGCCCTTGCCCAGGACGGCCTTGGCGGTGCGGGGCGACAGGGCCAGGGGCAGGGCCCCGTTCCGGCGCTGCTGGGGGAGGGACGTGTGACCTCGCCCGCCGCCCGCCCGCCCGCAGCCGCCCAGGGTGGCCTGACCAACCCGCACAGGGTCCCACGAGCAGGACAGTCAGGGCCCGGAGCCTTTCCCGCCCGGCCTGATCCCACTGGCCCAGGATGTAGGGGCCCCCGCTGGCTGTGGGGTGCCCGCTGGCTGAGGGGTGCCCGCTGGCTGAGGGGTGCCCGCTGGCTGGGGGGTGCCCGCTGGCTGAGGGGTGCCCGCTGGCTGGGGGGTGCCCGCTGGCTGTGGGGGAGTCTGATGGCTGGGGGGGTGCCCGCTGGCTGTGGGGTGCCCGCTGGCTGAGGGGTGCCCGCGGCTGGGGGGTGCGTGCTCACCCGCAGCCCCGGCTGCAGCACGGTGCTCTTGCGGGAGGCCCTCTTGAGGCGCTCGCTGGCCACGGGGCCGCCCTCGGGGCCGGGGAAGGCGCGGGCGGGGCCGAGGAGGGCGTCCCGGCTGGAGGCCCCCGGCCCGGCCCGCAGGCCGCCCCTGGCCGTGCCCCGGGCTCTCTTCTCGCCGGGGGCGCCCGGCGGCCTGCGGCCCGGAGCCCGCTCCAGCGCGGCGCCCGGCTTGGCCTTGGCCGGCCGCCTCTTGACCTTGACCTCGCTCTCGGGGCTGGACAGGCGGCAGGCCCCTGCGGGGAGAGGGGCATTGTCAGGGGGCCAGCGGGGGGCCCCCACCGCCGGCCCCCACGCCCGCCTGGCCGGCCGGCCGCCCAGTTACCCAGCAAGCCCTGCCGCTCCTTCTTCTTCTTGGCCTTCTGGTTGGCCTCCATCTTGACCACGGAGGAGGGCGAGGGCCCCAGCACGGCCACGGTGGCCCCGGTGTGCAGGGCCGGCTCTTTGGGGGGCACTTCTGTCGCCAGGAAGCCCTCGAAGCTCTCAGCCTCGGAGCCACTGCCTGGGGGGAGGGTCCGGGTGAGGGCGTCGGAGCAGCACCCTTGGGTGTGTGTGTGTGAGTGTGTGTGTGTGTGTGTGTGTGTGTGTATGTCTGTGTGTATGTGTGTCTCTGTGTGTATGTGTGTCTGTGTGTGTATGTATGTGTGTGTGTGTGTATGTATGTGTGTGAGTGTGTGTATGTGTGTGAGTGTGTGTGTGTGTGTGTGTGTGTGAGCTCAGCCCGGCACTGCCACCGCCGGGACTGCCCAGGAGAAGCACCTGGGCCGGTGTCCAGGTGAGGTGCGTGGACGGGAGGGCGATGCCTCTCTCACCTTCCTTTCCCTGCCTCGGTTTCCCTTTTTAAAAACTGAAATTGGATGGTGACAAGCCAACACTTTTTTGGGGTCGGGGAGTGGAAGGTGGGGGGAGAGACACAGTTGGTTCCTTCTGCAGGCGCCCTGACCAGGGCAGGCGATGGAGCCTGCACCTGAGGTGCGTGCCCTTGATTGGAATCGAACCCGGGACTCCCGTCGGGCGAAGCTCTATCCACTGGGCCACACCGGCCAGGGCCAGCTCCCTCTCTCACACCTAGGCGGTGGGCCATGCCTTTTGGGGGGGGAACCTGCCCCAGACAGCCCTTTCCCCCAGCTCCTCCGCCCGGCCCACTTCCCGCTTCCTCTTGGTCCTCTGGGGCGGGGCCTGGGAGTGCGGGGGCGGGGCCTGGGGGCGTGAGGGCGGGATTGGGAGAAATGGGTCCTGGGGGCGGGGCCTGGGAAACGTGAGGGCGGGATTGGGGGACTGGGTCCGGGGGGCGGGGCCTGGAGGCGTGAGGGCGGGAATGGGTCCTGGGGGCGGGTCCTGGGGACGTGAGGGCGGGATTGGGGGAGTGGGTCCGGGGGGCGGGCCCGGCCTCGGAGGAAGTGTCTGTTTCCGCTCCGGGGCTGGGGGTCAGGTGACCCCGGTCGGCCGGGGCGCAGCCGGGAGGGGCTATTTTCAGCGGCTGTCCAGGCCGGACGCTCCCCGGCCAGCTCCCCCGTGGCCGTCCGTGGGGCGGGTCCTGCCCCAGCCACGCCACCCCCTTCCGAGTGACCGAGGCCGAGGGGGACTTGCCTGCCTCGGGCGCCAAGGCCCCTGCGGGCGCGGCCGGGAACCTGGGCGTCTCCCCGGCGCCCTCGCCGCCCGGCGCGGGGTGTCGGGCCGCCGCGGCCGCCTTGGTGCTCTTGGCCCGGGACAGCTTCTTCCGGACGCGCCCCGCGGGGAACGGGCCGAGGCCGGCCGGCAGCCCCTTGCTCTTCACCTTCGGCTTCAGCTGGGCCACCTTGCGGGCCACGCTGGCCGCCAGCTCGCCCTGCCCGCGGCTCTTCTCGCACCGGACCTTGTCCTGGAAGGGCAGCGGCAGCCCCTCAGCGCCCCCTCCATCCCCCGCCGGCCTCCTGTCCCTCCCGAGGGCCACCCGGGCCCTGCCCAGGGCCCAGCGGCTGAGCCCCCCCCTGTCACCCCTCCCCGCCGACGCCCACCCTGCTCCGCAGCCGGGGTGCCTGGGGGCGGGGATGTGCACAGTGGCACCTAAGACGCACCTCTCACCTGGAATTGGAGGGCAGAGAGTACCCCCTCCTGCATGCCCGACACTGGCCTGTGGGCTCTCCCTCCCAGAACCGGCCCCCACACTGTCCCGGCTTCCTCTCCTGTGCGTGTGTGTGCGCATGCGTGTGTGTGTGTAGTGTCATGTGCACACACATGTGTTGTGCGTGCAATGTGTGTGTGAGTGTGATGGAGAGGAACTGGCCCCGTCACCTGCACACCCAGGGGCCGCCTCTGCTGGGAGGGGCACCTGACTGCCCGCCGGGGCTCAGCCCAGCCCGGGGCCCCGGCTGCCTGTCCCGACCCCCCCAGCCGGGCGTGCCGGCCTCACCGTGGCGCTGGGCTGCAGGCCCAGGTACACGCCCCTCTCCAGGCGGCTCCGCTTCCTCGCTGGCTCCTCGTCGCCCCGGAGCTCGGCGCACAGCAGGCTCAGGCTGGACCGCACCGCCCTGCGGGCACGGGAGCCGGTGGGCGCGGGCCGGAGGCCGGAGGCAGGCGTACCTGGCCGGCTGGCCCTGCCCCTCGGACCCGGGGAGGCCTCCGGGCGCCATGGTGGGTCTGGGGTGGGTCCTGCCTTGTTCTTTCCACCGGACCGCGGGCTGGTGAGAACGGCCTCCGGGCAAGGCTGAGGCCCGGAGCACCCGTCCGGCTGCTGGGACCAGGGTGCCAGGCGAGGCTCCCCACATCGGCTGCCGTGCGCGTGGGGGGCAGTGGGGGGCAATCGTGCCCAGACTCCGCCTTTCCCCGTCTGCCCTCAGTCCTGGGTCTTGAGGGAGGGGACCCCCACCTCACCGCCTGGGGAGCTGCCGGTGCCTCAGTGTCCCCGGATGCCCCTGGCAAGAGGCTGGGAGCTCGGCTGCCCGTCCTTTGCGAGGTGGGGCTGGGCGGTCGCCTGCCCCCCCCCACGTGGCGGGGGCATCACCTCAGGCCAGAGAGTAGGCCGGATGGGAAGCCGCCGGCAGCCACCCTTGGCCCTGGGACCCAGCCCCCCACTTCCTGCCTCGGCCCATCGGTGGCAGCCATCGGGCAGGGCCTGACCATGGGGTGGAGAGGGGGCAGGAGGGAGCCCTGATTCTTGGGGAGGGTGGGCCCTGGACTCGGTCCCTCCCCGCCCTGCAGCCAGGCCTGGTTCTGGGTCAGGGGAGGGTGCGGACAGGCTGCCGGGCTGGGGCCGTGGGGACAGCCTCACCAGGACGCCCCCCTGACAGGACCCCCGGCTGGCAGCCCCACGGCTCTGGCCGGTTCTCAAAGGGAACCCTCGGGAACCCCCTGTGCCCCCCGCGGGGACACCTGGGCGGGCGGGGCGGAGCCGGCTGGGCGCCCCGGCCATATGGCGCGTCCTCCACGCCGGCAGCCTCGGCGTTGGCTAATGTTTTGTGACATGAAGCCCGAGATTAATTTTTTGCCTCCGTCTTAATTGAAGGAACCATTTAGTGCAGATTTAACTATTATTACCAAATCATCAGGATTGATGCCGAGCGCGCACACGTGCGCCAATCGCGTTCGGAGGAGCCGGAGGATTTATGCAAATGGGCCTGCCGGGAGCGGCAATTTGTAGCCGGGAAGGACAATTATGCCGGCCGGGAGTGCGCAACGGGCGGGTAATGGATAATAGCATCGCGGCCGCCGCCGCGAGCCCGCCAGCGTGACCAACAGCTTTATACGCCGACAAAGAGGCTGTTACACCGGGCCGCGGGCGGGGGGGCCGCGGGCAGGGGGGCGGGCTGCGTGCTGGCGCCCCGGCCCCTGTGGCTCCTGCCGGAGACGCCCAGGTGGGCCCAGGGCTGCCGGGGGCAGAGGCCCTGCTGGGCTCCGTCTGCTGGGCCTGCTCCTGGCCCGGTCCCTGCCCCTGGCCCGGCCCCTGGCCCCGAGTTCAGGGCGGGACGGGCGGGGCCAGGAGCTAGAGGGGTGCCAACAGGCTGGAGACTCAGAGCCAGACCCGGCCCGAGGTGCCCCCGATGCCCGAGGTGCCCCCCCCGGGACTCACTTGACTTTCTTGGCGTCGGCCCTGGGCAGCTGGCCCCCGGGGCGCAGGGCGGGCAGCAAGCCGGAGAACTTTCGCTTCCGAGGTCGGCCGGGCCCGCGCCGCGCGGGGCTCCGCGAGCTCTCGTCCCTCCTGGCGGCCACAGGGGGCGTCAGAGGCGCCCGCCCGGGGCGGCGAGGGCCCCCGAGACGCCTCAGAGCCTGGTCCTCGCACGGGGGCTGGGCTGGGCCAGGGCTCCACCTCCCACCTCCCAGTGCGGCCCCCCCCTCCCCGCCCGCCGTACTCGTGGTCGCGCCGGCGCTGCAGGCGGGCCAGCTCCCGCTGCTTCTCCTTGTAGCGCCGCTGCAGCTCCGCCAGCTGCACACGCAGCTCCACCTCCTGCGTGTCCAGCCGGTCGATGGCGGCCTTCAGGGGGCACACCTGGGGGCGGGCACGGGCTGAGCTGGTGGCGGCCGGCCCGGCGCTCGGGGCAGTGGGCGAGCAGGGCCCCCCACTCACGGGCTTGGTCTTGGGGGTCCAGGTGTCCTTGCGCTGGAGGATCTGCATCCGGGGGGTGAGCGCGGGGGCCCCGCGGGGGGCGGCGGCGGGCGGGGCCGCGGGGCGGGCCTCCAGCAGGGACCAGGCGGAGGCCAGCGTGGCCAGGCGCTGCAGGTTGAAGGTGAGCACGGCCTCCTCCTCTGTGGGGTCGAGAGGGGGAGCGGGCGCGTGGGCGGGGGGCACACCCCACCCCTCAGAGCTGCCTGCTCAGCACGGGCCGGCACCCCGAGGCGCCGGGCTCCCCGAGATGTGGGGACCAGGAAGAGGGGCCAGGCACACCCCGTGGGGGGGCCCACATTCAGGGAGGACAGGTGCCTGTCGCCCTCCGGACAGATGCTGCCCGTGCGTCGGGGCCACCCCGGGATTGTGAAAACCTGGTGCCCAGCCCCCGGGGTGGAGGGTGGCCAGCGTGGGGTCAGCACGCACGGGCCGGGCCAGGCCAGGCCAGAGGAGCTACGGCCGAAAGGGGCCCTGAAGGTCACGCAGGGGTCAGCAGGCAGCGGGCTCCGCCCTCCGAGAGCCGGGGAATAGGACACCCCAGCAGCAGTGAGCACCCCAAACGGGGCTTCTGGTGCCCCCCCCCCCTGGAGACTGGCTCCTCGGAGCCGGCTGGTTCCGGGGCAGGGGTGGTGGTGGGGGGCAGCGAGGCAGAGACACTAAGCATGAGGGGGCATGCGGGCCAGCCCCCCAGACCTGACACTCTGCTCCCCAAGCCCCTGGGCGTCAGACTCTGGGCCAAGGCCCTGGGATTGGGGGGTGGGGAGGGCGCCCCCAGCGGCCGGGGCAGGGCTCTGCAAGCCGCATTTGGGCTCAAAGTCCTGCAGGGTCTCCCCTTCTCTTGGGGTCACTGTCCCAGGAAGCCCCTGCCCCCCCCACCAGTCCTCCCTGAGAACCCCTCAGGCAAAGCTGAGCGGCTGAACCTGGGGTCCCGTGGGCTCCGGACACCACCCTGCAAGGCTCCAATCTGGGGGGGCGGGGCAAGGAGAGCCACCCCCAGCCTGCTGGGGGGCCCTCAGGAGGCGGCGGCCTGGGCTGTGCGGGCTCGGCAGACAGGAAGGGGAGGGCGGGGTTCAGGGCGGGGGCAGGGCAGGCACGTGGAAGGGGCAGGTGCTCCCTGGCCCTGCTGGGGGGGGAGGCCCCCTCACCTTCCTAGACCTGGTGAACCCTCGCCCCCACATCCCAGGGCCCCCACCTGGCCTTTCCACACCGATCTGGCCAGACTCGGGGTCTCTGGGGTCCCCTCAGTCTCCACTCCTCCTCCCGCCCCCCCATTTCTCCCACTTTCCCTCTGCAAGCCCTGCTGCTCCTGAGCACCCACGGCAAGGCGACCCGGCTCTTAGGGGAACGGCGGGTGGGCGGGGGGGGGGGGAGAGGGGGGCAACAGCGCCACCCCCCCTCCCAGCCACAGCGGTGCCCCGAGACCCGCCCTCGGACGCCAGTCCCAGCGCCGTGGCCCTGCTCCCCCGGCCCAGTCGGCAGCTGGGCTGGGGTGGCCGGGGGCACCCGCTCTGGTGTCCAGTGGGCAGGGCAGCTGTGGCCTCACAGGGGCTGCCGGCCGGCCGGCCCGCTGCCTGGAGCCCCGGCCCCGGACGGGCGGTGGGCGGTGCTCACCTGGCAGGGCGGGCGCGCTCCGCGGAGGCTGGAGGTCCAGGTCGGCCAGCTCGCCGAGCAGGGCGAGGCCGGGGATCCCTGAGCTGGGGGGCGCGGGGGCGGGGCTGGGGGGCCCGGGGGGCTGAGGGCCTGGGCCAGGCAAGTCCCCGAGGTCGACGGTGGCTGCCACCAGGGCGTCCAGGCCCAGCAGCGCCCGGGGCAGCTGGCCGTGGTCGGGGGGCGCCCCCCAGGCCCCCCCTTCCTCTCCGTCCTCCAGTCCATCCTCCTCGGAAAGGGCCTCCTCCCCGGGCGTCTGCCATGCGTCCCGCTCGTCCTGGGCCGGGGCTCGGGGGCTCCCCGCCTGCGGCTCCGGGGCCGGGGGGCCAGCCCCCCGTGAGGGCCCTGGCGCCCCCTCCTTGCTGCCCGCCCCTGTGGTCCTCTCCCCGTGGGCCCCTCCCTGAGTAGAGTTAGCCGGGCCAGTGGCTTCGGGGCCCCCTCCCTGGAGGAGGCCCGCGCATCGCAGTTCCTGCAGCCCCGCCAGCGGGCTGGGGTCCACTGCCTTCCCTGGGGGGCCCCGCTCGGCAGGGTGGGGGACGGCAGCAAGGTCCTTGGGGTCCTCCCTGGCCCCCAAGGGCAGCCCGGGCTCCTCCAGGCCCCGGGGGCTTGGGCAGGACGGCTCCCGGGGCGCGGGCATCCTCGAGGGCTCCGGGGGCGCCCGGGGCGCAGGGCTTTGCATAGCTGTGGGGTCTGCGAGGTCTGATGGGTGCACGCGGGGGGGCAGGGAGAAGCCCGGGCCGGCTGCAGGGCACCTGTGTCCAGGAGGCAGGTCTGCAAAAGAGGGGTGTCCTCAGGGGGCCGCGGGGGCCGGGGGGCTCAGACCCCACCCGGGAGGGAGGGGGCCCAGCCAGCCGGGGGGGGGGGGAGGCAGACACGGGGCGTCAGCAGGGGCACGGTGCGGGAGGGGCCGGGGGCCGTCTCGCCGGGGCATGTGGCTGGCGGGAAAAGGGGGGCCTTGGAACAGGATCCCCCGCCAGGGCTTCCCCGAACCAGAGCCGGCCTGTCAGAGGCCTCACGCCCCATTAACTGCAGAAAAAAAAAAAAAAAAGGGGGAAAAAAGCCTAAAAAAACCGACAGCCTCCGCTGGCTCCGGCTCCTCATTGTGGAATTGGGACGCTTTTATGTTCGCCACACGGTTTCCAGTGTGCACGCGCAGCCAGTTCCGAGACGGAGTAGCCATGGGGCGCTGGCGGGCGGCGGGGCCGGGCCGGGCCAGAACCCTGCTCACGGCCAGGCCGGCCTCGGGGCTGAGCCTGCGCTCCTGGCGGCGGAGGCGGGGGCCTGCCCTGTGCCCGCAGGCCGGGCCTCCTGGTTCCTGGTTCCTGGGTGCTGGGTGCTGGGTGCTGGGTGCTGGGCCGGCGGTTGAGGCCTGCCCTGTCCCGCCCCCTCTTCCTGGGCTTCCAGGAGATGGCGGGGACCCCCTGCTCCTTCCTCGGGTCCCCAGGAGGGTTGTGGGAAGGGAGCGAGAGAGAGCAGGGCACGGGGCTGGGTGGGTGAGGACCCCGCCGGGGTCACCTCTGCCCACAGGGGCGGGGGGGGAGGGGCCCCCGAGCAGCGCCAGAGCGCGGTCTCACCTGGCTCCGCCGTGCCGAGGTTGGCTCCTGCCGGCCGGCCCTCCCCACTCCTGTCCTCCACGCCGGGCAGCCGGGAGCCGGGCCTGGCGCTGCCGCCGGGGCAGGCGGGTAAAGTGCAGGGGGCACCGGGCTGGGGCAGCGGCGGGGGGCAGCTGGCGGGGGCCTTCGAGGGGGGCGAGTGGCAGCAGGGGGGCAGCTTGGCGGAGCCTGCGGTGGCGGGCGAGGGGGCGCCCTTGGCCGTGGGGGTTAAGGCAACTGGCTTGTGGGTGGACTTCAGGGCCTTGTCCGGGGCCGGCTCCTCCAGCTCCAGGGGGACCAGGGGGTGGTCCTCAGGCCTCCGCTGCGGGGAGGGGAGAGCTCAGGGCTGGGGGGCTGGGGGCGGGGCGCCCGGGCAGGCCCAGCTTAGGGAGAAGGGGGGAGCCCGGAGCCCCGCCGGTGGCCGCGGGTGGTACCTGGAACTGGGCGGCCCGCAGTGGGGGCTGGGGCGGCGGCTGGGGCTGTTGGTGCTGAGTTGGGTGCTGGGTCTGGTGCTGAGTTGGGTGCTGAGTCGGGTGCTGGGTCTGGTGCTGAGTTGGGTGCTGGGTCGGGTGCTGAGTCGGGTGCTGCAGGGCGTAGAGGTCCTGCTGCCGCAGGAACTGGGACCGCGAGTACATGGGGAGCTGGCCGGGGTGCTGCATGTGGGAGGCGGGGCCCCGGCCCCCGTACATGGGGGGCCACAGCGAGGCCTGGTCCATGACGTCGGCTGCGGGCAGGTCGGGGAGCAGTCAGGCACCGGGAGGGGCGCCGGGCGGCGTCCCCGGCCTCCTGTGTGGCCTTTCCACCCCTCGCCCCAGCCCACCCTCTGCACCCCACTTCCCTGTCTCACCACCCCCTCCCCAGGCGCTATTCCCTTCCTCAGACCTGCTCCCTGCACCCCACAGCCCTCAGCCTCGCCCAGGACGCCCTTACCGAGCGCGTGGGGGGCGCTGTGAGGCGTGGGCTCCGAGGGCAGGAGGACCAGCTGGGCAGGGGTGTCCTGGGGGAGGGGGAAGACCGAGGGCACGGAGCCGGGCACCGAGGCAGGGAAGCCGGGGGGCAGGTTCTGGTGCAGGGCGGGGTGCCCCAGGCCTGGGGAGATGGGGCGCAGCGGTCATCCGGTGCGGGGTGGCACGCGGGCCCCCACCAGGGCGTGGGCACCAGCCAGGCCCTCCACCCCCCTGGACACTGACCGTAGGAATGGCCCCCCATCCACAGGGAGGGGCTGCGGGTGCGGGGCAGCCACGGGGGGTGGGCGGGGTGCGGGTGGGCGGCCGGGTCCCCGCCCAGCTGGCTGCTCTGCAGGGAGGAGCCGCCGGCCAGCATGAGGTGCGGGGCCAGGTCCCGGGGGCAGCCGCTGGACGGGTGCATGCGGCCGAACTCCATGAGGTCCTTGTTGTCCCTGCACAGCAGGAGGCGGGCGAGGGCTCAGGGCAGCGGCCGGCCACCGGTCCAGCCCCGCCCCCCGCCCTTCCCCCCTCCACCCCCACCCCGGGGCCATCAGCGTCGGAGGGAGTGGGGAGAGGACTCGGGAGCCCGGCTCAGGGCCGGAGGCCTCCATCCCACAAGTTGCCATCGGTGGAGGGGGGTCAGCAGAGCCCCAAACCGGACCCCTGGCCACGTGAGCCCAGGGCGTGGCCGGCCTCGGGGGCGGGGCCTATCCGGAGCTGCCTCCGGGGCGGGGCCTATCAGGGGCGGGGCCTAGCCGGAGCCTATCAGGGGCGGTCTCGGGGCGGGGTCTGGACAGGAGGCGTGGTCTGTCTCGGGGGCGGGGCCCGGGCAGGAGGCGGGGCCTGTCTCGGGGCGGGGCCTAGCGGGGCGGGGCTTACTGCAGCAGCAGCTCGCGGCCGGCCAGCCCCAGGCGGTCCTCGCACAGGCGCCGCTCCTCCTCGGCCTCCAGGTCCAGCGCGTGGGCGGCGCGCGGCCCGCCGGCTGCAGGGGGAGACGCAGGGGGTGAGGTGGGGAGGCCGCTCGTGGGCGGGGCCCCCAGGGCGGCCGAGGGGTCCCTCCGCGGACGCCGTACCTTTGAGGGCGGGGGCCGCCCGGCTCTGCCGCCCGGGGTTGGCGCCGTAGGCCGCGTCCGGCCGGCTGCCCGCGTCCTTCTGCCGGGCCAGGGCCACGGCGATGCCCACCGGGGGCTGCCGCACCTCCCCGTCGCCGTGTGGGGCCTCGTGCTCGCGGCTGCGGGCGCAGTCGGGCCTCCCCGCCTCGCCGGGGGCCGGGCCCGGGCCCTTGGGGGCCGCGCACTTGGCGTCCTGCTGGGCGCAGCTGGCCTTGAGGCCGCCCAGGCCCACGAAGGGCGCCTTCTGCCCGGCGGCCAGCGCCTGGCTGCTGTACTTGAGCAGGTGCTTCATGGCCGAGACCTCGTCGGGCGGGGCGGGCAGGTCCTGGGGCCGCAGGGCCGCCTGCGGGAGGCCCCCGAAGGGGTCCAGGTAGCCGCCGCCGCCCTTGCGCTCCTCGCCGACGGCCATGGGGGCGCCCTGGCCCGACTGGACGCCCCACGGGGGCAGCTGGGGGCCCCCGTAGCCCAGAGACGCCAGCTCCAGGGACTTGCGCTTGGCCTCGGCCCCGCCGCCGCCCAGCTCCGCCTCGGGGGCCGCCAGGTGCTGCTGGTGCCGGACCCGGGCCACCTTCTGGGCCGCGGGGGGCCCCGGGGGCGCCTCCTTGCCGGCGGCCTTGTCCAGCGAGCAGCAGGCCTTCCCGCCCGGCGCGTCCTGGGGCGCCGGCCGCGCGCAGTCCTGGCCGGGGCCCGGCGCCTCGAAGTAGCCGGCCTTGTCCAGCGCGCCGGCGGGCAGCCCGGGGAACGGGGCCTCGGGGCCCCTCCGCCGCGGGTGCGGGGCCGCCGCGAAGCCCGCGGGCCGCCGCTCGGCCTTGGCCTCGGCCTTGAGGTGGGCGTAGGCGACGCCGTAGTGCGCGGCGGGCTCGGGCGCCAGGCCGGCGTCCGGGGCCCGGTCCCGGCCCTCGCCCGCCACGGCGCAGGCCTCGGCCGCGGGGAAGGCGCGGCCCTTGTCGGCCGGGTGTCCGGCGGAAGGCACGAAGGTGGGCGCGCCGGCCTTCAGGTCGCGGGGCGGCTGGTCCTGCCGCGGGCAGAGCCCGTCGGGGCCGGCGGGCAGCGGCAGGCAGGGGAAGGCGCCGGCGGCCGGGCCGGGGGGCCCGGTGTAGGCCGCCGCGTGGTGCAGCGCCGGCCGCCGCTCCAGGCACTCGCCGAAGGCCTGCCCGGGCTCCGCGGGCCCCGCCGCCGCCTTGGGGCAGCGCCCGGAGGCCGGGCCGGGCCGCCCCAGCGCGCCAACGCCGCCCGCACAGCTGGGCAGCCCGGCCTTGGCGGCCTCGCCGGCCAGCACCTTGGCGGAGAGGAGGCAGGAGGCCAGGGGCGCGGGCCGGCCCTCCCGGCAGGGCCCGTCGGCGGGCGGGGGCGGCCCCAGCCGGAGCCGCTCGGCGCCGCCGTCCTCCTCGGGCCGCTCCTTGGCCTCCGGCGCCCGGCCCGCCTTCTCCCTGCCCAGCTCCTTGCCCAGCAGGAAGCGGTCCAGGTCCGCGGCGCCCTTCTGCAGGGCGGGGGCCTCCCGGTCGCGGCTGCAGGAGCCCAGGGGGTGGCCGGGGAAGCTGTGGCTGGTGGGCAGCAGCGCGGGCTGCGGGGGCAGGTTGCGCAGGTAGAAGTTATCTGCGGGGAGAGAGCCCGGGTCACACAGGGCGCCGGTGGGTGCCAGGGGCCTCCCCGTGGCCGGCCGGCCGGCAGGGACCCCGCCTTCAAACGGGAACGCAGCAGGAACGTGGCCTCTACCACTTAGGGTGCTCCCGAGGCTGCTCGTGGGATTAGGCACAGTCGCTGTCCATCCCCCAAACCGAAACTCTGTCCCCCATGCCCCCCCCCAAGTCCAGCCCCCCAGGAGGCGGGCGCCGAAAATGCCCAGGCCCCTGTCCAGCTCGGGGGAGGTGGGGAGGAGCAGGGGCGCCAGAGGCATCTCCCCAGCCCCTGTGATGCGGCGGGAGGGGTGGGGAGTGGGGGGAGGGAGCCGGTCAGGACCCTGTGCTGAGGCCAGAGGGTGGCTGTGCCCATGCAGGTGGTGCCCGGTGCCCAGCCGGGGAGTGAGGCCGGGGCAGGGCGAAGGCCGGGAGGGAGGGAGGCCCAGGGGGGACAGGGTCACTGACCGTTCGACCTCCTGAGTCCCCATCGAGGCCCCACCCCCTTCATCACGACGGGGGTACTCGGGCTGGGGGGCTGGGTGACCACTTTTATTAGATATATTCTTTAACTTTTACACACGTTTTTATGAACGTCAGAGAGAAGGGGGAGGGAGAGAGAGAAACATCCACAATGAGAGAGAATCCTGGACCGGCCGCCCCCGCACGCCCTACCCTGGGGATGGAGCCTGCCACCTGGGCCTGGGCCCCGACCGGAACCGAACCCTGACCCCCCGGGTCCTGGGTCGGCGCTGGCCGGACAGGGTGGTCCTGCTTAACGAAGGGAAGCAGGAAAGTGGTCCCAGCTGGCCGGCCCCTCCCGCCCACCCTTGGCTCCCAGCCCCCGCGGGGGGGCCGGGCCCACCCGCCCTGCGGCCGGTGGGTGTGCCCTGGGCTCCCGAGCTGGGCCTGGGCCGGACCCACTGCCGGGCTGGCTCCCTCCGGCCCTGGGGACGCCAGTGCCTCCCACCCTGGGGCCAGGGTCCTGCCTTGGGGACCGGGGGCCGGACCCCTCCCTGCTCAGCTGGGGTGGCGCCCCGAGAGCGGGCAGCTGGGGAGCAGACACCCGAGGGGCTGGCCCCGTGGACTCAGCTGTGTCCATTCCCGTCAGCTTCCTGCTGAGAGGAAGGAGGGCGGCCGCGGGGAGACCCGCTGACTCAGACCCGAACCGGGGGCCGGGCCGGGCCGGCGGCGCTGCTTCTCTGCGGCCTGACAAACGCTGTGGACACGGCAGCACCGCCGGCGGGCGGGGGTGGGGGGGCCCCAGCTGCCAAAGCCGAGTCCCCATCTGCCCACCCGGGGCGGGCGCTTCCTGGCCCCGTCTGCCGGCAGGGCCTTCCTCCTCTGGCTGCTGGAGCAACAACCCCAGTACACACGCACATGCGTGCACACACATGTGCAAGCGTGTGCATGCACACACACGCAGAAGTGTGCATGTGCGCACACACACGCGCCTCTGCAGCCTGTCTGACCGCAGGCCCTGCTGTGGGGTGGGGCCTCGCACCACCCACTGAGGCAGGACGTGCAGGCCTCCCCGGTGCCCTGGCACCCCTGGGCCCCCGGGCTGGGTGCCGAGGGGGCCGGGCGCCCCTCAGGGCGAGGAGGGAGAGGCCCAGCCCGCACAGCCGCACGCCCTGCCAGGCCAGCAGCACCTGCCCTCGGCTGGGTCCTGGGCCTCAGGTTAAATCCTCCAGGGCCAGAGGAGCAGCCACCCCCACCTCCAGGCCCAAGGGGGCGGGGCCACAGGCTGGCCAGCCCCCGCCCCCAGGAGGCCTGCGCCCCAGTTCCCACGCAGCCCCCACCCCCACCCCGCCGGCACTTGCCTTTCTGGGCTCCATAGAAACGGTGTTGTCCGTAGAGAACGTTGCTGTTTCCATGGTGATCCAAGTGGCTCATGGGTAGGAAGGTGGATGCCAGGCTCCCCGAAAATCTGGGGTACCCTGGAGCTGGAGAGGCAAGGGGAGGGCTGCAGAGGCACCTCCAGGCCTCGGCCCGCCTGCCCCGGCCCAGGGAGGGGGGCGCGGCAGGCAGCCCCGAGGGACCCCGTGGAGCCCCGAGAGCAGCCGCCGAGGGCATCGACCATCAGCACCTCCCACTGACTCCGCCGCCACCAGCCTCCCTGCAGCCCCCCTGGAACTGCCGACGGGGGGGGGGCAGGGCCCCCCTTTGTCTCCGCACAGACCCGGCGGTGCGGCCAAGGGCTCTGGGGGAGGGGACGCCGGCCTGCAGAGCCCTCCCAGCCCGGCACGCGCCCCGCACCGCCCGCCACACCGCCACCCGTGCTGGGCGCGTGTCCCGGCCACCCCGGGGCTGGGGGCCCGAGCACCGGCTCCTCTGCAGGAGGCCGGCAAAGGGCGCCGGCCCCGGCAGGTGGCATCACCCGGCGTGGGCTCCGCCCGAGATGCTCCCTGACCTCGGTGTCCAGCCCACAGGCCCGCCCCTGCCCAGCACGGAGTGCCAGCTGCACCCGGGGCCGGCCCCCCTCTGGCCTGGGTGGGCGCTGGCCGCCTGGACACGCCCTGCGCCCGGGCGGACAGATGGACGAAGGCGGCAGAACCGGGCGGCCCGGGCGGCCAGGCCGGAGGAGGGGTGGCTGTCTGCTGGGGCGGGAGCCCCACTGCCGGCCCGACCCCCCCCCCTGGCCTGGTTACCCAGAGGCCCTGCCTGCCTCACACTCGGAGCGGTTCCCCCGGAAACGGGCCTCGCGGCGGCGTCCCAGCACAGTCCGAGCCGCCGGCTCCGGCCCCGGCTGCCCAGGGACTGGGAGGGGGTGGGGGAGGGGGTGGGGGGGCCACGCCTTGGGGAGAGGGAGCCGGAGCCTCCGCCGGGAGCAGGGCGTCGCACCCGGGCAGAGCCCTGTCCTCTGGCTCCCAAACGACGTTTCTGACGGAACCCCTTCGCCCTGTGACCCCGCGTGGCTCCCGGCCACGGAACTCAGTCCGAGAAACGCTGTTCCCCAGGCCGCCGCCCCAGCACCTGGAGCTGCCCTGGGGAGGGTGGGGCTGCGGGTGGCCCTCTGGACGCAGGGCAGCGGGCACAGGGGCTCGGCGGGGCGGCTCAGGCCGGAGGGAGGGCAGCCTGGGCAGAGCCCCGAGCGGGAAGTGGTCGGCTGTCCACCTGGACCGGGCCGGCCCTCGGCGGTGGCCGGCCCCTGGGCCGAGGCCGTGGTGGGCTGCCCCCCCTCCCGGGTCCGAGGTGGCCGTCCCCACGGTGAGACCGCGGGGCTGGAGGCCGGCCCCTTGCCGCCGTGCCCGCCGGCCGGCCCGGCGAGTGTGCGGAGACGCGTCTGGAGCAGATGTTTCCTCCGTCGGACGCGGCTCCGGAAGGCCGGGCGGCCGGGAGCTGCCCTTTACGGGGCTGTTAGGCGGTTTACGGCCTCGTTGTGGTGACAGAGTCTGTAAAGTCCTCCTCCCGGACTCCTCCCCCAGGCCGGGCCGGGGTTCGGGCGCCGGGAGGGGGGCTCCTTCCTGCCGACCTCCCTGGGGGCAGAGGGCGCGGCCTCCCTTCCACCCCGACCCCGGGCGGGCACAGCGAGGGGCGTGGGTGGGGGGCGGGCAGAGAGGAGGGCAGACCCCGCGCCCGGCCACAGAAAGGCCCTCTGCCCCGAGAAGGCCGTCTGAGCCGGGAAGAAAGTGAGAAATGGTTTTGTGAATCGGAGCAGCTGCCGCAGCCCGGGAGCCGGAGGGCGCCAGGCCCTGGGTCTTTGAGGGGCCGTTCTGGGGGAAAGCGGGGAGCCCGTGGGGGAGACCCAGGGAGCGGGGGCCGGTGGCTACAGCCCTGCAGTCCCCCTCCCCCAGGGGCCCCACAAGCTCTGAGGGGGGCCCAGGCCGGCTGGTGGCTGAGGCCCCTCCTGCTCCCCCGCCCCCCCCCCCCCCGGGAGCTGCCAGCAGACCAGCCCCCCCCTCCCTGGGGGTGACCCCCCACAGATACCGAGGCTCACGTGGCTAGAACGTTCTCCCCGCTGCCAGCCCACATCCCAGCGCCAGGTCCCCAGGGCGGCTCGCTGCCCCCTCACCGTCCCTCCGAGTCCCAGCGGCTCCCGGCCGGCCCCCCGTCCTCCTCCCACGGCCCCGAGGGGACCCCCTTCCCCCTGGAAGTGACGCCCCGATGCGTGGGGAGGGTCCTGAGGCGCGCCCACAGCAGGAAGTGGGGGGACCCTGCTCTCAGGCTCCTCCCGTGTCCTCCCTGCTCTGGGCCAGGCACCCCAGTCCCAGCCCTCGGGGTTGGACCCCGGGCCTCCTGTGCTTTCAAAGTGTGGGGGCGCCGAGGGGGGCCCCTCCTCTGGCTCGGCTACGACAGCCCCTCGGGTCCCCAGCTCGGCCTTTAGAAGCTGGGGGCTCGGCTACGAGGGCGGGTGGGGGTCACAGGGCACAGACTGACCCCAGGGGAGGAGTCGAGAGTGGGGGGACCAGGAGCCCCCGAGGCCTGCCCGCCATCGGGGCGCGGACGTCCCGGCTCCTGGCACAGCGGACACACTGCACCCTCAGAGGCCGGGCAAACTGGGACCCCAGCTGGAGGGGCGCCGGGCGGCTGGGACCCCGAGGGGGCGGCAGGCGGGTGCAGCGGGGGCAGGAGGGGTCAGAGGTCAGGCAGGACGGCCCTCGCTCGGCTGTGGTGCAGGGAGCTGGGGGTCTGTCCCCGTGAGGTGCCCCCCCCCCGCGCTGGCCGGCCCCACTGCCCCCGGTGCCCGGAGGGGCCGGCAGGCGGGCTGGGGCGCAGGAGCGTGAGGCTCCTTCCCCGGAGGGAGGGCGGCCGGCAGGAGGGGCGGCGGGAGGTGCAGAGGCCGCGGAGGACGCAGGGACGGGCCGGCCCTGCACCGCCCGCTCCCGGCGGCCCCGGGGGCTCAGAGTCAGAGGGAGACAGAGGGCAGCGGGGGCTGGGAAGATTGGGGCCCAGCCGGGTGGACACGAGGCGAGGGCGGGCGAGGCTCCCCCAGAGCCGGGCCGGGCTGGCACAGGTGGCACCAGAGACCGGAGTCGCCGGCTGTGCCGCCCAGGCCCCCCCCCCCGGCCCCGGGGAGCTGAGCCCGCACCGGCCCGGGGGCCAGCAGCTGGGGGCGGGGCGGGAGGGGCCGGCTCGGACAACAGGACCAGCTGTGCCCCGCCCGTCCCACCCCGGGCTCCCCACCCGGGGCAGCGGCCGCCAGGGACACCCCGGCTCGGCAGATGTGCAGGCCTCGCCCCCCACTCCAGCCGCTCCCCTGCCCCACCCGCCCGGGGGGCCGAGTCCGCCACAAAGGGGGGGCACGCCCCCCCCTGCCCTCACGTGTTGCCCATCCTGGCCTCCCGAGGCCCCTCCCGGCCGGCTGTGTGGGCGCCCCCCCCCCGGAGCGAGGGAAGAGGCCGAGCAGCCCCAGCGCCTCCCGGGCGCCCCCCCCGCCGTGTCGCGTACCCCCCCCCCTCACGGCGGAGAACAGGCCGGGTGCGCGGGACCAGCTGGCACCGCCAAGGAGCACCGGGCACGCCGCCCGGGCAGCCGGCCAGCCCCGCCGCCGCCGCCGCCCCACGTGGCCTCGGGGTGCAGGGGGGACCCCCTCGGCAGGAGTCCCGGGCGGCAGCTTCGCTGGAGGGAGACCCCAGAGGCCAGCCGAGGTGCGTGTGGTCGCGTGGCCCAGGACATATGCACACACGTGTACAGGCACACGCACACGCGCACACACTCTTGCTGACCTCAGGTGCCACCCACGCTCACCCCCAAGTCCCTTCCTGGCGCCTGGGAAGCAGCTCCCCATCCTGTGCCCCCCCCCGTGCCCCCCCCGACTGTGGGCGCGTCCCCCAGGGGCCCCTCGCCTGGGGCTGGTGGGGGGGCCTCCTGGGGCCCAGCCGCGGCCCCTTCTGCTCACGCTGCCGCCACGAAGGAGCTGGTCTCCGGGACCTGGGCCGGGGGGGGAGGGGGAGGGGGGGGCAGACACCGGCCAGGGCACCCCCCTCGCCCCCCCCTGGCCTCCCCCGCCCCCCCCGTGGCCGGCTGCCGTGGCCGTTGCTGGGGGAAGTGAGTGGCGGGAGGGGGTGCGTCTGCAGCGCCCGAGGGCAGCCTTCTTCCCGGGCAGGTGGTGCTGCCACAAACCGCCAGCCCTGCCCCCGGTCCCCGGGACACACACACACACACACACACACACACACAGAGCTGCGCCCACGGCCGGCCCTGCGGGAGCATGTGCAACGAGGGGAAACCGAGGCAGCCAGCCCAGGGCCTGCGCTGGCCGGGACAGGCTGCCGAGGCCTCCCCGCCGGCTCCCCGACACGCAGCCCCCTGGCTCCTCGGGCAGGCGGGCGGGCGTGTGACACGGGCAGGGGCGGAGGGCGAGACCGCCTCCGCACCCCCGGCTCCCGGGCTCCGTGGGCGCAGGCTGGGGCGGAGGAGGGCGGGCCGTGCGGGTGTGGGTCCTCGGCGCCCCCGGCTCCTGGAGGTGCAGCCTCTCATCGCTGCGGCCAGCGCCCCGGGCTGGGAGGCCCCTCGGCACCGTCCCACCGGGAAGCGGCCTTTCTTGTCGCACAAAGAGCGCCTCCGCTCCGGGCGCCAATCTCCGCCGGGAGCACGGCGGCCGGCGCAGGCCCGAGCTCGGCACACACGGCACCCGCCGCGTGGCCGACACTGAGTTACAGACGGGCCCGTGCCAGGAGCGAGCGCCCTCTGTGCCCCTGCCAACTGCAATTACCGCTCCGCGTGCCGGCCGCGCCGGGCTTAACCCTCCCCTGGCCAGGGGCGGGGCGGCCGGCGGGCAGCAGCCACCCGGGCCCAGGCCACCGCCCCGGCACAGGCCACCGCCACGGCACAGGCCACCGCCCCGGCACAGGCCACCGCCAAGGCACAGGCCACCGTCCACGGCACAGGCCACCACCCCGGCACAGGCCACCGCCACGGCCCAGGCCACCGCCACGGCACAGGGCCACCGCCCCGGCACAGGCCACCGCCCCGGCACAGGCCATACCACCAGCACAGGGCCACCGCCCCGGCACAGGCCACGGGCGGAGCAGACAGCAGGAGCTAATGCCCCGAGTCCCGGGACGGCCTCCAGCACGTGTGCTCACGAGGCACGCACTGTGCGCCTGGGCTGTGTCCTCTGGGGCCTGTATGGGGAGGGGCTCTGTTCCAGGCCGGGCAGGACCGCAGCTTCCGCAGAGTGATGGCTCCCTCCTCCCGGCCTCCCTCCCAGTCTCCCTCCTCCCCGGCCTCCCTCCGGCCTCCCTCCGGCGGCCGCACCTGGGCCCGGGCCTCCGAGGCCTCGGGGACAAGGGCAGCCAGGCGGCGGCCGGCTGGGCCCCACGTGCCGCCCCCGGGCCTCCGCACACCTGAGCCGGACCCCGCCTGGCCCCCCGCCCCCCGGCGACCACGCCCCGGCCGCACTTACCTTCGTGGGAGTGGGAGAACCAGAGCTGGGAGGCGGCGGGGTGGCCGCCGCCGCGGTAGGCCTGCTCGGCGGGCGCGGGTGCGGGGCTGGGGTGCGGGGCGGCGGCGGCGGCGCCCAGGCTGCCGGAGAGGAAGCTGCCCATGAAGGAGGCGGTGGGGCTGGGGCCCATCAGGCGGCCGCTGGCTGTGGGGACAGGGCGAGGGACAGGAACCTTTACTCCGGGCCAGGACTCCGGGCTCAGCCGTCTGTACGACCCCTCCACTGGTGACGCTCTGGCCTGGGGTTTGCCTCCCCAGCCCCTGGGTCGGGCCCAGGTCACTGCTGCTTCCCCCCAGACAGCCCCCCCCCCCGCTCCGGTCCCCTCTCCCCCCAGGCCCCCCCCCCACCCTGCACCCCGTCCCCCCTCCGTGTCCCAGGCCCAGCTGAGCGGCCGCCGGGTTTCCATGGAGACAGGCGACAGGGGTGGTCCTGGGCTGTGCAAGCCCTCTGGGGCTGCGGGCAGGGCTGGTCGGGGTATGGGGGGGTCGGTCAGGTCAGGATATGGGGGGCCGGTCGGGGTGTGGGGACCGGGTTGGGGTGGGGGGGGCTGATTGGGGGGGCGGTCAGGATGTGGGGGCTGGTTGGAGTGTGGAGGGGCTGGTTGGGTGGGGGGGCGAGTTGGGTGGGGGAGCCGGTCGGGTGGGGGGCCGGTCAGGGTGGGGGGGCTGGTTGGGATATGGGGGGGCTGGTCGGGGTGTGAAGGGGCCAGTTGGGGTGGGGGGGCCGTTCGGGTGTGGGGGGCCGGGTTGGGATATGGGGGGCTGGTCGGGTTGGGGGGCTGGTCAGGGTCGGTCGGGATATGGGGGGGCTGGTCAGGGTGTGGGGGCCGGGTTGGGGTGTGGGGGGCCGGTCAGGTTGGGGGGCCGGTTGGGTGGGGGTCTCGGGGCCGGGAGGCTGCGGTGAGTCAGGCAGCTGTTTCCCAGGGGGGCGGGGGGCGGGGGTCAGGGGGGGCCCGTGGTCTGTGATGCCTCACCCGCCGCCCGCCCGGCCCGGGGAGCTTCCCAGACTCGGGGTGACTCAGCAGAGGCGGAGGCAGAGCGGGGAGCGGGAGGGGCCGCCCCGCTGGGAACCCCGGCTTCCGCCCCTCCGGCCCTCCTGCGTGTGAACACGGGGCCCCCGGCTCCATGAGGAAGGGGCTGCCGGGGGGGGGGGGGTCGGGGTGTGGCTGGCCCGGGGTGGGTGTCGGCCTCGCGGTCCTGGGGGGACGGGGCAGGGTGAGGGCCCCGGAGCCAAGGACTTCCCGGCCCGCGGGCTCGGCCGCCTGGGCCGCCGCCAGGCCACAGGCTCGTCCAGGGGCGGGGGCGGGGCTGGGAAGGGAAGTGCTGGCCTCCAGGGGCGGACGCTGTGGGGGGACATGCCTGTGGGGTGAGCCAGGCCTTCCTGCCCCGCCCGCCGTCCCCCGGGCCCGCCCCCGCCCTCGGAGGAAAGTCCCTCGCTCGGCCCGGCCCCAGGCCGGTGGGAGCAGCCGCCGGCAGCCGGCCTGGATAACGATTCTCCAGCCTGAGAACCCCTCGCCCCGGCCGCTCCCACACCCGGGCCGGGCCGGGCCTGCTGGTCCCACGGGGCCCCGTCCTGGATCCAGGAACACGGAGGCCGAGGGTCCCACAGCCAGCCCGCAGACCCCCGCCGGCTCCCGGGGGGCAGGCCCGAGGCCGAGGGGGCGGCGGACCGCGGGAACCCCGAATGGGAATGTGGGGGCCGGGCCTGGCCGTGGTCAGGGACTCTCCGGGACACCCTGTTCCGACGCCGCCGCTGCTCGGGGCTTTGGGGCCTGGCTCCACGAATGGGGGCACAGCAACGGCCCGTCCCCTCTTCAGGGGGCCCTCTTAGGGTGCCTCTTCAGACCGAGCTGCTCGGACCCGGGAGGAAGGGACCGGGCCCCGTGTGGGGCCGCAGCGGGAAGGACAGGGTCCGGCCCCCTCCCGCCCTCCGTCCTCCGTCCTGGGCTCCCGGGCCCGGCCCCCCGCTGACCACCCCCCGCTGACCGCCCCCCGCTGACCGCCCCCCGGCTCTCCGGGCCCTGGCGGCGGCCGGCAGGGGTCCCCAAGTCCCGCCTCTGCCTGGGCCGTCACGGGGGGGGGTCCCCGATCCTCTGTCTACTCTGAAAGGCTAGAGTCTGGTCTCCCTGGACCTCCGCCTCCACGTGGCCCCCACGGGCGCTCTCCGGGCTCTGAGGCCGCGGGTGCCGGGCGGGACCCAGCTGAGCCCGCCCGCCCAGGCCTGCACCGGCCAGACACCGGCCGGGAAGGTTCTCCGCTCGCCAGGCCCGGGGCTGGGGGCTGGGGAACGGGGGGCCCTGCTTGGGGGGGGGGTGTCGGGGGAAGCGGCTCCTGACCCCACAGAGCGCCCGGCTCCCGCGGTCACGCCCGCTCGGAGCAGCCTGCCGCTGGCACCGTGCCCGCCGACCCGGCTGCCACCTCCCGGCCCGCCCGCCCAACGAGCGAGCAGCGCGGCCGGAGCCGACGCCGTCACCGCCGGCGTGGGGCTGCCCAGCGGGCGGGCTGGAGCCGGGGCCGGGCCGGGGCTGCGGGCGGCTTCCTCTGGCTCCTCGGTGCTGCGAGCGGGACTCGGACTCGGACCCTGGCTCCGTCCGCACCATCACAGGCCCCGTGCCAGCCTGTGAGGCCTCCACCCCAGGCTGACGGATGAGGCGTCGTTCGCCTGGCCCCCAGGCCCGGGTTCGAGTGAGGCCCCTGCTCCTCGGCCCCCACCGTGCAGGCCTGGCCCCCAGCCTGGCCACACCCCACGCCGCCCCCTGGCCTCCCGGCCCGGCACCGCCTGGCTCTGCCCGCGGCCGCCGAGGGAGGCCTGGCCCGCACCCCGGGCTGGCTGAGAAAACCGCGCCGGAGGCCAGCCGCCCGCCCGCCCGCCCGCCCGCCCGGGAGGCTGCCGACACCGCCGGCCCCACCCGAGCCCGCCGGCCCCACGCCCCGCCGGCCGGCAGCCCCGGCCCGACACGGCCCCCGCGGTGCAGCACTCCCCTCCTGGCCGCCCCGGCGGGAGCCGGCAGGACTGCCCGACGCCCCAGAATCTCCGGGGGCCACGGAGCCCAGCTCTGCCCGCAGGGCGCTGGCGCCCAGTGGGGTGGGGGTGGCCTGGGTGGACGGTACAACCGAGGGGTGGGCCTCCCCCACCAGCCCGTCGCCACGCCCCAGGCTGGGGGCAGAGGGGGAAGGAGTGGATGGAGGGGCGGACGGACAGACGGACGGACGGACAGACGGGAAGCGGCTTTGAGCCCCGACGGGCTGTTGGCACGGCTCCCCCTCGGGATGGCGGCCGCGTCCCGGTGGCGGCTCCGCCCCTGCTCACGCCGGCTCAGGCTCCCCTCCCTCAGCCCACAGCCCACAGCCCGCCTGGGCCTGGGGCACCCCCCCCCTCCAGCCGTCCCCGGGTCTCCCCCGAACACGGGGCGGCCCCTGAGCCAGGCCCCAGCGAGCGGAGGGGGGAGGCAGGACTGAGCCGCGTACGGGCCTGGACCCACCCGCACGCCCGGGGGACGCAGACCACAGGCCGGGCCAGCCGCGGGGAGGGGGCACCCGCTGTCCGCTGCCCCGAGGCCTCGGGACCGAGCGCTGGAGGCAGGGGCCGCTCCGAGAGCCCCCCACGGGGCCCCGGGCGCTGCAGGGGGGGGGGCGCTCAGCCTGGGGGCTCAGTGCGTGCGGGGGGGGGCGCAGGCAGGGGCGTGGGGTGCGACCGGGGGCTGTGGGCGCTCACGGTGTGCCCGGGGCACATGGGCCTGCACACGGGTCGACCCGCACACACGTCTGGGACGGGTCCGAGTGCCCTCGGGGGTACGAGTGCCCGGGTTCTGGTGGAGGCCGGAGGGTGTGCCGGGGCCGCTGCCCCAGGAGGGGGGCCCCTCAGGCTCCAGGGTGCGCCGAGCCCCCCGGGCCCCGGTTCCCGCGAGCAGCCAGCCCCGGCGGTGCAGACGGGCGGGGACGGCACGGGGAGGGCGGGCAGGGGGAGGGGGCAGGAGGGGGTGAGCCCGGCCCAGCCCCGCGGGTGGCCTGGGGTGTCCGCCCAGACCCACGAGCGTGTCTCAGCGGAAGCGCTGCCGGCCGGCCCAGAGAACGTTCCAGAAGCCCCGGCGGCGCCTCCGGGGCCGTCATAGGAAACTGTGGCTGTGGAGCCACGACCGCCGGGAGGCGGTGACGGGCCGGCCGGCCGCCCAGAACTAATGACCGGAGTCGCCGGTGCTCCGGGGAGGGGCACGTGGCCCTCGGCGGGGGGCGGGCGCCCCGGACTCTGGCTCGGGCCGAAGAGGGGTGACTCAGAGGCCCTGGGCCAGACGCGGGGGGAGCACCCCGAGGGGCAGGGCCCCCCACGCCGCCCCTGTCCTCACCCCTCCCCGCGAGGGACCCTCCTGGGGGCCGGCCGGCAGCCTCACCCTCTAAGCCCCAGCTGGGGAGCATCCTCCCTCCTGCTAAGGTGGGGCGCGGGGCACCCCCACTCGCCGGCCTCGGGGAGACGCCAACCAGCCCAGAGCCCAGGTGCCGGCACCTGCGGCCCTCACCGCACAGGCTGCCGGGAGCGGGGGAGCCAGAGCCGGAACCCTCACCGGCCGCCACCCCCCGGCCTCGCGCTGTCGGGGCGCCCTGCCTGCTGGGGGCACCCCCGCGTGGACACCCCGCAGGCGGGAGTGACGGCCCAGTTGGGGGCGGCAGGCCCACCTCGGCCTAGGGCCCCCCGAGAGGGCGGCCTGGCTTTCAGGGGGACAGCCTTTGTCTCAGGCCACGAGGCCGGGGCCAGAGGGTGGGCCTGGGGGCCCGCAGGCAGCCGGAGGGGCGGGCAGCCCGGGACAGTGACCCGCCTCCGCCCGGCGGCTGAGCTCAGAGCCGCCACCAGCACGGGCGCAGGGCGCACCGGGAGTGGGGCGGGAGGGGCGTGCGGCACCCACGGAGCCGGGCAGACAGGAGCCTTCCGAGGCACAGCGAGGGCCGGGCGTCAGCCGCGCGGGGAGCAGACAAGCCAGAACCCCGGGCGTGAGCGGCCGGACAGACACGCAGCGCACCCCGAAACCAGCCTCCCCGCCGGCCCGCCGCCTCAGCCGTGGCCACCGTGGGGCCTCTGCCCGCGCCGGCGGCCCGGCGTCACCGGGTGTCACCGGGGTCACCACCGCGCCTGGCTCAGCCTTTCCGATTCCCCCGCCTCCCCACACGTGAGGGCTGTCGAGTCGGCGCACAGATGCCTCCCATTTAATTTGGGTTTAATTTTGATATTAATTTAAAGTAAATTAAAGGCTTATTTTTAGGAGACCCAAAGGGAGGCAGAACGTCTCCAAAAGGGGCCGGCTTCAGGCAGACTGCCCCGGGGCACCCGCGGTCCGGTGGCCGTGGCCGTGGCCGTGGCCCGTGGCAGGCCACGGGACAGAGCAGGTGCCCGCGGGGGAGCCCGGAGTCCGGCTCCTCCATCCACGGAGGCCACAGGGGCCCTGCCACAGGCCGGGGGAAAGGGCCCGCCATCACCCTCCCGCCGAGGCCACCCCGGGCTCCGGCTCCGCCCTGCCAGGCCGCAGGGGGAGTGATGGGGCCGTGAGCACCCTCCGAGCACCCACGCAGGCGGGCGGGGCTGGAGGCCAGCGGGAGGACCTCGGGAGCACCCACGCAGGCGGGGAGGGCCCGCAGGCCCAGGTGTGGAGGCCCAGGAACACCCACAGCTCCGGGGACGGCTCCCCCGGGCGGGCGGGCGATGGCAGAGCCTGGAACCTGAGCCGCCTGCAGAGGACACAGCTGTGGCCGCCACCTGGCCCCCCCCCCCCGCAGGGGGGCAGCAGACAGGGCCCCCCAGGCTGCGGGAGGGAGGGGGGGAGGGAGGCCAGCGCTGGCCTCCGGTCCCGCTGTCCCCGCTCCGCCGGGATCCGCGTGGCAGAGGGCAGAGCAGCATGGGGGTGTCACAGTGACCCCCACTCCGTCCTCTCTGATCCTCACTCTCTGACACCCCCCCGTCCTCTCTGATCCTCACTCTCTGACACACACACACACACACACACACACACACACCCCGTCCTCTCTGATCCTCACTCTCTGGCCTGCACTGGCCGCAGGCCTGGGATCGGGGTTTGGGGTGTGGGAAGGGGAGCAGGGAGGGCTCTAGGGCACGCCGTGGGCGGGGTGGGGCGGGGGCGAGGGGTGAGCCCTGCAGGGGCCGGAGGAACCCGGGCCCTGGGCCCAGAGCTGGGTGCTCGCGCTCGGAGGTGACCTGAGGGTGAAGGGGCGGCTGGCAGAGCCTCTGGGGGGCGCCCTGGTCCCTGTGCATTTCAGCGCCCCGGGACTGGGTGGCGAGCCGCATGAGGATGGGGGGGGCAGGAGCCCCCACGTCGGCTGGAATAGCGGGGCGGCTCTGACGGGCAGCTCCCTGAGCCTCGGGCAGGGCTGGCCCCGCCCTCCTTGGTGCCAACCCCCCAGAACCCCTGGACCCCCTGCGGAGCCCCCTCACACCCAGGCCCCGGGAGCCCAGCCACACAGCGGGGAGGCAGGCGGGCCTGGGGCCGCAGGAGCCGGCCGTCTCCTAGTTCTGTGGTCACCCTCGACCTCAGGACCCCAAGACAGAACTTGGGGCGGAGGGACTGTGACCCCTGACCCCTGAGGCGCAGCCCACAGGTTCCTAGGTCCCTCTGCGGGGCCGGCACCTGGGACACGCTGCCGGGAGGGGGGGGGCAGGAGGCTGCGTGGGGTCCCCATGGCCCCTCCCGTGGGCCTGAGCCGCCCTTTTAGAGACGGAGCCCAGAGCGGAGGCCATCCAGAGCCCCTGGGACCTGGGGCGCCACCCCAGCCGCCGGCAGTGGCTTCAGGGGGACCCGAAGGCCGGGGTGAGGGGGCGGCGGGGAGGGGGACGCTCTGGCACAGAGGGGGGTCTGCAGGGGGACGTCTGCCCACCACGGGGACCGCGCCCCCCACCCCGGGCTGAGGGGCCAGACACCCCCACCTTCCTTCTGCCGCCCACCCCGCCGGGCTGGCCGCGGGGGGCTGAGGTGCCCCCCAGCTGCCTGTGAGGCCCCAGGAGAGGAGCCCCTGCAGGACAGGCAGGGGGACCCCGCGCCCCGCCTCCGGGGAGGACGGGAGGGTCGGTCCTTAGCTCACGACCAAGAAGGCGCTCTCCCCTCGGGGGGTGTTGGGGGGCAGCCAGCCTGGAGGCCTCGGGCAGCCGGCCCCTCCTCGCCCTCCGCTCACCGCCACGTCCAGAAGTTTCCGGAGAAAACCGCGACCTCCCCCAGGGGCTCCTCGCCCACCCGGGCTCCCAGCACCCACATCTCTGCACCTAAAGACACTGGGCTGTGGGGGGCTGGGGGCGGGGGCGGGGGGCAGGGAGCGCACCCCACCTGTTTGCCCCAGTTCCCCCCCGCCCCCCGTCAGGACGCAAACACAGCACAGGCCCCAGCGGGTCCCCTCAGCAGCCTGAGTGGCCGCCCCGCTTCGAGGCCGGGCTGGGCTCCTGGCCTGGGTGCTGGGCGCCCCCCACTGGCCCGCCCACCGCAAACCCAGCTGACCCCACTGCCGGCCCGCGCCCCCACACCCCTCCCGGAGCCCCCACACCTCACCAGGAGCCCCCACATCCCTCCCGGAGCCCCCACACCCCACTCGCACCCCACACCCCTCCCGGAGCCCCCACACCCCACCCGCACCCCCACACCCCACCCGCACCCCACACCCCACCGGAGCCGAGGCCGCGGCACCGCCGTCTCGGGCAGCGCCGGCCGGAGGGGATGCTGTACATCACACCCCGCAGGGCAGCCTGACAAATAGGCCGTGTGATCCGGGTGGTATATTACCCCATAAAGCCGTCAGCGGGCAGCGGAGGGAGCCGCAGCCGCCACCGGCCGGCTCCCGGGCCCGGACTGTCCGCCCACCGGCCGGCTCCCGGGCCCGGACTGTCCGCCCACCGGCCGGCTCCCGGCCCGGACCGTCCGCCGCGGCGGCTCGGCCTCTCCTGGGCGCGGAGGCCGCCTGGACCCCTGTTTACGCGGGGCGACGCGGCCCGGCGGGAGCAGGCAGCCGGGGGCCGGGAGCCGGGAGCCGGGAGCCGGGGAGCTAGCCACCCAGTGCTGGACCCACAGGGCGCCCCACGCACCCAGAAGCCCTGAGCGAGGCTCCCGGGGGACCCTCCACGCGGGGCCACGGGCAGGACGTGGCGGCAGAGCCGGGGGGTGAGGCCCGCTGTCCTGGGTGTCCTCTGGGGCCTGAGGTCACCCCGCACCCCGAAGAGGGAGCCCTGCCCCCCGAGGGGGAGGCTGCCCAGGGGGCACCCCACGGCGGAGCTGGACTTCCTCGTGGGACCCCCTGGGCAGACGCCAGAGCTGCCACCAGGCTCTGCGTGGCCCGGGCCCCTCAGGGGGCAGCACTGTAGTGGGCGGGGCCAAGGGTCTGGGGAGCCCACGGCCACCGAGGCGGCTGCCACACAGGGTGTGTGTGTGTGTGTGTGTGTGTGTGTTTGTGATTTGGGGGAGGGGGGCGCTCCCCTCTGTGGGGGCCTCTGTTCAGAGACTGGTGGCCGGGAGGAGGACAGGCAGGGCTGGGCCTCTTCCAGGAGGGAGAGGGGGCCCCCAACCCCCCCCAAGACAGCTCTGTTCCCAGCGGCACTGCTGACCCCGTCCGGGCTGGGAATTCCCAGGCCCGGGCCCGAGCCGGCCCAGGGCATTCTGGGAAGTGTAGTCCTGTGGGAGCTGCAGGGCCTGGGTGGGAGCAGCTGGGGAAGCTCCCGGCCTGGGTCCCGGGAGGAAGTGGCCGGCTCCTGGGGGTGGGGACTGGGCTGGGCACGGCTGCCTGAGAGGACCCGGCCGGCCGGCACCGGCGCCGGCAGCCGCCGAGCACGCCGAGCAGCGGCGTCTCTGAGCCGGCCGCCCGGCGCTCCTATTGTGGCGGGGAGGCCTGGGGGCTCCCCGAGAGGAAGGGTGCAGGCCACGGGGCCCTGGGCCCCCAGACACCAGGGGAGGGGACAGAGGCCGGGCCGGGCCGGCGAGGCCGCACGCCCTCCGGCGCCACGTGCAAGGTGACAGCGAGCACCCCATGTATCTCCACGGCTCCGACTCGCTCCTGGAGGCGCAGCGTCGTTTATCCAACCGGCCCCGCCCACCCTCTGCCCTCCCCGGCCCCCGGCCCCCGGCCCCGGCGCCCAGGCCCGCACCCGGGTGCGGGGTGGAGGGGAGACACAGGGTCCCCGGGGGCCCACAGCGCAGGGGCCACCTCCCCGCCCACGAACGGCCACGGAGTGACCCACGCCGGAGGGCCGGCGCGCGGAGCTCCGCGGCCAGTAAATTATTATTTTTATTAGCCGGGGCCGAGTTCCCGTAAGAGGGAGGCGGCCGCGCCGTGAATGGCTCCTGTATAATTTATTTAGCGCGCGCTGCCAGGACCCGCGTATTTTTAGCCGTTCCGCTGTTGGGTTTGGCTGTTTTGTGTGTGTTTCGGGGGTATTTTTAGCCTCGTCCATGTTATGCTAACAGCCTCCTATGTGTTGTGTCCTGTCTGTGCGGCGGCTGAACCCTGTCTCGCAGCCGGAGCGGGAGACTTCTAAGAATACCGGGGGAGCCCGCCCCCCCGCCCGCCCGGGGGTGCGGCCGGCCCGGCCACGCCGGCCTCGCCGCGAGGTGCCGGGGTGTTCCCGCGGGGGCCCCTGGAGGGGCCGGCAGACACGGGGCGGCACCAGCCCCGGCAGCGGGGCGGGGGGCACCCCACCTTCCCAAACCGGCTTCTCGGCCTGGCGGTGGGAGGCCGCGGATTCCGGGGCGGGTGGGGGAGGGGTGCAGGGGGCGGGGGCCTCGGGGCGGGGGGCTTTGAAGTCTGGTTCTGTCACCGCGGAGCCGGCCGGGCAGGGTCTGGGGAAAGCCGCTCCTTTCACACCTGCTGGGCGTGGGGAACCGCGGCAGAAACACGCGGCGTCGCGAGTTAATGAGGTTTTTACGAAAATGTACTCCTTCCTCCGGAGGGGGGAGGGGAGCCCTCTGACAGGGTCTCTAAACACCAGGAAACTGTCTCTCTTCCCTCCGCTGCCTTCTTCCTTCTGGGCCGGAGCCTGCAGCCACCCAGCCGGGGGAGGGGGAGGGGGAGGGGGCGGGACGAGCCCCCTGTTTACACCGACACCGGCCGGCCGGCCATTCGCACCCGACGGGGCAGAAGGGGGGGGGGCCACCTCCAGCCAGACCACCTCTGCCGAGGCCCGGGCATTCTCAGAGGCTGGCCCCCGGGGCGCAGGGGGGGGGGACCCCGGGAATGGGGCTGCGGCTCCCTCCAGGCCCCCGGGGGCTCCCCGTCGCCCAGGCAGCACGCGGCGCCGGGGGAGCCGGCTGGGCCTCGCCGATGCTCCTTCCCCGTGGGTTTCACAGCTTTGCCTGCGGACCATCTGCACCGACGCAGAGCTGACTCGGCGCCGGGATAGGCCCCACGCGCCCGATCGCGCCTTTTGGGGACGCGGTGCCGGACCGGCTCTCCCGCAGGCCCTGGGCCCACGGGAACCACCGCACTTTCACTTTGGGGGACGGGGCAGGTCCCCCGGGCCCCGCGCTGAGACCGGGTGGGACCAGGGGGAGCGGGCGGGCGGCGGGCGGAGGAGACCCAGGCCCGGCCCAGGCCCTGCCGGCTCGTCCGGGGAGCCAGGCTGTCTCTCCGGCTGCAGCCCCTCCCCAGCCGGCCCAGCCGAGGGGGGAGCCGGGCGACGGGCAGGGAGCGGCCTCGGCCCGGCCACCGAGAGGGGAGGGAGCCCCCTCACTGCTGTCCGGAAACCGGACACGAGATGTGAAAAAAAAAACCGCTTCTCACTGAAGGACGCCCCTTCCTCTGCAGCCCGGCTCCCAGGGAGGTGCAGGCCCGCACCCGGGGGCTGAGGGCCCGTTCCGTTCTGATACAACAGTGTCGCTGCTCAGTCCCGACGCCCACCCAGCCTTCCGCGTCCCCGCGATTCGGAAGCCTTCGCAGGGGCAGACGCTCCCCGGCGGACCCTCGACCGGGACGCCGCCGAGCACAATGGGTCTCTCCGGCCGGGGGTGGGGGTGGGACCGGCCTCCCGGGGCACCCTCCAGCGCCGCCCTCCGGAGCACCCTGCCTGCCGGGAAGGCCGTCAGGTCAGGGACACAGACCAGGCCAGCGCCCACCCCGATTCTCCAAACCCGCCGCGGCCTGGGCTCCAAGAGCCACGTGGTCGAACGTGCAGAGACGGAGACAATGGTTTGGGCCCCGCCACCACAGCCCCACCTGACCCGGTGGTGCCTGCACGTGGGGACAGGGGCCCCAGGGAGGAACGGCGGACGGGCCAGGCGGCAGGGGCTGGGCACAGGGAGAGGAGCCACGCCACGCCACCCGGGGATGGCCCTGGCCTGCCCCTGCACTACCCAGAAAGCCTGCGTGCTGAGGGCTTTTCCGACCCTTGTCCCTGCCAGGCTAGAGGGAGGGGGAGAGGGGGTTAGGGGGAGAGGGGGGAGGGGGAGGGGGAGAGAGGGGAGGAGGAAGGGGAGAGGGGGGAGGGGGAGGGGGAGAGCAGTCACTGCCTCCCATCCCCCAACCTGCAGGCTGGGCCTCCAGCAGAAGGGCTGAGGGGGAAGCTGGCCACTGCCCTGCAGCCCCATGAGCCCCCCCTCGGACCCCAGGCAGCACTCTCTCTCTTTGGAGGAGCCGGGAGAGAGACGGGAAGAAAGGGCAGCGGGCAGGAGGGAGGTTGGCGGGTGGGACCCGGCCCGGCGTCCGCCCGCGCTGGTCCCCAGAGCCGGAGGCTGCCCCTCGGCCGCCCCTCGGCCGCCCCTCGGCCGCCGGCGGACTTTTCGGACCCCTCTCCTGCCCACGGGTCGGCCTTGGCCGTCTCTCTCCGGGAAAGGGGCCTTTTCCTCCGGGGCGGCTCCTTCCGCGGCCGGGCCGCCGCTCCGTCCTAATCCACACGCTAATTGTAATCCCATTAAGGCTGATATAATTTTATTAGCATTCACAGTCCATCACGCTAGCGAGGAGGACGGTCCCTGCCAAACTCACAACGACGCGACGCTGGTGTTTACAACAAACTGTCACCCACACGGAGCCAGCCCTCCGGGCGCCCGGCCGCCGCTGCCGACGCGGGGCGGCGGGGCTCCGGGACCGGGAATCCGCCCCCCAGGCCCGGGGCAGCTCGGCCGGCGGGGCTCCGGGACCGGGAATCCGCCCCCCAGGCCCGGGGCAGCTCGGCCGGCGGGGCTCCGGGACCCGGGGAACCCGCCCCCAGGCCCGGGGCAGCTCGGCCGGCGGGAAGGGTCCCTCCGGGGCCGGGCCGCCCGCCTCCCGCCTCCCGGAGCCGCGGACTCGCCTGCACCGAAATCCCGCCGCCCGCGGGAGCCGCCGACGGAGCGGGGACGGCGCTGCTCCAAGCGAAGCGTCCGCGCCCCGCCCGCTTGGTGTGAACCGGGCGGCTCGCGCCTCCGCCCGGCCCCGGCCGCCCGGTCCGCGGAGAGCGCCCCGCGGTCCGCCCGAAGGTCCCCGGGCTTCCGCTCCGCGGAGGGGCGGGCGGGGGCCGGGCTGCCGGGGCTGCGGCGCGGGGAGGCCGCCCGGGAGGCCGCGCTGGGCGCCGGGCAGTGAAGGCGGCGGCCGGGGCTGGGGCTCGGAGGCCCGGGCGGCGGCGGCCGGGAGAGGCGGCGGGGAGAGGAGGCCGGGGCTCGGGCTCGGAGAGGCGGCGGGAGAGGCGGCCGGGGCTCGGGCTCGGAGAGGCGGCCGGAGAGGCCCGGGCGGCGGGAGAGGCGGCCGGAGAGGCCCGGGCGGCGGGGGGCGCACTGACCTGCGTGCGAGGCCATGGGCAGCGGCGGCGCGAAGTACTTTCCGGGCGCGAAGGGCGCGGCGGGCTGCGCGGCGGGCGCGGCGCTGCGGTGGCCGAGGCTCCCGCGCTCCGGCAGCAGATGCGGCGGCGGCGGCGGCGCGAAGTCGCGGCCATCCATGCCGGGCCCCGGCCCCGGCCCCGGCCCGCCGCCGCCGCCGCCTCCCGGAGCAGCGCGGCCGGGGCCCGGGGGCGACTCGGCGCGCGGGCGGCGCGCGGGCGGCGGCGGCCGGGGCGGGGGCGGCCGGGGCGGCGGCGGCGGCGGCGGGGCCGGTCAGCAGGCCGGCGGGCTGGGCTCCTCGGCGGGCGGCCGTGCGCCGGGCCGGCGGCCGCCGTGCGGGTCCATCGCCTGCGGAGGGAAGCAGAGGAGACGCGGTCACCGGAGGCCTGGCCCGTCCCCCGACCCTCCGGCCCGAGCCTCGCCGGCCCCGCGGCGCGGCTCCCCGCGGCCCGGGCCCCGCGCGCCACGCACCGGCCGGCGGCGCCCGGCGCTCCCCTCGCCGCAGAGGGCGCCGGGCACCAGGCTGCTGGCTCCGGGGCGACAAACCCCGAATCTGCGGAGCCATCGCGCGCGCACACTCGCTCACACACACACACACACACACTCACACACACACACTCACACACACTCGCTCACACACACTCACACTCGCTCACTCACACTCACAATCACACTCACACACACACACTCACAATCACACACACTCACACTCACAATCACTCACACTCACAATCACACACACTCACACACACACACACACTCACAATCACACACACACACACACACTCGCTCACACACACTCACACTCGCGCGCACCCCCGCCCAGGGCGGCCCCGCGGAAGGACGGTCCGCACGGTCCCCTCGCCGGGACCGGTGCTAATTAAGCGAGTAATTTTATTGATTGTAACCCAGAGTTTTTTCTATAACCTTCCGCTTCGCCCTTCCCCTCCCCCACGCGCTTTCCCGTTCCTTCTTTTGAACTCGCCGCCCCCTCCCCCGCTCCGACCGACCAGGCCCCGCGCCCGGCCCCGGCCCAGCTCCCTCCGGCCCGGCCCGGCCCTGCGTCTCCGCCCGCGTCTCCGCCCGCGTCTCCGGCCCGCGCTCCCGGCGCTCCCCGCGCCCGGAGCTCCCCGCGGCCAGACGCTCACCGCCCCCGGCCCGCCCCCAGGGTCGTCCTCCGCCGGCGGGGCTGGGGCGGAGGGGACCCCCGAGCCGCGGAAGGCCCTCCCCCCGGCGCCCGCCCCGGGCTCACCGACCTGGCGCCGGCGGCCGCAGCTCGGCCCTGGGAGACGCCGTGGGGCTCGGTGCCGCCGCGCCCGCCCCCGCCGGGGGCCCCGCAGACCCCGGGCCCCCGTGGTCCGCCCCCATCTCCGGGGGGCCTCCTCCTCTCTCACCCTCCCGGGCGGGCGTCCCCTCCGGACTGAACCGGGACAATCTAAGCGGACGGGGCGCTGCGCCCACGTGGGCTTCTGGAGCGGCGCGGCCGGCCCGCTGGGCGCATTGTTTCACTTTTCCCACCGCCGCCAACAAAGGGGCGGGCGGGGCGGGGGCCTCGCGGGGAACGTGCGGGACCCGGTGTCCGCGGCCGGACCCGCGGCGCGCAGGCCGGCTCGCCCCGCAGCACCGCGCGCCGCGGCGGCCGGTTTGCAGGCTGCGGTCGTGTCTGATGTAATCTGCGGCCGAAAACACCGTGTATTGAGTGGATACATATTTGCTCAGCTGATAAGCTTTTTTAATATTTATTCGGAGAGCTTTTGCATTGCCAACAAACGAGCCCCACGCACAGAGTCCCCTTTGTCCCTCCGCTTCCTACCAAGGGGTTCGGGCGCTCCTCCGGGGTCGCCGGCCACGTTCCCGGGTCCAACAAACCGCTCGGCGCCGCCGCCGCCGCCGCCGCCGCCGCCTCTCGGGCCGCACCGCGCGCGCCGGGCGCCGGGCCCCCGCGAGGCGGGCCGGGCGCGGGGACAAAGGGGGAGGAGGAGGGGCGGGAGGTCGGGAACCTGCGGCTTCGCAGGAGCCGAGGGCGGGGGCTGCGTGCCGGGGCCGCGTGCGCGCCCGCTTTTGTTTGCCGAGACTCCTGGTTCCCGACGAGAACGTTCGGCCTCCTCCGGAGCGCGCGCCGCTCCGGGCCTCGGTTCTCGGGACGCGGGCTCCCACCTCCGGCGGCGGGTCCCGGGCTGCGCCGGCCCCTCCGCGCCAGCGCCCACGGGGTGGGTCACCGCGGCCCTTCCGCGCCGGGCGAGGCCGGCCGGGCTCTGCTTTGTGCGCTCGGCCCCCGGAGGGACCAGGCGCGCGGCTGCCGAGGCCTGCGGAGCCGCAGCCGCAGCCGGAGCCGGAGCCGGAGCCGGAGCCGCAGCCGGAGCCGGAGCCGGAGCCGGAGCCGCAGCCGGAGCCGGAGCTGGAGCCGGGGGAGCGGAGGCCCGGAGCGGCCGCCCGCGGGCCCCAGGGTCCGAGTCCCCCACCCCCACCCCCACCCGAGAGGCCGCCCGCGGACGGAGACTCGGGCCCACGGAACCGGAGACCCGCCGCCGGGGCGTTTTGTAAGAACCGAGTCTGGGACCCGGGGGCGGGCGAGGTCTCCGGAGCCGGCCGTCCCTTCTGCTCGCGGCTCGCGCGGCCCAGGCTGTGGGGTCCCCTAGGTTCGCTTTGACTTTACCTCGCGCCCCTCAAACCCGCCCTCGCGTCGGCCTCCCGCCCAGGACCCGGCCCCCCGGTCGGCTCCCGGCGCCATCTGCGGGGCGCGGGCGCCGCGGGCCTGCGGGCCGGGCCGGGCCGGGCCGGGCGCCGCCGGAGAACCCGCTCCCTGCGAAGCGGCCGCCCCGCGGCGACCGGGCGGGAGCGGGTCCGGCCCGCGCCCCGCGCCCCCGGCGCACGGCCCCGCCTCGCAGCCCGTGGCCCGAGCCCCGCTCCCCCGGTCGCCGCCGCGGAGGGGACCCCGCCGCGCTGGCCCCGCTCAGCTCCCTCCACCCCCCCCCCCAACCCCGTGAATTAGGATCTGGAAACCGAAACCCGGCGATCTCGCCGTTATCCATCCTCGCCCCGCACCGAGCCGCGAAGCCCCTCCGGCCAGCGGCCTGTTCCCTGCGCCGCGGAGCGGCCGACCGAGCGGGACTGCTCCGGGGAGGGGAGCGGCGGGGGGGGCAGACAATCGGGGTTCGCCTGTGGTGCCCCGGAGCCGGCGCGCTGGCCGGCGGCGCCCGGGGCCCCGGCGGCTGTCAAGCCCGCGGCCGGCCGCGCGGTTCGCGTGGGACGCAGCC
This sequence comes from Vespertilio murinus, assembly GCA_963924515.1. NCBI lineage: Eukaryota > Metazoa > Chordata > Mammalia > Chiroptera > Vespertilionidae > Vespertilio > Vespertilio murinus. The sequence continues at coordinate 805,681 of OZ004718.1, forward strand.
AGCCGCCGGCCCCCGTCCTGTCGCGATTATTTATTTTTAATGCTGGGTGTCGATCGAGACAACAAGCGCTCAGAGCGAAGCAAGGACGCGTTACGGGGTGGGGGGTGGGGTTAAACCGATCGATAAAATTTTTCAGAGGAAAAAAAATCGCTCTTATAGATTGTCCATCTTTAAAAAAAAAAAAAAAAGCCCTGCTCGACGTTCTAACGGATTTTTTCAAAGGGAGGAGGTAGATATATATATTTCTTAGCACCACAACCCTGATTCTCTGTTGCTTAAAAATGTAAATCCCCAAAAGCCAAAATAAAAAAATAAAAATAAAACAATACCAAAAATACCAAAAAAAAAAATTAAAGCAATTTCAGTTACTTACTGGAGGCTGTTTCCTGGACACAATTGAATGCAATACAATGAGCCCAGTGAATGTGACTTTGTTTTGTATTCCTATCGGTATTTCCAGGGCGCTGACTGGCGCTGGGACTGCAGCGCTCCCGCCGCCGCGCCAGCGAGCCCATCCGGCGCGCTCCGCCCGCAGCCCGGCGCGGCCGGCCGCGGGCCCTGCATACTAATGAGCTCGTGCCACCGGCCCCGCGCAGCCCGCGCGCTGATTGGCCGCGCGGCGCTCGGCGGCCGGGAGCCCGTGCCACTCACTCGGCGTAAACAGGCCTCCCCATAGGCTGGCGCGGGGCCAGGGAGCTGCCAATCAGGGAGCCGCGGGGCTACTACCGGGCCCGTTGGCGCTTAATTCAAGCCGGGCCACTGCGCAGCTCGCTCTGCGCAGATCGTTGCTGCTGAATGGGAATGTGGCGGGCGGGCGGGGGAGCGGGGGAGCGCGTGTCCGTGCGGGGGGAGGGGGTGTTTGTGTGCGGGGCGTGTGTGTGTGTGTGTGTGTGTGTGCGTGTGTGTGCATGGGATCCAGTAGGCCTCACGTTTGGCTCCTGGTGCACCAAGTCCAGGAGCAGAAGGAGCAGCACCCTTGGCAGCAGATGCCGTTTTTATGCCCGGGATCCGCGGAGCAGGTGGCTGGATCCAGGCACAGGTAGGCCCCAGCTCCCAGCACGGAGCGCTCCTCGGGGTGCCCGGCCCTCCTGCCACCCTGAGGCCTCCGCCTGCTCGGACCGAGCTCAGACATACCCGCAGCGCTGCGGCCTGGGGAGCACGCACTCCACAGCGGCCTACCCGGCCTGCTCGTGTCCCCCCTACCCCGGGCCCCAGGAACCAGGCCCCAGCGGGGGAAGAGGCCTGCCATCTACCTGCGCACTCCCCGTTCTGTGTTTATCTCTCTGGACTCTGCAACGGAACACCGATCGAAATGTAAATCGAGGATTTAGGGCCAAGACAAAAAAGATTGCCCTTTTTTTTTTCCTTCTTCCATCTGCAACTAGTCTTAGGAAAATATGCCCACCTTCATCTGCACGGAGTGAGAAACCGGGCATAATATTCTCCCTGCCACTGTCCTGAAATTCCACTAAGTTAGCGCCCCAGTTTAAAAAAAAAAAAAAAAAAAAAGGAGCCACCGGACAATTATCTTCATCGTAATCGCAGGCAGACCACTTTTTAAAATATTCCCCAACAAGAAAGAAAAGGAAAAAAAACCACAAAAAAATAAAAATGTTCTCCAACGAGATGCTATTTATTCTTGGGAGTCGAGGTGATGTGTGAGTGGCGATGGGTACATTATTTTTACTCCTCCTTCTACGCGTGGATCTCTGCCTCCCCCTCCGGGGGACCAAAAAAAAGAAGCACATTTAGCCTCCACGCCGCCCGCGGAGGCGCAGGCGTCGGGGACGCGGCGCCGCCTCGCCCGGCGGGCGCGAAGGGGTTAAGCCGCGGCCGCGCGTCTCCTTCCGACCGGCCGCGCTCCCGCCCGCCCCCCGGGGCCGCGGGATTGGCTGGCCGGCCGCCAGCGGGCTGTCCGTCACCGAGTGTAAACAAGGCGCTGATTGGCCGCGGTCCAGCCGGCGCACGGCCTCCTGAAAAAAGCAATTACTGGCCCGCGGTTTCAAGGCGCCCGCGGCCGCGGGATGAAAGGAGACGCGCCGGGGGCGGTTTCCAGGCCCCCGGGCCGCCCGTGCGCCGGGGCCGCGGGCCGCGGGGCCGGATCAAAGGCCCGGAGGGAAGGGGAAGCGGCGCCCGGCCCGCCGGCCCGGCCCGCGGGCGCCCCGACTCGGTGGGGGCTCGGGGCGGGGCGGGCGGGGCTCCGGGGAGCCCGGGGCCGGCAGGTAAGCGCCGCGGCTCGGCGGGCGCAGGAGCCGGAGCGCCGCCCGGAGTCCCGGCTCGGGCGACGCGCCGACCCGGCGGCGGGGCCGGAGCCCCGGGCCGTCCCGAGCGCCGCGGGCGGGAGGAGCGGCGGCCCGCGAGCACAGAGCCCCGGGGGTCCGGCCAGCGCGCCGGGCGGGTGACCCGTGAGGTCCCGGGGCGGCCGGGCCGGGCCGGGCGGGCGGGCGCGGCGGGCGGGGCGGCCGGGTCCTCCGGGGGCCGAGGCGGCCGCGCGGCCGGCGGGGAGACGTGGAGCGGGGCCTTCCCGGGCCGGACCCGCGGCCCCGGAGGAGCTGCCCGCTTCCCGCGCACCCGAGGCGCCCGGCCCGGCTCCGGAGAAATCGCGGCCGCCCGGCCCGGCCCGCCCGGCCCGGCGGCTCCCGGCCCCGCAGCCCCGCAGCCCCGGCCCCGCAGGGAGCCCCTCGCCGGCGGCGCCTCCCGCTCTTCTTCGGAAGCGAGTTCTCCGCCGGCTGTGTCCCCGGGAACCGCACTTTCCTGTTTTCAAGTCCCTGTGAAACGTTTTAATACAAGAAAGAGAAACCTTCTCCCTCCCCGACCGGGAGCCGGGCCCTGCGGGGGCTCCCGCGGCCCAGGGCGGCTCCGGCCGGCCCTCCAGCCCCTCCACACCAGTGTGTGTGTGTGGGGGCACCCGGTAAGCCCCCCAGGACCCCAAATCCTGCCCAACACCCGCCTGATGCCCTACCCCCGCCTCCGGAGATGGGGCAGCAAAGGACCCCAGGGGTCGGGCCGTCCTGCCCCCCCCCCAGCTCTGCTGCTTCCTCCGGCACCTGCTTCCTGACTGAGGGGTGCGAACTGGCGCCCAGAAACCCTGGGCCCTGCCCCGCCGTGGGCCTGGGCCAGGCCTCCTCTCCCTCTCCCTCTCCCTCCCCCCAGCGCGCTCAGGCAGACCTAGTGGGACGCTTTTTTCTTTTCTTTTTTTTTTTTTTAGTGCTGTTTCAAAACAGTTGTTACAGCAAGAGCTGCAGACGGGCTGCTGGATGCGGCGGGGCTGGCAGCTGCCCAGGCGGGCGGGCTCCGGCTCCCGTGTTCCCCTCGAAGACGGGAGGCAGGCGGCCGCGGGCATGTCTGGCTGGCACGCCCGCCGGAGCCTCCGGCTCTCCTCTTTCACTCTCCCTGCTGTCCCAGCGACAAATGTTTCCAATTTCTGGGGAGGCCGTGGGATCCGCAGGCTCTCCTCCCCGGGGGAAGGCAGAGGCCGAAGAGACAGGAGGGACGCAGGCGGGTCGGGCTGTCTGAGCGGCTGTCCGGCTCGTCGCCCGCAGTGGCCCAGCCCGCAGTGGCACACGAATGGGCTCTCCTCAGGCTGGTGGGGGGGTGCGGCCAGGGCCTCTTCCTCCCCCACGGCCCCGCGCACCCCACCCCTGGGAGAAGACGACGGACGCCCCGTGCAGCCAACGGGGCCCTGATACCCGGGCACGCACACAATGCACATGCACACGCATGACGCTCGCGTGCAGTCTCATGTGTGAGCACACACGCATAAACATGTGCACAACAACACACACATGCACACCCTTCCGGCCACGCACCAGCTCTCCAGAGAACCTGTCTTTCCGTGCACAGCCGGGCCCCGTGTGTGTGTGTGTGTGTGTGTGTGTGTGTGTGTGTGTTGTGTGTGTGTGTGTCCCCTCTCCCCGGGCCTGGACCCCCACCCCGTGCCCCGAGAGTGGCGGCAGGTCCGGGTGCCTCTGGCCCTGCCCCCTGGGACCCTGGAATAATCGGTGTTGAGCACGAGGAGGGGGTGTCAGGCGGTTACTTAAAACCGTGAATCGGTCACCGCTCCAACCACACGCCTGCTCGGGCGAGAGCGCGGTCCCATTGTTCCCGGGCCGTCCGCCAGCCGGCAGAGGAGAGACCCTCTCTGGACAGGAGTGGACTCTGCATTCCTCCCGCCAGAGCGCGGGGGACGAGACCCGGAGGCCAGGCAGGTTCGGGCTGAGGCTCTGCGCCTTGGGGTGCCCTTGCCCAGCGGGTGCGAACGCGTAGGACGGGCAAGGGCGGCCTGAGGCCCAGGAGGGGCTGGCGGGGGGCTCACGGCACCCCCACCCGCCCTCAGCCTCCCTCCCAGCAGGCCCGTGGCCGCCCAGGGCCACCCCGTCCCACGGGCGGGGGCAGCACGGGGTGAGGCGTCCTTCCTCAGTGAGAAGGTGGGGAAAGAGCCAAAGGTCCCAGAAGCGCCAGAGGCCGGGCTGGCCCACTGCAGCCTCCCGGAGGCAGCCCCCCCCCCACACACACACACACACTCCCTCTGAGTGAGGTGCTCTGCCCCAGGTGTGGGGGGGCTTCTTTAACCGGGCCTAGCTGGTGCCTCAGGAGCTGGGCTGTGGGGAGAGGTCAGAATCGCCAGTCCCAGCCCCCCACCCCCACCCCCACCCCCACCCCCACCCCCGGGTGCTGCCTGGGACCTGGCTCCCGGCCGGTGGCCTCCTCTGGGCCTCGCCTCTGTCGGGGGGGGGGAGGGGGGGCTTGAGCTTTTCGGGGAGGAGGCCTGTTTTTCTGGGGAGAGGACGGTGATGACCTCCCGGCCCCCCACCCCACGGGGCAGGGCTGCCCCCCCAGAACCAGCCCCCAGGCCCGCCGAGGGCTCAGGTGCCGGAGGGGCGGCCGCTCCGGGCCCAGGATGGAGGCAGCAGCACGGTGAGCAGCCTGAGCCCCCGGCCGCCTCCTCCTCCTCCGAGGCCTGGCCAGCCTGACCGCGGGGCCGGGGCCGGGGTGCAGCGGCTCCCCGCTCCGCAGGCCTCGGGGGCCCAGGAGGCCGGGACGTGGCTGTAGGTTTTTTTTTTTTTTTTTTTTTTAATTGATATTTTACAGAGAGGAAGGGAGAGAGAGAGAGAGCTAGAAACATCAACCAGATGAGAGAGAAACATCGACCAGCTGCCTCCTGCACACACCCCCACCGAGGATGTGCCCGCAACCAATGCACATGCCCTTGTCCGGAATCGAACCCGAGACCCCCCAGTCTGCAGACCGACGCTCCACCGCTGAGCCACACCGGTTTCGGCTTGGCTGTAGGTTTTAACAGGCAGCCAGACCCGCGGGGAGGAACACTCGGAAGTCGGAGGAGCAGAGTCCGCCCCCCCTCAAAGGGGCTTGGGCTCCGTGGTGGCCGGTCCGTCTGTCCGTCCGTCCGTCCAGGAGGCTGCCCCCCCCCCCCCGCCCAGCCGGCGGGAAGGTGCCGGTCAGCCGGGCAGTGACCGGGGCTCCGCGTGAGGCGGCTGCTCAGCGGGAGGACCCTGAGGTGCGGCTGGGGGGACTGTCCACCAGGGACTGTCCACCCGTTGGGCCCCTGGACGGGTTTCCGTGACGGCCTGGCCCCGCCCGATCTTCCTCAGGGCTTACGGCGGGTGCTTGTCATCGGGCGTGGCGGTGGGGAGGTGCCCGGCCCCCCGGGCGGGGAAACCGCCAGGCCCTGGTCCCGTCTCGGCAGCAGGAAGGCCGGGACCCCAGGGATGTCTGGGAGGGAGGGGGGTGGCCTGCCCAGTCTGGGTGCGGGAGGAGGAGGCAGGGGAGCCTGCTCTCTGGGAGCTATTGCACCCTCTAAGGCAGGCGGGGGGGGGGTGCCCCACGGGGGTCTCCCGGCCGAGGGCGACCCCACACTGGGCCCTGTCGTCCGGCCCCTGAGGAGGGGCCCAGAGCCGCCCGTGGGGCCGGGGCAGGTGGCTCAGGGGCAGGAGCGGTCCGGCTTGGCGACGGACGCTCCGGTGGGGCCTCGGGGGGGGATGGTCCCCAGGTGCTTCAGGCCCCGGCGCCCCCCCCATCCCCCCTCCCCGCTCCCGTCCTCCCCAAGGGCACGGCCTCCCCCAGCCCGGCCGCCGGAAAGTGCCGAGTAAGCAGCGGCGCTCGGGCCGTGTAGGAGTGTGTTTACACGTGTCGCTGTCGGTGCGTGCGGACGAGGCCTCCGGGGGCCTGGCCTCACGGGAGGGGGGCTGGGGAGAGGGTGGGGGGCAGGGCCCCCTCCAAAAGCAATGCCAGCCGGGCAGGAGACCTGGGGGGCAGGCCTGGGACCTGGCAGCCCCCCATCACCACCACACCGGCCCGCAGGGACCCCGAGCACCGGGGCTGCACCCGCCCTGGCCCGCCCCGGGGGGGGGGGGGGCAGGAACCCGGTTTCTTCTCCTCGCGGGAACCAGGCTGCCTGCCGGCCCCTCCCGCCGCGGCCCTGGCAGAGGCCCCAGGGGCAGGGCGCTGCCCACGCAGACTCCTCCAGACACAAAGCGGGGGGCCGGGGCGCACACCTGGCCTGCCCTCCGCCGGGGGAGCTGCTGCCCCCCCACACACACACTTCCCAGGCCTCTCCCCGCCGCCAGCTCCTGCAGCCCCTGGAGCTTCCCTCCGGTGCCAGCCCCGCCCGGCGGGGACCAGGCCGCACCGGGCTGGCGGCTCCGGACCGGCCTGCCCACCTCCCTCCGGTTCGGGCGGTGGAGCCGGTGAGGGTGAGCCGTGGCCTGGCTCCCGGGGGCACGCGGAGGCTCCAGAGATTCCCACCCAGACGCCCACCGAGCAGCCGAGCCCCCCGCCCAGGGCCAGGCCGAGGGGGCGCAGGGACCCCCTTGGGCCTGGCCTCCGCGTCCTTTGTTACGGGACATCCGGTGGTCAGACTAAAAACCACCCCTTTCTCTCTGACCGCGGCGGTCAGGCTGCGGCCATAACCCCCTGAGGAGTGTGAGTGGGGGGGGCGGCCAGGGGAGGGTCCCTCAGACACCCCTGAAAACTCCCTCCTCCCCGGCCCAGCAGGGTGGCCGGCTCCCAGGACCCGTGCCGGCCTTCTGCAGCAGCTCGGTCCCGGGCCGGGTCGCTGGCCGCCGGCCGGCCCCTCCCGCAGGCACACGCGCCCCGCTGCCCGCCGCGGCCCCTTCCCGGCCGTCCCCGAGGCCGGGCGCTGCTTCCCGCCGGGCCGGGGCTCCCTCCACCCCGGAGCGGCCGGGCCGGGGCGGCCTCGGGGCGGAGGGCTGAGCCCCTGCGTCCGCCGGAAACAAAGGCCTTCGGGGGGCGGCGGGCGCCCCGAACCCGCGTCGGGAGAAGCGCGCGCAGCACCTACCGGCGGCTCGGGGGCTCCCTCCGTCCCGGCGCCTCCGCCCCGGCCCCGGAGCCGGGAGGCGGCCGGGGCGCCGGAGCCGCGAATGTACGGCCCGGCGACCGCTCCCCTCTGCGCCCGGGCCGCGGCTCTGACCAGGGGACTGACTGGGGGAGAGGAGCGAGCTCGAACCCGCCCCACGCCGGCCCTGCGCGTCCGCCGGGCGGCCGGGCCCGGAGCCCGGGGAGGAGGGTCGCCGCCAGCGCTGCGCTCCGAGCCCCGCGCCGAAGCTTCTCCCGGATCCCGGGTCCCGGATCCCGGCCGCGACCCGCCGCCTCCCCGCGCCCCCGCGCTCCCGGGCTGGCCCCGCGGGGCCGGAGCTGCCTGGGCCCAGATCGGGGCTCCTCCGTGCCTGCCCCGGCGCTCCCCACCTCCGGGGTCCCCCCGCGTGGGACCGGGCCAGCCCCCACCCCCGCCAGCGGAGAGCCAGCGGAGAGCAGCGAGCACTCGGAGGCCGGGCGGCTGCCGGGCTCCCCGGGGCGCGCTCGGCGCCTCCTGGCACCGACCCCGCCGCGCCGCATCCTTAAGGCGCCGCCCGCCCCGCCGGCCTTTGTCCGGCCGCTGGAAGGTCACTCCCGGGGGCGCAGGGCAGCGGCCAGACCCGGCGCAGAGCGCGCTCCCCGCCCCTCCTCCACCCCCGGGACTGAATCCCCGGCTTCCTCCCGCCCTGCCGCCCCTCCCTGCGCCTCCGGGAGTGAGACATTGTGGCGGGGCTGGGGCTGGGCCGGGTACATTGTAGGGGGAACAGCCTGGGCCGGATACATTGTAGCGGGGGACAGCCTGGGCTGGGTACGTTGTAGCGAGGAAGGGCCTTGATCAGATACATTGTAGCGGGGACAGGGCCAGATACATTGTAGCGGGGGACAGCCTGGGCGGGATACATTGTAGCGGGGGCCGATCTGGGCCAGATACATTGTAGGGGGGGACAGCCTGGGCTGGGTACGTTGTAGCGAGGAAGGGCCTTGATCAGATACATTGTAGCGGGGACAGGGCCAGATACATTGTAGCGGGGGACAGCCTGGGCGGGATACATTGTAGCGGGGGCCGATCTGGGCCAGATACATTGTAGGGGGAACAGCCTGGGCCGGGTACGTTGTAGCGGGGACGGGCCTTGATCGGATACATTGTAGTGGGGGCTGGTCTGGGCGGGATACATTGTAGCGGGGGTGCCCTGGGCCGGATACATTGTAGCGGGGGACAGCCTGGGCCGGATACATTGTAGCACTGGGTGCATGGCCCGGCCTGGGAGCCGGCTCACAAGTGGGGGAGAGGGGCCTTCTGAGAGGGAACATGAAGGGGGAGGCCCAGGTGCTCAGGGGAGCACCCTCACCGTCCTCCTGGCTCCAGGAGCCGGCACTCCGGAGCCTCAGGGCAGCCTGGGTCAGGATGGTGGTGCCCATTTCATGGGGAGCACACGGGCTGAGACAGAGCCAGCCGCCTGCCTTCTCCCGGGGGGCTGGGGACCTGGGCCCGGACTCCGCTGTGAACCCCGCCGTGGGCCAGCCGGCCTGTGGGTCCTGGGCAGCCCCCGCGCTCACGGGGGACGCCCCAAGAGCCAAGAGCATGGACCTTGGAGCCACAGCACCCACAGGGGACCCCCAGGCCTGTTTTCCGGGGAAGCCACCCTGGCCCTGAGCCCAGCCTGAGGGGGAGCCCCCGATGGAGGCTGCGCCAGGGCCGGAGAGCCAGACCCACAGGGCGCTGTGGGGCTGCAGGGACCCCCTCGGGCTCCGGAGGCGGCGGCTGAGGCAGGCGGCGGCGTGTCGAGCGGCTGGTGCAGCTGTCCGCACCGCTCAGGCAGAACCGGCCCCGGAGCCCCGAGGCCCGGCCCCAGCAGCTGAGCCCGCGCCCCCCGGCCGGCGGCGGGCTCCGCGGGGGGAGGGGACGCAGCTGGGCGCGGAGAATGGGGTCCTTGTGCTGCTATCGGCGACCCGGGCCGGATGAACACGGCTTTGTCTGCCCCTCACTCCCGTGGCCGCCACGGGACCGGCCGGCTTCCCAAGCCCAGGGGCTGCGCTTGGGCCTCGGTTAACCCTTGAGAGGGGGTGCAGGCCCAGGGTTTCCGGGGCTCGGTGCGGGGTGGGGCCTGCAGAGGAAGGGGGACATCCGTGTCAACCCCGGGGTTCAGAGCAGAGTCTGTCCAACGGGATTTCTCCGGTTTCCATGGCTCAGCATTGGAGGCGGGAGGGAGGGCGGGAGGCAGTCCAGGGGAGGTAACAGCGGGGGTGGGGGTGGGGGTGCGGGGGGCAGTCCAGGGGGAGGTAACAGCGGGGGGGGGGTGCGGGGGGCAGTCCAGGGGGAGGTAACAGCGGGGGGGGGTAATCCGGCCTCGCCAGGCCCGGCGGGAACGGAAGCCCAGGGTGAGGAGCCCCAATCCGCTCTGGCTCCGGCATGCGCCTGATTGCCGGAGTTCTTTTCTTTCCTTTTTTATTTTATCTTTATTGATGTCAGGGGGGAAGGGAGAGGGAGAGAGAGATACGAGCATCCACGACGAGAGCATCACGGGTCTGCGGCCTCCTGCACGCCCCGCACTGGGGATCGAGGCTGCAACCCCGGCCTGTGCCTGACCCGGCATCGCAGGGACCCTGACCTCCGGGCTCATAGGTGGACGCTCAGCCACGGAGCCACACTGGCCGGACTTTCTGAGGATTTTTATTATTGTTATTATTAATTTTTAGAGAGAGAGAGTGAGAGAAGGAGCAACATCAGTCAGGTGCCTCCGTACACGCCCCGGGAGGAGTTCTTGGTCACGCACACAGAAAAGGGGACCCCCCGGAACCCCTCGGCCGGCCAGGGTCTCAGCGCCAACGGCCAAAGGGAGACCCAGCAGGTTCCTCTGCAGGAGAAGAGCCTGCAGACCCCAGGACGTGGGGCCTCCGGGAGCCGAGGGAGGAGGCGGTGGGGGGTCGGAGGGCTGAGGCCGCGCAGTGGGTCTGGCCTCCAGAGCAGAAGCGGGGTCCTCCCCTCGGGCGGGCGGTGCTCCCTCCAGGGAAGGGGGGTGAGGAGGAGCAGCCGGGAGGACCATGGGGACCCCGAGCCCAGCCCAGGCCTGTCGGGAAGTGCTCCTGGGTATCTTCCCGTCTCTGTGCGTCTCTGTATTCCTCAGGTTCCCGTGCCTGGCTGGCTGCGTGGCTCCGTGGTTCTGTGGCTCCGTGGCCGAGTGGCTCTGTGGCTCCATGGCTCCGTGGGGAGCCTCAGCCCGGGCACCGGGAGGTGGCGGCTGGATTCGGAGTCGGGGACATGCCCAGGCCGCGCACACAGATCAGACAGGCATGCGGGGAGGCTGTGCAGGCGGAGACAGGCCAGAGTGACAGGACGTGGCCACAAGCCAAGGGAAGCGGGAGAGAATCGGAGACCGCAGTCCCCCTCCGAGCCTCCAGGGGGAGCCAGCCCTGCGGTTCCGGCCTCCGGGCACAGGCTGAGGGCCTGACTCCGTGTTTAAAACCCCCAGGGGCTCCGAGGGGAGCCTTTCCGCTCCTTCCGATTCCTGCCTTTGATGAGCCAAGCCTTATGTGTTTACACCGCGTGCTGTATGTTCCCTGTGGCGTGACGAAGCGTGTCGTGAGGACGTGGCTCAGTGGTTTGGGGAGTCTCACTCTCGGAAGCTCCCCGAGGCCGCCGGGCGGGGTGGGGTGTGGAGAGGGCTCCTCGGGTGCAGGTGTGGCCAGAGGAGCTAACACCGGGGTGGGGGGATGTGTTGGGGTGTGGAAGGGGGTGTTGGCCCGGGCCCCCCGCTGCGGCCGGAGGAGGTGAGGCGGAGGGACTCGGCTCAGCCCGGCCCCAGGTGATGGCCGTGCGATCCACCGGCCTGCGGTGTCGCCGGCCGCGGCGCGGGACAGGAAGTGAGCGTGTGCACCCGGCCTTTCAAGTTGAGACAGTTGGTCAGCCAGCGGAGCCTGCAGGGCAGCGAGCGGTGCCCGGCGCCGGCCCCATCGGGAGCGGCTCCATGCAGGGACCCAGTGCCCTCCCTCCCGCCCCCCGGACCGGGCCTGACCTGGCAGGGTGTGGTCTCTCTCTGCCTCAGTGTCCCTGTCACCCTGGCCGAGGCCCCCTCTGGGCGGCTCCCCAGCAGGCCGGTCCCCGGGGCCGCAGCGTCCGGAACGGCAGAAGGAGAACAGAATGGGGTGGCCGGGCCGGGCGGGTGGGCTGTGGCTGTGGCTGTGGCTGTGGCTGTGGCTGTGGAGGGCTGGGTGAGAGGTCCCGGAGGAACGTTCTGGGTCCTGGGCCGGTGGCGGCGGGAGCCCCGGTTGTGACACGGGGCAGGCTTTTGCAAGCCGTGGCCACGACGGGAGCGGGGGAAGGGTCTGGGACTCTGTGTGTGTGTCTGCGTGTTCCCCAGCAGCTCACGGGGACCTGTGGTTGTTTCGAAATAAAGATTACAACCAAACAAGTCCTCACGGAGACACGCGGAACGCCCGTCCACGCGGGGTCCCCTGGGGAGCCGCCTCGGAGTTACTCGGAGCCGTCGGTGGGCGCTCGCGGCCCCCACCCAGGGAAGAGCCGGGTTTCCGGGCCGGGAGCCGGATCCTCGGCCGGCGTCCAGCATGTCCCGCGGAGACACACACACACACACACACACACACACACACACACACACGGCTGCTCGAGGAGGGCTCCAGCTCCCTCGGCCGGGCCGAGCAGAGCGAGGCGCCGGTGGTTGGGGGATCCTGTCCACACGGCTGGCTCCTCTCCCGTTGGGGGAGGGGTGCGTCCCGCCCCGGGACCCGCGGCCTCCTCTACCGACCAACCGACCGACCGACCGACCGTGTGGCTCTTTCGGAAAGCCCCAGGGCCGGCCAGGGTGGCTCAGGGGTGGAGCCTCGACCTGTGAACCAGGAGCCACGGTTTGATTCCTGGTCAGGGCTCAGGCCGGGTGTGGCTGGATCCCCAGGGCTGGGGGGGGGGGGGGGAGTTGCAGGAGGCAGCCAGTCCACGATTCTCTCTCTCATCATGGATGCTTCTGTCTCCCTCTCCCTCTCCCTCCCTCTCTGACATCAATAAAGAAAAAGAGCTATTAAAAAAACAACACAGGAGGATGCTTTGCACCTTTGCACCAACAAAATAAAAAGATGATTTTCCAGAAAAAAAGCAAACACTGGACTTTTTTCCAGAAGCAGAAATGACGGTCGGAGGCCGGAAGGGGGCAGGAATCTACCCCTGACGATGTCTCGGGCCCTCGCTGGTTCGGCTCAGTGACGAGAGAGACCGCCTGCAGACCCAAGGTTCCGGGTTCGATTCCGGCTAAGGGCACTGCACCCAGGTGGCAGGCTCCTCCCCGGCCCCGCCCTGGCCAGGGCTGTGCAGGAGGCAACCAATCAGTGTGTTTCCCTCTCTCTGGAAATCAATGAGAGAAAAAAATGCTTGGGTGAGAATTCATATATCTACCGTGGGCGCCGGTGGTCAGCCAGCGGGTCTGACCACCACGTCCAGGAACCGGGACCAGGAACGCGCCCCCAAAGCCCAGCGGGAAGCCCCCCACCCCTGCCCCCAGCACCCAGAGCGGCAGGAGCCATGGTTTTTCGCCGCCTCTTTCCTCGTCGTGGCTGAGCGTCCGGTGCCCCCGGAGGAAGGGGCGTCGGTTCCCGCTGAGGATTTACCCCTTCCCTTTGGCGGCCCCGGGCGCGCCCCGGCCCGGTGCAGACCGCAGCCTCTGCGCTCCGGTCGCCGCGCTCCGACGCGTGGGTCTGCTGGGTGACTCGCTCAGATCTGTGTTTCCCGGGATGTTTCTGGGTGAATCCTCACCAAGGGCATTTCACATTGATTTTTAGAGAGAGTGTAAGGGAGGGGGGAGGGGAAGAGAGGGAGAGAGAGAGAGAGAGAGAGAGAGAGAGAGAGAGAGAGATCAATTGGTTCCTCCTGCATGTGCCCCGCCAGGGCCAGAGACCAAACCTGCAGCCCAGGTATGTGCCCGTGACTGGGAGTCGAACCCGAGACCTTTCGGTCCGAGGGCGGCGCTCTGACGTGGAGCCAGTGGCGAGGGCATTCGATGACTTCTGCGGGCCGGTGAAGGGCGGCTGAGCTGGTGGCGGCGGCCCCGCACCGGGAGGCTGGGGTCGGGAGCACAGGGCCAGGTTTCGGGTTCAGTCCCCGGGGCGGGGGGGGGGGGGGGCGGAGGAAGCTGAGGGATGTTCTGATTTCACATCAATGTCTCTCCCTTCTTCTAAAATCAGTAAAACAATATTTTTAAAAAGAACATCCCGACCATAAACGGTGTGGCTCAGTGGACAGAGCGCAGGCCTGCGGACTGAAGGGTCCCGGGTTCGGTTCCGGGTAAGGGCATGTGCCTGGGTTGCAGGCCAGCCCCCCGGCTCTGGTCCGGGTGCGAGTGGGATACAACCCGTCCGTGTGGCTCTCACAGCGGTGTTTCTCCGTCTCCCCCTCCCTTCCCCCTCTAAACCCACGGAAACGCCCCAGTGAGGACTGACAGCGAACAGCGTCCAAACCATCCCATCGCCGAGTCACAGGCCTTCCCATCTAGTTCCTGGAGCCCTCCCCACTGACCCCCCAAATCCCCACCCCCACACACCCCCCCCCACCACACACCACTCACACACACACACACACACCCTCACACCTCCCCACACATACCACACACTCCCCACACCCACACCTTCACACACACCTACACACACACACACACACACACAGCGCTGGGTGAGGCCGCAGACCCTCCCACGGGGGGGGGGGGGGGTGCTCCCGGCCTGTGTCTGGTGGAAAGCTGTGGCTCCTGTGCCCAGGACTCCCCGACTCCTCCTCGCTCTCGGGGAACGGTGCTGGTAGGAGACACTCTCCCGGCATTCGGCACTTGGCACTGGTGTGGCTGAGGAAGGGCGGGTTTCCTCCAGCGGTGGCTGCAGGCCCACCCGGCAGACACACGGGCACCCTCTCTCCTTCCTCCAAACCCGAGGCCGCCCCGCTGGGAGGGCCGGCTCTTCCCGGCTCTGTCCTCGGCGTCACTGTGCTTTCCCTGGGAGGATGGTCCGATCCTTTTCTGTTCCAAAGGTCGCCACGGGCTGGCGGGGCTGCCGTGGTCCCGGGTGTGGGCTCATTCACATCAGTGTCCCCCCCCCCTCCCTTCTCTCTAAAGTCAATGAAAGTCTTCAACAACTTGTTACAGAAATAACGCAATGTCCCGGTCTTCAGGCCAGTGGTTTTCCTACGGCCTTTGTGGCCTCTGACCTTGGGGTTCCTTACGTGAAATAATGCGACTCAGAAAACGTGGGCTGGTTTCCCGCCGCTTCACGTCCCTGCCTGCGTGGTACCGTCTCCCGCCCCGCCGCCTTCCGGAGAGTTCTCGGCGTGAGCACCGCCCGCCGGCCCAGGCTCAGCGGTGTCTGTGCTTCTCTGCGCCTATTTCAGGGTCCAAATGTCTATACCCCAAATAGCTAGTTGACTTTTGGAAAGTGTTTCCCCCAAGACATATTTCTGTTGATTTCGGAGAGGGAGGGAGAGAGAAACATCCGTGATGAGAGAGAATCTCGTCACGGGGCCTCCTGCACGCCCAAACCCGGGCGCGCGCCCTGCCTGGGAATCGAACCCAGGACCCTTCAGTCCACAGCCCCGGGCTCTGTCCACTGAGCCAAACCGACTGGGGCTTTTGGACAGCTTTTAGATTGATTTTTTGTTGTTGTTGTTTTCCCCCTGAATATGTAAATGCTCTATCCTCGTGGGAATGTGTAGGATACAGAAACGCATGAGGGCCCTAGCAGGTCTGGCTCCGTGGTAGGGCGTCGGCCTGCGGACTCAGGAGTCCCAGGTTCGATTCCGGTCAAGGACATGCACCTTGGTTGCAGGCACATCCCTGGTGGGAGGTGTACAGGGGGCAGCTGGTCGACGTTTCTCATCTATGTTTCAAACGCTCTCTCCTCTCCCCTCCTCTGTAAGAAAATCAATAAAATATATTTAAAAAAAAAAAAGAAAGAAAGAAAAACGCATGAGGAGGAAGGCAAGGCCCAGCCTGGACCCCACCGGCCTGGCTCCCTGGCTGCAGACAGCCTCGCCTCCGGACGCGGGAAACGCTCCCGGTTCCCCCAACGGCTTGGCCTCCGCGGAACCGGGCAGCACGTTGTTCCTTCCAGCTCCGCCGCCCGCCGCCCGCCGCGCGCCGGCCGACCGCTAAGCGAGGCTGCGTGTGCGGGGCCGTCGCCGGCTCCCGGGCGCCCGGTTCTGTGTGCGATGGCCGGGGGGGGACGGGGGGTATGCGATGGCCGGGGGGGGGGTATGCGATGGCCGGGGGGGGGGCGGGGGGTATGCGATGGCGGGGGTGGGGGGGGTATGCGATGGCTGGAGGGGGGCGGGGGGGGGTAGTCGGCTGTGGCCCGGCGAGGCCGCCGAACAGCGCCCGGCGTCCCGGGCGGACGGCGCCGCGGCCGTGCACACCGCGGGGGGAGGCTGGCGGGCTCCGGGACACCAGGCGCGGCCCCGCCCCTCGCCGCCCGCGCGGCCCGCCCATTGGCCAAGACGCGTACCGCCCGCGTCTCCGCGGAAGCCCATTGGCCGGCTCCCGCGGCCCAGACAAAGGGAGCGGCGGCGGCGGGCGGTGATTGGGCGGGGCGGAGGGAGGCGGGCGGTGATTGGGCGGGGCGGAGGGAGGCGGGCGGGGCGCGGGGACGGGGGAGCGGGGCCGGGGCCGGGGCCGGGGCGGCGGGGGCGGGGGCGGGGCCCCGGGGGCGGCGGGGCGGGGGCGGCGGAAGGACTGGGCGCGGGGCGGAGCCGGGCGGACGCGGCGCCCCCGGAGGGCGGTGGCCGCGGGGCGCGGGAGCTCGCCAGCCGCTCCGCCCGGCTCCCCTCCCGCCCGGGGCTCCCGCCCGGGCCGCGGCCGCCTACGCGTTCTCCCCGCGGGTTCCGCGCGCGTCTCGGCGGGGACGTGGGAAGGCGGGCGCCGGCCCGAGGAGCCGACCCTGGGCCGGAGCCCGCCGCCGGCGCCGGACGGCCGCTCTCCAGCGCCGGAGCCCGGAGCGGCCCGCGGCGGCGGGAGCCCGCGCGGCCTCGCCCGGGAGGAGGCGGCCGGCGCCGGCTGCGGGCTCTCCGCCGCCGCGGGGGCGGCTCGGCGGGCGCCGCGCGGGGCGGGCGGGCGCCGCGGGGCGGGGGCGGCCGGGGCTCCGGGTTCCCGCCGCGGGCCCCCCGGCCGCCCGGAGCGCCGCCAGGTACGTGTTTCCTCGGTTCCCGCGCCCGGGGCGCCTCGGCTCCCGGAGCGAATGAAGCGCCGGTGTGGACGCGCCTCCCCCGCGCACGTGTCCGTCCGCCGGGCCCCGGGCCGCGGGGAGCCGCCGGCTTCGTCCCTCTCCGCCCCCCGGTAACCGGTCTGGGGGGCTGGGGGAGACCCCACCTTGGCCCCGTGCGGCCGTGCAGCTCCCCTTGTCAGCAGGACCCCTCGCAGCCCAGGGGCTGGGCCCGAGGACTCGGGGACCCCCGGGGTGCTTTTTTGAGGGGTGACGGGGGGACCGGCCGCCCCCCACTTCGAACAAAAGAAGCCCCTGGGGGGTCGGGGGAAACCGGGCGGAGCCTGTGGGGACCCCCCCCCGCCCGGGACGGACCGAGTCTGCACACAAAGGCGGGGGCCGAGGGGGTCGGGAAAGGCCGCGCTTTTACTTTTTTTGGGGGGGCCGTTGGCTTTCTCCCGGTGGAGGGGCCTCGGGGACCCCTGGCCGGTGGGGTTTGGAGACCAGAAAACGAGGCGTCCTCGGGGGAGCGGGAGGTCCGGGCTCCGGCGGCGGGGAGCGGACCCCCGGGTGACCGGACGCCGGCCCGGGGCTGACCGTGGAGCGGCCTGGGCGCCAGAGGGAGGGAGGGAATGTTGGGGTCCCCCCCCCATAAGCTGGAACAAAGCCGAGGGCACGGAGCGCGCCGCGGGAAGGGCCGCCCCGGTTCCCGTGGCTTTGGGGCCGGAGAGGGGGGCTCCCCCGCCCCAGGTCAGCGGCCGGGCGGCGGCGCTTCCCTCCCGGCCCCGCGGGCCTCCCCCGCCCCGGGGCCGCGCCAGGGCGACCCGACCCGCGTCCGCCGAAGGAGGTCCGACCCGCTTCCCCCGAAGGCGCCCGCCGCCCGGCCGGGTCCGGGGCCGAGGAGTCCCCGTCTCCCGGGTCCGGGGCCGAGGGGTCCCCGCTCCCGTCTCCCGGGACGGCGGCGGCCTCGGAAGCGGGTTCCTTTTTGGATTAAAAACACGAGGAAGGGCGGCGGCCTCGCCCCGGCTCTCCGCCCGGGACCCTTTCGAGCGAGCGGGGCCGAGCACCGGCCTCCCCGCCTCCGCCTCCCGGCGCCCCGGCCGCCCCGCGGCCCCTCCCGGCGGCCGATCGCGGGCGGTTCCTCCCCCCGCCGCCGGTCCGCGGGCGGCTGGCTTCCCCGCGGGCGCCGGTCCGTGCGGCCCATGCGGGCTGGACCCCGGGGCGCCCCGGCCCCGCCAGCTGTGGGCGCCGGAGGGGGGGAGCCCTGGGCACCGGCCTGGGCCGCCGAGGCCCCCCGCGGGGAACCCCGTCCCGTCCCCGCGGCCCCGCCCCCACTCCTCCTTTGTTCGCGGGGCGGCGGCGGCGGGAGAAAACGCCGGGACGGGGGTCAGATAAGACGGGGGTCAGATAAGACGGGGGGCGCCGGCCGCACTCCCCCGGCGCCTCGTGGATCTCAGGGGCCGGGCGAAGGCCGTGGCCCAGGGTCCTGGGCTTCGGAGCTGCTGGGTGACCTCGCTGCCTCCCCGCACCGCTGTTGGGAGCGAGGGCAGAGTGCTGGGGTACCCCCCCCGCCGTCTGCCAGCGCGATGCCCAGGTCCAGGTCCAGCCTGGGATCAGGAGCAGAGGCTGCCCGGGGCCTGGGCAGCGAGGGGGGCAGGAGGGGAGCCAGGCCCCTGTCCCAGGAAGGGGAGCCGCACCCCCACCCCGGGTGAACCAAACAGATACCGGGGTGCGGCGGTTCCCGCTTCGGGCCGCCTCAGGAGGGGCGGTGGGGGGGACCCCTTTGTCTGGCCCAGCCACGCGGCCGCCGGGAGCGCCGGGCCGGGCGGAGGCACCGGGGCAGCCCCGCCGCGGGTTTCAGGAGCCGGGTCGCCGAGAGGACGGTGTGTGGCCGCGGAGAGGAGGTGAGGGCGGCGGAGGCCCTGGAAGAACCGGCCGGGCCCCGGGGCCGGAGGAGGGCGGCCGCCCCGTAACCTGCCCCGGAGGAGGAGGAGGAGGGCGGCCGGGCAGCCTTCTCCCCGAATCCGCGGGAGGGATCGAGTTTCACGGCGCGATCTGCCGCGGCCCCGGCTGATGGTGCTCCGCCAAGCCAAGTGGGATGCTTGCGGTCTTAACGAAGAGCGATTGTGACATAAAATACATAATTTTTTAAGTAAAAAACAAAACAGTGGGTTCTACCCACCCCCCCCTTCCCCTCCTCCACGCCCGGCTCCTCCGTCTGGGGAAAGACCGGGATTAGGTGTGGATTCTGTGGGAGCGACAGGAACTCGCACCCGGGAGCGCCCAGGCCCCCGCCATCTCCTGGGCCGGCCGGCCCTTCGCCGCCAGGTGCCCCCCTCCCAGGCCGGCCGGCCGCCTGCGTGTGGGCCGAGTGCCCCGAAGGCCTCCCCGGATCCCGAAAACCCCGTTCCAGCGCCAGCTCCGGAAGCACCCGGAGGGGCTGGCGTCTCTGCCTGCCCCGGGCACCCGTCTGCCAACCGCCGGCAGCGCGCCTGGCTGGAGAAGGGTGCACCGAGGCCCACCCGGGGCACCGGCGTGGGAGGGCTGACCGCTGCGCCCACAGGGCCCGGGACGCTGCCCCCTCCACCGCCGCTGCCCCTCCACCGCCACCGCCGCTGCCCCGGGGAGGGGGCGTCGGGCGGGGAACCTTCCAGGCCCGGCCGCTGGGCCGCCCCGCGCCTCCCCCCGGGGGAGAGGCCGGCCCACCCTCCGAGGACCCGAGGCCGCCAACCTCGCGCTGCTGCCCGAGGCCCATCCTGTCACCTCCTCCTCCGCACCGCGGGGGTCCTCTCTGCCCCCCAACTACTGGATGGTTTGCTGAGCTGGATTTCGCCCCGGCCCCGCCAGAGGGTCCTGGGGCCGGAGGAGCCCTCACTCGGCCCACCCCCTCCCTGTCATTGGGATCCTCCGGGCCTGGGAGACCAGGCCTTCCCGCCACCCCCACCTGCACCCCAGGAATCCGACCCCTGTTTGCCTTTGGGGTCGCGCTGGCCAGAGGCAGTTAAAGATTAATGGCCTGGGGGCGGGGCGGGGCCGGGGGCGGAGGGAGTGGGCCCCAGGGTGTCTGCTGGTCTCCAGGGTGGGGTTCCTCCCCGCCCCCGGGTCCCTCTGCCCTGTCTCGCTGGGTCCTTTGTCCGTCTGCCCCACCCACAGGCTGAGCAGCAGGACAGCAGCTGTGGGCTCACCTGTTGGCCAGAGGAAGTGGGGGCTGGGGTTGCTGTGGGCAGCGGGTCCCAGGCCTCCTGCTGGCCCCTGGTCCCCTGTGTCCCCCCCCCCAGGTCCCGGTCCCCTGGGGAAGCAGCCTGGGCGGCAGGTGAGGGCCTCAGCTGAGCCCCCCCCGTGGCCAGGAGGGGGGCCTGGCCCGTCCATCACCCGGAGGCCGGGCCTCCCCGCCCGCCCGCCGTGAGTTATTTGCACGTGAGCGGGCCAGGTGCGGTGTGACTGCGTGGCTGCTCGGATGGCGGGGGCTGAACTTCCGCCCCCGGCAATTAGGGCGCTGGGACCGCACTTCATCAATGGTGGTTACGCAATAAAAACGATGAAATGGCCCCGATTTGCGATTTGAAAATGCAGTTTATTTTAATTTACGTTGCTAAGTGCTCCTGGGGCTGGACGGGGCAGCCGGGCCGCCCGGGAGGAGGAGCGGGCCGGCCAGCGTGGCCCCGGGCCGGGACAGCCCTGCAAAGGGTGGAAAGTCTCCGGGCGGCCCTGGAGCCTGTGCTGGCCGGCCGCCCCCGGGGCTCGGGACCTCGGCCCGGTGGCCCTCCAGCCAGGCCCCGGGCAGCGGGCGGTGCCTCTGGCCCAGAGCAGCCGCCCGCGGCCTCAGACCCGGTGCCCGGAGGCCTGCCTGCCCCGTGGATTCCTCGGCGGGGGCCGGCACACTCCTGTCCAGTGCTGTGCACCTAGCCGGGACCGAGGCCCTCACAGGGGAGGGCAGAGTGAGCCGGGGTCACCAGGGCCTGGGCGGCCGAGCCCCCGGGAAGGGGTGGGGCCTGGCTTCCCACAAAAGGGGGAGCGACCAGGCGGAGGACGAGGGCTGCGGCCAAGGGAGACACCTGACGTCCTCCAGAGGGGGCCCGGCCCCCCACCACGGCTCCGACACCCAGACCCTGAGCCGGTCCGTCCGCCCCGACGCCCACCCTGGACACTCGGGACCAGCGCTCGGCCTGTCGCCCCCCAACACACAATTACACACACATACACACAATTACACACACGCACATGCACACACATGGGTACACATGCACTCATACACGTTCGTACATACACACACTCGCACACACAATCACAGGCACACACAATTGCATACATGCGCGCGCACACACATGCTCATGAATATACACGCTCATGCATGCTGATGGATACACATGCACTCACACACATTCACACATACACTCGCACAGACAATTACATGCACACACATGTACACTACCACACTCATGTGCAAACACAATTGCGCGCGTGCGCGCACACACACACACACACACACACACACACAGGCTGGCGCGCACGGCCCCCTCCGGCCACTCGCCCGCTGCCAGGGGCGGGTAGAGGCGGGTGGGGGTGTCCTCATTCCTCTGTCCTCGCCTCCAGCTCCTGAGCACTGTGGGGTTCCCCCCCCCTGCTCCCCTCTCCCTCCCAGGGCCTCCGCGTGCCGAGTTAATTGGCAAACTTCCCCAGAAGTGAACTTGGGTGGAAATTAGTAATTTCCCGGCCGCGCACTCATTACTGAGCGGGCCGGCTGGGAGGGTCTGGGCAGGGGACCCCCACCTCCGCGGGAACCAGGTCTGGGGGTCTGGGCCCCCGCCGGGCCGAGCAGCCCCCGCTCAGGCCCCCCCCCCCCAGCAGGAGGCAGGGCCTCCGGCAGCTGCTCGGGGCTCCCGGCCCCGGGCTGGGCCTTGGGCACCTTGTGAGGCCACAGCCGGGCAGGGTTCTCGGCCCGTGGGAGCCCAGCCACCTGGCCCCCCGCCCGCCGCCCGCAGAGTGGCCTGGGGTGCGGTGCGGCCAGAGCGCCCCGACCCACGAGGCCCGACTTCCACCCTGAGGCCGGGCGGGCTGCAGGGCGCAGGGCGGTGAGGGCTGGGTGGTGGGTGGGTGATGATGAGGTTTCCTAGGAGCAAAGCTGGGTTCCTAGCCCCGTGGTGCTCCGGGCTGCCCGCTGACCGCAGGCCCCGCCCAGACACTGTCCTTGGAGAGCGGAGGGCAGAGCCCACCCCGAGGGGGACATCCAGGGCTGGGAGGGCAGAGAGGGCTCCCTGGCCTCCTGTTGTGACCAAGCTCACAATGGACACCAGAAAGACGCCCACTCCAGCCGGCCCTGCGCCTCCGGAGGTCAAACCTGACCGGCAGGAAGCCGGGCGGGGTCTGTGGGTGCGGGCGAGGACGGGGCCGGGGGAGAGGGCCGGCCTGTGTCCTGGGGGCAGGTTCCCAGGCGGCGGCCGCCACTGGACACGCCTCTGCACCGGCACCTGGCCACCCTCTGTCCGCCCCGTGCAGTGCTGACCGCTCCGGCCTCGGGGGCTGTGCGGCCCGCGGCCCAGCACCGGCCCGCCTCGTGGTTCGTCCCGGGGCTGCGGGGACGCGGGGCGGGAGGGGAGGGACAAGGAGGGGAGCCCTGGCTCTGGTGGCACTGCCCCGCGCTGGCACGTGGGGCCCCACGGGGAAGACGAGGCAGGACGCTGAGTCACTCGGCCGGGGCCACAGCAGGATGCAGACCAGGTCTGCTGCCGGGAGCCTGTCCCGCCCTCGGAGGCCGGCCCTCCCCGTGGCTGCCCCAGGCGGCTGGGTGGCCGGCAGAGGTGGGGGGAGCTCCACCGAGGGCATCGTGCGTTTCAGGGACCCCAGCCCCTGAGGCAGAGTCTGAGGGAACCCCAAGGCCTCGGCCCCGCCCTCAAAGCAGGTGCTCCCGCCAGTGCGGAGGAGGACCCGGGACCCGGGTTCCAGGCTGGGTGAGCCAGCTGCCGTGCCAACCTGGGACCAGGCCACGGGGGACCCCTCCCCCCGGTGCCTGTGCCCCGACCTGGAGCAGAACCGGGACCTCCAGGTTCCTGGATCGGCGCTCAGCCCGAGCCAGTGCTGCGGGCTCCGTGTGGTGTTCCCGGCACACGCCGGAGGAACCCTGCCTTTGGCAGAGCAGCGGCCCTCTGAGGCTCCTGCCAGGCCGGCAGCCCTCCTGACCCGCGGGCGGGGGACGCTGGCCGGAGGACTGGCCGGGAGGAAGGGCGTTCTGAGCCGAGCCTGGGCGGCGCGGACGGACGGGGGCTACTGTGCTCGTCGGGGAAAGGTTCTCACCCAGAAACGGGGTGTGATTTACCGCACTTTCACGAAATGCCCAGGACAGGCAGGCAGATCCTGGAGTCGGAAAGTAGCGGAGAGGTCGGGGGGGGGGAGGGGGGTAAGGGGGGGATTGCCCAATGGGGACAGAGTTTCTGTCTGGGCTGCGGGGACTTTGGAAATGGGGTGGGGGTGGGGGTGGGGGTGGTTGCACAACAATGCAGGACCAAAGCGCTGGGTTTCACACGGGCACGGCTCAGCAGCGGGGTCTGCGACGTGTGTTTTACTGATAAATGGCCTGAACAGGGCTTCCGGGCTGTGCAGCCCCCCCCAACTCCAGGGTGTCCCCCCACACACACACCTCCCCGGAGGCTCCCTGCTCGGCAGCCCGCCCAGCCCGGCAGGAGACAAACCACCTCCGTCCCCCTTGGGGGGGGGGGGCAGGACACAGGAAGGTTCCGGGTCATCTGCGGGGTCTCACACGCGTCGCTGCCAGGGGGCCCGAGTTCCGTGCCGTGCCGTCCTCTCCGCTCTCAGCCCGATGGCGTCCCTTTCCCCCGGGAACCCTGTGGGGCCGGCGTGGCCGTGGCCGTGGCCGTGGCCCCGCAGTGTGTGAGCGGCGGGGACACGCACCAGCTCGGCGGCCGCCCGATGCCGGGCCCTCAGGGGCCGCCGGCATTGGCTGTCCCCTCAGGGGCTGCCGGCATTGGCTGTCCCCTCAGGGCCGCCGGCATTGGCTGTCCCCTCAGGGCCGCCGGCATTGGCTGTCCCCGAGCTCCACGCCGTCCGGGGCAGAGCACAGGCTGAGCGTGCGTGAGTGCGGGCAGCCCCGAAGCGGGGTGCCGGGTGCCCATGTGCTCTCGGGGTCCCCGCCGGTGCGGTCAGCGGTGGAGGCTGCCGGCTCGGCTCCTGGTCCGGGCACAGGCCGGGCTGCCGGCTCGGCCCCTGGAGGCAGCGCCGATGACCCACTCTCCTGTCCATGTTTCTCCCCCTGCCTTCCTCTCGCCCTCAAAGCTGATTTAAAAAATCTTTTTCTAAAGAAAAGGGTGGTGACAGGTGAGGTGTCTCTGGAGTGGGCCCCCCAAAAAGAGGTCCCCCTGGAAGCTGTGATCGGGGCCTGCCGTGGACACATCGCTGCCCTCAGGCCTAGCTCAGGGGCCACCAGGCTCCGAAGGTCAGAGTTCACACGTGTCCTTGGCTTTCTCCCCCCCCCCCCGCCCCCAGCTGCGGGCTTCCTTCTGAGGGCCATGTCCGGCCGTCTGTCCGGCCGGCCAGCGGGGACCTCGGGCCGAGCCAGGGGTTGGATGTCCCAGCCCCTGAGCCGCATGTCTGGGGACTCTGTGGGCATCAGTCTCCCTGCTGACCACCTGGGGACGCCCTTCTCCCTGGAGGGTTGGAGGAATCACCGGCTCCTTTGCCAAGAGGCCTGGGTGGCGGCGGAAGGCCGTGGGGTGGTCCTCATTCCGGGGGCTCACACTTCCCGAAGCAGCGAAGGCCCAGGGCCACGGGGAGGACGGGGGCGCCCTGGCCCCCAGGCCTGGCCGACTCTGCCGACGCGGCTCTGGCCCCTGTGCCCTGGCCGGCCCTCTGGGGCCCCGGTGCACCCGCCACCCCGGGGGCTGGTGCCTCCCAGCTCTGCCCCCCGGAGCGGGGTGGGGGCCGCAGAGAGAGGGGGCGTTCCCACCGTGCGCCCCACTCGCCCTGACGGTTCTCACCCCGACAGGAAGCGGGCCTGGCGGTGGCGGCCTCGGCCTGGGCCCCGGGTTTGAGCTCCGGGCTCCCGGCCCGCCGGCCCCGCGGGCGTGGAGCCGATTCGTTCGGTAGCTTGGCCGCTGATTAGTTGCAGGTGAGCGGGTGGCACGTGGTTTGTGTTGTAACAATATTTTGGGACAATTAGATTGAAACCACATTGTTGGAGGCTGCTGGCGGCTGGCCGCAGCCCTGCACGCGGCGTGCCCCTGCGGCTCCCGGCGGGCCGGCCACCCCGCCGCCCCCGCCCGGCCCGAAAGGCAGGGGGCCGGGCCCCTTCCGCGGGGGCCCCCGCCTCCCCCCGCCCCGGCTCCCCGCTGGCCGCCCGCTGACCCCGGCCTCCAGCTGTTCCCAGAAACAGCTGCTGGGAGCCTTTCCCGGGCAGGTGGGGGGCGGGAGGGGGGTCCTGGGGCCCAGGGAGGGAGAGCCGGGCTGGAGGGCCGCCGCTCCCACAGGATCTCTGCACCTCCCTGTCCCCACCCAGCGGGAGTCTACCAAGCACCCCACCCTGCCCAGCCCACAGCACCCTGAGACTGCATGCTCCCGGAGGGGGGCCAGACCTGTGGCCCCTGATGGGAGGGAACAGCCACGGTCCGTGGCCTGGCTCTGGGGGGAGAGTCTGGTCCCTCCACCCCCGAGGGGGTGGGGGGCAGGAGGCAGGTCATCCCGCGCTGAGGGTGCACGTTCCCTCTCTGCCCCGTCCGGAAATGGGGTTCGGGGTGGGCCTGAGAGGGGCCCTCGGCCCAGGCCCGGGTCAAGAAGGGGGTCGTGGGTGGACAAGGCCCGAGCACAACGGGGTGCACAATGACACCCAAGACCCGGCCCCGCCCTAGGAACGGCCCGCAGCAGCCCGGAAGGTCACGGGGAGCGGGGGCTCGTGGGGGTGGGAAAACGGGGTGCAGGGGCGGTGCCTGCCGGGAAACAGCCTTCGGGGCTCTGCGGCGGAGCCGGGGTCACGCTTCAGGCCACAGCCCGGCTCGCGGCCCGGGACAGCCTCGGGGCGGGGCCGCAGCGCGCACAGCCCGGGCCGGGGCCGGGGGGCCTGGTGGCGGCCGGGCTCGGCCGGCGGCCCCCCCCCCCCCCCCATCCTCACCCGGAACCCACCGCCCAGGCCGCGGGGCCGCGGCTCCCGGTCCAAACGGCCGCCGCCTCCGGTCCCTCCCCGTCCCGGCTGTCAGTCACACGCCTGCTCCAATCAGGGGCGGGCGCGGGCCCAGGCTGGCCAATCAGAGCAGGCTGCGCCGGCCACGTGACGGGTCTCCCCGGAGGGACTCGCGGGGGCGCCCGGGCCTCTCCTCCGCCCGGGCCTGACCCCCGTCTGCGCGGCGGTCGGGGCGTCCGCTCGGAGAGGGCGCGCGGGCTCCGGGAGGACGTGCGGGGCCCCGACGCCGGTGAGAAGGGCCGAGGGGCTCCCCCGCTGAGGGAGGGACCCCCAGGCTCACCCCGCCCCCGGGTGCCTGTCTCTGCGGGAGCGGGAGCCGGGGGCCAATGGCGGGGTCAGAGGGCGGGGTCAGGGGCCGGGCCGCCGGCGGGACGGGCCGCGGGGAGTGAGGGCCGCGGTGCCGGCTCCCCGCTGCCCGGGTGCCTTCGGAGGCCTCAGTTTCCTCATCTGCAGCCGGTCCCGCTGCGTGGAACCCGCCCCGCCCCGCCGCGCCCAGGCCGCCGGGTTTTATCTTCCTCCAAGCGCAGGTGCTGCGGGTCCCCTTCGCTCTCCGCCCGCCGGGCCCACACGCCGGCTGTCGGTGCCACAGGCCGGCTGTCGGTGCCACAGGCCGGTTGGGCCCACAGGCCAGTTGTCTGGGCCACAGGCCGGCTGTCGGTGCCACCGGCCGGCTGTCGGTGCCACAGGCCGGCTGTCTGTACCACAGGCCGGCTGTCGGTGCCACAGGCCGGTTGTCGGTGCCACAGGCCGGCTGTCGGTGCCACAGGCCGGCTGTCGGTGCCACAGGCCGGCTGTCTGTACCACAGGCCGGCTGTCTGGGCCACAGGACGGCTGTCTGGGCCACAGGCCGGCTGTCTGTGCCACAGGCCGGCTGTCGGGGCCACAGGCCGGTTGTCGGTGCCACAGGCCGGCTGTCTGGGCCACAGGACGGCTGTCTGGGCCACAGGCCGGCTGTCGGTGCCACAGGCCGGCTGTCTGGGCCACAGGCCGGCTGTCTGGGCCACAGGACGGCTGTCTGGGCCACAGGCCGGCTGTCGGTGCCACAGGCCGGCTGTCTGGGCCACAGGCCGGCTGTCTGGGCCACAGGACGGCTGTCTGGGCCACAGGACGGCTGTCTGGGCCACAGGCCGGCTGTCGGTGCCCACAGACGCATCCGAGCCCTCTGGTTGGCCTGCTCCCCCCCCCCCCCCGCCCTTTATAAAACACTAGGGCCCGGTGGGCGAAATTCCTGAAGGGGCTCGTCCGGTCTAATTAGCATAGTATGCCTTCATTATTATGGATAGATATGTTTTTATTGATTTCTCTCTGAGATCAGTAAAAATATTTTTAAAAAATACAGGGGAAAAGAGAGAGAGAGAGACATCCATGATGAGAGAGCATCATTGATCCGCTGCCTCCTGCTTGCGCCCTCCTGGGGATGCAGCCGGCAGCCCCAGCAAGTGCCCACACCTGGAATCGAACCCTGACCACCTGGCTCAACCACGGAGCCACGCTGGCTGGCCGGGTGGCGGGGCGGGAGGCCTCTTCTTCCATAGGGAGGTGCGGTCTGCGTTTCCTTTCAGCTGGAGTTGCTGCAGGGCTTCTGGGGACTCCCCCCCCCCCCCCCAGCTCGGGGCCCAGCGCCTCAGCCAGCTCCGGCTCACCCGGTCCAGCCTGGGGCCTCGGGCAACCCCCGAGGGGCTCCCTTGTTCCTTCCCCTCCGCTGCCTCTCACGTCCCTGTCCCGGAGGGAGGCTGGAGGGGACCATGGCCACGGGGGGTGCTGGGGGGACACGGGAGTGGATTTGGGGCTCACTGGTCAGGGCTGATGCTGCGGGGGCCTCTCTCTGGGCCCCGGCCACCTGCCGGGGGCTCACCTGTGGGTGCCCAGGTTCACCTTGTAACTTCCCGGCTCCCGGGCCTGGTGCGAGCCCTGCGGGCGGAGGGTGAGTCAGAGCAGGCAGGCCAGGCCGGGGCGTGGGCGCGGCTGTCCCAGGCGGGCCGAGGGGCTGGCCCGGGGAGGGGTGGGGGTCGGTGAGCCCCGTGTGAGAAGCACCTACAAACAAGAGGGACCCCCGAGGACCGGTGTCGGGGGCCGGCGCCCTCACGGCGGTCTGAAAGGAGGCTGTGATGAAACCTCAGACCCGGAACAGAAATGTCTTCAGGATAAAAGCATCACTGTGAACACACGTCGAGAGGCAGCGGACTGAGGAGGGGAACCACGTTACAACCGCGGAGTGCCGGCTGCCGGCTCCCGGTGCCTCTGGGCGAGCGGCCGGGGAGCCAGCGGTCTGGCACGCCGTGGGGGGCGGGGCTCAGCCAGTGAGCCGGCGGCAGACACACGCGGCAGACACACACGGCAGACACACACGCGGACCCAGCTGGGCCTCTCCGGGCACGGCTCCCACACGGCCTTCCACGTGAGGGCTCACGGCACTTTCCCCATTAACAGCCCCAGAGGGGGTGGCCGGCTGTGCCAGCACGGGCCAGTGCGTGCCGCGCCCCGATGCCTGCCCGCTGAGTCTCAGGGGCCCTGTCCCAGGGAGGAAGCCGGGACCCGTGTGACTCTCGAAAGGCAAACTCGCCTGCCGGGGGACCGGACACGGGTCTGGTGGAGGGCGGAGGGCGGCGGGCGGCAGGAGGCGGAGCAGAGGGTCCGCCGGAGTTCCCCTCCCGGTGCCAATGCCGAAACTCGGCGCCCTGCACGTGCAAAGTGGGTGCTTTACTGTCGCTGAGTCACAGCTTTAAAAAATAGGTTTTAGCCAAAACCAGTGTGGCTCAGGGGACAGACAGAGTGCAGGGTCAGACTGAAGGGTCCCGGGTTCGATTCTGGTCAAGGGTGCGTACCTTGGTTGCGGGCATGACCCCAGTGGGGGGGAGGGGGAGTGCAGGAGGCAGCTGATTGACGTTTCTAACTCTCTCTCTCCCTTCCTCTTTGTAAAAAAATCAATAAAATATTTTTTAAAAATAGATTTTACCACCTCCTTTTTCTTGATTTCAGGGAGAGACATGGACTCGGGGTTCCAGGCACTCAGGCCTCTTGGGGTGCTCCTTGGCCGTGCCCTAAAGGGGCCCAAACCCGCAGGGTCCCATCAGGACCGCCCTGTAACCCACGGCCCGGGCGCTCGGTCCGAACGCCGATGAAGCAAAACCGTGCCGACGCTCCGGTCACTTCCCGGGGGACAAGGCCGGCGTGAGCGAGCGGTAGCCTCCAGCCTGGCCGGGGCGCCGCGCTGGGCCGCTGCGCTGCTCCGAGTGGGGGAGGTGCTGGCACGGTTGGCGGGCGGCGTGGCCATGCCCTCAGCCCGGCACCGGTGCCTTTCCTCCGGCAGCTCCTCTTGGGGAACTGTGTCCTCCAGGCCCGCCCGCCTCGGGCAGGCGGAGTGGGACCCTGGCCACAGGGGTGGAGACTGACCCGCCGTCCCAGCGCCCGGGCCGGTCTCGGATCGGCACAGGAAATCGGGTGGGGCCTGGGCTGCCCCGGGCCCCGCAGACATCACGGCCGGCTGCCCTGGACACGGCACAGACATGCCAGGGAGGCGGGAGAAGCACACGCATCGGGGGCGCCCTCGGGGGAGGGAGAGCACACACCTCGGGGCAGGTGGCAGGGAGCCCTCCGCAACTGCTGCCTGTAGAGGCGGGGGGGGGGGGGGGGGGGGAGGGGGTTGGGGTGCCGCTGTCACTCTAACCCTCTGTGCACCGGATTCTCCTACGTGGTGTGCACGTGGGTTCAGGATTAAAGATACGTTTTCTAGCCCGGCCGGCTTGGCTCAGTGGGTGAGCGTCGACCTATGAACCAGGAGGTCAGGGTTCAATTCCTGGTTTCGGGCTCCACCCCAGGAGGGGCTGATGGAGGATTCTCATCACGGGTGTTTCTCTTTGTTGCTAACCCTCACCTGGGGATGCTCTTCCATTGACCTTTTTGGAGAGAGAGGAAGCTCGAGGAAAAGACGGAGAGAAACATGTCGATGGGTTGCCTCCTGCACGAGCCCCAACGAGGGCCCGGGCCGGGGAGGAGCCTGCGCCGTGGCACATGCCCTGGACCGGAATCGAACCCGGGACCCTTGGTCTGCAGGCCGACGTTCCATCCACTGAGCCACACCAGGGAGGGCCCATCATCACGAATGTTTCTATCTCTACCTCCCTCTTTGAAATCAATTAAATATATATATATATATATATATATATATATATATATATATAATTTTTTAAAAATGTACATTTTCTAAAGGAAACGTGACCTTGGTCTGCAGTCGAAGGCAGGTGGGGTAGGAGGCTGTGTTATGGTCACAAGGAGGCGGGTGCTGGTGGAGGGGCCCAGGGCAGCGGAGGGGGACCGGGCCTGGAGGGCGTCTCAGGACAAAGGTCTAGGCCAGCCGTGGGCAAACTACGGCCCGTGGGCCGGATCCAGCCCATCTGGCTGTTCTATCCGGCCCACGGAGCCGAAAGAACGGAGGGTTCTCTTGCTCTCCCCTCCGCGCCTTCCCCAGCAGCCCAAGATGAGAGTGCCAGCATAGTCAGGTTGCTTTTGTTCCGGCCCTCCAGTCCAGTGTAAGAACCCATTGTGGCCCTCGAGTCAGAAAGTTTGCCCACCCCTGGTCTAGGACATGGCGGGCAAACTCACTAGTCAACAGAGACAAATACCAACAGCACCAGGATTGACATTTACTTTGAGAGCCACGTTTTTTAAAACTTAAACGTCTTCTAATGCCGCTTCTTCAAAATGGACTCGCCCAGGCTGTGGTGTTTTGTGGACGGGCCACCCTCCAGGGGCCAAAGACCCGCTTGTGGCTCTCGAGCCGCGGTTTGCCGGCCACGGGCTCCAGGGGACCCGGTGGACAGCTGAGCGGCCGTCGGTCCATGCCGCTCGCCCAGGACCCGCCCCCGGAACCTGCCGGGCCTCTCTGGCCGCCCCCGAACCCCTCTCGCCGGCAGGCAGCCCCCCTTCTTGCCACCGCCGCAGCCTGAAACACGAACAGCCCGGGATTGTTGCAAATTGACGAGCGGGCGGGCGCTCGCAGCCTAATTCCTGAGTCTTAATGAGCGGGAAGATGAGGTTTTTATTCATCACGGGGCTTTTAAAATCGCAGCAAAGTGGCCCACTTTACAAAGAAAAAACCAACAGCGAGAAGAAAACAGGAGTATGTAAATGGACAGAGTGACAAAAAGCAGGCCAATTACCCCCAAAACGAGACACAGTTATGGCTCCATTAACTCAATTATATTTTCAAAAGGATTTCTTCGGTGCCCCCCACCCCTCCCCAACATGCCTGTAATTTTTACATCAACTTCAAGCCATTTGGTTGGGTTATTTTGTGGGAGAGAGAGGTGTGTTTGGGAAGAGGGGCCGGTCTTGTCCGGCCCCATTGGGGGACCCGGGCTGAGGGGGACCCCTCCCCCCGGCTGCGCCAGGAGCAGCCAGGTCTGCACGCCCTTGGCCCAGCGCCCCCCCCCCCCCCGGTCCCCTGTGCCTGCACCCCCAGTGGGTGGCCGAGCCCTGCCCGTCCCCAGGTGGGCACCCAACCACACTGGCCTCCTGAGTCTCTGTCTTGTGAGAGTCCAACAGTTAATTTTTGGGGGAAGTGAGGAGATTAGGTGGCACTGAAAATACCACCACCTCCCGGCCGGCGTGGCTCAGTGACCTGTGAACCAGGAGGTCACCGTACGACCCGGTCAGGGCACAGCCCCGGGTTGCGGGTTCGATCCCCAGTGTGGGGCGTGCAGGAGGCAGCCGATCCGTGATCTCTCTCATCACTGATGTTTCGACCTCTCTTCCTCTCCCGTGCTCTCCGGAATCAATAAAAACATTTTTTAAAAAATGCCGCCGGCAGCACTGGGGACTGCGTGGGGTGTGCCGGCCGGGCGGGCGGTGGGCAGTCCCGAGTGCAGGGCTGACGCTCAGCCTGGGGCCTGCCTGAGCCTCTGCCTCCGCCTGCGCCTGCGCCTGCGCAGGTTCTGACTGTGGCCCCGGCTCCGGGCTGCAGCCTGCTTTTCCTCCCCTGCGCCCGGGAAGGAGCCCGCTGCCCTATATAACCAGCCTCCCGGCTCCCGGCTTCTGGCTCCTGGGAGGCCGGGAACGTGGAGGATGTGAGTGGAGAGGCGATGACGAGGAGGATGAGGAGGAGGAGGAGGAGGCGGCCTGGGCACGGAGGGCAGTCACTGGGCAGGTGGCCAGGTCGCAGGGCCGGGTTTTGGGGGGGGGGGAGGGGAGTGGGGAGGGGGAGGGGACAGAATCTAAACCCAGCCCCTGGTGGGCAGGTGGCGGGAGGCTCAGCTGAGCAGGGGTGGCCCTGAGGGGAGGGTGGGGGCCATGTGTGTGCCCGGGAGACACAGGACACCCCGACTCCCTCCCCCTAAAGCTGCCGGTCCCCGAAGTGTGAGCGCCCTGGTGGGGGGCGCTGCTTGCGAACCCATCGTCTCCCCCATTTAGGGCGAGGCCGTGGGGCTTTGGCAACAGGGGGGGCGATCCCAGGGCAGGGCAGTGGTGCAGGGCTGGGCCCAGCAAGGCCTGGGGCCTGGAGCGGGGTTTGGAGCGCCGGCTGGGCTGAGGGCAGAGGGCCGGGTCCAGAGGCCTCAGCCGGGGGGAGCGGGTGACAGACTGCCCGGAGCAGGGGAGCTCGGTGGTGCCGGGAGAGCACCCGCCCGCCCGCCCAGTGCCCCAGCCTCCCCGCCACCCCAGGCCTCCCTCCCTGCCCTGCACCCCGGGGCCCACCGTCCAGGGGCCTGGGCAGGGAGGGGCCGCCTCCTGGGCCGCAGCCTATCCGTCACCGGCCCGCCCGCCCGCCGCCGGCTCAGGAGCCGGCCCAGGAGCCGGCCCGCCCCGCCAGCGGTGCCCGCTGCCCGGCGCTGAAAGAGGCTTTGTTCCCGCAGGAGGCGGCACGGGCACCCGTGGCCGGTCAGCCCGCTGGCCAGGGTCAGGCCCAGGGCGGCTCCCCAGGGCCGGGGTGTGGGCAGGGCCTGGCGTGAAGCCTGAATTCTGGGCCACCTCCCCTGCCCAGCCCCTCGTCCCCGCTCGGCCGGGGGACCAGGAAGGCGGTGCCGCTGCCTTCGTCCCCAGAACCGGCCGGCGGTGGCGGCGTCGCCCTCCCGGCGCTGGCCCCGCGGCCTCTCGCCTCCTGCGGCCCCAGGGGAGGCGCCGGGCCCAGTGTCCCCGGGGCCCCTCCTGGCCGCTCTGTCCCCGCAGGCCAGAGGGAGCACCTGGCGGTGGCGGGACGGCCGGGGGCTGGCAAAGGGCACCGGGAGCCGACCCGCCGGGGCCCAGCCGTCCAGCCCGCTGCCCGCACAGCCTCCGCCGCCGCCCTGCGCCCTCCGCTCGCCGGGCCATCCCCTCTCAGCCTCTCCCTCCTGTCTCTCTCTATCTCCCACCTCTGCCCCCCTCTCCCTCACCCCCACCTCTGCCCCCCTCTCCCCCGCCCCCACCTCTGCCCCCCTGTTTCTCTGGGCTCTCCCTTCGGGGGTCCCCCAGGCGGCGGGGCCTGCAGGGGCCCGCGGCTGGGGGTCCCAGGAGCCGGGAGAGGGCTTTCAGAGGCGGGGAGGGGGAAGCCGGTTCCCCCATCACCTGAGGGCCCTGCCCTCCTCCTCGGCCAGCAGCCACCAGGGGTGTCCAGCTGCCTGCCCAGCCCGCCTGCGGGCGGGGGCTCCCCCGGCCAGGAGGCCCGAGCCCAAGGTCCCGGCCGGCCTCGCTGCAGGAGGGAGAGGGTGAGCGGGAGGTCACGCGTGGAGGGAGGAGGGAAATAAAAAGAGATTCCATCTTTAAGAGGCTCTCGGGCTGTCTGCCGACACCACCTCTGGCCTCCGTCTGTTTTATAGCCGGACGGCCGGACGGAGGGCTCGGCTGGGGGCCTCGTCCTGCCGGCCTGGGGGCTTAGGGGCGGGTGTGGGGGCACCGGGGTGTGGGGCACGGGGGTGTGGGGTGTGGGGCCGAGAGAACCAGCCCCCAGGGCAGCCTCCTGGACCCCCCACGCCTCCCCCTGCCCGGCTTCCGCTCCCTCGGGGCTGCCCGGGTGGTGAGCGCCCAGGCCAGCCCCTGGCGGGGGGCGGGGAGGGCGCACCCTTTGCGGGCAGGACCCCGAGGTCGAGCGGGGGTAGGGGTGGGGGGAGCCTGGCCCCCCTACAGCCGCTGTCACTGCCATCCATCCCCCTGACAGGCCCGTTTCTCCGGGTTTACGGGCTTTCCCCGCAGGAAGTGCGCTCTGCGGGCTGATGGATGTCTCCACCTGGCCTTTGTTCCCGGCCCGCCTCCTCTGCCGGCCGCCGCCTCCGCTGTGTCCACGCCCCAGTGTCCAGGCCCCACCCAGGACATGCCAGCCCCCCCCACAGCCCCTACCCCGTCCCCTCCACTCGGGTCCCCGTCCAGCACCCCCCCTCCGTCCCCTCCAGGCAGGGACCAGGCTGCCTCTGCCTCGGACGTGGTGTCTGGGAAGGCTAGTCTAGGGGTAATTCCAATTTCCCACCGAGGGGCCCCCCTGGCCGCAGCCCCCCCGCCCCCCAACCTGCACGGGGGGAGCGGCCTGGACCGCTTCTTTCTGAGCTACCGGCTCTTGTTCTGCGTTCCCCATGCTCTGGCTGAGCCTCCTCGCACGCCGGGGCGCCTCCTGCCGTGAGGAGAGCCTTTGGGTGCAGCGGCGGCTCCCCGTCCGCCGTGGCCGGGAGCACCCTTGGAGACCGTGGAGGTCGGCCCGGGCTTCAGCTCAGGGCGCCTGGCCCCCACCTCGGCCAGGTGCCGACCCCATCCCCCAAGAGGCATTCTGGGAACCTGGGTCCCGTGGCTCCCTCTGCCCCCGGCTCCGCGGGGAGGGGGGCGGGCAGAGGCGGGAAAGGCTGGCTTCCTGAGGCGGGGGCTCCTGCGAGGGGTGGGGGGTGAAAGGGAAGGGTCTCGGTGGGCCTCCATTTCCCTCCAGGGCTGCCGGGGGGGGGAGGCAACCGCCTCAGATGCAGCTGCTCCGGCTTGGGGGGGGGGGAGCGTGTCTCCCACAGGCTCCTCCTCGGATGGGGAGATGGAGACTGAGGCTGCCACCCTGCCCCGGCCCCTTGTGGCCATGAGGCCCCGGCCCCCCCCCAGGACTCCCGGCTCCCGCCCCGCGAGGCTGTCGGGCCTCATTGCCAGGCTCCCTCGCAGGGCCTCTGGCCTCTGCACAGCTGGGAGGCTCTGGCCTGCCTGTGGCCCAGGCATGCCCGCCCCTGCCGCCCGCCACATTCCTGCATTCCTCCCCCAGGCCGGCTGCTGCCCCCCACGGCCCGAGGGCTGCAGCTGCTGGATGGGGAGCCTGGATCCCGCCCAGCTGCTCCCACCGCCCCCGCCCCCGGAGCCCCAGCTGTGTCTGCCCCCCTCCGCCACCTGCGCAGCCCTGGCCCCAAACCTGGCAAACAGGAGCCAGTGGCAGGCTCCCCGGGGCCTGCTGGGGCCGCCTGCAGGGGCTCAGAGAGTGATGGGGGGGCACGGCTTCCCGAGGGGGGACCCTCTGACCTCCAGGGTCGCCCCGTGCCCTGCGGGTCACGGCTCTCCGGAGCCTGGGCAGGCCCATGGGGTCGCGGTGTCTGGACCTGCCCTGTCTGGGGCATAGCTCAAGTGCCACCGCTGTGTCCCGGGGGCTCTCCCAGCGTGGGGGCCGGGGTCTCAGCCGGCTGCACCCCAGACGGCCAGGCTGAGCCGGACAGAGGGCCGGGGCCTCGTGTCCTGGCTGAGGAGGCCCCATGGCTGGGGGTCCAGGGCCGGCACGTGGCCTGCTCCGTGCGTCGGAGGCTGAGGCCGGACGGGCGGCGCTCAGCAATGGCCGCCCTGCACCTGCGCCCACGCCCGCCTGGATCGCCGGGCCTGCCGTGGGGCCCCACGCCTCCGAGGCCCCGGAGCCTGCGCTGAGGCCGTGGGCGGTGGGGGGCGGGGGAGGGCCTGTGCTCCCAGCCCTGTGTCTGCACGTGCTGCTCTGTGTCGGCTCAGCTTTCCCCGCCTGCTGGGAGCTGTGGAGAAGGGGAACACGAGGAGAACGTGTTTTTTTAAAAAAATTTATAATATATATATTTTTATATATTTTATCAATTGATTTTAAAAATATATTTTATTGATTTTTTTACAGAGAGGAAGAGAGAGGGACAGAGAGTCAGAAACATTGATGAGAGAGAAACATCGATCAGCTGCGGTTTGGGCCCTTTTATTATTATAGATACATTTTTACTGGTTCGGAGAGGAAGGGAAAGGGAGAGAGAGAGGTAGAAGCATCCATGATGAGAAAGAATCTTGGACCGGCTGCCTCCTGCCTGCTCCACGCTGGGGACGGAGCCTGCAACACAGGCCTGTGCCCGACCGGGAATCAAACTCTGACCTCCTGGTTCGCAGGTGGACGCTCAGCACTGAGCCACGCCGGCTGGGCAGGCGGAAGATGTCTCATTTCAACCATCACTCCCCGCTGACCAGTCTTCCGCCACAAAGATGTAACTTCCCGCTGGCGGCGGCTCCCGGTGGCAGAGGCGGCCGGGGGGAGGGAGGTGGCAGGAGCCCTCGTGGCTGCGGGCCCAGCGGCCGAGCGGCACCTCCGGCACTGGCGGACACGTGGTCGCCCCATGAGCGGTGCCTCTGTGGGAGGAACAGAATCCCATCGTGAGCACGCTTGGCAGGATAATGCCACCCCCAAAGGGGTGTCCCCCTCACCTCCTGGAACCTGTCACCTGACACGGCGAAAGGGACTTTGCAGGTGTGATTAAGGTACGCGGTCCGGGGTTATCTGCCTGGGCTCCGTCTGATCACAGGAATCCTGAAAAGGGGAAACGGTCCCCCCCCTTCCTCCACCCCTGCTGCTGGTTTGAAGTTGCAGGAAGGGGGCCGTGGGCCTGGGAACAGGCCGCCCCTGGAAGCCAGGAAGGGGAAGGGAGTGCAGTTTACAGCTGGCCAGAGAACGCCGCCCGGAGCCGGAGGGACCGAGGGCTGCGGGCTGTGGCGGCGGCGGATGGTGTTGGCGAAGCTGCTAGCCCTGCAGTGATTTGTTGGGACAGAATGAAGAACCCGTCT
Source organism: Vespertilio murinus (assembly GCA_963924515.1). NCBI lineage: Eukaryota > Metazoa > Chordata > Mammalia > Chiroptera > Vespertilionidae > Vespertilio > Vespertilio murinus. The sequence continues at coordinate 842,360 of OZ004718.1, forward strand.
CGCGGGGAGACAGCCGAGGGACCCCTGTTCGTCATCACGCACGTGGAATGCCTCAGAGCGGAGACAGACTGCTGATGAGAGAGAAGGGTGGGCAAGTGTGAGCACCAGTCACCAAGCAGGGCTGCCCGCCGGCCGAGCGTCCACTGGGAGCCAGGGGCCACGGTGGGGTTCCCAGTCGGGCACAGGCCTGGGGGGTGGGAGGGTGGGGCCCGTGTAGAGGGTGCAGGAGGCGGTGATCCGCGATTCTCTCTCATCACGGACGTCTCTGTCTCCCTCTCCCTCTCCCTTCCTCTCTGAAGTCAATTAAAAATGTTCAAACAAACAAAAGTCAGCAGCTAATCCGTCCAGAAAGCAGCCGGTGCACGAAGGGCCCAGAGCAGACAGTGAAGGCCCGCCCGCGCGCCCAGACCCCCTGGTGTCCTGGGGTGCAACTGCTCCATTGAACGCTGGAAACCCAGCTTTCCCCGGGGAGGCGCGGCCATTTTCCTCTTGCCCTCCGCTCTCCTCCCCGAGGGGCGCTCTGCGGGCGAGCCCCGCGCCCCGCGCCCCGCGCCCCGCAGCCGCTGCAAAGCGGGTTCAGCAGCCGGGCTCTGCTCCGCGGGAGGCCAGCGCGGGGCGAGCGGAGGCGCTCAGCTCCACGGCCGCCTGGCCCCGCCCCCAGCCCCGCCCCCGGGACAGTTCCGGATCTTCATTGGCTCGTAGTGCCATAGCCCCGCCCCGAAAGGCCCCGCCCCGCAGAGCCCGCTATCCCTCCCAGGCCCCGCCCACTCCTGCTCCGCTGGGTGTCGCTCCTTCCGTCACTTCCGGGAGGAGGGGCCACGGAAGGCGGAAGCGTGAGCCCGCGGGCAGCCCCGGGGCCGGGCTGAGGTGTGCCGAGTTGGCAGCCGGCGCCTCTTCCGGGTCCGGGCGCGGGGACGCGGCGGCGGCGGCCGGCGGGCGGGACTGAGCCGGAGACGCGTCATGAGGCGGCCGCGGGGCCTGGCGGTGTCTGCAGGCTGACGGCCCCCGCCGCCCTCCCGCCAGGCCGCCGCCTCCGGGCAGCCGCCCGCGCCTGTCCGCGCCTCGCGCCCCGCGCCCCGCGGGGGTCCCGGCGCCTCACCGCGGGGCTCCCGGGCCCCGGAGCCGGCGCCATGACCGCGGCCGCCGCCTCCAACTGGGGGCTGATCATGAACATCGTGAACAGCATCGTGGGCGTCAGCGTCCTCACCATGCCCTTCTGCTTCAAACAGGTGAGCCGGGGCCGCGGGGCCGCAGGCGGGGCCGGGGACCCTCCGCGGGGTTGGCGTCGGCGGAGGGCAGCCCAGAGCGGACCGTGACGGGCCCGCGCTGCTTTGGTAAACCCGGCCCCCCCCCCCCCCGCACTTGCCCGCCGAAGGGGCTCGTCTGGCCGCAGGTGGCTCCGGAGGCGCCAGGCGGAGCTCGCCCGCTCTGCACAGCCAAACCCCCGAAACGAGACCACCAGCGTCGTGGCAGCTTTAAATGCCCCTGAGGGCGAGTCCCCTGTCCGGCCCGTGGCTCCGTCTAGCTGCTGTGTAAGCCGCCCCCCAACAAACAGGCCGGGGGTGCGCGGGAGCGCGGGGTTCGGCCCCCCGGCCCGCCGGAGACAGCCCGGGGTTGAGGTGCGGGTGGTGGCAGGAAAATTAAATAGGATGGACATGGTGGAATTGAGGCGGCGGCCCCGGCTGTTTAATGTTAGGGTGACAGACACTTGGCAGTGTTCATGCTCCTGCAGGTTAGAGGAAAAGTTTTAGTCTGGGGAGTTTGGGTCGTCCCCAGCTCCATCGCGCCAGCCTGCCTGGGTGAGAGCCCGACCGATGTGGCCGGCGGGCATGTTGGCAGGAGCCGGCGGGGCGCTGGCAGCTCCTGGCACCCGCGGGGCAACATCTGTGATCTGGGTGTTGCGCATCCCTGGTGGCGGGCCAGCGCCGGGCTCCTGGGAGGACTGCACGTCCCAGGGTGCATTGCGACGTGCCCGGCACAGAACTGCCTCCTGGGTGGTGTAGTTGGCAGGTCGCACGGTGCCAGCCTTCATGCCACCGTGGCTGCCCATGGACCCGCGTGGCGGCCGTGGGGGCGCGAGGCTTCTGGCAGAGCAGTTGGCCACAGTGAGGCTGGCTTGCTCACCAAGAGCCCAACGCTTAGTGTGGAGGTTACCTGGGCGCCACCGGCGGGGCAGTCCGTCCCCTGTCCCGAGGGCCTGGGGTCCCCTGTCCCGAGGGCCTGGGGTCCCCTGTCCCGAGGGCCTGGGGTCCCCTGTCCCGAGGGCCTGGGGTCCCCTGTCCCCAGGACCTGGGGTCCCCTGCCCCGAGGGCTGGTCCGAGTTCACAGTGTCTCCTCCCAAGGGAGCCCCTGGCTGGAGCGTAGTGGGAGGCAAGTGGGCAGTTTGGGGTGTGTGTGTGTGTGTGTGTGTGTGTGTGTAATTTTAGTGTGTCACAGCCATCTCATTTTTATAAAGTTTCTTTCTTTCTTTCTTTTTTTTGGTTTGGTTGATTTTTAGGAATTTCGGTGCTTTTTATTTATTTATTTTAAAAATATATATTTTATTGATTTTTTACAGAGAGGGAGAGAGAGGGACAGAGAGTTAGAAACATCGATGAGAGAGAAACATCGATCAGCTGCCTCCTACACCCCCCCCCCCCTGGGGATATGCCTGCAATCAAGGCACATGCCCCTGACCAGAATCGAACCCGGGACCCTTCAGTCCGCAGGCTGACGCTCTATCCGCTGAGCCAAACTGGTTTTGGCGAATTTTGCTACTTTTTAAAAAAATAACATTTTATTGAGATACTAGAGGATTCGTGCACTGGTGGGGTCCCTCAGCCTGTCCTGTGGGGATAGGGCCAAAAAATGACTCTCTGACATCCCTGGAGGGGTCCCGGATTGTGAGAGGGCACACACCAGGGCGGAGGGACCCCACTGGTTTCCGTTTCCGTGCCTGTGCATTGAGCATCTGCCCCCTGGTGGTCAGTGCACAGCATAGCTACTGGTCAAATGGTTGCTTAGACTTTTATTATATACCGTAGATAATGTGCAAACCAAAAAGTGCACAATTTTAGATGCAGTCTTTTAAAAAATATATTTTTATTGATTTCAGAGAGGAAGGGAAAAGGAAAGAGAGGAACAACAAGAGTCACTGATTGGCTGCCTACTGCATGCCCCCTACTGGGGGTCGAGCTCACAACCTGGGCATGTGGCTTAACTAGAATTCAACCTGGGCCCCCTCTGTCTGCAGGCCAGTGCTCTCTCCACTGAGCTAGACCAGCCAGGGCTTAGATGCAGTTTTGATGAATTTCCATAAAGTGAACAAGCACGTGTCACTGGCTCCCCAGTCAGGGAGCACGGCCTGGCCAGCACCCCTCCAACCACTGCCTCCCTGTGAAGGGTCCCCCCCATCCCCCGTGGGCCCCAGAGGTCAGGGCCGCCTGTGTCCGAGTCCGTGGAAGTAGGGTTGTGCCACGTGTTGGCTGTGCCGTCTGGCTGGCGTTCCCCTGTGTGGATGTACCGCGGTCCGTTTATTTATCCCTTTGCCGCCGCTGGCACCCGGGGTTTCCTGGTGGGAGCTCGGCGCACGCACGCCGAGGCCCGGACTCTGTGTCTGCTTTCCCGGGCATTCGCCTCCGAGGAAAGAGCCGGAGCGTCGGTTGTGTGTGCGCTCGGCTCCCGGAGGCGCCAGGAGGGCATTCGGGGTGTTTCCCGGGTCTCTGGACTTCAGATAACCCTGCCGTAATCGTGGGCACACGGGTGTTTGCACAACTCCCCGGCGAGTCCCTAGAAACGCAGTTGCTAGGTCGGGTGGTGGGTGTCCGTCGGACTGACAAGGCAGGCGTAAACGTCTCTTCCTTCCAGAGCGCGCTCACCGCTTCGCTGCTGACCCGGAGGCGGAAGGTGGCCTGCAGTGGGGGGTGTGGAGGGCTGAGAGGCGTGGGGTTGGGAGGGGGTGGCCCCGGTGCTCTTTCGGGATCACGAGCAGAACTTTGTCCCTGGACATGTACGGTGTGGCGCCCACACCTGGGACTGGCCGGCAGGGTCACCGGAGCAGGCCCTGCGCCCACGGGCACAGACGGGGTGCCCGCAGAGGGCCTCCGGGCGCCGAGTGTGCGGTGTGTGCCCTGAGGCCTCAGCCGCTCTCTTTCCCTCCAGTGCGGCATCGTCCTGGGGGCCCTGCTCTTGGCGTTCTGCGCCTGGATGACGCACCAGTCCTGCATGTTCCTGGTGAAAGCCGCCAGCCTGAGCAAGCGGAGGACCTACGCCGGCCTGGGTGAGGAGCAGCGCCTCCTTCGGGGCACAGGGCTCTGGGGGGCCGGCCTGGTGCCTTCACGTGTTCACTTTTCTTCCACTCTCGTCCTGCTGTTCCTCACCTGAGGATATTCTCCCACTGGTTTTTAGAGAGAGCAGAGGGGAGGGGGGGCGGGACCGAGAGAAACGTGGGCGTGAGAGAGACACAGCGATTGGTTGTCTCTGCGTGCGCCCGGGGCTAGGGATTGAGCCTGCATCTCAGGTGCGAGCCCTTGACCGGAATCGAATCCGGTGCTTTTCAGTCTGTGGGCTGACGCTCTATCCACTGAGCCAGACTGGCCAGGACCCTTCCACTGGGTTATTTGTAATCTACATATTTGTGTTGGTTTCAGGGGGGAAGGGAGAGGGAGAGAGAGAAACGTCAATGATGAGAGAGAATCATGGATTGACGTCCTCTGCACACCCCCTACTGGGGGCTGAGCTCACAACCCGGGCATGTGCCCTTGACCAGAATTGAATCCAAGACCCTTCAGTCCGCAGGTCATCGCTCTATCCACTGAGCCAAACCATCTATGGCTTCTACTTGATTGTTAAAGCATGCCTTCAACAGCAATTATTTTTTAGTTTATTGCAGTTTTTAAAAACTATCATTATAGTCACACTAGAGGCCCAGTGCACAAAAGCCGTGCATTGGGAGGGGGAAGTGTCCTTCAGCCCCGCCTGCACCCTCCCAATCTGGGACATCTCTCTCACAATCTGGGACTGCTGGCTCCCAACCACTTGCCTGCCTGCCTGCCTGATTGCCCCTAACCTGCTTCTGCCTGCCAGCCTGATCACCCCCTAATCTTTCCTCTGCCGGCCTCATTACCCCCTAACTGCTCCCCTGCTGGCCTGATCGCCCCCAACTGCCCTCCCCTGCAGGCCTGGTCACCCACAACTGCCCTCTCCTGCTGGCCATCCTGTAACAATGTGAGGGTGGCCATCTTGTGATGACATGGGGTGGCCATCCTGTGAGGGTGTGAGGGCCAATTTGCATATTACCTCTTTGTTATATAGGATGCTTTGAAATTGAGGTGACACGAGAGGGTCTGGGGCACAGTCTCCTGCCCCCTGGTTTTCCTGTCTCCCCTCTAAGCACCCAGTTCAGGCAGAGCCGGCAGCCCCCACCTCTCTGTGGACTGGCTCACTGCCGGCCCTGTCCTCGGAGCTGCCCGACAGCACCTGCTCCCCCCTCCACGCATTCCCGGGGCACCTGCTCCCGCCCCTCCACGCATATCGGGGCACCTGCTCCTGCCCCTCCAGGCATGCCCGGGGCACCTGCTCCCACGCAGGCCTGCTGCTGGGGCCACGGGCCCATCTGCCCCTGCCTCTCCGGGTGCCGTCGGCTGCAGTTCCTGTCCTCTGGTTCTTTCCTTCCTCCTCGGCCTCCAGCTGCACGTCTGCTTCCTTCCTCTCTGCTTCCTTTCCGTTGGGAATGTTGGCTGGTCGTTGGGCTCGGGGGCCGAGTTGAGGCCGCATTCTCTGTGCCCACCTCAGACCCCGAGGCTCTGCGTTCGGTGCCTGGGAAACCGGAGGGAGCTGGCCTGTGTGCCGGGGAGAACTGGCCTCCGGATGAAAGCCTGGGCCCTGCCCGCCCCTCCTCGGCCCGTGTGCCCGGCCGCTCTCCGGGAGGCCCGCTCCGGCCCCGTGTGCCCGGGGCTCCCAGCTGTCTGCGTGGAGAGGAAGCGGTGCAGAGCTCTAGGGACAAAGTGGCCCTCGGGACCCGGGCCAGTGCTGGCTTCCTTCCCGTCTGCCGCTGAGCATGGGCACCGGACGCTGGTGTGCTCTGACCTCGGGCCTGAGGGGCCGGAGCTGTCAGCCTCGTGGTCGGGGTCGCCCAGCTGGTGGAACTCACCGGCTACACGTGACCCCCGGGGACGAGCCGTGCTCCACCGCCCTTCCTGCACCCGCAGGGCAGGGCCTGGGGGTGACCCTCTCTCCCTGAGGGCCTCTGGGCAGCGGGTTCCCATGCCAGCGCCCAGGAAGTGCCTGGCCATGCCCGAGGAGGCGGGTGACCCTCCGGGCAGGCCGTGTTCTTGGAAAGCCCCGAGCAGGCCGACCGGTGTGGCGAGGGGCAAAGCGCTGGGAAGGCACGGGTGCCCGTGGGCCTCCACTCGGCGGCCCGGCTCCTGCCGGGGAGCCCCCGCTCGTCCCGCCGCCGGGGCAGGAAGACGGGAGCCCGCCAGGGGCCTCCTGGTGTCTGGGAACTGGGCAGGAGGGCGGGAAGGCCGGCTCGGGCACGCCCTGCTCAGCAGCGGAGACACCAGACGGGACACACGCCCGGGCCCACCTGTGGTTTGAGCTGTGAGAACCGGGGTGCTGGCCTGGGGCCGGGCCCACAGCACCCCTCTCTCTGCCTCCCTCCCTGCCGCCCGCCGGCCAGGCGGACAGTCACGGCGAAGGACCGCTCATTCTTTTTTTGAATGAAAAGCCGACCCGCGTACCTCCCCCGGCTTTGTTCCTGTTCCCGGGCTTCTGTGTGTCCATCACAGAGGTGTGGGGCCAACACAGAAACGTGTCCCCCCGGCCGCCCGGGAGAGGCCAGGCCCGCGGGCGGCCACACCGCCCCTCCCAGCTGGTACCTAGTGCCCCGGACCCGCCCCTCAGGCTGCGGGCTGAGCTCCTCCTCTCTCCGCAGCGTTCCACGCCTACGGGAAGGCCGGGAAGATGCTGGTGGAGACCAGGTAGGCACCCCTGCGCGGGCTGCACTGTCCCCTCCCCCGCGGCCGACGGGGCAGAAGCGCGTGCCCATCGGGTGGCCGGGGCCTCAGACTGTTTCCGAACTGCCGCTTGCTCAGGATCGGACCGTTCAGTTCGCCGGGGCTGCAGGCCTCGTGTTCGAAGGAAAATAGAGAGTGCAGGGCCATCCGGCTGGTCTCGCCGAGGCCATTTCCCTCGCAGGAAGTGGGCGTGTCCTGTGCTCTCCCGGTGGAGCAGAGCCTGGGGACACAAGGCGGGGGTGAGGGTGGGGAATCACACTTCCGGCTCGCCGCCGCCGCTGGCAGCCTTTCCGGAGCCGCTGGTCCCCGAGCGCCCGGCTGCAGGCGCTTCTGTGGAACGCCGGGCTGCCCAGACGGGCCAGGGCGCACGCGCGAAGCCGCACTGTCCACGCGGCCCGGCCGTGGGGGAGCAGCCGAGGCCCCTGCGAACCGGCGCCCGCGCCCTCTTGCAGCATGATCGGGCTGATGCTGGGCACCTGCATCGCCTTCTACGTCGTCATCGGCGACCTGGGCTCCACCTTCTTTGCCCGGCTCTTCGGGTTCCAGGTAGGGCCTCCGGGGTCTGTGGACGTGGCCGCTGGTGGGACACCCCAGGAGTCCCCCGTCCCGGGCCCCCGACCCGCGGGAACGGGAGGGCAGGCCCTGGCCCCGGGCAGGCGGGCAGCACGGGCCCCCCCGGTGGTGTCTGCCCAGCACCGCGCCCGCCCGCCCGCCCACAGGTGACCGGCTCCTTCCGCGTGCTGCTGCTGTTCGCCGTGTCGCTGTGCATCGTGCTGCCGCTGAGCCTGCAGCGCAACATGATGGCCTCCATCCAGTCCTTCAGCGCCATGGCCCTGCTCTTCTACGCCGCCTTCCTGTTCGTGGTGCGTGCGTGGGCCGGCGGCTGGGCGTGGGGGGGAGGGAGGGGAGGGAAGAGAGGGGAGGGCTAGGTCTCACAGGCCGGTTTCAGGTGGGTGTGGTCAGGGGCCCAGGCCCGGCGATCGGTCACAGGGACGTGTTCCAAGTGGGCATTTCTAGTGACCGGGTGGCAGGACCCGTGTGCATGGCACACAGGACACCGGTTCTTGCCGAGTGGGTGCCCCGGCAAGGTCAGGGTCATGGTCAGGGTGCTTTTGGGGAGCAGGACCCACAGGTCTCTGGCCAGTGTCCTCAGAGGGCCAAGCCCGGTGCACGTTCTCCGAGGGCCTTGGCCGTGAGCACCCGCTCGAGATGGCACCCACTGCTCCCCCCGGGGCTGGGGAGGGCCTGCCCCCTCAGGGCATCCGCCTCTGAGGCCGTGGAGTGGGCACACAGTAGCCTCACGCCTCACTGCCTGGCTCGGACCCTGCCCGGGTGCTTCCCCCCACCTCGAGACCCCAGGCGCCCGCGGGCGGAGACGGAGCGGATTGACCGGTCCCTGCGCCTCTCTCTCCCGCAGATCCTGCTGTCCTCGCTCAAGCACGGCCTCTTCGGCGGGCAGTGGCTGCGGCGCGTCAGCTATGTGCGCTGGGAGGGCGTCTTCCGCTGCATCCCCATCTTCGGCATGTCCTTTGCCTGCCAGTCGTAAGTGCCGCCTGTGCCGGGGCCGGGTGCGTCCTGTGTCCGGGTGGGGTCGGTGCTGGGGCGGCCTCCTCCGATTCCTGAAAGGCCTGGCTCGGCTCCCGTCTGTCCTGTTCCGTGGCGACCTTGGCCCCGCCACCCGCCTGCGGGAGTGGCTGCTTTTGATGCGCCTCCTACGTGAGGAAGCTGGCTTGTTCCTCCTGCTGCCAGCAGGGCTGGTGAGAGCACCGGTTTGCCAAGTCCCCGAGGAGAGCTGGCTGCGGGGACGCGGAGCCGCCAGCCCATCTGATCGCGCTTTGCCAGAAGTTAGCTGTTTGCTGAGAATGTTGAAAAGGAAGCTGCACAAACACTGCCTGCAGGCTGCCTCCGGGCGCTGGGGCTGTGCTGTCTGTCAGTGCCCGTGTGCTGGTGTGCGTGCGCATGCATGTGTATGTGTGCGAGCACGTGTGTGTGTGCATGTGCATGCACGTGTGGGCATGTGTGCGCGTGTTTGCGCCAGCGCGTGCCTCCCCTGGCGTGGAGCTCTGGGTGCGGACCGGGCTGTTCCCGAAACCCCAGCAGCACCGCCGTCGCCAGCGATGGGAGAGCCAGGCGCCCACTCTGGGCGTGAATGCAGCGCAGGCGGGAAAAGGCCGTCGGTGCGGCGCTGGCAGAACGCCCCCATCGCGCTCCTCCTGTGCGCGCCCGTGGAGCCCGTCCCGCCTCCCGCCTCGGCTCCCGGCAGCTGCTCCCGCCGGCACCCACCGCCTGCTGCTCAGGCCCCGCGCCGCCCGTGCCGCCCGTTGGCGCCGGCCCACCTGTTCTCCCTCTTGTTTTGTGTTTGTTGCCTTTTAGTTTTGTTCCGTCCATCTTCACCAGAGGACATTTGTCCCATTGCTTTTTACTTATGTATTTATTTTAGAAAGGGTGAAAGGGGAGGGGGAGAGAGAAGCACACGGATGTGAGAGGAACATCGATCGGCTGCCTCCTGCGTGTGCCCTGGCTGGGGCTGGGGCTGAGCCTGCACCCTGGGCATGTGCCCTGACCTCCAGGACGCTCTGTCCTGAAGCCCCTGCCCCGCCCCGCCCCGCCCCGCCCCGCTCCGCTCCGGCCTGTGACTGCTCAGCGGCTACGGCTGCCTCGCCGTGGGGGGGCCCCCCAGGAACCCCGCAGCCGGGCCGGGAGCCACCGCCCTCAGCCCAGTCCCTCCTGCTTTCTAGTCTGATCGCACCCAGCGCAGCTCCCCCCCAGGCAGCCCCAGACCTTCCCCCCCCCCCCCGACTCTCCCAGGAGAGCCAGGTGGACGGCCCCCACCCCCCAGCGGCACAGACACTGCTCCTCTGCGCCTCCCGCCTCCCCCCGGCAGCTCGGGGTGCGGCCACGGCAAGACATGGCAGGCGGCCAGGCGGCGTGTTTGTTTAACTTCCCGTCTTTGACAGCAGCGCCCTGACCCGCTTCCTGCTTCCCCGTGAACACGGCCCGCCGGCCAGCTCCCGAGCCTCCCGCCCCGCTCCCGCAAACACGGCCTTTCACCAGCGCTCACCCTGTCCCCGGAGGGAGTGGGGAGCCCGGGCACCTGCCCCGCCTCTCCCTGGCTCTGAACTCCCTGCGGGGGTGGAAGTGGGGGGGAGGGGGGCAGAGCTGGGGCCAGGAGGCCGCCTGACCCTGGGCCTGCGTGCGGAGCTGCCTGTCCCCGCAGCCAGGTCCTGCCCACCTACGACAGCCTGGAGGAGCCCTCGGTGAAGACCATGAGCTCCATCTTCGCCTCCTCGCTGCACGTGGTCACCGCCTTCTACGTCATGGTGGGTCCCAGGCGGCGGCCTCCCTCCCGCGCCTCGCAGGCCGGGCTGGGGCGGCGGGGGACCCCGGGGAGGTCCCAGGGGCCGCAGGCAGACCTGCCCCTCAGCCCCACCCGGCCACCCCGAGAGCCCCGGGGCGTGGACGTCCCCATGGGGGGGGGTGGGCAGCAGGGGCTGCGCCACAGTCAGCGACTGCCCCGCAGCGCCCTGGCGGTTCCGTTACTTAGCCGAGCTGTACCCGTGCCAGCTCTGGCCCGCTGCCCTGCACGCCGCGGTTTCGGCATCCTCGTGTGTTTACAAATGGCCCGGGCAGGCCCGCCCGCCGCGAGGCTCCGCGTGGGGACGTGGCTTGCCCCGAGGGCCCCGGCCGGGCTCTCGGACCCACAGAGCGTCTCCGTGGGCGGGTGGAGGGGTGAGGGGGTGGTGTGTGTGGGCCTGGCCCTGCCGCCCACCGAGAGCTCCTGTTCCTCGGCGCCCTGTTGTCCTCGGGGAGGGCGCAGGGACACTCAGCCGGGTGTCCCCCTCCTGTGGGAGGTCTTTCCGCTCACGTGGCCTGTGGGGGGCGGTGGTGGCGAGGGGGTTCTGCCCGGGCTGCCGCGAGGCGCCAGGCCCTCAGGAGGCGCTCTGTCCGCAGGTGGGCTTCTTCGGCTACGTGAGCTTTGCCGAGGCCACCGCGGGCAACGTGCTGATGCACTTCCCCTCCAACCTGGTGACCCAGATGGTGCGCGCCGGCTTCATGATGTCGGTGGCCGTCGGCTTCCCCATGATGATCCTGCCCTGCAGGCAGGCCCTCAACACGCTGCTGTTGGAGCAGCAGGTGCGCCCCCCGGCTCGCGTGGGACGGGGTGGGGGGCCTTCCTCGGTGCGCCTGGCCTGGTGGTGGCGCTCGCTTTGTGTTTTCCTGGGAGAACAGAGACGGCGCCCCCACCAGGCCCGGACTATGGAGTCGGGCCAGGGCTGCCTGCCACCCCGGGGCGCGGTGGCCTCCGCGCTTGTGGACGGAGCATTTCACTCTTTGACCAAAGACGCCTGAGCCGTCAGCATGCTCGGACCCTGTGCTCACACGCGAGGAGACGCGGCGCGGGGTGCGGGGTGCCGGGGAGGAGACACCACCTTGTTTCTTCCTGCGAGTGGCGCTGCGTCGGGCGCCGGGAGGTGCTGGTCCTGAGCTGAGCCCTCGGGCCTCACGGAGCCGCTTCTGTGTCCTCCCGGGCAGCGGGCTCTGGCGGCCGCCGTGGCGGCTCTGAAGGGAAGCCAGGCCTTGACTGACCTCTCACCCCGCAGCTGTAGCTGGCGGCCGCCCTGGCGCGGCTCCTCCCGGCCCCGTGGCAGCTGTAGGGCCGCAGTGGGGGGGCCGCCCCAGGACGGGGTGGGGAGCCCTCACACCTTTCCGGTGCTCCCTCCTCGCAGCAAAAAGACGGGACCTTCGCCGCCGGAGGCTACATGCCGCCCCTGCGGTTCAAGGCGCTCACCCTGTCTGTCGTGTTTGGGACCATGGTTGGTGGGATCATGATCCCCAACGGTAAGTGGGGGGCCGCTCTGGTCCCCTCCGCCCAGACGACCCCGCCCCACCCTCATCCCGCCAGGACCCATGGGCTCGGTGGCCCCGTCTCGGGGTCTCTGCCCCGTCTCGTGACCCCAAGACTTGTGTCTTGGCAGCAGCTCCTCCCTGTCCCCGGTCAGGGGTGCCCCCAGGGGACGGGAGTCCTGAGCTGGGCCTGCGTCTGGCGCCCGCCCCTGTGACAGACCAGCTGGTGTCGTCAGAACCGGGCACGGAGGGTGTGAGGGAGGAGACGTGGAGTGGGCAGCGTGGCCACAGGTGCCCGCCTGGTCCCGAGGGGCAGTGGGCACCACGGGGGAGGCCTAGCCAGGCCCCTGTGCCAGCCGGCGGGGTGCGGTGCGGCTGGCAACTCCCTCCGGAGCCCGTGGTCACCCCGCCCGCCCGCCCCTCTGTCCCCAGTGGAGACCATCCTGGGCCTCACGGGCGCCACCATGGGCAGCCTCATCTGCTTCATCTGCCCGGCGCTCATCTACCGGAAGGTGCACCGCAGCTCGCTCTTCTCCCAGGTGAGCCCGCCGCGGCCGAGGAGGGTCCCGGTGCTCCGCGGTGCCGAGGCCGGCACGGCACGGCGGGGGGGGCACACGGTCTCAGACCGGGGCTCAGCAGCGGCCCCCGGCCGCTCCTTGCTGCGCGGTCAGCACTCGCCGGAAGCCGTGTGGTCAGGCTGGCGCGTCCACGTTCAGTCCACACATTCTTGCTGACTCTCCATCGCCTTTCTCCTCCCCGGGAAGGAGTGCTGCCCCCGGTGGTGGGAGACTCCCCGCCCGCCTTTTACCTGCGGCCGTGAGGCGTGACGGACAGGTGGAGGCGGCTGTGTCTTGTTAAAGGCCCCTTGTTCTCGGGCGCCCCCTTCTATGGGAAGGCTTCTCTCGGGGGCGGGCGCGGCGGCCCAGCTCGGCGTGGCTCTGTTCTGGCGCCGTGCGCTCTTCCCGGCCTATTCCGCTCGGTCTCTCTGTCTCTGGCTAGAAGGTGTGTCTCTTTCGACAGCACACGGCTGGCTCTTGCCTTGTGTTGTTTTACCCGGTCTGTTAAGGGGCGTATTCAAGGCTCCTTACAGGGGATGTAGTTACTGATTTGGGGGTATTAAAGCCCCCACCTTACTCTCTGGTTTTCACTTGTCCCATCTGATCTTGTTTGTTTTTTTCTCTTTGCTATCTTTTGGATAAATCAAGCATTTAAGTATTTTCCTTTCATTTTTTAATCCTCACCTGCTGCTATTTCTTTATTGATTTTTAGAGCAAGTGGAAGGGAGGGGAAGAAAGAGAGAGAAACGTCGATGAGAGAGAGACACACATCAATGGGTTGCCTCCCACATGTGCCCCAACCTGGGGCCAGGGATGAGCCTGCAACCAAGGTTTGTGCCTCTGACGGGAGTTGAACCCAGGACCCCTCGGTTCACGGGCTGGTGCTCTGTCCTGGCCAGGGCTCCGGTGGGTGCTCCTCATCCGCCTGCCGCTGGCATGTGCACGCTGCTCTCCCTTCCGCGAGGCTGTTGAGTGGGAGGCCTGGCTCCGTGGGGTGGGTGGCGAGTGGGTCGTTTACTTCTCCCCAGACAAGGCTGGGCTGGCCGTCCTGGTCCCCGTGCCGGCCCCTGCCTGGGTGCGGTTTGTGTTCTTTAACTTGACATGCGCCTCAGACTCCTCCGGACATCAGGTTCCCGGCAGGCAATGTGGACTCCCACCATCCTGTGGTTCCCTGTTTCCCATCCTTGGCGCCTCCCCCACCCGGGCCTGCTGGTGCGAGGGCGTTGCCTGCAATCACCGCCCGGCGGGGGGGGGCTGGGAGGGGGCTCCCGCTCGGTTAGACCGCGCTGGTGCGGGGATGGATGTGGAGTCAGTGCCGGTAGCCCCTCCCGGCCTGGCGTGGCCCCAGGACGCCCGCGGCGGGGCCGGGAGGCCTCCACCTTCACGGGCACTGTGACTTGGGCCCGTCTTCCGGGTGGTGGTGTGTAGGAGAGGCCCCGCCTTTCCAGTGCTCGCTCACTCAGGTCCTTCCCGGGCTGGGGGCTGGCTCCGGGTGGAGCCTCTTCCTCCTGACGCGAGGCACAGCCTGAGGCCGGCTTCCAGCGTGGTGCCCTGACCGCTGTGTGCCTTGAGCCCGCATGTGTGCACACGGAGCGGCCTGGACCTCTCTGCCTTCGCTGGCAGAGCCAGAGGCCCTGCCTGAGTGGGCGGGGCTCCTCGGTGGGCGGGGCTGCGTGACTGCTGGCGGCAGGCCTGGTCTCAGCCGGCGGACCTCCGGGGCGTAGGCCCCTCCGTCCCACTGCTCCTGCCCCAGGCCTCTGTCTCCTCAGGTGGTGCTCTGGGTCGGCCTGGGCATCCTGGTGGTCAGCACTCTCACCACCTTGTCCGTGAGCGAGGAGGCGCCCGTGGACGTGGGCCCGGCGAAGGAAGCCCCCGGCGGTCGGCTTGGGGAGCCCGCGGGTGCGGTGCAGGCGGAGGTGGCCCAGCTCCCAGGTACGTCCCGCGGTCCACCCTGGCTCCAGCCCCCAGCCCCTGGGAGGCGCCCCTGCAGGACCCCTGGGGCCGTGAGAAGGCGGTGCCGTCCCGGCTGGCTCGTCTGCCACCTGCCTCACCCGTTGGGTGCTGGGGAGGGAGGGTGGGCGCCCTGTGAGCAGGGGCAGGTGGCAGGTGGCACAGCCGGCCTGACCTCCAGGCCCCACTCGGGCGCTCACAGCGGATGGCTCGTGGGTGTTGTCACGTGGTGGCTCTGAGCTGTGAATCCCAGCCTGACTCACGGGCTCAGCCCCTGGCAGCAGCCTCTGTGCCCCGGCCCCGTTCACCCGCTGTCGTTCCGCCGTCCGTCCCGCCAGCCGCTCCCTCCGCGGAGGCCACCTGCAGGCAGGGTGGTCCTGACCTCCTTCGGGCCTCCCCTCGGCCGGCACTGACAGAGGGAAGGTGGCGGAGAGGCCGCAGGAGGCCCGTGGCCTCGGACCTGCCGCCGTGGGGCTGCCTGGGCTTGGAAAGGGCCCTGCGGGCGGGGGGGAGGGGGGAGGGGGACTCTTGAGCGAGCGCCCTCCCGCCAGAGGACCCCCCGGGGCTTCCCCGCAGACACGGTGAGGCTCCGGCAGAGCCCGTGGCCGCTGCAGGAGTCGGTGGTTTGAGGAGGGAGGGGTGCCAGGCCCACGCCGCGGTAGACCTGGCCGCGGGCACTGGTTCCCGAGCTGTGCGCGTGCCCGGCGAGTCCTGGGCGTGAGGCTGCAGGGCCGCCGCGAGCAGCCGCCTCACCTGGAGCCAGCGCCACATCTGGTTCCCATTTGCTCCCCGAGGCCGCGGCCAAACACATGGCCCTCCAGCCACAGGCCGGTGCTTAGCGCGTCCTCCGTAACTGGTGGGCTGCCCCGCCGCGCACCGCTCATGGGTCCTGACGTCTCCGTGGCAAACGCCCGACTTCCCGAGAGCCCCCCGGGCCCTGCGGAGGCGAGGGGCTGCCCTGGGCTCCGGCGGGCCCAGCACTCGGGGAGCAGCTGTGCCGTGTGTGTGGGCGGGTGGGGGCGGGGCCCCACCATTTGGAGAGGGCTCCCTCGGCCACTCACCCGAAGTCGGGAGCACCTGGGGGCTGCAGGCAGGGCAGGCTTTGAAACACAGCGCGCCCCTCTCTTTCCCCAGCGCCTGCACCCCGTATGCAGTGTTGGGGAGTAGCCTTGGCTACAGCCCTGCACTCCTGTCCCCTTCCCACAGCAGGGGAGGGGTGGGGAGGGGGGTGGGTGGAGACCGGCCTGCTCCCGCTCCAGAACTACCCTGCTCCCCGGGAAGTGTACAGTGCCGGCCCCCAGCCTGGGGTACCGGGGGCGAGGGCGGCTCAGTGCGCAGGAGGCTGCTGACCCCCGATGGCCCAGGCAGGTCGGACCCCACAGCCTGGCCCAGCGAGGCATGAGCTGGGGATCCCCGAGGACTGGCCTGGCTGCTGAGGAGTCTTGGAAGTCACGACCTTGAGCATGAGTGGCGTGGGCAATGACCTTGAGGACCAGTGAGGCTCAGACCTTTGGGAGGCCGGGTTTTGGTCCAGTGCAGGGCACCCCCTGCTGGCCAGCCTTGTGCGGCAGCGCCGTCCACACCGTCGTCCCGTCCCCGGCACGCCGGCGGCCACGTCGGACCGGCCAGGCAGAGCGCGCTGTCAGCAGTCACTGTCGGGTGTGACGTCAGCTTTCCCGCGGCCACAGGCTGCTGGCACCGTCCCCGGCGCGGTGCTGCTTTAGACCGTGACCGGGAAGGAAGCCCGGAGGGAGCGTGAGGGCCGGGCTGAGGAGGTCCCCTCCCTCCTTCCCGGCGGGCAGGTGGGCAGGTGGGCAGGGGCAGGCAGGCCCATGGGGCTCGCCGCCTCCCACCGGTGGCTCCCACTTTGTTCCCCTGAGAAGCGACCGAGACTGAGTGGGGCTTTCTCCGGGGCTGTTGTGCCCCATTTCCTGACCTGCAGTCGCCGTGGGACCCTGATTTACGGGCACGTGGGGCGTCTATAGGGGCAATCACGTGGCAGCTGGGCACGCGAGGAGGCAGGACCCGTCCGAGCAGGGTGCACCCCGCAGCCCCGCTCGGGCCTCGGGCCTCGGTCTCCCCTTCTAGAGGGAGTGGAGGCGCCTGCTGGCTCGGGGTGAAGTGTCCTGAAGCCCCGCCCCCACCCTCCGTGGTCCGACTGCCTGACACACACAGTGTCTGTGCCTTTGAGACGGGGATGGTTTCCTACAGGCTCCCTCTGGCCCAGCTCTGTGGACCCGGGTTAAGGGGGCCCTGGGTGAGGGGCCCTGGGTGGGGTGTGGAGATGTGTGTGGGGGGTGGCTGCAGGGGGCACTGTGGGAGGGGCCCTGGGTGGGGTGTGGAGATGTGTGGGGGGTGGCTCAGGACGCACTGTGGGAGGGGCCCTGGGTGGGGTGTGGAGATGTGGGGGGGGTGGCTCAGGACGCACTGTGGGAAGGGCGGAGCAGCTCCCCGCTGTGGGCTTGCTCTGCCCGCCTCTGCCTCCACGCCAGTAGTCAGCCAGCAGGGCTACAAGCCACCTCCCCAGGGCAGAGCCCCCTTGTTCTGTGGCAGCCCAGCCCCCAGCCCTCAGATGGCGGTCCGTGCTGCCACCTGGTGGCCACGGCCAGTGCTGCAGGGAGCTCTGATCTGCGCCGTCAGGTGTCAATTCCATTGACAGTGCTTTTGTTACCAAGATGCCCAGACAGGAGGGTTTCCGCGCTGCTTCCCTGTAGTGAGTGGACAGGACCCCGAGGCTGCGCCGGCCCTGCCACTGCCCTGGCATGTGACTCCATCCCGCTGGCTCGTGCCAACCGGGGCGGCCACGTGGCCACGCCACTCAGCAAGCCACTGTGCCTACAGGCCAGGACCCGGCCATGGCCATGGCGGCGGACACCCGCGACCAGCCGAAGCCGCCACCGCGGGAGAAGGACGAGCTGGAGCAGGCCCAGATCAAGGGCCCCGTGGACGTGCCCCCGAGGGAGGGCGCCAAGGAGAAGCAGGAGGAGGTGCAGCTGGACCGGCCTGGGCAAGGTGGGCCTGGCGGGCAGGGGCGCAGGGCGCGGGCGGCGGGGACTCCCTGGGCCTCGGGTCTGCCCCTCAGCCCTGCCGCCCTCGTCCTTCCCGCCCCTTCCTCCTCTGGGTCAGGTGCCTGCCCTGCCCGCCCGGAGCAGCTGGTGGGCCACCACCCGTCTGTCAGCTTTGGAAACGCCTGTCCCCACAGCAGCCCGAGCTGTGCCAGCCTGGTGCCAGCCTGGCCCGCCATTGGCACTGGCCCTCAGCCCACAGCCCTGGGACGGGGCCCCTCCTCTTCCCCTTCCCCTCCTCCTCTTCTCTCCTCCTTCTCCCCTCCCCCTCTCCCCCCTCCTCCGCCCCTCCCCCTCCGACGTGCCCTCCGTGTCCTCCCAGGTGTGGCGGTGCCCGTGGGGGAGGCCCATCGCCACGAGCCCCCCGTCCCGCACGACAAGGTGGTGGTGGACCAAGGCCAAGACGGCGAAGCAGCGGTGGCGAAGGAGCGTGCAGCCCAGCACGAGGCCGAGGCTCCTGGGGGCAAGGGCCAGGGGGCACCACCTCTGCCGGATTCAGGAAGAGAGCGAGGGGCCCCGGTCGCGGAGGATCTTCCTAAAGGTCCCCAGAAGGTTCCAGAAGGAAATGGTCTGCAGGCTGAGAAGCCCATGAAGGAAGACCAGGAGCCGGTGGTCAGGGGTCTGCACCCAGGGCCCCAGGCAGTGCCCCCCGAGGGGCAGGACGCCCTGGGGGCAGGGGCCGCGGACAGAGCGGACGGCGTCCCGGTGCCGGACCACACCGCAGGTACGCCGAGAGCAGGTCCGGGGGGCGGGCGAGCCCGGAAGGGCCCAGGAGTGGGCTTGGGAGTGGCCAGCCTGGCTGGTTCCCTCCTCGTGAGGCAGGTGTGCAGGGGGCTGGCGGCCATGGGGACACGGCCACGTGTTCGCCAGGACACCATGCCGGCCTGCCTGCTCCTGTGTCCTGTTCACGGGCTGCGGGTGCGCTTGGCGGTGCCAGGTGGCCACGAGCTCCGAGCGGCCTGACAGCTCACGCCTGTTCGTCGGCCAGGCGGTCAGCGCCGGCTCGCAGCCCGGCCGGGGGGGCTGTTGAATCTGTCTTATGATTCCCTGGGAACCGAGGTCGAATGTAAACTGTGCTGGGGGGGTGCTTTTAGGGGACCTCTGCTACCTTCTGTCCCTCCTCCACCTTCCTCCCCGTCCCCCTCCTTCCGAGTGTCTCCACTGTGCGTGCAGGTGGGAAGCCAGCCCCCCGGGCGGAGCAGCCGGCGGAGCCTCGGGGGCAGAGGAGCTCGGAGGGCCGGCCCGGGGAGCACGCGGAGGGCCCGGCGGGGGACCCCGCCGGCAGCAAGCTGGAGGGTAAGGCCTGACCTCCTCACAGCGTCCTCGGCCCAGGGACACCTCCCTTCCCTGCAGACCCCGAGCGGCGCGAGGAGCGGGGTTGTCTGGGGGTCTTTGCAGGGGCCTCGGCCTCGGCGCCTCTGGGTCCTGCCGACCGAAGGCTGAGCCCGCCCCGCTCTCTGGCCCCGGCCCCGCCCCGGGACCACTTTTTCTCCCTCCCTGTGGCGTGGCTCTCGGACCCCTGCTGGGCCCGGCTCACGGGGTGACCTTCCCGCCCCACTGCTTGGCCTCTGGGTTCAGTCCCCCTGCACCCGGCGCCTCAGCACCACTGCTGTGTTCTCGGCCTTTCCCTCGAGGAGACTTCTCACGCCCCTCTCTGCCTCTCTCCCTCTGCCTCGCCACGGACGCGCAGCTGAGATAAAAAAGCTAGTGGCAGGTACGGCTGCAGACGTGTGCCCCAGCGGAGCGTGAGGGTCGGGGCGAGCCCAGGGCTGCATGGGCACTCGGTCCCGTGACGGTTCGGCACAGAGCATGTGGGCAGAGCCTGGAAGCTACACATACCACCAGCCTCCAGCCCCTACGTACCCCCTTCTCTCACAAATGCCGGGATGGCTCCCCAGTCTCGGAGGCCCTGCCTCGGGGAGGGGTTGTGTAACTTGTGCCGTGTGCATGGCCTGTGTTCTTATGTTCTGCACGTGTGTTAGCGTCGGCAGCTCTCATCCATCTGCAGGAGGTCCCCGTGGGCTCGGGCGGGGGCACAGCACGTCACCTGCACTCTGCCTCATGCCTGTCCTGTGTGGCCCCTCCGGTGTTGGTGCAGGCTGGTTCTCTGGAGCCAGTGGGACAGCACCTCCAGAACCCTCCTGGGACCCCTTGGGGCCAGACTTGTACCCCCAGCAGCACAAGGTCACGAGCCCTGGGTGCCGAGACAGGTGGCCCGTGGGTCCTGTGCCTCCCTCACCAAAGGGAGTGTGGGTTCCTGATTCCGCCGTGGCCGTGGCCATGGCCTTCGTTAGCAGGTGTCCAGTGCCCCGGGTGTCTGGGTGGGCACTGCCAAGGGTCCGCCCTCCCCGTGGGCAGCCTAGCCTGTCTTCTTGGGCCGCGGCCTGCACACCCCTGTGCCCTCCAGCGGGAGAAACAGTCCCTGGGAAGTGGCCGGCCCTGGCAGGCGGCATGGCTGGGTGTTGGCCCTCCCACCGCAAACATGCTTCTTCCTTCCGGTGAGCTGGCCCCGGCAGCCCTGCCAGTCACATCGGCCGAGCGTCTAAAGCCACCTGGTCTCCCCGCCGTGCGGGAGGACGGAGGGGAGGGGCTACAGCTGCAGGTGCCCAGCCTCGCCCCCCTGGACACCCCTGCCGCGTGGCGCCTGCAGCCTGTGCTGGGCGGGCCGAGGCCGGGGGACGCTGTGTGAGAGGCAGTCCTGTCTGTCTCCCACACCCTCGCCCCGAGCAGCTGTCCTGCAGCACCAGCCTCCTTTCCCACAGTTCGCTTCCCAGGGGACATGGTGCCGCCGGCCGGGGCCCCGAGGGCGAGCTGGGGTGCCTGGGCTCCCCCGGGGTGTCGGAGCCCCCGGCCGTGCCAGAATGCCCCTGCGCCTCCTGGGCCAGCAGGGGACGCCGCGCCCGAGGGCACCCTCGGCCGGCGCGGGCTCTGACGGCGTGTCCCCCCAGACGCCGGCCGCGTGGAGAGGCTGGACCACGAGGTCCTGCTGCAGGTGATCAAGGAGCAGCAGGTGCAGCAGAAGCGCCTCCTGGACCAGCAGGAGAAGCTGCTGGCGGTGATCGAGGAGCAGCACAAGGAGATGCACCAGCAGCGGCCGGACGGCGAGGACGGCAAGTGGGGGCGGGGGCTGAGGGAAGGCTGCTGGGCGTCTCTCTTCGTGGGGCTGGGGCCTGAGTCCTGTGTGCGCGTGTCGGGGGCGAGTTCAGTTCTTTCAGTCCCGGCATCAGTGGCTAAACCAGTCCCTTCGCTTACAGCGGACGTGCCGGCCGAGCCCGGGGTGGCCGCACCCAGGAGCAAGGAGCAGGAGGCCCAAGATGGGGCGACAGTGGCGCACCCCCCGCTGCAGCCTTTGGAACCTGAGCTCAGGGCTCCCGGGCAGCCCCCGGCTCCGCCCCAGGGACACAGCCAGCGTTCCCTGCAGGAGCCCCAGGGCGCTGCGGGCAGAGCCCCCGCCGGTGCTCCGGGCGGCGTGGACACAGAGCCGAGGAAAGACCAGCCGGGCGCCGAGCCCCGTGCGGCAGGGGTGCAGGAGGGGGCCCCCGAGCCGCGTCTCGCTGGGGCCCCCGGGGGCGCAGAGAGGCCTGACGCCGGGGACGCCCTTGGCGGAGGCCCTCAGGAGAGGAACAAATCCCATAAAGAGGCGGCAGCCGCCGGTGCCCACGTCCCGGGAGCCGCAGGCGCCCTGGGAGCCGGGGCCGGGGCCGGGGCCCCTCCAGTGCAGCCCCAGCAAGTGAGCCAGGACCGGGGAGCTGCAGGCCCGCCCAGCCGGTCGGAGGGAGCAGCCCCCGGGGGGGCCCCGGCTGGGCTACATCAGCCGAAACGCCGCACTGTCACCGCCGGGGCCCCGGGAGGCCACCCAGAGGCCAGGAAGGAGGCCCCGGGCGGGGACCACGTGCCTGCCCCCAGGCAGGATGCAGCCGTCCGGACGCCCGAGCACAAGCCAGACCCGGAGCTCGGGCCCCAGCAGGCCGTGCCCGGGGCTCAGGAGCTGGACAATGTCAAACCCAACCGAGACCTCAAAGTTCAGGTTGGCGCGGACCTCAGGAGGAGACGGCGGGACGTGGCTCCCGGGGACGAGGGACCAGTCCCCCACGAGGGGGTCGTCATCCACTCGGACCCCCTGCCTGACGTGCGGGTGGGCGACCTCCGCAGCGCCCTGGCCACCCAGCTCCGCCAGGCCGCGGGGGGCGCCCTGCGGGTGGGCCACAGCCGCCAGCTCCGAGAACTGCCCGGGGCCCCGGAGGAGGCCTGAGCCGCCGCACTGCCCCGCTCCCGGGCTGCTGGCCTCGGCGGGAGCCTGGAGCCGGGCCAGAGGCCATGCTCGAGGGCGGCCCGAAGGCTCCACCGACCCGCGTCCTCCCCGAGCGACCTCTGCCATCACTGCGCAGCCGGAGCTGTCACTGCGGCCCCTCCGTGTTCCCACGGTCCGTGCGGCTGTGGGTCTGAGTGAGGCCCGGCAGCCGGCCCAGCCCTGACCCCGATCGCGCCTCAATGTGGACTCACGTCCCGAGCTGTCGAAAATCTCAGTGACCGTTCTGCCTTGACCACGAGCGCTGCTGCTGGTTGAGGGGCCCCGGCCCGAGAGCAGCCGAGTGCACCCCGCCCGCCACACGGCTCTGCTCCCCGCTCCTGGTCCCCCAGGTACCCTGGGCTTTAAAAATAAAACCATTCCAGGCTGCTGGGTGACGCGTGTCGAGGTGAGTTACCGGAGGAAGGTGTGCGGACTGAACGGCCCTCACGGGTGGTGACGGGAGACGGACCGGCCTGCACCCGGGCCCGTGGGTCGGGGCTGTGGAGGCCCAGTGCCAGGCGTGCGGTCGCACACACGGCCCAGGACAGGCCTCCCCGCAAACTGCAGCCACTGTGGGCGCCCTTCTCCTGGGGCTGCCAGGCTCGGCCGTCCCCCTGGCGCCTGCTCACCTGTCGGTTTTCAAGGCACAGAAGAGCCCCTGGAGCGGCCGGCAGGTGGACCAGCTGTCCCATGAGCCGCCTCCCTGCTGTGGGGCGTGGGCACCCGGCTCTCTCTGGGGCGGGCGCTCCAGCTGGAGCCTGTGGAGGGGCCTCAGGAGTGTGTGTGTCCTCACCTGAGGGTCTCGTTCCCACTGCTTCTCGGAGAACTCGGAAAGGGGGGCTGGAGGGGAGAGGGAGGGAGATGTCAGACACATTGGTTGGTTGTGCCTGATGGGGGCGGGGAATGAACTGCCACCAGATACATGTCCTCACCTGGGACTGGAACCCCTGACACTTTGGTGGGTGGGCACTCTAACCACAGAGCCACACCAGCTAGGCTATTTTTAAATTGTTATAGTTCTATGCACCGGGCAGCTTGGCGAATACAAACAAGAGGAATGGATTTCCCGAGGCCGAGCTGACTCCTGGGTCTGGGGGAGTCCTGGGTGCAGGCAGCTCGTGCCTGGGGAAGCGCCCCTGGACATCCTGAGGCCTCGGGAGCAGAGGTGGGTGCCTGTGGTGCCCCCCGCTGGCAGCCAAGCAGCTGCAGTGGCCTGGGATGAGGCCCGTAGTGGGAGCTTCCTCTGCCACCGGGAGGGGAGCTGGAAAGGGGGGGCAGGAGGGAGCACCCGGGGGCACCAGTGTGCCCAGTGGAGATGCCAAAAGCCGTCAGAGGTCAGAGCAGAGGGAAGAAGGGTCAGGGAGAAGTCCATGCCCTGGGCTGGACCCCCCCCCCCCCCAGCTGGGTGTGAGCTGAGGCCTGGGCAGCATCAGACAGGCCCACCCTCCGAGCAGGAATGTCTCCCTCACCCCGGCAGGGGCACGGGCACCGGTTTTTGTCCGGAGACCCGGTGGTTGCTCAGGACGAGGGCCGTCACCTGGAGGTCTCACCACTTGGAGAGAGTTGGGCTAATTCTGGAGTTTTAAGAGGAGACAGAAGTGCAGGCCCCGGTTCTGGGGCTCAGGGATGACAGGGCCGGGAGCCCAAGGACCATGTGACCTCCTGCCCCAGGAGAGGGCTCTCAGAGCAGCCCAAGCTCCCAGTGGGTGGCGCCCAGGAGCTGCGGCTGAGGTCCTGGGGCCTGTGTGTGGTTCTCAGGACAAGGCCCAGCTCCCATCATATGGAGACTGCGCTGAGCGCGGGACAGCCCCACACGTGGGGGTGGGAGGGGGCTGCAGGCTCCAGAAGCTGCTGGGCCCCTACACCAGCCCCCTCTTCCCCCCCCCTCCTGTCCAGGCCAAGGCCGGCTGGGCTCCCCCTCCCGCGGTCAGTCTGGCAGCTTTGGCTCCTCCTGCGAACCCACAGGTAACGTCCAGAGGCGTCGTGAGGTTCAGGAGGCATTTTATTGGTGGGAATTCTTTAACAAAAAACGAGACCGGGAGGCAGCGTCCCGAACCCCCAAGCCCCCAGCGGGTTCCTGGGGGCGAGGCGGGGCCGCGCACGCCCAGTGCGCCCGGGCGTGACCCGATGGGCTTCGGGCTGGTTCCCCCGCCCGTTCTAACCCCCGTGTCCTCGGCTCCTCCGGGGGGCGGGCCCGAGGGCTCTGGGTGTTCCAGGCGCTGGCTCTGCGCCCCAGTCCGGCCTAGGGGCCTCCCTTCAGGGTGTCCTTGGCCTGGAAGAGGAGGGGCTTTGTCTGAACGCGTGGTTCCCGGTCAGACGGCTCCGAAGGTCCGCCGCCAGGAAAACGCCGTCTTCCCGCGAGTGCCTCCCAGAGAAGCGGGCCCGGCCACACGCAGCGGGGCTGGGACGCGGGGTGTGGGGTTCGGGGCTGAGCACCTCCCCCCGCGCCCCCGCCCTGACGACGGCACCGCGGGGTCCACAAGGCGCTTCCACGCACCCCGTCACGCTCTCCACCTGCCGGGCACACGGGCTCGTGGCGGCGGGGTCACCGGCCGCGGGAGGGAAGGGAGGCCAGCGGGACACTCCCCGAGGCGGGGCCGGGCGTGGGGCCGGGAGGGGCGCGTCCACCTACCGCGGCGGCGAAGCAGCGCCGCAGGGCCTCGAACTCCTGCGCGCAGAGGTCCTTCCTCAGGCGGCCGCCCGGGGCCGTGGACGCCTGCACGCAGCGGCCGTAGGCGGCGGCCTGGGGACGGGCGGCGCGGGAGAGGGTCGCGGCGGCCTCGGGGCCCGTGGGTCCCGGCGCAGCCCCCACCTCCCAGCCAGCGCCCCACTCCCCCGCCTCGTCCCGCAGGTGCTGCCCCGACCCACGGCTCCTCACCTCAGCCCCACAGGCCGCCAGGCGCTCGGGGAAGGCGCGGAGGCGGCATCGCACGCGCCCCCACACCGCTCCGTTCCCCGACATGAGCACCTCTTCCTGGTTCCCGTGGGCGCCGCCATCTTGGGTCCGGCCCCTTCCGGGGAACCACCGCTTGATAGGTTGACGCTTCCGTCCATCACCTTGCTCTCCAGCTTTCTAATAGGTCAGGTTTCAGCTTTCGCCTCGATCTCTCCGGAACCGCGGTCTCCGGGAGCCCTATCATTGGCTGGGAAGCTGTCTGTCATTGACCTGAGACTTAGGATTGGTTCAGGCTCAACTTGTTGACCTAAGTCCGCCTCAGGGCCCGCCCCACGCGAGCGATTGGCCAGCGGGCCAGGCCCGCGCGGTGATTGGAAGGGCTGAGATCGGGGCGGGGCCGGAGGGTGACCTGCATCATGGCCGCCGCGCCGCCGCTGAGAGACCGGCTGAGCTTCCTGCACCGGGTGAGAGCTGGTGGCCCGACCCCGCCGCGCGCCGCCTCCCCGCCTGGCCCTGAGCCACAGCCACCGCCTCCCGGCCGAGCTCCGCGCCCCCCGCCGGCTCCCCTCCCCCGCCCCCTGCGGGCGGTGGGTGCCCTCAGCCGGCGTGACAGCGGGGCACGTGTGACACCAGCCAGCGGCCCGCCCCGTCCCGAGTGCCCGGAGGCCTTGTGCCGCCCCCGGCGAGGCGCGTGGGGACGGGGTTCCGGTTCGCACCCGGCGCTGGGGTGGCAGCGCCTCTCCTGCGGCTCCTCGTGGGTCTGGAGTCCCGCCGTGGGTGCGTCCGCTTGGGGCCGAGCCACTGCCCGTCTGCTCCGGGAAGACGGGCCGCGCCGCCCTCCGCCGGGGAAGGGCTGCCCTCCGCCCTCCCTCGGCTCTGCCAGCCGCTGGGAAAGGGCCCTGCCCGGCTGCCGGCGGAGCGGCCCGGGCTGACCTGCCCAACCTGCGCCGAAGGCCCTCCGAGTCTCCCGCCCGCCGCCAGCCGGACCATCGCTGCCCCCTCGGACCCTCACCGGGCAGCGCGCAACCGCGGTGTCCCCAGGAGCCCCCGGGGGTGGCCGGCCCCTCTGGTGGCCCCGTGGGCCCACCGTGGGCCACCCGCTCACGGCGGGGCTCTCGCTGCCTTTCAGCTCCCGGTCCTCCTGAAGGGGACGTCCGACGACGACGCGCCGTGTCCGGGCTACCTGTTCGAGGAGATCGCCAGTATCCTCCCGCGTCCCGCGTCCCGCGTCCCCGCGCAGGGCCTGGGCTTCCGCCCTGGCGTCCGGGCCTGGCACCAGGGCAACCATCTGTGCACATATCTTACCATTGCCCCCCGGAGCCGCGTTCCTGATGACAGGAGCCGGGGAGGCCCCCGGTGCCCGATGCTCCTGAAGCCCCGGCCTGGGGTGGGTGCCTGCAGGGAGGGCACCCAAGAGGTTCGGTGACAGGGAGGCCCCGGTCAGCTCCATCCTTCCTTGACCCAAGCGCCTTCCAGAAATCTCCCACGAGTCGCTGGGCAGCAGCCAGTGCCTCCTGGAGTTCCTGCTGAGCCGCCTACACAGCGGCTCGGGCCGCGTGAAGCTCAAGGTGAGGCCGGGGCTCAGGTCCGGGCCTGAGCTCACGCCGTGGCCGGGGCGGGGTGGGGGCCCCCGGGCCTGGCCCCGCCCACGTGACCATCCCGCCCCGCCCCCCCCCCCCCAGGTGCTGAAGATCATGCTGCACCTGTGCGGCCACGGCTCCGCCTCCTTCCTGCTCATCCTCAAGCGCAACTCCGCCCTCATCCAGGAGGTGGCAGGTACCGGCCCGGCGGCCCCCCAAACCCTCTGCCCCCAGACCTGCTTCCTCCTCCTGTGGGGTCCTCGTCTCCAGTGTCCGGTGCCCTGCCAGGACCGACTGTCCGTTGCCCCTCCGAGTGCCCGGCAGGCACAGCCTCCTGCCCAGCCACAGGGCAGTTCCGGCCGAGGCAGAGGCAGGGGCAGAGGAAGCACAGTGTAAGGCTTGGGGGGCGGGACCTCAGGCTCCCCCAGCGGGGCCTGGCCTGGCCTGATTCGGCGCCAGGAGGGTCCGGGTGGAGACGCTCACTGCCCCTGCCCCCCACCCCGGGAGCTGGGGTGGCTGTGCGTCTCCCTGACAAGGACGGTGGGCATGGGGCCTGAGGTCTTCCCCTCCGCGGGTGGGAGTCCTGGCCCAGGTCAGCCTCGGGGTGCACCGCCCCCACATCGCCTCGGGCCCTGGAGGAGTCGGCCAGAACCAGCCCACAGGCCGCCCCCAGAGGGCAGCCCCGGACGGGGCCGAGCCGCTCTTGGCTCCCGGGTGCGGTGGGAGCCCTCAGCTGCCAGGCCCGGGACTGGAGGGCAGGCCTGTGCTTCAGAGACTCACCCGTGGGGCTGGGCAGCCGCCGGCTCACCCGCTGGGGGTCCAGCCCGGGAAGGGGCAGCACCGCTCAGCCCGCCCTCCTGCCTGCAGGGTTCACGGGGCCCCCGGACCCTCTCCACGGGAACAGCTTGTACCAGAAAGTGCGGGCGGCTGCCCAGGTGAGCTGGGGCCAGCTCCTCGGGGACCCAGCGGCTCTCCCGCTGGGTGGCCCTGGAGGGCGGGCGGGGGCACAGTCGGGGGTGTGGCCACACTGAGCGCCCTCACTCCTGTCTAGGACTTGGGGAGCACCTTGTTCTCGGACACCTTGTCCCCTCCTCCCCCCTCCCAGCCTCCCAGGGCCCTGCCTCCCGCAGGTACGCAGCCTTGTCCAGCCCGTCACGGGGTTCCCCTGGGGTGGGGCCCAGGGGTCTCCTCTCCAAGTATCGGGGTGACTCGGGTCCTCCTGCAGGCATGGGCTCCCAGTCCCGGCCCCAGAGCGCCCTCCAGGGCTTCGGCTACAGCAAGGAGCCCGGCCCCACGGGTGAGTGCGGCCTGGGCTCTGGGTGCGGCGGCGGGCGGGAGGTCTCGGGAGCGGGCGGGAGGTCGTGAGAGGTCGCAGGAGCGGGCCGGAGGTCGCGGGAGCGGGCGGGAGGTCGTGAGAGGTCGCGGGAGCGGGCGGGCAGTCCACAGCGGGGGCCACAGCTCGGCCTCGGAGGCTCGGGCCTGGAGAGGAGGCCCCGGGGCCGGCGCCATCCCCGTCCTCTGTGCAGGCTCCACGGGGGAAGCCTTCCTCGCCACCCTGCAGAAGGCCGCGGAGGTGGTGGCCAGCACCGTGCGCCCGGGGCCCGAGGGCCCCGGCTCCCAGCGGCCCCTGCCGCAGGGGGACGCCTACCAGCCTGCTGTGACGCCGTCCGCCAGCCTCGGCCACCTCGCCCCCAGGAGCCCACTCCCTGGCGCCCTCCCTGGCGTCCGAGGTACCGGGTCTGACCTCCGTCTGCTGGCTCCTTCCTGCCACCTGCTGGGCTGAGCTAGCGGGGCGGGCTCCAGCCGAGGGAGGCTCAGGAGGCAGCCCGCCCACCTGCCACCAGTGCCGCCCGCGCCCCCTGGTGGCTTCCCACAGGCGGTGCTGCCCCGGGTGGCGGGGCTGGCTGAGGCTGAGGCCCAGCTCCAGGGCAGGCCAGAGTGGGCTGGGCCAGAAGCCCTTTCATTCCCGAGCGGCAGGTGGCCCTGTGCCCGTCTGGGCGGCTCTGCCCGCCGGCCCTCAGCTAGGGCTGGCCTCTGGCGGGCGTCCGAGCCTGGCCAGCAGCACAGGCTGAGAATGATGGACGTGCTGTGAGACGGGAGGGGGTGTCCCTGAGTGTCTCCCCGACCCGAGCCCCATGCCGGGGTGTCCACCTGCCTCTGTGTGAGGGAGCACCCTGTCCACATTGGGGGCGCCCTCTCTGGCCCCTAGGTCCCCCAGTCTTGGGCTCCCCGGAGGTGGGTGTGAGGCCTGTCTGAGGGTCTCACCACGATCACCTTTCTTCCAGCCGCCAGGCACCAGCCGGGCCAGGCGGGCGGCGGCTGGGACGAGCCGGACAGCAGCCCCGGCTCCCGGGGCTCCTGCCAGGACGGCCGGAGCAGGGCCTCGGGCTCCGGCACCTGGTCGGGCAGTGACAGCCCCTCGGGGGCCGGCGGGGTCCCCAGCGACCCGGCCGAGAGGTGAGCAGTCACTGTCCGGGCCCCGCCCAGGGGTGTGATCGGGAGGCCGGCCCTCTGCCCACCGCTGTGCCCTGCCCCTTCACGCTCACTGTCAGGGTTTGCCCAGGGGTGTGATCGGGAGGCCGGCCCTCTGCCCACTGCTGTGCCCTGCAGGGTGGAGGCCGTGTTCCTGAGCGACTGCCAGCAGGAGCTGAGCCTGGTCCGGACAGTGACCCAGGGGCCACACCCCTCGCTGAGCCCCGAGGAGGCTCAGCGCTTCATCAGAGAGTGAGCCCCCACCAAGGCCCCCGGCCCCTGGCCCCTCCCTCCCCGCTCCCCGGGAAGGGCCCGCCCGCCCACCTGCCCTGCGATGTCCCCCCGCAGGTGCGGGCTGCTCAACTGCGAGGCCGTGCTGGAGCTGCTGACCGGCCGCCTGGGCAGGCCCGGCGAGCTCACGCAGATGGTGAGGGCGGGGGGCGCGGTGACCCCTTCCTGGGTCTGCCCGGGAGGGGAGGGGGTGAGCACGGGGGGGGGGGGCTGCTGGCGGTCCTGGGGACTCGGCCTCCGGGGGAGCTGCTGACCCTCCCGTCCCCGCAGAGAGCCCTGGGCGCCATCGCCGCCCTGGGGTGCTCGGACCTGCTCTCGCAGGAGCGCCTGCTGCTCCTCGCCCGGCCCTGCCTGCAGGAGCTCGGCGCCGGCAGCCCCGGGCCCGTGACCAGCAAGGCCACCAAGGTGGGCAGCGCCGGGCCCAGAGGAGCGGGTGGGGGGGTGGGGGACCCCTCCCTCCGGTCCTGCCCAGACCGGGCCTCTGCCCTGCGCTCGCCGCCCTGGACAGGCCGTGCTCCCGAGAGCCCGGGGCCCCTGCCCAGCAGCTCTGCCCTGGGGTGGCCTCTCCCCTGGTCCGGCTCCTGCGCCGCCTCCGTAGGAAGCCCTCCCTGGCTGCTCCGGTGGGTCTGTCCACTCTCCGCTCGTGTCACAGCTCACGGTCTGTGCCGCTCCCCAGTGGGCAGCCCCGCCTCCCCCGCAGCCGGGCGCACCTCCCCTGCCCTCGGCATCCCTCCGCTTCGCGCTCCCTCTGTGGCCATGGAAGCTCGATCCTCAGTCTCCAGTCCCCGAACTGTCCTTCATCCAGCGCTGGCCAGGCTGCGGCGGCTGCAGGCACACTCCCCGGCGCCTCTGCCTGTGCCGGGCCACGTGGCGGGTCCGTGGCAGCAGAGGGGAGGTCGCAGGCGTCTGGGCACCCGTGTGCCCAGTGTGAGCAGCTCGAGCCCGGCAGCCCTTGGGGGTGGGGTGGGGGTGGGGGGAAGGCAGCGGGGACGGCTCGTGGGGGACCGGCCCTTGGCAGCGCTGAGGAAGGCTCGGAGAGGGGTGCGCCCTCCGGGGTCCCCAGGACCACTGGGCCCTCACCAGGTCCCTTCCTCCCGCCCAGATCCTGAGGCATCTAGAAGCCTCCTGCCGACAGCACGCCGCCGCGAGGAGGCCGCTGGCCGAGCCCCGCCCCGCCGCCCCGCGTGGGGGCCCGGCCGACCTGCTGACGGGCGCGGCGCCTCCCGCCGGGCCCCCCGAGTTCCTCCAGCCTCTGAGTCCCGCCCTGCCTTCCCCCAGGGGCCCTGCAGCCCCTCCTGCCCTCGGGGGGCGCCCCCTCCCAGCCCTCGGGGGCACCAGGAAGGCTGAGCCCGGACCGGCAGGGCCCAGCGACCAGGAGGCCAGCCCCGAGCAGGGCCAGTCCGGCTCCGCCACTCTGAACGGAGGACCCAGCGGCAGCCGCACGTCCCTGTTTGCAGGCATGGAGCTGGTGGCCTGCCCCCGCCTGGTGGAGGCGGGCACTGGTGCCCAGAAGCCCCCCCAGCCCCCGTGGACACTGTCACACAGGGCGGCGGCCCCAGAGCCGTCGGCTTTCCCCTTCTTGAACTCCTGACCCGGCGGTGGCTGCACACGGCCCTCCGCCTTCCACCCGGTCTGCGCCGGCCTCCCTCACCGAGGCCTCCGTGCCGGAGCAAGCCAGCCAGGTGAGCGCGCGTGGACAAGCCGACAGGAACCAGCAGGAGCCACGAGCTAGCCAGGACCACGTGGAGGCCGGAAGCAGCAGGTGGAACTCGGGTGGCGGTGGTGCAGAGCCCCCGTTGTCTGCGGGCCCAGGGGCTGAGCTCAGTGAGGGCTGGCAGCCGGCGCCCGGGCTGCTGAGCCCCGCCTCGCAGCCATCCGTCTGGCCCCCGAGCACTGTCCGCGGGCTCATCTGCAGATGCCGTGCTCATCTGCAGAGGGCCCGCGGCCCCCGGAGGTGGGGGAGGAGGGGCTGTGATGGAGCTCGGAGGCCAGACCCTGTCCAGCTGCCCGCTGGGGGACGTGTCGGAGGGGCCAGGTGCGGACGCCGGGCGGGAAAGGAGACCTGGCTGCCCCCGCTGCCCCTCCTCCCAGGGGTGCTCCCGGCCAGGGGGGCGGGCGGCAGGGCCCTGGAAAGCGGTCCCTGTGGATTGGAACCACTGCTCGGATCTGTGAGCTCAGAGCCCTCCGCAGGGGCCACGGGCAGCCTGGGCCAGCCCCCGTGTGACCGTGGCACCCCCTGCCGAGGCTGCTTCCTGCAGACGGTGCAGGGGCCTCTCAGGAGCTTCCTGAATAAACGGTTGTCTCACTGAGTGCTTTTCCTTCGAGTGTGTGTTCCTGCGTGTGTGTGTGTGTGTGTGTGTGTGTGTGAGAGAGAGAGAGAGTGGGTTCGATTCCCGTCAAGGGCATGTACGTTGGTTTCAGGCACATCCCCGGTGGGGGGTGTGCAGGAGGCAGCTGATTGGTGATTCTCTCTCATCAATGTTTCTATCCCTCTCTCTTCCTCTCTGTAAGAAATCAATAAAATATATATTTTTAAAATGTGCAAAAAGAGCAAGAGACAGAATTCCACATCCATTCATGAGAAGGAACTCAGCAAAACCGGAAATATAAAAATATCCTGGGTTGCGTGGGTACCGGCAGGCTGGCGGGACCCCTGGCCCCCGCCGCCCGCCCTCGCTCCCCTCCCGCCCCTCGCCCCTGCCCAGGCCCCGCCCACGCCGCCCAGGCCCCGCCCACGCCGGCCGCGTCCAATCGGCAGCCCGCTGCCGCGGTGGAGCGCCCCCCGCCGGTCTCTGCGGCTCCTCCCAGGCTTGAGCTTCCTGAGAGACGGCCGCGCGGCCCAATGAACTCTCCCGGCGGCCGGAGCGGCCAACCGGGCGGCCAATCCGGGGGCGGCGCGGGCGGGGAGGGCGGGACTCGGGGAGGCCCCGGCGGAGGTGCGGCTGTTTGCTGGTTGCTAGCCGCCGGGCCGGCCCTCCGCTCGCCGCTCATTGTCACCCGGGGCCTCGGGGCCGGCGCCGGGGCGGAGGCGCGAGCTGGGCGGCCCGCGGCCGGGCCCCGCGCACCCCGCGCACCCCGCGCCTCGGCCCCGCGGGCCCCGCGCCCGGCCGGCTCGCGCAGGTGAGGAACGTGCAGGGAGGGCCCGGCCTGTCAGCCTCCGGGCCGCAGCGCCGGCCCGCCCCGCGAGCCCGGGAGCCGGGGGCCGGGGGCCGGGGGCCGGGGGCCGGGGGCCGGGGGCCGGGGGCCGGGGAGCCGGGAGCCGCGGGGGGGCTGCGGGCCGCTCAGCCCGGCCGGCGGGGCCCGGACCCCACCCCTTCCTCGGGCCGCGGGGCCGCCGGGGTCCGCCGGGGAGACGGTGCCCGACCCGCACCGGCGGGAACGCAGCCCGGGCGGCGGGCCTGGCGACGGGGGCCGGGGCTGCGGCACTGAGGGCGGGGCCACAGCCCGCCGCCCGCCGCCCGCCCGGGGTCTGCCCGCGGAGCTCGCCGCTCCTCACCCTGGGCCTGTCCTTCCGGGCTGCTGATCCGGGGGCTCAGGATGCACAGGCCCCCAGGCGGCCGGAGCCGGGCGGGGGTGTGTGTGTGTGTGTGTGTGTGTGTGTGTGTGGCCAGGTGGAGGAGCTAGAGAAGGAGAGGGAGGGCCCCAGGCCGAGGTCCGGCCACGGGAGGCCGGTGGCCGAAGCACGGGGAGGGACAGAGGGGCGTGAGCAGGCCACGCGCCCGGGTCAGCTCTGAGGGGGCCAGACTGTCCTCTGAGCCTGGGGCCACCAGAGGCTTGTTTTTAAAATTCATTTTTATTGACGTCAGAGAGGGAGCTAGTGAGAGAGAGAGAGAGAGAGAGGAACATCCGTGATGAGAGGATCACGGACCTGCTGCCCCCTGCACGCCCCCACCTGGGGATGGAGCCCCAAACCCGGGCCTGTGCCCCGACGGGGAATGGAACCCTGACCTCCTGGCTCCTAGGCTGACGGTCACCCACGGCGCCAGCCGGCCGGGCCCGGGGGTTTTGAGGCCAGAGGTGGCCCTGTCCCGGAGGCCGTGTCTGTGCTGTTCACGGCTCGCGTCCTGCTGTGGGCCTGGTTTTGGGGAGCGGGGGACCACCGCCTTCCCAGGGAGCGGCCTGGCCGAGGCGGGGTGCACAGCCCAGCCTGGGGGGCTCACCGCACGTCTCACCCGCCCAGCGCCCGCTCGTCCACCATGAGGGGCTCCCAGACCTCCGGCAGCCCCCCCGGGCCCCCCGGCGGCGGCCTGGAAGGCTTGGACCTGAGCCTCACGGGGCTGCCTCCGCCCGTGTCCCGACGCCCCAACAGCGCCTCGGCCGCCAAGCCCGCCGCCCGCTCCGTCTCCGCGGCCGGCAGCGAGCCCAAGAGGAAGGCGCTGGTGAGTGCGGGCGGGGGGCGTTGGGGTCTATCCGGCCCGCGGAGCCGAAAGAGCGGAGGGTTCTCTTGCTCTCCCCTCCGCTCCTTCACCAGCAGCCCAAGAGGAGAGTGCCAGCATGGTCAGGTTGCTTTCGTTCCGGCCCTCCGGTCCAGTTTAAGAACCCCTTGTGCCCTCAAGTCAAAAAGTTTGCCCACCCCTGGTCTAAGCCCACAAGCAGCGGGCGGAGGACAGGCTCCTGGAGGCCCGGGGTTGGGGGGGGTCCCCCTTCTTTGCAGAAGGGAGGCTGATGGGCCCAGCACGGTGTGAGCGGGCCGGCCACGGGCTCGCTGGTCCTCTCCGCAGGAGGCCACGGGGCCCGGGGGCGCCAGAACCATCAACAACCTTCGCCGGTCCAGCAGCACCACGCAGGTCCACCAGCCACCAGTCCGGCAGGCGTGGGCCGACCCCCCCAGGTAACCCCGACCCTCAGGCAACCTCTGACCCCTGTGGCCACCCCCGCTTGCCCTCGTCCTGCCTCTGTCAGCCCTTTGTCCGGCCTCACCAGGGTGGACACCCGCTGGACAGTGGGGCCAGTCCTGGGGCGGCGGGCAGGTCGCGTGGAGGGTGGGCTCAGGGCCGACGCCCCCTGCCCGCCCGCCCGCCCCTCCTCTGGCGTTTTCGGGGGTCGCGGCCTCGGGCGGGGCCGCCGCTCCCAGGCTCGGCTGGAGCTGGGAACGTCACCCGTGCCCGGGCCCTGGGACAGAACTCCCTGCCGGTGCCCGCCCCGGCCCTGACCGTCCCGCCTGCTGTCCTCTGCCCAGGCCGGCGGAGCCGCCCGACTTCCTGACGCTCCTGGAGAGCAGCGCCGGCGGGAACAGGCGGCCGGCCGGCGCGGGCAGCGCCTCCAGCGAGAAGGCGGCCACGTGGAACATCCTGGTGAGAGCCGGGGCCCCCGCCGGCAGCCCTGACCTCACTGTCCATCCGGGCGGGGCGGGGACTGCGAGGGAGGCCGGGGGCGGGGCGGGGCGGGCGTCAGCCGCGTGGGGCCGTCCCTTCTCCGCTGAAACGTCTGTGTCCGCCGCCAGGACGACCAGCCCCGGGCCCTCCCCTCGCCGCCCGACGCCCCGAGTCCCCGTGCCCCGGACGCGCCGGCGGGCTCCCGGAGGAGAGAGGGCACCGTCTCCCTGGCTCCCAACTTCACTGCCAACAACAGGTGCGCCCGGCAGGTGCCCCCGTGGCCCACCCTCGGGCAGGTGCTGTCTGGTTTGTGGCGCGTGAAGGAGCGAGTGAATGCGTGGGTGAATAAGTAGAGTGAGTGAGCTAGTGAGTGAATGAATGAGTGAGTGGGTGGATGAGTGAGGGAGGGAGGGAGGGAGGGAGGGACTGGCTCTCCAGGGCCCCGAGGGGCTGCTCAGTCGTGCCCTCACAGGCGGGCTCTGCGCTGGCAGACGGGCAGGAGGCTGGGCCTCCGTCCCGAAGAGGCCGGGGCGGGGGGGGCGCACGGCCGGAGGGGGGACTCGGGGACCTGACCCCCCGTCTCCCGCAGGAGCAACAAGGCAGCCGTGGGCAACTGCGTCACCACCATGGTGCACAACAACCACGCCCCCTCGGACCCCGCACCCAAGAGCTCCAACCATGCGGCGCCCTCGCTCAAGTGAGGCCCGGCCCGGCGGGGCGTGAGGCGGGCACCGTGGGAGCGCCGGGCTGTGGGCCCTGCCCCCTGAGCGCCGGAGGGGGCGGGCCCGGCTGGTGGGGTCCCTCTGGGGGGCCGGGCAGGCCGCCGAGGGCCCGCGGCGGCTGCTCTGGGAGCGGTGACCCGAGCCCTCTGGCCTCGGAACCGCGTGCGGGCGGCACTGGGGAGGGCAGTGGCCGTGGGAGCGGGCACGGGGTGGGCAGAGGGTCCCCGGGGCGGGGCGGGCGGCAGGGGCTGGGTCAGCCACCAGCCTCCCCTCCTCTGCCTCCGTCAGCAACCTCGTCAAGGCGGCCACCCGGGAGTGTGAGGGCAGCGGCTGTGGGAAGCCCCAGAACGCGGCCGCCGGCAGCCACGCGGCCCGGAACAACGCGGGCGCCGCCCGGGGCCTGCTCAGGCGGCGGGAGGTGACGGAGGAGGAGGCCGAGAGGTAACCGGGCTGGAGAGACGCACGGTCCATGGCCTCCCCGGAGCGGTCCCGTGGCCTCCCCTCTTCCCCGGAGCGGTCCCGTGGCCTTCCCCGGAGCGGTCCCGTGGCCTCCCCTCTTCCCCGGAGCGGTCCCGTGGCCTCCCCTCTTCCCCGGAGCGGTCCCGTGGCCTTCCCCGGAGCGGTCCCGTGGCCTCCCCAGAGCGGTCCCGTGGCCTCCCCTCTTCCCCGGAGCGTCAGGGAAGGCAGACCAGGAGGCCGAGGGGCCGTGGCGGAGGGTCCGGGCGGAGACGTTCTAGCGCTTCCCCCACCCCCACCCGGCCTCCGCCCCGTGGCTTTAGTGAAGCCAGGGAGCCACCCGCTCAGACGCCAGGCTCATGGCGCTCGGATAAACGCGGGCGTTCACGGAGAGGCAGTGACACGCAGAAGTCATCACCCAGGCGCCTCCGGGCAGCCCGGGCCCGTGGCCAGTGCTGGGCCGGGCGGGCGGTGAGCGCGTCCCACAGGCACCCTGACCCCGTCCTGGCCGAGCCCCGCGGCTGAGGCCTCCTGTCCAGTCAGCGCCGCTGCGTGGCGTCCGCCCCGTGGCCTGGATTGTGCGGGCGGGGCCTCGGCCCGGGCCTCGGGGGCCGGAGGCTGCTGCCCAGCTGCCGGCCCGGGTCCTGAGTCCGCTCTCCGCCAGGTTCATCCGCCAGGTGAACCGGGCCGCCGTCACCATCCAGCGCTGGTACCGGCACCAGGCCCAGCGGCGCCGAGCCCAGGCCACCAGCCCCGGGCCCCTGCCGGCATCCCAGCTTGAGGTCGGTGTGGGTGAGCCGTGCGGGGGTGGGGGTGCGGGCGGGAACCTGGGGCCGCAGGGCTGGCGCTGGGCTGGCCACGTCGGGAATGCCGGTGGTCCGTCCCAGTGAGAGGTCCGGATGGTTTCTGGTTTTGGGCCCAGCCCCGTGACGCAGAGCCGTCCCCTCGCCCGGAGGAGCAGGGGGTGTGGGGGGTCTGGGGGGCGGGTGCCGGGGAGCTCACGGCCCGGACCCTCTCCAGGGCCAGCAGAGACAGCGGGCCGAGGGCGACCCCCGGGGCCGGCCGGGGCAGCGGGAGGCGGCCCGCCGGAGAGCCCGCGAGGAGAAGGCGCGGCAGGCCCGCCGGGCGGCCATCCAGGTGCGGCCTGGCCGGGGGCGGGGGTGCTCATGGAGGGTGCTCACTGGGGTGCTCACGGGGGGGCTCACGGGGGTGCTCACGGAGGGGCTCACGGGGGGTGCTCACGGGGGGTGCTCGGGGGTGCTCACGGAGGGTGCTCACGGGGGTGCTCATGGGGGGTGCTCATGGGGGTGCTCACGGAGGGGCTCACGGGGGTGCTCACGGGGGGGCTCACTGGGGTGCTCACAGAGGGTGCTCACGGGGGTGCTCACGGAGGGGCTCACTGGGGTGCTCACGGAGGGGCTCACTGGGGTGCTCACAGAGAGAGGTGCTCACTG
Source organism: Vespertilio murinus (assembly GCA_963924515.1). Classification (NCBI taxonomy): domain Eukaryota; kingdom Metazoa; phylum Chordata; class Mammalia; order Chiroptera; family Vespertilionidae; genus Vespertilio; species Vespertilio murinus. The sequence continues at coordinate 879,249 of OZ004718.1, forward strand.
GGGTGCTCATGGGGGTGCTCACGGGGGTGCTCATGGAGGTGCTCGTGGCTGCCCGCAGGAGCTGCAGCAGAGGCGCGCCCAGAAGTCGGGCCCCGGCACCCCGGAGGCGGGGGGGCCCCGGGCCCGGGAGCCGGCCCTGCGGCCCGGAGACGGCGCTCAGCAGGCCCCCAAGGCCAACAACACGGGTGAGGGGGACCCTGTCCGGGGCTGGGACCGTGTGGGAGCCCCCCCCCTCCCCCGGGTGGAGGAGGGCCCCGCGGTGGGTCACCCAGGCCCGCTCCCCCCCCCCCCACCTGCTTGAGCCGGACTCAGGGGACCCCGAGCAGAGGCCAGGGCCCCCGTGTCCCCTCGTCCCCTCTGCTCCGTGAGGCCTGGCCTCTCCCCAGGGCTCCCGGGGTGCTGACGCCCTGATCTGCTTTGCAGGAGCCAGCTTCCGGGCCCCGGGCCCCGAGGACCCCTGCCCGCCTGTCCCCGACTCCTCCCCCGAGACCCAGCTGCTCCCGGACAGCGAGCCGCAGGTGTCACAGCCCGCCCGCCCCACCCTGCCCGCCCCTACCCTTCCCTGCCCGTCCCTATCCCTCCCCTGCCCCCCCTGCCCGTCCCCACCCTTCCCTGCCCGTCCCTATCCCTCCCCTGCCCCCCCCTGCCCTGCCCCATCCCGCCCCTGCCCTGTCCCTACCCCCATCCCTCCCCTGCCCCCCCTGCCCGTCCCTGCCTCACCCTGCCCGTCCCTACCCCCATCCCTCCCCTGCCCTGCCCTGTCCCTCCACCCATCCCGCCTCTGCTCCTCCTGCCCGTCCCTACCCCCATCTCTCCCTGCCCTCCCCCCCAGCTATGGTTGCTCGGCCAGAAGGGCTGCCCCACGGCAGGGGGGGCCCAGGGCTTGGGGTCCTCCGGGGTGGGCACCGATGCCCTGGGGTGGGCCCACGAAGCTGGAAGGTCAGAGGTCAGGGGGTGGCCAGCCCCCACAGCCTGCCGGCCGCCGTCTGTCCCACGGGTCTCGGGTGCTGTGGGCCCCTTAGGGCCGCGCTAGCTTCGCCCACCGTCTGCCTCAGGACGCCGGCGCCCAGGACGCGGCTGGGGAGGCGCTGGAGACGGGCGGCCCGGGGGGCCGGGCCCAGGGCAGGGCGACGCTGGAGGAGCTGCTGGACACCCTGCGGCTGCTGGAGGAGGCGCCCGCGCCGCTGCCCCGCCCCGGGGACCGGCACGCCGGGAGCGGGAGCGACGAGGTGACTGACACCGCCTCCCCGGCCCGCTCTCCGATCCCCCGGAGGAGGCGGGGGGGGGGGGGGGGGCTGTCTCCGCCAGCCACGCCCGGCCCTCCCCTCCCCTCCCCTCCCCTCCCCACGCCTGCCCTCCCTCCCCACGCCGGCCCGGCCGGAGCGCCCGGAAGACCAGCCTGCCTCCTCGCCCGCCCGCCCCCAGGACGACGCCAGCTCGCTGACGGCCGACAACCTGGAGAGGCTGGGGAAGCTGAGTGGGCGGCCCCCGGAGGAGGGCACGCTGCTGTCGGAGGCCAAGCTGCAGAGCATCATGTGCTTCCTGGACGAGATGGAGCAGTCGGGGCGGGAGCGGCCCACGGACTCCCAGGTGTGCGGGTGCCCAGGGTGCGGGTGCCCCCAGATGTGCGGGTGCCCCCAGGTGTGCGGGTGCCCAGGGTGCGGGTGCCCCCAGATGTGCGGGTGCCCCCAGATGTGCGGGTGCCCCCAGGGTGCGGGTGCCCCAAGGTGTGGGTGCCCAGGGTGCGGGTGCCCCCAGGGTGCGGGTGCCCCAAGGTGTGGGTGCCCAGGGTGCGGGTGCCCAGGGTGTGGGTGCCCAGGCAGGACGGCCGGCAGCTCTTCCCGGGACCCGGCTCCTGACACGGCGCGTCCTCAGGGCCTCACGCTGGAGGGGCCACGGGGCCCGGAGTCTGGGTGCGAGGTGAGCGCGTCTGTGATGCGGCTGAAGCTGGAGGTGGAGGAGAAGAAGCAGGCGATGGCGCTGCTACAGCGGGCGCTGGTGAGCGAGCACCCGCCACGCACCACCCGCCATGGCCCCCCTCCTCCACTGCCCATCACTGTCCCCCCCCCTCCCGCCCATCACTGTCCCCGCCTTCCCGCCCCTGCCCATCACTGTCCCCCCGACCCTGCCCACCACTGTCCCCCCCCGGCCGTCCTGCCTGGGCTGACGCCGCCTCTGCCCCAGGGTGCCCTCCGGATGGGGTCGGAGTGTCCTTATCTCTGCCCCCCCCCTCACCCCCAGGCGCAGCAGCGGGACCTCACCCTCCGGCGAGTCAAGGAGACGGAGAAGGAGCTGGGCCGGCAGCTGCGGCAGCAGAGGGAGCACTACGAGGACACCCTCCAGCGGCACCTCTGCTTCATCGACCAGGTGGGCCGGCCTCGGGTAGGGCAGGGCCCCTGGGGTCGGGGCAGGGGCAGGGGCAGTCAGGGATAGGGACGGGGGCAGGGACAGTCAGGGACAGTCAGGGGCAGGGACGGGGTCAGGGACGGGGTCAGGGACAGCCAGGGGCAGGGGCAGGGCCTCAGGGAGCCTCCGGGCACCTCCTCTGGAAGTGGCCGTGTCTCCCCCGCGGGGAGGTGTCCACGGCTCAGTGGGCTAGCCCAGTGGTCGGCAAACTCATCCGTCCACAGAGCCAAATTCCAACAGGACAACGCTGACATTTCTTTGGAGAGCCACATTTAAAAAAAATAACTTTTATTAATTTCTTAAAAATATATATTTTATTGATTTTTTACAGAGAGGAAGGGAAAGGGATAGAGAGTTAGAAACATGGATGAGAGAGAATCATCCATCAGCTGCCTCCTGCACACCTCCTACCAGGGAATGTGCCTGCAACCAAGGTACATGCCCTTGACCGGAATCAAACCTGGACCTTTCAGTCCACAGGCCGACGCTCTATCCACTGAGCCAAACCGGTCTCGGCAAGAGGGTCACATTTTTTAAACTTAAACTTCTTCTAACGCCACTTCCTCAACATAGACTTGCCCAGGCTGTGATAGTTGTGGAAGAGCCACACTCAAGGGGCCAAAGAGCCGCATGTGGCTCGAGAGCCGCAGTTTGCCAATCCTGGGGCTAGTCCAAGGCTCACAGCCCTGCCGTCGGGCCTGCATGGCCGGTGGGCGGGCGGGCACACCAGCTGGGCGCTCAGGGCCGACGGGGAGGCGTCTGCCGGAGACGTGGCCCCCTGGGCGCCTGCCGGCCGCTCTGAGCGCTCCCGGGCCTGCGTCCTGCGGCTGCGCCCGGTGGAGGGCTGGCTCCCAGCTCCCCCTGCGCCAGCCGTGCCTCCCCGGCCTGTGGCCGAGGCGGGTCCGAGGAGGGGAGGAGCCCGAGGAACCGGGGGCTCCACTCGGCTCTGGGCCCTGGAGGGCTGACAGCTGCGGGTCCTTGATGGTGACCACAGGGGGAGGGGGAGGGGCAGGGGAAGGGCACAGGAAGGGGAAGGGGATGAGGCAGGGGAAGGGCCCCGGGCAGGAGTCGGGTCCCCACTGGGCCTCACCGCCCTCCCGCCGCTGCAGCTGATCGAGGACAAGAGGATGCTGGCGGACAAGTGCGCGGCCGTGGTGGCTGAGCTGCAGCAGGCCGAGCAGAAGCGCCAGGAGCGGGAGGCCCAGATGCGGGAGCAGCACGCGCTGGTGAGCGGCCGCCGCCCGCAGACCACGCCCGAGCCCGCCCACCTCACAGCCCGTCTGGCTGGTGCGGATCGCAGGGGCGCAGTGCCGGCCTGAGAGCCCCCAAAGCCCGCGGTGCCGGCTGTGCCCGCCCGAGAGCCCCCCCAAAGCCCGAGGTGCCAGCTGTGCCCGCCCGAGAGCCCCCGAAGCCCGCGGTGCGCTGTGCCCGCCCTCCCCGGCCGCTCTGCCACGCCCGTCCTCTCCGGCAGGAGATCCAGAAGCTGCGGGAGCTGATGAGCGCCACGGAGAAGGCGCGCCGGGAGAAGTGGATGAACGAGAAGACTCGCAAGATCAAGGAGATCACGGTCAGAGGTGTGGCCGGGGTCAGAGGTGGGGTGGGGTCAGAGGTGCGGCCGGGGTCAGAGGTCGGCTGGGCAGTTCAAGGCGGGGCGGGGGGAGCGGGTGGGGTCAGGGCTCCTGCCACCTGTCCCTTAGAGAGCGGGCCCCAGAGCACCTCCTCCCGGGAGCCGGGGTCCTGCCACGCCCCCGCCCCCCCCCCCCCCGCCAGAGTGACGGGGGCTGCAGGACCCCGGCTCAGGGTGCGGACTGAGGGTCGTCCCCCCCCCAGGCCTGGAGCCGGAGATCCAGAGGCTGATCGCCAGGCACAAGCAGGAGGTGAAGAAGCTGCACAGCCTGCACGCGGCCGAGCTGCAGCAGGCGGACGCGCGGGCCGCCCAGCACTACGGCCGCCAGGCGCAGGCCCTGCGGGAGCAGCTGGAGCAGGAGCGGGAGGCGCTGGCCCAGCAGGAGCGCGCCCGCACCCAGCAGCGGTGGGCGCCCCTCCCGGCCCACAGGGCACAGGGGCCGTGGTCCGAGCAGAGCTGGGGGTGCCCAGGGCCCCCAGGGGGTTCGGGACCCCCAGAGTGAACACGGGGACCCAGAGCTGAGCTGCGGCTCCCCACCAGCCGGTGCTGAGGGCCGGGGCGGGCGGGGGCTGAGTGGGGGGTGCTGAGGGCCGGGGTGGGGGCTGAGTGGGGGGTGCTGAGGGCCGGGGCGGGGGCTGAGTGGGGGGTGCTGAGGGCCGGGGCGGGGGCTGAGGGCTGGGGCTGGGCTGGGGCTGAGTGGGGGGTGCTGAGGGCCGGGGCGGGGCGGGGGCTGAGCGGGGGGTGCTGAGGGCCGGCGGGCGGGGCGGGGCGGGGGCTGAGCGGGGGGTGCTGAGGGCCGGCGGGGCGGGGCGGGCGGGGGCTGAGCGGGCTCCCGGCCGCAGCAGCAGCAGCTCCTCCCCGCAGCTTCGAGCAGCAGCTGGAGCAGGAGCAGCGGGACCTGCAGCAGCTGCGCCGGCGGCTCTACGGCGAGGTGGCCGAGGAGAAGGAGCGGCTGGGCCAGCAGGCCGCCAGGTGCTGGGGTGCCCCGTCCCCCCGCCCCTGCCCCCCCCCTCCCCCCGGCCCGCACTGACCTCCGGGCCGCACTGACCTCCGGCCTGCAGGCAGCGGGCGGAGCTGGAGGACCTGCGGCAGCAGCTGGAGGAGAGCAGTGCGGCCCGGGCCCGGGCCCTGCGGGCCGAGCTGGACAAGGGGCGGGAGGAGCTGGAGCAACGGCACCAGGTCTGTCCCCGTCACGCCAGCCCCGCGGGAGCCCTGCTCGGGGCGAAGGGAGACCCCACAGGGCGCGGGGGCGGCGGGCCGGGGATGCGCTCATGGCCCCCGCCCGCCCGCCCGCCCGCCCGCAGATGGAGCTGCAGGCCCTGAAGGAGCAGCTGGAGGTGGAGCGGCGGCTGTGGGAGGCCAACTGCGCCAAGAAGGAGGTGGGGCGGCCGTTCCCGCCCAAACCTGCGAGTGTCCAGTTGTCCAGTGCCCGCCTCGTCTGAGAGGCTGCCCCCCTGGTGCCCTCACCGTAGCCGTGGGCACCCGGCCACCGTCGGCCCCAGACGAGGCCCCGTCTGTGGCCGGCCCCCTGCCGCCCACTGCGCCCCTTCGTCCCCCACTGGGTCCCAGTGACCGGCCCCTCCCCGAGGACGATGGGCCTGGGGCGGGGTGAGGCCCCGCCGCCCCCACGAATCCGCCTGGCCGTGCCCTCCCCTCGGAGCCCTGTCCCCCCAGGAGGCGTGGCTGCTGAGCCGGGAGCGGGAGCTGAAGGAGGAGGTCCGGAGAGGCCGCGACCGGGACATCGAGCTGGTCATCCGCCGGCTGGAGGCCGACATGACGCAGGCCCGGGAGGAGAGCGAGCGGGCCGCCGAGAGCCGGTGAGCGCCGTGGGCCGTGCGGGGCGCGGTGGCTGACCGAGAGCCGGTGAGCCGGCCGGGCTAGGGGTGGGGGGGGCGCGATGGCTGACTGGCCTTCGCCTCCTCTGCAGCATCAAGCGCCTCCGAGACCAGCACGAGGCGGAGCTGGCGGAGCTGGAGCAGGCGCAGCGGCGGCTGCAGGACCAGTGCGCCGCGCTGAGGGGGCGGCTGGTGGAGGCCGAGGGCGAGGGCGCGCGCCTGCTGGGCCTGGTGCGCCAGAAGGACAAGGCGCTGGCCGAAGTGAAGGCGGTGAGCGGGCGGGCGCCGGGCCCTCTCCGCCTCCCGGGCTCCCGTCCACGGCTCCCGTCCACCTTGGGCTCCCGTCCACCTCGGGCTCCCGTCCACGGCTCCCGTCCACCTCAGGCTCCCGTCCACGCCTCCCGTCCACGCCTCCCGCCCGTCCACAGCTCCCGTCCACAGCTCCCGTCCACCTCGGGCTCCCGTCCACGCCTCCCGTCCACGCCTCCCGCCCGTCCACAGCTCCCGTCCACGGCTCTCGTCCACGCCTCCCGTCCACCTCGGGCTCCCGTCCACGCCTCCCGTCCACGCCTCCCGCCCGTCCACAGCTCCTGTCCACGGCTCCCGTCCACGCCTCCCGTCCACCTCAGGCTCCCGTCCACGCCTCCCGTCCACGCCTCCCGCCCGTCCACAGCTCCTGTCCACGGCGCGGGCTCACGGCCCTGCCTTCCCCGCCCCCAGGTGAACGAGCAGCTGGCGGGCGAGCGGAGCGGCCTGGCCCACGTGCTCCGCCAGGAGTTTGCCGACCGGCTGGCCGCCTCGGAGGAGGAGAACCGGCAGGTCAGGGCTGAGCTGGCCGAGCTGCGGGCGCGGCAGCGGCTGGAGCTGGAGCAGCTGCGGCGGGAGAAGCAGGCGGAGCTGGAAGACGTGCACGCCCGGTGGGTGGGCTGAGGGTCCGAGGCGGCAGGGTGGGCGGCAGCTCAGACAAGGAGAAGCCAGGCGTCTGGGGCAGCTCCCCCTGTGTCTCCAGGAGGAACTCGGGGCCCCGGGTGAGGTGGGTGCTGTGCGGAGGGCCGGAGGCTCAGGAGGTGAAGACCGACCCCACAGCCATCGTCCCGGATCGTCTGCCCCTCACGGGCACCCCGAGAGGCGGCGGGCACAGCCAGGTCCCTGCTGTGGGTTCTGACCCTCAGGGGCTGGTTCTCGGGGTCACAGCTCCTGTCCCCACTCCTCCGGACAGCCCAGGGCCCCCAGTCAGCCGGCGGGGGGTGGGGGGGGGCAGGACAGCTGCCCTCCTGTTGTTGGGGGTGGAGGCCCCAGCCCCCAGCTGGACCTGCTGCAGACCCCGAACCCGCCTGTGCCCCCAGGGTGAAGGCCGCCCTGGCCAAGAAGGAGGAGGCCGTGAGCAGCCTCCGGAAGCAGCACCAGGTGGGTCCGAGGTGGGGGGGCAGTGGGGGCGGGGCGGGGGCGCGGGAGGGGGTCCCACGGGCCTGACGCGGTGCGTGTTGCAGGCCGCAATGAAGCGGGCCGACCACCTGGAGGAGCTGCTGGAGCAGCGCAGGCGGCCCCTGCCCAGCGCCAAGTGACACCCAACCTCCCTCCCACCCGACCCCGAGACACCACCCTGACCCCAACTCCAAGACACCACCCCAACCCTGACCCGACCCGGAGACACCACCCTGACCCGGAGACACCACCCCGACCCGGAGACACCACCCCGACCCTGACCCGACCCGGAGACACCACCCGACCCAGAGACGCCACCCCGACTCTGACCCGACCCGGAGATACCACCCAACCCAGAGACACCACCCTAACCCTGACCCAACCTGGAGACACCACCTGACCCAGAGACACCACCCCGACCCTGACCAGCCCCCGAGGCCGGACGGCAGCGGCAGCAGGCGGGTCTGCGGGAGGTGGACCCCCCTCCCCTCTGCCCACAGGCCCTGCAGCGAGCACCATGACCGCTGTGACAGTAAAGGGCTGTTTCTAAATCCTCGTGTCCCTGCCTGTCTCTGGGGTCCCGGGGCTGCGGTGCGGGCGGGGGGGGGGGGGGGGGGAGGGGGCGAGGGCCCCAGGTTCCCCGTCTGCCCTGCCCCCCGGCTCCGGCCGCCTCCCAGCCTGGCCAGCCGAGCCTCCTCCAGGGGGAGCCCGAGGGGTCAGGAGGCGGAGGGCGGGCTCGGGAGGCTCCCGCCCTGTGCTGACCCCCTGCTGGCCGCTGGGGCCGGCCGCTGCCAGGAGCTCCCTCCTGCCGCGAGGTGCGGGGGGGGGGGGGGGGGGGGGCGCGGCCGCCTGTGGAGAGGGCGCCGCGCCCTCACTGTCACGGGCCCTGGGGACTCGGCTCTCGCTGGTGTGAGGCCTGGCAGGAGCCGGCGTGGCCAGTGCTCGCGTGTGGAGCTGTGCACGTGCGGGTCACGCCCGCCCGGTCGGGGCACCTCTGGGTGCAGGCTCCATCCCTGGGGACGGGTGTCTGTCTCTGAAGTCGGTGAGAAGGTATCGTCTTCGTGCTGCTGCCCCAGAGGCTCCTGGGCCCCTGGGGTCTCGGGCTGGTGTCCTCAGAGCTGTCCGCTGGGACCCAGGGCCGGGTCGGGGAGACGAGGGCCGAGCACAGGGAGGCCGGGGGGCGGCGGCTCCGGGTGCCGAGGCCACCAGGAGGGGCTGACCTTGGGGGCTGACCGGTGGCCAGTGGGCGGGGCGGGGTGGGCAGTGGGCGGGGCTCTTGCTAGAAGGGGGGCAGGAGGGGGTGCAGGGAGCCGGCCCTGGAGGTGCCCGCCCAGGGAGCACGGCCCAGGGTGCACGCCGGGCCCTCGGCCACCCCGGGCTGCAGGAGCCGAGTGGTGCGCACGAGGCCGCCCTGTGGACCCCGCGGGGGGGGGCCCTCTGTGGCAGCTGCAGGGAGGTGGGGACGAGGCAGACGAGGGATGAGGCCGCTCACCCACCTGCCCCCGACCCGAGGTCTGGCCCCCCGCCCGAGGCCCCCCCCCCAGCCCCAGCGCACGAGGCGCCCACACACAGCCACGCCCGCGTTCACGTGATGCTGTTTATTCCCCGCGGCGTGCGGGCAGGCACAGGGCACCCCGGCCCCGGCCCTCGGGGCTACTTCTTCTTGGGGATTTTCTCCTTCTTGACCAGTTCGGAGAACTCTGGGCAGGAGACGGGCGTCTGTCGGTGACCCCTCCTCGTGCCCCCGAGGCCGCAGGCCCGCCGGTGTGCCCCCTTCTGGCCGGGATCCCGCAGGCCTGGGCGCCGCCCCCTCCACATTCCCTCAGACTCCACCCGCCTCCAGGGGGGAAACCGAGGCACAGAGGGGCTGGGGGCTACGTCCTGAGCAAACCTCTCAGCCTAAGCCTTGCGGTCACCCCACAAGTCAGGGTTCGGGGGCGTGGGGGCCGGGGGTGAGGGTGGGCCCTGGCTGTGCTCCCCTAACCAGGGCCTCCTGCCCCCTCCTGGCCCGCTGCGGCCGTGGGGGCGAGGGGAGGGGTGACGCAGACCTCAGGGTGCCCGCCCCACAAACGCCGGCTCTCACACGCACCCCCCCCCCAATGCCTAGGCTGCAGCCCGCCGAGCCCCCTCCCTCCGGGGACCCCCTGCTGTCCCCACCCCACCCCTGGCCTCCCCCTGACCCTGGGCCTGAGGCGCCCAGGTGACCTTCCCACGGCCGGCCTCTGGAGGCTGTTTCCCGGACTGTGATTGGGGGTGGGGCGCGGATTCGGGGGGCGGCATCACAGCCGGCTGTGACCCGGCGGGGATGGTGGCGGGGAGGGGAGCGGGGGCGGGCGGCGGAGAGACCTGTGCCCACCTTCGAAGTCGATCCTCCCGTCCCCGTCGGTGTCGGCCGCCTGGATCATGGCCTCGGCCTCCTCGTCGGTCAGCGGGGCGGCCGGCCCGCTGCTGGGGACGGTGGACAGGACGTACCTGGCCGGGCGGGCTCCGGTCAGTTTTCGGCGTGCCCGTCTCCCCGGGGAGCCGAGCCCCCTCAGAGGGAGCCGGCTGCGGGCGGGCAGGCGCGGACAGCCCCCCCCCCCCCCCCCCCCCGGCTGTTACTTGATCTCGTTCCACTCGATGAAGCCGCTCTTGTCCTTGTCCAGCGCCTGGAAGGCCGCGCGGATGGCGCCCTCCAGCTGCCCCGCGGCCTGGAACCTCTGCATGTGCTCGAAGAACTTGAGGTAGTTGAAGGCGCCTGCGGGCCCGGAGGGTCAGCGGCGGCCGGGCCGGAGGGAGACCTGGGCGGGGTGGGCAGGTGCCCGGGGTGGGGGATGGGGCGCAGGGTGTGTGTGTGGGGGTAGTCGGGGTGCTGGGGGGGTCAGGGTGGTGGGTTGCTGGGTGCCAGGGGGTGGGGGGTGGTGTGTGTGGGGAGGTGTGCTGGGGGTGCTGAGGGGTGCTGGGGGCGGGGGCGGGGTGGTGGGTTGCTGGGTGTCTGGGGTGATGTGCCGGGGGGGCCGGGGGTGGTGTGCCGGGGTGGGGCGGAGGGCTGTGTGCCCGGGGGGGGGGGGGATGCGGCGTGTGTGTGGGGGGATAGTCGGGTGCTGGGGGTGGGGGGCAGGCGGCATACCGTGGTGCCGCACGTCGGAGGGCAGCAGGCCGATGTCCTTGTCGGACAGGGACGTGCCCATGGCCAGGGCCACCTTCTTCATCTGGGAGGAGAAGTCCTCGTCCATGCCGCCTGCGGGGGGAGCCGCTCAGCGGGCACGGGGGGGGGGCGCTCCGGGGAGCTGCCACGCCCGCCCCGCCCCCGAGCGGCCCCCGGCGCCCGACCAGACCCCGCGCCCTCAGGGCCGGCCTGGCAGAGACCCCGGTGCCAGGCCCGCCTCCTGCTGCCGCGGTGAGGGCTCCATTCCCCAGAAGCGGCCGAGGGTCCGAGCAGGTGACGCGGACGGTTCCTCCCCTGCTCGGGACACCGCCACGCCTGCCCCCTCCGTGCCCTCTGCTGCCCCTCAAGGCCCCGTGCGCTGCTGCCTCCGGGGAGCCCCCCTGTGGCCCGAGGCCCACGTCCTCCAGCCACGCGTGGCCTCGGCGTGGCCTCTCGCTCCCCGACCCTCGGTCGGGGGTCCTGGTCGTCTGGGCTGGACGCTGACTCTGGGGGGTGCTGGCCCGGGCCCACGTGGAGCTGGACTGAGGGGCCCAGACCCCCATCGAGCAGGTGACCCCCCTGTCCGGGCCCTCAGGCCGGCCGGGGCGCGTCTGTCACAGCCTCTGTCCCACTTCATGCAGCCCCCCCGGCAGCCCCCCCCCAGAGGCAGCCCCTCCAGGCAGCCCCCCCCGGCAGCCCCCCACCGAGGCAGCCCCCCAGGCAGGCCCCAGGCTGGCAGGGGTCCCAGCCGGCGGCGGTCTGGGCTCAGCCGGGACCGGGCTGTCCGTGCCCCCGCGGGGGCCTGTGAGCTGCGGCGCTCGGGTTGCTGTCCCCAGGGGGGGTTGGGTTCTGGGGCTCCGGCGGAGCAGCTATTTCAGAGGCGCCTTGGCCCTCTCGAAAGTTCACGGGCGTGGAACCTTCTGGAACATGCTCCCGCCCCGGGCAGCCCTGTGGCCTGCGGGTCCGAGGGGCCTGGGCCTGGCCGGCCCTCGCCCCCCACTCAGCACCTGGGTCCCGAGGTCGCTGAGCCGGTCCCCGCCTCCCCTCGGGGCGGACTCACAGCCACGCTCCCTCCCCACAGGCCTCGTGGCCCCTGCAGACCTGGCCACGCAGCTGCCCCCCTCCTCCTCCTCCTCCTCGGGGCCCCCCGCCCCCCGCAGCCCCGGGGCCTCCCCTGTCCTGGGGGAGGACAGCGCCCCGAGGTCGCGGAGAGCCGCGTGGGGCCAGCACCTCCGCAGCTCACCTCTGCCCGCTCCCCTCGCCGCTCTGGGCTCTGGGCGGCGCGTCAGCGGGGCCCTTTATACCTGCGCCGCCGGCCTGTTGACAGCTCGGGGCTGCAGCTGTCCCCTCCCTGGCACTGCAGCCGGCACCGGCGGCCCCCAGGGGCTCGCTGGCACTTGCACACCCACACCGGCCACGGCGGTGCTGGCCTCCCCGAGCCCGGGGCGGGGCGGGGCGGGGCGGGGAGCAGACAGGCTTTCTCTGTCGCAAGAGGTCCGCCGCCTGTGGCCTCGTGGGGTGAGGGTGAGGGGGTCGTGGTCCCCGAGGTGGTGGCTGGGCGCTCCAGGGTCACCGGGGGTGCAGGGGCCCCGTGCCGGGGTCACGGGGGGCGGGGCCTCTCCCCAGCAGCTCCTGTGTCTGTGGCTGCAGACGCCCTGGTGTGTGTCTGTCCGGGGAGCGTGCCTCCCAAGAGGGGGCCCAGGACGAGCATCAGGAGGGTCCGCGTGCCTGCGCCTCCTCCCAGAGGTTACCCCAGAGCGCCCCAGCCCCCCACAGCCCTCACAGGACGGCCTGTCCTGGCAGCACGGACGGACGCCCACGTGTGTGCCACGGGGGACGATCTCGGCGTGGCGTGTGCGTGCCGCCCGCGTGCCGCGTGGAGGACGGGTGAGGGAGGCCCCGTGTGCCCGCTCCGCCGTGGAAGCTTCCGGAGAGGCGGCAGCGGGTGCCCCGGGCTGGAGCGCGGCCCGGCGCAGAGCAGGCTGGATCGGGCGGCGGAGACCCCTGCCCTGGGCGTGGGAGGTGCCCGGCCTCCACCTGCCCGCCGTCCCGGGACCTCTGAGTCCCGCAGTGAGGACTGCGCTTTGCGTGAACGTGACTCAGACGCGACCAGAGCCGGGGCACGGAGGGTCTGCGGGGGACGCCGTGCCCGCCTGCCCCCCGGGGGGGGGGTTGGGGGGAGCACCGAGGCGCCGGAGCCAGCACCTGCCCCGGGGTGACAGACAGCTGGTCCCTGGGCTCCGGTGCCTTCCAGCCCCGCCCGCAGCCCCGCCCGCAGCCCGGCCACAGCCCTGCGCTGGGCTGAGCTGCCCGCGGGCATGCACCAGAGCACCGGCCGCTGCTGTCCTGTCAGGAGGCTCAGGGCGGCCCCGGGTGGGGCACCGGCGGCGGCGGGGGCGGCTCCCCTGGCCCCCCACCCCCACCCCGGCTCAGCCGGCAGCCCAGCCCTGCCGGCCGGAGCCAGACACAGGGAACTGGCTTCTCCTCATGCAGCCATTTCCACTCATGTCCACTCCGGCCCCCCCAGGCCACCCACCCACCCCCAGGTCATGGGTGCCCCCTGGGGGGCTAGGGGGCCCCGCCAGGCCAGCTTGGAGCCCCCACACCTTCCCTTCTTGAGGAGGCTCTACCCCCCTTCTGAGGTCTCCTTGGCAAGTGTGGGTGGCCCCTGACCCCCACCCTGCAGCGGCCGGCTCGTCCGGGAGGGGCTCCTCAGGCCAGTTGGGGTCCGGGACAGCCTTCCTCCTCCAGGATCGCCCCCCCCACACACACACAGAGCAGGGGGGCTTACCCGGGGCACCTGCGGGTGAGCCCCGGCCTGCAGGGGTCCCTGTGCCCCGTGATGCCCACTGGGTGCCTGGCCCATGGGTGTGGGCTGGACCCGGGGTCACAGGAGGGACCACAGAGGTGCTGCTCCCCTCCCCACGGCCTGCCTGTGTCCTTCACTGTGGAGTGGGGTGAATGGTGACCCCAAAACACACGTATGTCTATGTCCCTACCCCTGCCGTCCTGACGGGACCAAGTTAGGAGGAGGCCAAACTGGGTTGCGTTACGGTGGCCCCAAAGCCAGTGGCTGGTCCCCCCGGAGGAGAGGCCCCCAGAAGCCAGGCGCCTCGAAGGTGCCCAGGCCCCCGTGGCCCAGCTGCCCCCGTGGCCCAGCTGCCCCCGTGGACCAGCTCCTCCCGTGACCCAGCTGCCCCCGTGGACCAGCTCCTCTAGTGGCTCAGCTCCTCCCGTGGCCCAGCTGTTCCTGTGGCTCAGCTCCTCTCGTGGCTCAGCTGCCCCCGTGGCCCAGCTCCTCCCGTGGCCCAGCTGCCCCCGTGGCCCAGCTGCCCCCGTGGCCCAGCTGCCCCTGTGGCCCAGCTGCCCCCGTGGCTCAGCTGCCCCCGTGGCCCAGCTCCTCCAGTGGCTCAGCTCCTCCCGTGGCTCAGCTGCTCGGCACAGGCCTGGGTTCCAATGGGATCTCTCTCGCCGGGTGCTCACATGACCTCTGGCCTGAGACACGGAGGTACGTAGAACCCGTGGTGTTGACATGGCCTCGGCCCACGCTGTCCGGCAGGTCACTGAGATCCTCCCAGGAAGCTCACGCTCTAGACCTGCCTCTTTATTCCTTGTTTATTAATCTTCACGGGGGACACGCTCCGAGGGAGCGAGGGGGAGAGAAGCATTGACGTGGGAGCGAAACACCTGCCCTCGCCTCCCACGCACGCCCTGGCCCGGAGCCCAATCGCAGCCTTCGTGCCCAGGACGGCGCTGACCACTGAGCACCCCAGCCGGGCGGGCGGGCGTACAACCACAGCCCCTGCCTCATTCCTCACCCCACAGGCCCCGCCCCTCCCGGGGGACAATCTACTTTCCATGTGGGGCTCGATTGGCCCCAGACCCTCACATCCGTGGAATCCTATGTCCGGAGCGTGTCCTATGGACTGGGAATGTTCCATGTGTGGGTCCACCCCTCATGTCACCTAAGTCCGGGGTGCTGCGCCCCCCACACCCTGCCGGGGGAGACGCCCCCTCGTCCTGCCCCTGCCTCGGGCTTTCCGGGGTCCCAGTGCCTCCCTCTGAGGTGCCGCTCCAGCGAGCACCCTGGAGCCGTGGTGACACGGGTGTGGCGCCCTGACCCCCACCGTCGGGCCGGGTCCTGGGGGGGGGGGGCTGTGGAGGGCTCCGTGGTGTCCCGTCCGCCCCCGTTCCGGGGGAGGGACACATGGCCAGGGACCTCTTACTCCCCTGAGTCAGCAGAGGCCAGCGCGGCGGGACCCCAGGGGAGCTGGCAGTGGCCACCCCAGACGGCAGGTCCCCGCTGCCCAGCCTCGGCCTGCCCACCCTGCCCCCCGACAGCGAGGCCCGGGCCCCCCGACAGCCCACCCGCCGAGGGCCTTCTGCAGGGGCCGCTGTGCGGCGGTGCCATCGGGCGGACGGGGCTCTCAGCCGGTCCGAGCACCTGCCCGCCAGGACCCCCTCCGGCGGCAGCCACGCAGCACCCGCGGGAGGGCTGGGCCCCTCTGCAGGCCTGGGGCACCCACGGCAGGGGACCCCCGTGTCTGAAGGAAAAAGGGCGCCCTCTCTCGGGGCCTGACCGCCTCTCCATCCCTGCCCAGGCCCCGCCGGCCTCTGCCGATGACCTTGATGCCTGTCCTCCGCGGGCTGGCGGGCTTCCCGTCCCCGCCCCGGCCGCCGGCTCCTCTGGCCGGGAATGAATGGCGGGTGGTGAGGGGTGACCGAGCCACAGAGTCGCCCCAGCTCCCGGGCGGGAGGGGCCTCGGTTCCGCCCCCCCCCCCGCCCCGCCCCGCCCCGCTCCGGCCAGATGGCACGGTGGGGCCGACGGCTCCCGGCGCTGCCCCAGCCGGTGTGTCCCCGGCGGCTCCTCCCCGAGGCCTCGAGCGCCCGGGCCAGACCCGCGGGCAGGCCCCACGCCGCCGACCCCGCGCGTCCCCGCCGCCCGCGCGCCTCCGTGTCCCCGAGCGTGTCCCGGTCTCCGTGACCCCACGCCTTCCCGGGCCACCCCGGCTCCGGCTCTGCCCCCGACTCCCCCTCCACAACAGCCTGCGGGCCCCCCGCGCGCGGCCGAGCCCCCCCCCAGCCCCCCCCCGCGCGCGCTCCCGCCGTGTTTTCGGCCGCACCAGCCGAGCCCGGCGCGCGGCCCGGACCCAGCTGCCCGCTGTCGCCGCCGCACCCGGGCCCGCACCCCCCGAGCCGGCCGCGCTGGGGCGCTGGGCGGCTGCCGGCACCTGCGGCGGCGGCGGCAGCGGCGGCGATGGCGCGGGGCGGGCCGGGGCGGCGGGCGCTCTGAGCCGGGAGCCGGAGCCGGGCCATGTCGTCCTCCTTCTTCAACCCCAGCTTCGCCTTCAGCTCGCACTTCCACCCCGGTGAGTGCCCGGCCCTCCGGCCCCTCAGCCCGCCGCCCCTGCCCACCGGCCAGACCCCCCTGCCCGCAGCCCCTGGGACGACGCGGTGCGCCCGCCCCGGCTCCTGTTTTGCAGGAAATTGACCCTTTCCGCGCCGGTGCGGGAAGGACCGGCTCCGGGAGGACCCCCCGGGCCTGAGGGCCGGCCTGGGCAGCGCTGGGCCCCCTCCCTGGTCTCTGTGGCCGGTTCTGGTTCTGGCTCTGGCTCTGGCTCTGGTTCTGACTCTGGCTCTGGCTCTGGTTCTGGCTCTGGTTCTGGTTCTGGCTCTGGCTCAGGTGACTGGGGCAGGAGGCCTGCGTTTGCCCAGCTGCCCCGAGGAGGGGGTGCCGGACGGGGCCAGGCCAGGGGAGGCGGCGGTGCCCCGGGCCCTGGCAGGAGCCTCCCGCCGGGTGGGGGCCGGCCTGGAGCTCCGCTGTGTGCGGGCGGAGTGGGCGCCGTGGGCACATCCGTGGACAGAGCCCTCCCTCGGCCGAGCGCAGAAGAGAGGGGCTCGGGTGCCCGGTCCCGGGGCAGCGGGGGGCAGCGGGGGGCAGTGGGGAGGCTGCGGGGGGCGGTGGGAGCGCTGTCAGCCAGCTGCCCGGACCTTGGGCCAGGCCTCCTGCCGGCCAGGCTGGTGGCCCTGGCTGTGTTTACCGGGGACCCTGGCCTGGCCGCTGCGGGCAGCTGGGTGGGCAGAGGGCGCTGTGCCGGCCCCCGCAGCTCCAGCCCTTCCCTGGGAGGGGGCGAGCCCGGCCCCGGACGGGGGCCCCGGGGCCCGGAGTCCCCCCACAGGCCACGGGGCCGGGCTCGGCTAACTCGGCCGGAGGAGGCCGGGCGGGCGGCAGGGCCGGGCTCGCCTCCTGGAGCCGGGCCAGGCCGTGGAGATGGTCGCGTCCCCGGGCTCGGCCCTGGGCGGGCGGCACGGCCTGCGGGGCTGGCGGCGGGTGTCTGGGACTTCCCGGGGACCCAGGCTTGGGGAGCAGTGTCCCCCCTCCGTGGCCCGGCGGGAGCCCTGGGGGCCGGGCGGGGGGGCAGGGGCCCTGAGCCCCGGCCAGACGGCCTCAGGGGCCGACCGGCTGCTCCGGGCGGGGGTGCCGCCTCCGGAGCGGGTGCCAGCACCCACGGCGGGAGGTGGGACCCAGGCCCTGCCTGTGGGAACGGTTACCCCCACCATCCCGGTGTGCGGGCTCGGGCCCCTCCCCACGCGGGGACACGGCTGTGGGCGGTGTGGGGGTGGAGGGCGGTGTTCGGGGGTCGGCTGGAGGCCCGGCCTCTGCTCTCTGTGGTCAGCCGCTCCGGGGGCCGCTCTGGGTGGCGAGCTGGGTGGCCGGTGGGGGGTGCAGGGCTCCCACGTGGGCCTGGGGGGGGGGGAGGTGGGGTCCCACAGCCCAGCCTCAGTGTTCCCCTCTGTGAGATGGGAGGGCAGCGCCGGCCCCGGGTCCCGGCGGGCAGGTGCCTGGTGGAGGCTCAGAGACAGAGGCCGCTGTTTGGAGCACTGGCTCTGGGGAGTCTGCCCGCGTCTGGGGGGGGACCCTGCTGGCCCCCCACTCCGAGGGCGGGGTGTGTGGCTGAGTTTGTTTCCGCGGCTGCTCCATAGTCAGGGGAGGCAGACGGGCCGGCCCCAGGGGGGGTGGGGGTGGGGTCCTCGCAGTCACCGGGCCGGGCCCGCTGCCCACGGGCTGGCCACCACCGTGGGGCTCCCTGTGGCCCCCGAGAGGTGGCGGCGACGGCGGCTGTGCCACTGAGTGCGGGGGGCTGATCGGAGGCTCTGGCCCCTCCACCAAGTGCGGCCCGGGGGCGAGGGCGGGGGGTGGGGGAGGCAGGGACGGGGGCAGGGGGCCGGTGGCCAGCAAGCTCGGGGCCGGGCCGCACGGGGAGCGTGGGCGGCCTCCTCGGCCCGGCCTCGGGGCCGCAGAGCCGCAGCCCTGGCAGCCCGGGGTCGGCCGCACAGGGTGACCTCGCTCGCTGTGGCCGCCCAGCCGCCTCCTCCGGGTGGGGGTGCGGTGCCTCCTCCGGCCGGGCCCCGGGACAGGGCGGCTCTGCCACCGGCTCCGGCACGTGGCACCGGGGCCGCGGGCGCCGCGGGGGGGAGGGCCCCTCACCACGTGCGCGGCTGGGGCAGGGCGGCCGGGGGGCCGGGCCAGGCTCTGCAGTCACCACCGGCCACGGGGTCCGCTGGGGTGGGGAGCCCCTGGGAGGGTCCCCTGGGGCCCGCACTCTGCTCCCACCAACTCGGGTTTCTTTAAAAAAAAAACTTTTTTAAAAATAAATACACAGAGAGGAAGGGAGAGGGATAGAGAGTCAGAAACATCAATCAGCTGCCTCCTGCACACCCCCTACTGGGGATGTGCCTGCAACCAAGGTACTTGCCCTCGACAGGAATCGAACCCGGGATCTTTCAGTCCTCTGGCCGACGCTCTATCCACTGAGCCACACCGGTCAGGGCCCAACTGGGATTCACACGAGTGTGAACCAGGCCCACGGTCCCGCCTCCGGGCTCCGGGCCCCGGGCACCGCAGGCCTGGCGGGGGGACGGGGGCCCGGTGCGGGGCGCCCGCCTGCGTCTGCTGCGGGAGGGGCTGCGGCCGGGGGGCTCCTGAGAGGCGGGGCCTGGGCCTGGGGCTCCGCGGGCAGGGCCAGTCCCTCCTCCCGGCTCTCGGATGGCACGTTGAGCCTGGGGCTGAGCCTGCGGCCCTCCCAGCAGACCCTGCACCCCTGCCTCGTCCCCCCAGCACCCCAGCGGGGGGAGGTGAGGAGGTTTGGGGTGGAGCCTGGGCAGGGTGGGGGTCTGGCCGCACCTCTGCCCAGAGCGGGGTTCTGAGCGGGGAGGGCTGAGGGCGGGGCCGAGGCGTGGGGTCCGAGGGCCCTGGGCGGCTGGGCGGGGGCGTCCTGCAGGTGTGGCCTTCGTCCTGGGAGGCCGGGGCGGCCGGGTGTCTGAGCACACGCGTGTGGGCACGTGCCCCCGGCCGCGCTCCTGCCGGCCAGGCGAGGGGAGGAGGCGGGCTGAGAGCCTGGCCCAGCTGGGAGGTGCCCGTGCCGCCCCCTTCTGCCAGCAGGGGGCGCCCTGGCCCTGCTGGGGACTCTGCCCCTCCCTTGGGCAACCCTTTGCCAGGAAACTGCCCCACAGGCCAGGGGCGCTGGGTCTGCTCTGTGGGGGGCTCGTGGGGGGCGTGGGCGCCCCTCCTGCCTCCCCATGCCCCCAGAACCCGGCCCTTGCTCGCGGGGCGTCAGGGACGGAGGCCGGCTCGCGCTCCCGGCCGGCACTCGCTCCGCTCGCGGCGGGTTGCACAGTTCCTTCCTGCGCCAGATCCTGTTTGCGCCACCGGCCGGGGGGGGGGGGGGGGTGTCTCCTGAGGCCCGAGCGCCCGGCCAGGCCTGTGGTGACCCCGAACCCGCAGGCTGTGCTGGCCCCCCGGGGCGCCGGGTTCCCCGACTGGGCGGGGTGGGGGCCCCCGTGTCCCGGCTGCTCTCGCCGGACCCCCGGCCGGGCCGGCGGCCCCGTGCCCTCCCGGAGGCGGCGGTGTGTGGTCCTGTGAGTACCTCCCGGGCAGGGCCTGTGGCCAGCCAGACCGGGGCCTTAAAGGAGGGGCGCGGGCTGGGTGCTGGGCACCAGAGGGCAGAGCGGGGGTCAGCTGGCTGCAGACTGGGTGGGCCAGTGAGGACCCCGTGGGGCACCTGAGCCCTGCATGGGGGGCACTGGGCCTGGGGGCAGTGGGCGCAGGCTGTGTGTGGACGGGGCCCCGGCCCATGGGCTGTCCTGACCTGCAGGAAGAGCGTCCAGTGAAATTCGAGGGCCTGGCCAGGGTCTGACTGTGGCAGCACTTTATTTATCTAAACACTAGTGGCCCGGTGCATGCAATTCCAGCCCTCGGGTGGGAAGGGTGACCCTCAGCCCGGCCCGCGCCCTCTCCGATCTGGGACCCCTTGGGGTATAATGGCGGCCGGACATCCCTCTCACAGTCCAGAACTGCTGGCTCGAACCGCTCGCCTGCCCGCCGATTGCCCCTAACTGCTTCTGCCTGCCGGCCTGGTTATCCCTAACTGCTCCCCTGCCGGCGTGATTGCCCCCCAACCACCTGACCCAGGATTCCTCCTCCAGCCGACCACAGGCACCCGGGATCCCGGCTTCCCTCCCACTGGTCAGCCATGGTGCCCAGGCCGGCCGCAGCCACAGGGGCCGGAGGGCAGGTGGCTTCGCCTGGGCTGCAGCCACAAGTGCTGGTGCCGGGGACGAGGGGGGGGGTGGCTTCTCCGTCTCCCTGGCCACAGCCAGCCTCAGGCGCCGGGGCCGACCTCTCTGACACCCACAGACCCAGAGCGGCAGGGGGCGGGGGCTGCCAACATGGTTTCAGGTTAATTTGCATACTCACTCTGATTGGCTGGCAGCGTAGTGGAGTGATGGTAATTTGCATATTTCTCTTTTAATAGTGCAGATAGCTTTATTGATTCCAGAGAGGAAGGGAGAGGGAGAGAGAGAGAGACTCATGGACCTGCTGCCTCCTGCTCGCCCCGCACTGGGGATGGAGCCCGCAACCCAGGCCTGTGCCCTGACCGGCATCCAACCGTGACCGGGTTCGGAGGGCGATGCTCTGGGCTGCTGGGAGCGGTTGGACATCCAGCGGCGTCTGTGTCGTGTGGATGCGTGATCTGTGTGATGGCATCTCGTGCCGCCAGCAGCACGCTCTGGCTCCGACGTGCTCGGCCTCCCAGAGAGCCGTGGGGGGGGGGGCCCTCGCAGTCACCCCACCGGGCCCCGCGCCTGCCTGCGGCCTCCGTGCGCCTGCTGGGGCTGGGCGCGCCTCGCGGTGGCGTCACCGTGGCCCTCCCGTCTGCAGCCTCACGGCCCTCGGGGATGGCTCACGTGCTCTGCGGGCTGCGGCCACCGGAACGGAGGCGCGGGGTGCGGCTGGAGGGGCTGAGGGCCCCCCCACGGCCTCTGGCTGCCCCCCGCCGCCCCCTCCCCGCCCCCGGGGCAGCGCGTCTGCTCTGGGCTGGGTCTTCGGGCTCCACGTGGAGCCAGACGGTGGGGGGTCCTCCGACTCCTCCATCAGGACGACCTCGGGCCCCGCGTGGCAGGGGGGTCCCACCTTCTGGCCGGGCGTGCCCCCGAGGCCGGCCAGCGTCCCCCCGCTGACCTCATGGGCCCCCCACCTCGTGCGCAGCGCCCAGGTCCCGAAGCCCCGGCAGCGGCCGGTGGGGTCAGGCGCCTCTGTGTTTCCTCCGGAGCCGGAGCTGGAGCCGGAGCCGGAGCCAGAGCCCCAGGGCGGGAGGGTGGCCCTTCCCGGCCCCATGTCACTCCCCGCTGTTCCCTCGCTCCTCGCTGCGGGACCGGACGCTGCCGGGGGCGTGGGGAGCTGAGAGGCGGGGATCTCGTGGGGCCGCAGGCAGAGGGAGCGGCGGTGGGGTGCACACGGCGCTGGCCCCCGCTGTCTGGGGGTCGCCTCGCGCAGGGGGCCGAGTTCCCCGAAGCCCAGGCCCAGCTGGGAGCCCGAACGGGGGGGGGGGGGGCGCGCTTGTGTGCTGTCCCGGGCACCTCGGTTCGCCACCCAGTGAGGGCGAGCCAGGAGGGGCCCCCCTGGACCGGGGCTGCGGGAGGGGCCCCACCGTCTGGGGGGCCAGGAAGTGCTGCCTTCTGGGGACAGCGGCCCCCCGCCTCGGCGCGGACAGGCCGGGTGCCCCCCAGCCCTGGCCCCAGTGGCCCCGTTAGGGGGCCAGGACCCCACCCCCTGGGACCCCACCCCCTGGGACCTCAGCCTTTCCCGGTGACACCCTAGAGCTTTGGCAGTAACCCCCGGGAAGGCTCCGGGGGGGGGTGACCAGAGTCTGAGAGAGGCGTGGAGGGGTCCCCCACAGCCCCTGGACCCTGACCTCGTGGGGGGTGTCTGCAAACCCCCTCAATGGGGAAGTGTGCCCGGGGTAAGGCCGGAGCGGCCCCCAGTGGCTGGCGGAGGGACTGCAGGCTGCTGGTGTGTCCTGGTAGGGCTGGGGGTGCCGAGGCCGAACTGTGGGTTGGGGGCCGGTGGGGGGTGGGAGGTGGGGGTAGTGGGGGGATAATGGGGGCCAGGGGGGGAGAGGGGCTGGTGGGGAGAGGGGCCGGGGGTAGTGGGGGGCTGGGAGGGAGAGGGGCTGGGGGGGAGAGGGGGCAGGGGGCAGCGCAGAGGCCGCCTGACGCCCCTCCCTTGCAGACGGCGCCCCGCTCGGCGAGCTCTCCTGGCCGTCCTCGCTGGCCGTGGCGGCCGTGTCCCTGTCGGGGCTCCTCACCGTGGTCGCCCTCATGCTGGCCTGCCTGTGCTGCAAGAAGGGCGGCATCGGGTTCAAGGTGAGGCGGGCCCCGGGGCTGTGGCCGGATCCCCGGTCCCTGCCACGGGGCCACTGAGCCCGGGACCCTGGCCACGGGGCCTCTGAGCCCGGGTCCCTGCCACGGGGGCTCTGAGCCCGGGTCCCTGGCCACGGGGGACACTGAGCCCGGGTCCCTGGCCACGGGGGCTCTGAGCCCGGGTGGGCTGAGGCTCGGGGCCCCCCCAGGGGCTGCCGGGGCCTCTGAGCCCGGCTCCCTCCCCGGCCCTCGCGGGTCTGGGCCACAGGCTGCCCCCAGCTCAGGGCCAGGCCTCGGGGCTGTGCAGGGGGGGGTCCCTCTGGACGGGGAGCGGGCCTGGGGCGCGGGGGCTCCTGGGCTGGCTGGGAGGGGCTCCCCTGCCCCCCAGGGCGGCGGGAGAGGGGACCCCGTCACTGGGCTTAGGGAAGGGCCGGGTGGGGCTGAGGGGCGGCGGGACCAGCGGGCTGCCCCCTCCTGGGCCTGCAGGGCCAGTTCCCGGGGCCCCTGGGCTGCACCCCGGGGGAGCCCCCGAGAGCAGTGGCTGAGGGTGCCCCTTGGGGTGCGGCCCCCCAGCTGGCAAGCCCACAGGCCCCCCCCCCCCAGAGCAGCAGCTCTGAACTGGGAGCGAGGGCCGGGCCAGCGGCCTGCGGGCCGTTCCTGCTGACCCAGCAGTGGCCGCCCACGGCCCCCGCCCCGGCCGAGGGTCAGATTCCGGGCCTGGGAGGTCCGGGGGGCGGGGGCACCCCGTGGCCCAGCACACACCCCGTGGGGCTCCGTGCCAGTGCCCACACTGGCATTTTAGAGGAACAGCGTGTTTCTCACCGCCCCCCCCCGCCCCCGTGTCACCCATTGGTGGGGGCGCCTGCCAGTGAGGACAATGAACAAGGACCCGCTGTCACAGCCCACAGAGGGCAGCGGGCAGTTTGCCCTCCCCCGGCCCCTCGAGCCCGGCCCCCCTGCCGGCCCCCACCCGCCGGGCAGCGGGGTTTCCGGGAAGACCGGGGCCTGCCAGAGCCGGGGGTCTGGGCCGGGGTGGGGCGGGCCCGGGGTGGGGCTGGAGGGCCACCGTATAAGGCACCCCTCTTTGTCCGCTGAGAGAACCGGGCCCCCCACAGGGCCAGCTGTGGCCCCTCCTCCGGGCGCCCCCTCAGGTCCCGGGACATGGCGCCCCGACATTCCGGCGCCCGCACTCCTGGGGGGCCGGCTGCCCGCTCCGAGGCCGGCCGGGAGCTGTTGGGGGGCCGGGGCCGGGCAGGATGCTCACGCTGCCCTACCTGCTCGCCCGCTGGGCCGGCGCCCTCCGGGGGGCCTCGGGGGGCCCCCGGCAGGTAAAGGGCTCGGTCTGGCCCGGTGGGGGGTGGGGGGGCTGTGCTGGCTCAGAGCGGGCAGCGGGTCCGCCGGGCGCAGACCGGGCGGCTGCGGGGACGCGGGCTCCTGCCTCCCTCTTGCCGCTGAGCAAGTCGAGGCCCCGAGAGAGGAGGGTCCCCCAGCTTGGGGGGGGGGCTGTGGTTCCCCCTCCACACCCGCCCCGCCCGCTCCGGCCTCGGTGTCCCCGGCGGCGGCTCCGGCTGCGGCTTTCCGCAGACTTTGTCTTTGGGCTGTGCCCAGCCCGGGGGTGGGGGGGGGGGAGGGCGTGTCCCCCAGACAGACAGGTGTGGTGGCGCCTTCGAACCCCAGCCAAGCAGGTGGGGCTGCCCTGGGCCCCAGCTCCCGGGCGCGGGCGGGGGCTGAAGGTCGGCAGCCGCCCGCCAGGCTGGGTAAGAGGCGGGTGCCGGCCGAGGGGAAGCTGCTGGGGTCCCGGCCCCCCAAAGTCAGGAGGGCTCCTGCCGGGAGGAAGGCTCGGCCCCGGGCCCCTGCCCGGCACAGACATCGCCAGCCCCCTGGCCGCCGGCGCCGGGCGGGCGAGGGCTGTGGGTCTGCCGGGAGCCGGAGGTGGGTGAGGAGTGCCAGGAGGGGAGCTCGGTGGGAAGAGCCTGCCCCTGCCCGGGGCTCACCGTGGGCCCTGTCCCTGCACCCCCACCCCCGCCGCCCCAGGAGTTTGAGAATGCCGAGGGGGAAGAGTTCGCCGACCTCTCGGCACAGGGCTCCCCGGCCGCGGCCCAGAACGGCCCCGAGGTCTACGTGCTGCCGCTCACCGAGGTCTCGCTGCCCATGGCCAAGCAGCCTGGGCGGGCAGGTGAGAGCGGAGCGGCGGGCGGGGGGCGGGCAGGTGGTGCCCCGGGGGAGGCTTGGGGCTCAGGAGCCGAGATCCTGGGGAGGGGGAGGGGGTCCGGGGGGACCTGGGCGCGGAGAACGGGCTGGGAACAGCGCCCCCCCCCCCCCCTGTGCCGGGGCCGCCGAGTGCCGGGAGGAGGGTTCGGGTTAGCGAACCAGGGTGCCCGGCCCAGACCCCCCGGTGCCAGCGGCCACGTGGGCACTCCTCTGCGGGCGCCACGAATGGCCTTTCACTGGGCTCGGGGCGGCGCCCGGGCCCCCCCGGTTCCTGTTCCCGGCCCCGCGGGCTGGGGGCCCCCCAGGCCCTGGTCTGACCCTAGAGCAGGGGAGCTGCCAGCCCCGGGGCCCGGCCCACAGGGTCCCCTGCGCCCCAGCCTCCGCCGGCGCCTCCTCACCCAGGCGGGCAGGGACAGGGCGTCCGAGCAAAGGGCCACCTCACACGCCGCGGTCCGCCCAGCCCCCCGACGCCCCGGGGTCCCCCAGCCGGCACCAGGGGCTGCCTGGGCGGCTGGGGGGAGCCGGGGGGCCCCTAGGCCACGCCCCGGCCTGGGCCCGCCCGCGAGCTTCGGGGACCCCTCCCTCCGCCCCTGGGGCCGCGGGCCTGTGGTCCCACGAGGAGGCCGGACGCCCTTCGCCCCCTGGACACGCCGAGCAGACGCAGGCTTGTTGCTCGGGGCGCCTGGCCCAAATGGCCGCCCACCCCCCACGGCCCAAATGGCCGGCACCGCCCACCCCCCACGGCCCAAATGGCCGGCACCGGCACCGCCCGGGCCTCTCGGAACCAGCGCCTTGTGGGCCGGGCGCTCTCCCGCTGGGAGACCCAGGCAGAGGGCAGCAGGCTGGGTGCGGGGAGCGTGGGACTCGGAGCCATCGAGGTCAGCACGCCCGGCTCTCGGGGTCATCGCGTGGGAGCAGAATTCGGGGAATCCCCGGGACCCCCCGGCCCGGCCCCGCCCCGCCACCCCCGCCGGCCCGGCCAGCCGCCCGCGGAGAATGGGCCCTGTGTCCCCGCCGCCAACAAAGGGCCTTTGGGAGCCGGGCGCCGGAATGCCAGCCCACGACCGGGGCCTCCTCCCCGCGGCCCGGCCGCTCCAGGCACGGCCGTCCCCGCCGGAGCCGCCGGGGCCGGCACAGCCCCCGCCCGCCCGCCCAGAGGACGCCCGTGCACCCTGCGGGCCGCGGCTCCCGGTGCGGCCCCGGGGCCCCGAACCCGCCGCAGGGCAGCCCCCGGAGGCGGGGGGGTGGGGGGACGGCGGGGCGGGACGGGGTCCTGAGCCTCGCCCCCGGTTACAGGGCAGCTGCTCGAGGCCTCGGGCCTGGGCCGGCACAGCCTGCTCTACCTGGAGGAGATGGGCCGCGGCTGGTTCGGGAAGGTGAGGCCGGGGCGTGTGTGTGTGTGTGTGTGTGTGTGTGTGTGTGTGTGACTGCGTTTCCGGGAGCTGCCCACGCTGGGCCCCCTCCCTCCAGGTGCCCGGGGTCGCAGCCTGGGGCGTGTGCTGCCCGGAGGGAGGGAGGGAGGGAGGTGCGGAGCCGGGCTCTCCCTGGCCGGCCGGCGGGGTGCCCGGGCCCGCGGCCTCAGGGGTGCCCCCCTCCCCAGGTGTTCCTGGGGGAGGTGCACGCGGGGCTGGGCAGCGCCCGGGTGGTGGTGAAGGAGCTGCAGGCCAGCGCCGGCGTGCCGGAGCAGATGCACTTCCTGGAGGAGGCGCAGCCGTACCGGTGGGTGAGGCCGTGGGCGAGGCCGTGGGGGAGGCCGTGGTGAGGCCGTGGGGGAGGCCGTGGGGGAGGCCGTGGTGAGGCCGTGGGGGAGGCCGTGGGCGAGGCCGTGGGGGAGGCCGTGGTGAGGCCGTGGTGAGGCCGTGGGGGAGGCCGTGGGGGAGGCCGTGGGGGAGGCCGTGGGGGAGGCCGTGGTGAGGCCATGGGGGAGGCCGTGGGCGAGGCCGTGGTGAGGCCGCCGGCCGGCCGGGCGGGGGCTGTGCTGGGCGCCGCGCAGGGCAAGTTCTGTGCTCTGCCCCGCCTGCCCCTGCCAGCCCCCTGCTCCCTCCCCCCTTCCCCCCTGTCCCCCCCCCGCCCCCCGCCCGCCCGTGGGAGCCGGGTCAGCCTGTGGCTCCACAGGGCCCTGCGGCACAGCAACCTGCTCCGGTGCCTGGCCCAGTGCGCGGAGGTGACGCCCCACCTGCTGGTGATGGAGTTCTGCCCCATGGTGGGTGCCCCGCCCCCCGCCTGCCCCCCCCGCCTCCACCTCCCCCGCCTGCCCCCGCCTGCCCCCCACCTGCCCCCCGCCCCTGCCCCCGACCTGCCCCCTGCCCCCGACCTGCCCCCTGCCCCCCGCCCTGCCCCCCCCGCCCCTCTCCCGGGAGGAGGGCGGGCCTGTGTCCCACAGAGAGGACTGCCGTGCCGGGGACCCCTCTCCCCACTCTGCGCCCCCCCCCCTAAAGCGAGGCGCCCGCCACGTGCCCGGCCCTCCCGCCGGCGGTGACGGGCCCTCTCGGCAGGGGGACCTCAAGGGCTACCTGCGGGGCTGCCGGGCGGCCGAGCCCCTGGCGCCCGACCCGCTGACGCTGCAGCGGCTGGCCTGCGAGGTGGCCTGCGGCCTCCGGCACCTGCACCGCGGCGGCTACGTGCACGGGTGAGGGCGGGCGGGCACAGGGCGGGCACAGGGCGGGCACAGGGCGGAGGGAGGGGCAGAGGGAGGAGGGAGGGGCAGAGGGAGGAGGGGCCGCTCCCAGAGCCGTGGCCCGCGGGGGCAGCGTCCGTGGACCACTGGGCAGTCGTTTCACTGAAGAGGAAGCTCAGGCCGGGGGCCGACGCCTGCCCAGGGGGCGGCCGGGGCGTGTCGGCCGGAGCGTGTCCTCTGCCCCCGGGTCCCGCCGCCCTCGGGCCGGGGAGGGGGTGGGCTGGGGGGGCACAGAGGGCCGTGCCCAGCGGGGACGCGCCTGTGGAGGGGCGATGAGCGGCCGGAGGAGACGGGCCGTCCTCCCCAACAAGATCCTGGTGCTGAGTGCTGACTCCAACTCCAGCATCAGTGATTTTGTTGCAGAGGGCAGCTGCCAGCCGCCGTGCCACGCCCTCGTGGCCCCGGACGTGGCCCACCCGACTCCCCCGACACCCCACCCGCAGGCAGGCAGGCAGGCAGGGAGGGGGCAGCCCAGGCCGCTGCTGCCTGGGGGACCCCGAGGCTGCGGGCAGGCCCCCCGCCCCGCCCCGCCCCGCCCCTGCCGTGTGGGAGGGCTGGGCCCCGGACACCTAGGACCTCAGCCTCCCCAGGGACAAGCTGAGGCCACGGCCACGGCGTGGTGGGCGGGAGGACAGAGCACGGAGTCCCGGCTGGCTGGCCCCCGAGAGACGGGGGATGGAAGGGCCAGCAGCTGGGCTGGTGACCCCGAAGAAGTGGGGGTGCAGGAGGAGGTAAGGGGAGTGACACTGAGCACCTGGCCTGCGTCTCCCTGGGCCTCGTGGTCCTCGTCCCCGTGGCAGCGCTCGTGGCCGGGCCCCCGTGGACCGGACACGCCCGGTGCTGGGAGGGCGGGCTCGGGCAGGGGAAGGTGCCGCCTCCTGCCACCCTCCCTGCCCGCCACGGAGCAGATCAGGGCACAGGCCTCGGGGCCGGAAGCCCCGCTGGGCCGGCAGCTGACCCTCCCCCCCCCCCCAGTGACCTGGCTCTGAGGAACTGCCTGCTCACTGCCGACCTGACGGTGAAGGTCGGAGACTACGGCCTGTCCCACGGCAAATACCGAGTGAGCGGCCGGCGGGGCCGGGGCCGGGGGCCTCGGGGTGGGGCCCGGGGGTTTAGGGGGCCTTGGGGTGGGGTTCAGGGGCTGGGGAGCCACAGGGTGGGGCCCAGGGGTTTAAGGGGGCCTTGGGGTGGGGTTCAGGGGCTGGGGAGCCACAGGGTGGGGCCCAGGGGTTTAAGGGGGCCTTGGGGTGGGGTTCAGGGGCTGGGGAGCCACAGGGTGGGGCCCAGGGGTTTAAGGGGGCCTTGGGGTGGGGTTCAGGGGCTGGGGAGCCACAGGGTGGGGCCCAGGGGTTTAAGGGGGCCTTGGGATGGGGTTCAGGGGCTGGGGAGCCACAGGGTGGGGCCCAGGGGCTGGGGGGGCGTGGGGTGGGGCCTGGGGCTGGGGGGAGCCCGGAATTGGGGGGCTGGGGGGAGCCCGGGACTGGGCCGTGGGGCGCGCCTGCAGGGCGGTGCTGCCTGGCAGGAGGACTACTTTGTGACCGCGGACCAGCTGTGGGTGCCGCTGCGCTGGATCGCGCCGGAGCTGGTGGACGAGGTGCACGGCAACGTGCTGGTGGTGGACCAGACCAAGGCCAGCAACGTGTGGTGAGCCCCGATCCCACCGGCCCCCTGTGGTCCCCGTGCCGGGAGCGGGCCGGCCACTCGGAGGCCTGCGGTGGGCAGTGGGGAGGCCGCGCCCGCTGACCCGACGGCCGTCCCGCAGGTCCCTGGGCGTCACCCTCTGGGAGCTCCTGGAGCTGGGCGCGCAGCCCTACCCGCAGCACTCGGACCGGCAGGTGCTGGCCTACGCCGTCCGCGAGCAGCAGCTCAAGCTGCCCAAGCCCCGGCTGCCGCTGCCGCTGTCCGACCGCTGGTGAGCGCCCGGCCGGCCGGCGGAGGGGCGTCCCCGCAGGAGCCGGCACCGGGGCGCCGCTCCTGACCCCGGCTCTCCGGCTCCCCAGCTCCCTCCTGGCTGGCAGGGCCCGCGGCCTCCCCCCGGCTGGGTCCGCTTAACCGGGAGGAGGGGTTCTAACCGCCGCAGCGGGAGGAGGGGACCCCGGGGGCCGGCAGGACTGAGCGCCCCCACACCCCCTCAGGTACGAGGTGATGCAGTTCTGCTGGCTGCAGCCGGAGCAGCGGCCCTCGGCGGAGGAGGTGCACCTGCTGCTGTCCTGCCTGCGCGCCCGGGGCGCCGCCGCGGCCGAGGAGGAGGAGTTCGAGCGGCGCTGGCGCTCCCTGCGGCCCCGCGGGGACGGGGGCGGCGGAGGCGCGGCCTCGTCCTTCCCGCTGCTGGCGCGGGTGGCGGGCGAGGACGTGCTCACCGTGACCCGGACCCGCCGCGGCCTCAGCCTCGAGTGCCGGTGGGAGGCGGGCCGCGCCGCCGCCGCCTCGCCGCCAGGGGACGCGCCGAGCCCCCGGGAGCCGCCGGGCGAGGTGCCCGTGCTCAGCGCGCACAGCCCCGCCGTGGGCGGCGAGTACTTCATCCGCCTGGAGGGGCCCGCGCCGCCCGCCGGCCACGACCCCGACTGCGCCGGCTGCGCCCCGAGCTCCCCGGGCCCGGATCGGGGGGATGGCGACCCCGAGGGCCCCCGGGGCCGTCCCGACGCCCAGCCACGCAGGAGCCCCACGCACGACCCGCCCTGCCCCTCGCCCTCGCCCTTGCCCTCGCCCTCGCTGGGAGGCCTGGTGCCGGTGGAGGACGCAGTGGAGGGTGCCCTCTGCCCGCCCGTCTTTGGGGACCCGCTGGGAGCTTGCACCTCCGGGCCGGCAGGACCCTGGCTGCCCAACAGCAGGCGGGTCCCCGGGCCCCGGGTCCCGGGCGGCAGCCACGTGGACGGCTGTCCTGACAGGGAGCGTGCCCTCCAGGCTGTCCCTGAGCCGGGCCACCCCCCTGCCCCCGCGCCTCTCCTGGGGCCGGAGGGGGCCCGCGATGGCCGGGAGCCGGGCCGCTGCCTGGAGCTCCCCGGGCTGTGTCCGGACCAGGGCCTGGCACCTGCCGGGAGTCTGGTCACACACCCCTGGACGGAGGCGGCAGAGAGGGGGGGCCGCAGCCCCCCGACAGAGCCCAGGTGCGCAGAGGAGGCCGAGGGCCCTGCTGCACCCCAATCGCCCCTTCCGTCCGTCCCGACCCCATCCCTGGAGGGGGCCCTGCTTCCCATGGAGGAGGCCAGCAACCCTGCATCCGCCAGCAGCGGGGCCGTGGCCACGGAGCCAGCCCCCACGTGGGACGGGGGCAGCAGCTCCGTGGAGCTGGAGGCGCCGGGCAGCAAGGTGGAGGACACCACGGAGGCCACGTCGGGCGTGTCCATCGACCTGTCCGGCGCTGGCCCTCAGGCCGAGGGGCTGGACCCGGCGCCGGCCCTCCGCTCCCGGCAGAAGCAGGTGGGCACGCCCGACTCGCCGGACTCTCTGGACATCCCGTGCCCGGCCAGCGACGGCGGCTGCGAGGCGTGCAGCCCGCCGGCCGAGGGCGGCTCGGGGGGGCAGCCCCGGGCCCTGGACAGCGGGTACGACACCGAGAACCACGAGTCCCCCGAGTTTGTGCTCAAGGAGGCCCACGAGCCGGGGACACCGGAGGCTCCGGGGCGGCCGGCCCCGGGGGGTGAGGACCCCGGGCTGGACACGGCGCTCCCGGCCTCCCTCAGCGAGAAGACCCCCTACCGCGACTCGGCCTACTTCTCGGACCTGGAACCGGAGCCTGAGGCCCCGGCGGGGTCGGAGAAGGGGGCGGGCGGGGTCCCGGCGCCTGGGCCGGAGCCGGACCTGGGGAGGGCCCAGAGCCCGGAGCTGCGGCCAGCACAGCCGTCGGAGCCGTGGGTGCCTGGGGGGGCGCAGAGCCCTGGCCCCAGAGAGGGGTCACCACTGCCACTTCGGGGGGACTCTGCCCCCGGGCCCAGGCAGGAGGCGCCCCGGCCCCAAGGCCCAGCCCAGGTGCCGCCGGGGCCCGGGCCCGGGCGTTCCGAGGTCCCTCCGCTGACCCCCGTCCCGCGGGGCTCCGAGGGCCACCGCCCGGAGCTGCCCGAGGCCCGCGGACTGCCGCCCGCCCTGCCGGGAAGGACGGGGGCCCGGGGCGCCCCCAGAGCCCCGCTCTGCCTGGCCCTGGCGGGGCGCCCCGCAGCCCCGGAGGGCCGGCCGGAGGACGATGACGAGGACAGCCAGGACAGCGACGCGTCGGACGAGGGGCTCGAGGAGCTCGGCTGCTACAGCGTCCGGGAGCTGAGCGAGGAGAGCGAGGAGGAGGCGCCCGTGCCGGTGGTGGTGGCCGAGAGCCAGAGCGCGCGCCGCCTGCGCAGCCTGCTCAAGATGCCCGGCCTGCTGCCCGCCGCCCTCCGCGAGGGCCTGGAGCGCAAGAAGAAGGCCGTGTCCTTCTTCGACGACGTCACCGTCCACCTCTTCGACCAGGTGCGGCCGGGGCTGCGCGAGGCCGGGGCCCTGCAGGAGGGTGGGGGCCGGGGCTCTGCAGGAGGGAGGGGGCCGGGGCTCTGCAGGAGGGTGGGGGTCGGGGCTCTGCAGGAGGGAGGGGGCCGGGGCTCTGCAGGAGGGTGGGGGCCGGGCTGGGGCTCTGCAGGAGGGAGGGGGCCGGGGCTCTGCAGGAGGGAGGGGGCCGGGGCTCTGCAGGAGGGAGGGGGGTCGAGGCTCTGCAGGAGGGAGGAGGCCGGGGCTCTGCAGGAGGGAGGGGGGCTGGGGCTCTGCAGGAGGTTGGGGGGCCGGGGCTCTGCAGGAGGGTGGGGGGCCGGGGCTCTGCAGGAGGGTGGGGGCCGGGGCTCTGCAGGAGGGAGGGGGGCTGGGGCTGCGCGGGGGTGGGGGGTCGGGGCTCTGCAGGAGGGAGGGGGTCGGGGCTCTGCAGGAGGGAGGGGGTCGGGGCTCTGCAGGAGGGAGGGGGGCTGGGGCTGCGCGGGGGTGGGGGGTCGGGGCTCTGCAGGGGGGAGGGGCGGGCCAAGGCGGGAGGGAGGCAGAGGCAGTGGCAGTACTGGCGGCCCACGTCACCGGCTGCCCTGACCCCGCAGGAAAGCCCCACCCGGGAGCTCGGGGAGCCCTTCCCCGGAGCCAAGGAGTCGCCCACCGCCTTCCTGCCGGGTAGTCCCAGCGCCCCCAGCGCCCCCAGCCCGCTGAGGCCACCCAAAGGCTCCCCCATCCGCCTGACAGGCCCAGAGGGTGAGCTGGGGGCGGGACCTGAGGGGGGGGGGGCTTGTGTGGTGGGCGTGGCCTGAGGGCGGGCCTATGAGGTTGTGTAGTGGGCGTGGTTTGAGGGATGGGCCTATGGGGATGGCGTAGTGTAATGGGCGTGGTCTGAGGGACGGGCCTATGGGGATAGCGTATGTAACGGGCGTGGTCCAAGGGGGGCGGGGCCAGGGTCGTGTGACATCACGGGTGGGTGGTGTGTCCTGGCGGGGCAGGACCTGTGACGTCACTGGCGCTGACGTCAGCGTCCACGGGCGTTTTGCAGGCGGGGCGCTGCCCTGGGGTGGCGGCTTCCTGCGGACGCCTGTCCGGGAGCCCGCCCCGGCCGCCCCGGCCGCCCCGGCCGCCCCCGCCGCCCCGGCCGCCCCCGCCGCCCCCGCCGCCCCCGCCGCGCCGGCCGCGCCGGCCGCGCCCGGCCCCTTCTCGCGCTTCACCGTCTCGCCCACCGTCGCGCCCGCGCCCGCCTCCCGCTTCTCCATCACCCACATCGCCGACTCGGACGCCGGCTCCGCGGGAGGTGAGTGACGTGGGCGGTCAGGAGGGGCCCCTGCGGGTGCCGGCCCAGTGCTCAGGCGGGAAACTGAGGTGCGTCTGCCGGCCCCCTCGGCAGGCCTCGCCTCCCTGTCCTCTGGCCCGAGCCTGGACGCTGCCTGGCCCTCGGGCCGCCCTGCCTCCTCGCTTTTCCGAAGGCACAGGCTGGACGCTGAGTGCCCCTGCCCTGCCCTCTGCTGCCCTTAGCCCCCCAAACCTGCGCGGCCTCTCCCACCAGAACCTCGCCTGCCAGCTGCCCCGCTGCCCCCGGCGGCTCACCCCTGCCACGCCTGCCCGTTCCTCTGAAGGCCCCCGCCTCCTCACACCCGGGCACCTGGTCCCGGGCAGACCGCCCGCTCCCTGCGGCCTTGGCGCGTGGCCGTCCTGGACACACTGTCCCGATGGGCCTCCGAACAGGTGTGCGGGCAGCGGAGCTGTGTGTAACGCCCGCCGGCCCAGGCCTCAGCCTCCCACCAGCAACGGGGCCTGGCCTGGGTGCTGGGTGCTGGTGGTTCAGTGGGAGGAGACACGACGGGCAGGCAGTGAGGGGCCGCGCAGTGGCCCCAGGCCAGGAGGGGAAGGGGGTCCTCAGCACCTCTCTGACCTCGGCCCCGTTCGCCAGGCCCTGCAGGAGGTGCCGGGGTCAGCTGTGAGGAAGCATGAGGCGGGCAGCCCCCGGAGCCCCTGCCGGCCCTGCTCGGGGCCCAGCGAGGACCGGATGCAGAGCGAGGACAGACGGGACCACGCGGGGACCCGCGATGGTCGGCAGCGGCTTCCAGCACCTCCGTGCCCGCAGCACCCTGACAGCGGGCGGCTGTGTGTGCCCGCCGGCGTGCCCCCAGGGAGCCCCCAGCCCCTGCGCCTCGGTCCTGGCTGCTGTGGGCGGACTGCTTGGTCTCTGGGGGCAGCGGACCTGCTGGCAGCTGGGGGTGGGGGTCAGGGGCTCACACCCTGCCCACCGGCCCCTGAAGGGTGCTGCAGGGTGCTGGCCCCACGCAGGCGAGGGAGCGGCACCGCTGCCTCTCCCTGACCCTTGGCCCCTTCCGCCGCTCGGGCCGAGGAGCCGGGGCGGGGTGTGCCGCCCTCGGTCTGTGGCTGTGATGCCCCTTCGCCGCCTCGGCCGGACCCCGGCTCTCCCGCCCAGCAGGGTCTGGGCCCACACCCGCCTCGGGGTCCCCCCGCCGCAGCCAAGGGCTCAGCTTGAAAGATGGGGAACTTCTGGCGGCACGCCGGCCCGGGGCCCGCGCTAGAGCGCCCTCCACTGGCCGCTGCGGGCAGCACCTCGGCGGGCACGGCCGGGAGGGCCGGGAGGGCGGCGCGGGCTGCGCTGAGCCTGCTGCCCAGCGAGCGAGGGAGCCGCGGAGGGCGCAGGGGCCGTTGCCAAAGAGACGGGCGGGCGTGTGGGTGGGAGTGTGGGCGGGCCGCGCCTGGTTTCTGTTTTCTCTGGGTGGAGGCGGAGGCCGGTGCAGTGACTCTCCGGTTCCCTGTTTGTTTTTACGAGAAATCGAGCCAAGGAAAGCCTTCGGGCTCCGTGTGCTTCTTTGGGGGTTTGCAGATCAAGCCTCGGGCGGGAGGGCATCTGTCAGGACAGTCGCTCCCGGCCAGGTGGGGGGCTGGCCCTCGGCCCTCTTGCCCTGCCCCCCACTGGGCCCTGCCTAACGGGGAAGAGGAAGGGCCACTCCCAGGAGCCCTTCCCACTGGGGCAGGGAGCCCGGCCCTCGGCACAGGGCAGTGGCAGCCCCCCCTCCCCAGCCCCGCCCCGGACCCGCCCCCTGGTCTGGCCCCGCCCCTTCCCTTTCCTGGCCCCGCCCCCGCCCTGGCCTGGGCGCGGGAGGCTGCTGGAGGCCTGGGTGGAGCGGCTCTGCCGGGAGGGAGCGTTGAGGGGACGAGGACAGGCGCTGTCACAGCCCCGCCACCACGCTGTATGTCAGCACAAATTCTAATAAAGTTTCTAAAGCTGGTACTTCAGGAACCCCCAGTGGCACCCAGCTCGGGGACCCAGGCCACAGCGCCTACCCTCTCCGCCCCCCCCCCGCCCTCGGGGACAGGGAGGAGGAAGGTGGGAAGGGGGCAGGGCAGGGGGGGACTGGGGTGAGGGCCCAGCAGAGCCCCAGCGGAGGGCTTGCCAGGAAGGTTGGTGCCTGGGTCAGAGTCCCACCAGAGGACGAAGACCCCCCCCCAGCCCAGGCCCCGCCCCTAGGACCCCCTCGCCCCCAGGCCTGCGCCCCAGGCACCTGCCGGCCTGGAGACAGATCACAGCGGGCACAGGAGGAGCGGTTGTTTATTGATCAGACACCTAGGAGCAGGCGGGGCAGTGCACCTGCAGCCACCGCTGATGGACTGTCCTTCCCTCGCCCTGGCTCTGGGCCCACGGCCTGCCGGCAGGCCCAGCTCAACCAGCTCCGCAGCTCGGCCCGTCCCAGGCGCCCGGGTCCAGGAGAGGCGTGAGGAAGTCTCCGGAGGCGGCCAGGGGAGTGGAACCAGGGCTCCCGGGAGGGCGGGGAGGCCCGTGCGGCCTTGCTGCGGGCGGGGTGTCAGCTGAGGAGGGGGGCAGACCTGTCGTTGGTCACTGTCGGCTTCAGCTGGACACTGGCAAAGGGGTTCCTGTGGAGGAGAGGTCGGCGTTAGTGTGGGGGTGCCGAGAGCCGGGTGCCTGGGACAAACGGCACGATTGGACCTCGGGGCTCAGAGCCAGGGGGTGCCACCCGCAGGCCGGCTAACCCGGGGCACCCACCCCACTCCCCCAGGGGAGCCGTCAGCCCCCGGGCAGGCGGGCTGGGGGGCCACTTTGCCCTCCACTCCTGCCCTGGGGCCAGGACCCAGCTCACTCTCAGTCCCCAGGCTGCCCCCCGAGTCTGGGAGTTCCCACAAGGCCCAGGGGGAAGACACACCTGTGGACACACACATAGCCCAGCAGCCCACACGCCCGGCCATGCAGCCCGCGCCCCGGGGGCCGGCGATGCCGTGCTGAGCGGCCGGGGGGGGGGGGGGAGGCGCACCCCGGCTCCCTGAGAACCACCTCGCAGCGAGGTGAGGCGGCAGCACCGGCCCCCCCACCCCCTCCCCATGCCGAGGCCACACAGATGGACGGATGGGATGGCTGGCCGGACAGACGCGGAGATGGAACAGGGGCGGGGCCGTGCCCGCCTGGTCCTCGGGACGCAGCGGAGACAGACGGTGGACACGGCTGGACGGACAGGACCACACTCCGAGCGGCTCCGCGGCCGTTACCTGGGCGGGGGGGCCTCTGGCTCCGGGGCGGCGTCCCCCTGGGCGGTGGGCGTGGCGGGCGCGGTCCTGGACGCCGGGCGCCAGCGGGAGGGGCACCGCCTGTGCTTCCCGGACACTTGTCTTCCAAACACTACACTCGGCCGCCTCTGAGGGGGGCCCGCCCTCGCCCTCCGCGCCGCGAGACCGCCTGCCCACGTGGGGCCTCAGCTCCTCCCTCGGCCTCTCCGGCCTGCCCCGTGCCTGTGCTCCGGTGGCGCTGGCCACGGGCAGGGGCCGAGTACTGGCTCCCGAGGTGTCTGCCCCTGGACGCAGGGCACCGGTGGCCCGTGTCCGGCTGCCCCCTCCGCGAGAGGGTTCCCCGGGACTTCGGCTGTCCCCAAGGTCAGGGTGGGGGTCCTGGGGCCTGGAATTGGGGCAGGTCCGGGCCGAGCCGAGGCGGGCGGGTGGCTCCCGTGGCACCAGAGCTGTGGACGGCGGCCGGGAGGGTGTGGGCGCACACAGCTCTCCCCTGACCCCTTCCCCGAGGGTCAGTGACAACGGCAGCGGCTGTGAAGGGGGTTATAGGCCCAGAAAGGCCCCACCTCGAGGGCATCTGGCCTCTGACCTCTGACCCCGCGTCCTGACCCGCTCCCCAGACACTGGCCGGGGCCCTAGTGCCTGCTGGTACTGCAGGCGGTGTCGCAAAGACCCCAGGCGGACGACACCCCACGGCTCAGTGCGGAGGGAGCGCACAGCCCCAGGCCCTGTAACGTTCTGGAAGGTTCTTCCTTCCGGGGAAGAACCTGCTCGGGAGCTGCCCCGGGGGGGAGCCGGTGGCCGGGGAACAGCCGCGGTCGGCACCGAGCTGGCCGGGCGGCCGGAGGGCTGGCCAGGCCCGGGCAGCGCCAGCACGCGTGCACACAGGCCCGGCCGGAGCACAGGGACCTTCCGGCTGACCCGCGGGGCTCCAGGCACCCTGGCCCTCGCCGAGCCGCCCGCCGCGCGGGCATCCTGAGCGGACACGGCACAGCCGCGCGCCTTCTCCACGGGGAGGGCTCCCGCTCTGGGTGCAGGGCGGCCTCGGGTCAGAGGGCGATGCAGGGCAGGCTCCGAGCACAAGGGCCCAGTGCCCTCAGGGCCCCCACACCAGGGCGCCTGCCCCTGCCACCCCCAATTCCAGCCTCAGAACCGGACGAGGCCGGCGGTTGGGGACCCCCTGGCGCTCATCGAGCTCTGATCCGGCACAGTGGGAACCGGCGGGGCCGTTCTGAGGAAGACCAGGCCTGACCGAGGCGGCTTCTCCTCGGGGCGGGACCCCGCACAGGCCTCCACTTCCTCCAAACCCCGGCGGCTCTCAGAGAGGCAGGACCTGGGCCTTCTGGAACCTTCCCGACCCCCCCGACCCCCCCGCCCGGACCTTGGCTGAGCTGGGAGGCTCCTCAGCCGACCAGAAGTGACTCAGGAGCCGGGGACGGCGGTGGCCCATGCCAGGTGCACCCATTCACCCCGAGCCCACTGGGCCCGGGTCTGCCCTGCACCCAGGGTCCCCCAGCCCCCAGCCTCCCGGGCCCCCAGAGGCAAGGATGCTCGGCCCGCCGGCTTGGAGGGACAGCTCGGCGGGCAGGCGGGCCACGCCGAGGGCCGGACACGGCACCAGAGGCTGAAGAGGGGGAGACCTGGGGCGACCAAGGAGCCGCCAAAGGCATTCCCACCATTTGCCAAACTCCAGGAGCACCTGTCTCCAGAACATTCCAGAAACCGGCTGCAGCAGAGGGGAAGCCCAGATCCGCTGGGTCTGGCTGCCCAGGGGATGGCAGTGCCAGGCCACCCGTGGGCCATCTGACCTCCATCCTGGATAAAGGACCAGGATGTGCCCACAGGCCCCCTCAGTGTCTTGGGGTGGGGCCAGGTGGGCGGGGCCAGGCCGGGCCATGGGGCTGAGCCGGCAGCCACACCTCTGCACCCAGGGTCCCCAGGGGGCAGACGGCAGCTCCTGGAGCTCTGCCCCGGTCCCCCCTGGCCTCCCACCCCCCTCGGAGCTGCAATACTCACCAGCCTGGGGTCTCGGGCGGGCCCAGACCCACGCCCACAGGGCCCTGAGCGAGCCCTCAGCCAGGGGAGCCCCATCTGATCACCAGGGAGACCCCGATTGTGGCCGAAGCACCAGCAGAGGCAAGAGAAGCCCGGACAGACAGAGGGCAGCCCGCCCACGCCCGGCAGAGGGGGTGCCCAGGGCAGAGGAGCCCCGACAGAGGAGATCCTTGAGCCCGGAGCCCTGAGCGAGCATGCTGGCGCCCCGCGGCCCCGCCCCGCCCGCCGGGCAGAGGCCGGGGGCCTGCCGGCCACCGCGGACGCAGACAGACCGGCGTGAGGGCACTGGGCACTTACTAACTCGAGACGGCGGCTCAGAACCGGGCCACTTCCACCTCGGGGCTGCAAGGGAACACGGGGCTGTTGCTGGAGGTGTGGGTGGGGGTCTGGGCAGAGGCGGCACCCAGGGGGGCGGGAGCGCAGGGCCGGCCCGTGGCCCCGGGCTCCCGGGCGGCGGCGTGGAGCCCTGTGGGGCTGCAAGGAGGCGCCACACCCAACTTGATGCAATAAATAAAACTTTTATTCAAACCACTGCAGTACAGGGCACAATTCAGATAAAAAAAAAAAAGACGGGGAACATCGTGAGCACTTTACACCTTCGTGCGAGCTGGCGTCTACATTCGTCCACGCGGGGTCCCTGGGTGAGAGCTGCGAGCGAAGGCTGGGCCGGCGCGGGGCTGGGGCCCGCGACCGGCTTTTTTGCATTTTCCTTGAATATAAAACGGTCTGTGTCTCGGGCGGCTTCGGCGGCGGCGTCCTTGTCCGCGGGAGGCTCTGGCCAAGTCTTGCCCGCCCGCCCGCGGCTCCCGGCTCCGCGGCGGGAAGGCCGGGCCGGGCCGCCCCTCGCTGGCTCCGGCTTCAGCGTGTGAGGAGGCAACACCAGTAGCCACTGAGTCCAGCGTGTCTCTTTCTGAAGCCAGCAAGACACACAAAGAGACGAGAGCGTTTAGGGGACGGCAGGCGTGCGGGCAGTGCCCGGAGCCGCTCTCGGTGCCTCTGCCACGTGCCGCCGAGTGGCCGGGACGCCCTCACCAGGCCGGTGCAGGGCCGGTCTCCGGGACGCGGGGTGCGGTGCCCCTGGAGGTCTTTGGCATGTCCGAGCGGCCAGGCGGCCCTGCTCCCGACCCCCTGCCAGGGCGCTGCCGGACACGCGCGCCGGGCGCCATCCACAGAGCCCGGGAGGGGAGCCCTCAGGCGCCGGCCGAGCGGCACGGCTCCCTCACGGTGGCCTCCCCGGGGGCCGGGGGCCGCCCTCCTGCCGGACGGTGCCCCCGCGGGTCAGATGCGGAAGTAACAGTAGCAGACCGGAGTCCATGCAGATCTTTTTCTGGGTTGTTTTCAGGGAAAAAGAGTCCTTTTCCTGTTTTCAGTTTTTCTTTTCTTTTTTTTTTTTGCTTTTTGTTTTTTTTAAGGTTTTTCTTTTTCTTCAAACGTCGGAGCTGGCTCACGGCGAGCCTTTGAAAGAGCAGCGAGTGCGGCCTCGGCAGACGGGCAGCGGCCAGGACACGTGCACGCTGCCGGCGGGCGGGCCACGCGCGGCGTGCCCACAGGAGCGGAGGGGGGGCAGCACCATGGACCGTGGGGATCTGAGTCTGGGGTCACCAACCAAAAAGGCAAGAGGGGCGGGCGGGGAAGAAAAACGACCCAAAAACAAACCGAGAGCGAGGGGGAATGTGGAGGCAGAGTGGCGGCTCCTCTGCCGCAGAGCGTGTCCCGTCCTCACACCGTGGACACCAGCGTGCCGCTGCCGCTGCGAACAAAGCAAGCACAGCTGCCGGCCGCGCTTCCGCCGCTCCCGCCGCTGCCTGGCCGGCCGGCGCCCAGAGCGGGCCCCGGGCAGGAGGCGTGAGGCCTCGC
The DNA here is from genome assembly GCA_963924515.1 of Vespertilio murinus. NCBI lineage: Eukaryota > Metazoa > Chordata > Mammalia > Chiroptera > Vespertilionidae > Vespertilio > Vespertilio murinus. The sequence goes on from OZ004718.1 coordinate 919,170, forward strand.
CCAGCGTCGGTGCCCGGAGTGGACCAGGCGGGCCAGGGAGCAGGAGCCCGTGGCTGTGGCCGGTCGGCGTGGTCAGGCCCGGGCTGGGCCGCAGACACCGGCTCCCGTGCCCCCACAGGCTGAGGAGCCCTGGGACCCCCCGATCGGCGATGCCCGGACTCGGCGTCCTGCCTGAGGGTCCGATGGGCACAGAACACGGCCCCAGGCCCTGCCTCCCTGACCCGAGAGGCCCCATGGCCTCCGGCCGGGCCCCCCTGTCCCTCCCCCTGCCCCCCGTTCCCCAGCACAGCTCAGAGCCCCTTACCTGCTCACGGCCCGCGCCCCGTAGTCGTCCAGACCCTGGGAGGGAAGAGACAGTCAGCCCGGGTCCCGGCACGGCTGCGAGCACGCTGGCCGGGCTGTGCCCTCCTGACCGGGGGGGGGAGGGGGGGGGAGGGGGGGCGCCCAGAGCTGAGGGTGCAGAGGGCGCAGAAGGGCCCTGTACCAGCAGTCACAGGGACCCCCGCTCCAGTGGCACACCACCCCGCACCCAATGACCCTGTCCCCCGAGTCCCTGGGGGTCAGGGACAGCGGGTCCCGGCCCGGACCAGTGAGGTGTGGGGGGTAGAGGGGGCGCTGAGCGGGTCAGGCCGCCTCCAGCAGGCCTGGTCCCCGCCCTGAGCCACCGCTTCTGGCCACCACCAGCCCTGCAGCTGCTCCCGAAGGCCCCGGCCACCCCGGCCCAGGAGCCACGCCCACACATGGACGTGGACACGACCGGAAGGCCCTCTCTCAGGCCGGGCTCCGACACCGTCCCTGACGCCCTCCCAGTCCTGAGACGGCGACCGGAGAGGCTCAGGGCCCACCCGCACATCCGGCCTGTGACCAAGCGCCAGGCCTGGCCCTCATCCCCCCGGCCCTGTGCCCTCCCCCCCCCGCCCTGTGCCCCCCCCCCGTAACCTCCCCCCAGCCCTGGCCCTCCCCTCCAGCCCTGCCCCCCCACCCTGTGCCCTCCCCCCTGCCCTGTGCCCTCCCCCGGAGCCCTGGCCCTCCCCCTCCAGCCCTGCCCCCCCCACCCTGTGCCCTCCCCTCAGCCCTGCGCCCGCCCGGGCGCTCACCTGCGAGAAGGCGGGCACGGCCATGCTGTAGGGCCTCTGCTTGAAGGTGCTGGCCGCCTGGGGGGGGAAGCCGCGGGAAGACGGGCCGTAGTCGGGCGGCGGGAGGGCCAGGTCGTCCTTGTCCAGGAGGTTGCCCGTGCTGCTGCTCTTGCCCGTCTGCAGGCTGCCGGCCGGGGGGAGGGGGAGGGTCAGGGACATGCAGCCTGGGGTCCGGCTGGTCCCCCTCCCCCGCCGGCTCTGCCCTGGGCAGCCTGGGTGGCAGCCGCCCGGACCCCGTGGACACCCCTCGGCACCGGCACAAAGGTGCCAGGAAGAGGCTCAGAAGCTGAGCCGGGCAGCCGGTGTGTGAACCAGGAACCTGAAGAGACACACACACACACACACACACGCACACGCACACGCACACGGCGCCCGACGCGCACCCCTGGGCCACGGACACGCAGCGCCTGGGCCCAGGGAAGCCGGCCCAGCTCTGGGCGGCGAGGGCTGGGCCCCCGACAGCGGCCGTCACAGCACCCCGCACCCCCCCCCCCCCCCCGCCTGGCCGCGCGCTCACCTCGCGTGCACCCTGTCGCCCCCGTCGCTGTCCAGCACCCGAGTGTAGGAGAAGGGGAACCAGCCCCGCCTGCAACGAAACCCAGGGGAGACTGAGGCTCAGCGGTGAGGGGTTCAGGAGAGGGGGCTCAGGGTAGAGGGGCCCAGGAAGTGGGGGAGCAGGGTAGGGGGGCCCGGGAGGTGGGGGAGCAGGGTAGGGGGGCCCGGGAGGTGGGGGAGCAGGGTAGGGGGGCCCAGGAGGTGGGGGAGCAGGGTAGGGGGGCCCGGGAGGTGGGGGAGCAGGGTAGGGGGGCCCGGGAGGTGGGGGAGCAGGGTAGGGGGGCCCAGGAGGTGGGGGAGCAGGGTAGGGGGGCCCAGGAGGTGGGAGAGCAGGGTAGGGGGGCTCAGGAGGTGGGGGAGCAGGGTAGGGGGGCCCAGGAGGTAGGAGAGCAGGGTAGGGGGGCCCAGGAGGTGGGAGAGCAGGGCAGGGGGGCCCAGGAGGTGGGGGAGCAGGGCCGGGCGCCCGGCCTCACATCTTGGTCTTCTCGCTCTCGCCGTAGTGCCAGCCGTCTCGGGCCTCGGGCACCAGCAGGGTGATGAGGTCGCCCTCCTTGAAGCTCAGCAGGGTGCTGTTGTCGCCCGCGGCGTGCGAGAAGATGGCCTTCACCCGCGTGCGGCCGTTGCGCTCGAGGCCGGCCGCCATGGAGCTGGAGCGGGGCAGCGTCTTGTTCTCGGCTGCGGGGACGGGGCGTGAGGGTGCAGGCCTCCGGGCGGGCTGCCCCTCCCGCCAGCCAGGCTCCCTCCCCGCCCGGCACCCTCCCGGCCAGAGCGGGGACTCGGGTTCTGGAAGGGTGGCTCAGAGCTGCCACCTTCGCCGGGGGTCAGGAGCCTCCCTCAGCCCCCCACACCCGTGTCCAGACGGGAGCGTGCACTGTCCACAGGCCCTCAGGATGGCGTCGCTGGGGCCCAGGGTGCGGCCCACGCATGCACACGGGTGTGGGCGGGCCTTACTGGTGGCGTGGCTGCTCTTGGGGGCCACGCTCTTGCGCACGGGCAGCGTGTTGGAGTAGGAGTCGCTCATCTTGGCAGACGGCTGGGACGCGGGCTTGGGCTGCGCGGCCTTGCGGTCGGCCCAGGGGCTGTAGTCGTCGCCGTCGGGGCCCGCGACGCCGCCGTTCATGACGGGCCCGCTCTCTTGGGCCGACAGCCGCTGGGGAGAGGCGGGGGGTGGGGTGAGGGGGTGCTGGCTGCTGCGGGGCGCCCCCCCATAGCCCCCCTCCTGCTGGGCACTCACCCCCACGAACGGGGCCAGCTCAGGGGGCACCGGCAGGGGCTTGGCGCCCGGGATGGGGTCGGAGATGACCAGGCTGGACTTGGAGGTGGACAGGCTGCCGGGCAGGGCGCCGTTGCTGCTGGCCAGCTGCTGCAGCATCTGCACCGCGCGGTCCGGGATCTTGTTGGGGTCGGCGCACGCCTGCTGCCAGAGCGGCAGCTTCTGCGCCAGCAGCTCTTTGCCCTGAAGCGGGAGGGGGGGTGGTCAGGCGCCGCGGGCTCGGCGTCCAGGAGCCTGAGCTCCCCCCGCATGCGCCCAGCCCGCCCCCGGGCACCGGGAGGCCCGGGAGCGCCCACCTTGGCGTGGTAGGCGGCGGAGTGCTTGGCCACGGCGCACTGCTTCTCCACCAGGAAGCAGAAGCGGCGCCGCTCCTCCGTCAGCGCCGTCTTGTAGCCGTCGGACACGTAGCTCTCCAGGTCGCCCTGCTTGCTGCTGATGGCGTCGATGTACTGGGGAGGGGGTGGCCCGTGAGCCGGCAGGCGTCCACTCCGCCCGTGGCACCACAGCCGCCCGCCCGCCTCCGCCCGGGGGCCCAGGGCAGGTGGGTCCCCAGGGGGTCAGGCTCCTCTCTGGGGGTCTCCTCCCAAGAGGGGGCACCGTGTGCCCAGATCTGGTGTCTGGCCAGCCCCTCCCCAAGGCCCACATGTCCATGCCCCGTCCTCCCGGCTCCTGTGTGCGGATGGTTCCAGAACCCGTCTGCTCCAGCAGGCAAAGCCCCGGGCAGCGCCTCTTGTTTAAGATGTGTTTTTGTTGATTTCACAGAGAGAAAGGGAGGGAGGGAGACAGAAACATCAACCACGAGAGAGAACCACTGATTGGCTGTCTCCTGCACGCCCCCTACTGGGGATCAAACTCACAACCTGGCGCTGACCAGGGCCGTGACCGCTGGGTTCATAGGTCGCTGTTCCACCACTGAGCCACCCTGGCCGGCTGGCAGCTCCGCCTCAGAGGACAAAGGCTGAGGTGAGGGCCAGGGTGTCAGCGGGTGGAGGGGCCGGAGCACGCCGTCTGTCCCGTGGGAGCAGGGAGCCAAGGTGAGGGTGGTGGGCGGGCCACGCCCTCACTCCGGGAGGAGGAGGCACAGGGGCGGGCGGAGGGCCGAGGAGCCCTGCACCGAGTGAGGACTGGAACGCTACCGGCCACAGACCTCCCCGTTGGAGCTGAACCCCACATCCCCCCTGAACCTCACTGTCCCCTCTGAACCCGGTGGCCACACTGGCGGCCATGCTGGCGGACCGGGCAGCAGCGTGGGGCGGGCACCACCTGCGGATTCCGAGCGTCTGAACCAGCCCAGGAGGCTCAGCCAGCACAGGAGTGACTAGCCACTCCCAGCCCCAGCCTAGGGGGCGGCAAACGGGGGGCGCCAAGGGCTGGGCCCGAACGTGTGGGGTGCAGGCTGGAGACCCACCAGCCGCACGGCGTGGCAGGGGTCCTGGGAGCAGAGTGGCCGTGCACTCCGGTGGGTCTGCACCCCTCCCCGTGCACGTGGGAGCCGGCCTGCAGGCTGGGCTTGTGCAGAACCGGCTCTTCCCGCAGCCGGGCCCTCCGGCAGGTGCAAGCCGGGCCACCAGGGGGCAGCCTCCCCCGCCGGATCCTGCACCTCCCCAGCTCTGACTCAGCGCGGGTGGGCGGTGCCGAGCCCAGGTGGGCGTCGGGAGCTGGAGGGGAGCAGGCTGTTCCCGACGCCCGGCTCAGCTGGAGGGCGAGGCGCCTCCGGAGCGAGGCCGACCCTCTGCCAGCGCGAGGAGCCCACCCCGCAGGCGGGCCCCGCCCAGCCCGGCACCGGGACGTGGGACCCCCACCGCCTGCAGACCCCCAGCTTTCCACACAACTCTCTGGGGAGGGCAGTTAAATGCCCTCAAAACAGCTACCCTACCCCCCACAAGGCTGCCGCCTCTGGGCGTCAGGCTCGGCCCCCCCCCACGAATGTGCCAGAGAGGCCCAGGATGGCATTGGGGAGAAAGCCTGCACCCCGGCTCCTGGCCTCCAGCAGGGGCGCCCAGCCCTCTCCCCCTCTTCCCTTCCCCCTCCTCCCTTCCCTCTCCCCTCCTCCCCATTCCTCCAGCTCCTCCTCCTCCTCCTCCTCCACATCCCAAGCAGCTCAGCTCAAAGTACTTTTCCTCTGGTTACGAAATGTATGCCCCCCGCCCTTCCCCCAGGGCCCCCACCCTACCCCCCAGAAGCTCCCCTGCACGGGCTCCTGGGGGGACGGGAGCCTGCAGATAGGGTTAGGGTTAGGCCTGTGCCAGGCACGGTGGGCGGGGGAGGGGATGGAGGGGCTTCCTAAGTGGCACTGGCTCCCTGGTGGCCAGGCGCCCGCCGAGGGGACTGTCCACTCCCCGAGCCCGAGGAGAAGGCCCCGAGGGCCGGTGAGGACAAGAGGGGAGCAGCCCAGGGCGGGAGCGCGCTCCGGGCAGGGGGTCTGGGGGAGGGGCTCGCTCAGGGAGGGGCGTGAGCGGAAGGGGGGGCACCCCAGCTTGGCGGAGGCCCGGAGGCAGCCCCAGCACAGGCAGCGCCGTCTGGGCGGGCAGCCTCACCGGGCCGTCACCCAGGACGCGGCGTAACGGGGACGCGGGCCCCCTGGGGCATGGCGGAGCGCGGTGAGAACAGCCCCTCCCGCCTGGCCGCGGGCCGACGGTTTCTGGGTTTCCAGGCTGCCCACCCTCCCTCCCCGTCCGTCCGTCCCCGAGCAGAGCGCCAGGCCAGGCTGGCCTCATTAGCGGCGGGCAGCCCCCAGGGCGGGGGGGGGGGGCGGCTTATTTTTAAGTTTCCACTTATTCAGAGGCCGGTCTCCGGGGAACCAGAGCTGGCGGGGGGGGGGGGGGGGGAGGGTCGCTCAGGCAGAGGCCGTGGGGCCAGAGCGTGTCTCCCCAGGGTGCCTCCGGGGCACAGGCGGAGAGCACTGCCCCCACGGGCCTGGGGGGGGCGTGAGGAGGGGAGTGCCATCCTCCCTGGAGTACCACAGTCTGGCCGGGCAGAGCCCTGGGCACGGCCACGGGGCGCCGGGCTGTCGAGGAACAGCGGCTCCCGGCCTCTTTCCCGGGCGGCGCTCGGGGAGACCCGGCTCCGGCGGCCCCTGGGGCCCGGGACACGAGGCCACGGCCCCCCTCGGGTTCCAGGCCACGGCGGCCCCCCTGGCAGGCCCCCGTGAACAGAGTCTGCGCTGGATACGGCACAGGAGGGCGAGGCCGCCCTCGCCTCCCAGGGCTTGGCAGGGGGCGCGGCAGGCCGGCCCCTCCCGGCTGTGCCTGTTCCCGGCTTAGCGGGTGCCATGGCGACGGCGCTATGGAAACACCCAGCTGACAGCGTTTAAGACCCACGGCTGCTCCCACTGAGGCTGCGCCCACTGAGTCACTGGGGCTGAGCAGCCTGCAACCCGAGAAGACAAAAGTGATCAGCAACGGGGCTCTTCCTCCAAAGCCGGGGTGCCGCCGGGGAGGGGCGCCCCGAACGCCGTGCCCTCAGCCCCGAGGCCGCCGCCCCCACGGTTCTCAGAAACCCCACGCGGCCCCTTCAGTCCGGGCAGCCCCTGAACGCAAATCCCGCTGCCGCCGCCGCCGCCGCCGCAGGGACCCCCCAGGGACCACAAGGGAGGCCCAGCCAGCTGGTGCCTAGAACCGACGGCTGCAGCGTGGCTGCCCTGGGGCCGGCCCTCCCGGCTCTGGCGGGCCTGGCACGCCCACCACCCACGGGAAGCGGCTGGGTCGACGGGGGAAGCCTGGGCCCGGGAGCCGGCGTGTGGCGGCCAGGCCGTGGTTCTGTGGTCAGAAGCCCTGACGAGTCTCACGGAAGCACCAGGCTTGGGGCGAGGGGCGCGAAACTGAGGGCCGGCCGCCGGGCTGGAGGGGGACCACGGGCCCGGGTTCCCGGTCCTGGGGCAGGGCCCGCAGCCAACACAGGCGTGCAAGGGACCCGGATGGTCAGACACCGCTGCCCTCGCCCTCTCAGGGTGCTGGCCAGTGAGCCTGCGCCCCGCACCCCATGCCCAGCAGCACAGGGGCCGGAGGGAGCGCCGAGCTGGCCGGCACAGACCAAGGCTCCGGCCCCCGGACCACGCCCTCCCCCGAAGCCAGGGGCCTGGGGACCGCAGGACCTGAGCCACCGCCCCGGGAGCTGCCAGGGAGCGGCCCCCTCAAGCCTGGGGTCACGCTCAACCTGCTCGGCCGGCGGCCTCTGCGGTGCTGAGCCCAGGGGTCTCGGCTCCTCGGGGAAGCGGGGGGCGGGGCCCCGGCATCCAGGAGGCCCCCACCTGCCGGGCAGCCCCGCCTCCCGGGGCTACGGGGGGGGGGGGGGGGGGTCGGCAGGTGCCAAAGCCACACCCGACTTCAATGCTTCCTCCACATTCCTGCCAGTCACGTGCCGGGAAACCACCCCTAGGCAGCTGCCGAGCACTTCCCTAAGCGGCTTCCTGCTCTTCCCTAAGCGGCTTCCTGCTCCTGCCCCAGCGCCGGCCCCAAAGGCCCAGAGGCCCCGGGAACTCCAGCGCCAGGGAAGGAGGCCCCGGGCCACGCTCCTGCACTCTGGGGGGGCGGGGGGGCAGCTTGGTCCTGGGGCACAAGGGCTGAGGCCCCAAGGCCCGTGCCCGGCCCGTGCCCAGAGGGCCTCCAGCACCGGACTCGACCTGCAGGGCACAGCCCCGTCACCGGCGACTCGCCAAAGCCACGCGGTAACGGGACGGCCTCTGCCGCTATCCTCCTCGACGATCTAAATTATGGTTATTTTGCTCTGCTTGTTAATTACACACCCTGAAATAGAAGCCGCCCGCCCCCCCAGGTCGCCCGGGACGCATGCGCCTGCCTGGGCCCCGAGCCGGGGAGCCGGGCCAACGGCAGCCCCGTGGCAGGCACCCGCCCCCAGGACCTCGGTCCTGGACCAGCCGGGCGCCTGTCACTGCCCCCCCAGCTCTCCTCTGGAGGGGGGGGGAGCCAGGCCCCCCCTTTCCCAGCAGGACTCTGCCTCCACCAGCAGCTCCAAGGGCTGGGCTGCCGGCAACCCTAACAGAGACCCTAGTCAGGCTGCAGCACCGCACCCCACCCCGAGGGGACCCCGCGTGGCTGGGACCCCAGGACCAAAGACCTGTGACTCACAGGATGTCCTCTGCGGTGCCCGGAGGGTGGGCAGCCCTGGGCGGGCGGGGAGCACCCCCACTTCCCGAGAGAACCCGCGTCCCGGTTAGCGCCCAGGCGTCTCTGTGCCTGTCCCTGACCTACAACAGCCAGCTCTGCCCGTGGAGTCCCCGGCACCGCCGGCTCGGACCCCGTGTGGCCAGGCAGGGGGTGCCTCCGCCTCCACCGAGGGCAGCCTGCGGGTGCCGGCCACTCGGGGACCTCACCCCCCCCCCCCCCCCCCCCCCCGGCTCTCAGTCGGCCGGGCTGCAGGGGAGCGTCCGTGTTGGGGCCGAGCCAGGGCAGCGCTGTTCACAGGCACCACCAAAGGGGGCCGGAGAGGAGCCGGGCGCTGGCCTGGAGGGGGTGTGCGCTTGGGGTGGGGGGGAGTAGGGGGGCGCCACGGAGCACCTCACGCTCCAGGACACTGCGGCCAGAAGCAGCACCTCGGACCCGGCACAGGGGCCGCCTCCTGCCCCTGGCCCGTCCTCAGCCAGCCCTGCGCGCCCGGGTGCAAGCCCGGCTGGGGTGCTGTTCTCCTCCCGGACAGTGGGGGCGCTGTTCCGGGCCCAGGCTTCCAGGAAGCTCGTGACACACCATCCCGGTGGTGGTGGTGGTGGTGGTGGTGGTGGTGGTGGTGACACGTCACGATGGTCCACAGACCGTGGACGCGGAATTGGGAAGGTGTGCTCGGAGGACAGGCTGTCCTTGTCACTCACACACAGCGTGGGAGGCTGCAGGCGCGGTGACACGGGGGCGGGTGCTGGGGGACGGGGCTACCGCCCCCACCAGCACTCGGCAGCTTCCCACAGGGGGCTGACCCTCATCTTCTGTCACCACACACACGTATGTGTGCAGAGGCACCACACGCATGCACATACATGTACACACGTGCACGTGCCCTGTCAGCAGCGGGGGTGTATGCAGCCAGCCCGATGCTAGCAGGAAGGTGGCTCTGAGCTGAGGGCGGACCCAAGTGCCCCCCCCCCCCCCGCTGTCCAGGTGCCCCCCACGCTGACGGGCGGGGAGCATTTGGGACAGACAGTGGGGTCCTGTGTTCCAGTCCCTCGTATCTGGGCCGCGTGTGACCTTGGAGAGCAGGTGGCGGCCTATGTGCGGGGTGGCCAGGTGTGGGATCGGGGACTGGGGCCAGGCCCCTCCGGGCCCTGCGGCCCTGCATCCTGGCCTCTCAGCACTCAGGCCTGCGACCTGGCGAGAGGCTGAGTGACAGGACACGGCCGCCCGCCCCCGCCCGCCAGTGCCATCTGCCTCGGCCGGCGGGGCGGCGGTGGGCGAGCGCACCGATTGGAGTGGCAGCCGGGTGGCTCCCGGGCCGAGTGCAGGGGACAGGCCAACACGAGGGCCTCGGCTCAGGCCCACCACTGGCCCCAGGACCAACCATCAAGCCCGGTACCTGTGCGAGCTGCGGGCGGAGCCGCCCCCCTCCGGCCCGCCGGCCCCGCCCCCCGCGCCCCGCCCACCTGCAGCTCCTTGTCCGAGTACTTCTGCGGGTTCTTGCTGCCCTGGCTCTTCTTGCGCAGCTTCTTCAGCTCGGCCTGGCACTTGTCCAGCGCGTCGCCGCGGCCGCGCTGCTCCGTCTGGTACTTCTTCAGCGCGGCCTGCGGGGACACGGCGTGAGCCCCGCCCTCGGCCCGGCTCCCCGGACCACGGTCACCGAGGCTGCGGGTTCCAGGAAGCGGTGCCCTCACGCCACCGTCTTTACTCACAGCCCCCGAGTGGGCACAGGGGAGCGGGCAGTGGGGTTCACCCTGGGGACCCCGTGAGGTCCCAGGCCGGAACGGGGCGCTCAGAGGGACCTCGTGGGGCAGGAGGGAGGGCTACTTACACTCAGGTACCTGGAGTCCAGCTCCACCTTCTGCTCCAGCTGCGTGAGCAGCTCGTTGTGAAAGGACTTCAGCTGGGGAGAGAGCACGCGCCGAGTCAGCCCAGACTGCGGCGGGAGCACACAGTAGGGCGGGAAGAGCTCCCGAGTGCAGGCAGGGAGCACACAGTAGGGCGGGGAAGGAGGCAGGGTCCCGCTCCTGGGACAGGTGGGAGGTGACCCCGGGAGAGAGGAGCCACCTGAGCCCAGAGCTGATGACCCCGCAGGACAGCCGGCCTGGGAGCAGGACAGCTGGGCCGGGAGCGGGGGCTCTGGGGGAGGGGGGCTCTGGGGGAGCCGGGGCTCCTCTGGGGGAGGGGGGCTCTGGGGGAGCCGGGGCTCCTCTGGGGGAGGGGGGCACTGGGCGGAGGGGGCTCTGGGCGGAGGGGGGCTCTGGGGGAGGGGGGCTCTGGGAGAGCGGGCTCTGGGGGAGCGGGGGCTCTGGGCGGAGGGGGGCACTGGGCGGAGGGGGCTCTGGGCGGAGGGGGGCTCTGGGGGAGGGGGGCTCTGGGGGAGGGGGGCTCTGGGCGGAGGGGGGCTCTGGGGGAGGGGGGCTCTGGGGGAGTGGGGCTCTGGGGGAGTGGGGCTCTGGGGGAGGGGGGCTCTGGGGGAGCGGGGCTCTGGGGGAGTGGGGCTCTGGGCGGAGGGGGGCTCTGGGCGGAGGGGGGCTCTGGGGGAGGGGGGCTCTGGGGGAGGGGGGCTCTGGGCGGAGGGGGGCTCTGGGGGAGGGGGGCTCTGGGAGAGCGGGCTCTGGGGGAGCGGGGGCTCTGGGCGGAGGGGGGCACTGGGCGGAGGGGGCTCTGGGGGAGGGGGGCTCTGGGCGGAGGGGGGCTCTGGGCGGAGCGGGGCTCTGGGGGAGCGGGGCTCTGGGGGAGGGGGGCTCTGGGGGAGGGGGGCTCTGGGCGGAGCGGGGCTCTGGGGGAGGGGGGCTCTGTGTGGAGGGGGGCTCTGGGGGAGCGGGGGCTCTGGGCGGAGGGGGGCTCTGGGGGAGGGGGCTCTGGGGGAGGGGGGCTCTGGGGGAGGGGGGCTCTGGGGGAGGGGGGCTCTGGGCGGAGGGGGGCTCTGTGTGGAGGGGGGCTCTGGGGGAGGGGGCTCTGGGGGAGGGGGGCTCTGGGGGAGGGGGGCTCTGGGGGAGGGGGGCTCTGGGCGGAGGGGGGCTCTGGGGGAGGGGGCTCTGGGGGAGGGGGGCTCTGGGGGAGGGGGGCTCTGGGGGAGGGGGGCTCTGGGCGGAGGGGGGCTCTGTGTGGAGGGGGGCTCTGGGGGAGGGGGGCTCTGGGGGAGGGGGGCTCTGGGCGGAGGGGGGCTCTGTGTGGAGGGGGGCTCTGGGGGAGGGGGGCTCTGGGGGAGGGGGGCTCTGGGGGAGGGGGGCTCCTTTGGGGGAGCGGGGCTCTGGGGGAGGGGGGCTCTGGGGGAGGGGGGCTCTGTGTGGAGGGGGGGCTCTGGGGGAGGGGGGCTCTGGGGGAGGGGGGCTCCTTTGGGGGAGCGGGGCTCTGGGGGAGGGGGCTCTGGGGGAGCCGGGCCGGACGCCTGGCGGAGCTCACCGTCTCCTCCAGCTGGTTCTGGATCTGCCGGTGCACCTCGGCCATCTGGAAGAGCACGTCGCCTGCACGGGAGGCGGAAGGAACACGGGTCAGGTTCTGTCGCCGTCCCGTCGCCCCACGTGGCTGGGAAGCGGGGCGCCAGACCCAAGGGCCCCGCGGGCAGCAGGCAGCGATGGCGCGCCAGGGCCTCAGGGGACCCGCCGCCTCCCAGCATTCCCCGGGGCAGCGAGGTGCTGGGCCTGGTGCTCCCTCCGTGCTCTGGGGGAGCAGGGGGGACTGGGGTGTCGCACGAGGGGGCAGCTGTCCTCGGAGGCCCTTCCGGCCTGCACGTGGGGGGCTGGGGCAGGAAGGACCCCGCGCGCCGCAGAGGGAGGCGCTGCACCCCCGGGCACGGCGGGCGCCCCCACAGAGCCTGGCTCGGGACAGACGCACGGCCTCCGGGTGGGGGGGCGGGCAGCGTGCCCACGAGGAGCTCGCTTGGACCTCTGGCAGCCGGGCCAGGCCCGCCCCCCCCACCCGGCCTGAACCAGGGAGGCGAGGGGGACGGGCTGTCAGGGAACCGGCAGGGAGGGGCGTAGGAGCCGGCTGCCGCTCTCACGCCCGCCCTGCACCCGGGGGAGGATTCCGCTCCGTCAGCTCCCCCGGGGACCGAGGCCCCGGGCACTGCCCGCGGCCTGAGCGTGCTGCAGTGAGCACGTGGGGGGCGGCACACAGCCCGAGCCGGGGGCGGCCCCCGACCAGGAAGCTGCCTGCAGACGAGTGTCCGGACGCGCTCTCCCTGTGCCGGCCCTGACCCACCCCCACCCCCGCTCTCGGGGTGCAGCTCCAGGGTGCTGCACCTGGCGGGTGGCAGTGCCCAGGCCCAGATCGCACGTGGGACAAGCCGTGTCACCACAGGCATCGCAGAGGCGGTCCGCACTCGGTGCAGTCTCGCCGGACCGTCTCCCGCCCCGCGCTCCAGGAGGGAGGCTCCAGGTGCGAGCCGGGCGCGGGGACCAGGCCGAGGCGGTGCTCCGACGGGCGGCGGGCCAGATGAGGCGGCCGCTCGTGGCCAGGCCTCAGCTCCCGGCCTGCCTCCTGCCGCCCCAGTCGGCTCAGTGCCCCCTGCCGGCCCTGTCGTTGGCACCTCACACGCTCCGGGAGAGGGAGGAGGGGGCGGCGGGTGGGGATCGAGGCTGAGCGGAGAGCGGAGCGGAGGAGCTGTGGGTCCGCTGAGCCTGAGGGGCCCCACTTCCTGGCAGGACGCACCCAGGGTTCCACTCCCTGGGAGCCAAGCAGCGTCCCAGCGGGCGAGGGGCCCAGGGGAGCCCGCGCCCCCCCCCCCCCAGGCACAGCCCGCTCCCAGCTGAGGCCTGACCTCCCGGCCCAGCCCCCGGTGGGTGCGGTGGGTGGCCCCCACATCTTTCTCGGAAGTGGTGAGCAAGCAGGCTCCCCAGCGACCGGGTCCTCTTGGCAACGCCACGCACTGTTTTGGCTGTGGGCGCCGCCGTGCTGACGTTCCTGCTCAGAGGCTGGATCGCTCTCAGTGTTTGGGATAACGTGTTTACGCTTTGCCGCAAGGAGTAAGAGAATTGTGCTGAATAAACGCGGGTTAGAACGCCAGGAAACGCACAAAAACAGGTGTGGGCCTGGCCCATGGGGGGGGGGACGACTGCTGCCCCCCGGGGGCCTGGGCCGGCCGCGGTGGCAGGAGGCAGGGACCCCTGCTGCTGACCCCCTCCCACCCGAGCTCCACAGGCCCCGGGCCGCCCCGCCCTGCAGGCACAGGCCCGCCACACCCGGCCCCATCAAAGGCCCGACCAGCGGCTGAGTCACCGCGGCGTCTCCTCCCAGCTCAGCCTCCGGAGCCCAGACCGCCTGGCCCCCCGGGCCGGCCGCTTTTGCTGCTTCCCGGAGGTCACGCGCACACACTTCCCTGTCTGTCCACCCGGTGCAGGGACCCTGTGCCCCTCCACACAGCACCCCAACCCTGGGTGAGCGCCTGAGTCCTCACCCTCAGCCACACCGGGTCCCGGCTGCATGCCGCCTGCCGCCCAGATTCCAGCCCCCCACCCCGGCTCTGCTCTGACGGCCCTGCACCCCGTTAGCCGAACGCGTCAGCCCGGGACAGCTGTGGAGCCGGCCTCCAGCCTCCTGTTTTAAGTGTGTTCCTACTGGCTTCAGAGAGGGAGGGAGAGGGAGAACATCGGTGAGGGGAGACCACGGGCTGCGGCTTCCTGCACGCCCAGCGGGGAGCGAGTCCCACCGGACACCTGCCCTGCCGGGAACTGCCCCAGACCTCCTGGCTCCTGGGGCGACGCTGCCTCTCAGAGCCCCCGCGGAGCCGTTCCCGGCGCTGGCGCCTCTGAGGTCCAGGCAGACTTCTCTCCAGAAAAGACAACATGTTCTGGTTTTGTTTTGTTTTGCTTTGTTTTGTTAATCCGCAGCAAAGGATGCTTTTCCACTGCTTCTCAGAAAGTGGAAGTGGGAGGAAGGGAGAGAGAGGAGGGGAGGGATGAGGAAGGAAGGGAGAGTGGAAGGGGGAAGGAAGAAAGGAAAGGAGAGGGGGGAGGAAGGGGGAGGGATGAGGGAGGGAGGGAGAGGGGGAGGGAGGGGGAGGGAGAGATGTGAGACATTGATTGGTTGCCTCCTGCGAGTGACCCAACCTAGGGCGGGGAGTGAACCCACACCCAGGTAGGTGCCCCTGACCAGGAATCGAACCCGTGACCCTTCAGTGCCCGAGCCCACGCTCTAACCGCTAAGCCACCAGCTGGGCGATGTGTTCTGCCCTGCACTCCGCCAGGACAGGCCAAGAGAGTGAACCGGGACGGTGACCGGGACGGTGACCGAGACGGGAGACAGCCTGGGGGTGGGGCCCTCGCAGCCAGCAGCCCCCCTGCACAGGAAGGTGGGGGGGGGCCCGGAGCCCCTCAGGCCCGCACGCGGGACCAGAGTCCGAGGGAGCAGGGACCCACCTCCTGGGTCCGAGCTGAGACCAGGGCCCGGGGACTCGGCAGGGCTCCCGGCGCCGGTCTGACGGCAAACAGCTCGCTGCCCGGCCCGGAGGCACGGCTCTGGCTGCTTGTGGGGACCGGTGGACGTGGACGGCAGCCCAGCGCCGGGCGAGGGGCCACCCTCACTGGTGACTCAGCACCCCTCCCCCCAGCGAGGCCCGCCCCAGGCTGGCCCAGCAGCTCCCGCTGCTCCCTCCCGGTGCGGCGGCGCCAGCTGCGAGCCCGCACACGCCGGGGCACACGCAGCCTCTCCAGAGGCCGAGCACAGGACCGGAGGGCAACTGCAGCGGCCGGACGGGCCGGCCCCGGGCGAGGCCCCGCGTGCAGGAGGCAGAGGGTGCAGAAAAGGCTGTGTCCCGCTCACTGCCACGACCGGGCCGCCTTCCTGCAGAGTCCAGAACGCTCCCGAAGGCTGTGCAGCCGCAGCCTCCCTCCCTGCAGAGCCAGGCTCGGCCGGGCCAGCACGGGACACGGGATGCCCGCAGCGCCGAGTCAGCCGCGGGGTCACAGCGGGGTCACAGCGTGCCCCCCCCCCCCGCAGTCACGGGAGGGGCCGGACCGGCTGCAGGCGGGTGGCTCCGGTGCAGCCTGTGCCGGTGGTGCCCGCGGCGGACGGTGCCCAGGAGCTAACGTGCGGAGAGACCGCAGGCACATGGACGGGGCCGGGAAGAGCACGCGTGTGCTTCCAGCCCACAGCACCCCCCCCCCGCCCGCTGACCGAGGCGGACGGGAGGGGACGCACGCCAGGCGGGCGAGCAGCACGGGCTGCTCTGGGCCCGTGGTGATGGGCACGAGCTCTTGGCACCGCTGTCTCTGCCTGAATGAACCCACACACCGGAAGCCCAGCCCGGCCGCCGGCGCCGTGGCTGAGCGCTGACCAGGAACCAGGAGGCCACAGGCGGTCCCCGTCACGGCTCGATCCCCCGTGCGGCTGGTCCCGGTTCTCTCATCGTGGGTGTTTCTCTCTCCCTCTCCTTCCTCTCTGAAGCCAGTTAAAAACAAAAACAAAACGCCAGGAGGAGCCTGGGGCACGTCCACGTGGAGTAGCGGGCAGACGGACGCGAACCCACCCCGTGCCGGTCAGGCAGAGAGGCCCCCCACCCCCGGACCATTCCGGAACACCCTCAGCTCCCGCCACGCTCCGCCAGCCGACGGCATCTCTGAGGCCGGGGTCGGGGGATGGGGGAGGGTGCCCGGTCCCTCAGGGGACACAGCCCCGCAGGTCCTGGACCTGCCGCCAGCCCGACCGTCCCGCTCCGCGCCTGGCGACGAGTCCACCCCAGGTGGGAGCTGGCCTGAGCCGGACCGCGCTGACCGCCCGGCGAGAATGGGGAGGATGGGGGGGGACAGGGAGGACGGGAGGACAGGGCCGGTGGAGCGCAGGCAGGGGAGGAGCAGGGGTGACGCCGAGGCGCCTCCACGTAGATCGCGGGACGGGTCTGAGACTGAACTCGGGCTGGCAGCTGCTGGCGGGGTCAGCAGGGCTGCGGAAGGTTCCAGAACTCGGAACTCCGGCAGTCTGAGCTCCTAACCAAGCCGCCTGCACATCAAAGTGAGGCTGAGCCACACGGCCGCCCCGGCGCGGCCCACACACCGCAGGGAACAGAGGCGGAAGGAGGCGGGAGGCGGGGAGACCAAAGGCAGCCAGCCACTCCGGCTCCACGGGGGGCGGCCGCCGCGGCCACAGCCACGCCGGCTCTGAGCTCTGAGCTCCACGGGGAACTGCTCGCTGGAGTCTCACTCTGCGGCGGGGGGAAAGGGGGACCCAGAGCACCACGGCCTCAGCGTGGGGAGGGTGGGCTCGGAGGACCGGGCCGGCCGTGTCCCGTGGCCAGACCGGGGCTGAGACCACATGGGCAGGAGCCGCCGCCGAGGCCGCTTCCACCTGGACGGAAGGGAGAGGCAGGCGGACCGCAGTAACGGGAGGGCAGGGGCAGTGGCCAGCGTAACCCACCCAGGGCCCAGGCGGGCGGGGCATCAGCTGAGTCGGGAAAACCACCTCTGGCTAGAGGCCGGCTGGCCGGGACACGGTCAGTGTCCAGTGTCGGGGGGACGCCCAGTGCTGCCTCCAGCCCGGCCACTCCCCGAGGTCCTGTCCCCGAGGGCCGAGACACGCCCCGCACCCCCACCCCGGGCCAAGGAGCCGCCCCAGGAGACAGGATGAGGAGGCCCCGGGGCGGAGGTCACGACAGGGTCAGCTCGACCTCTGCACGAGGTGGAGTTCACGTGCTCCACCCACAAACCCTGAGGCTGAGGCCTGGGAACGGGAACCGGAGGAAGAGGAGCCCTCGCTCCCAGCCGGGGTGTGTGTGTGTGTATGTGTGTGTGTGTGTGAGGGGGGGGGGAGGGGGGGACCAGGACAGCTCACGGCAGGGCCCAGGCAGAGCCGTGGCAGCAGCAGAGGCCACGGGCCCAGGAAAGGAACCACCAAGTGCTTCCTACGCGCCGACCCCGAAGCCTAAACCGGTGACATTCCACAGGGAGAGCGGCCAGTGACACTGAGGCCCCCCGTCCGGCCCCCACCCCATCCAGCCATGTGGCCTGGGGCCCGTGTCTGCGGCGTGGGGCCCGTGTCTGGGGCGTGGGACTTACCGAGTTCCTTGGAGCCCTGGCTCTCGCTGGCGAGCTCCCCCATCTTCACGAGGGCGTCGAAATAGCCCTTGGCGGCGTAGGTCACACCTGGGGGTGAGGGGGCGGTGAGTTCCCTCTGGAACAAGCAGACCCACGGCCAGCCCCCCGAGACGCTTCCGTCCAGGCTGAACCCCCGCTTCTGAGTGATGCCCCCCCACTTGAGGGTCCCCTGGATCACAGGTGCGTCCTCAGCGGAGGCGCCGGCCCAGGGCCCAGGCCGGGCTGCCGGCCGCACAACCACACCCCCGACCCGTCTCCCACAGAACGCCCAGCAGCCCCCGCCGCACTCGTCCCAGCCCCGGTGCTCCTCAACCAGGCGGCCGTGCCCCACAGCCGGGCGTTGAGCCGGCTCGAGACCCGCAGGCCAGCACGGGGTCCGCTGCGGGAGGCGGGCTCCTTAGCGCCGATGAGGACCGGCGCTGGCACAGGCTGCATGGCAGGCGGGGCTGCCGAGGGGCAGGTGGCCCGGGCCAGGAGCTCTGCCCTGGCGGGGCGGGCGGCCGGAGGGAGAGCTGGGGGGCGCACCCTGCCCTGAGCCCCCTCCCCTGGCTCCCAGACGGACCTACGGGCCTGTCCCAGCGCCAGGGACCCGTGGGGACCGGGACCCGCCCGCGGCCGCCTTACCTGCCAGCGCCTTCTCGTAGTTCTTGCCCATGGCGATGAAGGTGCGCAGGCTGGGGTTGAACTGCTCCATGATGGTCTGCGGGGAGAGCAGCGTCAGGGCCGGACCCTGGTGGTGCCCGTGGGCCCTCCCGTGGTGCCGGGGACGCCCTGGCAGACAGCTTTCCCGCGTCCTCAGCGGGGACGGGGCAGGACCGCCACGCCGCCCTGGCCAGGGCAGAGGCTCGGACGCAGACCACGGGCCGCGAGGCCGTCCGGCGGGCTGTCTGCGCGCACTGCGGGGGCTCACCCCTCGGCCTCCCCCCTAACTGCCCCTGGTGGCCCGCTGGCTCACGCCCCTCGGAGCAGGCCTGCGCGCCTGCAGACGGTGTCGGTGCCAGCGCCCGAGGTTCTCAGGCTGAGGGCCGAGGTTCCCCTCGAAGGCCGCCAGCGTTTTCGTGACGAGGCTCAACCCCAGGCCCCAGCCAGGCGGGGGCTCCGGGGGAACCGCCGCTGCGGCGTCCACTCAGGCGGGAACGCAGGCCCCAGCGGTGGCGGGTCCGAGTGCCAGCCCAGGAGGTCACACCCTCCACACCCTCCCCGGGACACCTGGGGACAGAGCCAGTTTCACTTCCTGCTCAGCGCTGAGCTCGGGCACCATGAATGGGGGAGCAGGCAGGCGGACGGGCACGCGTGCCAGGCAGGCCACCGGGGCGGGGCGGGGCGGGGCGGGCTCCGTTCGCCGAGAAGGGGGCCAGGACCGGCCGGCACTGTGCTGTGTCTCCGAGGCTGGTGCCCGGGTCCGGGGTGGCCACCTCCGCCTGTGGATTCCTGGGTCCGCGACCACGTGCCTGGGGGGACCTGGTGGCCCAGGAAGCCTGAGCCCCTCCAGTGAGGGGGTGCTCTGCGGCAGGGCCTCTCGGAGCCCGATCCCTAGCTGTGAGGGTTCACGCAGATGCGTTTGCACTCAAGCGGGGCCCAAACCCCTCAGAGGCCGAGAGGGGGTGCCTGCCGCCCCTCCCAGCACCGGCTGTCACGCAGAGGGCCCCCACGTCACCATCACACTGCCTTCGCGGAGCGTATCTTCCGGGGGACCCCCGCCCAGCGGGAGCCACGCCCCGGGTGTGCAAACACCGCCGCACGAGGCCGCTGTCCCCCGGGGATGGGAACGGGAGTCTCATTAGGACACCGGAGGCGGACGCAGTGGAAGCGAGCTGGGCGCCGAGGGAGGGGGCATGGCCCAGGAGGAGCCCAGGGCAGCCACTGGGCTCCGTCCACGGGCTGTGGGCGCCCAGGGCCTCGAGGGGCCAGCCTCGGGCCGTCGTGAAGCTCGGGGCCCCGGAGAACCACGGGGAACCCCGCCTGGAGTAGCCCACGGCCAGCCAGGACCGGGTCCCGCGTGAGCCACAGCCTGTGCCCCGAGGCTGACCGACCTGCCCCGGCCGGCCGGCGTCCTGGCCCCGTGCCGACCGAGGGCCTGGCCGCCCGCTGCTCCCTGCCGTGCCGGTCGGCTGGACCGGAGGCAGAGGGCAGCTCCGAGCCCGCCTCCCCCGCCCGGCCGCTCGGGTTCACTCCTCAGCCGGTTCCAGCGAGGGCCCCTCTCCGGCCACTTCCGCCACACAGAGAACAAAGGTGCTGCCGCCTCCGGCAGGAAGGGGAGGAGGGGGGAGGAGGGAGGGCCCCCACCCGCCGATCCTCCCACCCTCCGCTCGCCCGGCCCACGTCCCCGATGGGCAGAGGGCGGCTGAGGGCCGGCCCGTCCCGCACCACGTGGCTCCCGAAGTGCCGGCGGGCACGGGGCTGGCAGCACGGGGCCAGGGGCCACCGGCAGCTCACGGCCTGGGCTCCGAGGAGCCACCTCCAGCCCAGCAGAACGGGCGTGCCCTGCCCCTCCTCCCTGGAGGGCAGGCCGGCTCCACGGCTCACCCCAAGGGCCCTGGAGCCCCTCTGTGGTGCCTGGGTGCTCCGGCCTAGTCCCGGCTGGGAGGTGAGACCTCCCCCGGGGGCCTCCCATGGCAGCCCCACCAGAGCAGGAACCGGCTGGGGCTCTGGGCAGAGGGCGGTGTGACCCTCCCTAAAACCCTGGACATCTGCCCGCCGGCCTGACTCAGGGGTGGAGCGTTGACCTGTGAGCCAAGAGGTCACGGCTCCATTCCCGCCGGGTCAGGGCACAGGCCCTGGTGGTGGGCTCAGTCCCCAGGGGAGGTGGGCGGGAGGCGGGCGGCGGTCCATGGCTGTCTGTCACTGAGGTTCCCCTCCCTCTCCCTCCCTCTGGGACGTCCTCGATAAGAACCGTCCTCGATAAGAACCGAACAAACAAGGCCCGGCCTGCCTGGGAGCCTGAGGGGCCGTGGGGGTGGTGCGGGGGGGCTTCCTCTCACCAGGTGGAGGCTCCCCGCCCCCCTCTCCAGGGGACCCCCAGGCCCGGGCCGCAAGGACCCCTCCCCCACTCTCAGGGCAGCCAGTGGGGTGGCCGACCTCCAGCTGGGACAAGGGCCAAGGCCACCGGCCTCCGGGAGGGGCGTGGAGCAGCTCCCAGCAGGGGCCGGCTCGGGAGCCGCCAGGACCGCCCTGGGGGACGTGAGGGAGGCCTGTGTCTCTGCCACGGTGCCTGCCCGTGCCCCAGTCCCAGAGAGGAGTGAAGGCGGCGCCCCTTCCGGTCACCGTGCTGCCCGCCAGGGCCCGGAGCCTGGGAGAAGGCTGAGGGACGCCAGGCCCCCACGTCTGCTCGCCCCTGGAAGAGGCTCCGGGGCAGGGCAGCCCTGAGCCGACTCCTGCGGGGGCGGGGCCTGCCCCACCGGGAGCCACTCCCCGGGAACCGGACACACCGCGGGACAGCAGGGTCCAAACACGGCCCGCCAGCCGGCCACTTCCTTCCTGTCCCAGGCCGTCCCTGCGCGTCCTGAGCTGGGGCAGCCCCTGCCGGCCGCAGCCGCCTTCCCATGGGCAGCCACATGTCCCGGCCACCCAGGCCCGCCCCGGGGACCCAGCTGACCGGCTGGAGTGCAGAGCTGACCCCCGGCCCTGCTCTCACTCCGACAACAAACCCTGAGGACGAGCCAGCCGGTCACCCCTGACCAACGGGCAGGCGTCCCCGGCCTCGGGCTGTGTGGTCCCCGGGCTCTGGCCGAGTCCAGCGCCGGGCTCCCTCTGGATGAGCAAGCCCTCCGCACCTCCTGCTGGGCAGGCGGCCACGCCAGCACAGGCCGCACACGCAGCCGCACGGACCTCCGCCTGGGCCCCCGCTCGGCCCGCCCTCTGCCCCAGGAGCGCCCGCTCCCCCGCCAGCCTGACCGCTCTGGCTCCGGGGGACGCCGTCGCCCGCTGGACGGAGCTCTGGCTCCGGGGCCGGCACCCCCGTTCCCACGTCCAGATGCCTGTTCCAGCCACAGCACCAATGCCCAGCACCCCCCAGGGTGTGCGATGGCACCGCGTGGGCCCCTGGTGACTGCCCCGCACCCCACGGGCAGGGCAGCCTGCAGCTCAAGTCCACGGCCCCTTCCCAGCTCCGGACCGGGGTCCTGGCTGCTGCCAGAAAACCTCCTCCAGTCGAGAAAGAAGAGGGCGCCGGGCAGAGAGTGGGACAGGCATCGGTGTGGGCGACCCGGCCCCTCAGGAGCCGCCATGGGCACCTGCCAGGTGGGCGCACCTGCTCTGGCAGCGGGAGCCGGGCTCTGCGTGCAGACCAGTTTGGGGAAACCCGCCCACGGGTTCACGTGTGTTTCACACGTGACGAACCTGCCAAGGGGTCGGGGACCGCTCTGGCAGCCGGCACCCCCCACAGCCCCGTTTCCCCCCAGGGGCCCGAGCCCCGCCGTCTCAGGGGACACGGGGTCCCAGCACCCATCCCAGCAGCGCATACTCGCTGCCCCCAAGGGGGTCCCCAGGATGGGGGCTGGCTGCCCCAGGCGGCTCCGGAGCACGAGGAGGAGGAGGAACCAGAGGGGCGAGGGCCGGAGCCCCCACTCCCCCAGGTCCCCTCTCGGGACGGACCGAGTCTCCCATCAGGCCCCGCCCCAGCCGCTCTCCCCACGGGCGGCCAGCGGGCGGGTGGGGACGCGAGGGGCAAGGCCAGGGCCGCCTGCCCCTCCGGAGACGATCCCGCTCCCAGGGGGGGATCCAGACCCGCAGACGGGGGGCTCCCAGCCGGCTTGGGCTCCCGGCCTCCGCCTCGAGCCTCAGGTGCCCAGTCGGTCATCCCGACTCTGCACGCGCTCCAGGCGGGACCCAGGGGGCGCGGTGCGGGCCAGGCCTCCCGCTCCCTTCGGCTGCCAGCACCGCACGCCGCTCGGGCCTAGGTTACCGAGAGCGAGGGAGCGGCCCGCTGCGGAACCCGGCGGGAAGGGTCACCATGTGGCCGCTGGAGGAGGGACTGGGGTGGCCCCCCGTCTGTGGGAAGACAGTGCGGGGGGGGGGGGCACCCCTGGAAACACCTGTGCCGGCCGTGCGGCCTACGACCCAGGAGGTGCCGGTTCATTCCGGTCGGCGCACAGGCCCGGGCCTCGGGCTCGAGTGTGGGGCGTGTGGGAGGCAGCCGGTCAAGGATTCTCTCTCATGGTGGATGTTTCTCTCTCCCTTCCTCTCCCTGACATCGATACAAATACACGTTTTTTAAAAGCAAACAAAGCACCACCCACACACACTCCCAAATGCCCGTGTGCTCATGTGCACACAAGTGTGTGTGGCCAGCTGATGCGTGCACACGCACTCGTGCACACGCACTCACACGCATGCACACACGCGCTCACATTCACACACACACTCAGAGGGGGACAGGCTGCGACTTCTCCCCTCCTCGGCGGGCAGGCGCGGCGGCTCCGCCCGGCAGACATTTCCGTTGCCAAGGAAGTGCCTATCAGAGTCGGTTCACCACGTCCAACCACGTCCAGCCCTGCCCGCCCGACGCCAGGCTTCTGACGGCCGCCCATAGCGACTCCGTAGGCAGGGGGGGCGGGGGATCAGAGGTCAGCCACAGAGGACCTGGAGGCCCCATGCTCCCCACCGCCCCCTCAAACGCCCACTGGAGGAGTGGGTGGGGTGTGGCAGGGAGCGGGCCTCGATCAGGGAGACAGTGCCCCATGCCACGGAGCACCAGCCCTTCCCAGACGTCGGGGTGTGGGGTGGGGTAGCCGGGTGGGGGGAGGACTCCCAGCCACAGGGACGCGCTGGCACCTACTCCTTCTGAGGGGCCGGCTCCCACCGAGCAGCCGGCACGCAGGCAGGACACCCGGCGGCACCCCAGGCTTCCCCCAGCTGCCCCCCGGCAGAGAGGACACCCAGAGCCGCCCCCTCCGGTCGCCGGGGGGCTGGGAGCAGGGCTCTCGGGGACAGGGACCGGGAGCTGGACCCTCACCTGCCAGGCCCTCCCTGACCACCCAGAGCCCTCCCTCGTGCGGGACTGCGCCTCGTCCTGAGCAGACACCCCAACTCCCTCCCCGGCTGCCGGCCCAGGCAATCCCAGGCTGCCTGTGCCCGTCCCTGGAGGGTGCGGCCGGCTCTCGGGGCTCCTCCCCCTCGTCTTCCACGAACCCCAGGCTCGGCCGGGACACGGGCCACAGGCGAGGGCTCTTCGGGGAGGACACGCCGTACCCTTCGTTCTCGCGTTAATCAGCAAGGCCACGGGTGAGTGCCCCTGCCCCCGGCCAAGGGGAGGGGACGCGGGGCCAAAGCTGGAAGGGCCACAGCCCGGCCCCGTCTGCAGGCCGGAGGGAGCACCGGCCGGACCGGCCCGGGCCACCTGCACGTGGCCCGGTGTGTCCCGGCCGTGCCTCCATGTGGGCTGGTTTCTACCAAAGCTGCCCAACCGGTACCGGTTCTGCCGGAGACTGGCATTCCCGGGGAACAGCAGAAAGGCAGCGGGCACACGGCACCCGGGCACAGACAGCGCGGGGCCTGTGGCGCGTGGCCCGAGCCCTCGGGCTGCCCGTCCCAATGGTGTCCTGCCACAGCTCACCTGAGGCCAGACCAGCCTCGGCCGCCAGCCCGCCGCCCTCGCCACCAAAGTTCCCACCGGCGGCGGCCCCGCGGGGCGGGAAGGGGTGGGGGTGGGAGCTCCGCCCGCGTCCCTCCGCCCCCGCTGGGCGCCGGCCCAGGAGCTGACAGCGCGGGAGTCCGCCGCCTCCTCCTCCTCCTCCTCCTCCTCCTCCTCCTCCTCCGGGACTGCGGAGCAGACGCCGGCCGCCCGCCCGCCGCCCCGCCGCCCCGGGCCCGGCCGCCGGCCTCGCGGCAACTTCGGGCGCTCCGGGCGCGGCCGGGCTCCGGCTGCAGGCGAGCCCCCCGCCCCGTGTCCAGGGCCAGGCGGAGGGAAGGAGCGGCCGCAGGCCGGACACACACACCGACACTGTGGCCGGGCCGCCCGCCCCGCCCGCCCCGGCCCCGGTCCCCCGGCCCCCGGCCCCCCGGCCCCGGCCCCCGGCCCCCGGCCCCCCGGCCCCCCGGCCCCCGGCGGCCAGTGCGGGGGGCGGGCCTGGGCCGAGGACGGGGCCGGAGCCGGGCACACCGGGCGGGAGGGGCCGGGCTTCCCGGCGGCTTCCCGAGGAGGACGCCGTCCGAACGGCTCCACACGCGGCCGAGCGGAGGCGGGCGCCGGCCCGCGCGGTTACATAAGACGGGGCGCCCGCCCCCCGCCGGCCCGGCCGCTGCCCCGCGCGGAGTTGCGGCGGGAGCGCCTGTTGAGGGAAGCGCGGGGCCCGCGCCGCCGCCGGGCAGGGCGCCTGGCACCGCTCGGAGCCCGCCGCCCGCCGCCCGGCCCGGCCCGGCCCGCTCCGCCCGGGGCGCGCGGGGCAGCGCGGGGCGCCCGCACCCCGGGGCCGGCCGGCCGGCGCCGGAGGACCCCTGGCCCGGGGCCGCCGGGTCGGGCCCAGGCGCGCGGCGGCGGGGTCTCACCTTGTAGACATTTTCCGTCAGCCGGTGCATCTCCTCCGAGCGCGACAGCGACATGGTGCGGGTCCGGCTGCGCCGCGCGCGGGCCGAGCGGGGCGCGGGGGCGGCGGGGCGGCGGGGCGGCGGGGCGGCGGGGCGGCGGGGGCGGCGGCCCGGCGGACGGCTGAGGCGGGCGGCGCGCGAATCCTGAGCGGGAGCGCGGCGAGCAGCCGGCGGCCGCCTTTATAGGCGCGCAGGCCCCGCCCCCCGCCGCCCCCCGCCGCCCGCCCCCGCCGCACCCAGAACACCGCCCCCGGCCGTCCGCCCCCGGCGAGCCCGCCGCTGCTAGGCAACCGGCAGGCCCTGCCCCCGCGCGCCCTTCCCATTGGTGGGCCCCGGAGCCGGGGGAGGGGGCGGGAGAAGGGGCGGGGCGTGAGGGGCGGGACCGGCGCCGGGCGGCGATTGGCCGGAGGCCCTGTCGATCGCGGGGAGGAGGCGGAGGCGCGGCGCGGGCTGGGGCGCTGGGACAGCCTCGGGGGCGGCACCAGCCTGGCTGGGGGCGGGGCGCGGGGGGCCGGGAGCAGAAGGTGGGGGCGCGGGGGCGCCGCGGCCGGGGGGCGGAACTTCGCGAAGTGGCGCGTCGGGCAGCGGCTGGGGAAGGATGGGGGGCGGGGGCGCGACCGGCACCTCCGAAGGTAGGGAGGGCCCGGCGGAGGGAAGACCGCTGAGATTCTGAGCGGGGGAGGGGGACTCGGGGGGAGGGGGACTCGGGGGGAGGAGGACTCGGGGGGAGGGGGACTCGGGGGAGGGGGACTCGGAGGAAGGGGGACTTGGGGGGAGGGGGACTCGGACCCCACAGGGAATGGAAGGGGGATGGAGGGGACCCTGCAGGTGGCGGAGGTCCTCGTTGGGACTTCCCTTGCCCAGGGGGTCGGGGGTCGGGGGTCGGGGGTCGGGGGTAGACGAAGAGGAGCCTGGGAGAGGGGACCCTCCCCACGGGCCGGGTCAGGGCCGCTGGGGCCTGAAGGAGCCCTGGGAGGCCGCGGACCTGCTGGGCCCGGGGCGAGTCTTGGCAGGAACATTCACACGAGACCCGAGTGTGTCCCGTCCAGCCAGCGCCCGTCCCTGGGCGGCCCCAGCTCACCCGTCTGCAGCAAGCTCCGGGGAGCCGGGAGGCCACTGGGCGGCTCCGGGTCCGCAGGACAGCGAGGGGCACCTGTGGCCGAAGGGACCTGGCTGAGCTTCCTAGGGGCGGACAGACGGACGGACGGACACAGAAAAGGCCGGCGGGGCTCAGGGACCCCCAGCCTGCGTCTCCCGGCTGCTGGCCAGGCCGTTCCTCCGTGAGGTTTGAGGCGGCTCCGGTGTCCGCATGCTGGGTTCGGTTCTGCTGGGCGTGGGACACGCTGGTTCTGAGAGCGACTGGGTCGCTGGCCTCTCCCCTTCCCCGGCCAGGGGCACA
Source organism: Vespertilio murinus (assembly GCA_963924515.1). Classification (NCBI taxonomy): domain Eukaryota; kingdom Metazoa; phylum Chordata; class Mammalia; order Chiroptera; family Vespertilionidae; genus Vespertilio; species Vespertilio murinus. The sequence goes on from OZ004718.1 coordinate 945,209, forward strand.
GTCCGCGCCCACTTCCACCCGAGCCGCCCTGGCCCTGCAAGGGGTGCAGGCTGAGGGGGGGGCCTGCCCCGCAGTGAAGTGGGGGCTGGACCAGTGCATGAGGGGGGGCTGGTCACTGCAGGGTCCTGGGCTGTCAGCCTCGGACAGGAGAGGGGGGAAGGGGCCTCCCAGCCGGCGCCACCCTCTGGAGGGTACAACCTCTTTTTAAAAACCATGTTTGGACTGATCTCAGAGAGGAAGGGAGGGGAAGAGGGGAAACATCCATGATGAGAGAGAGTCATGGACCGGCTGCCTCCCGCACGCCCCCCGCTGGGGATGGAGCCTGCAACCCGGGCCTGTGCCCCGACCGGGAATCGAACCCTGACCTCCTGGTTCAGAGGCCCACGCTCACCCCCTGAGGCCGGCGAGGAGGCCAGCTCTGACACCTCCTTCGCCGGCGGAGGCAGAGACCAGGTGGCCAGGGGCTCAGTGGCCTGGCCGGGCTGCCCGCCCCCCACCGGGCTGGGCCGTCCCTCAGAGGGCATTCTGGGGCGTGAGGAGCGTGGGCATGGGGTGGCCGCCGCCCGGGCTCCCAGGGGTCAGGAGGGCGCTGGTCCTGGCACCCTTTACCCGGGAGGCGCCCACAGCCCCCCCCAGCCAGAGGAAGGCACTTCACAACCGTGTGGCCTCCCCCACAGAGACCCGAGGGGGGCCAGCTCTGGAGGGGGCCGGCCCCAGGGCCCGCCCTGTCCTCCCCAGGGGTGCCTCCTGCGCCCTGGGTGGGAGGGGTGCTGCCGGGAGGCTGGTCAGCACCCAGCTCTGAGCCCACGGGCCCCGGCCCGGTGCAGCCTGGCCCGCACAGGCAGCGCGCTGAGCGGGGAGGGGTGTCGGGAGCAGGCGTCTGAGTGCGAGGAGCCCCTCCGTGACCCTGTGGGGTGGGGCTTGGGGGGCAGGGGCACCAGGCGAGGCTGGGGGTGCACTCGGCTCCCCGGCGTATTTTTAGCCGGAGAGTTATGTAAGCAGCTCCCTCGGCGTCACGCAGGGAGGGGTCTCGGGTGTAATTACAGGATGACAGCCGGCGGCTTGCAAGCTGTTCCCGGGAGGTGGGCGCGGGCGCGGTCCGTGGATTTCTCTCCACAGAAGCCAGGCCTGAGCCAGCTCCTCCCCACGCCCTCTGCCCTCTGCCCTCTGCCCCCGTCTGGCTGAGCCCGGCAGTTCTGTGCCGTGAACAGGCCTCCCTCCTGGCAGCCGCCCTCTCAGGGGCAGGTGCCGCCGGCCGAGCTCTCCCCGGGGCCTGGGCACCAGCAGTGCCAGGGCAGGAGGCGAGTGGCGGGACGGGCCCGGGGCGGCCGCCGCGCCCTCCCTCCAGGCCAGGTGTTCCGGGCAGCCGGCCGGTCACCTGGGAAAACCCCGGGAGTGTCCCCTGGCCGGCCCACATTCCTGGGCCTGTTATCAGTGGCAGAGGCCGGGCTGGCGGAGCCTGGCTCTGAGGCCGCGGCGGTCACCTCGGCCCCAGCAGCTGCCGCCTTGTCCCTCGTGAAGGTCGGGGGGTGGGGGTGGGTTTGGGAGAGTGGGTGCAGAACGGGGGTTGCCCTTACCAGGAGCCGGTCACTGGGACACCCCGGCTTCGAGGCCGCCCCGGGCCGTGGGCAGGTTTCGGGGTGCTCGGGGCCTCCTGGGAGTGGAGTCGAGCGGAGGGAGGGCGCGGGTGCACCTGGCAGGAGGCCCGAGACCCTCCTGGCGTTGGCGTGAGGCCGTGGCGTCTCAGCGATGCCAGGCCCCACAGAACCTGGGAGCTGCGTGGACCTGTGAACCAGGAGTGATTCCCTCCGGTCAGGGCAGAGGCCAGGGTTATGGCTCCATCCCCAGTGGGGGGCGTGCAGGAGGCAGCCGGTCCACGATTCTCTCTCATCAATGGTGTTTCTCTCCCTTCCTCTCTGAAATCAGCAAAAATATTTTTTAAAAAGAAAGGCCCACGGAGACCCTGCCCTGACGTGTGGGCGACGCGTGGAGAGTTCTCCCAGGGGGACAGGGGAGGGGGCGCCGACGCCCCGGCCAGGGGAGCCCGGTCACGTGACAGTGTGAGCGCGCGAGCACGCCGCTGTGTAGAGACGGGCACCTCCCTCCCTGGGTCCCCCCAAAACCATCATCCCAGCCTAACCCTGCGGAGCAGGTCCCAGCAGAAGGACGCCCAGCACACCCCTCTTGGCACTGTTGCCGTCGAGGTCACCCCGACACGGGGCTCTGAGACCCGCACGGCCCAGCGCCACCTGCGGGAGGAGGTGCCGGTCCTGTGGGCCCCGGAGCAGAGACGCCGGACTGGAGGTTGCAGTAACGCGTCCGCTGGGGACGGCCCTGTGACAGTGTCGCCGCCACGGCCACAGGCTGCCTCGGGGAGTTACCGAGAGGGGAAGCCGAGGGAAGACTTTACCAAGCCCGGAAGCTGGTGCTGGAACCGGGTGCCTTTGACTCCCAAGTGCAGGGAAAACCGCCCGGAATGGGAGTTCATTGAAAGGGGCGCTGGAGCCTCGGACACAAGCCTCCCCTTGGCCCAGCGGCCCGAGGGCCAGTGCCTGTCCTCCCCCAAACTGGTCCCCCTGGGTCAGTGTGGGCCCCATCGCAGGGGCGAGGCCGAGGGGCACAGGCCACTGCCCGCCCACCAGGGCTCTCCCCTCCTCGCTCTGTCCACGCCTGCCCCCCGCCCCCCAGACCTAAACCCAGCTCAGGGGCTTCTCTGCGCCCGCCCGCCCTCTGCTCCCCCGCCAGGGGCCCTTTGCCTCAGCCGTGTGTTTCCCTGTGACTTTCTAAACAAACTTTCTCCGGGCCGAGGGGCTCAGGGGCTGAGTGTCGACCTCTGAACCAGGAGGTCCCTGGGGATTCCGGTCGGGGCGCAGGCCTGGACTGCGGGCTCCATCCCCAGTGGGGGCGTGCAGGGGGCAGCTGATCGCGGTCCTCTCACCGCCGATGTTTCTCTCTTCCTCTCTGGTCAATGAACGCATTAAAAACAGTGTCGCCCCGGACGCTTCACTGTGCCTCCCGTGCCCTGTGCTGTCTGCCCTCACGGAGGTGGTGGTGGGGCCGGGCGGTGCGTACGGTGCGAGCAGGACGCCGAGGCTCTCCCCCGACCGGAAGGTGGAGGCCTGGCCTCCCTCAGGCCTCTCCGGGCTGTGGACCGGCCTCCCTGCTCAGGAGGTGGCCTGGGAAGTTCTAGAACTTCCCTCCGGGCCAGCGGTGGGACAGGTTCCCCAGCAACAGCCCCTTACATAACCCGTCTCCAGAGACTGCCGGCCGCCGTGGAGGCGACAGGGGCGCGCACCAGCCTCCTCCCGATTACATCTGTCACCTGCGGTGAGACCTCGGATAGCAGATTTAAATACGCGCGGGTGCGAGCGCCCTGGGCCTCAGGCTAGGGCTGGGGGTCTGGGCCAAACTTGGGGGGTGGGCTGGGGGAGGAAGCGGGAGGTAGGCAAGGAACCAGGCCCCAGCTTGCACACACAGCTTGTGGGGGTTCTCCAGGGAGGGCGCCCTGAGGACTGGAGCCGAGGGGTGAGCGTGCCCAAGGCCAGGTGCGGGTGGGGGCTGTGCCCAGCATGCCTGCCCTCTCCCCCCGGAGGCCGCCAGCGCCCGACGCGCCTCCTGCCTTTGCCGCGGCCCGGGTGTCCTCTCGCGGCTCCCCTCGGCCGCCGCCCCCCGTGGGGTGCTTTGGAGCCAAAGGAAAGCCGTTCCAGAGCCTGAACCGGGGAGACGCCCCAGCAGCCACCGGTGCCACGGGCCTCCGCCACGGGGCGCTGGCGGCGGAACACGCAGGCCCAGACCGTGCCCGCCGCCAGCCTTCGCTCCAGACGCCGCCGCGCGCCCGGCAGATGGTCTGCTAATTCAGACGGAGCCCCGTCTTTCCTCGTGTTTATTTAAAGCCAGCCTCCCAGGGTCCCTCGCTCTTCCTCGCTGCAGCTCCCCAAGGGCCCCGGGGCCGGTCGGCACCCACCCTCCAGGGCCGGCGCCACGGGGGCCCAGTTCCACACGTGGAAGGCGAGTCGGGCTCCACCCTGACCGGGCGGGTCTATCGCAGGGGCACCTCCAGGTCCAGGTGTGCCCCCTGGAGGCGAGGCAGGGCAGTGCCCACCAGGCGAGGGCTCCGGCCTCGTGTCCTCGCGCTTGGCTCTGCTGGGATGTCCGCCTGCGACCACGTGCTCCTCGCGTGGGGGAGGAGGGCTCAGGACACACGTGGGCCAGCACCACCTGCCTCACCCTTCCCGCACCCCCCAGGTGCTAGCAGGGCCGGTGAGGCTGCACAGGGGAGGTGCTGCTGGCTGAGGGCTCCTGCAGGGGGTGAGGCAGACAGCAGGTCCCCCTGGAAGTGAGGGTTTCAGTGTCCAGCAGAAATGTCAGCCCATCAGCTCGGGAGCCGGGAGCAGCCCCACCCAGGTTTGTGGGGAACTGGTCCCGGTGCAGGGAAGGTCTGTGGGAAATGGGGCTGGCGGGCCGGTGGGGAGTCACCAAGCTCGCCTTACATGGACGTCTCACCAAATTTGGGAATTTCAGCCACTGACCCTCGGGTGCTCTGCACCCACCTCCACACCCTGGGGCTCTGGTCCCAAGAGGCCTCGCAGCCGCCAAGCTGGGGGGAGGGGGCAGCCAGCTTCCGTCTTGGTAACACCCAGCACCCCGGGGTGAGGGGGCTGCATGCTCGCTGAGCTGTGTGAACAGTCTGCTCCCCGCGCACCGAGGGCTGGGCCTCGGGACCACAGGCCGCAGGGGCCGAGGGCTCAGGCCTGGGGGACACTGGGGGTCCGGCAGCCTCTCAGTGGGGGAGCAGGGTTCCCTCTGGATGGCCCTTGAAATACGGGGCCCATGACTGCACAGACGTGTGCACATGGAGCCCTTGAACCACGTGGAGCTCAGGCCGAATGTGACTCGGACCCAGACACTGGGACGGGCTCGGGGAGCATGCTGGGGGCTGGGAGCACCCCACACGCCCACGCTTGTCCCTTTCACAGGAGCCTCGGCCTCGGGCAGCACTCTGCTGGGGCCAAGCTCTGCCCCCGAGCAGGCCGGCTTCCCGGCCCGGGAACCAGCTGCAGGGGGACAGGCCAGGCTGCTCCCGTTTGGGTGGGATGCCCTCCGAGTCCTGGGGACCAGGAGCAGGCGGCCCAGCCGGGCACTGGTGATGTGGAGCCCCCTGCTGGCCGAGGCGTGCACTGCACCTGCAGGTCCCTTCACACAGCACCTGAGCACCCAGGGGTCCAGCTCCTCTCCAGACGCCAGCCCTGGCGCCCACCCGGGGCCCTTGGTGGGTGCCCCCTGCTCCTCCTGCTGCCTTCCCTCTGGCCTGGCGTCCTGCCCGCTCGTCAGGACTGACAGCCGCTGGGCCCCGGCACCGCCCACCCTCCCTGGCCAGGACCGTCCGAGGCCGGCCACCGGCTGGAGCCACCAGCACCTCTCGGTGAGAGGCTGCTCGCCACCCTGAGGGACGGGGCCCAGCCCCGCTGCGGCTCCCCAGGGAGGCCGTGAGGGGCGAGGGACACCGGGCGCCCCAGGCCACGAGGAGCAGGTGTGCAGGGTCAGCTTTAATGGGGCCGTCGCTCCCGGGAACGTGAGCCCATCGGCGGAGGGCAGGTCCGAGCCCCGAGGGTCCCACGGGCACATACCCGTCAGCACGGGGACCCGGCGGGCTGCCCGCCGCGTCCTCCTCAGCAGGCCACAGGGACGCAGGGAGGCCAGGACTCCGGAGCCATTGGTCCAGCAGGGACGCCCCGGCCTTCCCCCCAAACGCAGGCCCAGAGCGTGCTCCCCGAGCCCACAGACAGCGGTGGCCGGGCAGCCTGGCCGGGGCCTCCTCCTCGCCGAAGCCCCCAGGGCACGGAGCAGGACGTGTCGGGCAGGGCCAGGCGAGCGGCCAGCACCTGGCGAGTTGGCCGGCTGGCCCTGGAGCCGCAGCTGCAGAAGCCGCGTTCGGCCGGAAGGTTCGACTGATGCCACTGAGTCCGGAATCGAGCACAGGCAGCAGCTGCGGCCGGGAGGCTCCCGGACAGCGGACAGCGAGGCCGCGGGCACCCGTGGTCCAGTCCCGGGTCCTGCAGCCCCGAGGCTGTTAGGAGGCGGCCACCAGCTCGGTCTGCCGGGGCCGGGCCCTGCCGGCCGCTTTCTCTGTGGAGGAAACAGACGCCTGTCACGGCCGGAGCTCCTGCAAGAGCCGCACGCTCCCAGGATGGGCCGGCGACTGCGGCGGTCACGGGCGGCGGGCGGCGAGGGGAGCAGGCGGCGGGGGCGGCGTGTTCGCTGACACGGGCCCGGCCCCGCCCGACACTTTGAGCACCTGGCCTGGGGCGGCTCCCGAGCCCGCCCTCCGGCTCCTCCCTCAGGACTCCTCCCACGGGGTCAGCTCACAGAGGTGGGGAGCGGCCAAGCGGGGAGCAGGTACCTGGCTTCTCCGGGAGCGGCTCCGAGGGGACCTCTGGCAGCTCCACGTGTTCCTGCGGGGACGAGACGAGACGAGGGAGCTGAGACCAGCCCGGCCTCCGCCTCGGAGGAGCCCGCTCCGCGGACGGCCTTACCTGCGTGATGGCGTCCAGCTCCTCCAGGATGGCAGCCTCGTCCTCCGGGGTGAAGCTTCCTGCCAGCAGCTCGTCGATTTGCTGCAGGAGGAGGGGCCATGGTGGAGGAGGGGAGGAGGAGGAGGGGTGGGGGGAGGAGGAGGTCCGAGGAGGAGGCGGGGGAGGAGGAGGGGCTGGCCGGGCGGGAAGCTGCCGTGGGGGCCAGCCCTGACTCAGACCCTCACAGAGAAGAGGGGCCACCGCAGGCAGGGCCGGCGGGACCCAGGGTGGCCCGCGGACAGTCACCGAGGTGGCAGCTGTCCTCGGGGCTGTGGGAGGCGGAGGAGGCGGGCCCAGGACCCCGACACCTACCCGCTGGTACTCCACGGCCTCCTGCGTCTCGTCCAGCACCCGCTCCACCTCCTCGATGGACATCACCTGGAGGGGCGGCGGGAGGTCTCCTGAGCCTCAGGAGCCTCCGCAGGAAGGCCGCCTGGGTTCTCAGGGCTCCGAGCCTCCCCCGCCCCAGCCCCGTTCACATGGAGCCGGCCGAGGACACACGCCTTCCCCACCTGCACCCACAGCCCCGCCCGTGTCAGCAAGAACAAGCAGAAGTGTGTTTCCTCTGGGCGGCGGCCTGGCTGGCGGCACACGGCACACCTGCCCCAGAGAAGCACCAGCCCTGCCGGGTGGCTCAGTGGACAGCGTCGGCCTGTGGACTGAAGGTCCCGAGTTTGATCCTGGCCAGGGCACGGGCCTGGGTGTGGGCTTGATCCCCGGTGTGGGGCGGGCAAGAGGCAGCTGGCCCACGGCCCTCTCCCTCTCTGAGGTCAGAAAGACGTATTGAAAAGAAACCGAAGGCAGCACAACCCGGCTCTCTGCCCTCGCCCCCGCCGGAGGCAGGAAGCCCTCCTGCTGGCTCAGCTCCCCGACCCCCTGGTCGCATGCGCACCGCGGCCCCGAGCCCCGGCCCCGAGGCTGCTGCCCAGCACGGGTGGCTGGCCTGGCGCAAGCGTGGCCGCGGCGGGGTGCGGGCAAGGCCCCCGACCTCTCCGCCCGGCGCGGGGACCCACCTGGTGCATCTTGTTCAGACACTCGTTCCCCAACTTCAGCCCCTCGACCACCTTCATCTCGATCTGCGTGAACTCGATGCTCTGCACCTGAAGGGCCCGCCCAGGCCGGGTGAGCGAGCGCACCCTCGGCAGGCTGTGCCCGCCCCTTCCTGCCCCCAGCTCCCGGCCGCCCGCCCTCCGCGCACAGCAGCCCCGGCAGCAGACGCCGACCGCCAGGGACATGGCCAGTCCCGGCCCCACCCGCCCTCACGCCTCAGGCTCCGTGAGAGGCGGCTTCCAGCCCGGCCTGACTCCGGAGCCGCGGAGCCCTGGGGAAGGGAAGGCGAGTGGCAGCCCCGGCCCCGGCCCGCACCCACCATGGTCTCCAGGCTGGCGATCTGGTTTTCCGTCTTGTCCAGCAGCTGCTCCCGGTACCGCTTCTTCCTGAGCAGCAGCTTGGCGCGCCTGCAGAGGGGCCGCGGTGACCGGGTGGCCCCGCCGGCCCCCGTCCCGCTCCCCCGCCCCCGGCCGGCCCCGCACTCACTCCTTGCGGCCCTCCCGCAGCAGCTGCCGGGCCACCTCCCGCTCGCGCTCCAGCTGCTGGGCCACCCGCCGCTGGTACTGCCGCAGCTTGTCCCGCTGCTGCTTCAGTTGCTGCGAGAGGCTCTGCGTGAACTCCGGCTCCCCGCCGGCCCGCGGCCCCTCGGCCCCAGGGGCCGGCCGGCAGGGCGGGGTGGCCCGGGAGCCTGTGGGGCGCCCCCCGGGGTCCCCCGCCCCGCCGGCCGGCTGGGCCCACGGGCTGCTGAGCCACACGGCGGGCACCGAATGCCACCTGCGAGGCGCGGGGCTCCGGGTCGGGCGGGGGCCCTGAGGGCTGCCCCCCTGCCCCCCGGTTCCCGCCCCGTCACTGAGGCGTCCGGTGGGCCGCACGGGACCGAGCCGAGCCCCGGGCCCCGGCGCCCCCGCCCGGCCTGGGCCTCACCTTCCGCGCGGCCGTCCCCGCTCTCCCAGCTCCCGCCCCGCCGGGCCCGGGGCACCGGGTACCCGCGGGCAGGGCCGCCAGGGCGGGGCCGGAGAACGGGGTCCCCCGGCTTCTCGCCGGACAGCACCGGGGACGGTGTGCGAGCCCCGCGGCCCGGGGACCCGGCGGGCGACGGGCCTGGAGCGGGGCCGGGGCGGGCTCCGCGGCTTCCGGTGGGAGCGGTTCGTAACTCGCGGCCCCGGAAGCAGAACCGGCGGCTCCGGGCAGACGCCGCCTCCCGGCGGGGGAGCCCGGCCGCGCTGCCCCCCGGGCCGGCCCCCCCCCGCTCCCCGGGCCGCCGGTCCGGCCCCCGCTCCCCGGGCCGCCGCGCAGGGTCCCGCCCCCCCCGCGCCCCGGAAGCCGCGCACCGCCGTCCCCATGGCAACGCGAGGCCCGGAAGCAGATCCCAGGACCCGCCGGTCCCGGACGGGACGGCGCGGAGCGGCCCGCGGGGCGAGCCCGGCCCGGCCCGGCCCGGCGGCCTCGGCGCCTCGCGCGCCGGTCCAGCGCAGACCGGGCTCCTGAGGGCTCCGCCGCCGGCGCCGCGAGGGGAGCCGCCCGCGAGCGTGGGCTCGGGACGGGCGCGGCCGCGCTCCCAGGCCCCCGCCGGCCCGGCCTCGCGGCCCCGCGGCCGCGGCTCACCAGGATGGCCTTGTCCTGCTCCGTGACGCGGCTCTGCTTCTTGCGGCCGAACAGGTTGCCCATCGCGCCGGCCGCGCCCCGCCCGCAGCCGGGCCCGTGGCTCGGTCGCGCCGTCGCCCCGGGGCCGCGTCCCGGCCCCGCCCCCGACGGCGGCCGCGCGGGGCCAGCGCCGCGGACAGCGCCCCCTGCCGGCCGCCCGGGGAGCGGCGCCGGCCGCCGGGCCGGAGGTGGCGGCGGTCCCCGAGCGGACCGGACCGGACCGCGCCGACGACGGGCGCCGGGCTGACCCCCGAGGCCAGCGCACGGAAGGCCACGGCCGCCCAGCACCCCAGGGCCCGCAGCGCGGCGCCCGCCAGCCGCCTCGGCCTCACTTGCGGCTCCCTCCCCAGCAGGTCCAGGCACCTGGGGGGCCTCACGCCTAGAGCCTGCCGCCGGGGCCCCTGCTCCCGCCCCTCCCTCCGCTGGGCGACAGGCCGCGGGCCTCCACGACGGTCCTCACGCCGGGCCTCCCTCACCGGGGCTGGGTTTCTTACTGATGAGGGAGGCGGGGTGTGGTTGGGAGCTGGCCCAGGCCCCCTCTCTGGGGCCCTGGGGTGGGGAGGCGGCTCCGCTCAGGCTCCATCGCCACGTGCCCCTTCTTCTAAGGACACAGCCGGTGGACCTCAGTCTACCTTGACCTCTAGGAAGATCTCTCTCCAAATGAGGCCACCCTGAGGTGCGGGGGGGGGGGGTGTTGATGGACGGACGGATGGACGGACTACGACGTCCACATGAATTGGGGACACACACTTTCAGCCCAAGATTGCCTGCATATGGCCTGCCGGGGGCTGCAGGGCCGTGCCGAGGGGACGCCGCCGGCGGCAGAGGGCTAAGGGCCAAGGCTTCTTTAGGGCCAGAGCCCAGCTGACCGCGGCCGGAGGCAGCAGAGGTCGGCGGCGTGCACTCTCTGGAAGCCTCCCGCTGACGCCAGGGCGGGCCGTCCCCAAAGTGGCCACGCGGCGGCGCTGCAGGACCGGATGGCAGACGGGGAGGGGCGGGAAGGACCGGCCCCGACCGCAGCGCTCAGAATGGCCCCAGGGCCAGCCCGGGCCCCTCCCGGCCGACGGGCACCAGACTCTGACGGGCACCAGACCCTGTAGCCCGTCCTGACCTGAGGCCAGGCTGGAGGTGCAGCCACTCCCTCAGGAGGCAGCTCGGGGCAGGGCCTAACCCACACCCCTCCCCATGGGTCCGGCGGCTCCTTGCCACCCCAGCTCCTCCTGGCTGAGGCCCTGGGCATCTGGGCTCTGCCTGGAGGGCACTGAAGCCCGGGGTGGCCGGCCGTGTGGAGCGGCCTCGAGGCCTGGGGAGGCTGAGTGCCTGGGGTGCAGTGGCTGTCACTGCTGCTGGGAGGAGGCGTGGGGCGATCCAGAGGGCAGAGGGGGAAAGTCCGCTTTCCCTGAGCTGCCGGAAGGAGCTCCCGGCCCTGGGTGTCAGCCCTGGGCCTCCGTCGACCCCGGAGGTGCTGGCCAGCGCAGGCCGGGGATGGGGCGAGCACAGGGCTGCATGTGGTCAGTCCTGCCACCCCACGCCCCCGGTGCCCTGGCCCCAGCCCACCTGGCCCCTCTGCCCTGCCGTTGGCTGCCCCTCGTCCCTCAGCCGGGACCGCCTTCCCGCCCCAAGGACCCCTTGCCTCAGCAGCACCGACCAGGCACAGGGGGTGGGCCTTCCCAATGGGCACAGCTATTTTCTGGGGACAGCCCAGATCTCCCATTTCTCGTCATGAGGCGACCCTGCAGGCTGGCCACCGTCTGGGGCCCTCCCCCCTCCCTCTGCCCCAGAACTGCTCACGCCCACGTGGCCCCAAGGACGAGCTGCCGTCCACATGATTTCATCACGTTTATTGTCCGTCACCGTGCTCCGGCCGATGGCAGTCCCGTCTCGTCGTCTTCGATTCATTGGTAAAATAAATAGTGAGCGAACCTCTAGGGCAGACTCCGGGGCCTGTGGACCTCATGATTGAATTTTCGCGTCAGATCTGCTAAGACAGCCTCGTGCGAGGCAGCTCATGGTTTTGTCTCAAAACAATCAGAACCGCACACGAGCAGAACCTGGCGGGGACCCGCTCCACGAGTCAGACACCCCTCGGCGTCTGGGTGGAGCCTGGTCCCCGGGGCTCGGGGTCAGCGCTGGAGCGCCCCTCGGACAAGCATGGGGGTGGGACTTCTGTCCCAGAGCCATCTCCTGGTGGGCGCCCCAGCACCCAGCCCGTCCAGCCCGTCCAGCCTGTCCAGGCCCAGCCCAGCCCGCCGGGCTGCGCTGCGGGCGGCTCACCCCCGACGCCCGCCCTGGGCCGAGGCTGACCCGCGCCTGCAGCCCGGGACCTCGCCGTGCGCGGGCGCGCTCACGCACATTCACACGATTATTGGCCTTTCGCTGGCAGAATGAGTGAAGCACCTCACTCCTCTGTGAACAACCCTGATTCCCAAGTGCGATTCCAAATCATCATCGAGGTGGTTGCCTCAGCACACCCTCCAGGCCCTCGGCCGGCCTGGCCACCACTCCCCTGCCATGTGCACTGGCACATCTGCACATGGCTGTGCACTTGTACACACGTGTCCACACAGGCCTGTGCACTTGCACACACACAGACACACTCTGTGCATATGGCTGCAGCGTGGGGACAGGGACTGCAGACAGATGTCGTCTAACCAGACACCCTCAGGCCTCCAGCCGTGCCTCCCCCCCCCCTCCCGCGTGCACGTGTGTGACACGTGTGCGAGAGGCAGATGGGGAAACAGGCCCGTGGCCTCAGGCGGTGGCTGAGTCACCCAGGACCTGCCTCCTGCCCGAGGCCACAGGCCCTCCCTGAGGGACCTTGGTAAGGGGCAGGCTCCAGCCCAAGGCCGCGCCCGCCCGAGGGTGGCTGCCTTGTGGGGGTGGATTGAGCCCGGGCGGTGGGCTCCTCCGTCTCCTTGGTGCTGGTCTCGAACCCCAGCCCTTAGAGCCGGCCCTGTGCACAGCGGAGGGCGGCTGGCAGGGCATCCCTGTGGCGCGTGGCGGGCAGGGCTGAGCCAGGAGACGCTGGTCCGGCACGGAGCTCGGGGAGAATAAAACGAGAGCTTCCGCTTTGGAACTCTCGAGGAAACGGGGAGGGACGGGCGGAGCGGTGGGCCCTCGCTCAGGCCCCGTCTCCGCAGGGAAGTGACCATGACATCATGCCGCCTCGCCACGGGGGGAGGGGGACGGGACACTTCAGGGCCACGGCGCGACAGCGAGGACAGACAGGCAGGCAGCGCGGCCGGAGCCTCGGCAGCAGGTCAGGGCTGGTCCCAGGCAGCGGCCCCTCTGTGCACGTGGCCTGGCCCTCGGGCACCGCTATCTGACACGCTTTTCCACGGAGTACACGGACATGTAGTAGTCGTTGCTGCCCACGGCCAGGTGAGGCTGCGAGGAGAGAGGCGGGAGCCGTGAGCGGGGAGCGGCCCGGAGCGGCAGGTGCAGAGCTGACGGGCCGGGCTGTGGCCTCCAGCAGGACTGTTTCCTGCCCCCCGCCCCCCGCCCCGGCTGAACCCACAAGGGCCTGGTCCCTGAACCTCTGGGTCGCCCCAGGGGTGCTCTGGGGACCCAATGTCGTGCATGTGTATGTGGGTGCATGCATGTGGGGGGATCCCTGCAGGGGTGACGGAGGGCGGGGCTGCCTCAGGGGAAGGGCGGTGGGGGCCCAGGGAGGTGGGGGCGTGGTGGCTGCAGCCACCCGCTGGCTGCTGGCCCTCCGGTGCCGGTGCCCGCCCACCCGCCGGCCGGGGGGGGGGGGGGAGGACAGACCCAGTGTGGGTGGAAGGCCAAGCAGCTGATGGCCCCGACGCGCTGGCCCATGAAGCCGTCGTAGTACTTGATGCTGTTGATGAGCTCGCCGGTGCCGCTGTAGACCGCGGTGAACTGGTTCACGGAGCCGCTGCGGGCAGAGGGGCGTCAGCGCCTGCTCGGGGCGGGGTCTGCAGGGGCGGGGTGGGCGATGACTGACGGGCCGGCACCTACCAGGCGATGAGGTTGGCCTGGGGGTGGATGTCGAGGGCCGTGAGCCCCTTGACGATCTGCAGCACGCTCACGGACTCCGGCATCCGCGGGTCGAAGAAGCGCACGTCCCCGTTCACGCTGCGGGAGGGGGGTCGCGGTGAGGGAGGCCCGCAGCCCGGCCGCCGGACCCCCGCGGAGCAGCGAGGCCGCAGGGCAGAGCTGGGAGCTCGGTTCCTGCCCCGAGGAGGGACTGCGCTGCAGGGACGCTGGGCGCCGCGGTCCGTGTGGAACACACGGGAGGCAGTAAGTGACACCTGCCGTCCCTTTAAGGGCGGAGGGTGGTTTGCCGCTCCGCAGGGACCCCACAGCCAGGGCAGCGAGGCCCTGTGCCCACTGGGGGCGCCTCCCTCCCACACCGGCCCGCAGGCTCTCACTGCCGAGGCCCCGCGGCCGGGGGCGTTTCCCAGCTGCTCGGGGCTGCCCGGCGCACCTGACGCTCACGATGTGGCCCTCGGGGCGCTTCTGCAGGCAGGCCTTCACCACCCAGGCCGTGTGCTCCCGGAACGTCATGACGCGGCTGCGGGAGAGCGGACACAGGTCAGAGCCCGGGCGGGCAAGCGGGGGACACGGGTCAGAGTCTGGGCGGGCGAGTGGGGGACACGGGTCAGAGTCCAAGCAGGCAAGTGGGGGACACAGGTCAGAGTCTGGGCGGGCAAGCGGGGGACACGGGTCAGAGTCTGGGCGGGCGAGTGGGGGACACGGGACCTACCAGCTGTCACCTACCAGCCCCAGCCTCGGGACGGTGGTGGACAGAGGACACCAGCTCCTCAGCACCCACACAGGTGCCCTCACCCGCCTGCCTGCCCACCCGCGCCCAGGCATGTGGTCCCGATGCCACGGTTGCTCATGTGCGACCCAGAGGGTGGGACCTGGCTCGGGAGGCAGGGCTGGCCTGCCCACGCTCCCAGGTGGAGGCCTCTGCGGAGCGCCCGGCGCCTCGGGGCTCCCTCCTCTGGGCCCGCAGCCTGGCCGAGCTGTGACCACGGGCCCAGGGCTGGGAGGGCCGGGCGCAGCGCATTACCATTCGCTGAGGGCCATCCTCCGGTCGAAGACGCGGACGGAGCCGTCCCCGAGGCCAGCCACGATGAGGGACCGCTGGGAGTCACAGGACAGGCTGGTCACGCAGCTGTCGGCGCCCGTGGGGATGTCCTAGGGCGAGCAGAGACCTGAGCCACCGGCCAGGGACTGCGCCTGCTCCACCGGGGACTTAGGGAGCCGCGGAGCCCGGGCCCCTGCAGGCCGCTAGGGATTGAGTCAGGCCACTGGGGCCCGAACGACAGGCCGGCCGCACAGGGCCCAGCGGGAGCCACGCTGAGACTGGTCCCCGGCACAGCGGGCAAACAGGCTGTGACGACGCTTTCCGAGCCATCAAACTCCCTGGCTCCCTCTCTCCTGGAAAGAAGAGAGCCCTTGGGGCAGTGGGAGTGCTCAGCTCCTCTGGACGCCTGCTGTCCGGGGTGCAGCCCACACAGCTCCTGGCGCCAGAAGGGCAGGAAGAGCAGAGGAAGCGAGGCCCGGGGGGCGGAGCCTCAGCCTGGGGTGGGGCGGGGCCTGGGCCGTCACCTGCCCGGGAGGGCTCAGGCAATCCCATGTGCTCCTGCCCTTCGTTAAAGGGAAAGCCAAAGGCACTTTAGGAAGCACAGGACCCCGCAGTCTGGGTCCCTCTGGGTCCTGGCCTGCGTGGTCGTTGGCGTCTGGGATGAGCGGGCCAGCCCAGCTGTCAGGCGGGCAGGGTGCTGCCACGTGACCCGATCCAGAGGGCAGCGGCCCGAGGCTCCCAGCGCCCAGGCCCCTGTCACTGACGCGCCGCGGCTCAGTGCCCGAGCGGTTACCTGCACTTTCATCTCTCGGTCCGTGTCCCAGACGCGCACGATCCGCACGTCCCCCGAGCTCATGAGGAGGCCGGTCTCCTGCTCCCAGTCCACCACCATGCCGGCACCTGGGAGAGACACACGCTCACCTGGGAGCCGCTCTGGGCACGCCGCCCCAGCACCCCGGACCCAGACCGTGCGGAGCGGCTGCAGCACTGGGACCTCCGGGAGGACGTGAGTTAGGTCAAGACTTAATGTGTCGTCATCAGGGGATGCTCCCCCATTGACTGACAGAGAGACAGACAGACAGATAGACAGACAGACAGACCAGGTGTCTCCAGCAGCGCCCAGAGAGGGCCGGGATCAAACCTGCAATGAGGTACATGCCCTTAGCCAGGATGGACCCTCAACCCTGATGGCCCGGCTGACCCTAACCATGTGGCCACCCTGGGGCAGGGTAAGGCTTACTCTAAAGGTTTAAGCACAGAGGGAGAACACAAAGAGATCCTGTACCTGCCACCAGCTCTCACAGGCACTAATGTTTTGCTACTTTTGCTTCTTTTTTTATATATCTATATTTTATTGATTTTTTTACAGAGAGGAAGGGAGAGGGATAGAGAGGTAGAAACATCAATGAGAGAGAAACATGGACCAGCCGCCTCCTGCACACCCCCTAACGGGGATGTGCCCACAACCAATGTACATGCCCCTGACCGGAATTGAACTTGGGACCTTTCAGTCAGCAGACCGACGCTCTATCCACTGAGCCACACCGGTTTCGGCTTGCTTTTGTTTTTTTTTGAGAAGTGACGTTTAGACAAAGGGAAGCCTCCCGTGCCTGCTCCGTCCTGGGACGCACCTCCCTCAGGCGGGCACCTCCCAGTGTGACCTCCGGGTCGCCCGCCTGAGACCCGCCGCCGGCGGAGAGCCCCCAGACACCCAGCCGCCCAGGAGGTCCTGCCCAGCCCTCTCCAGGCTGCAGCGGCGGGTCCTGCTCCCAGACGGGGCGTGGCTGCTGGCCCCCGCAGAGACCCAGCTCTGCGTCCTGCTTCCAGACAGTGGGCGGGGTGTCTCCCTGACGGGGCCTGTCCTTCCTCTGAGCGGACCCCGCCAGCCCCACGCGGACCCCAACAGCCCCACGCGGACCCCGCCAGTCCCACACAGACCCCAACAGCCCCACTCGGACCTCAACAGCCCCACGCGGACCCCAACAGCCCCACTCGGACCCCAATAGCCCCACGAGGACCTCAACTTCCCCACGCGGACCCCGCCAGCCCCACGCGGACCCCAACAGCCCCACACGGACCCCAACAGCCCCACGAGGACCCCGCCAGCCCCACACGGACCCCAACAGCCCCACGAGGACCCCGCCAGCCCCACGGGGACCCCAACTTCCCCATACAGACCCCGCCAGTCCCACGCGGACCCCGCCAGCCCCACACGGACCCCAATAGCTCCACACGGACCCCAACAGCCCCACACGGACCCTACCAGCCCCACGCGGACCCTACCAGCCCCACGAGGACCCCGCCAGCCCCACGCGGACCCCGCCAGCCCCGCTGTGCTGCCTGCCCGTGGAGAATGAGCCCGTGGAGACAGATAAGGACCGTCACTGGGAGGCTGGTCAGGGATCACGTGTCACCGAGGCGGGGGCTCCGTTGGTGGGAGCGTCGCCTGTGCACCAAGAGGTCGCTGCCCACTCCCTGGCCGGGCACACGTGGGCAGCCAGACCGTTCCTCTGAGAGCCAACACAGACGCACCGGACAAGCCCGACTCGGTGCCTGGCCCGGTGAGGCCGAGAGGGAACTGTAACCAACAGGCGGCACGGCACCGGCGCTACAGACACCACGAGAGCCAGTGTCCCAGGGGCCGGCCGACAGCAGCGCAGCCTGTGGGTGTCGCTGGCCTCACCCAGGCCCACAGCACCCCTCGCCTGTCTCCTCCTTGGGACCCTTTTGATGTGGCTTCTGCCCCAGTCAGCACCCCCGCCCCCAGGCTATCCTCTGCCCTCAGCCCCGCTGCTGCCTGCACCTGGCCCTCAGCAAGCCGCCCTGTGCCCGTCCCGGACGGAAGCACGCTGCCAGAGGCCCTGCCCGAGGGGTCTCCGCCGCCCGAGGTTTTGGTGGGAAACAACCGTGCTCTGGCCTGGCCCCGAGGGACGGGCAGGCGGCGGCCCCTCGCCAGCAGATGGCGCCCTGCTCTTCCCATTCCTGGGCCAGTGGCGGGCGTGGAGAGGACAGAGAATGGGGACCCTCCAGGGGCTCAGGGTGGGGTGAGATTCAGAGCGGCCGGGAGGGAGGAGGCCCCCTCTGTGGCTGGGGGTTCGGTCAGGGCTCCGCGCTCCCTGACGCACCCAGGGAGGGCGCTTGCTGGCGGGTGGCCTTGGATTGGACGGATGTGTGCGGACGGAGCGAGGGAGAACCCAGCCCTGACCCTCTGCTGCCCTGAAGGGACCGGCGCCAGCAGGAGGGCAGCGCTCAGCAGCCCTGGGCGGCCCGGGGGCAGAGGGCACTCACCTCCCTGCTTACTGTGGTCAAGATAGATGGAGACCTTTCGGGCCAGACCTGCGAGGAGACAGGGACGTGGTCTGATGGGAGGCGAGCGGCGGGCGCACTGACCCGAGCAGACCGACGATGGCCCGGAACACCAGGCAGCGGGGGGTGGGGACGGGGGGATGAGGGGGGACAGGTGGAGCGGCTGGCCTGGCCGCCCCTGCTGGCGGGCACCTGCTGGCCCGCCTCTCGTCCACCTGACAAGCGCCCACTCGGCCAGCGGGGCTTTGCCGCCAAACGGCCTGTGTCTGAGGGAGCCGGAGGTGCCGAGGCCACCGAGACGGGACCCGACATGCACCGCACGTCTCGGAAATGCCCATGTGCAGGTGGGTGGCCGGGGGAGGGGTCCAGGTGGAGAGACGTGGGGATGTTCCAGGGGTGTCAGTGGCCAAAGTGGCAGGAGCTGCCCAGTGGCTGTGCCAGGAGGCAGAGGGGGCGGCGGGGCCTCGGAGACGGCGCTGGGTGGTCTTAGAAACAAGGCGAGGCCGAGACAGGGCCGCGAGCTGCCGGCACCGCCAGCTTCCGCCAGGCCGGCAGGCCCAGGCGAAGGGAACGCTGTGTGCCGGGTGGGGCGCCGGCTGACAGTCAGCTTCTGAAGGGCATGGCTTCGTCCTGAACCCATGCCGTGCTGCCGCCCGGAGCTGCCCCCTGCCAGCAGGTCCCCGCCCCCGAGTCGCCTTAAGGCTCAGATGGGCTGGGGGGAGCAGAGAAGCCTCTGGCAGCAGCAGCACCGGGCAAGGGAGGGAGACGAGGCCCCAGGAACCCCGACCTGACAGCCTGCCCCCACCCTGAGCCGTCACTGCTGCGGGCACAGCGAGCCGTGAGCTGAGGCCTCGGGACCCTGTTACCCTGACCTGGCTCCTGGAGGACAGCGGACAGGGGCCGGTCACTCACTGCGCACACGCCGGGCGCCCCCACCTGACAGCAGCGTGCAGAGCTGTGCCTGCAGGGTCCCAGCCAGCGCACCCTCAGCTCGGGGGGCCAGGCCAGATCACCCTCAGTACGGGGGGCCAGGCCAGCGCACCCTCAGCACGGGGGGCCAGGCCAGCACACCCTCAGCACGGGGGGCCGGGCCAGCGCACCCTCAGCACATGGGACCAGGCCAGCACAGGGCGGGCCAGGCGAGTGCATGGCTCCAGCCCAGACATAAGCACACGCCGGCAATCTCTGCACACTCAGCCCACAAAGGGGGCTAATCTGGGTGCAAAGAGCACAGAACGCAGCCCCCAGCCCTGTCAGAAGCATCTCTTTCCCCAGCAACACCCCTGCCAGCCAGGGACGAGGCCGAGGACAGGCACGCAGGCTGGGACGACACCCCGGCACGGGTGCCCCTCTCAGGGAGAAGGGCTTTGAGGAGACGGGAGGCGGCTGGCTCACGATTCCAGGACTGGCCTTGACACTGACCTCGGTTTGTGGGCAGCATGTCCGAGAGCCCCTGCCACGCCGTCACCATTTCTGGATTCTTCTCCAAATCAGCAAAATTCTTCCAGACTCTGATGGCGCCGTCATCTTAGGGAGAGGAGAGAAGGCGGTCAGCGCGCAGGCGCTCTCTGGCCCGCGGAGGAGCCGGAGATGCCCCTCGCCTCGCGGAGGCCTGGCTGCCAGCCGCCGTCCCCGAGGGCGCCCTCCCGAGGAGCGCCCCGTCAGGGACCGGCCCCCGGTCGTCCGGGGTGGAGTTGCCGGTGGACAGCCAGCGGCTTCTCAGCCGGCAGCAGAGCGTGTCTGAGGTGCTGCGGGAGGCGATGGTCGCCGGGTGGCTCCGTGGGCAAACCGGGGCTCCGGGGTGAGGTCAGAGTGCCGCCTCCAAACGGGAGAGTGGACCCGCCGCTGGTGCCGGCCAGGGCTGGAGGGACCATGAGGGTCCCACCGGGCAGAGGGCCCTGGCGACCGGTCCCCTCGGCCGCGCCTCACGGCCTCACGGAGGCTGCGTGGACAGCGGTGCCTTTCTGGGAAGGGACGAGAGGGTCCCCAAGGCGGACACCGTCTTGAGGCCCTGCCAGCCCTGGTCACGGCTCCCTCAGAACCCCCCCCGTCCTGACGCAGTGCCTCCTGCGCCTCCGGACCGCCCTCCGCCCGCGGGAATGCCGGTCCAAGCACGCTGCCATGCCCAGCCCGGCCCGCGGGCACTCGCTCACCCGTGGCCGTGAGCAGCAGCGAGCAGTCCTGGCCGTTCAGGTACTCCATGGCGGTGACCCGCGTGTACCGGGGGTTCCCGTTGTGGGGAAGTAGTCCAGCTTCTCCCCTTTCTCCCAGTCCCAGAAGCTCCAGGGGAAGAGGGGACAGCGGTGAGGCCGACGGCCGTCACGGTGCCCTGGCCCGCCCCCCGCACGGTGCCGTGCGCACACTCACCAGATGCTGTCCTTGTCCGCGACGGCCACGCAGGGCGTGAAGGGGTGGAACTTGACCACGGAGGGGACCCCGGGGTTCCTGTTCAGGAAGATCTGGTCGTCCAGCCGCGTGATGCCTGCGCAAGGGACCACGGCGGCCTCAGCCCCAGCCAGACACGGGCCTGCACCCGGCCCGGGCAGGCCACCCCCCTCCGGAACGTCAAGCGCAGGAGCCACGGCGTGGGACGGGAACCAGGCTGCGTGGGGCGCTCACCCCGCTGGATGAGCTGCTGCGCCTGCCTGCGCACGCGGCTGTTGCGCAGAAACCGCCACTCTCGTTCCTTGCGGATCTGACTCTCCAGGTCGTGCTCCTCCGGGATCTGCAAGAGCGACGCCGCCGTGAACACCGACGGCCAAGCAAGGCCCGCTCCCCGTGGTGCCGAGGCCGGCCGTCCCGCAGCCTGGCCCCGCCGGTCGTGATGGAGCAGGGCCTGGGCCCCCGGGAGGCAGCCGGGCCCTGGGGGCGCCGGGCCTTCTCGGGAGCACCAGGCGCGGCAGTCAGGAGGGCCGAGCGCAGACCCAGAGCCCAAGCCGAGCACGGAGGGCGGCAGCCAGTCCACGCGCTCCACGGCCGCGTCGACCCGTGGCTCCGGGCCCCCTTTTCTCAGAGGCTCCTGTTCCCGGTCGTTATCCTGTCGTTGAGGAACCAGCGTCTCGCCCGCCCGGCCACGGCTTCCTTCCCGGCGTTTCCTGGTCCCATTCAGGGCGGACGTGCTCCGGCTGGTTCACGCGGGTGTGAGGGGCTGCGGCCCCGGCCCCGCCCCCCGCCCCGGGAACACTGTCTTAGAGAAGCGACAGCCGCTGCTCCAGACCGACTCCCGGCTCCGTGCCCCGCCACCACGCCCCGTGTCCCGACCGCCTGGGCTGAGCCTCCCAAGGAGACCGTGAGTCCCAACCACGACCCACGTCGCCCGTCCGGGTCATTCTGGTCTCTGCTCCACCACGCAGCTGAGCCCAGGCTGCGGTTTCTAAAACCTCTGGGACTTTGATCGAGACCGAATTGATTACAACATCGACTCAGGGAAACATGCTGAGTCTCATTGATTCAGGGCGGGCTCCTTCCCGGCGCCCGGTACCTGCCAGCCCTAGGAGCTGGCACTCCGCTCTTTGGGGCTGGTGTCTGAAAACGTCGTGTTCCAGCAGGTGCTGCTGGGAAGCTCGGCTTCTGTAACGACGCGGCACCTGCCCTTTGGGACTCCCCCTTCCTGCGGCAGCACGTGCCCACGGCAGTGCCACCTGCACGGGCCTGCCTCCCCCGCCACCAGCCCTCCGCGCTCCTGCCTGGCCTGCTTCTCCAGGAGGAAACCGGGACAGGCCCCCGGCGCCCTGCGAGGGGAGCCCCCGCCCGCCTGGCCCTCCCCGCTCTGCAGCTGGGAGGCACCCTGCTCCCTCCGCTCTGCTGGTGCAGTCCCAGAGCGGAGCACGCCAGGCCCTGCCTTCCCGGGCAGGCCGTCACCGGCGTGAGCGTGTCCTGTTTGCTGCGGCCGCTCTGCTGATTCCGTGGGGACTCGGGACCCATGCCAGGAGGGACGCTGGCTTGAGGGCTTCCCTCTCGCTAGGCCTCTGACAGGTGTGGTCCCAGGGGGCTCCAGCGTGCGACAGGGCACGAGGCTGGCACTGCCCAGGGACACGCCCGCAGCACGAGGGGCTGAGCACAAACCCTGTGCCCTCGGCAATCAGAACAAAGTTCGACACGTCCGCTTTAAAGCACACGACAGGCTGTGCCTAATGCTCTTCCTGAAGCAGCTGTGAGCTCCTGGAGCCGTGGGGCGGGGGAGGTGTGAGCTCCTGGAGCTGTGTGTGTGTGGGGGGTGAGCTCTGGGAGCGGGGGGGGGGGGGGGGGGGGGAGGGGAGGGGAGGTGTGAGCTCCTGGAGCCCTGGGGGGGGGGGTGTGAGCTCTGGGATCTGTGTGGGGGGAGGTGTGAGCTCTGGGATCCGTGTAGGGGGGGGTCTCATCCATCAAGAGGGCCCTGTCCGGAGGCAGCTCTTCTCGGCCACTCAACCTGGGAGAAGGCCCTGAGACGGGAGGAAGCTCTAACAGAGACGGCCATGTGCCGGGGACTCGGCCTCGCTGACCAGGGTCACGTGGCGGAGCTGCAGACAGCTCTGCCGGGGAAGCCCGCAGGTCCTCAGACCGAGGCCGTGGGGGCTTCATTTCTGAGGGCGATCCCAGCCTTGAGCTATTTCTAGTTCCCACGTGACGCAGGCTAATGGAAGAGTCCCCCACACATGTCACCGCACACACGTGCCACCAGACAGCTAGCTAAGTCCACAGAAGCACAGCACGCCTGTGCATATGCCTGGGAAAGCAGGGGACAGAGAAAACAAGACGAGAGACCACGCTCTGGCACAGCTCTCCAGCGAACGCACAGGAAACCGCCAAGTCCTGAGGCTCGCCGGTCCGCTGCCCCCAGAACTGCAGACACGGCGTCCTACCGCAGCCTCTCAGGCCAACGCCGCGCCCCGAGGCCCCGGCCCCGGCAGTTTCCAGGGCGTGGCAGCCACGGGACCATCTGTGGCCTCTCACGCCGAGCCCGCTGCCCCAGGCCGGCACTGAGGGCCCTCCTGCCTGATTCAGCCCACGCTCGGGGGCCGAGGCCCACCTTACCGCGGGCACCAGACCGCTCGGCGCAGACTGAACGCACCTTCATGACGGGCTGCGCGAAGTAGCGGGCGCTCCAGTCGCAGAAGCCCGTCTGCATCGCGGCCGAGAGGAGGCTCTTGTGGCCGGTGTCGTCCGGGTCGTCGGCGGGCTTCCCGGCGCGGGGGCAGGGGAGAGAGACAGTGAGCCGTGACCCCGTTTCTCCACCCCGGAGCCGCTCAGAGCAGACAGAGGCGGGTCTGGTGCTGCGTCCCGTAAGCCTGGGGCTGAGGGGGGCCGGGGCCATTGGGGATGGGGCCGAGTGGGGATGGGACCGAGCGGGGCTGGGGCCGAGAGGGGCGGGACCGAGTGCCAAAACGGGTGCAGGAGCCAGCATTAGGGAGGCCGCCTGGGTCTGCGCCTGGGCTGGTGGGTGGCCTGGCTCCCTGTCCTCAGTGGCTGGCTAGGCCCCCGGGAGCCTCGGCCACGTGGTGCAGGCGTGAACCATCAGGAGCTGAGCGTGTAAGCCCCGTGCCACACGCAGGCCCACCTGGTCGGGGCCCTTGTCGAACATCTTCCGTGTGCGGGGGAACTGGTGCGAGTGGGGCGTGTACTGGGCCCCTGTGGGCCCGGCGGTGCCCAGCCGGCCCGCAGGCAGCTCACGGCTGCCGGGCTGCTTGGCCACATCGTTGGTGGGGCTGGAGCTGCTGGCGCTGGAGGTTGGCGGGGAGCCCCTGCCATTGGGAGAAGAAACCCCGCGTCACCGAGACCCACCATGGACGCCAAACACCAACCGCTCCACCGGACCCTCCGCCCACCCCATCAGCGGCTCCCTCGGCTGTGGTGCTGCGCCGGGAGCCGCTGGAGCCGGAGGAGAGGAGCGGGAGGGAGGCGCGGACAGCGGCAGCAGGGGGACGAGCCAGCGTCTTAGGACCTATGGCAGCCCGGGACGCGCGGAGCCGCACTCACCCCGCGTGCTGCATGTGCACGCCCTTGTTGGTGGGGCTGGCGGGCGCCGACTGGGTGAGCGAGGACGCGCTGAGGATGCGCTGCGGCCGGGCGTTCATGGTGGCCTGAGGGCGGAGGGACAGGCGTGCGCGGTCAGCGGGACGAGCTGGGGCCTTCCGAGCCGCCTCAGCTTGCGGATAAGATGCCCCGGAGGGCAGCGGGGCCCGGGGCTGCCTCCTTGCCATGGGGCAGCAGGGCCGAGGGGGAGGAAGCCGCGGGCTGAGGGCCGAGCTGGGGGCCGAGGGCCGCAGCACCTGTGGGTCTGACTGTGCCCTCCTGGTCCTGGCACTCGGGAGAGGGAGCCTTAGAAGTTAAAGACGGAGGTGCCAACCCGCTGGGCGCGGGGGAGCGAGAAGGGATTCTGGTTCCGCTGCCCTGAGGGCGGGAGTAAGCAGGTCAGGCCCGGGGGCGGCGGGCCGGGACGGAGCGGGCAGGCAGGCGGTGCCGATTCGGTAGGCAGTGGCGGGAAACGCCCGAGGCCCGGCGGAAGCTCAGGTGGGTGTCGGGGTTCGGAGCGTGTCTGAGCCGAGGACGGGCCGGGGGGCGGGGGCCTGGGGCCGGGGCACACGCACCTTGTAGGCGATGCTGTTGAGCACCTTCATGGCCAGGTCCGACACGTCGGGGTAGGGGTCCGCTGCCAGGTGCAGCAGCACGCGCCATATCTGCGTGTACACGCTGTTGAAGGAGACGCCTGGGGGGAGGGGAGACGGGTCAGGAGCAAGGGGCTGTCTCCTGGGGGCAGGGCCACGGCGAGACCGCTGCTCCGGGCTCTGACGGAGCGACGGAAGGTCCGGCAGCCTCCCATGTCACCAGCTCCACGCTGGGTGACGGCACTTTTCCCGCCCGGGCGGGCGGCAGGCCCTTGGCGGCGGGGCCTCACCTATGAGGGAGTTGAGCGCCGAGTAGGAGCTGACCCTGCGCATCTTGTCGATGGTCTCGAAGGACAGGATGTACTCCTCGTTCTCAGGGCTGCCCAGCGTGCTGCTGGCGCTGCTGCTGGCGCTCAGGTTCCCGGGGGAGAAGGCCACGGCGCCGCCCGCTGCGGCACACGGAGGGCTCAGTCCGGGCGCCCAGACCCATCCGTCCCACGCTTCACGGCATGTGGACACCCGTGGGGCCACTGCCCCCCAAGGAGACCCCGCTGTGGGCACCGGGCGGGGGAGGGCCCCTCAGGCCGCACGCCTGATTCCTCAGCGCCGCCCCCAGCGCCCAGCGCCCGCTCGCCTCACCCTCCTCCGTGAGGCTCAGGTTCTGCAGGGACTTGTTCAGGCTGCGGGCGGAGGTGACGGCGCGGATGTTGCCGTAGGAGCTCACGGAGCGAAGCCGGGGCGCACAGGGGCTGTCGCGCACGGGGGTCAGGCTCCCGCTCTCTGGGGGAGGGGAGACCGTTCACCACGGGCGTCGGGGGGCCGTGAGAAAGCCCCACACCCCGCCGGCCCACGCGTGCACCCTTCTGCCCCCTGTTCTGCTCAGCGCCTGGGAAGGGGCCCGGCCACTCAGAGTGGGCGTCCGGGTGGCGAGGACGTGACACTTGCGCCAGCTTCTGGCAGAACTGAGGGCGGCTCAGGTCTGACAAGGGCCCCCGGGCAGCGGGCCGGGGGCTGGGCCGAGGGGCGAACCTGTGGTGGCGGGGGAGGGCAGTGGGTAGTTCTTCTCCTCCTCCATGAACTGCAGGGCCACGGAGCAGAAGTTGCTCTCGTACTGAACCACCAGGTGCGTCAGCGCCACCACCAGCTCCTGGGAGGGAGGCACGGTCAGCCCCGCGAGCAGCAGCGACCCGACTGCCGGCTAGAGGCGCGTCGGGTGGAGAAGAGGGCGGAGACAGAGCCCTGCGCCCGGCTGGCAGCAGGGACGCTGGCTCGGGGCCCGTGGCCGGGTGGAGCGGCCTGGTAAAGGCCGTAAGGAGGCAGCACACGCACGTCCGGGCAGCGCGCTCTGGAGGGGCAGGTGCAGAGCTGAGCGCTCGCGGCTGCGGACAGGTCACAGCTCAGGCAGGCACGCACCTTCCGCACCACAGGGCTCCCGTCGCTGATCAGCTGGGCCAGCATCATGGCCACGTTGTGGTCGATGGTGGTGGAGTGGTCCGTCCTCTCGGCAGAGTTGCCCACAAAGGTGCCGAGGGCAAAGACGGCCGCGCAGCGCACCTGCGGGAGGCCCAGGTCACCGCCCGCCCACCCGCCCGCCCGCCCGTCCTGCTGGGGAAGGTAGGTCTCGTGGCCCGGGGCTCAGGAGACAGGCTGAGGGGGGAAACCGAGGGGGGGACAGGCTGAGGGGAGACACTGTGGGGGGGACAGGCTGAGGGGAGACGCTGTGGGGGGACAGGCTAAGGGGAGACACCGAGGGGGGGACAGGCTGAGGGGAGACGCCGAGGGGGGGACAGGCTGAGGGGAGACACCGAGGGGGGGACAGGCTGTGGGGGCGCAGCTTCTGCACGCCAGGCGCACCTGGTGGAGCAGCCCTCTGGAGGTGCTGTCCCGGGCGCCCCCTCACCCACAGGCCTGGCGGGCCACCAGCGCCCCGGGCGGACCCACCTCGGGGACGGGGTCGGAGAGGAGGCTGCAGAGCTTCTCCTGGGCGCTGTCCCGCACCCCACACCACCGGGCCGAGTCGAAGTTCTGCCAGACGCGCCCCAGGCAGATGGCCACCCACTGGCGCAGCAGGGGGTGGGGGTCATCGAGCTGCTCCAGGCAGATGGCGATCAGGCTGCCCTGCAGGCAGGCTTCCTGTGGCGGCGGGGACGGTGTGGGCCTCCCCTTTCTCAGATGTCCCCCTTTCTAAGTCCCCAAGTCCCACGTTTCAATGCCCCCTGCTGGTGGAATGTGGGGCTCCGCCGGCACCCCCACCCTGGCGCCCCGGCACCCACCTGGCCCGCGTTGTAGTTGTTGACGATCACGGCGAGGATGAAGGCCGTCATGGTCCTGTGCTCGGCCTGGAAAGCAGAAGCCACCCTAGCCGGCACCTCCGGGGCTCTCGTCCCGCTGTCAGCAGGAGCCCGCGGAGAGGCCGCTCAGACCACAAGCGGCCAGCGTTTCGTCTGAGCCTGCAGCCCGAGCAGCCCCTCGGAGGGTCTGCTGGCCTCAGGGCCCCCCGCAGAGCGCTGCCCCCCACGGTGCAGCCGCCCCGCTCACCCCCGGCCGCTGCCCGTCAGGCGGGAGCAAAGGGGCCCGGCTCTGCTCCCTCCCCTCTCCCCGGCGTCTCCGGACGGAGGCTCCACACTCTGTCCCCGGCCACGGGGCTCGGGGGGTGAGCGTTGACTTGTGAACCAGGAGGTCAGGGTTCGATTCCATTGGGGCACAGGCCTGGGTTGTGGGCTCCATCCCCAGTGGGGGGCGTGCGGGGGCAGCCGGGACTCTAACAGGCCAACCACGCCCTCCAGGGAGGGGCTGGGCAGCTCCGATGAGCGCGCCGAGGTCCCGGCGCTGGGGCCCGCGGAGGCGGCAGCACCAGCGCGGCTCCCGGAGCGGCCGGGGCACCGTCTGCCGAGCCCCCACGAGGTGCCCGCAGCAGGACGGCGGGAGCGACCGCACATCTCCATCCGAGCAGCGCGGGGCCTCACCGGCATGTAGGGGTCGGCCAGGACCGAGAGGAAGTACTTGTGGCCACTGTCCTTCACCAGGTCGGCTTGGCAGGACTGCGGAGAGGAGGCGGAGGTGAGCGAGACACGGAGGGCTCTGCGGCTCCAGGTGGGAGGGCAGACGCTGCCACACGTGCTCCCTGGGGCGGCGGGCAGAGGGCAGCCCTCACACGCTCAGGAACTCCTCCCGGCCCCTGAGAGTCGGGGGCCTGGCCACAGGACCAGCTCCTTTGCAGGGCGCCCCCCCCCACTCCCCACGTCCTCCCACGGGGGCCCCGCCCACTCAGCAGCCACGCTCACGGGCTAGAGACACTGGCTCACGCCCACGGGGGGTGGGGTGGGGGAGGTGGCGACTCACACTGTCCACGGCCAGGATCTTGGCCCAGATGAAGACGAGCAGGGGCCGCAGCTCGCGCGCCGAGCTCTGCAGCAGCTTGAGCACGTAGGGGAAGATGCCCACGGACAGGGCCTGCGGGAGGCCCGTGTCAGCAGGAGCCGGCGGCCGGGGGTGGGGGCGCCCCTGGGGTCGAGGCCGAGGCGTGGGTTCGGCAGATGGGCCGTGGGATGGGACGGTGTCTCGCCCACAGCACGGGGCTCCCTGGATTCCCAGGTCCGACTTCCTGTCTGGAAGCTGCCAGCGGCCCGGCCTGTCCTCACCAGGGCCCTGGCCTGCTCTCGGCTACGGAACTCAAGGCCCGAGACCCTCTGGTGTGCACGGCGCTGGCCCTCCACGACTCGCCCGCCAGCCCACAGGCACCCGGACGGAGAGGGCCTCCAGACAAGGGCACCCGAAGGTGCCACGTCGGGGCTTCCGGGCCCTGAGCGAGCGAGCAGTGAAGCACCGTGGGGGAGGGTCCTTCCTGCCTCAGGCGGGGACTCGGGGGGAAGACGGCCCCTCAGTGAGGAGGACAAGGGGCAAAGCCTGCTGTGTCCATTCCATCGGCTTTGTGCTGCCTTTTCTCACGTGTGCTGGGACTCCAGTCAGGTGCCCTCCCAGGGGACAGGTGCCCCTCCTGGGGCGGGCGCTGGCCACCTGTGCAGCGGACTGTGCCTCCAGGCCCTCACCTTCAGGGACTATGGCTCAGCCTCCTGCGGTGCCGTTACGTGAGGAGGAGACTTAAACAGCCACACTCGGAGATCAGAGAACTCGGACCCACGCGGCTCGCCCGCTCCCAACGGCCCAGCCCCACGGCAGCCGTCCCGCCCCCTCAGCCGGCCGAGCACCGGGCAGCCACCCGCTTGGCTGTGACCGTGGTGTTTACCTCGGCCAGCCCCCCCCCCCACAGGCCCTGCCCACACACACAGACACACACACACACACACATACACAGGCCCCGCCCTGAGCCTGGCCCGGTCCTCCCGCAGCTCCCCGCCTGGCCTGCTGGGAACACGCACTGCTCCGTGGTCCCGAGTTTGCCCGTCTTCCCGTTCTAACCGGCCGCCCCCCTCCTCTGCAGGGCAGCGGGGAGAGGGCTCAGCGCCAAGAGGGACGCGGGGATGAGGGCTCCTGGGAAACGGCCCTGTGGCTGGGGCAGGGAGGGCCGGGAGCCACACACCGGCGCCCTCCCCGTGCTGCAAGTGAGCCCCAATAGCAGCAGGTGGGACGGGAGGGCGGAACCAAACCCGACAGGCCCACCTCGCCCTCCCAGGGCCTCACGGCCACGCCCACGTCACCCTCCCCACAGGGAGGCCACTCCTGACCGCCCCGCGCGGACACGCACCAGGCTCACCGCCCAGGGGCCCAGGTCCAGGAACCGCCCCAGCAGGTCCAGGGCTCTCAGCCGGTGCACCTGGCTCAGCAGCACCTGCGGGAGAGGAGAAGGGGTCATGGCGGCACCTGCCAGGCCGTGCAGGCGCGAGGCCGGTGCCTAGGATCAGCCCTCGTCCTGCACCGTGGCCCCCGAGGGGCTGCTGTTCCTGCTGCTCCGGAGGCTCAGAGGCCAGGAGTCACCGCTCTTCACCGGCAGGTCCATCCACAGGTCCATCCACAGGTCACACCCACGGGTCACACCCACAGGTCACTCAGATACACCCACAGGTCACACCCACAGGTCACACAGATACACCCACAGCTCACACCACAGGTCCATCCACAGGTCACACAGATACACCCAGAGGTCACACCCACAGGTCACACAGACACACCCAGAGGTCACAGCCACAGGTCACACCCACAGGTCACACAGATACACCCAGAGGTCACAGCCACAGGTCACACAGATACACCCAGAGGTCATAGCCACAGGTCACACCCACAGGTCATACCCACATGTCACACAGATACACCCAGATGTCACACCCACAGGTCACACCCACAGGTCACACCCACAGGTCACACCCACATGTCACACAGATACACCCAGATGTCACACCCACAGGTCACACCCACAGGTCATACCCACATGTCACACAGATACACCCAGAGGCCACAGCCACAGGTCACACCCACAGGTCACACAGATACACCCACAGGTCACACCCACAGGTCCATCCACAGGTCACACCCACGGGTCACACCCACAGGTCACACAGATACACCCAGAGGTCACAGCCACAGGTCACACCACAGGTCACAGCCACAGGTCACACAGATACACCCACAGCTCACACCACAGGTCCATCCACAGGTCACACAGATACACCCAGAGGCCACAGCCACAGGTCACACAGATGCACCCAGAGGTCACCCACAGGTCATACCCACAGGTCACACAGACACACCAGAGGTCACCCACAGGTCACAACCACAGGTCACACAGACACACCCAGAGGTCACACCCACAGGTCACAGCCACAGGTGACATCACGCCCGGCTGCTGGGCTGACTGACAGGTTCCCCGCGGCCCTTTTCTGGCGCTCGGGCGGACTCGGCCACCTCCTGCCCCAGGGGCCGAGGCTCCGCTGCAGGCGCCTTCAGGGCCGCGGGCGACACGGGCAGAGGCAGAGGCCGTGCCCGGGGGCGGCGTGTGCACGCGGTGACGGCGTGCGTGTCCACGCGGTGACGGTGAGCACGGGCCCAGGGAGGGGTGCCCCTCACACCGGCCAGCACCGGAGGAAGAGCAAGCGCGTCTCGCCCTCAGGCCTGGTTCTCGGAGGCCACAGGGGGCTGGTGTCCCTCAGCCCGAGACGGCAAGGAGAACGGGGCGACACTACGACCCACGTCAGTGCTCCCTGGGGCGGGAAGAGCCGAAGGAAGAGACGCTCACCGAGCTCCCGACCTCTGACCCGCCGTGACCTGACCGGCCCGTGTGACCACTTCCCAGCCCCCGGGCCGGGCGCAGCCCCGTGAGGGCCGAGTCCGAGCCCGTGCGCCCCGAGGCCGCCCGGGGCCTGGGCCGCCAGCTCCTCACCTGCAGGACGATGGGGAGCTGCTCGGGGGGGCTCCTGTTCTCCACACCCATCGTCAGCCACACCTGGAAGGCGGTCAGCTGCTCGGCGAAGAACGGGCTGTGCTGTGGGCGAGAGGGAGCCGCTAGGACCGCCGCCCCCGCCGCCGCCGCCGCCCCTTCGGCTCAGGCCCCGCCGGGCGGTGGAGCGGGCGGTGCCGGCTGGACGCGGGCAGGAGGGCGCTGAGCCCGGGGGGCTGGGGGTCGTGAACTGAGGTTGACACTGCGAGGGAAGCGGGGGATTCACATGTCTGACCCCACGCCTCCACGGAGGCCTGAACCAGAGGACCGGGCCGGGGGCAGAGTGTGCCCCGAGGTTCGCAGAGAATCCGCCACCTCAGGGCTCGCGTTCCTGCAGCATCAGCTGAGTCACGTGACCAAAGGTGAGGGGGACGGGGCTGGAGCGGAGCCCAGAGAGCCTCCTGGTTCTGGTGAATTACTCGCCAACGGGCTAAAAGATAGATAACCTTGCTAAGAGGCCTCCCCACAGCGGAGAGCGCAGGCGGGGAGCCCTGGCCCTGAAGAAGGTGGGGTCCCTTCTCCGAGGGAGCCCACGTCACGTGGGAGAAGTGGCTCCAGGCAGGGACACGAGCATTCCGACCGTCCGACAGGCAGAGCGGCCAGGCCCCGGGGGAGGTGCGTGGGCGGCCGGGCGTGCGTCTGGGCAGGAGCTGGCACTCGGGCGCCCGGCACCAGCTCAGGCTCCGAGAGCGGCGCGTGCGCAAGGCCAGCAAGTATAGGTACGTCACTGGAATAAGTGAGTTCATAGAGGTGCCACACACAGTCACTGTGACCAACACACAGAAAGAGGAAGAAAGTAGAATGTGAAACTAAAGGTACTATTCACAGCCTCGCCGGGGGCTGGGGTGCCCCTGAGGCCGTCAGCAGCGGACGGAGGGCAGGGGGCCGTGAAGGAGATCAAGGGGTCGAACGTCCAGGTTAAGCAATTGGCCTCTGGCGGTCACTGCAAAATGCCGGCGCCTCTCAGGCCACGTGCTGCCCCCGGAGGAGTCGGCGCGTGCCAGGGAGGCGCGTGCCAGCCGCATCCCGAGCCAGCGGGGGTGCCAGCGAGGAGGCAGATACGACAGCACGTCTCAGCGGACGGTGCTCCCCAGAGCTGACCGGCTCCCAGCCTAACGCCGACCCCGGCGGCAGACACACAGCTCTATTTTTTGGTTAATCCTCACCCAAGGGTGTTTTCCCGCCGAATTTTAGAGTGGAGGGAGGAGGATAGAGACACGTCCATGTGAGACAGGACGCAGCCTCCTGCACCCACACGCCCGACTCTGGTGCCGAGGCCCACGCTCTATCCTCGACCCGCTGGCCAGGGACACACACGCACTGCAGGTCCTGTCACACCCATGGGCACCCTGCAGCCAGGTCCGAGGAGCGGCCGGGGCTCACCCGGAACGCCGTGCCCTCCTCGATGATGGTGGGCAGCTGGGAGAGGCAGATGTCCACAGCGAGGTCCCAGGCTTGCCTGGGGAGAGAGCAGAGGACACCAGAGCGTCACCGACCGGCTCCCGCCAGGACCCAGGGCGGAGCGGGGCGGCGGCCGGGCCCCGGGGAAGGCAGAGGAGCTAAAGCCATTTTCCCCGTGAGCTCTTTTCTCCTCCAGCTGCAACGGGAACCACAGAGCGACTGTGCCCCGCTGTCTAACGCTGTCTGCCCGCTCGAGTGTCCCCGGCGCGGCCTGCCCACCGAGGAGGCGGCTGCGGCCGGCAGGGGCTGCGCCACACACCAGCACCGTGAAGCACGGGCCAGGCCATGGCCTCCTTAGGAACAGGCCCGTGTGAGGCTGGGAGAAAGAGGTCTGGCTGTGCCCCCACCGGCCCCGATGCCCGCCGTGGTGCTGAGTCAGGGCTGCCTTGCCAACACTGCCGGGCCCATCTACGGGCCCAGCGACCACTCCGGGCCTCTGGCTCCACCTCCTCGCGGGCTCCCGAGGCAGGGGCTCAGCGGGGTCACTGGTAGAGGGGCAGAGGGACGCTCAGGCGCCTCTCTCCCTTCCCTCACGGCCCGGCCCACGCGGCCCGGCCCTGCCCTCAGCCTCCCCTCCATCTCGGTCCCTCCCGTGCCCAGGGCGGCTGGGTGCTCCGAGGGACCACCCCCTGGAAGACGTGCCACCCAGACAGGCCGGCACGGCGGCCGCCGGCACTGCACGGCTCGGACGGGACGGGCTGAACCTGGACGTGAGGGGAAGGGCTCTGTGCATCACAAATGAAGCAGGAGCCGCGAGAGCCGGTCTTCCTTAGCGCCGCCCCGCCACGGCACACCGTCACTCCGCGTCCACTCCTGTTTGCTGCGCGTGGTTCCCGTCCTCCGGCTGGAGCCCCCCCCTCCACACCCGCCGACATCAGCCTGGCCAACCGTCCAGCCCGGCCGCTCGCTCCGGCTGCCCATGGCGGGAGGGTGCTCTGCCGCTGGAGGTTTCCTCACGCACGGGCTCTGCAGAGCCCACCAGCCGCCTGGCCGGGGGCAGCAGCTGGTGAGTGGGCACGGCGGGGGGGGGCACGGTGGGGGAGGGGGGGGTGTACGGCGGGGGGGGGGCACGGTGGGGGAGGGCATGGGGGGGGCACGGCCCTCTCGGATGAGCCGTTAGCCCGCACAGGCGGAGCGGAGCGGGAGACTCACCACATGGCGTGCATGTAGGTGGGGGGCAGGCGCGGGCTGCTGACCGGCGTGCAGTTGTAGGAGCGCATGATCCTCTCCGCCAGCAGGAAGTTGCGGAACAGACTGGCCACCAGCAGGTCCTGCCGGAAGAGCTTCTGGAAGAGGTCTGAGGGAGACACGCGGCTCGTCAGGGCGCACGCCCAGGCTCCAGCCAGAGGTCCCTTCCGCCCACGAGAGCCAACACCGAGCCCCGGCCACGGGGACACGGCCAGCGACGGGAGGACCCCGGCGGCGGCCAGAGAAGGGTACGCGCAGCTCCCTCACCAGCGCAGCCCTGTCCCCCCCCACCCCCGAACCCCCAGGGCCTGCCCTGCTGCCTGCCAGCTCTCCTGCCTGCGAGAACCCATTTCTCCCCTCCGCTGCCCGCAGAGCCTCACCCCGAGGGAGCACGTTCCACGCGATGGTGTCGGTGATGGCCGTGAAGATCCAGTTCAGCTCGCCCAGCGGCGTCCTCCGGTCGTTCAGCCGCCCGGGGATCCTAGGGGAACGCGCGTCTCCGTTAGCGACGGCGGACAGTCGCGGCTTCCGACAGCGAGACGGCAGCCCCAGCCCAGGCAGGGCGCCGCCCACGGGAGGAGCCCCGGGCCTTGCCGAGACTCCAACTTCACAGCGAGAGCACACCCGCCCCCCACTTTCTCAGTCTACGTCCAAACAAAAGCCGTCTTTCACGCCCCTGACGTGGGAGCCACACGGCCGCCTCTGTGGCTTCCACGTGGGAATAGCCGTGCACTGGGCCCCACGGGCATCCCTGCCCCGCCGTGGTCCGGCCCGCGCACACTCACAACGCTGGTCCCGAGGTCCACTCACCTGCCGTTCGCATAACAACACTGAGCGCCCGCAGCCCGTCCAGCACCGACGGGGCTGTGGGGCTCACGTGCTGCTGGCAGGGGCGGCCAGCAGCAAAGGCGTGGACGCGGCGGGCTCCCTGTGAGGAGGGACCTGGGCGGGCACGTGGGCAGAGGCAGCCGGGCCCCCGCCCGCCGCCCAGCGACCCGCTGCAGCCCCGCCATCTCAGAAAGCCCTCCTCCTCCACAGGAGAGCCCAGCACTGGCTCGGAGGAG
The DNA here is from genome assembly GCA_963924515.1 of Vespertilio murinus. Taxonomy (NCBI): domain Eukaryota; kingdom Metazoa; phylum Chordata; class Mammalia; order Chiroptera; family Vespertilionidae; genus Vespertilio; species Vespertilio murinus. The sequence goes on from OZ004718.1 coordinate 979,528, forward strand.
AGTGCAATGTTCCTAAGGTTCACAGACTGAGCTCCGGGCCGTCCTGAACCCGACAGGAAGAAGACACGCGCCGTAACAGGGACGCATCAGGAACGGCCTGTCACCACACGGGAAACGTTGTCCCGAGGGAACAGCCACGGGGAAAGCCACGGCCCCTCAGCAGCTGTGGGTGCGTTTTCGTGGCCTGCATGCCTACTCTCCGGCGCAAGGAAAGAAGCAGGACAAACGCGACACAGTTGCCGTCACGCAGCGAGGACACGATGGGAAGGAAAGACTTTGGAGCGAAGCTCGGGGGACGCTTGTCTGTCCGTCCGTCCGTCCGTCCGTCCGTCCGCTCTGTGAGCCTGGCTCGGCCTCGCCTCCTGCTGGGGAGCCCTGAGGCCGCGGAGGAGGTGGGGGAAGGGGGGACAATACGGCGCTCCTGAGGACAGACGCCTGGCCGAGGGCTGAGTCCGGAGCTGCAGGAGCATGGCCCGGGCTGCCCCCAGGCCGGCCCCGGGGGAGGGGCCACGTCAGGGTGGCTGTGCGTCCAGGCGTGCTCTAAGTTCTGACCTGTGACCTCGGCGGATAAATGCACACCGAGCCCCACCCTCCCGAAGGTCCGCTGGCCTCACTGAGCTCCGGGGAGCGTGGGCAGCCCGCCGCCGCCTCGCAGACCGGGCCGCTCCCACTGCGCAGCCACAGGCACGTGGCGTCCGTTCCAGTCTGTTCGAGAGCCTGGGGCACGGCCCCGCGCCCTGAGGCTGAGGCACGGGACACGCGGACTGCCCAGGACTGAGGCTGAGCAGGCCTGGCCGCCCCGCACCTCTGCCTGCCGGCCGCTTCCCAAGCAAACAATACACACTCCCTGAAAGGACCCAGTGATGAGAAGGTAAGACAACCGTCCCAGACGCCATCACCTAAGACCGGCCGGAAACCGTGGCGACCGACCACCCCTCCAGGGGTCTGTGCACAAAGCAGGTCGTTTTACACGTGTCAGCATAGCCCTCTGCAGGGGGTTCTGAGTCCCCGTGAAAGCCTTCACAGCCCGGCCGGCTCAGGGCTGAATGTCGACCTACGACCCAGGAGGTCAGGGCCCAGGCCCGGGTTGTGGGCTCCATCCCCACTGTGGGGCGTGCAGGAGGCAGCTGATCAATGATTCTCTCATCATTGATGTTTCTATTTCTCCCCCTACCCACCTCTCTGAAATCAATTAAAAAAATATTTTTAAGAAGCTGCAAAAAACCCCAAAACAAAACCTCACAAATACACTGGAGAAAAGCCTCGAAGGGCTGCACCCAGCACCAACCGTGATGCTTGCCAGGTGAGGATACGGTGACCCCGATTCCACGCTTCTCTGTGCTCAGTAACGTACTGTCACGGTGCCGTCTGACAGAGGGAGGCTACAGCGAGCTTTCCCGAGAAGGGAAGCGTCTCAACGACATCACTGCAAGCTCACATCGGCTCACCAGGTCGCCGGAAGCACGAGGCGTGCCCGCTCCGTGGCCTCAGGGCCTTTATGCGTGGGGAGAGGAGCGGACCTGGCGCCGTCTCTTTAAAAGGACCTCCGCTCTCCCAGCGGAACCTGATGGGCATGTCATTGTAAGGCAGAGACACGGCGAGCATGGGTCCCCCTGAGGGCGGCGGCCGGGGAAGTCAGCGCCCCAAGGGGCCCGGGACGAGTCTGCCCTGTGCTTTCGCTCTCAAGCACGGGCACCAGCCCTCACGTCCAGCGAGGCGGCCGTGGCCGGATGGCCGGCCGGGGGAGGGGCGCTGGGACCGCCACCGCCAGCACATGTCCTGAGACGTCTCGTCGGCTGGCTTCTCCGGGACCAACCCGGCCACACGTCTATCTGCTTCTCTGGCCTCCTGCTCCAGACCGCGCACACCCGGCTCCCGTGTCCTCTCGGGTCCATTCAGTGTGTGATGTGCGACCCGGTGGGGGCGCTGCTGTCAGCACGGAGGGGCCCCTCTGCCCGCTGCCGGGGCCGGGACTGCGCTGCCTGCGGGGAAGGCCGGGAGGAAGGCGGCGAGGGGCCTGGCAGGAAACGCAGCCGTGTCTGCGTGAGCGAGAGCGGGTCAGGTCTCATCCCTGACTCAGGCGCTCCGTGCAGCGCGGTTCTGCCCGCAGGGCCGCTGGCCCGGCCTGAGTAAGCGGCACCGGCTTGTCCTGGGCTCCCTCCCGGCGGTGGCAGTGAGGTGACTCACGCTCCTCCCACGAGACAACCAGACAGGCCGTGGGGAACCTGTTTGATGTCCGGGCAGGGCCGGCCAGGCAGGAGAAGCCCAGCCTTGAACCGGGCGGTCCTGACGCATGACTGAGAGGCGGAGCAGCGGCCAGCGGCTCCCGGCGGGAGGGCAGGGAAGGGAGGGGCTGCCGAGGAGACGGGCTCTGAGCCAGGCCTGTGCGTGAGCTGGAAACAACCCAGACCTCACGCCTCCCATCACCCCGAGGCTCGGTACAACGTCCCGTTCAGTTCACAGCTCTCAGTCCAAGCCGAACGGGCCTCCCCGGCACTGACGCCGGGAGACGCGGCAGGAGAGAGGATCAGAGCGGCGAGGTCAGGGCGGTGGCAGCCATTGCATGGGAGATGCTGGAGGAATTACAGATGAGGCTGGGGACGCTGGCAGAGAGCTGGAGCTGGAGGTCTGCACACTCAGGAGCGCAGAGCCTCTGGAGACCGCGTGTTAAGAAACCAGCACCGAGCGCTGGAGAGGAAGGGGAGGGCTCAGGGATGCAGCAGGGTCAGCAGGAGGAGAGAGAAGGCGGGACGTGAACAGGCAGGCCCCAAAGGGCCCCCTGAAGAGGGGGAGCACTGGCCCAGGGTGCAGTGGACGACGAAAAGCCTCCAGGCACCGTGGCTGGTCAGCTGAGCGGCCATGCGGCAATGCCCAGGCTGAGATTTATTCCTCAGCGTTCTGGAGACCGGAGGCCAAGGCCAGGTGCTGCCAAGGCCAGGTGCCAGCAAGGTCAGGGTCTGCCTACGGCTCTCTGCCCAGCATGCCGATAGCTGCCTTCTCGACGGCTGCCCCTCGGCTGTGCTGTCACCTGAGGGGCGGGCCGCACGCCGGGTCGTGCTGCCTCTCGGGGAGGCTCGGGGAGAGAATGAGAATCCGTGCTCGAGGAGGTGCGCTGTAACTTACTCCAGACTCGGCAGCTTAATTAGAAAACAGCTCTGAAGATTGCTAATGACTACCTCGCGTGCACGCGCGTGCACACACACCGTCACAGTGCGTGAGAACACGGGAGCGTCGTGGCTAACCCGGGCGGAGAGCTCACCGCACCCTCCGACAGCTGTCCGTGCTGTGCCAGCACTTCACCGATCGCCCAGACCAGGACATGTATGTGCTGTGAAGTGTCCACGGCTTCTCCCAACACCAGCTACTCCGAGGGGCGGCTGCACTGTGCTGCCAGGCGTCGGCACGGCGCCCGCTGGCCCTCAGGCAGCGGGTGCAGCCCGACCTCCAGGGCTGCGAGCTGCACATTTCGAGAAGAATCTCCAGAAATGCGTGAAGTGGTGAAATGAGGCGAGGCCTCCCGGGACCCGGTAGGGGCCGGCGCTGCAGCCTGCAGTCACACCTGCTCCGGCCTGGTCTGAGCCGGCAGGGCAGGGGACAAACCCTACGTCCGGAACCAAACAGCAGCCTTTCCTTCCGAGGAGAAGCTGCCAACGCCGAATGGAGACCCACACTTCCTGGGAGCAGCTGGAGCGTGCCGGCGCTTGCCTGCTGCCCGCTGCCCACGGCCGTGATACGTGGGATTTACAGGGTCCTCGAGTCTGGAATTGGTCCCGGGGTAAAAACCCATTCCACCCGCTGGCGTCCGGGCGAACCCTGCCCGGCTGCTGGGAGCCCCAGGCCGCTCTCCAGGGCCACGCACCCGTCTCCACGGGCAGGCCAGGCCAGTGGCGGCTCTGCGGCGGCTCCCGCTCTGCACGCCGGTCTGCTCTGCGGTCGCTGTGTGGGTGGCTGGCATCTCGCTGCGGCATCACTCACACCCCCGAGCCGCCCACGGCCGGACACGGAGCATCTTCTCCCGGCGTGCTGGCGGTCTCCAGCCCCTGCCCTGGGTGGGGGGTGAGCTTTGCTTGTTCGGGGCTTCAGCGTCACGCACTTGGGATTCAGGTCCGTTACCAGCTGTGGAGGTGGCGCGTTGTGCCCACCTCGGGGCTCTCTGCCCACGCCTCATGTGCCCCTCAGAGGTGAGCACTGTGAGCTCTGATGGAAGCGCGATCCACCTGTTCCCTTTTGTGGAGCACGTCCGGGAGGAAGGTGCACTCCCATTAAGCCGGGAGGTGACAGGACGGGCTGGGTAAAGGCAGGGCCTGTGCCGAGGGCGCCCCTGCCGGGGACAGTTAAGCGAGGCTCTGCGCCTCTGGGTCATCAGGAGGCCAAGGTCAAACACAGAAATGGGCACAGGAAGACGGCGTGAAAGGCCTCCCCACCCCCCACCCCCCGCCACCACCAGGTGCTGACGGGACTGCCTGCACGCGGGTTTGTTGAGGAATCACCGTGTAAGGAACATGCAGGGTGGGATCGGTGCGTTGGGACTTAGACTTGGGGGGAGAGGGAGATGGAGACGCCGGGACAGCGCCCAGCGACGCCTGGGGAACGGGCGGCTTCCTGGACCCTGAAATCTCAAGAAACAGCCAGCAGACGGCCGAGCAGGCAGACCTGGTGTTTTCTCGTTTCCTAAACGCCCGCCACGTGCAGCTTCCCGAGAACACGCCGTGTGCCAGCACCTGCGTGTGAGCTCTGGGCCATCTGTCACCAGCCGCGCGCCGCTCACGACTCGGAGCTGGCAGGCGCCGCGCCACGGCAGACGCTCCCGAGAAGGAAGCGGGCGACGGGGCGCGTGGCTCTGCACGCCGAGGAGCCGCCCGCGACCACTGCGGACGGCCCGCAGGCCCCGCTCCCGTCTCGTGACCGGGTCGGTGCAGGATGGACACGGCTTTCCGGCCGGGCCAGTCACAGCTGCGGAGCGGCCCCTGCCGACAGGCGGCCCTGCACCCCGGAGGCCACGGCGCCTTCCACAGAACGGGCGCCGGCAGCTCGGCCGGCTCTGCACCACTGACAGCAATGCGAGCTCAAGGGTGGCTGTCCCCACTGTGCCGGCCCGGCCCGTGTCAGGCTGGCTGCTTCCCGTCCCCACGGCCCGTCTGCGGAGCGCTGAGCCCGGAGGCACAGATGCGGGCGAGGCACACGCCGTCACACGGCCTCTGTGTGCACGTGAACGTACAGAATTCTACGTTAACGCGCTGCTTGCAGGTCACCACTTACATGTTGCTGATTCTCTTTTTTACGTTTACTTGCACATGCATTCTACATGCCCTCATTCTTGTAAAACTTAACCCGGCTCTTCCCCCCTCACCGACCAGGACACACCCTCCCGCCTCTCTCCCCGGCGCCTGCTCTGAAGGCTGCTCGGCACCCTGCTGCGTGCACTGGTCTCATTGTCCCACTCAGCCGCGTGGCTGCCGGGCCGTTCCATGTCCCACACGGGGCCACCCGGCACGCTGCACGGAGGAATGCACCGCGATGGAGCGCGGGTTCCTGGGAGGGGCTTAGGCGTGCGTTCCGGTATGCGGCCCAGGCTCCGGGCAAGGGAGGTACTCAGAGGCCGACTGCTCATCCACCGCATTCAATACCCAGTCTCAGCCCTGGCCAGTATGGCTCAGTGGATAGAGTGTCGGTCTGTGGACGGAAGGGTCCTGGGTTCGATTCCAGTCAAGGGCACCGGCCCTGGTTGTGGGCTCGATCCCCAGGAGAGGTTGTGCAGCAGGCAGCCAATCCATGATTCTCATCAAGGATGTCTCTCTCCCTCTCCCTTCCTCTCTGAAATCAATAAAAAAAATATTAAGCCGAACCGGTGTGGCTCAGTGGATAGAGCGTCGGCCTGCAGACTGAAAGGTCCCAGGTCCGATTCCAGTCAAGGGCATGTACATTGGTTGCGGGTACATCCCCAATAGGGGGTGTGCAGGAGGCAGCTGGTCGATGTTTCTTTCTCATCGACGTTTCTAGCTCTCTATCCCTCTCCCTTCCTCTCTGTGGAAAATCAATAAAATATATATTTTTTTAAAATCTCAGCCTCGGTGGTTTGACCATGAGATTTTCTTCTTTTTTCTTTTAAAACAAACCCCTGTGTCGAGGGCTGACTTTCAATAGATCGCAGCGAGGGAGCTGCTCTGCTACGTACCAAACCCCGACCCACGAGATTTTCATTTAAAGATTGAGAAAGGGAGCTCGCCGTGGTAACCGAGATGCAGCGGGCAGAGCAGCGGGCAGAGAGCCGCCACCTGCCCGACTCGGGACGGCACAGACGAAGCGAGCACACACAGAAACCAGGTCAAGTGCAGGGTCACGAGATGGCGAGTCAGACCCGAACCGGTTCCCACCCAGAAGCGGACACGCCGGCCACCGACCAGGTGGGGCGGAGGCCACGCTCCAACGCGCCCGAGTTCACCCCTGCCCCCTGGCACCTGCCTGAGCAGAACCTGGTGGGGGATGACCCGCTCGGACCTGTCTCAGCGCTGGAGGACGTTTTACTGTTTCTCTTTCACGTGGCCCCACCTGAGCGTGTCCTAGGCTAGCCTGATGTGCCGTCCACACACAGCCTCAGCCGGAGAGCAGGACGCGCCACAGGAAGTGCCCTGAGAAGGGAGGGGGAGCCCCGAGGCCTCACTCACTTCTCGATCAGGTCCAGCGTGACCCCGGGCACCAGGCTGACGCACTTCTGCATGCAGAACCTGCGGAGAGAACACCGGTCACACGCGGACGGACGCTCGACGGGAAAATGCCGCTGCCCCCGAATGTCCTCAGGGCGAGAGCCACAGCCCTGAGCCAAGCCCCAGCACCCCACGTCTTCCCGAGGGTCTGTGGCCAAGCTCGCGGCCCTCCTGCCCTCTCCCATCCTCCCCTCCTGGTGCCCGAGCGAGCCGCGTGGAGAGGAGGGCGGCTAAGGCATCGCACTGCTGCCGCCGGCGGCTCCCGGTGGCAGGGGTCGCAGGCCTCGCTGGGCGGCTCCTGCCCACCCACCCCTGGCTCCCAGGCGCCATTCTCCCTGCGAGTCTCCTTACTGGCACCTTAGTCTTTGGTAGATTGGAAATTTCTCTCATCGAGGTGCCAGTAGGATTTTAAATTTCTAATGGTTAGTTAGCCATGTGCCCCAAATCCTAAGAACTGAGTAATGCCTTACTTTTCTAAACATCGGCTCTCACACACAGCTTCTGGAAACCTCTCAGCTCCTCGCTGGGACGCCCCCCGCCCTCCGGAGACAGCCCTCTAACTGCCACGTGGCCTGCACACACAGGTCCTGGCCCAAAGGCCACCGAGCGGAACACTCGTGTCTCTGCTAACAGCTTTCCAACGCATCTCACTGGCTTTTTCAAAGAGGAAACCCGGATCATGCACAAACACTACAAGTGTGCCTTCTCTTAGGATATATGTACCTTCCATCCGACTACACTGCGAGGGGCGGGGACCGACCCAAGCTGGCAAGCGCCTGGTGAGCTCCCACTGCAGGGGGGGGGGGGGGCGGCAGAGAAAACCTCCCTCTCGCAAAGGGAGTTGGCTTCTATTCTTGTAGGTTTTTATTAAAATTCATTTTCAATTTTATCAAATAACCGTCCTCCATCCTCCTATTAAGATGATAAATTACGTTAATCAGCAGCCGCACAGAAAGCCAGCACGCCTCTGGACTGCGCTCCGGGCCGAGTTAATTGTTCTCGCCGGGCGGCAGGCTCCCTGCGATGCTTCATCCGGAACCATCTGCAGTGCGTGCGTGCGTGCGCGTGTGCTCGCCCTGCGTGTGCCGCTGTGCCTGCCTCTATCTGTGTGTCCGTACTTGTCCATGTGTGCCTGTGTGTGTTTGTGTGTGTGTGTGTGTACACAGGGCTGTGTCTGTGGGCGGTGCTTCTGTGTCCCATAAAGGACCCTTTCTCTCCTTCCCTCTGGCCTTCGCCTGCGCTGTGCCCTAGGCCTGCCTCCCGCTGGGCCCTCGCCCTCCCCGCCTCCCTTGCTGCCCCTCCGCAGAGGCCACAGCCCTCCCCGGGGCCCCGGGGCCCTGACGTTGTCGTGGAGGACTCCCCGCAGGTCCATCAGCCCTGCACTCCCTGGGCTCCCGGCCGGGCCGCCGGCTGCCATCCCTCCGCAGCGCCATGCCCCCGGCCCGCACGCCCGCTTTCCAAAGGAGCGCGGCCACATGCCCCACTCATCGTAGCCGCGTCCGCGCCGGGACACGGACCGAGAGCATGCGTCTGGTTTGGGAGAAAACGGCTTTCCTCTAGGACGTGGGCAGCACACACAGCCCGACAGACTGTCACCGGGAGCCGGCAGGAGGGCCAGGCAGGCCGGGCCAGTGTGGAGACCTCAGAGGAAACCATTCCCCGGCTTCCAGTGGCCCCGTGGCCCCTGCGGCCAGAGCCGAGCTGTGACGTCACTGCAGGGAAAACCTGGGACAACTCTGTTCTCCGTCCTCAGACAGGAAGGCGAGGCAGGAGGTCCACAGCACGGGGGGAGAGAAGGGGGTGTCACGCACAGGGCGTGACTCCCACAGACACTGCATTCTAGAAAACGCCGGAGAACAAGCCATCAGCTGAGTAGCAGCTCGGGTTTATGTTCCCCAAGGCCATTCTGACTCGGTGAGTCTTCAAGAAAACACACAGGCAAACGCCAGGCGAGGGTCTGAGCTGAGACCACAGACACCCCTGCCCTGCGTGGTCTCACGCCGCCACCTCTTGCTGGGCGAGCCCAGGACCACTTTCCGTGCTGACAGGGTACGGCAGCTCTGGGCCACTGAGATTTAAACCCTTCCAGGTCCTCAGGGTAACCGGGAGCTCCAGCCTCGGTTCACCACCGTGTGCCTGGCAGACCACGCGACTGTGCTGCGGGCTGAGGCGGCGCCCCGCCGTGCTGCCCTCCTGCCGGGGACCAGGACTGCTTCCGGAAGCACACAGTGCTCCGAGCACACTTCAATGGAACGCTGCGCCTCCGATGGAGACTGGGAGAAACCCAGGGAGGACGCACGGTGGTCCTCACGCCCACTGACGTCGTGGGGTGAGGGCATCATGGGAAGAGCAAGCATGTGCTCGTTCCAGAATTACTGAAGGTTCCACTTTCTGATCGTTAGGAAGATGGAGGCAAAAAGGAGAACGTGAGAAACGCTCGGCCCTCCCCGCAGAGCAGAGCAGAGCAGAGCAGAGCAGAGCCGGCGCTCACCAGCGCAGGGCGATCTTGATGGGCGTGGTGAGGCAGGAGGTGAACAGGTCGGCCGGGAGGTCGGGGATCATGGGCAGGAGCTCGCTGGCCTCGCAGGCTGCCAGCTGGATGCAGTTCTTCATGGACGGGGGCAGGGGCATCTGGGCCAGAGGGTGGTTGGGGTTGATGGCCGCCACCTGCAGAGAACATGAAGGCAGGCTGGGACGTGACGCTGTGTCTGACTGGGGAGTCTCTTAACACAGTCCCTGTTAGAGAAGGTCCCCCACACCTGCCGACTGTCCATCCTACCCCGCCTCCAGCGTGCAGCCCGTCGCCCAGCCCCGCCCCGTATTCAGCCACCCACCCCCACCCCCCGCACGCAGCCCCCTGCCCAGGCACGTGGCCTCACTTCCAGCTCCTGCTCCCGCTGCAGGGCGAACTGCCGGAAGGACTTGACGATGAGGCCGGCGTTGGAGCAGTCGTAGACGAATATGGACGGGCTGCCCATCCACGTCTGCAGGTCGTAGATGGACAGCGGGATGTACTGCGTGTAGTTCTGGAAGCAAACACAGCACGTGGTGACCACGGCCAGACGGCCACACGGGCTGCGCAGCCTGCCCTGGCCCAGGCGCCCAGGAGGGCGTGGCTAACGGAGCGGGAGCCCCGGTCACAGGACCGCAGGTGGCACAGATGGGAAAGGTGTCGGGGCTGTTGTGCTTCTAACGTGCACATCTCCAAGCCGCACCTGTCCGAGGAGCCAGGGTGTGGGGAGGCCGGACAGGCGGTGTGGGCCCCAGGGCTAGCGCGGCTCACTCGGACGACAGGACCCTCCCTGAATGCCCACGCGCTGGACGCCGTGCTCACCGCGGGGCCGCACCCCAGCCCTGGCCCCAGTCTGAACAGCCTCTGGGCAGTGCGAGAGGTGAGCGCCTCCCCACAGAGAAAACTCCACTCGCAGTGACGTGTCTTCTAGTAAAAGGTCATGCTCACACCCAAGACTGGGCCCACCGTGGCTGGGGCTGAGCCACACTCATGCCCTCGCTGGCTGGCAGGAGGCGCCCCAGAGCCTCGGAAGCCGCCTCTGATGGCGGAATGTGCGTCACAGGACAGGGATCCTCCAAGGTTTGGAAATTAACTTGTGTGTCAACAGAGACCCAGGGCGAGCGAAGCAGATCCACCAGGACCAGTGAGAGCGCAATGGCTGGAGCGTGTGGGGCTGTGCCCGAGGAGAAGGCCCGCAGAGGCTTCTGAGGAAGGAGGAAGTGAGGCTGAGACCTCAATCCCTGCCTGCAGAAGCCGGCAGTGACGGTTACACCCAGAGCAAACAAGGGGAGGAAATGGAGGACGAAGCGGTGAGCGGACAGCTGGCAGAGAAAGTCAATGTCGCTAAAACCGTTGTGTGTTTAAAAGGTCGGCAGGTGGACATGTCTAGCTAGAGAGAGAGAGGACGACGACCCGTCCACACGTTTCCGTCAGCGAAGGAATGGAGGGCGCGCTCACCGGCCCCACAGGCACCGGAGAGAGAAGGACGCAGCAGCCCTGTGCCAGTGAGAGTACCGAGTCGGAGAGGGAAAGCCTTCGCCACCACCTCCCCAGGAGTGACAGGGAACCGGGCGGCCGAGAGCCGGAGCCCTCAGGAGATCAGGGCCCGCCGGGAGCCGGCCCGCGGGAGGGCCCTGGCCGCTGGCTCACCTTGTTGAACACCCAGATCTCGCCGTTGACCGTGGGCCGCGGCACGCCGTGGCCGTTGTAGTGGAAGAGCACCCGCTCCTCCTTGGCGTTGCGGCGCAGCGACGTGCACAGCTTCTTCACCTCGTCCACCGTGGGGTCTAGGCTCTGCTTGTACCGCGCCTGTCGTGGGGAAGACGGAGAAGCTTGCTCGGGTCTGCGGGACGCCAGCCTCCCCCTCCGAGCCTGCACTGAAGAGCCGGTGACCCAGAAGGCGGTGCCAGCCCATCGCCAGCCCCTGCATGCCCGGCGCACACCAGGCTGTGGACGGTGCGGAGCATCGGGCTCCGTGGGGGCAGACGGCGCAGCAGCCACCGGACCTGTGTGTGAGTGAAGGCGACACGGCGCGTGGGGGCGGAAGCACTTTCTAAGAAGCACGGGCCCAGGGCAGAGGAGCACGCAGGCACCGCCGGCCACCACGGCCCGGGGCGCCCGCTGAGGGCTCTGCTGTGCTGGCCCGCGTGAGGGCTGGGAACACGGCGGCTCCTGGGGGGACAGGAAGGTGGGAGACCGAGCCACAGAGTACCGCTGCGGGCAGAAAGGGGCCTGAGTTCCCGTGAACTTCCCTGTGGGAACAAGAGAACCACCAGCATCCTCATTAGGACCAAGAACGCGACAGGATCACCCTGGAGGGAAGCCCAGTTCACGGCCCCGGGGGCTCTCAGCAACCTCCTGAGAGCGCCCCCTGAGGGCCGGCAGGGGAAGGCCTGGCCCGTGCTGGGAGCGCGCCTGTGACCTGGGGAACGCTGCCGCCATGGAGCAGAGCCGCCCCAAACCCAGGCTTGGCCCAGGTGTGAGAGCAGCCGAACACGCAGACGCGGATCTAAGCCACCCGCAAAGAGGTCTCCCTGCGGCCTCGACCAGGAGCAGGGCGGCTGCGGGAGAAGCTCCCAGGGCCCGAGAAGGGGCAGCAGGGAAAGGGCCCAAACAGAACCCAGAGGGCCGGCTGCAGCTCCTGGGGTCTGAGTCCACTTCCCGCCCCCACGGCCTGAGTGATGGGCTCAGACAGGCTCCCTGCAGGGAAGTCCAGCCCGCCTCCAGCCACCCCCCCCCCTCCGCCTGGCAAGGCCTCCCGGGCACATCCTGACCAGGAGTGCTGCTCCCCGGGCACGGGCCATTCACTCAGCTCGGCACCAGCCGGGGGGTCGTGTTCCTGACCTCGGCTCCATTAAGGTCCGCTGCGGGGCTGCTGAGGCGACAGCCTTGTCTCCTCACTGAGTGCCCGCAAGGACGTGCACCGAGCTGGCAGAGGGCACTGCGGCTTCAGGAACGTGCCTCCCGGGGCTCCGTGGGGATTAATTCATGTTTTAGGGCTCCGGAATGAGCAGCAGTAAATGAAACGCCAGCACACGCCGAGCTGCGTGGGGGCGCGGAGGCCGGGGAGTGGCCCGCAGCGGAGGGCGGGCGGAGGGGGCAGGGGGCGGAGGGGGCAGGGGGCAGAGGGGGCAGGGGCGGCCTGTCTGGGATTTATTTATTTATTTATTTATTTAATATCTATTTTATTGATATTTTACAGAGAGGAAGGGAGATAGAGAGCTAGAAACGTCGATGAGAGAGAAACATCGACCAGCTGCCTCTTGCACACCCTCTACTGGGGATGTGCCCACAACCAATGTACATGCCCTTGACCAGAATCGAACCCGGGACCTTTGAGTCCACAGACCGACGCTCTACCACTGAGCCAAACCGGTTTCAGCGCCTGTCTGGGATTTATGACGTGCGAGTGGGCGGGGAAACGCCACGGCGAGGCTACTGTGCCGGCACCGCTCCCCGAACGCCAGGAGTCGGGTGCCCGGAGGCCCCGGGGAGGCAGCCGCGGAGAAGAGAGGAGCAGCGGACGTCTCCTGCTGCCCGCTCCTCCCGCCCGGGAGGGCAGGTGTCAGCCCTGGGCGGGGCGGGGCAGAACACAGACTGCGCTGCAGAAAAGGAGGCCAGCACACCAGGCAGCTCCCACCACCGCCCTCTGCAGGCACCTGCTACAGACGCCCTCTGCATGAGTGCTGGTTGGGGGGGGGGGGGGGGGGGGGCGCCTAGCTGCAAGGGAGTCTGGGAAGTGGCCCTGGCTCCAGCGCGCAGTGGGGTGTGCAGAGACACACAGGCGCTGAGTGAGCCGCCCAGCGCACTCCAGGGCTGCAGATCCTCTTCCCGCCGTCGACACCAGCCTGCCCTTCACAAAACCCAGGGCAGGAAGTGACACCTGACAGTGAAAACACTGTGCTGAGCTTGCTCAGCCCGTCCAGGCTCTGGCCGAAATAGAGACGCTGCGTCCTCAGACCACAGAACCTGCTCCCCTCGGTCCCAGGTGGCCGCTCGGCACACGGCACGTCGACAGGAAGGGCCAGGGGAATGGGTGGCAGGTGGAGGCTGCCCGGGGGTGGAGCAGAAGAGAAACAGAACGGCTTGAGGAAGGGGTGGGAGATGGCAGGTCCGTCGTCTGTCCACCTGCCTCCCGCCTCCCCTCTGCGCCAGCCTTCCACGCACGCCGTGCACACCTGCATCCGACGGACGAGCAGGAGCAGACTGTTTATCAAGAGGGCGGCCAAGTGGCAGTGAGCACTGAAAGGTGTCCCACGTACTTCCTCGTTAAGGAAATGCAACGTAAACCATAGAAACACCCACCGGAGGGCCAGGACAATGACAATCGTTTAAAACTCAGAAAATAACAAGCGTTGGTGAGGCTAGGAAGACGCGGGGAGACGCAGGCGTGGAAAGCGTGCGGCCTCACCAAGCAGCGGAGAGCTCCGTCCGACCCAGCAGTCCCTCCCGGCACAGCCCGGGAGAACGGCGCCGCCACGAGGAGCCCACGCCCTCCCGTCGGGCGGTCAGGGGATACTCCTCGGCCCCAAGGTAAGAAGGACTGGTTACTGAACCGTGACAGCACGCCTGCCCGTGGACGAATAGAAAACACTGCCCAGCGGGAAGTCAGACACACGCGGCCACGTGCTGTAAGGTTCCATTTATAATTTCGTTACGTGAGTCTTATCTCCATTTCTTAAAAATTCCACCGTGTGTCACCCTAACGTTTGGGGGTGCCGGCCGCGGTGGCGCATGCCGTTCCTGGAAGAGGAGGTGCAGGGAAGCAGACGCGCCGTCCCTCCAACCCGCCACCCGCCCCTCGGTGGCGCCTTCCCGCTCGCCGGGTGTCATCTGACGCCTCTTCCCTTCACAGATGGCGAGCAGACGGCAGGTCCCGGACGCTCTCGGTGCACAGGACCGCTTCTGGCAGCGCAGCACTCGCTCCGACACCACGCCACCGCACGCCCCCGGCTCTGCGCTGGCTCCAGGGCGGCGGGAAACCGCCCGCACGGAGTCCGGCCCGCCAGGCGGTGGCGCCGTTTCAGGCTCACAGGACGTCTGGTCCCCTTCGCAGTCCATCGCACACGCACACGGAACGAACTCTCCCGTGAGAGGTGCTATCCTTGAGAAGCTGGTGGGGACAGAGCCAGGCCTGTTCCTCTAAAAATACGCCCTGCAAGTAGGTCAGTGCCGGGAGCCGGGAGCAGCCGGCCGGGGAGCGGGAACGGGCAGGGCCGGGCCCACCTGTGCCGGCAGCGGCCTTCGCCAGCACCCCCGGGAGACGGAGGGAGGGTCTGCCGGGCTGCTGCGCCCTCTTCCTGGCGCCCTCCTCTGCTCAGCCCCATGTCCAGGGCTAGCGGTCAGCTCCGTTCCATCTCCAGGGAGCAAAGCCAGAGCTCGGCAAGTCCGGCCCCTGTGGCCGCAGCCCCGGCCTCGCCCTCCCGCACCAGGCCTCCGGGTGCTCCCTGCGGGGGCGGGGGGGGGGGGCACCTGCACAGATGCCAGGGGCTGCCTGCGCCGGACCCTGGGGCACGGGGAGGGGCGGCGTGTGGAGAGCAGGAGCACCTGTGTGTGGACAGTGAGACTCATGGCGCTGGGCTGGCACCCCTGCCTGTCACCTGCAGCCAGGCCTTCACGAGGGCGGCAGGGGGACCACCGTGCGGTTCTCACGAAGCACCGAGCCAGGAGGCGGGCGGGCGCCGGTGCAGAATCCGCGCTCCACATCCAGGCCCAGGCTGCCAGGGGAGCGGGGAGCTGAAGTGGGAACACGATTGAGGCCGGAGCAGGAAGTAAATAAAACGCCCCGCAGAAAGCGGCGAGCTCCACACAGCACCGCCCCCGAGCCACCACAGCGGCCGCCCCGTGAGCTCGAGGGCAGTTTGTCCCAGACACACACGAGGGGGGCCGCAGCGCAGACACGGCCGCGGGAGGCGCAGACCGG
The DNA here is from genome assembly GCA_963924515.1 of Vespertilio murinus. Classification (NCBI taxonomy): domain Eukaryota; kingdom Metazoa; phylum Chordata; class Mammalia; order Chiroptera; family Vespertilionidae; genus Vespertilio; species Vespertilio murinus. Next base: position 994,667 of record OZ004718.1, read on the forward strand.
AGCAGGACCGCCGTGTGGGCACGTTTCCGGCCCCGTGGGGCTGCGGGCCGGCCACTGCGGCCACTGCGGCCACCTGTGCGGGGAAGGGTCAGAGCTCCAGCCCGGCCCTGCCCGAGCCCCGGTTTGCCGCCGAAACGCCGCATCGAGATCCCCCGCACGCTCGGCTTCACGGTCTCTGCTCCCACGGGGAAGGCACGTGAGCTGAGGGCGGCTCCTCCCTGCGAGTCTCAGCGGAAACGCGGCTGCACCCCCTCCCACGGAGACAGATGTGCACAGCCTGGAGCCAGCCACGGGCACGACTTCCCCACGGCACGAGGCCGTGTGTGGGAAGGGCCCGCCGACGGCAAGGAAGCCGGGGCCTGGTGCGTCCAGACTGCCTTCTCCAACTCCTTCCCGACCCCAATGCCTTCCCTGAGGCTCTGTGTCACTGACAGGAGGAGGAGAGGGGAAGAAGGGGTAAAGGGAGGAGGAGAGGGAGGAGGAAGGGGAAAAGGGAGGAGGAGAGGGAGGAGGAAGGGGTAAAGGGAGGAGGAGAGGGGAGGAAGGGGTAAAGGGAGGAGGAGAGGGAAGAGGAAGGGGTAAAGGGAGGAGGAGAGGGAGGAGGAAGGGGTAAAGGGAGGAGGAGAGGGAAGAGGAAGGGGTAAAGGGAGGAGGAGAGGGAGGAGGAAGGGGTAAAGGGAGGAGGAGGAGAGGGAGGAGGAAGGGGTAAAGGGAGGAGGAGAGGGGGCGGGAAGGGCAGCTGGGCCGATGCCAGCGTGTCCCAGGGCGGACTCCTCTGGGAGGGCACTGAGGCGGCAGACGCCCGCCCTCCCTCCCGGGTCGAGGGGCAGCAGCGCCTTCTGTCCAGGCCCGGCTGTGGGTCTGCGTGCAGTGAGTGGCCCTCCAGGGAGCGAGGCCCCGACGGCCCACTGGGCCGGGGCTGAACGCTCACAGAGGGAGGAGGCTGGCTAACCCTCCTCATGGCACCCGACAGAGACACCACCGTTCCCATTCATTTCTCACTGCCTGTTAAACCCTCAAACCAGGGGACCAGAACGGCGAGGGAAATAGGTTGGGGGGGGTACAATTAACTTGAGATGTTAAAGACAGCTGACCAGTTCCGCACCCACGCCCGCTTCTCTTACAGGCACCCGAGGAGCCACCAAAGAGGAGGCCCAGTGCCACCTTCGAGGCCGGGCCCCTGGTGGAGCGGCAGCGACTGAGAGACTGAGATGGCACCTCCTGTGCGAAAGGCACGCGCACGGGACACACTTTGGGGAAATAACAGCCGACGGGCCAGTTGGGCCGCACTGGAGGGGAACGCGGGGGGGAGGGGGGGGAGCTGCGTGGTGATGCCGCCAATGGGCTCGCACTGACACCCCCTCCTCCCCAGGAGGAGCGCAGCAGGGCCTCACCCGCGGCTGCCAGTTCTCGTACTGCTTCTGCAGGTTGGCACCGATGGTCTCCAGGGCTTTCTGCGGACCCATCGACAGAGGATCTGAGGAAGCAAGGAGAGGTCGTTACAGGTGCGTGTCCTCCGCAAGCCTAGTCAGTCACTTCCAGGTCGCCCGGCCGGAGCGCTCGCAGGGCCCGGGTGCCCCGGTGCGGAGCGGGTGGCGGAGCGGCTGGGGCGCCCACGTGGGCTCCTGCCTGCAGAGGAGACTGGCTCACCAGCCACCAGGCCTGCTCACCCAGCCCCCTCTGGTCACAGTCCGGCCTCGGAGCGAAGGCTCAGTGTGCGCCTGTCCACCGACACCGTGCGGGGAGGGCCACACGGGAACGGCTGGGCACAGAGGGCAGGGCGCCCTCCTGACCGCCGCCTACACAGCGAGGCTCTCCGGACGGTTCTAGAGCCGCAATCCTGCCGGCCTGGGCCCGGAGCGCTCACACACTGTCTGCTGTGTCTGTCAGCCTGTGTGCTCAGAATTTGGGTGAGACGTTTTAAAAGTTTATTTATTCACTTATTTAAAATAAGAACCCAGTACATTTGGACATAAACATTTATTATGAAAAACGACTAAAAACAGACCAGCACCGGTTAGTTCTGCCGCTTCTGCCACACCTGCTTCGACAGGTGCCGGCCCGCAGCCTGTCTGTGTGCTCCCGCCTGTGTGTGTCCTCCCCGCAGCCTGTCTGTGTGCTCCCCGCCTGCCTGTGTGCTCCCCGCCTGAGTGCTCCCCGCAGCCTGTCTGTGTGCTCCCCGCCTGTCTCCCGCCTGTCTCCCACCCGTCTCCCCGCCCGCCCGTCGGGAGGCAGCCAGCCAGGTGTTTTCCTTCTCTCTTCGTTCCCTCCGCTCTCTGAGATCAATGGGAAAACATCCTCCTGTGAAGATTAACAACAACAACAAAGGCTCTGGGGCTTCTGAAAACCAGCAGAGCACACTAAAACAGGAGCTGCAGGGAGGGGGTGCGGGGGTGGTGGTGGAAGGGAGCGAGAGACACGACTGGGCCCTGGCTGGACTGGACCCCGGCCGCAGGCGGGCCATGCTTCCTGACCTGGCCTGACCTCGTCCTCTCCGCGGCCACACGCAGCCTGCTCTGTGCGGAGCAGCCCTCCCACAGGCAGGTGCTAATTGCCTTAGAAACCACGCTTCTCCGCAGGACTTTGAAGGGCTCTGCCACTAATTAGCGGAGTCGCCTTGAGGAGGGCTTTAATTGCGGAAGCACGCAACGGCAAAGGGCCACTCTGAAACCAGCCCCGGCTGTTAGCGGCCGGCCGTCTCCTCACCGTCACCTGCACGCATTGGTCCCTAGCAGCAGTCAGTGAGAGGCAGCACTGCCCGGGCCAGCAGCTCTGGCTCAGAGCTTTCTCCTCGCTCCAGCAGCGCTGACCACCGAGCAACCCCACCGCAGGGCAGGGCCTGGCTGGGACGCCCTGTTACAGTGCAGCCTTGTCCTCACACACAGGTCACTGCAGGGAGGTGGGGTGCCCAGCAGCGGCCACCTCCTGCTCAGTGCCCAGCTGCTGCGAAGGCCCGTGGCTGGGACTCGCGGCCTGCGCCTCCCTGGGCAGGGCAGCAGGAGCGGGGGCGCCCGGATCGTCAGGCCGGGCTCCGGAAAGAGCCGGTGCTCTGGTTTCCGGAAACGGACGCCAGCCCCTCGGGACCCGGCAGGAGGGCCGCCCGCCCAGGGCCTCAGGACTCACCGATCCAGCACTCCAGGCGCGCACAGGGCGTGGTCTTCACCACGTCCGGAGGGTCCACCCCGACGTTCAGGCACAGCACCAAGGCCACGCTGACCGTCTTCATCTGCAAGGAAGGAGAGCACGGTCTCAGTCCGAGGCGTTTCCACGTCCGCAGCCGTGCTGGGTCTCACGCCCCCTCCACGGTGAAGGCTGGCCCGCGTGGGTCCCCGCGGTTCCCGTTCCCACGGCGCCACGTAACCACCTCCACAAGCACCTCCGGCCCTCACGTGGAGCAGACACAGCGGGAATGACGTGACACAGTAATGTTTTAAAGAAAGAGAACCATCCCAACCTGCACTTGTGGTGAGTAAATAATAAAAACATAAAGCACGTGCAGACGTCGAAATGATGGGACTTTTTAATAAGTGGATGGGAGGTGGCGAGGCACGCCGTCTGACGAAACCCAAGGTCGGCCTCACTTCCCTCCTCGCCGGTGTTCACATCTGAGGTCCCTGACACCCCACAGCCTGCGGCCGACTGCCCCGCCCCGGCGTGCAGACCAGGCAGCAGCCGGAGACCTGGTCCTCCCTGGTCACCCCTCAGCGAGCCTCCGGAGCGGAGAGCACCGTCACTCAAAGGGGAAAGCGCCCTGGAGGGAGGCAGTATCTCCAGCAGCTGTGAGCCCCAGCGCTGCCCGGCCCCATGAGCCGCTCCCCCTCCCAGTGGGCCCTCACCCCAAAGTACAGCCCCTCCGCCTCCACAGCCGCAGCTAGTAAACTTTTAAAAATCCTAGTAAAATAAGCGATTTCTGATTTGACTGTTAAGTTCTTGTTTCCGAAGCTCTGAGTCCCTCAGACAGACAACGGGTGGAAGCACTAGAGTCACTCTTCCGACCGGAGCCGGCTCCCGGCCCCGCCCAGCGCACGGAGCGCGGCTCTCCGTGGCGGCTGCGCGGGGGGGGGGGGGGGGGGGGGGGGGGGGCAAGGCCCGGACAGCAGGCGGACACGCCACGCCCGCAGATGACGCCGTGAGGGCGCTCACACACACCTCGCCCGACACCGTCCTACACCTTTTAAGGAAACAAGAGCCAAAGAGAAATACGACGAAACGTGAACTAGGAAAACACTTCTGTCCCACACACTTAGCTGCCGATGCGACGCTGCGATCGGCAACAGACGTGGCCGGCCAGCAGCCTGGAGCAGCCACGCGCGTCCCGCGCCGCTCCCGGGCCGGTGGGCGTCAATCCTCAGCTGTACCCTCGAGTGTCTGCTTCGTGTTTTATTTCCATTTCTATGGTAACCTCACTCCAAAAACTAGATTAATGTTTTTTAATAATACAGTTAAGCATTAAGAAAATGTAAGGGCTATCCACTTAATTGCCAAAAATGGCATAATAATACATAAAATAACCATTTGGACTCAAACACATTTCCTTCCCAGCGCAGTGTGATTGGCGATGACAGTTATGTTCCCAGAAGCTAATTTTAAATCGGCAAGAGCACCGTTTTAGACGGCAGGACGTGAAGTGGCGGCCTCGGTTAGTCGCCGTCTCTCCCGGACAGTCCCTCACCACATGGCTCTCAGCGGCAAACCTCTCAGAGGGTCCCCAGCGACCGAGACCTGCGGGAAACTAATGGTGTCCCCGATGCCGCCCACAGGCCCAGTGTGACCCCGGAAGCCGGGTGAGGAGCACAATGGTGTCTCTGTCTTTTCCTGTACGCCTCCGGTGCAATTCTCTCTCTCTCTCTCACACACACACAGACACACCTACCCCACACACACTCTCTCTCACACACACTCAGACACACACACCTCTCCCGCACACACACCCACACACACTCTCACACACACACCCACACACACAGACACACACCTGACTGTCCACTCAGCGCCTCCCCTGGAGAGGGAAAGAGCCCATGCTGCCGCAAAGGCAGAGAACACAGAACTCCTGACTGCCTCAGACGTGCGCACCGTGTCCCCTCTAGGCACCTGGGAAGACAACGCCGGAACCAGCCCGGGCGGAGCCGGGCGGAGCCGGGCGGGGCCTGCGGGGACTCAGCTGGTGGGAGGTGAGCCGAGGGGCAGCCTTAGACCAGCCACATCCTCAGAGCCTGTGGGAAGAGGAGGGGGAGGGCGACGGCCATTGCCCAGGTGTGGAGCACACGGAAGGCCCGGCTGACCACACGGACACGCGTGCTGCCTCCTGGTCCCTGCCCTGGCCTCCCGCGTGCTTTCAAATTCCTGCCGTAAACGTGTGGTTTCTGGAGCACCGGGGAAAGTCCTAACATGCTGTCACACCGTCAGGAGGCTTTATGCGTGTGCGTGCACATAATCCTACTGCCTCTGAAGAAGGAAAGGCCTGCTTGGTTCGCTGAAGCTCAGGCCAGTATCCAAGGCAACAGCGAGCGATGGCGAGGAGAGGGATGCAGGTGAGCGCAGGCAGGTGTGCGAGGCAGATGGCGTCCCTGCGGACAGCGCTGCCCCCACCCAGACCCCTCAGTCCCGCGAGCACGTGTCCCGCTCCCGCCCGAGGACAGACCGTCCACACGGGAGGACTCAGGCTGCTCCGAGTTCTTTCACTTGCACGGCCACAGGCGGCTGTGTCCGGCTCCCCGTGTAAATCAGCGCCAGCTCACCAGGCGGAGCCGTGCTGGGAGGACGTACGTCCGCACGAGCAGCAGCGTCAGCCGTGCTTGCTGCACCGGCCCCGGCCCCGGCCCCAGGCGGACGGCGCAGAGCCCCGGCGGGGAAGTGCTGGCTGGGCCGTGTGGGGACAGGCGTGCATGTAGGTGGGTTTCCTCCTCTCCCTCGGCCTCCGGGTGGCGTCCACAGCAGAGCCTCCTGGGACGGAGGACATGGAGGGAGGGCGTGGCCACGGGAAGGGACAGGAGCAGCAGAGAGAGGAAGGGCCCTCTGCTCCACGCCACGGTGACAGCTGTGCTCAGCGGGCAGCGGGAAAGGCACAGCCCACCCCAGTCCTGCCACGCGCCACGGGGACCACAGTCACTGCCGTCTGTGGTCCACACACCGTGACTTCCTCCTCGTGGCCTCCCCTGTGGGAGACAGAAGCCACATGTCCTGGCTCTCCCCCAGCGGAGGGCCAGCACGGCCTGTGCTCCTCCCGGCGGTGCCCGGAGCCCGGTTCTGAGCCCCGCAGGCCGGCGGCAGAGGTGCGGGCGGCACAGGGCCTCCCGGTCCCCCCAGGCCCCACCCCGGCTCTGTGGGGGCAGGGTCTGCCTCGAGGCCCCTCCTGCCTCACCTGCCGGGCGGGCTCTGCCGCCGGGACTGAGAATTCCCAAGGCTCTTCGGGGGGAAACCCCGGCAGCCGAGGGGGCCACGAGACGTGCTGTGTGGGCGAGGCCACTCGAACCCAGCCCTCCACCAGGGACCCGGGGACCCCGCAGGCCTGGCCTCCAGCGCACAGAGGGGAGGAGCGGACGCTCACAGCGCAGCCCCTGGCCGTCACGCCGGCAGCACTGGCCTGAGCGCACTTGGTCTGAGGCGTCTTGGCCGCGGTCCTCGGGTTTACAGCCGGTGCCGGCACTGCCGTTCCTCCGGAGCGAGGCGGTCAGGGCCCCGGAGGGCAGGTGTGGCCTCAGAGCCGCCGCAGAGCCAGGTGCGCAGCAGCTGGGCCCAGCAGGCCTCTCGCCGCCCACGGGGGACGCAGGCCCAGCAGCGCCTCTCAACAAAACGGTGTCAGCTGCCCGCCCCCCTCCCACGGCCCAATTATTCAGAGAATTCTAAGAGAGACTGCCGCCCGAGGCGGGGCGGGCCAAAGGTGGCAAGCTTGCAAACACGAAATAACAAGAGCACATTTCCATTCATTTCAGAGCCACGCGGTAAAGGTGTCGGCAGGCAGTCTCCTCTGAGCATTACCGCCGCCCGAACCGCGTCTCTCTATCGTCAAGCCCACGGCCCGACATCTCACAGGACACAGGAGCACACAGCCCACCATCCGCCCCAGCCCCCACACATCCCACCATCCACCCCCCCCAGGCCCCCCCACATCCCACCATCCACTCCCCCAGGTCAGCCCCCACACACCCCACCATCTGCCCCCAGGCCCCCCCACAGCCCACCATCCGCCCCAGGCCCCCCCACAGCCCACCATCCGCCCCCCCCAGGCCCCTACACATCCCACCATCCACCCCCCCAGGTCGGCCCCCACACACCCCACCATCTGCCCCCAGACCCCCCCACAGCCCACCATCCGCCCCCAGACCCCCCCCATATCCCACCATCCGCCCCAGAACCCCCCACAGCCCACCATCCGGCCCCCCCCAGGCCCCCCCACAGCCCACCATCCGCCCCAGGCCCCCCCACAGCCCACCATCCGCCCCAGGCCCCCCCATATCCCACCATCCGCCCCCAGCCCCCCCCACCCCACCATCTGCCCCCAGGCCCCCACACACAGCCCACCAGCACCCAGCACCCCCGGGGGGGGGGGCATTCAGGCCGGCAAGTGGTGTCGCAGCCTGCCCACCCCCCACGCCTCTCCTTCCGACAGTCTGGCAACTGGTGCTGACACTTTTTCCTTCAGGCCCTGTCTGCTCCGACCGCCCCACATTCTGTCAGCACATTCCGGCGCCGGGACGGAGCAGCCGCATCTGAAAGCGCAGGTCGGCACCCGGGACGGGTTTCTCTCTCCCGGCAGCCAAGCACAAGAACCCCACATCCCGGAGGGAGCCATCGAATCACTAATAAGCCCAGGAAAACTTACTATTTAAGAGGAAAGAAATGGAAGCAAACTAATTTAGTGCTGTGGCAAAAAATAAAAAATAAAAAAATAAAATCCCTTCTTGATACAGTGACTTTAAAGAAAAACCCAATCCGGGCCTCATAAACACATTTAGATTGGTTTTTCTTCTCTTTAAAAACAAAACCAATTTCAAAAATGACAGCCTTCGGAAGCGTTTCAATCACGACTCAGGCAGGAGTGCCGGGGAGCAGGCCCCCTCAGGCTCCCGCTCTGCCCGCGGCCCCCACAGCACCAGGCCCGCCTGAGAGCCTGCCCTCGGGTGGCCTGGTCACCCCTGAAGCCGCACCGGGCCTGCAGGTGCAGAGGGGGCCCTGGTGGACAAGGAAGAGCGGGATGTCTCCAGGCCAGGAGGGCCCTCCCCACTCCAGCAGCAGCCCGGGCCTCCACGGACACCAGAGGAGGGGCTGTCCGGCCCGGGGCAGGGAGGACTGAGAGGACCTCACACCACTTCACTCGGCCCTGGCGCCGAGTGCGTGCGTGTGTGCGGGGGCCTTCCTGGAAGGTTCGTGCAAAGTGCCCCTGCAGGTGAGACAGCAGCTGCAGCCGCCCCCGTACAGACCCCCACTCTCTTCCCGCCGCCCCCAGCGCCGCGGGCGCCAGAGGCATCGGGTTTGAGGGACCCTCAGGGAATAAGTTCCCCTCCAGGGAAGGAGATGCTCCCGCCAACGCCGAAGAAAGGCTCGGCACCCGCCCCGTGGCAGAGCTCCCAGCTCCCGGCTCCCGCCGTGCGGGCAGCACCACGGCCGGCTCCCGGGTGGTGGGACCCTCCTCCCCTCCGGTGGTGCAGGAGCAGCCCCTGCCAGGGCACCTGCTGGGTGACTGTGGCTCCTCACTGGCCCCAAGGAAGGCAGCCCCACGAGTACGGCCAGTGCACAGCACCGGTCTTCCGGGCCGTGGCCAGCGGGGAGGCCGCCTTCCGGGTCTCTGCCGTGACCACCAGCGTGGCCTCCAGCCCCGTCCACGCGGGGACACACCAATGCCACACGTGGGAGGAGCCTGCTCTGCCAGGGAGCTTGCCTGCTGAGCTCGGGATGTGACGGGACCTCAGACCTGAGCAGTGGGGAGGGTGCAGGCCGCCCTCGACTCCCCGGCCCGGGTGGGAGGCTCCTGGCAGCTCTCTCCGGGAGGAGGCCCAGGCGTGGGGCCGAGGAGGACACAGCACCAACAGCTCAGCCCAGCAACCCGTCCTCCCCCTCGCTGCGCCCAGAAGCAATGAGAGGCCGGCCGCGCCACCATCCCGGTCCGGAGCGAGCACCCCCCCCCCCCCCCCCCCGCAGTGACTCCCTCAGTCCGCTCAGCACGCCCACACCGGTCACAGGCCGCCAGCCGACCCGGCGCCGGCACCCGGCTGACCCTTCCCCCGCTCCTCTCCACCTGCTCACGGCTCCACCTGGTCCCCGCAGCCTGGGGTTCCCTTCACGGTGCCGCCCCCCCCCCCCCACGCTGCGGACGCCTGCCCGCCTCTTGTGGGCACCAGGGTCCACGTTCCCGCACCTGGAACCCTCCGCTCAGCTTCTTCGGGCCCAGGGTGCCGCCCCGCACGGCCTCGGGTTCTGCCGCGCCGCTGAGTGGTGGGAGCTGGTGTGGGCCCCAGAGAACAAGCTACACGTCTCCTGCGGAAAGCCCTCAACGTCCGCCCAGCACAGCGCCCCGGCAGCAGGAGGCAGAGACCCCGGGACCCGCCGCCCGCGCCTCTGAGCACGGGCTCGGCCCCGGGCCAGGCCGCCCTGGGCGAGGACCGGCTCTCCCTGCCCCGTGTCCACTCAGGAGCGCGGCCAGGCCTGCGGCCAAGGGGAGCCGGGCAGGAGGTGACGGATGGCTTCCCCGCGGAGCCGCACAATCAGACCGTGCCAGAGCCCAGGACGAGTGTCCTCGGGGGCCCTCCATCTGCCGCGGCTCCTCGCCACGCGCACGGGCCGTGATGTATGGGGGAGCGCCAGCGGGCCGGCCAAGGACAGGGGCCGCGTCAGGGCAGTGTCAGCGCCGCGGGGCTCAGCCCACTGCGCATGTGCAGGCGACTGGCAAGGGGCGTTTTTCATCCCCGCTGCAGTGCGCCGGCTCCCCTCACTGAAACCCCTCCGCCAATGGGGCGCCGCCTCGGGCTGGGGTGCTGACACACAGCAGGCAGACGGAGGGTGCTATGGAGCCTGTGACCGTATAACAACGCGGCCCAGTAAGCCCAGCCACAGTAACGCGTAGATAGCAAAGCACCCGTGTAAGTAAACACATGAATAAGGAGACGCCTGCCGGTGAGGCCATCTCGGCCTCTCCCGAGCAGCCAGAAGGCGTCTCAGCCCTCCCAGTGCGTCCCCGCGGCCGAGGCCCAGCGGCTGGCGTTGTCCCAGACGCTGGCTCCATTCCCGGTCAGGGGCACAGGCCTGCGTTTCACCCCAGTGGAAGGTGTGCAGGAGGCAGCCACTCAGTGATTCTCTCTCACATCGATGTTCCTCTCTCCCTCTCTCTTCCTCCCTCTCTAAAAATAAACTCTTCTTTACACACACGTATTTTCTTTGCAAACACCTGTCCTTAAGCTGCTTGAGTGTTTAAGGCACACAAACCTGGTGTAACATGAGGACACGTGATGCCGATGGCACCCCCAGGCGTGTGGGCAGGGCCAGCCCAGGCTGCAGCGGCTCCTGCGCTCCGGATCCGAGGATCCGAGGACAGACAGACGCTGAGCCTGGACAGGTCGGGCCCTCCACGCCCAGCACACCCTCCCAGCGCAGGGTCTATCCCGCGCCAGCTGCCCCCCACTCTCGCTTCCAGGGGCTCCTCCCAGCAAAGCCCCCGCCGCAGGCGCAGGACGTCAGACCTGCCTCACTCTGAGGGTCTGAACTCGGGCAGCATCGTTTTTCCTCGTTTTTATTTTATAATCCTCACCCGCCGATATGTTCCCATTGATTTTAGAGAGAGCTGGAGAGAGAGGGAAAGACAGAGAGAATCGATGTGAGAGAAACACAGCGACTGGCAGCCGCCTGCAGGAGCCCTGACCAGGGCCCAGGCGGGGAGGACCCTGCCACCAAGGAACATGCCCTTGGGCAGATTCGAACCCGGTGCACAGCCGACGCCGCCCACTTAGCCACACCGGCGGGGCTGGGGCTGCATCTTGCCGGTAATGTCCCAACACACCTGAGATCATTATTTTAATCCTGACCTGACTCACCAGCTACCAGAGCCTTGATCTAATTACGAGCTGGGAACACAGCTCCCGTTTCCTCCGGAAGACACGTGTTTCTAAAAAGGGTGAGGGCCAGGAGCCCGCAGGCCCGCACGCTGGAGGGGGTGGAGGAGCAGCGAGGCTGGCAGCACCGGGAGAGGGCAGCGGAGGAGCGGAGGCGAGGCCCAGAGCGCCAGCACGCCGGCCCGGGCCCTCCACGGCCTCTCCTGGGGGTCACCAGGCCTGGGGGCCTCTCGGGGCAGGAAACCCCTCGGCGCTCCCCGAGAACCCCGCTCCTCTCGAAGGCTGTGGCTCAGGAATCGCTGTCAGGTGTGAATGTTTCCGCCTCAGTTCTGTTCCTCCAGCTCCGACCTCCCGGCCCAGACAGCCCAGCCTCCAGCCCCGCCGAGCCGAGGCCCTTCTCTGGTTCTCCACAAAACCTGCCGACGCCACGCGCGGGCACCGAGGGGCCAAGCGCCCCTACCCGCCCAGGCCCAGGCTGCCGGGGCCCCCCTCTCGCCGAGACCCCGTGGCGGGGACAGGGGTCTGCCTGGCTGGGCCTGGTGCGGGTATGGGCCACACTGCCTCCACGGTGCCGCATCCTGACAGCTGGAGGCCAAGTAGAGCAGAGGGTCTTCCTCAGGCGCACGGCCTGCAGCAGACGGCCTCGCCCTGGATCCTGGCCCCCGGCCGCCCGCCGGCGCCTGCAGCCGGGGCCGGTCCGCCTCCGGCACCGCGTGAGCCTGCGCGCACACTGCCGGCCCGCTCCTCGGTGGCAGGGGAGTGTCGTGTCGGCTCAGAGTCCACAGGTCCCCTCTCCAAGGACAGGAAGTGCCTGCTGGGCGGCACCGGCCCGGCGGCCAGGATCCTGGGAGGCAGCGGCCACGCCCTCTTCACGGGGAGCCAGGCTGTCACCACAGACCCCACCGCTCTGAGCCACACAGCGTGGGGCCCTCGCCACCCTGAAGCTCGCCCCCGGCCACGCCGGCACGCCACCTCCTGGCGAAGCCACGCCCGCTCCTGCAGGCCCAGCCGGAGGACAGGGCAGGGCTGCTGGTCCCAGCGAGGGCCACTCCGCGGCCACGCCCGCTCCTGCAGGCCCAGCAGGGTGACAGGGCAGGGCCGCTGGTCCCAGCGAGGGCCACTCCGCGGCCACGCCAGCAGCCCTCGGGGCAGAGGGGAGCCGCCCAGGCCCTGAAGGTCCTCCCTTCCCATCAAGCCCTGCTCCTCCCAACTCGCCCAGGGGCCTCGGCCTGGTCCGGCAGGCGGTCTGGTCTGGGACAGCCCCTCCACACAGGGCAGGGCTGGCCAAGAGGCCCCGGCACGCTAGGAAACAAGGTGCCAAGCCCTGAGCTCTGCCCAGGGCTCCCCCGAGAACTAAGCATCACCTGAGCTCCTGCAATTGCGGAAAAGACGGGAGCATGGGAAGGGGAAGGGTGGGGCAGGGAGCTGAGGGAGGATGGAGGGAGGTGTCCTGCCGCCGACCACCTTCCTCCAGCCTCTTCCAGGACCGGCCGCCGGCGCTGTGACCCGGCCCGGGGCAGCCAGCACTCCCTCCCATCTACCCGGCGGACCTGCGAGGCGGGGACGGCAGCCTCCACGCGTGGGCACCTCCGGACGCCGCCTGCGGCTGGGCTCCGTCCGCCCCGCACAGGGCCCACGCCAAGGCCGCCGCCCTGCTCCGTGAAGGGAGGGTGTGATCCCCAAGGAATGCTCCGGGAAGAGACATCAAACCAGGAACAGCCTGGTCCCAGGGGAGCCACGTCCACCGAGGACTCGGTTCTCTCCTGAGCTCTTAAAGCTACTGCACCTAAACCACCTCTCCAAACGCCGACCCAGCAGCAGCTCACGGAGGACTGTGGGCCTCGCCCTGCTCCAGGCAAGGATGGAACCTCGAGTGGAAATAAGGGCCAACCACGTGAGAACTTCAGACACACCGCACTTCGAAATGACGGCAGGCGTCTGAAATCGCCTCACTCTCGCTCCGTGGCTCACGTGGGCGGCGGGCCTGTGGCTCTGCCCCCCACCCCTCAGAGAGGAAGGCGGGACCCTCCTCCCCCTTCGGTGGGACCGTGAGCTCCGTGCCGGGACCAGGGGCGGCATCCCCACCGCTCCTCACCGCCAAGCCACAGCCGAGCCGGCGGGCACTCCCTCTGCCCGTTCACCGTGAAGCGAGCTCACCGCACGCGTGGCTGCGGGAGGGCGCGCAGAGCCACCGTCCGTGCCACCGTCCGTGGGCTCGAGCTCGGCGCTGTGGCCGGGACCACACACGGGCAGCACCGGCCGTGCCCTCACTCAGCCACGCTGCGAGCATTTTCCTGTCTTCAAAAGTAAATCAAAACCTGGTTTCTAACTGGGAAAAGTGATTTTCACCTGCCAATGAATCTTCCAGGCCCTGGCACAGTAAATCAATGGCGCGTAAATATCAGGTGCAGGAAGGAAAATGCATTTATTTTAGTAATCAAGATCTCTGGTTCTCATCTGAGCTTCAAAAGGACAAACAGCTCAAACCTGGTTGATACAGGACTGGCATGACAGCCCGGCCAGTGTGTCTCAGTGGTTGAGCCTCAACCAGATGGATGTTTCTCTCTCATCAGTGATGTTTCCATCCTTCTCCCGTCCCCCTTCCTCCCTGAAATCAATTTTAAAAATATATTTGACATGATAGCCCTGGCCGGTGTTGCTCAGTGGATAGAGCGTCGGCCTGTGGACTCAAGGGTCCCGGGTTCGATTCTGGTCAAGGGCACATGCCTGGGTTGTGGGCTTGATCCCCAGGAGGGGGTGTGCAGAGGCAGCCAAGCAATGATTCTCTTTCATCACTGATGTTTCTATCTCGCTCTCTCCCTCTCCCTTCCTCTCTGAAACCAATAAAAAAATGTAAAAAAAAAAAAAAATTGACATGATAGAGGTGTGGAAAGTGAAGGCACCCGCCACATGCTGCCGCCCGGCAACGGGAGAAGAACCCTCCCTGCGAACTCCCAGGCCCTGTCCGGCACCCGGGGCCTAGCTACGGGAGGGCCGGCCCCCGGAGAAAGGGTGCCACAGGACAGGCTGGGAGCAGAGCCCGGCCAGGAGGGGCAGGCCTTCGTGGTGCCCACGCCCAGCCCCCGGCCTTCCGGGGGTGCCCACCGACGAAGGCACTCACCCGGGGGGACCACGCGGAACCTGCCTACCCACAGCAGCCAGCGCCGCCCTGGGACTCACAAGGACCATAAGAACGTGTCAGGAATATTTAACGATACAAAAACCTGCATGTAAAAGGTAAATACAAAACACCCAGCACAAACTGTATCAGTCTCACGCGGCAACCATGTAACCATCTGTGCGCTTGAGAATGGCAGGAAGGAACCTCCAGAATTCATTCAAGCAGCCCGCAGCATTATTTCACCATTATTACCATTTTCTTCCATTTTTCAAATCTTCTATGGAATGGCTTTCTTACGAGTATAAATTTTTTAAAAGGCAAAAGTAATAAAACTGCAAGCCACAAGACGGAGGAGATTTATGTCCAGGCTCCGAGGCTGGGGGGGGGGGGGGACACGCAGGGAGGACGGCCGAGGAGGAGGCGGTGGTCACGGCGGAGGCAGGCGCGGGCTCCCATGCTCACTCTGCACAGCAGGGCTGAAAGGTGCGCGTGGGTGCCAGCAGCCCCATAACTCCCAGCCCCATTACCTGGTGCCACACGGGAATATAAATCTGGGGGGTAAGTGGGAAGCCTGAAAGAAGGAAAGATGGCAACACAAGGGAAGGAATACCATTCTTTAAAATGATGACTGTTTATATGCAGGTTAATGCGCTATAAATTCTGAACTCCTATTTTACTGGCCGCATTTTGGTTCCCTCACTCAGTCAATATGGCCTTCCTGTATTTTAATTTAGCAGAAGTGCGAGTCCTATGCTTTGCCGTTAGAGCCCACGCGAGGTCTGCCCCCTGCCGCTGCTCACAGCCGCCGCCCGGCCCGGCCCTGCCCGGCCCTGCCCGGCCCTGGCCAAGGAAGCAGACAGCTAGGGCAGCTCACACCAAAGGCTGACACCACCCAGCGAGAGCTGCAGGGAGAAGAGGGGATCACACTCCCCATCACACTACTGCAACGCCGGTCGTCCTCACTGAGAAGCCTCACCGCACCGAGGTCAGCCCACCAACCCCTCCCCGCTCCCTCTGCCCAAACCAATCATCTCTAAAGGGACCCCGATAAAAACTGCCCACTCTGCAGAGCCGGACAGGCCACCACCCCGCGGAGCCATCGGACAGACAGACGCGGGCTGCTGGACTAACAGCCGATGGAGACGGAGGCCGCAGAGCGCGCGGCGGGACAGGCTGGCGCTCGGCGGGAAGCACCTCCTCGGACAGCAGGACCAAGCCCAGGACTTGTCGGGGAGCACGCAGAACCCGGTCAGCCTCCGGAGAGCGCGCCCCAAAGCTCCCAGCCACACGCCGATGCCCCACGGAGGGCGGAGCTCCCAGGGACAGCCGAGCGGAGCGAGAAGCACGTGTGAACCGAGAGCACCGGCTGGAGGAGCCGGGGGCAGCGGGCGCGGGGATGCCGACCCAGAAACACCGTGCACGGCGAGCCCTGGCCGCGAGTTTAGCCGATAGAGGGACGGCTGCGGACCGGAGGGCACAGGCCAGGGTTGCAGGCTCGATCCCCAGTAGGGCACATGCAGGGGCAGCCGATCCGTGATTCTCTCTCGTTATTGATGTTTCTATCTCTCTCCCTCTCCCTTCCTCTCTGAAACCCATGAGAATGCGTCTTTAAAGTAAATAAATGAACGCGCGGCGACACTGACATCGGGAATGCGGGCTGCGGGGCGGCCCAGGGCTCAGCCGCCAGGAAGGCCCGGCCCGCTGCACGCCGCCCCGCTCCCGAGGAAATGATGCAAGAGCGCGAACAGTGTCCCGTTAGCAATGGGGCAGGAAGACATCAATAATAGGTATTTCCGACCCACAAAGAGGCATAAAGAAAGAAAAGGCACAGGCACAGAAAACACAACTAAGATGGCAGATTTAAGCCCAAATAAATGTCCACACACCACGTGCTCCAGTTAAGAGACTGGTAGGACTGGGTTTTTTCACTCCATCTACAAGCTGTTTGCAAGAAACACACGAGAAGCAGACGGACCCAGGAAGGTTTGTGACGGGACAGAAGCATAAACAGTGCACGTGCCACGCAGGAGAGGGCGGAGCGCGACGCTGCTGGACAACAGACGCCAGAGCAAAGCGCCGGAGGGACAGGACAGGGACCTCGTCCCGGTGCAGACTGCACTCACCCGGGGGCCGCACGGCGTCACACGGGCACAGCCTCAAAACACAGACACGGCAAGAGGGCAGAGCTGCAGGAGATCGGACCCGTACAGGTGTATGAGGGTTATCAAAAGATGGCCACCTGCATGATTTTATCAACCAGCGTCACCCCAATGAATTCAGCCCTGGCCGGTGGCTCGGTTGGTTGGAGCAGCGGTTTGATTCCTGGTCGGGACACAGACCTCGGTTGCAGTTCACCTCCCAGTCAGTGTGTGGATGGGAGGCAATTGATCAATATTTCTCTCTCACATCGATGTCTCTCCCTCTCCCTCTTCCCCTCTCTCTAAAAAAACAATAAAAAGCATGTCCCTGGGTGAGGATTAAAAACAAAAGATCATCAAATAAGACGGAGCGAGGCTTCTTCCTAAGTGTTGAGTGAACAGAGCGGCCGGACACTTCCTCCCGGGGCTCTAACGACCGTGACCGTGAGCCCCGAAGGCATCACCACGCGGCACTGGGACCGAGGGACCAGGCGCCAGTTTAGATCTAACGCCGCCGGGAAGGGCTCATGCCTAGGTCCTCTGACACGTTTAGCAAGTGCTCAGTGCCAACCTCTGACCCACTGGCTATGTAGAACCCAGTGCGACAGCGCACACGTGTCCGTCGGGAGAGAGGCCTGGCCCGGACCGCACGTGGCTGCCCGGGAGCCGCATCCGGTCCGTGTCAAACCACAACCCTCGACCTCGGCGCCTCCAACCTGCTCCGCACGTCCAGACCTCGCACCGCGACCGTCCCCGGTCCCATCTCCCTGTGTGGCACTGAAGGGCCTCGGGTTCGATTCTCAGTCAAGAGCACGTACCTGGGCTGCAGATTCGATCCCCAGCCCCAGTCGGGGTGCATGTGGGAAGAACCAATCAACGTGTCTCTCTCTCATTGATATTTTTCTTTCTCTCTTGCTCCTCCCCCAACTTCTGCTCTAAGGATTAATGGAAAAATATCCTTGGATGAAGATTTTTTAAAAAGACATTATGAATTTATTCAAGTATTTAAAAGAAAACATGAACAAAAAGAGAGAAATATAAACTATAGAAAGACCATTAGCCCTGGCCCGTTTGGCTCACCACCTGCGGACTGAAGGGTGCCAGGTTCGATTCTGGTCAAGGGCACACACCTGGGTTGTGGGCTCCATCCCTGGTGAGGGCGTGCAGAAGGCAGCCAATCAATAATTCTCTCTCATCATTGATGTTTCTATCTCTCCCCCTCTACCTTCCTCTCTAAAATCAATAAAAATATGTTTAAAAAAATTTAATACATTTTTTCTTAAAAAAGACCATTTCTAGAGAATAGAAATAGAGTCTCTGAAGTGAAAGTACAACAGACGGGCTTGGCCACCTATTAACCACGCAGGCGGGCACCGCGGGACACGGGGACGGCGGGAGGCCTCGGGGAGCAGACCAGCACCCGGAGCCGTGGCTCTGTCTTCCTAACGCGGCTCCTCACGTTGTGGTGACCCCAACCATGAAATCATTTTCGTTGCTACTTCATCACTGTCATTGTGCCACCGTTATGAATCGTAATGTAAATATCTGTGTTTTCCGATGGTCTAGGCGACCTTATCGCGACCCACAGGTTGAGCCGCTGGCAGAACAAGGGCCATGGGGGGGGGGGCGGCAGCTGGACGCTGACCGACCCCGCCCACACCAAAAGCAGACTGCCTGCCGTGCCGATAAAACATAAGGAATGATTCTGATTCATTTACAGTGAACAGCTATTGTTGCATTGGCTGTTGCCAACAGTTTTAATTGGACAATCTGAGGGAACCGAGGTCGGTGCACCCCAGCCAGTTTTGCTCAGTGGTCATCGGGTGTTGGTCCATGGACAAAGGGTCATGGGTTCAACCTGGTCAAGGGCACATCCTTGGTTGCAGGCTCGACTGCTGGCCATGGCTGGGCGCATGCGGGAGGCAACCAACTGGTGCCTCTCTCTCACATCGACGTTTCTCTCTGTCTGTCTCTCTTATATCGATGTTTCTCTCTGTCTGTCTGTCTCTCTGCCTCCTTCCACTCTCTAAAAACCAATGGGAAAAATATCCTCTGGTGAGGATTAACAAAAAAAGGAAAGAAGGAAGGAAGGAAGGAAGGGCCCCTGACTACCAGTAAATAGTCAGGTTCTGTATGTTTTTTTATTGATTTTTTTACAGAGAGGAAGGGAGAGGGACAGAGAGTTAGAAACATCAATGTGAGAGAAACATTAATCAGCTGCCTCCTGAACACTCTCCATTGGGGATGTGCCCACAACCAAGGTACATGCCCTTGACCGGAATCGAGCCTGGGACTCTTGAGTCCGCAGGCTGACACTCTATCCACTGAGCCAAACTGGTTAGGGCGGTTCTGCATGTTTTAAGAATATTTGCGGCACCCCTAACCTGGTGACAGCACCCCTAACCTGCTGGCGGCACCCGGAACCCACTGGTGCAGGGGTGGGCAAACTTTTTGACTAGAGGGCCATAATGGGTTCTTAAACTGGACCGAAGGGCCAGAACAAAAGCATGGATGGCGTGTTTGGGTGAACTAATATAAATTCAAAGTAAACATCATTCCATGAAAGGGCACGGTCTTTTTTTTATTTTTTATTTTTTTATTTCAATAGTTTAGAACATCCATCCGGCCCACGGACCGTAGTTTGCCCACACCTGCGCTGGCAGCACCCCAAATCCACTGGCAGCACCCCTAACCCGCTGGCGGCTCCCCGAACCCGCTGGTGGAGGTGCGCACACAGGATTAGACCCACACCTGCGCTGTGAGGACGCTGCCCCCGGCGGCCGCTGGGCCCGAGCAGGGACAGAGCTGCTGGAGGAGAAGTGCCGAGGTCCACACACAGCCCCAACGGCGGCTTCGTGCTTTGTAACATTTTAGAAATGGAAGGTTTCACATTAAAAAAGAAAAAGGAAGAGGGAGAAAGGGGAGGGACCTGCTGGGCCAGCTGCCCCGTAGCTCCCTGCCCGTGCCCCCAGGGCGCCGAGTCCCCCAGGCTGTGACCGGAGGGACGATACAGCCAGGACTGGTAAAGTGACCGGTTTTCCCAAACTTAACCAAACCGTTCGCTGCCATCTTCTTCGTCAGGGTCTGCCAATGCCGGGACAGCCAGTCCCCCCGCTCCCTCCTACGCGAGGCTCGGAGCTCCCTTCTCCTGTGACCCACAGGCCTTTCTCCCAGGTGTGTGGATGGTCCACACATTTACGCTTCAATTAAAAGGTCAGGAAAAATACCCAGGAAGCACTTCTGCACAGTGTGAGCGTGTGCTCAGGGTAGCAGAGGAAACCACATTTCAACAGAGAAAAAAATGCCCAAATAGAAAGAAAGAAAGAAAATGACCAGACCAGTTTATTTTAAATAACTTTAAAATAAACGTCTTCTCATATATGCCGAGCAACCACAGCAGCTCTGACCGTGTGATTCATACCAAACACGGCTTCACACAGTCTCTGCGCACAACCCCTCCTACTTCTTAAACCACTCTTGGATGAAACAAATGTTCCTAACTTTTAAAATATATATATTTTACTGATTCTCTACAGAGAGAAAGAGAGAGGGACAGAGAGTTAGAAACATCGATGAGAGAGAAACATCCATCAGCTGCCTCCTGCACACTCCCCACTGCGGATGTGCCCGAAACCAAGTTACATGCCCCTGATCGGAATCGAACCTGGGACCCTTCAGTCTGCAGACCTACGCTCTATCCACTGAGACACACCAGCCAGGGCTATTCCTAACTTTTTAACCATCTGTACGCCATACTAGTAAGCATCTGTAGACGTAAGCAGTGAACCTTCCCCCACGCACGTCTATAAAAATAAAATAAAAAGTTTTCCCTAAATAGCAGCCCTGACCAACTTTAAAATCCTTTTTGTGTGAGAATTTTCAGCTGAAAATATTCAAAAACACCCAAATTGTAATATATTTATTTTTATAATATTCATTGCAAATTGGCTTTTTAAAAATATATTTTTTATTGACTTTTTTACAGAGAGGAAGGGAGAGGGATAGAGAGTTAGAAACATGGATCAGCTGCCTCCTGCACAACCCCCTCCGGGGATGTGCCCGCAACCAAGCTACATGCCCCTGACCGGAATCGAACCCGGGACCTTTCAGTCCGCAGACCGACGCTCTATCCACTGAGCCAAACCGGTTTCGGCTGCAAATTGATTTTTAAATTCCAAATACCGTGGCGTGTGGGGATGGTTTCCGTTTTGCATCGCGGTTAACTAGAACCACGTAACAATAACCTTACGTATGTCTGACATTGTACACCCAAAACAACAACCTCTGTAAGCATATTCATAAGCCCAGAGCGATCTCACGGAATTATAACAACAGCACCCCTCTTAAACCACCGAAACGTTCATGTAAATAAAGACGGTCTTGAAGGAGAAAATAAATCACAAAACACAGGTGCTAAGTGTGCACCGTGACACAGTCCTGCCCCTTTGCTCGGGGGAGGAGGGAGCAGACGGTGGTTAAGGCCAGAGTCAACCAAACTGGCTGTTTTCTTTCCTGCCAGCGGCTTGTGAGTCGCTGTCCACACCCCAACATCCTGACGACCCTCCTAAAAAGCTGGACCCGAGTTCCAACCCATCGTACTCTAACTCCGCTCCTGGAGAAAGTCTGCCTCCAGGTCATAGCAAAGGGGCACCCCATAAAAGGAGGAGAGTCGGGGTACAGACCCACTGTTTACATTCGAAGGCTGTGCTGAAGTTCGTAGTAACTTTGAAGTATCTTTGTATCCATTGGTAACCAGCTGAATACCTTCCCTTAACTTTGTTTCCTAGCACACCAGCTTAGACACTCTGCTTCACTTCCCCGGACAGACCGTGAACCCTGCAGAGATCAGCCCGGGTGCGAGCAGGAGCAGCCCCAGGGGTCCTCCCTCGGGGTGCTCACAGCACCAAGTACATCAGAGCCTGCGCAGATGCCTGCAGCGCCGGCGCTCGGAAACTGCTTAACTTTTATCGTCTCCATCACAACCTGGTCTGAGTGGACACTCGGGACTAAACCCAGCCGGCCTTCCCACGGCCCGCCGGGAGCCGGAGTCCGAAACGGCTTGTGCTGTTTGGTTAACTTGCGCCATGTGGCTGGAAACGAGGAACGACAAAAGCGCATCGCGGCGTTCCCAAGGACGCGCGCTTGGGGGGGAAGGACCAAGATGCAAGGGGCGCGCGGGGAGCCCACACTCACCCGGTCCTTCATCCTCCAGCTCTGGGCCAAGGACTTGGAGCCCTCGATTTTCTCACAGTGCCTCTTCTTCATGAAGGCCAGAGGCAGGTTCCAGTCGGTCAGGTCGGCCTCGTCCTCCTCCCCGAGCCCCAGCAGAGGCGACTGCAGCAGCTCGGCCTCCATCAGGGCGGGCGGGGGCGGGGGGGTCCGGGGCAGCAGGCGCTCGAGCACCTCCAGCCTGACCAGCGTCGTGTGCACCGCGGCCGGCGAGGCCGCAGAGACCCGGGGGGCAGAGGAGGCGAGGGGGGGGGGGTGCGCGGGGACCCTCACCCGCGCCCCGAGTCTGCGGAGGCCCTGCTGTCTAACTCGGGGGGCGGGTCGTCGGGGCGGGGAGCGCCGGTGGGGACGGGCAGCCCGCGGGCGCCGCACGGACGCACGACGCCGCCGGGTCCCGGGCCGCCGGCCGAGCTGTCACGGCGGGCGCCACCCGAGGCCTCGCGGTGACCCTGCTCCGGGCCTCCGGCCGCCGGCTCCCGACGGGGCCGAGGGGTCCCGCCGCAGGGAAGGGCCCGGGGCGCTGGGGCTCGCCGGCCGCGCTCAGCCCTGCGGGTCCCGCGCTCGCCGCAGCCGCTGCAGCCGCAGGCAGGGCCGGCCCATCGTGCTCGCCCGCGGCCGGCTGCTCACGCCGGGCCCGCGCGACCTGGCCGGTCCTGACCTCCGCGCCCGCGCCCCGCTCTGGCCCGAGAGCGAGTCCCCGGGACCGGGCCGGGCGGAGCCGCGCCCGAGACGGGTATCGTGGGCCTGTGGGGCGTGCGGAGTTTCGTCCTCGGGTTTGAAGCTACAGTGAAACTCCTCTCATCAGCGCGTCAAGGAGGACGCCATATTGCCGAGGCCCGGCATGCACCGCGCCCTACGGTGCGGCCGACGGGCCAAAGGACCTCGGAGCGTTCCGGCCGCGCTCCCGAGGACGCGGCGAGAGCGGCCCCCGCCCCCCGCCCCGTCGCCATGGTTACCGCAATTCTGCTTTCCAGGGTTTATCGCCGCCGTTCCCGGCTGCCTGAGATCAAAGCCAAGCCTACAAATGAAACTGTGTTAATTGATTTTGAAAGAAAAAAATCATTTTGTGATTACACGTGGACCTGCATGCCTCTGAGATTAAAGGAATCGACCCCTTCTCTTGTTTCCTCCCAGATTTTGAAGCCGCAGCGGAAGCTTCGGAAAGAGCCGGGGATAAGATGCCAAGAGAAGACAGGGGTCTTTTTTATTTATTTATTGTCTGCGCCTGCCGCATCTCTCCCAGCATCCGTCAGATCTCCCTTTTTGTTGGCGGAAAAGCAATTTCAACAGCTGCGACTTTTCGTTTCACCCCTCCTCCGTGCTGGGCACTTCCTTCTGGGGCACTTCGTGTGGGGAGCTCAGAGGCGGAGGCAGGCCGCTGCTGCTCCGTGCCTCTGCTTGGACTCGGCTGTTGGGGCGGGAGGGGGCAGGCAGCGCCTCCCCAAGCGCTCCGGGTCCGAGGCTCCCCGGAACCTTCCACGGAGCGGCAGGGCGCCCCGACGCCGTCTCCCTCGGTGCCCTCGGGTTGGTGTCCAGCTCCCCAGGACCCGAGTCTCGGCCGTCTGGCCTTCCGTCCCTGTGGCCTCAGCGTCCTCCGCTGTGAAGCCGGCAGACCCACCCTGGAGGGTAGATTGAACCCCCACGGCGCCCGGGCAGAGTGGGCGCCCCGGGCAACGCCAGCACCCACTGGCGCAGAGCCCGCGTGTCATTAACCTGGAGCCTCAGGCGGGCACCGAGCCGACCCCCTTCGCAGCGTGGCTCGGGGTGCTGGCACGCAGCGCACGTGGTAGGAGTTCTTGGTTCAGTCGCTGCCATCCAGGCCCTCGGGTTCCGCAGCTCTGTGGCGGGTTCTCCCACGGCAGCAGCACAGCCACCAGCCACCGAGGGAGGCGAGGCCGTCTGCCCGCTCCGGCGTTGTGGCGTGGTCCTGTCAGCGGCCTGGGTTGGCGGGGGGACGCGGGGGAGGGGGGTGCGGGCCTGGGCAGACCTCATCCTCAGCTTGGGCCATGGCACGACCCCCGCTGCTGCCACCGGCTGGGGCAGGGAAGGCAGGTCGCTCTGCTCCGGGCACACAGGAGCCAGCGCTCGGGAGAGCCGCAGCCAGGCCGTTCGGTCCCACCGAGCTCTGAGAGCCACTTCATCTGGTGAGGCCCACCCCGAGCCGGCAGAGTGTCCGTCTTCCCCCCACGACCCCCGCCTGACACTCAGATCCCATCCCTGCAGAGTGCCCCCCACACACACTCACCCCCCCAAACCCTCACCCCCGCCTGCAGAGCGCCCCGCTAACGGACAGCCTCAGTGGAGGCAGTAAAGGCTCTGGCCGCTGTCGGAACCACCGGGATGCGGTTTTAAAACAAAGGTGCCCAGACCCCCTGGAGACCCGGGCTCCGGAAGCAGGTGTGAAAGAAAAGAGCCACATGCTAACCTGGCAAGCTCAGGGGAGGCCTGCGGGGCGGTCCTGCAAACCCAGACACCTAAGATAACCACAAGGATGGTTTGAAAATTTAATATCTAACAGGTTATAGTGGGTAGTCATGTCCCAGATATTTCACCTGACAAAGATCAACGTGGATCTGCATTACTGAGCCCGCCTGCCTTCCCGCCTCTGAGATAACCCATCTGTGAGATGTGTGGGTAACCTGTGACTTCCTTTTCACCCCGGACCCCTCAGGGCACAACAAATGGCCTCGAGACACCCCCTCATTGTTACTGTTATCAAGTTAATTGTCAACTGTTAGAGTGTCCTGTGTCCACCTGTGTAAGAGAAGCTCATGTCCATCATTTCACCTTCTACCCTATCCCAGAGGTTTCCCCGCTTCGCCCTGTCCCACCTCCCTCATCCGTCACCGATGGATTTCAGGTGACTCTCCTTTGATGGCCATGTATGAATATAGAGACGCCACCCGCCATTCTCCGGAGCGTCATCTCCATCCGTTGAGGTCCTGCTTCCCGGCATATGTCCGCAGCTTGGCTCAAATAAACTCACAAAAATTCTTTACAGGTTTCAGTGGTTTTTTTTCCCCCGTTAACATGGGGGTCGGGGGGTGGATAGAGCGTCGGCCTGCGGACTGAAAGGTCCCGGGTTCGATTCCAGTCAAGGGCGTGAACCTTGGTTGCGGGTGCATCCCCAGTGGGGGGGTGTGCAGGAGGCCGCTGGTCGATGTTTCCAGCTTTCTATCCCTCTCCCTTCCTCTCTGTAGAAAATCAATAATATATATTTTTTAAAAGTAGGTGAGGCCTGGGCGCCCTCGGACCCGCCGCCTCGGCCTCTGGTGGGGCTGGGAGGGCACGCCGGTCCGAGCCTGTCCCTCCCCCCCCCGGGGCCGGGAGCCCCATTCCTCCTGGGCGTGAGCGCCCCACTCCCCCAGCGCCTCCGAGAGCCCTGCTGCCGAGAGAGCCCTGCTCCACGTCTGCCTGGCCAGGAGCCCGAACAGACCGACCGGGGCCCTGCCGGCGGGACCGGAGCCCACAGGAGCCGCGGCCCCGCCCCTCACCGTCCGGACACACCGAGCCTCTGACAGAGCCCCACGCTCCCTCGCTCGGGGTGCGGCTGGGACTGGGGGTGCGGCCACACCTCGGCCCCAGCTTCCGGAGAGAAACAGGGAACGGTCGGTTCTGCTCCTTCGAGAGGAGACGCCGGGGGTGGAGCGAGCCGGTGTGGTGCCCGCCCTCCCCGAGGGGACCCGGAGGCTCACACACCGCCACGAGGGCCGGTCCGCCTGCTCCGGCCAACAGGGACCCCGGGAATGGAGCGCTGACCTCCGGTTCAAAGGGCGATGCTCGGCCCCATGTCCGTTCTGATGGACCGCTCTCGGGAGGCCAGTCACATCCTCTTGGAACCGAGGGCTGGAGCTCGGCTGGACTGGGGCTGGTGGAGGTGTGGGGTTGGGGGGCTGGGGGAGGTGTGGAGTTGGGGGCAGGGAGGAGGCATGGGGCTGGGGGGCTGGGGCAGGGTTGGGGGACTGGGGGACTGGGAGCTGGGGAGCTGGGGGCTGGGGGCTGGGGAGCAGGGGCTGGGGCAGGGTTGGGGGGCTGGGGGCTGGGGAGCAGGGTTGGGGGGCTGGGGGGCTGGGGGGCTGGGGGCTGGGGCAGGGTAGGAGGGCTAGGGGTTGTGGGGCTGGGGGGCTGGGGCAGGGTTGGGGGGTTGGGGGGCTGGGGGCTGGGGGCTGGGGGGCAGGGGCTGGGGGCAGGGGCTGGGGAGCAGGGTTGGGGGGCAGGATTGGGGGGCTGGGGGCGGGGGCGGGCTCGGGCTGCAGGAGCAGATGCCAGCGTGCGGCTCCTGCTGGCAGGAGGGAGGGCTGGAGAAGGACAGGCCCTCGGAGATGGATGTCCCGCGCGGAGGGAGGCGGCGGCTGCCGCAGGGCCGGCTGCGGGGGAGGCGTCTGGCTGCTGTCACGCGCTCGGTCTGGTGGCTGCCGGATGGATGGGCCGCCCGAGTCGCCCGGCAGCAGCGCCCGACAGGCGGCCGGGCCAGCGAGGCCGGGAGGGCGCAGGCGGCTCTGCTACCTGCCCACCGTGGGCATCACCCCCCCTCCGTCCCCGCCCCCAAGGCTCTGCCCCCTCCCCGAGGAGCCGCCGGGGCCTGAACCCCCTCGCACGTGTCTCCCCGGCACCGGTCTGGAGTGGGGTTCCATTGCCAGGCACCCGCAGTCAGTTCCCCAAAAGTGTGTGTGTGTGTGTGGGGGGGGTGCTGGGGTGATCGGGGAGCCCGGCCCTCTCCTTGGAGTCTGGCTGTCCTATGTCATCTTGTATGATCCTATATAACCCTATATAATCCCACATAACCCTATATAATCCTGTCACCTTGTATAATCCTATATAATCCTATATAACCCATGTAACCCTATATAATCCTCTATAACCCTATGTAACCCTACGTAACCCCATATAACCCTGTATAGCCCTGTATAACGCTACATAACCCTGTATAATAAAAGCCTAATGTGCAGATCAACCCAATGGTGGAACAACCGGTCGCTATGACCCACACTGACCACCAGGGGCAGACACTCAGCGCAGGAGCTGCCCCCAGCCCGCAGGCCCCAGGCCAGCCAAGGCGGGTGCCAGGGGGTGCCCAGCACCCTGCCAGTCGCCTGCAGATCATCCCTGACGGGGCCCTCCCTGTGTCCGCACCCCGTGCCCAGGCCTCTAGCGACCATCACAGACAGCCTGCCGCCGCCACGCTGCCTCCGGGTTCGAGGGCTGCACCTCGGGAGGCAAGGGCCCCGGGCAGCCTCGGAGACCGGCTCCCGGAGCCGGCGGCGCAGCGGGACCTGAGACTGTCCATGGCTGGAGGCCACACGGCCAAGGTCGGAGCCCCGGCCCCGGGCCCGGGCCGCCTCCAGGGCTGTGCCCAGGCCCCGTCCACCGTGCGGCCCCCACGCCCTGGGCTCCGTCTCCAGGCAATGGATCCGGCAGACCCAACACGATCCGGCAGCACCCCCACGGCCACAGGGGACCTGGTCCCGCCCGCCGGCCCCTGCTGCCACCCAGCACGGCGAGAGCTCAGGGGAGACCCCGCCCGCTGGGTGCACAGGCTCTGCGCCCCAGGCTCTGCGCCCCCGGCTCCCACCTCCCCGCCTCGGGGCTCTCACCTGGGGCGGGCAGAAGGCGAGGTGACGCCCGAGGGGAGAGGCGGGTGGGGACAGGGCTTGGTGGGCATTTTGCAAAGCGATTCCTGGAAAGCTTCACACGGGTCAGGAACCGCCTGGGGCTGGGGGGGGGAGGACACACCAGGATGGCGAGCGGGTGGGGGCTCCTCGGACTGGCCTGAGGCCCTGCGGCCCCGGGCAGGGGAGGGGCCGAGGGCCGGACCCTCTGCGGCGCCCTCCTGGGCCGTGGCGCTCGGGGCCAGTGACCGGGTTCGTCCGGGGTCACAGCTCAGAGCCGGCCGGCTGCGTGCGGACCTCGGAACCAGGAGTCGGTCCCGGTCAGGGCACCGGTCCAGGTGGCGGCCCGGGCCCGCGTGGGGGGCGTGCAGGAGGCAGCCGGCCCCGGACCCTCTCCTCACTGATGCTTCCATCTCTCTCCCCCTCCCTTCCCCTCTGAGACCAGTGAGTAAAATATGTACATCTGAACCTGGTGAATACACGTAAGAAAACAGTGTTCTAAACGTCACTCCCTGTGCCTGCCAGTGGTATGGAGACATCCCAGTAGCGCCACCATCACCCCACCGCGCCCACACGCCCCCTGCAGCCCCCCCCCCCCCCGGCCGTGTCTGAGGCTCCGCCGCCCTCCCTCTCCGTGTCTGAGGCTCCGCCGGGGCCTCCCGTGGGGGCGTCACACGGCTGTCCTCGTCAGCGCTGAGTTCACGGAGCCAGCATCCTTCCTGCCGCGGCGGCTGAGTCACGCTCCGGCCGATGACTCCGCCGGGGGCCGCCGCGCGGGCGGGAGAGCCGTCCCAGCCTCCACCCCTGCTGCCGCAGCTCCTCCCTCCTCCCTCCTCCCTCCCCCTCCCCCTCCTCCCTCCCCCTCCCCCTCCTCCCTCCCCCTCCTCCCCCCTTCTCCCTCTCCCGGCTCAGACAGCAGGAGAGGCTGCAGGCGCTGCCAAATGATCCCGGGACTCGGCGTCCCTGGCTGAGAACACGCTCCCGGCCACGCGTGTGCGCAGACCCGAGGCCTCCAGCAGCCTCGCCCGGGACGGGCAGGGCACGGCCGGACGTGTCCACCCGCAGCGGCCGCCCGGACCCCTCGCCCCGTCAGCCCGGCCGCCGAGCATCAGCCTTCCACGCGGCCCTCCGTAACGACAAAAGCCTCCTAATCCCGTCCGGCATATGGCGAGCCAGGTGCCCGCCGCCCGCACTCGGGCCGCCCGCCCTGCCTGCCCCCCGCGGGGACACAAAGCCTGCGGAGCGTCCCTCCCGGGCGGGGAGCGGAGCCGCGACCGGGCCTGTTTGCCCTGGGACACGGCCGCCCGCTTTCTCCACCATCCAGCCTTCGGGGCACAGCAGGCACGGAAGCTGCACGCCACAGCCTGGACCGGGAGGCACACATCTGCACACACACCCCACACACCACACAAATGCACACAACACACACATGCACACGTACCACACAAATACACACACGTGCACACGTACTACACAAGTGCACACAACACACGTGCACACGTACCACACAAATACACACAGGCACACAGGCACATGTGTGCACACACCACATAAATGCACCTGCAACACACAGGCACACGTGTATGCACATGTGCATGCACACCCCACATAAACACACACACACACCACATAGATGAACATGCAGTGTGTAGGCACACACATGTCCACATAACTGCATGCACATGATGTCAATGAGTGTGCACCCATGCATGCTGTCATGCACCCTCACGTGCCATCTCCAGCGCGTACACACACACACACACACACACACACACACCCCAAAAGAGTGAGCCTGGCAGCCGAGGTGGCCGACAGGATTCCGGGCTCCCCTCCCCCCGAGATCCTTGCCCTCTCCAGGCCCCCCCACCCCCAGGGCCCGGAGCGCTCTGCGCCTCCCCCTCAGCCAGAGCCGGGGCCTGCGCGGCTCACCCAGGCGGACCGAGGGTCAGGGCCCAGGGCTGGAACCCAGCACCCACGGTGGGAGCTCAGACCTCGTCCCGGCCAGCCAGCTCCCCCAGCTCCGTCGGAACGTTCCGGAAAGGCAGCAGAGCCGCACCACTTCCGCACCCTCCCTGAGCGCCCTCCCCTGGTGGCCCCCTCACCGCTCCCGGCCCCGCACCCCGCCCCGCAGCCCGGGCTGGGCCTGCCAGGGAGGTGCTGGTGGAGGCGGGGCTGGGAGCGGTGAGGGGGCCTGGACCCGGGTTACCTCCTGCCCAACAAGAAGCCACCAGTGCGCCCACCGACCCAGCCGGCGTGGCTCAGTCGACCTACGAGCCAGCGGTCAGGGTTCGATTTCCTCGGGGCACAGGCCTGGGTGGTACTCTGAGCCCCAGTGTGGGGCGAGCAGGGGGCGGCTGGTCAGCGATTCTCTCTCTCATCGTTGGTGTGTCCGTCTCTCCCTCTCCCTTCCGATCGGAAATCAATAACACATATTAAAATAATAATAACAATAATAAAGGTAGGAACAGGCCCCCGCGGACGCGGTGACCACGGGGTCTGTCCAGCCGATGGCACCGGCTCAGCCCCAACAGGAAGGACCCTGGGACCCCGAGACCCAGGACCCAGCTGTGCGCTCCCCCCTGCGGCTACCTGCCACCCATCACCCACCACCCACCCACCACCCACCACCCCTCCGTCAGGCAGAGATGGGGCGGAGGCGGGCGTGCGGGCACTCGGCGCGGCTGGGAGGACAGATGGCGGTGACGGGAGTGACAGCGCGAACGTGCCTCCCACCGCTGGCTGCTCGCCGGGAGACGCACAGGTTTCCTCTCTGCCGAGCGCCCGGACCACCGCCCTCCGCCCCCCCCCCCGCCCTGCCCGCCCCCCCCTCGCCCTAACCCGCCCCGCCCTGGTCTAGTGCCCCGGGTGGCACACTGCGGCTCGAGAGCCACATGCGACTCTCTGGCCCCTGGAGGGTGGCTCTTCCACAAAACACCACGGCCTGGGCGAGTCTGTGTTGAAGAAGTGGCGTTAGAAGACGCTTACGTTTAAAAAACGTGGCTCTCCGAAGGAATGCCAGTCGCTGTGCTGTGGGTATTCGGCCCCAGGAGGGGCAGGGGTCGGCCACGCACGCGGGTTCCGGTTCTGGCCGTTAACGTGGCTCCGAGGAAGGGCGTGCCGCTGAGGTTCTGAGGACCCAGGAGGTCACGAGGCAAAACGCGCCCCCCCCCCCCCCCCGCCTCCTCGTGTGCAGCTCTACCAATAACACCCCAAAGCCGGCAGAGGGATGGGTCACAGGGGCTCGGCCAGTCCCCGGATGGGGAGTGAGGGAGGAAGTTAACCTGGGAACGCCCAGAGCACCAGCCACCCCATAACCTGTCCTGTGGGGTCCGAGCGCCTGCCAGGCTGGGCATCGGGGGACTCAGAGGGGAGGTGGGAGCTGGGGGGGGGTAGGAAGTCCCATGAGGCCCACTGTGTGCTCAGGGGGACCCTGACCCTGGCCCCGGCCCCGCCCCTCCCCCCTCAGACACAGGCCCCTAGGACACCCCCCCCCCCCGCAGGCGCGGCGACGGGGGCACCCACAGGACAGGTCAGCTGAGCCCCAGGAACGGAAGGGACCGGGTGGGCGGCGGCCGGCTGGGGCTGGAAGCCGGCTCCTGCCAAATGGGCGGCTGGCGCGTGGAGATGAGTCTCCATCCATTATTAAGCACCAGCTGAATATTTCATGCGTTTCCTCAATCACAGAGAAGTGAGGGCGTCTCTGGT
Source organism: Vespertilio murinus (assembly GCA_963924515.1). Lineage (NCBI taxonomy): Eukaryota > Metazoa > Chordata > Mammalia > Chiroptera > Vespertilionidae > Vespertilio > Vespertilio murinus. The sequence continues at coordinate 1,025,511 of OZ004718.1, forward strand.
CCTCTTCCCGTCCAGGCTGCAAGTCAGCAGGGACCGGCGCAGGGACGGTGACACGAGTTTCTGTGGGTGAGGGGACGTCTCTGCCGGCGTCTTCTGTGCCCACAGGCCCCCGGGAGCCCGCGTGGGCGCCGGGCACCGCGCCGCGTGGCGCAGGGGCGTCAGGAGGCATCGGGCGTCCCAGCGTGGCCCTGGCTCCCTGGCCGCGGCCGCAGCCCACCGGCACGCCCTGCGTGGACACGTGGGAGGGGCCTGGCTCTGAGCGCTCCGAGCCTTGCCTGCCGTCCTCGCTCGGTCTGGCCTCCAGTTCCTTCTCGCCGCTCCCAGCTGCCTTTCCAGCCAGGACCCGGAAGCTGGGGCAGATGGGGGAGGGGCCACGCCACCACCTACTCGGTCCCCTCGGGAGTCCCGAGGGGCCTGAGCTCCCGTTTTCATTCTGTGCTCAGTTCCCTTCTGGAGCCTAGTACCGTGGCCTTGTTCTATCCATTCGCCCATCTGCCACCCACCCATCCGCCACCCACCCACCACCCATCCATCTATCTACCACCCATCCATTCACCCATCCATCCACCACCTATCCACCCACCTACCCACTCACTCACCCATCCATCTACCACCCACCCATCCATCCACCCATTCATCCACCCACCCATCCACCCATCCATCTATCCACCATTCATCCATTCACCCATCCACCCACTCACCCATCCATCCATCCACCACCCACCCATCCATCCATCCACCCAGCCATCCATCCATCCACCCATCCATCCACCACCTATCCACCCCCCATCCATCCACTACCCATCCATCCACCCATCCATCCATCCATCCACCCATCCATCCATCCATCCATCCACCCATCCATCCATCCACCCACCCATCCATCCACCCAGCCATCCACCACCTATCCACCCATCCATCCATCCATCCATCCACCCACCCATCCATCCACCCACCCAGCCATCCACCCAGCCATCCACCACCTATCCACCCATCCATCCATCCACTACCCATCCATCCACTACCCATCCATCCATCCACCCATCCACCCACCCATCCATCCACCCATCCATCCACCCAGCCATCCACCCATCCATCCATCCATCCACCCATCCATCCACCCATCCATCCATCCACCCATCCATCCACCCATCCATCTACCACCCATCCATCCACCACCCATCCATCCACCCATCCATCCACCACTCATCCATCCACCCATCCATCCACCACCCATCCATCCACCCATCCACCCCCCCACCCAGCTGTCACCCGCCCTGGGAGCGGCTGAGAGGGAATGGTGTGTGGTGGACGGACACAGCGGGATGTGCCCGCTCTACCTCAGGTGCCAGGAGCTCCCTCTCTGCAGGGACCCTACCTGCCCCCCACCCGAGTGCTGGCTTCTACGCCCCAACGCCCTCAGGCCAGCTGGGCGCCGCATCAGAGTGCGCCTCCCCCCCCTCCCCCCCCCCCCCCGGCAGGGGCCTCTGGCTCAGCCCCAGGAGCCCCGACGTGAGGGACCGACCCCGGGACGGGGCCCGGCCTCCTGGGACGGTCCACCCGGCCTCACACACTCCCCCGCCTCCACGGCCGTCCCGCCTCGAGAGCGAGGACACTCGGCCACCGGGCCTGCGGGTGGGGTCCTGGGAGGTGGCCGGGGTGGGGCAGACGCCCCCGCTGCCGCCTCCGGGAGGCTCCTGGGGGTGGGGTCCCTCGGCTGCACCTGCTCCATCTGGATCCCGGTGCCCTCATTACCCGCCTTCCACGTGGACCCGTGTCAGCCGAGCCTCCGGACGAGGGCCAGCGCCCCAAACCACGCCTCCGCCGCCCGCCCCTTCCTCTCCCTCCCGGGCCCCCACCCCGCTCCTGCTCCTGGGGGGGGGGGTCCCCCTGCACAGCGGGGCTTACGTGCGGACCAGCCTGGACCCGAGCCCACTAACAGGGGTTTAGGACGAGGCGCCTCCAGGAGCAGCGGGTGGCTCCTGGCTGCGGCGTGGGCGCCCACGTGGGCTGTGTCCGCGGACGTCACCGAGGAGGGGCCGCGGGGCCGTGGGGCAGAGCCGCCCGGCTCCCTCCGTCCTGGGGTTCGACAGCAGCTTGGCTCCCACTCTTCAGCCCGAAGGGCGGGATGTGAAATATTTATTAGGGAGAATCTCTATTTTTAACCGGACGGTCTCGGCTCCATTATTCATGCAGCCTCGGAGGGCCGGCCGGATTCCCGCCGAGGCCGGCGCTGGGAGAGGCAGCGGGCGGAGCTGAGAGCAGACGGGGTGGGGTCTGGGTGGGAGTCCGGGCACGGGGGGGGGGGGGGGGGTGAGGTCTCCCAAGTCTCAGCCAAACCTCCCGGCCCGCGGCTCTGCTGGGGGGACGGCCCGAGCGTGAACTTGAACGTGGCCCCCTCAGCTGTCGGAGCCCAAACCCAGAGGGACAAGGGCCGAGATCCCGGGCACGGAGCTGCCCAGCACCTGGTCCCGGAGCCGGGAGGGGGCGCCACAGCCGGCACCTGGCCAGGAACCGGTGGGGACGCCTCTCACCAGGACGGCTCGGCCCGCTTGGCGGTCAGGAAGTGACCGGAGAGGACGGACGTGGACAGACGGAGGTTCTCACCCGGCGCCGGACACGGGGTTCGAGTCCCCGTGAGCCCGCCGCCGCCCGCCCGCCCGCCGGGCACCGAGGTGCCACTCCCAGGGGAGGGGTCGAGGGGCCGCGGGCCCAGCACAGAGGGGGTCCCTCAGGGTCCGCTCAGCTGTCCAGGCGCCCCCCCCCTGCCTGGACGGGGCTGAGCCCGGGAGACGCCTCCACACCTCCCTGGAGGAGCCTGGCAGTGCCAGTGCCAGCACACGCACCCGCACCCGCACCCTCATCCGCACCCACACCGGCACCCACACCGGCACCCACACCCGCACCCACACCGGCCAGGGCGGCCCGCCTGACCCTGCCGGGCGCCGCCAGCGGGCGAGGGTGAGGCTGGAGGAGCCTAGGCTCGGAGAACGCAGAGACACCCACTCAGGGACGGGCGGGGGGGGGGCGGAGGCCCCGTGGCCGGTTCCCTGCGGAGGGGGCGGGGCCGGCAGGTCGCGGCTCACCCCGGCCCCGGCCGACTCCCCGCAGCACAGAGCCTTGGGGGGCGCGGACCCATCAGCCCCTGGGGCTCCGCTGGGCGAGCGGGAGGCCGGGAGGGAGGCCGGGAGGGAGGCTGGGAGGGAGGGAGGCCGGTGGGGAGGAGGCCGGAGGGGAGGGAGGCCGGGAGGGGAGGGAGGCCGGAGGGGAGGGAGGCCGGAGGGGAGGGAGGCCGGGAGGGGAGGGAGGCTGGAGGGGAGGGAGGCCGGTGGGGAGGGAGGCCGGTGGGGAGGGAGGCCGGGAGGGGAGGGAGGCCGGGAGGGGAGGGAGGCCGGGAGGGGGAGGGAGGCCGGGAGGGGAGGGCAGCCGGGAGGGAGGGAGGCCGGGAGGGAGGCCGGTGGGGAGGGAGGCCGGTGGGGAGGGAGGCCGGGAGGGGAGGGAGGCTGGTGGGGAGGAGGCCGGAGGGGAGGGAGGCCGGGAGGGGAGGGAGGCCGGTGGGGAGGGAGGCCGGAGAGGAGGGAGGCGGGTGGGGACTCACTGCCGCCCTGCCCTGCCCCTCCCCACGCGGCCCAGCGGCCCCGGAACAGGCCACGTCTGGGGAACGCTGGGCAGCCCGATTGCTTCTGACGGGCACGGCAGTGACCACGGGACCGGTGCCCCTGGCCGGCCGGTGTGGCTCCGTGGACAGAGCGCCGGCCTGCGGACTGAAGGGTCCCGGGTTCGATTCCGGTCCAGGGCACAGGCCCGGGTCGCGGGCTGGATCCCCAGCGTGGGGCGTGCAGGAGGCGGCCGGTCCATGATTCACTCTCATCGCGGATGCTTCGATCGTCTCCCCCTCCCTTCCTCTCTGAGATCCGAGAGACGTGTTTAAAGAAATAGACACGCGGCTGGTGCCGGGCCGCCGGAGGGGTGGGGGTGGGGGCTGTGCTCTACCTGTCGGGACGCCCGGTCTCCAGAGGGGGCGCCGATTGGCGGGGCCTGGCTCTGCCTCCCCCTCCCTGGCTCGGCACCCAGGCGGGCTCAGTCCGGCCCTGGCCCCCTGCCCGGTGTGAGCTCCGAGGAGGACGCTGCCGGTCAGGGCTTCCCAGATGGCGCTCCCAGCCCTCCCGCCGCTCGAACCCGCCCCCACAGAGCCGCCTCCTGCTGGCCTCGCGGCGGCTGAGCCGCAGACGCCCCGGCCGGCCCGCGGTCTCTGTTCCCCGCCCGCGGCCCGGCGCCCGGGGTCTGGGGTGCCGAGCGGCTCAGGGAGCGCGGGGGAAGCGGCGGAGAGGCCTCGGAGCCCAGGCCCCGGCCTGCTTCCCGCTGCACCGGCTGCGCCCGCCAGGAGGGCGCCGTGTCCTCTCTCCGCCGGCCAGACGCAGCGGCCGCCACCGCCTGTCCCGGGAGCCCGTCCTCCTTCCTGGCCGGCCAGCTGCGCGCCCGGCCCCACACCTGGGCCCCGAGCCTCTGCGGCCGGTGGCCCCGAGCCTTCCCGCAGGAAATGGCGGCTTCGGAGGCCTTTTCCCTCTTTTTTTTTTTTTTTTTTTTTTTTTTTTTAACATATGTACGGATTGTATTTAACATATGTACGGATTGTATTTAACAAATGTACGGACTGTATTTAACATATGTACATATTGTATTTAACATATATACGTATTGTATTTAACATATGTACGTCTTTAATAAGTGTACAAATTTTATCGGTTTCAGAGAGGAAGGGGAAGGAGAGAAACACCGACGATGAGCGAGAGTCACTGACTGGCTGCCCCCTGCAGGCCCCGCTGGGATGGAGCCAACCACCTGGGCGTGTGCCCTTGACTGGGAATCGAACCCAGGACCCTTCGGTCCACAGGCCGACGCTCTATCCACTGGGCCACACCGGCCGGGGCCGGCCGGCCTTGTTCTTAGGGAACCTGCGTGCCGTCATCGTCAGACCCGGCGCCCACCCGGCGCCCGCCGCACGCCTGGGCAGACGCCCGCGGCCGTGGGCAGGTGCGGGCCACCTGCACCCCACGCCGGCATTCGGGCGCGAGGACTCACCATGCGCCTGCGGCCGCCCCCCACCCCCCCAGCCGCGTCCTGGCCGGTGGCCGGTGGCCGGTGGCCGCGGCTGGAGCGCCGGCCGGTCGGGCGGGTGGCAGCCGGGCAGGAGGCGCAGCCTCAGCTGTGGGCGCAGCCCCGGGGGGTAAGCGCTCCGGCGGCAAATCAGTGTGCAAGCGTCCCGTCCCCTGCAGGCTTCACCGAACCTCGGGGGTGCGGGGTTCGGGGTGCGGGGTTCGGGGTGCGGGGTGCGGGGTTCGGGGTTCGGGGTTCGGGGTGCGGGTCCGGCCCGAGGCCACGTGGCCTCGCAGGGCCTGAGGGGACCATGGAGGAGCCGGCATAGCCAACAGCCAGGGCAGCATCTAGGTGTGCCCAGGGCCTTTGCCACCACCACCCGTCCCCCTGTGCTTCCTCCCCTCCCCCTTCCTCTGCCCTTCCTCTTCCTCTCCTTCTCCCTCCCTCCCCTCTCCCTCCTTCCCCTCCCCTTCCTCTCCTCCCCTCCCCCCTCTCTCTCCCCTCCCTCCTCTCTCTCCCCTCCCCTTCCTCTCCCCTTCCTCTCCTTCTCCCTCCCTCCCCCCCTCTCTCCCCTCCCCCTTCCTCTCCTCCCTCCATCCCCTCCCCTCCATCCCCTCCCCTCCCCCCTCTCTCTCTCCCCTCCCTCTCCTCCCTTCATCCCCTCCCCTCCCCCTCGATTGTTGCTCGCCCCTCCCCCACAGGACCAGCGTACTCCTGGGGCCCCTCCTCCCTCCCTGGAAAGAGGTGCAAAGCCGCCCCCAAACCCCCACCCCTCACCCCTGCCCTACCTCCCTGGAGTGGCGGGGCAGGCTGTGTGGGGAGGCTCTTTGCTCACTGTCCTGGGGGTTGCCGCACCCATTTCTGGGTGGTGGGGTGACCCGAGTTCAGGATTGGGGTTGGGGGTCTCCAGGACAGGCCTCCCACCCACCGCCCCCCGCCCCCCCAGGCCTGGTCGGAGCGGCCGTGCAGGCCGAGGAGCCTGTGGCTGGGGGAGGTTTCTGTGAACGGCCCTCAGCCTCCGCCTCAGCCTCCGCCTCAGCCTCTCCCTCAGCCTCCGCCTCTCCCTCAGCCTCACCCTCAGCCTCTCCCTCCGCCTCAGCCTCAGCCTCTCCCTCAGCCTCAGCCTCTCCCTCAGCCTCTCCCTCAGCCTCTCCCTCAGCCTTAGCCTCAGCCTCACCCTCAGCCTCTCCCTCCGCCTCAGCCTCAGCCTCAGCCTCTCCCTCAGCCTCTCCCTCAGCCTCTCCCTCAGCCTTAGCCTCAGCCTCACCCTCAGCCTCTCCCTCCGCCTCAGCCTCTCCCTCAGCCTCACCCTCAGCCTCTCCCTCCGCCTCAGCCTCTCCCTCAGCCTCAGCCTCTCCCTCAGCCTCTCCCTCAGCCTCAGCCTCTCCCTCCGCCTCAGCCTCAGCCTCAGCCTCTCCCTCAGCCTCACCCTCAGCCTCTCCCTCCGCCTCAGCCTCTCCCTCAGCCTCACCCTCAGCCTCTCCCTCCGCCTCAGCCTCTCCCTCAGCCTCTCCCTCAGCCTCTCCCTCAGCCTCAGCCTCTCCCTCAGCCTCAGCCTCTCCCTCAGCCTCAGCCTCTCCCTCAGCCTCTCCCTCAGCCTCTCCCTCAGCCTCAGCCTCTCCCTCAGCCTCTCCCTCAGCCTCTCCCTCAGCCTCTCCCTCAGCCTCAGCCTCTCCCTCAGCCTCTCCCTCAGCCTCAGCCTCTCCCTCAGCCTCAGCCTCTCCCTCAGCCTCTCCCTCAGTCCTCAGCCTCAGCCCCAGCCTCGGCCCGGAGCCGCTGCGGCCGGCTGCCAACGCGGAGGGGCCGCGGCCTGCCCGGGAAGGCCCCCTCCCTCCCCCGGGGCGTGGGATCCCCCCCAGGCCGCCCTCCCGCCCCGCCTGCAGGCGGGAGCACTGCGGCGGCCTCAGCCACAATCAATGTTTAATGAGCGTGCCGCGGCGGCCGCAGTGCAATACGGGCCTCCGGGTGTTATGCAACGTGGGCGGTGAGCTACCCACAGGCCCGCGCGTGAGCCGGGCTTGTCACGGCCGCCGGCAGCGCAGCGAGGCGAGGTGACTGCAGACCCTCGCGTAGGAGGCAGAGGAGGGACAGAGCAGAGGGGGCGTGTCCGGGGGGCGGCCTCCGGGGACCACCGCCCGGGGCAGATGCTGCGGCAGAGCCAGCACCGCCCTCCGAAGCAGCCTCTCCGAGGACCCCCCCCCTCCTCACAGGGGCGGCGAGCAGGACTGGGCTCCCAGATGCGGCTGCGGCTGCCCCGGGCGAGCCCACCAGGCCGGCGCCCTGTGCAGGGCTGGCATCAGTCAGAAGGCAGGCTCCCAGCCCGGCTGGCGCAGCCCGGAGGCTGAGCGCTGACCTGTGACCCAGGGGTCAAGGTTCGATTCCCGGTCAGGGCACAGGCCCCGTTTTGGGCTCCATCCCGGGGGGGGGGGGGGCAGCGGATCAGTCTCTCTCATCACTGATGTTTCTCTCCCTCCCTCTCCTCCCGCTCTGACCTCAATAAGAACGTATTTTAAAAAGTAAGGTGGGCCGAAACCAGATTGGCTCAGTGGTAGACCGCCGGTCTGCGGACTGAAGGGTCCCGGGTTCGATTCCGGTCAAGGGCATTTACATTGGTTGTGGGCACGTCCCCAGTAGGGGGTGTGCAGCAGGCAGCTGGTCGATGTTTCTCTCTCATCGACGTTTCTAGCTCTCTATCTCTCTCCCTTCCTCTCTGTAAAATATCAATAAAACATATTTTTTTAAAAAAAGCAAGGTAGGTGGGCTTTAAGGCGGTCAGGAGTCCGTCCTTCCGTCCTGCCAGCCCCCTTTCTTCCCGGCACCAGCGCCTCGATGTCACTCTGACATTGGGGTGGGCTGCCCCCCCCAGCTGGCTGGGAAGCACCGTGACCTCCGGCCCAGGACCCGCTGGCCACGTGCTGCCCGGGGGAAGCAGGCGGCTCCCAGCAGCCCCAGCCGCCCCGCCGGGCCAGCTGGGCGGAGCCCCGGCACCCTGAGGGCGGGTGGGGCAGTGCCTCCGGCTGTGGGCAAGCGTGTCCCAGGTGGCTGTCCCCGCGGGAACTCACGGCCTCTCCTCCTGACGCGCCTCCTCGGCGGGCAGCACCCAGTGGGACTCCACCCCTCACGCCAAGCCCCCAGGTCCCGGCTGTCCTTGCTCCTGCCACCGCCTTCACCCCCCCCTCCTCCTCCTCCTACCCAGCGGCCTCTCAGGGGTCCTGTTCCCCTTCTGGCCTCATCCCTGTCCATCACCTTCTCAGCTCTTCCCAGCTGCTCCCAGATTCTCCCAGCTGCCCCAGGTCCTCCCAGCTGCTCCCAGCTCCTCCCAGCTGCTCCCAGCTGCTCCCAGGTCCTCCCAGCTGCTCCCAGGTCCTCCCAGCTGCTCCCAGCTCCTCCCAGGTCCTCCCAGCTGCTCCCAGGTCCTCCCAGCTGCTCCCAGCTGCTCCCAGGTCCTCCCAGGTCCTCCCAGCTGCTCCCAGCTCCTCCCAGCTGCTCCCAGCTCCTCCCAGCTGCTCCCAGCTTCTCCCAGCTGCTCCCAGATTCTCCCAGCTGCCCCAGGTCCTCCCAGCTCCTCCCAGCTGCTCCCAGGTCCTCCCAGCTGCTCCCAGGTCCTCCCAGCTGCTCCCAGCTCCTCCCAGGTCTTCCCAGCTGCTCCCAGCTCCTCCCAGGTCCTCCCAGCTGCTCCCAGCTGCTCCCAGGTCCTCCCAGGTCCTCCCAGCTGCTCCCAGCTCCTCCCAGCTGCTCCCAGGTCCTCCCAGCTGCTCCCAGGTCCTCCCAGCTGCTCCCAGCTCCTCCCAGGTCCTCCCAGCTGCTCCCAGGTCCTCCCAGCTGCTCCCAGCTGCTCCCAGCTGCTCCCAGGTCCTCCCAGCTGCTCCCAGGTCCTCCCAGCTGCTCCCAGCTGCTCCCAGGTCCTCCCAGCTGCTCGCAGCTGCTCCCAGGTCCTCCCAGCTGTTCCCAGCTCCTCCCAGGTCCTCCCAGCTGCTCCCAGCTCCTCCCAGGTCCTCCCAGCTGCTCCCAGGTCCTCCCAGCTGCTCCCAGGTCCTCCCAGCTGCTCCCAGCTGCTCCCAGCTGCTCCCAGGTCCTCCCAGCTGCTCCCAGGTCCTCCCAGCTGCTCCCAGCTGCTCCCAGGTCCTCCCAGCTGCTCCCAGCTGCTCCCAGGTCCTCCCAGCTGTTCCCAGCTCCTCCCAGGTCCTCCCAGGTCCTCCCAGCAGCCTTCTCGGTCCTCCCAGCAGCCTTCTCGGTCCTCCTAGTCCCTCTCAATGTTCCCCTGTGTTCTCACAGCAGCCTCCTATTACCACCTGCAGGGAGCTCTTCGCTGCTCAGGTGGAAGCTCTAGGCCCAGGGGTGGGCAAACTCATTGGTCAGAGCCAAACACCAACAGCACTGCGACTGAAGTTTCTTTGGAGAGCCAACTTTTTAAAACTTAAACTTCTTCTAACGCCCCTTCTTCAACATAGACGCGCCCAGGCCGTGGTGTTTTGTGGAAGAGCCACCCTCCAGGGGCCGAAGAGCCGCAGGTGGCTCTCGAGCCGCAGTTTGCCGACCACGGGGCTAGATCGTCTCCTGACTTGGCCTAGTCCCGGAGCTGGCGGGCTCGGGGCCCACAGAGCGAGGAGCCCTCACAGGGCTCCCTGCCCGCTCCACCCCCTCCCGCCGGCCTGCACCCCACCTGCCGGCCTGGGTGTCCCCCTCCTCCCGCCGGCCTGGGTGTCCCCCTCCTCCCGCCGGCCTGCACCCCACCTGCCGGCCTGGGTGTCCCCCTCCTCCCGCTGGCCTGGGTGTCCCCCTCCTCCCGCCGGCCTGGGTGTCCCCCTCCTCCCGCCGGCCTGCGCCCCACCGGCCGCCGCACTCCCAGGCCTCCTGCCCCGGCCCGCAGCGCCCCCTGGCGGAGAGGGCTCCTCCCCTGGGCGCCCCCCCGGGGACCCGGCCCGGACCCGCCCCCGCCTCGCCCGGCGCTGGGCCTCCGACCGCCGGGGCGTGGAGAGGACCCGGGGGGGACCCTGTGGGGGGGACCCCGTCTTCTCTGGCTGCGAGTGGGAGACAGAAGCCACCGCGCCGTCCGGGGCGCTGGCGGCTCCGCGGGGCCCCGGGAGCCCCTCCCGCCTCCCCGCGGGGAACGGGGGGGGGGGCTGCAGAGCGGGGTTCCCGGCGCCGGAACCCCGAACCCCGAACCCCGCGCAGGAGGCGGGATGTGTGCGGGGTGGGGGTGGCCGAAGTGTGGAGCCCCCAGGCCCGGAGCGGAGCGGAGCGGACGGGGCGCGGGGCGGGGAGGGCCTGGCGGGGGCGGCCGGGCGGGGGCGGCCGGGGCGGGCGGGAGCGGACGGAGCGCGGGGCCGGGAGGGCCGGGAGGGCCGGGTCCGGCCTCCAGGAAGCAGCGCGGCCCCCGCCCGCCCCCAGCGCCCGCCCCGGGCCGCCTGCCGGAGCCGAGCGGCTCTGCCCGGAGCCTCGGCCCCGGGGCGGGCGGGGCGTCACCCAAACGGACCCGAGGAGCGGGGCGGCCGCGCCCCTTCGGGTGCCCCGCCCGCCCGCGGGCCCGTCTGGTCCCGGGGACCGTTCCCCGCGCCCCGCGGCCCCGGCGGCTCCGCAGGTGTTCGGGCGGCCGAGCGGGGGGAACAGAGGCCCGTCTCCGGGGCGCCCCCCGGCCCCCCAGTCCCGCCGGGGGCCCTCCGGGGCCCGAGGCCGCCGCCTGGCCTCTCCCCCCTCAATCCCCCTCCCCTTTTATCTCCCCTCCCTCCCCCCAATCCCCCTAATCCCCCACTATCGCCCCTCCATCTCCTCCGTTATCTCCCCCTCCCTCCCCCCATCTCCCCCTCCATCCTCCCTCCATCTCCCCTCCCCTCCCCCCTAACCCCCCACTATCTCCCCCCCACCTCCCTCTTTATCCCCCTCCCCCCTTTACCTCCCCCCCCCCCCCCGCTTTCGGGGAACCGCGGGCCGGGGGCGGGGCCGGGGCGGGATTCCTCCCCCGCTGACGTCGCGCGGCCCCTCCCGCGGCGGCTTAAAAGGCGGCGGCGGCGGAGAGCGCGGAGCGGCCGCGGAGCCAGCGGAGCCGGAGCGGAGCCAGCGGACCGGACCGGACCGGAGCCAGCGGACCGGAGCCAGCGGACCGGACCGGACCGGAGCGGAGCCAGCGGACCGGAGCGGAGCCCAGCCCGGAGCCCGCCGCCGCCGCCATGCCGGCCCGCGCCCTGCGCACCTGGGCGCTGCTCGCGCTCTGCCTGCTGCGCGGCGCGGCCCAGGCGCCGGGCCCCGCGCGCTTCATCTGCACCTCGGTGCCCGCGGACGCCGACCTGTGCGGCGCGGGCGCGGGCGCGGGCGCGGCGGGCGGCGCGGAGGAGCTGCGGGGCAGCGTGCTGCAGCTGCGGGAGACGGTGCTGCAGCAGAAGGAGACCATCCTCAGCCAGCAGGAGGCCATCCGCGAGCTCACGGCCAAGCTGGGCCGCTGCGAGAGCCAGGGCGCCCCGGACCCGGCCGCCGGCCGCCGCCCGCCCGCCGCGGGCAAGCAGGCCCCGGGCGACCCGGCCCGCGCCGCGCAGGCCGCCGACGCGCTCGGCCAACTCGCGCAAACTTTGCAGGCGCTCAAGACCCGCCTGGAGAACCTCGAGGTCCGCCCGCCCGCCCGGCCCCTCGGCCCCTCGGCCCCCGCCCCGCGCCCCCCGGCCCCCGCCCCGCGGCCTCCCCGCCCGCCGGCCCGCGCCCCCCGGACGCCCCCGCCCCGCCCGCCCCCGCGGCCTCCCCGCCCGCCGGCCCGCGCCCCCCGGACGCCCCCGCAGGCTCCGGCCCGCGCTCCCCGCTCCCCGCTCCCCGCTCCCCGCTCCCCGGCGCCTAACCTGTGCCCCCGCCCCCGCAGCAGTACAGCCGCCTCAACTCCTCCAGCCAGACCAACAGCCTCCGGGACCTGCTGCAGAGCAAGATCGACGACCTGGAGCGGCAGGTGCTGTCCCGGGTGAACTCGCTGGAGGAGGGCAAGGGCGGCCCCAGGAACGACACGGAGGAGCGGGCCAAGATCGAGAGCGCCCTGACCTCGCTGCACCAGCGCATCAGCGAGCTGGAGAAAGGTAGCAGCCCGGCCCCCCAGGGCCCCCCAGGACTCCCCCCAGGGCCCCCCCAACCCCCCAGGGCCTCCCCCAGTCCTGCAGGGCGTGGGGCACCCAGGGGGTGTTCCTGGGGCAGGGGGCTGGGCCCCGAGCTCTGGCTGTGCTTGTGGAAGGGAAGCAGAGAGGAGAAGGGACTGCCTGCGTCTCCTGCCCACACACACACACACACACACACACACACGAACATACATGTACACACACATGCACATACGCACATGCATGCATGTGCACACACACACACACACACACACTGGCAGGATTCTCCCAGCTGGATCTGCTCAAGCTTCAGTAACTTCGCCCTGGGGCCTGGGCAGCCAGCCCCCCCCCCCCCACAGGAAGCCTGGCTGGGGGGCCCCCCATCCCCGCTGCTTGGGGCCGACCTGGTCTTTCCGGTCCCCACAGACCCAGACAGGTCTTCTCCCAGCCCCCCTGCCCCTACCCTTCCCTGGGGACCCCCACCCCCCTTTGATCCTCTCTGTGGCGTGACCCAAAGCCTGGCCTCCTGCAGCCCCTGCAGCTCCCGGGCCCGTGGCACCACAGGGTGCTCGGATGAGCGTGGCGGCTTAGCCTTGAAGGCGCAGCGATCAAACACGGTTGTAAGGGGGGCTGGGCTCCGAGCAGAGCCACGTGACCTCCTCCCACTGCGAAGTGTGCGATGGGCTCAAACAGCGCCATCTTAAGGGCCCTTACGTAACTGACGGCAGCGCGGGCGCGGGAGGGGGGGCATGAAGACACCCCCTCCCCCAGCCCGAGGCCCCGGGCCGGTGACTGGGCCCCAGACCGCGTGGGCAGCACCCAGGAGCCCGGCTGTCCTGGCCCCTGGCGCCCGCTCAGGGCTGCCTTCTAGAAACATCCTGGCCCGGGGCCGGCGGAGTGCCGGGCGTCCCCCAGGCCGGCCCCCCAGCCGGTGGCCTGGGCCCGGCGCCCTGCCCGCTGCCGGGTGTGCTGCGCGGGCGGAGGGGGCGGGCGCCTTCCCGGGAGCCGTCCGGCAGGCCCAGGGTGCGGGGCTGTGGTTCCGGAGTAGCCGGGCCTGGGGCTAGGGGGCCGGAGCCAGGAGTGCCAGCAGCAGCAGCGTGCCGGCCCTGAGGGCCCGGTGGCTCGTGGGGCCCCGGGCGGGAGGTGTCTCTGGGCTCGGCCGCCGGCAGCCGGCATTCAGGTTGGCCCTGAGGGGCTGCCGCCTCTTTCTGGGGAAGGAGGTATCCTTCCTCTGGGCCACACCATGGCGGGGGCCCACGCCCTCCTCAGCCCCCCGCAGCCGGGGCACAGGCTCCCCACCCAGCCCCCCGCTCCCGGCTCAGCCCTGCGGGCGGCGGGCGGCGGGGCAGGGCCAGCCTCCGGGGTCAAACCGTCCGCCTCCGCAGGCCAGAAGGACAGCCGCCCCGGCGACAAGTTCCAGCTCACGTTCCCGCTGCGCACCAACTACATGTACGCCAAGGCGAAGCGCAGCCTGCCCGAGATGTACGCCTTCACCGTGTGCATGTGGCTCAAGTCCAGCGCCACGCCCGGCGTGGGCACGCCCTTCTCCTACGCCGTGCCCGGCCAGGCCAACGAGCTGGTCCTCATCGAGTGGGGCAACAACCCCATGGAGATCCTCATCAACGACAAGGTGGGCCCTGGCCTGGGGCTGCCCTGTCCTCGGGGCTGCGGGGACCCCTGTCCTGGGGTGGTGGGGGACCCCTGTCCTGGGGCGGTGGGGACCCCTGTCCTGGGGTGGGGGGGACCCCTGTCCTGGGGGCTGCGGGGACCCCTGTCCTCGGGGCTGCGGGGACCCCTGTCCTCGGGGCTGCAGGGGACCCCTGTCCTGGGGTGGTGGGGGACCCCTGTCCTGGGGTGGTGGGGGACCCCTGTCCTTGGGGCTGCCCTGTCCTCGGGGCTGCGGGGACCCCTGTCCTCGGGGCTGCGGGGGACCCCTGTCCTCGGGGCTGCAGGGGACCCCTGTCCTGGGGCGGTGGGGGACCCCTGTCCTCGGGGCTGCAGGGGACCCCTGTCCTCGGGGCTGCAGGGGACCCCTGTCCTGGGGTGGTGGGGGACCCCTGTCCTGGGGTGGTGGGGGACCCCTGTCCTGGGGCGGTGGGGGACCCCTGTCCTCGGGGCTGCGGGGGACCCCTGTCCTGGGGTGGTGGGGGACCCTTGCCCTGGGGGCTGCAGGGACCCCTGTCCTCGGGGCTGCAGGGACCCCTGTCCTCGGGGCTGCGGGGGACCCCTGTCCTGGGGTGGGGGGGACCCCTGTCCTGGGGTGGGGGGGCGGGCCCTCAGAGGCAGGGGGCGGCCCAACCACAGGTGCTGCTGACCCAGGAGGAGGGCGGCCAGGCAGGGCTCAGGGAGGGAGGGAAAGACCAGGGGCGCCCTGGCCGGGGTGGCTCAGTGGATAGAGTGCCGGCCTGCGGACTGAAGGGTCCTGGGTTCGATCTGGCCAAGGGCACGTGCCTTGGTTGCAGGTTCCCTGGCCCTGATTGGGGTGTGTGCAGGAGGCAGCCCACTGATGTCTCTCCCTCTCCCACTCTCTCTAAAAAATCAGTGGGAAAATGTCCTTGGGCAAGGACTAAAAACACATCACACACACACACACACACACACACAGACACACACACAGACACAGAGAGAGAGACACACAGATATACACACACACAGATACACACAGACACATAGAGACACACAGATAGACAGATACACACACAGACACACACATGCAGACACACAGAGAGAGACACACATATACACACACAGACACACACAGATACACACAGACACATAGAGACACACAGATAGACAGATACACACACAGACACACACATGCAGACACACACAGAGAGAGACACACATATACACACACAGACACACAGAGACAGACACAGAGAGACACACAGACACACATACACAGAGACATACACACACACACACACACACACACACACGCAGACACACACACACACACACACACACACACACACCAGGAGAGAAGGGACTCCATGAACGGGGGAGCTGGAACCTCAGGACAGATGGGGAAGGAGAGGGGCCCCCTCCTCCTGCTTGGGGAGCAGCAGGCTGGGGGGGCAGGTGCCCCTAGAAATTCTTCCTGAGGCCAAGCCCCGAGCCTCGGGGGGAGCCTGTCCCTCGGAGCCGCCCCCTCGGCCTCCGCAGCCGCCCCACGCCCCAGCCTCTGTGCATTGTGGGTGGCGACGGTCTGAACCCCGGGCTGGAAACCCGGTGCCAAGCCTCGCTCGGGGCCTCGCCCAGGGGCCCTGCCTCTCCGGGTCCATTTCCCCGCGGGTCTGCGGCCCATCCACCGGGGTGAGTGGACCCCCAGACGGAGCCTCACAGGCGGCTGCCCCCCGCCCCCCGTCTCCGGTCCTCTGCCAGGCTGGGCGGGTGGAGTGATGGGGGGCTCCCCGTCGGGGCCTGGTGTGTAAGCTGGACCTCAGGGCCCTGAAGGGTCAGTCCCTCTGCCCGGCCTCGGCCCCCGCGCACGGGCGGGCGGGGGCAGAGCCGGCGTGGTGCCGGGTTCGCCGGGGGCGCCGAGCAGTCACCTCGCGCCGCCCTCCGTGCCTCCCAGGTGGCCAAGCTGCCCTTCGCCATCAACGACGGGAAGTGGCACCACATCTGTGTCTCCTGGACCACCCGGGACGGCGTCTGGGAGGCCTACCAGGACGGCACGCAGGGCGGCAGCGGCGAGAACCTGGCGCCCTACCACCCCATCAAGCCGCAGGGCGTGCTGGTGCTGGGCCAGGAGCAGGTACAGCCGGGGGGCGGGGGCGGGGGGAGGACTGGAGCTGCAGGGGGCGCGTTAGCAGCAGCTAGGGGGGCTGGCGGGGAGGTGGGGCGGAGTGGGGGCGGTGGCCGCACGCCCGGCTGGGGAGGCCCCTCCTGCCTTCGCCACGCGCGGTTCGCTTCCGGGGAGCGTGTCCTTCGGGCGCCGCGGGCTGTGGCGGCGGCAGAGCCCAGGCCTCCGGGTCCCGTGGGCGATGGGCCGGCAAAGTGGCCTCCCGGTCCCTGGGCGAGAGGTGGGGAATGTGGGGGTTCGGGGGAGACCTGGCTTGTGGGTCCCCGCCCCGCCCTTGCTGGGTTATCGCGGAGGGAGAGGCGGGTCCTGTGGCCGGCAGCACCCCTTTCCCGGGCTCCCTGTGGGGGGCAGTGTGCAGTCCCAGAGACAGGACAGGGGACCCTGAGAGCCCTCCCGCCCCCCGCTTTCCTCCGAAGGACACGCTGGGCGGCGGGTTCGATGCCACCCAGGCGTTCGTGGGCGAGCTGGCCCACTTCAACATCTGGGACCGCAAGCTGACGCCCGGCGAGGTGTACAACCTGGCCACCTGCAGCCCCAAGGCCCTGGCCGGCAACGTCATCGCCTGGGCCGAGGCCCAGATCGACATCTACGGCGGCGCCACCAAGTGGACATTCGAGGCCTGTCGCCAGGTCAACTGAACCCGCCGCCCCCGCCCGCCCCTCTGCCTGTGCCGCCAGCGTCCTGTCTCCCCGCCCGTGGAATGACTCCAGGCATTGCCCTCGTGCGCACACGCATGCACACACGTGCACACACACACACAGCACACGCCTGGCTGGGCCCTCAAGCACGTGCCCCGGCTTCCTGCCCCGAGGCGGCCCGCGGTGACGCAGCGACACTCGGCCCGCAGGCGTAGGTGAGAGGCTGCGTGTGCGTGTGCGTGTGCGTGTGCGTGTGCTGCCTGCGCGCCTGTGACGGTGTCTCCGGGGAGCCTCCTCTCGCAGACGAGGTGTTTCATTTCCGCTTCGAGGCACCCGGAGGCTGTGGTGGGCGTTTGTCGTTGGCGGAGTTCGTCCGCGGCTGCCTCTGGAGGCGGGGCCTGGGCGCTCTGCGGGAGGCCCAGCTGCCGGCAGAGCAGCCGGAGGCGCCGGCAGCCCCTCCCCACGCCCCCCGGCAGCCTGGGGGCGGCTCTCGGCCTTCCCCCTCCTCACACCCGGAGCCTGGCTCCAGCCCCCAGCGCCCTGCCCCCGCCGGCCCCTGAGGGTGCTGCCCGCCTGTAGCTCGGGGGGCGGCTGGGAGGGAAGCCCCACCTGTGAGGACCCGCCGCGCAGGGCCAGGCGCCGGCCAGCCCTGGGGCACCCACAGCCATATCCCCCTCTCCCACTCAGGC
This sequence comes from Vespertilio murinus, assembly GCA_963924515.1. NCBI lineage: Eukaryota > Metazoa > Chordata > Mammalia > Chiroptera > Vespertilionidae > Vespertilio > Vespertilio murinus. The sequence continues at coordinate 1,042,807 of OZ004718.1, forward strand.
CCCGGGCGGCTCTGCGGGTCCTCCCGGGGAGGCAGACATGGCCGGGCGGGCCTGAACCCACTCCCCGTGCAGGCCCGGCCCGGGTCTGTCCCAGCTGTGACGCTGAGGCCCACCCTGTCCAGAAGCTGTGATGTGTTTGCTCCCGTGAAGCCATCCTGCACACTCCTCGTCCTTCTCGGCGGGGAGGCGTGTGCGAGTGTGTGTGTGCGTGTGTGTGTGTGTGCGCGTGTGTGTGCGTGTGCTCGTGTTCACACTGAGTGTGCCTGGGGTGGGCCCCTGCTTTTTGTGCAGCACCTGGGGGTCGCGCCCCCGAGGGCACCTGGACTCAGCACAGCAAATGGCTGGCATGTCTATCTGGCCCCTGCCCCCCGCACCCCCCTGCAGCGACAGGACTCCCCCGGCGGGGCCGGTGGCCCCCGTCCCGTCCCCCAGGGGCGCCTGCCCCCCTAAAGGCAGGCCCATACTGTGTCGGAACCCAGTGCACCCGTGCGTCTGTGTTGGTGTCTGTGTCCGTGTCCGTGGGCGTCTGCACGGTGCCCACTGCCAGCCCACAATGCATCGCTCTCGTGCGGAGGGCGCTCCGGGCCGCCCGCGGCCAGCGGTGGCTTCTGGCCGCCGTGCTTCGTCCGGGCCGTAGGCCTCGGCGTCTTGGGGTCTGCGGGGTCTCCTGCTTGCATGTCCCTCGGGGTGCCGCGTCCCCGGCTCCCTCAGTCCCACGTGGTTCCCGCCTGCATGGACTTCTCCGGTCCCGTGTTCTGTGCCGAGTGCCGCCCATTGTCCGTGACCATCCATGTAGCTACCGAAAACGGCTGGGAAAGTAAGCGAGGGCGCGGGAGGGGGCATGTCCCCTGCCCCGCTCCCCACACACCGAGCCGTGTAGGAAGAGGATATAGGCCTAGAGCACCCCTGGGAGAGAGCGTGAGCTTGGGAGCCCCCCTCGACCAGACCGCCCCTCCCCTTGGCCCCCCGGGCGGCCAGAGGCCAGGCCCAGCGCGGTGCTCCCGGCAGCGCCCGCCCGCCCCCCGGCCCGGGACCCCAGACCCCAGACCACCTGCCCACGGCGGCGGGAGCTGTCCGTTCAGGACCACAAGCCATCCTCTGCCCGAGCCCGACGGGCAGAGCACCGGACCTCGTCTGTGTCCGCCCCGCCCCGGTGCCAGGCCCCAAACCCGCCCCGACGCCCCGGTGCCAGGCCCCAAACCCGCCCCGACGCCCCGAGCCTGCGCCACGCCCCCCGGCGCCCTCACTGTGTTCACCGTGGCGCTGGGCCGGCCGAGGGCCCCTGGCAGCCACCTCCACTCGCCCGCACTGACACCCATGCCTTCTCAGGTAAGCCATTTCTAACACGAGATCACGCACTGTGGGCGCCCGTCCCGGGGCGGGGCTGAGACCCACTGGAATCGTAAGCCTTGCTTTTGATAACGCGGTGTTCTTTCTCCTACAGTAGAAGACAGAGTTTATTACCAAAACAAGAGTATTTTTATGAAAGAAAAGGACAAACAGATCCACTCAAACTATCTTCCCCGCGGAGACGCCTCTGCCTGCTCCCTTCCCGCTGGGGGTCCCGCCCCCTCCCCCGGCGGCAAAGGTCCCCGCCACAGCCCGGGCCGGCCACGGGGCGCTCCTGGCAGCGCAGGGGGGAGGGGAGGCTGGCGCGAGGTGTGTGGGCCCCGCGAGCTCGGGGCAGCGGGGTGTGAGTGGGCCGAGCGCCAGGCCGGGTCTCGCTGTGGCCTGTCGGGGTCGGAGCTGAGGCCCGGAGGAGGGAGGGTTGTGGGTGTCCACGGGAAGGGGATGGGGTCCCGTGTGACCTCGCAGCAGCCGTGCCGTGGCCTCTCTCTCCTTCATCAGGTGTCCGTGTGCGTGGCTGTCGGCGGGCCGAGTGCCGCTGCCGCCGCCGGGAAGGGGGAGGAGGGGCGCCCAGGACTCACCCCACTTTTGTCCAATTTGCCAAAACCAAGCCCAGCACAGCATGCCCCGAGGGTGCTGCCATGGACGGGCCGCGTCCGGGAGGGATCGGTGTGCCCACGTTTTCATCATTTGCCAACCAAAGCCGGACACTCGCCCAACGCGAGCCCGTGGCCGCCACGGCGGAACCACGGACGCCCTCCCCGCGTGGCCCGGGAAGCGCTGTTTCTACCGGTCTCCCTGCTTTCTCTCATTTTCTGCTGAGACATGAGTTGTGAGTTTATTTTTACACAGTAAAGAGTGAAGGAAGCGCGTCTCCCGGACTGTCTGCCCGCCGCCCGCCGGACACCCCGGGGCGGGAGGGGGGACCGCGCCCGCTCTCCTGGGTGCCACCCGGTCCGGGGCCCTGGGACATGGGGACGGAGAGGCACAGGACGGGCCTCCCACCCCTGGCTCGCACGCTCACGTGTGGACCCGCACACTCATGTCACACACGTGGACATGCCCACTGGGTTCTGGAAGGGGCATGTGTGTCTGTGTTAGTGTGTGAGAGTGAGAGTGCATGTGTGTGTGAGTGCATGTGAGTGTGTGCATGTATGCATGTGTGAACGAGTGTGTGCGTGTGTGCATGTGTGTGCGTCTGTGTGTGTGAGAACAAGAGTGAGTGTGTGTGCGAGTAAGAGAGAGAGTGTGTGTGTGCGTGTGCATCTGAGTGCATGCTTGTGTATGTGTGAGAGCGAGTGTGTGCATGCGTGTTTGGGAAGCTCCAGGAGCCGAACTCCTCATCACGTCAGCCCCTCCCCCTCCCCGGGAGGCGGCGCGGGAAGCGCGACGTCGGCAGGACGGGCGGGGACACGTCCGAGAGGCAGTGGCTGGGTCCCGGCTCCAGGACTCTGTGCCTCCGTGTGTCTCCGACTGTTCCACCGAGCACCTGGCAGCGCGCAAGGCAAACGCGAGCTATTTATTTACTTCAGAACCGAGCTCTTCCGGCTGCAGTCACTCCCCTTGGAGTCGGGTTCCTGGGGTCACAGACCCCCCCCCCCCCCCGTCACGTTTCCTCCTCCTCCTGGAGAGTCCAGGCCAGCCCCTCGCTGGGAGGCCCGCGCTCCGTCCTCGGGACCTGGTGGCCCACGGCACCTCACCCCACGCCCCGCCTCCCTCCCAGGTGGGCTGAGGTGGGGCTCCCGGGTCAGGCCCCTCCTGCCCCTCCAGCCGACTCCAGCCGACTCCAGCCCTGAACCCCAGGAGGAAGGAGGCGGGGGCCTGCTGGGATCTGGGCGTCTGAGGACCTCCTCCCAGAACCGAGGTCGCTGGAGCCCCAGCACCTCCCCCCAGCCCACCCTCTGGCCGGGGCAGGAGGGGGCGCAGGCCGGCTGTGTGAGCCGAAGTCCGGGCCGAGCGGGTGGCCCTCGGCCGGCAGGCGGGCGAAATGCTCTGAGAGGTTCCCGGGGTCACCTGGGCTCACGGGGACGGGTGCCACCCGGCTGCGCGGGAACGTGGGGTGCAGAAGCCCCGGCCCCTCGCAGGCAGGACCCTGAGCCCCTGGGTGACGTTGCCACGGCGACGCCCTCAGGTGCAAAGCCTTGGGGAGGCCTCAGCCTTAGGCATCGCAGACGGGGCCACGAGGGGGAGGGTGGCTTCCCGGCTGTCCCCCCGCCCAGTCCACCGCTGACCGGCGGCTGGCTGTAGCTTCCAAACGCCCGGAACTGACCGCCGTCTGCCACCCGGTTACTGCCCGTCCCCGGCTTCACCCGCTGTCCATTCTCAGCACAATAGCCTGTCAACTCCTGCTCCAGGGCCCCCTGTGTCCCCCGTGGAGAGTCAGGCCCCTCCTGTCCCCCAGGGAGAGTCGGGGTTCCCCCACCCCACAGCCGGGCTGCCCAGCGCCTTTGCAGCCGCCGCCCGGCCTCGCTCGCAGCCCCCCCCCCCCCCCCCGCTCTCACCTTCAGGGCTTGCCTGCCCGTCCCTGACCGTCAGGGGGAGCGGGGACAGGCCCTCCGTCTGAGGCCCTTTCAGCAGCGAGGCGGCGGCTCAGGCCGGCAGCCCCTGCGGTCACACCCGGACGCGGGGCCGGGAGCCCTGTGCTCGGGCACCGCCCCTCCGCCAGCAGGACCCCAGGGGCCCCGAACCCCACCCGATGCCTCGGCCCGGAGGGCCCTTTGCAGGGTGTGGCGTGAGGCAGCGGGCACCGGCCATCCGGCAGCCAGCTGCTGCTGCCCCTCAGGAGACAGGCCCTGGCCCCGTGGCCCCCCGGCCCCCCCTCCCCTCTTCCAGCCCTGTGGCCCCCCTCCCCCAGCTCTGGAGCCCGCGGGCCCCGGCGTGTCAGCAGCGGCCCGGCCTGTCCATCTGTGCTGCCTCCACCCCCACCGGGAGGGCATCCGCGGCCCCGGGGCTCAGAGCAGGAGCCGGAACCAGAGACAGGCCGCTCCGCCCGGGCCGGCCAGGTGTCAGCGTGTCCCTGGCAGGGCCCTGGCCACGGACGCTTCCCCAGGGCTGCCTCCAGGTCCGTGCCCGGGGTGTCTGCTCAGGCGGAGGGAGGGAGGAGGGAGGGAGGAGGCCAGAGCTGCCGATGCCAGGCCAGGGCGAGGGGGGCAGCCCCTCCTCCCGCCCGAGGCGAGCCCCGCAGTGCCGAGCCCGCAGCCGCCCGCAGGGCCCTCCCTGCCTGCAGTGCCCTCCTGGGCACGGGCACGGGCACCGCGGGCCCGGCGTCCCCATCACAGCCTCCCCCTCCTCAGCCACAGGCGCAGCCACCCCCCGAGGGCCGGGGCAGGAGGCGCAGGGGCGGGAGGTTCTGTTCTAAGAAGGAGAAGGCACCGGCCTTGGGCTTCCCAGCCACGGCCGGGACGGGGCGCGGGCGGCAGTCGCGGTGGAGCGGCTGCCGGGCTGAGACGCGGGGACTCGGGAGCCAGCGGGACGCCCGGGCTTGGGGCTCGGGAAGCGGCTCTTCAGCACGTGCCGGGGCGTTCTGGGAGGCGGCTCAGGGGGGTCGCGGGGGCTGGCCTGCCTCCGACGCGGGCACCGCCCCGGGGAGCCGCGTGGGCCCCACAGCGCCCGCCGCCAGGCCGACGGAGACAGAGACAGGCCGCGGACACTCCCGTGTGGGAGGTGTTTTGCCAAATGTTCGAAAGGAAAAAATCCTCTTTTCTTAGCTTTTTTTTCTTTCTATTTTGATTATTTTTCTAGATGACTTCATTTCTAAGAAGGCAGGCGGGGGGGGGGGGGGGGGGGGCATGGGGAGGACATGGGCCCGGAGGGACGAGCAGAAGGGCTTCTGGAAGCTTCTCTCTGGGGCGGGATCCTGCCCACAGGCAGACTGGAGCGGGCCGGAGCTGCCCTCTCCCCTGCGCGGGGACCAGCAGCGCCCACCAGGCGCCGCCCGGAGGGAAGTGCTGCCGGCCACGAGGCTCAGAGTCCCAGGAGCCACCCTCCGCGTGGACGGGCAGACCCCACGCCCCTTCCCGGCTCCGGCGCCCTCCCCGCCTCCCGTGGCGCCTTCAGAGCTGTCCGAGAGCAGCCCGCTCCTTTCTGCCCCGCGGCCCTGCGCCCCGAAGCGACACCCCCCCCCCCCCCCCGGGCAGGCCCCTCCCGCTCCGCCGGCCGCGCCCCACCTACCACCTACCTCTGGGGCGGCTGTGGCCCTGCTGAGGCCGGAGCGGCCGCTCCGAGAGGGAGGAGAGGCCAGGGCGCCAGTGGCTCCCGGAGACACAAACCCGCGTGGGGGTGACCTTCCCACAACTGGGGGGCCCCCTCGGGAGGCCGGGAAGCCGGTGGCCCGGAGAGCACCCGAGCCCGGCCCGTCTGCCCGCACCCGTCGCTCTGGCTCCCGGCCGGCTCCTGGGTGGCAGGTGAGACTCATCGGGAGGATGGGGGGCGGCCCCTCCCCCCTCCCCCTCCCCCACCCCCGGGGCTGGGCAGGGCGTGTCTCCTCAAAAGAGCCCGGAGCCCCTCTGCACCCCCCCCCCCACCTGTCAGCTCCCGCCTGAGCCTCTCCCTGCCCCTCTTACCCCCTCGCCCCCTCCCGCCCACGCACCACGTGGAAACAGTCGAGGAACCGGAGCTGGTCATTTGCTTCCAGGTGTTACTCCCTCTGCTTGGGCCACTGGCTGGAGGCCGGTCGCAGGCCCGCCTCAAGCCGCAAGGGAGTCGGGAACGGAGCAGAGCTCCCGCCTTTGGGGGGGGGGGGGCTGTGAGGCAGGGCCACGGGGCCACGGCAGCCACCCGAGCCTGTGGCTCAGGCAGGGTTCTTCCACCCCAATCCCGGCGGCTGCTGAGCCAGAGGCAGAGCCGCCCAGGCCTCTCCCCTGGGCCGGAGGCGGCGGGTGGCACCGAGCCTGCGTCCCCGCCCCCCCCCCCCCCCGGCCTCTCTCTCCCGACAGCGACCTGGGCCTGAGGGCCGCCCACGGAGCCCTCACCCCGCACCCTGCCCCGGGCGGGGTCCCGGGAAGGCTCCAGAGGACAGGTCACCTGAGGGGCCTGAGCAGGGGGAGGGGGGGAGGGGGCACCCACGGGCGTCTGACCTGCTCGGTTACTTCCACCCCGTCAGCCTGTGTCTGCTCTGGCACCCCCCCCCCCCAGGCTGGGGTGTCCCCAGTTCCAGCCCCCACCCGACCTCGGAACCAGGGTCCAGGAGGCAGGGGAGGCCAGTGGTCCCCACTGTCCAGCACATGCAGGGGCCGCGGCATTCCCGAACCCCACGCAGGCGGACGGGGCCGGGGCTGCGCCCGCCCTGGAGGACCGGAGGCTCAGCCGAGGCCTGGTCACCGGGCCCCGGGCCCCCGGCAGCCTGCCGTCTCCCGCCTGTGGGACCGCGGCCCCGGGCCCCGGCAGCCTGCCGTCTCCCGCCTGTGGGGGCGGAGGCTCCGCCCGCAGCGGGCCGGCCCCGGGAGCCGCGGCCGAGAGGGGCAGCGCGGGGCCCACTCGCCCGCCCGGGCTGCCAGGCCTTCTGTGCCCGGGAGGCTCTCCGGGCCGCCCCCCGCCCCCCCCCCACGGGCCAGGGTCCCGGGGGCCGCGCCCAGCGGGCCGGGCTGGGGGGCAGCCAGGCCAGGGTGGCTCTCTCCAGCGCCCGCCGAGCCGGCCCCGCGACCTGACGACCACAGGGCTGGTCCCCGGAGGCTGCTGGGCGCGGGGGCCTTGCCCGGCACGCGCCACCCCACGCCCTCGCCCACGTGCCGGCGGCTCTGGCAGGCAGCTGGCACCCGCCTGCCCCCGTGCCCTGACCCTGCCTCCTGGCTCCGCCTCTCCTCGGGGCCCAGCCCTGGCCGGAGCCTCACCCCAAACGGGGCCCACGCGATCCCAGTCCCCTCCCCCGCCAGGTCTCCCCTCCTCCCCAGCAGCTGGCGCTGCCTCTCCGCCCCCACGCTCCCGGGAGGGGTGCCTATGGCTGCCTGCCCCCACACTTAGCTCCCTGGCAGCCATCTGCCCAGGCAGCAGCGACACCTCCGTGCACAGCGGTGCCGGTGCCGGTGCCGGTGCCGGTGCGGACCCGGTGCAGGCACGGGCCGGACGTGAGCCCAGCAGCAGCCGGCGCCGGGGCTCCGGCAGTCTGGAGGCAGCCAGGGGGCAGGCCTCTGCAGCTCCCTGGGAAAGTCCAAAGTGGGGGACCCCGCGGACGGCCCCAGGGTCTGCATGCTCCCAGGACGCCTGCCGGCTCGGGGAAGGCGGCCAGAGCTTCCAGCCCCCCCATGGGGCAGGACCGGGGCCGCTCAGCCCTGCCCCCCACCTGCCCGCCCGCCCGCCCGCCGGGCCAGCCCCACCCGGGCTCCCTGCGCCCCGCCTCGAGGTTTCTGACGACCACGGAGGCAGGTGCCAGCAGGGGCCTGGGGCTGGCCTCCTGGAGGTGGTGGCCACAGGCGCTGGGCCCCTGACCTTCCAGGATGCGAGCGGCCGCCAGCAAAGGCCTCGTTGCCATGGCAGCGCCTGAGCCCTGGGAAGAGGAGGGGCTGCTGGCCCGGAGTCCTCCCGGCCCAGGAGCCGCGGCGGGAGGCGGGAGGGCCCCCGGCAGTGACACCCTCGTCCGCCCCGCAGCTCGGAGCAGGCGGCTTTCCCGTTCTCAGAAGAAAGCATTCCTACGGTCCCGGCCTGGAGCCAGCGCCCCCGTCCCGGGAGAGCGGCGAGGGGAAGGACCACGTGGCCTCAGGGGACCCCTGAGCTGAGCCCCAAGCCAGGAAGCCAGGCCTGAGCCCCGAGCCGAGCCTCCATTTCCCCCTCCCAGCGCCCGGGCCGGCGCCACGGACACACACACACACACACACACACACACACACACACGCACACACACGCGCGCTGTGCACGCCCCCGGCCGCCTCTGCTCTCACATGTTGTGTTTGTTTTGCTTCAGCAGGACTGAGCGGGACACGCTGCTCTCACCAGCGGCAGCCCCCCTCCCCCGGAGGTGCCATATGTCCGTGTCATGAGTAAGCAGCAGGCTCCGCGGCGGCTGGGGGGGGACGTGGCAGCTGCCAATCACCTCCCAGGAGGCGGGGGAGGGCAGCCCCATCGGGGGGCGAGCCCGTGCTGGGCTCTGGGTCTGCACTGGGCACCGCCCGCTCCTGCTCGGTCCTGGGGTGGACGCCCCTTCGGCAGCGGGAAGCTGAGACTCAGAAGCTTTGAGAAACTGCCTCCAAGTCTCACAGCTCAGGTCCGAGTTCACTACCCCAGGCTCCGCACCCGACCGGCAGGCTGTGGCTGAGCGCCGGGGCTGGGGGCCTGGCTCCGGCTCCCCTCTCCGCGCATCCCCCCCCCCGGACCCAGGCGGCCACCCCTGCACCGAGGCTCCGGGGTGCCGGCTGACACTGCCCTAATGACCCCGAGCCACCGGTCACGGAGACCGTGGTTATGCCACCTGGGCCCCCTGCCGCCGGCGTCTGTGCCCATAAACAGGGCGGGCAGCTCAGACGAGTCTGGTCCTGGGTCCGGCCCCAGAGCAGCCCGGAGACGGGTGGGTGCGGGGGGAGGGATGGGCGTCCGGGCGGCGGGGACAGTGCTGACCGCCACGAGGGACCCTGCCCGTGGGCAGGGCTACGGCCACGGCCCGGCTCCAGGCGGGACACAGACCTCCAGCCACGGGCTCAAGTCCAGCAGTGGCCAGTCCGGCCGCACCAGCCAGAACCGAGAGGCGGGCCGGAGGGGGGGACTGGACGCGCCAGGCTGCCCGGGGCGGGGGCTGGGGGCGGCGGGGCGGGGCAGGGTGGTTGGGAGTGACGCCGGAGCCAGCCCCCAGCCCCCCAGGCCCCAGCACCACGGACTGTGGTCCCCCCATATCTACCCCCAGTCTCCTGCCCTCAGAGGTCAGCGCCCCGGTGGGTGCCCACCCCCCGGGCCCTGAAGCCACCACACGGGACCGTGCGGCTCAGAAACCAGACCGAAGGCCGCGGGGAGGCCGTGGGCGCTGGGCCCGGGCGGCCCGGTGGGCGTGGCTCTCGTGCCGGGTTCAGAAGCCACCAGAGGACACGCTGAAATGAGGACGGAGGGTCGTGAGGCCGGCATGGCGAGGGCGAGGGATGGACGTGCCCAGTCCCGGGCCAAGCAGACGGGCAGGGACGGCTCTGCCAGCGGCCAGACAGGCCTCCTCTCCCGGTGGGGAGCGGGAGCTGGGCAGTGGGGGCCGGGGCCTCCTGGGGCTGCGGCAGGAAGGCTGGGCCAGCCGGACGGTGCAACCGATGGGTGGGAGGGAGGGGCGCCCACAGAACCCCAGCACGGCCCACCCCCCAGCACGGCCCACCCCCCAGCACGGCCCACCTCCCAACACGGCCCCCAGAACCCTAGCACGGCCCCCAGAACCCCAGCACGGCCCCCAGAACCCCAGCACGGCCACAGAGGCAGGAAACCTCGAGAAGCCGCTCTGGCCCCCGGGGGTGACCTGGGGGCAGGGCCCTCGCTCCACCACCCCCACACCTAGCCGCCGATTGCCGGCGGGCGATGGTTTGGGCGTCAGCGCAGCCGCGGGCCCAGGATGACAGCTGGTCACCGGCCCCCCGGGCAGGCAGCAGGGCCGGGGGCCGGGCTGTGAGGACCCGCTCCCACCCCAGCAGCACCCAGGCCTGGTCCCCAGCTGTCCTGCCGGCCACGGGCCCCTTCAGAGACCCTCCCGGGGGCAGGGGAGCAGGCCCAGGGGGTGCAGCCGGGACCCCGGAGCCCGAGGGGTGTGACCGAAGGGACCGATGCTTGTGGCCGGAGGGGTGCAGCGGGGAGATGTCCTTGGGACAGCGAGGACCTGGGTGTCTCCGTGCCTGGCTGTCGAGGGGAGGAGGGCAGGCGGGGGTCTCCGAGGCGAGGGGCCGGGGACGTGGGTGTGCTTTGCAGGAGCCAGGCCCCCCACCTCCCGGGAGCCCCACGCCCAGCCCATGGGAATTGGGGGGCCTGGGCAGGGGCGCGGGCCACCAGGCTACGCGCCACCCTACGTGGACCGACGTGAATTATTAAGAGGCTCAGGCTATTCCGGGCTCGGGCGGTGCGGTCTGAGACGGACAGCGTCTCGGCTCTATTTTTAAGGTTCTGCGGGAGGAGCGAGGCGCCAGCCGGCCCCGTGCCCTCTGGACGGGGCTGGGGTGAGGACAGGGCGGAGCAGAGGGGGCGAGGGCGTGGCAGCACGTGCCGCTGAAGCCCCTCCCTCCTGCTGCCGGGGTCTCCTGCCAACGCCGCCCGCAGGTCCAGACCCCCCTGGGCCTCCGGGTGCTGCTGGCCCTCCTGCTCGACCTCCGCCCCGTCCTCCCCCCGCCCCCCGCCCCACCAGGCCCAGGACTGTGCCCCCCCCACCCCCCGTGGGCTCAGCACCCCTCCGAGGCCAGGCGTGGCTGAGGACTCAGAGGGGGCCTGGTTTCTGACAGCTGGGATCTGTGCCTTCAGGGCCCGTCTGCTTGGGTGAGGGTTGGGGTGGATGTGGGGGAGCCCCCCCCCCACAGCCCCCACTGAGCCAGGTCACCGCTGGGGCCCACTCAACCAGACTGACCCAGATAGACCGCCCGACCCCGCACCCAGAGAGGAAGTGGGGCACCACCCCCCTCACCAAAAGGGAGGGAAACCACGGAGACGGACGCGCTGGGTCACCTGATGGCCCACCTGGCCTTCCACGCCGGCCATGGGCCAGCCCCGCCACCCACGCCGCCACGGGCCCGCCGCCCCGCCCCGCCTCCCCGGACAGCGAGGCCCCGTCAGAGGCCGTCGGCAGGAAGACCCCGCCCGCGGGGAGCAGAGCGAGGGAGGGGCTGGCGGGCGGCCCCGAGAGGGCTCCTCACCCACCACAGACAAGAGGCAGCTGAGTTTTAACAAGGGCCCGGGCCCAGCCTGGAGCGGCTCAGTGCCCAGAGCGCTGGCCTGTGGACGGAAGGGTCTCGGGTTCGATTCCCGGTCAGGACACAGGCCCGGTTGCGGACTCGATCCCCAGAGGGGGCCGTGCAGGAGGCAGTCGGTCCACGATTCCATCTCACCATCAATGTTTCTCTCTCCCCCCGTCTTCCTTCCCCTCTGAAATCAGTAAGAAATTTAAAAATAAAGTAAAAAGGGCAAACAGGCCGTCAGCACGCACAGGGGATGCAAGGCAGAGCTCGAGGAGACGCCCTCAGGCGCAGCGGGACGAGGGCCTCGGAGCCAGCGTCGGCGGGTCCACTACCTTACCGTCGCCCCCAGAGCCAGGAGGTCGCCCCTCGGAACAGAACGGCGAATGCGCGTCAGGAAAGCGTGCACAGGGCCGGCGGGCAGCGCCCACAGAGCTCCCGTGAGGGCGGTGAGAACCGGAGCGATTTAACTCACACCCGACTGCTCAGGGCGGGCGGGAAGTCGGGGACCCAGCGGCTCCGGGCACAGGGCCCAGGGCCCAAGGACGGGCGCTGTCTCCACCAGCCGGAGCCACGGGGCCTCGGTCAGAGGAAGCGTGGCCCTAACAGACCCCTCCCACCCCAGGGGCCTCGATGTTGCCCACGGCAGTGCGGGGTGCTGCTGTGAGTCACCCCTGGAAGCTCGACCAGGACAGCCGGCGGCGGGTGTGCCAGGGGAGACGGGCAGAGCGGTGACGCCCGTGCCGGCCAGCTACAGAGAGCACGGTTATTGTTTCAAAATCCATTTTTATTGATTTCAGGGAGGAAGGGAGAAACATCGATGATGAGAGAATCCTGGGTCGGCTGCCTCCTGCACGCCCCCCACTGGGAATCAAGCCTGCAGCCCGGGCTGGGCCCTGACCGGGAATCGAGTTGTACCTTCCTGGTTCACAGGTGGATGCTCAACCACTGAGCCACACTGGCCAGACCCACGTGAGCACTTTTAGAAAAAAGCAAACCTCCCGTGACCCGAGGAAGCCATCGGGCCTGGGTCTGGCCTGTGCCGAGGTCTCTGTGGGCATCACCAGGCTGTCCCAGCCTCGAGACCGGACCGCGGGCGGACGGGGACAGCGCAGCCTCGGGAGCGGGCGCTCCGCCAGCTGCTGGGCCAGTCCCGCCCCACGGAGACGAGGCGCCGGGCCGGGACTGCTGAGGCCAGAGCGCGGGGCGGGCGGCTCTCTCCAGCGCGTGGCGGGCTCCGCCCCGGCTCTGGTCCTACTGCTCCTGGGCGCCCGGTTCTGGGGCTCCCGTGGGTGTCCTGGGGCCGGGGCTGTGGGCCGCGGGGGTCCTGCCCTCCCCCGAGGGACCTTCCGGGCCTCTCTCTGGCCTCTGAGCCCTGCTGGTGCTGACATGGAGGAGGGGCAGCATCAAACCCCAGGGCCTCAGGGCCCTCGCTACCAGGGCTCCCCGGCGGCTGCCCTTGACCTGGACCCTCCGCCCAGATGGCCTGCCCGCCCTGGGGGCGCTCGGGCCCAGCCGCCCCGCCCTCCCCGCCCTCGGCAGCCCCGCCAGGCCCCGGCCACCGCTCGCGGAGGAGCTCGCGGAGGAGCACGGGGAAGCTCGGGCGGGCCACCCCGATGGAGCCAGAGACCAGCCTCCGAGCTGCCTGCTTCCCGTCCCGCCCGAGGGGACAGCCCGCCCGAGGCTCCCCCACGGGCCAGCGGGGAGGAGCAGAGCGAGGCTCAGAGCAGAAAGGACGGAGCCCGTGTCTGAGCCCACCTCCCAGGCAGGTGCTCCTGGCACCCCGCTGGCTCCTCTCCTGTCCCTTCAGGGACCCTGCACCCCAGCTGAGGACCCCCGACAGCCTCCTGCGCTCACCTCTCCTGCCCGGGGGTGGGGGGCCGGGGGCGGCCCAGGGTCCTGCGGATGAATTCTCGGGAGCGGATGTCGGCCTGAGGAGGGGTGGGTGAGGTGGGCAAGCTCTCCCGCCACTTGCTCCCCAGAGAAAGCGGGGGGGTGGGGTGGGGCAGGTCCCCGTTTCAGCTGCAGCCACGCGGCTCCCTCAGGTGGTGCGGCCTGAGCCGAGGTCCCTGCGAACCCCTTCCCCGGGGCAGGGCACACGGCACCCGCCCAGCCTCGGCTCCGGTGGAGTGCAGGGGACGTGCCCTGAGGACGGTCGGCGCAGGTCCGGCCACGCGGGGGGACAGGACGGGCCCCTGGGGCCAGGGCCACGGCGCAGCTGGAGCCCCACCGCGCCTGGCGGGAAGCCGGGCACCCAGGAGCCCTCAGCAGGGGCTGTGCTGCCACCCGGAGGCCGCTCCGCACGCTGCACCAGGGGGCCCAGGACCCGGGAAGGGGTGGTGGCCAGGGCAGTGGGTGGCAGGGCCCGGGGCCAGAGGCAGAGCCAGGCGCTGGGGGAACCTCCCACCCACCTGGCGCACGGGCTCGGGGACCCGGAACCGGCAGCAGCTGCGGGTCAGGCGCACGGCCGCCTCCAGGCTCATCTTGTGGCCCACAGAGACGTAGAGCGGCTTGGGGCTGCCATCGTGGCTCCGCAGGGCCTGTCCCGGGTGCAGGAGGGGGTGAGGGCCTGTCCCGGGTGCAGGAGGGGGTGAGGGCCTGTCCCGGGTGCAGGAGGGGGTGAGGGCCTGTCCCGGGTGCAGGAGGGGGTGAGGGCCTGTCCCGGGTGCAGGAGGGGGTGAAGGCCTGGGGCAGGAGGGGGTCAGGCCTGGGCGGGAGGGGGTGAGGGCCTGTCCCGGGTGCAGGAGGGGGCGAGGGCCTGTCCCGGGTGCAGGAGGGGGTCAGGGCCTGTCCCGGTTGCAGGAGGGACCTGGGGGTCAGCGCCTGGGCACCGTGCTGCTGCGTGTGCTGGGGACGGGTGGGCCGCTCTGACAGCCGTGCCGGCCAGAGGGGAGGGCGTGCGGCCTGTGGGTGCTGACCTGGGGCCCCGATGCCCGTCACAGGGCACTCACCCTGCCCAGCACGGCCCCGGAGCGGCCCGTCAGAGGGAAGGAGTCGCCGCCGGCGCGCAGGAGGCGTATCTGGGGACAGGCCACGTGAGCCTCCCAGCCCGAGCGCCCTCTGCACCGTGCCCTGGCCAGGCCCCGGAGCGGCAGCCTCCGGGTGAGGGCGAAGGCGGGGCCACAGCGGGGGGAGCTGCCACGTTTGCTCCAAGCCAAGGGCCGTTTCTGGGGCAGTGGGGTCAGGGCCTGGGGCGGGAGGGGGGCGGGTCCCTGGCCACGGCCCCACGCAGACGCAGGGCTGCCCCCAGCGGGACACGTGCTGTCCTCCAGCGCCTTCCCGGGGGAGCCAGTGCTGCCGCTGTCTCTCCCGGCCCCCGCCCCGCACCCCGTTCCTGGAGCTGCGCAGGAGCCGGCCAAGAGCCAGAGGCCCCACCCACATGGGCCCTCAGGGGCAGGGGGCTGGGAGAGGGGGGGGTATGGACTGGGGGGATGGGGGGGGTACGGACTGGGGGGACGGGGGGGTACAGACTGGGCGGACAGGTGGACGGGGGGGGGGGGTACGGACTGGGCGGACGGGGGACGGGGGGGGGCGCACCTGGTCCCTGTGCAGGGCGTCCTTCTCCAGCCCGTCCACCTGCAGCAGCTTCTTGGCCACCCCGACGCAGGGCAGGTCTGTGAGGACGCCCAGGTGGCAGGCCACCCCGAAGCCTGCGGGGGCGGGACGGGGGGCAATGAGCCAGGCGGGGCAGGGGCCTCGGACTGGACTCCAGGCCCAGCTCCCCAGGAGTCGGCCGGGGAGGAGCCTCCCCTCCAGCCTGAGGGGCCCACTCGGAGCTCCCGGCACCGCCCCCCTCCCCCTTTGTGGCCACCGTCAGCCTCTGGGTCTCCCCCCCCCCCCCCAATTCCCAACACGCGGGGCTCTTGCCAGGTGGCCAGATTGCTGTGCTGGGGTCCCCGCCGGCCTCCCCCACTTCCTGTCCGAGGGTGAAGCAGCCCGGCCCCTCGGCTCTCCCGGAGCCGAGTCCCGCGTCTGGGGACACGCTGCCGTCCCTCGGGCTCGGGGCCAGGACCCTGGGCTCGGGCGGCCCCCAGCCGGACGGGCGGCTGAGCCCGGGCGGGGCGGGGCGGAGAGAAGGGTCTTCACTGGTGGGTCCCAACAAGACACCAAGGAGTTGCCAGCGCCCAGCTGGGGTGCTCGCAGGCGACCTGAGCCCCCCTCCCGCCCCCCACCTCTTGGGAGCAGATCACCTCGGGGGTGGAGCACCCCGTTTCCATCCACCAGGAGGACCTGGAAGAGCCACAGGGAAGGGCGGTCAGTGGTGCGGGGAGCAGAGCCCAGGTTTTGGGGTCCTCTCCTGTCCTCAGAGCAGAGGCCCCGGGGCACCTGCCTGGGGCACGAGGCTGGGCTGCTCCTCCCGCAGCCGCCGCACCGCGTCCGCCAGGAAGGGCGCCTCCCGGAAGGCCAGGAAGCCCGGCAGGTAGGGGGCCGTCAGGTGGACCAGGCGGCTGTCCTCGTACAGCACCTGTGCCAGGAGCGGTCTGGGGATCCCTCCTCTGCAGCTCCAAACCCCCCCCCCCGGGCCCCCCCCGCCTCAGTCCGGGGGGCGAGCGTGAGAGGACAGGGGAGCGCCCTGTGGATGGGGCTGGGCCACCGTCTGATGGTGCTGCTCCTGAGCCGGAGCCCGGGCCCATGCGGGAGGCTCAGGGGACAGGGGCAGGTCCGCGAGAAGAGCTGGGGACCGCAGTGGGAGGAGTGGGGACAGGGCCTGGGCAGGCCGGCAGCCAGGGCCCCCGGTGGACTGCACAGAGCCGTCAGTCACCCCTGGTCAGCAGGTGCGGGACCTGCTCCCGGCACAGGGACCCTGCCCGGGGCCGAGGGCGTGCATGTTCTCCAGACTCCAATAAACCCGCCCGGTCAGCCGTCACTGCCCGCCGCCCCACACCGGCCCTCGGTCTGGGGATCCGCCCACGGAGGCTGCAGATCTCGCCCGAGTTGGGGGCCACGGGCTACCTTCCCAAGACCCTTGGCGAGCCCGAGCCCACAGGCAGCTGGCTGTGTGCAGCAGCAGGCCCTGGCACGTGCTGGGGTGACGGGATGAGACCCTTGAGCGCCTCGGTCAGGGGGCCGGTAACCCATCACCGTGAGGACAGCTGCCCAGCACGGCCCGGGTTCGAGGCCGGGCGGAGAAGGGGGAACGTCGAACCGGGTCTGGGGAAGCAGGACCCCCAGGGCTGACGCAGGCGTCTGGAGGGCGTGCGGTTGTGCGGCTGCTGCGGGCGCAGGGCCTCGCTCAGCTCAGTGCAGGTGCTCTGCGTCCACCGGAGGAAGAGGGCGGAGCCTGGGGTGAAGTGGGCGGGGCAGAGCCAGGTGGGAAGCCACGCAGCCCGTGCCCTTCCCCCAGGCCCAGCGCCGTCCACACTGACCAGGGCTCTGAGGGCTGCCTGGGCCGCCTCCCGCCCTCAGCACCGAGCAGTGCGGGCACACGCCTGCTGGGTTTTGACTGAGGCGGCAGGGCGCGGCCTGCCGGAGGCAGAGGGCAGGGAGGGGAGCTCCAAAGCCCTCAGCGGCCCTTCCCACGCTCTTCCTTAGCCGCGGCTCCCTGAGCTGGGCTCATTCCCCCTTCCCTACACCAGGCCGGGGGCTCGGTGCCCAGGCCATGGCTGGTGGATAGGACCCCCCGGGAGGCGAGACAGGCCAATCCCATGCCAGGGCAAGAGAGAAAAGAGGGGGTGCTGGGAGCGACGCCTGGTCTTGCGGGATGAGGGGCGTCCCTGGAGAACCTCGGAGAGGGGTAGAATGGGACGGGACAGGAAGCGTCGCAGCGAAGGGCAGGCAGTGGGCAGCGGGGTCCGCCTGTGGGATCCCAAGTCCTCGGAGGGGTCGGGGGAGGGAATGGCTGGGAACTGAAGACCGTGAGGGGCCTTCGCCCCGTGTCAGCAAGTGTGGGCTTTGTTGGCCACGGAGGCACCGGCTGGGTCTCACGTGGACGAGGTGGTGCTGTGCCCACACTTGCTTTTTAGGAAACAGCTCGGCCGGCAGCACGGGCCCAGTGAAGATCCTGCTTGTCACCTGCAGGAGGGGCAGCCGCCGGGATGCACCAGGGGACTGACGCCGGCCACGTGTAGGACGCAGCAAGAAATGCTGAAAATGGAGCCAGCGGCCCGGCCGGCGCGGCTCAGGAGTTGAGTGCCAACCTATGAACCAGGAGGTCCCGGTTCGACTCCCGCTCACGGCACGTGCCCGGGTGGCGGGCTTGATCTCTAGTTGGGGCACACAGGAGGCAGGCCATCAAAGACTCTCATCGTTGCTGTTTCGACCTCTCCCTCTCCCTTGCTCTTTTAAATCAACAAAAATACATAATTTTTAAGTGGAGCGAGTCTGTGACGGAGGGGAGTGGTCTGGGAAGGCAGATTTCCAGCTCGGGCAACTTGGGATGTGTCCCTGCGGGTCACTGAGATGGGGAGCCCAAGATGTCTCCTCGTGTTCATCGCAGACCCTCCAACCTATTAACGAAATCCTACAAAACACCGCGTTCCCTGCCCCCGAGCCCAGCAGGGCTGGCCGGCCAGCCCCACCTGCCCAGCCCCACCGTTACCTCCAGCTCAGGGTAGCTGAGCACCACGAGGGAGGCGCAGGCTCTGACACTGTCGCCCTTCACGAAGGACACGTCCACGCCCCCGACCCTCTGCAGCCCCGCGAAGGCGGGGTCCCGCTGCCACGCCTCGGTGTCCTGGTCCACGACGCGGGCCTTGAGCAGGGCTTGCTCCCTGAGGGCGGACACGCGTGCAGCGGGCAGCCGGGCCCCGCCCCCGCCGGCCGCCCCGCCCCCGATAACCCCGCCCGAGGACGCCCCTCCCCTCCGATAGCCCCGCCCCGAGGACGCCCCGCCCCTCCGACAGCCCCGCCCCCGAGGACGCCCCGCCCCCCGATAGCCCCGCCCCCTCCCGCGACCCAGCCGCGCGCAGGAAACGAGCGCCGCCACCCCGCCCACGGCAGCTCCCGAAGAGGGCCGCCGCCCCCGCCGCCCCCGCCGCCCCCAAGCCGAGGACTCCGAGGTTGGCGGGGCCGCGGGTGCGGCACCGCTTCAGCCCCAAGGTCTTGCTCGTTCCCCGGCTTCTTTACCGTTTCCAGAGCGACAGGGTTTCCTCGGGCGGCGGCCCAATCGCTTCCTGGGCCATGGCACAGCCCGGCACCACGTCCGCTTGCGTCACTTCCGGTTTTCCAGGAGGCGCTTGGTGGGGCCGCCTGGGGCGGGGCTCAGCGGATGGCGCCGCCTGGTGGCCGGAGGTCGCACGGGGTGCCGCCCTCGCGTGGACCGTCCTCGCGTGGACCGCCCCGGCCCGCCCCGCGGAGGGAGGAGGCCGTGAGGCTCGGGGCCGGCGGGAACGTCACACAGACCCACAGATGCACCGGAGAGACCCGTGCACGCCCAGCGGCCTCCAGGGACAGCAGGAAGCCTAGACTTGAATTTGCAAAGGAACGGGGGTGGGGGCTGGGGCAGGCGAGGAGTGGTGAAGAGGCCCTATGTTTGTTTTTGTTCATCCTCACCGGTGGCTCTTTTCCCGTTGACTTCTTAGAAAGAGTGGGGCGGGGAGAGAGACACGGACTGGTTGCCTCCCACAAGCGCCTCCCAGGGTGGAGCCCTTGAGTCCCGGCGGGAGGTTCTAACCACTGAGCCACCGGCCAGGGCAAGAACCCACCCGCTGCTCAGACATCCTTGGCCCTGTACCCCATCTCCTGGCGCCCAGGCTGCTGCAGCCCTCCCTCCCGCACAGGGGGAGCCGCAGCACCCACCTCTGCTGTTCCCGGGTGCCAACTCCCCCTGAACCCCACGGCAGGGCACCTGCATTCACCAGGCGCCTTGGCTTCAGTCCCAGTGTCTGTGGGGACGTTCCGGGGAGGGCACAGTCCTTTGTGAGCCAGACTCCTGCCCAGGCCAGGGGTGGAGGGCACCCTCTGAGGCCCAGGCTCCTGCTTCCAGGGCAGCGTAGCCCCTGCCGTCCTCCTGCCGAGGGGTTCGCCCTCGTGCTCTGAGCCGGGGCTCCGTTCCCCCGGGGCTCCGGCCCCCAGCGAGTGGAGGGCGCCGGGCCGTAGGTAGGGACCTGCCCCCCAGAGGACTCTCTGGCTTGATCCAAACCCACGTTTATTAAATAGGTGTAACCGCTGTAACAAAACTTGCATTTGTGTGTGCTGGGCCAGAGTATGAGCAAACCAGACAATGCTGGGCAATGGCAGTTAAGGCTTTGGAAGCAGAGCGTACAAAGTCTTAATAAAACCCCGCCATAAAGTGGGGAGAACAGCCCCTCCCCAGCCCCCAGAGGAGGAAGGGCCTTTGGCTCCGGCGTGGCGCCGAGAGGAGCCTGAGGCACCGATGGCCATCATGGCGGCGTCACCCCAGCCCTGAGGGATCCAGGAGTTGCTAGTGCAAGGAGCCCCCTTCCCTGACTGAAGTGGCCCCGGGGTGCGGACGGCACAGGTGCCTTTGCAGGATCCGAGGGCCGAGCGCAGGCGAAGGAGGGCCGCTGGGTCCCTGCCCGCTCACAAGCACCACGGAGCGGCCACACGGGGCACCTGCACTGGGGTGGGGGCCGAGGGCGGAGTGTGTGGCTCTCATCCCCACGGGCCGCCTGCGAGCGGGTGCGTCCCTCGCTCCTGGAATGTGCACGAAGGTCTCTCCCTGAGTTGTCCACGGCTGTGTGGCCGTGGCGTGGGTGCCGGGCCCCCGGGAGTAGGAACCAGTCCTGAGGCCGCTGGCACCTCACTTCCAGTGACAGCAAGACGAGGGCGGGGCAGGGACCAGAGTCCTCGGGCTCTTTTCTGGAAACTTCACAGCTTCATGTCCTTCCCGAGTCTGTTTATGTCTTGGCTGAGACCGCAGGGACCGAGGTCACCTGGGACCCGAGGTCACCTGGGACCTCGGAGAAGGCCCACACCGCACACACGTGGTCCCGGGGCCACACCGCACAGACACCGTGCATTCCCAGTTTCAAAAGCCCAGGTCCGGCTCCTTCCTCGAACGGATGAGGACACGGAGCCCCTGAGAGTGTGGGCGCCGAGGCCAGGGCTCCGAGCCAGGGGTGGTCAGGCCTCGCCAGGTCCTGCTGGTTGGGCTCCAAAGTCCGTGACTCCCAGGACGCCCCGGGAGCGGGCAGGGAGGGGGAGGAGGACGCCGACTCTTCCGTGAGAGCAGCACCCATCACCAGAAAAAAAAGGAAAATTGTGCCCTGCCCCCCATGACCACGTGGCCCAAGACAATGGTTCCGGTCCGCTCCCCTGGGCCGTGAGCGTGTGCTTGGTTGGTTTCCACCTCCCGGGCCCTCGGAGCACACGCTGGTCCCCAGGCTGCAGTCCCGGAGGGAGCGGCTCTGTGGGGGGGGGGCTCTGTGGGGGGCGGCTCTGTGGGGGGTGCAGCTCTGTGTGTGGGGGTGCGGCTCTGTGGGGGGGCGGCTCTGTGGAGGTAGCAGCTCTATCTCGTCTGTCGTGCCCGCTTCAGCTCAGCCGCCATTTTCCACGCAGAGACGCAGTGGCAGAGCAGTATCTCCTCCGGGAACTGACCCTCCATCTCGGGGGGAATGTCACCTTCTTTCGTCTCCATGTAACTGACTAGAGTGTCTCTCAGGCTGGAAGACCAAGGGACAGGGCGGCACTTAGAACAGACTCCAGACAACCTCAGACCCTCCATCCGCGGCCCCCTTCTTGGCCATTGGCAGAACCAGAGCTCCTGCAATCAGGAACGTGAGGGTCGGCCACAGGCGAGTGGGTCTGTGGGGACCAGGAGCCGGCCCGAGGTTCTAGTGCGCCCGCCTCCCATGTGCGTGACGTGACCTGCCGTGCAGAAATCAGAGCTGCGTCATGTGAAGGGGCATTGTGGTGCCCAAGAGTGGGCCCCTGTCCCTCCACCGAGTCCAGGGGGCAGGGGCTTGTTAAGAAATCCGTCCAGCCTCGGAGGGAGGGAGGGGAGGGTGGGGGAAAGGGGCAGAGATCAACTAAAGGACTTGTGTGCATGCATATAAGCCTAATCAGTGGCCACGGACAACAGGGGGGTGGGGGCATACGTGGGGAGGGGTTTGGGATGGGAATGGGGGGATATGGACAAGTTTGTGATACCTTAATTAATAAAGAAATGTAAAAATAATAATAATTAAAAAAAATATCTGACATGGCCCTGGCCGTATGGGTCAGTGGCTCGGAGCATTGTCCCAGGTGCCGGAAGGTCTTGGGTTTGATCCCCAGTCAGGGCACATACCCAGGCTGTGGGCTTGATCCCCAACCGGGGTGTGTAGAGAGGCAACCGATTGATTTTCTCATCTCCCTATCTCCCCCCGCTCCTTCTCTCTCTTCCTCCCTCTCTCTCTCTCTCTCTCAAAAAAAAAAAAAAAAATCAACAAATTCTCCCCACTTTATGGCGGGGTTTGAGGATTTTTAAAAATCCACAGATACCAATGGGCACAGTCTATCCACACATAACCGGAAATGAAAGTCAGAGTGTGGGGTCCACGGGGACATCTGTAATACTTTCAACAGAAAGACAAATTCTAAAATCGAATCCGTCAGGGAAGCGGAGGAAGGGAGCAGCGGCAGCAGACAGGTGGCAGGAGGGCGCTCGCTACGGAAGGGAATGGGCCCAGCAGAGCAGGTGGAGCCCCCTGGGGCCACGGGGTGACAGTGCCGTCCGCGGGCCGTGTGGGTTAACCACTTCACAGCCTTCTTCAACTCCTAGCGCCTGGCAGGGCCAGACCAACGGACTCTGCGGACTCTGCGGGCCTTCTCCGCCCGCCCCAGAGCCGACCCGTCCCCAGGCCGCAGGGAAGCAGGTGGGGCCGCGCCCGAGGCCGCGGGCGCCCCTACCTCCAGTCGGGATTGAAGTCGGCCTCGGTGTGGGGGTTCTTCAGCTTCAGCAGGATCATCTCGTGGAGCTCCAGGAGGAAGACGTCCAGGGAGCTCTGGTTCAGGAACCCGCGCAGGAGCTTGGCGCTTCCCGGGCTGAGCTGCTTGCAGTACTTGGCGCTGATCTCCCTGAAGGGCTCCTGCAGCCAAGGACGCTCAGGGGAGGCCGGGGGCGGGAGAGGGGGGGGCTGGGGAGGGAGAAGGATGGGAGGGAGCCACGGGGCCAGGAGACAGACTTACCTTCCGCAGGCGCAGCAGCTGCTCAGACTTGTGTGCAGAGAGGAGCTGCCAGAGTGCGATGATGTGGCGGAGCCGGCACGGGTGCAGGTGCAGGGCCTGGGAGGAGGGGGCTCAGGATGCAGCATTCAGAGCGCATCGGCTCCCTACCCACCCCACCGGCTCCAGTGCCCAGTCCCGCTCCTCCGCTCACACCCCTCTAGCACCTGCTCCTCCGCTCACACCCCCTCTAGCACCTGCTCCTCCGCTCACACCCCCACCACCTGCTCCTCCGCTCACACCCCTCTAGCACCCGCTCCTCCGCTCACACCCCTCTAGCACCCGCTCCTCCGCTCACACCCCTCTAGCACCTGCTCCTCCGCTCACACCCCTCTAGCACCTGCTCCTCCGCTCACACCCACCTTGGCCACCTGCTCTGTCTGGCTGCCCATGCGCAGCTTGTCCTGCAGGTACACGTTCAGGTCCATGTCCGGGTCCTCGCCCGCCGTGCTCAGAAACCCCAGCGTGACTTCCACGAGGGACAGAGCTTCGCAGGCGTCGCTGTAGGACTGCAGCTGCCCGCCCAGGGCGCTGGCAGCCGCGTGGGGGAGGGGGCCCTGGAAACGGGAAGCAGCTCAGGGTAAGCCGGCTGACCTTCTCCACGCCAAGGTCACCGCCCGGGGGGAGCGCTGTGACTCGTGCTCCTCAGGGTCGGCTGTTTCCCAGACAGGTGGGGACTCACCGGACCCTCAGAGCCTCTTTGAGCATGTGCACACGGGCCCACACACACGCCACACATGCATGCATACTCAACACACACATGCCACACACAGTTCTCTGGCCTCCTGCATGGCCGCACATGGTGGTGGCACCAGGGCCGGCCCGGCCCTGCCCACAGTAGGGGCGAGGGAGGCCGTGGGAGGGGGCCGCGGCTCACCTGGGGCACCCGGCTCCTGATGGCGGCGAAGAGGTGCTCGTAGTTCCAGTCGCGCCGGTACACCAGCGTGGGCAGGCCCCGGAGGCTGAGCCGGGGTTTGCCCTGGAGGAGGCGGCCGGTGACCTGGCGCTCGATCCGCTCCAGGTCCAGCTCCTGCAGGCTCTCGCCGCCCTGCGCCACCTGGTACTGGCAGTTGGCGAGGATCAGCGGCATCAGGTCCCGCTCCGCCTCGTAGCTGACGACGTGCAGGTCGGCCACCTCGGAGGCGTCCACGGAGTAGCTGCGGAGGGAACGCGGCCTCGGGGTCAGCACCGGCCCAGGACGCGGGCCGGCGAGCGGGGACACGGCACACGGGCTGCGGGCCGGGCCGGCGCTCACCCGGGCTCCTGCTCGGAGAGCCGCTCCACGGCGGAGACCACGTCGTTGTGCAGGCCGATGAGGTAGCTGACCAGGGCGGTGGCGCAGAGGCCCAGGCCCCGGCGGCGCGGCAGGATGACCTCGAAGTCCGCGTCCAGGTCCAGGGGGGCGCGGCAGTAGTCTGCAGGCAGCTTGATCTCGCCTTTGAGGACAGGGCTGTTCTCCAGCGGCCGCTCAGGGTGCTTCCCGCAGGGCACTCGGCCGGCCCCGGCCGCAGCACGGACGCCCCGCCGCAGACTGCCCCAGCCTCTCCCCTGTCCCCGGGTCCCCCGCACCCTGTTTCCGCCTGGACAGATCCAAGAGGACCCAGCGTGGGTTTTATTTTATTTTATTTCCTGGAGGCCCGGTGCGGGGCCCTCAGCGCGACCCTCGGGACTGGAGCCGAAACTGGCAGCCCACCGCCACCGGCCGCTCCGCTCGCCCAGCCCTGCTGCACCGCTGCGGGCGTGCGCCCAGCCAGCCCCCACTGGGAGAGGCTCCCACGGCCACAGCCTGCGTCTGGCACCCGTTGGGTCGGCTGAGCGGGCTCCCCCTGTGGGAGCACACGGACCCCCAGGGCCCTCCTGCACTGAGCGTCTGCCCCCCGGCGGTCGGCGTGCATCATAGCGGCGGGTCATTTGGTTGCTCAGGCTGTTATACGTATTGAAGAGGAGCGTGCACTCACCCTGGGTCTCCAGCGACCTCCTCAGCTTGTTCCACGTGGACAGAAACAGTGTGACCCGGCTGAGGAGCAGCTGCTTCAGGCCCCCTGCCGAACACGCCGTGCAGGTCAGACCGCCGGCTGTGCTCCCCACACACACCCGCGGCCCAATGCGGCCCAAGCGCCGTGGGGGCGCCCTGGCCGAGTGCCAGGGGCTGAGCGAGGCTGCAGCTAAGCCTCCACGGCGTCCCGGCTCATGGCAGCCCCGTCCTCGCGTGAACAGCGCCCGGTGGCCCCTCCCTGCCCCCAGCTGGAGTGACCCTCCAGCCACCAAACAGGCGTCCTGACCTCCCGTGACGGCCAAGTCCCACCTGAGCCGTGGCTGTCAATGAAGCCTCGGATGGACTGGAACTCAGCTTCCGGAACATTCTGGAACCATTTCACC
The DNA here is from genome assembly GCA_963924515.1 of Vespertilio murinus. Taxonomy (NCBI): domain Eukaryota; kingdom Metazoa; phylum Chordata; class Mammalia; order Chiroptera; family Vespertilionidae; genus Vespertilio; species Vespertilio murinus. Next base: position 1,067,469 of record OZ004718.1, read on the forward strand.
AGATCCCTCTGCAGGGCCAGGATCTCAGGCAAGAACTTCACAAGCCTCAGCTCTGCCTCCTGGGGAGGGAAGGCCATCGCCTGTCAACCTCTCACCCGCCCAGAAAGTGCGGTGGGCGAACGGGCCCGCGGGGGAGTGCTGGCGAGGGCCAGCGTCTCCCTCTGGCCAACCTGCCTTGGTGGTTGTTAATCTCACAGGAGGACAGTGTTCCATTGATTTTTATCTTTTAATTCTTAAACATATTTTTATTGGTTCAGAAAGGAAAAAAGAGGGAGAGAGAGAGAGAAACAGCAATGATGAGAGAGAACCACTGATGGGCTGCCTCCTGCACGCCCTACCCTGGGGATCGAACTCAGAACCTACCATGTGCCCTGACCTCCTGGTTCACAGGTTGACGTTCAACCTGAGCCCACTGACTGGGCTTCACTGAATCTTAGAGAGAGAGGAAGGCAGGGGGAGAGGGGGGAGAAAACAAGCCCCTCGATGTGAGAGAGACAACTGTTTTGCAGACCCCCCCCCCCGCCCGGCATCCTGAGCTGCAGACAGTGGGGCCGGGAATTGCCGGGAAGCAGGTGCCCACGGCCTCTCAGGAAGAGCAGGCCCCCCAGGCGCACCTTCTGCAGGAACCTCCAGAGCACAGGCACGCTCTCCCGGCCATTCTTCTGCTCCACCACGTGCCGCAGGTGCTCCACGGTGAGCCGGGCGCGGCAGCTCCAGGTCCGGGAGCAGTGGAGCGCGCTGGCCCGGGGCAGGCGGCGCAGGAAGGCCGCCGGGTCCCCCAGTACGATCCTGGCCACCAGGTCGGAGCTGATGCGCTCGTCCTGGCTGATGAGACCGTTCACCTCCAGGAGGCTTTTGTCCAGACGCTGCGGGCAGGACAGGCGCTGGGCGTGAGGGCCACTGGGGGCTGGGGCCCATGGACCAGGGCGTTTGCTCATTTTACTTGTTTGTGTGCTTGGGAATCCTCACCGGAGGGTGTGTTTTTTGTTTTTCCATTGAAAGTGGAAGGGAGGGAGAGAGGGAAGGGGAGGGAAAGATCGATGTGAGAGAGACACACCGATTGGTTGCCTCCTGCATGGCACCGGCCAGGGCCCGGGATCAAGCCTGCAACCGAGGTCCAAGCCTGGACCGGAATGGAACCTGGGACCCTTCAATCTAGGGCTGATGTTCTATCCACTGAGCCACACCGGCCAGGGCCGACCCGCTAATTTTACACCTCACCAACTAGCCACGTTGCTAGCTTTCACACTCGTTCTGTAGGGTCACGGCTCCCGATGGCAAGAGGCTCAGGCCTGCATCTCCTTCCCGCCCTGCTCCTCCCTGAAGCTCATTCCCTGACGGGCTCACCTGCTCCTGGGTCTGACCGAGGACAGTGGCTATGGCCACGGGCCCCTGGTCTGACCGGGGGTGGCTACGGCCACGGGCCCCTGGTCTGACTGGGGACGGTGGCTATGGCCACGGGCACCTGGTCTGACCGAGGATGGTGGCTACGGCCACGGGCACCTGGTCTGACCGGGGATGGCTGGCTATCACCGAGGACGGCTGGCTACGGCCATGAGCACCTGGTCTGACCGGGGACGGTGGCTATGGCCACTGGCACCTGGTCTGACCGAGGACGGTGGCTATGGCCACAGGGCACGGGGTGGATCTGCGTGTGGGACTGTCACTCCCACCATCTGCCGGGGAAATGTAACAGAGAGAAACCTGGGCTCCAGCCGCTCCTCTGCCAGACGCACTGCGGCCTTGGGGACCAGTCAGGACAGCGGGTGGGGTGGCCTGGGCCGGCCCGGCTGGGTCTGAGGTGGGCCCAGGGCTCCGGTGCCTTTGCTGAGGCGCGTGGGCCGAGCCCCAGCGGCTGCAGGATGACCCCCCCCACCCCCAGGTGGCTGCTGCCCTCACCCACCTCCAGCTCAGGCAGCACGAGGGCCTGCAGCAGCTTCTCCCACGAGTCCCTCTGCTCTTTGGTCGACAAGGTGGCGCCAAAGTTGAACGACCCTATGAGAAGGCACCAGGCACAGCCGTCCCCAGTGAGCCCGCCAGCGTACACCTGAACGTCGCCCCTTTGAGGGGACGGGAGTGGGTGTCTTCTTCTAAACCAACCCGAGGATTTACACATGGCTTCTGCCGCCCGGAGGACACGGGTCCATTCCCGTCAGGGCCCAGGCCCGGGTTGCGGGCTCCATCCCCAGTGTGGGCGTGCTGGAGGCAGCCGGTCCATGATCCTCTCTCATCATGGATGTTTCTCTCTCTTCCTCCCCCTTCCTCTCTGAGATCAACAAAAGTATATTAAACATGTCTCCTGCTGAAACTGGTTTGGCTCAGTGGTACAGCGTCCATCTGCAGACTGAAAGGTCCCGGGTTCGATTCCGGTCAAGGGCATGTACATTGGTTACGGGCACATCCCCGGTAGGGGGTGTGCAAGAGGCAGCTGGTCGATGCTTCTCTCTCATCGACGTTTCTAGCTCTCTAGCTCTCCCTTCCTCTCTGTGGAAAATCAATAAAATATATATATTTTAAAAAAAGAGACAAGAGAGTTTACTTTTTAAAAAAACAAAACAAAACAAAACAAAACACCATGTCTCCTGCTACCCCGCCCCCACGTTCTCTGTGAAGAAGCTCCAACCTCTGACACTGGAGCCGGCAAAGCCGCCCCACGCACCTCTGCGCACCCAGCGGGGAGCTCGGAAGGGACAAGGGGCAGGCACACTGCCCGCTGCCAGGGGGGGCGCTGCACCCATCTGTCTCCCAGGCCCCATGCTCTGCGGCTGTGGCCCCCCTCGCCTCGCCCCGGCCCTCACCCCGGCCGGAGAGGGGGTGCTGCTCCCTGAGCAGGACGCTCAGCACCAGGTGCACCGCCTGCACCGTGTCGTCCGTGCTCTTGCCCAGCGTCCGCATCAGCTGCCGCAGGTCCCGCTGGAGGTGCTGCTGCAGGAAGGCGCCGGGGTCCCGCACCGCGGGCTTGATGAGGAGGGCCAGCACCTGGGCGGGGGGGGGGGGGGGGGGGGGGACGGGGGGGGGGGGGACGGCGCGTCAGGCGGTGTGTGCGGAGGCCAGGGGGCGCTGTCACCGCGGAGGCAGCGGTGGGCGGAGGAGCCCACGGGGCCTCGGGATAGCGGGAGGGAAACAGGGCTCCCGTCTCTGCTCTTGCGGCTCAGGAACTCCGAGGGAAGGCTGCTCTGCCCAAGAGCCCCGGCCCTGACACGGGAGGACGGGTGAGTGCGGCAGCCTCTCCACGCCCAGGTGTGCACAGAGTCGGGCATTGAAAATAAACCTGACAGCCCGGCCAGTGTGGCTCAGTGGTTGAGTGTCGACCTATGAACCAGGAGGTCAGGGTTTGATTCCTGGTCAGGGCACGTGCCCAGGTTGAGGGCTCCATCCCCGCGGGGGAGGGGAGCAAGGGGTAAACTCTGTGCCACCTGGGGGACTTGGTGGGAAGACAAATCTGAGCCCACAGGGGGCGGGCCCTGGGAGACAGCCGGCCCCACGCCCATGACAGGACAGAGCTGGGCAGCCCTGCACGTACCTGGGGGCTGTGGGCCGCTCCCCAGAGCATCGCCAGGTGAGTGAGGAGCCGGGCGAGAAGGAAGGCCGCGGGGGCCAGCTCCCGGTCAGAGACCACCGCCTCGTCCCCGGGGGCCGGGCTTCCCAGCACGTGGCCCGTCTGCGTTCTGTCCACCTCGTTTCTGTAAAGAGCAGGATAGGCCAGATGAGGGCAAAGGTCATCTCTTCCCAGATGGGGGCACGCAGGTCCCAGGGCCCCAAAGCCAGGCTCCCATTTGGGGAGAAAATAACATTAAAAGCACTTTTTTTTTTCTTCAGAACCCGGGCGATCTTCCTAAGAGTCTTTTTTTCTTCATTTCTTTTTTGTTTAAATATATTTTTACTGATTTCAGAGAGGAAAGGAGAGGGAGAGAGAGCTAGAAAAGAAATGAGAGAGAATCATGGATCGACTGCCTACTGCACACCCCCCACTGGGGACCGGGCCACACCAGCCGGGCCAGAGTCTTTCTCTTTCTAGAACCACCCTCCCGGCTGACCGGGACCCGAAGCCTTCTCCGGGAAAAGTGGCTGAAGGGAGCGGCATTCGGTGCCTCCCCTGGGCCACGAGTCAGGCCGGCCAGACCTGCTTCTCCCACTGCAATCGCGGGGTCCGAAGGCTCAGGACAGGCAGCCTCCGGGGCAGCCGACCCTGGCCCGGGACAGGGGCACAGTGGCCTCATTTTCCCCAATCAACGCCTGGGACCAAGGGCCGGAGAAGGAGCCTGGCCACGCCCAGGGCGCAGGTGTCCCCACAAACAGACACGTGCTGAGCACCGGGATCCCTGTGGTGTTTCTTTCTTTTCAGATCTGACCCACTGGAATGAACAGTTACTCAAAGTGGGCATTGACCCAGGAGGTCACTGTCCCATTCCTGCTCAGGGCACATGCCCACGTTGTAGGCTTGGTCTCCACGAGAGGGAGTGCGGGAGGCAGCCAATCCATGATTCCCATCACTGACGTTTCTCTCTCCTTCTACCTTCCTCTCTGAAATCAATAAAAGTATATAAAAAAATTACTCAAAGTGTGTATGCATTTCTGAGGGACACATAATAGTACTCATTTCTATGAATGCCTGTTGGTGGTTGTAGGATAGTGGTTGGCAAACTCATGAGTCAACAGAGCCAAATATCAACAGCACAATAATTAAAATTTCTTTTGAGAGCCAAATTTTTTAAACTTAAACTTCTAATGCCACTTCTTCAAAATAGACTCGCCCAGGCCGTGGTTTTGTGGAAGAGCCACACTCAAGGGGCCCAAGAGCCGCATGTGACTTGTGAGCCGAAGTTTGCCGACCACGGTTCTAGGACATTCTGATAGTTTGTGGCCAATGGCAGCTCTGGTACGTCCACGTGGTATAACCACAGGACCGTGGCCCGACGCCCACCCGGGCACTGACCCACGTTTCACGTTGAGGGTCAGCTTATCAGGTGGGAGAGAAACAGCCCTCGGCCAGGGGAAGGGGATGAGCAGAGAAGGAACAGCCTTACGTACTGGACGTCCGTGAACCCTGCGATGGACTTGTGGTCCTGCCCTCCTACGGGCGTGCCGCAGTCGATGCAGACGCTCTGCTGCACGGGCCGGCCGCACTGGAGAGAGGGGGTGTCAGCTCAGGGTGCGGGTGCCACGGGAGGGGCGGTGCAGACGAGGTGACTCGGCACTGGGCCTCAGAGCTACACATCTCTCTCCTCCTGCAGGCCTCTCTCTGCCGGTCTATCCGCTCTGGGCTAGTAATTGGCTCCTGAGCCGGTCACCTGAGCCGGACACCCGTGTCCCTGAGCCCACGCTGGGGCCACGGAGGTGGCTGGTGGTGGTTCCTAACCACAGCCATGCTGTCTCCCAGGGACCGTGGCATCTCTGGGTGCTGCACCGAGGAGATGGGTGCTCCTGCAGCTGGAGCCGGGGCCAAGGATGCTGCTGCCCAGGACGGCCCCCGTAAAGACGTGCTCAAGGTGCCGAGCTGGAGCCCGGCTGGACTCCCTCAGCTCCGTGGGGATGTTCGGGAGCGGCTGGGACATCCCTCAGAGGCATCAGTTCCCCTGGGAGGTCAAGACCCCCCCTCCTCCATGTCCCCCAGACCCAAAGGAACATGCCTTTTGAGCCCCCCATACCCTGTCCCAACACCCAGTCTCACCTCCCCGACAGCGCACAGATGGCCTTGGGGACACCCTGTGGGAAGAAGAACAGGGCCCGTGTTGGCCGGCGAGGTTTCCCGCTGACACTTGTGGTGCACGGGAGGACTAACCTCCTCCCAGCCTGACCCCCCTGGAGGGTGGGCGTGTGGGAAAGCCACTCAGAGCAGAATTCTCCGGAGCAGGAGTTGCTGACTCCATGCTGAGCCAGGGCCGCTCGGGAGACAGGCGGTCAGTGCTTTCCACACGCTGATCTCTCTGGTCTAGTTCTCTGCCCTGAGCACCCTTTCCACCAACTTGGGATCTAGTTTAAAGGCATTAGTCACTCAGCCCAGTGGCTGAGTGCCGACCTATGAACATGGAGGTCATGGTTTGATTCCCAGTCAGGGCCCAGGCCCAGGTTGCAGGCTCCATGCCCAGTGCAGGGCGTGCAGGAGACGGCCGACCAATGATTCGCTCTTATCACTGATGTTTCTATCTCTCTCTCCCTTCTTCTCTGAAATCAATAAACATACATTTAAAAATAAATAAATACAAGGCTCCTGAGCTGATTGTCGTCTGAATTCAGTGGCATCTGGCAGAGCCATGCCCTGGAAACATACCTTGCCAGAGGCAGGTGTGTTGTCAGCCTGACCTTTAGCTCAGGCGCCAGGGGATGGGCTTCATCATCTAAGTTCAGCCAGGCGCCAGGAATGGAGGCAATTATGCGAGCCCAGCCAGGAGTCACAAGTACAAAGAAGCCTCAAGAATGAAGAATTACAGCTTGATCTTTAACCAGGATTTCACATAAGTTCCTTTATCTTAAGCTCCAGTAAAACTTCCTGGTATCATACTGTATAAAATAAATGTGCTGTGCTGGCTCTGGGTCACTGTCCATCAGAGGGACAGCTGTCCCACCCGGCCCCAGCTTTTCCCTTCTATCTCTGTGTCTGTCTCTTTCATTTTCTCTATCCCCAGCCGCCCCTACTCAGGATTTGTGACTGCCCTCTAGTCGCGCTGGACGTGGTAAAAGAGAGAATACTTATAATAAGGGTTATTTACTCAGGGCCCCATAGACTTTACATAATGCCATGGGCTATCCTGTTCTGTCTCCCAGTTTCATTTTCCTAAAAGTACTGCCTTAGGACCCGACGCCGGGCTGGGTTGTGGCTGAGCCTCAGACACGGCTCCCAAGCAGCATGACCTGGGGGCACCGACCACATGGGCCCCTGCTCAGCCAGCGAGCGGCTCACGTGGCACCAGGAAGCTCGTCAGAGCGCAGAGGACAGGACCGTTCAGACAGTGACACGTACTGTACCAGCGGACAGCCTGCAACCCCTGCCAGCCCCGGGCCTGTGCCAGCATGTCCTCGGGCATCGTCGGAAGGAACGCCGCCTAAAACACAAAGAAGCAGAGCCGGCTTCAGACGCAGGCAGGTGGCCTGGCTTCCCCCATTGTGGGACTTCCGAGCTGTCTGTGCAGAAATACAACAGCTCTCACCCTGGCCAGTTTGGCTCAGTGGGTAGAGCATCGGCCTGTGGACCAAAGGGTCCTGGGTTTGATTCCTCATCAGGACACACACCTGAAACCCCAGTAGGGGAGTGCACAGGAGGTAGCCGATCAATGATTCTCTCTCATCATTGATGTTTCTTTTTTTTTAAAAATAAAGTTTTATTTATTTATTGTTGTTATATTTAAATCCTCACCCAAGGATATTTTTCCATTGATTTTTTAAGAGAGAGTGGAAGAGAGAGAGAAAGACAGAGAAACATCCATGTGAGAGGAACACATTGATTGGTTGCCTCCTACTTGTGCCTTAACCAGGGCCCGGGCTGGGGAGGAACCTGCAACTGAGGAACATGCCCTTGACTAGACGTGAACCTTCAGTCCACAGGCAGAGCTCTATCCACCTTCGGTCGCCAACCTTTTGGACCTCACGGACCACTGGCTGGTGATCACTGGGCTAGGGCATCATGGATGTTGCTCTCTCTCCCTCTCCCTTCCTCTCTGAAATCAATAAAAACGTATTTAAAAATATCCTATATAATAAAAGCCTAATATACAAATTGATCGGTCACTATTACACACACTGACCACCAGGGGGAAGACACTCAATGCAAGAGCTGCCTGCAGGCTCCAGGCCAGCCAAGGTGGATGCCAGTGGGGCCCCTGATCACCCCATTGAGGGAGGAGACCAGTGGTGGTGGGGCTGGCCAGTGGGTGGCTCAGGTTGGCCAAGGCAGGTGCCAGCGGGGGCCCCTAACCACCTGCCGGTCACCCCACTGGTTTGGCCTTGATCGCCGGCCAGGCCTAGGGACCCTACCTGTGTACGGATTTCATGCACTGGACCTCTAGTATATCTACGTCAAAAAGAAAAAGACACCAAACAGCTCTCCATGGCAACAGAGGGCGAGGCCTGATTCTCCCCACATTGTGGACACAGGGATGGGCGAGACGCAAGCCAGCGGGGACCGAGGACACAACTGGGTTCAACTGTCCCCTGCACAGACGGGGTGCGTGGGGGGTCTGTGTGGCAGCCCCGTGGACCCAGCCGCGCAGGCTGGGGGCAGTCTTACCACCATGGTGGCCGGGGAGAAGGCCAAGTTCCTCAGGGGCTCCAAGATCCTATGCCGCCCGCAGAGGAGGGTGGCGGCGGCGTGGACGGCCAGCTCGGCCACCGTGCCCGCCAGGCCGCTGTCTCCGGGCCCCACGGTCCTCAGCAGCGGCAGAGAGTTGGTCACAAGGGCTGTGGCAAAAGGTTTCGCGTCCGAGGACAGGATCTGGCTTTCTTCGATGGACTTGCACAGGGCCTTGAGTTGCTGACGGGAGAACGGGGTTCAGCGTTAAAACACGAGGAGGAGCACGCCGTGTGCCCAGAGGTTCGCTCTGCAGACACGTGCCATCTGAACAGCAGACGCCTACCGGCCCAAGCGTGTACCTTCTTGCCCGAGCTGTAGCGGCAATCCTAGCAGCTTTAGGGGAAACAGAAAGCAACCCCCACAACCCCCCGTATGAGAGGGTGAGCCCCCCAGATGAAGCGGGAGGGACAGCATGCTTTGTGATGGTGACTAGTTGTTAATCTGCAAGAGAGGATGCTTTTCCCACTGGTTTTTAGAGAGAATGGGAGGGAGGGGGGGGAGGGTCGGGAGAGGGGTGGGGGAGAGGAGAGAGAGAGGAGAGACGCCATGTGAGAGAGACGCATAGACTGGCTGCCTCCTGCACATGCCCCACGGGGCCAAGGAATGACCTGCAGCCCGAGTGCGGGATGCAGCCTGTGACCTTCTGGTGTGCGAGCCAGCACTGTGCACTGCACCACCCGGCCAGGGCAGTGTCTGTGACGTGTACTCTGTTCAGAGGGTCCCCTCTGGACCCGAGGCTGGCACTCACCTCCTGCTTGGGGTGCAGGTGGGTGTTGCGGGCCCGGTACAGCACGGTCACCTCTTGGAAGAGCGCCAGCAGCAGGTACGTGGCCTGGTGAGCCTGGGAGCACCTGCAGGCCTGGGGCGAGGAGGGCGGGAGGCTGGGCAGCTTGGGCAGTGCCACCCCCGGCCCCCACCATGAGGGGCAGGGAGGCTCCCCAAGGCCCTGCAGCCTGTACCCGAGGGGCCACCTCAGGGCGACAACACCCAGGCCGAGAGCTCTGTCAGTCGCTAAGCACGTGCCAGAGGCCTGGTGTCGGAACCCATCACCATCGTTCCTTCTCCCGACGTCATGGTCCCCAAAACTCGCCCTGAGCCTAGGAAGGGTCCCCTCTTTCCCTGGTATGATGCTGGGGTGCACGGGGCCCACAAAGGAAGCCCAGAACACGTTAAAGACCAGATTCCAGCCCGGCTGGCGGGCTCGATCTCATAAAGATGAGATTCCCAAACCCGGTGTGGCTCACCCTAAGCAGGGAGTCCACGGGCGCCCACCGTCAGCACCCGCAGGACCGACTCCTCACAGGCGCGGCGCCATCCCCCCGCCACACACACCCTCCCCTGCCACGTCCCGTGTCACCAGGACCCGCGTCCTACCTCCAGGGCGGCCCTGACGGTCGGGGGCTCGCTCTCCAGGACGGCCTTGCCCACCGCGTCGCGGACGGCCTTGTACTCCAGCCCGTGCACCAGGAAGCGGTCCATCTGGCCCGGAAGGTCCTCCTGCAACCCCGGAGCTCAGTTCACCACGGTGATCTCAGCAGAGAGCCGGGTGTGCAGGTACGAAGCAGGTCATCACTGCAGGTTCAGGGCGCAGAGCCGGGGTTCCGGGTTGGCCCCAGGCAGCAGTGCAGGGCTCGGTGCACGGAGGGGGTGAGGGGCGAGGAGGTGGACCCCCCCCGCAGCGCTGCTGCCCCCTCACAGCAGCACCGGAGAGGGGACGTCCCGTCAGCCTGGGCTCCAGGTGACAGTAAGAGCAGCCAGGGTCCTGGAGCCGCTTCTAACCAGGGAGGGCAAGAGCGTTTCTACGCACAGGATCGGACACGTTAAGGCCCTGAGGCCCACGTGGCTTCTGGGCTCCGACCGAGGGCAGCGAGGCCTCTCCCACAAGTGCAGGAACGTGGCTGCCCGGGAGGCAATGCCACGGAGCCTTCTCCGCTCTCCCCGGGCGCTGCGTCCACACCCTCACCCGTAGGGAGGGAGGAGGGGGAGACATCGCTGTGCAGAGCCAGCGGCTGGCTGCCTGAGCCAGCTTTGCGGGAGGGTGGCGGGCAGCCGCGTGCGCACGGCCCTTTCTCTCCTTGGGCTGCTGAAGGTCCCAGCCCGTGGAGGGGGCCCGGGAGCACCCCCCCCCACCGCTCCTCACCTGCTGCACCAGGACCTCGTGGGGGAACACCCACTGGGCGGGGTGGCCGGGCTGCAGGAAGCTCTGCACGAACTCCATGCCCTGGCGGCTCGCGAGCCTGCGCACCAGGTACACGCGGTGCCAGTCGTTACCGCTCTGCGTGCAGAAGCGCTCCACCTGCTGCAGGAACTGCCGCTGCGCCTCGGCCGGCTCTGCGGGCCACGGAGAGCGCGGTCAGCACCCGGCTGAGGGCACCGCAGCCCCGCCCTCAGCCTGGCAGACCCCCGGGCCTGGCCCCGACTTCCTAGCGCTGTGATATCCCCAAAACCAGAGCCGCGGGGAGGAAGGACGGGGACTTGCCCGAGCCTCCCTGCAGCCCGGAGAGGACCTCGCAGGCCCGGTCCAGGCAGAGGCGGGTCCGGGCCATCTCCTGCAGGCACTCCACCGAGGCCTCCGGGGCGGGGGCCCCGCGGCGCCCCCTGAGCAGACACGTCTGGAGGAACTGGCCGTCTTCCCGGAGGCCGGTGGCCTCGTCCCGGGCGGGGAGCGCACTGCTCCTCTCCTGGATGGAATCCTAGGGGCGGACGGAAAGGGCAGGGCTCTTCCTGTTTCCTTTATTGTGATCGTCACTCAAGGGTATGTTTCCCGAGGATTTCCAGGGTGAGATGGAGGGAGGGAGGGGGCCACAGGGAGAGAGAGACATCGATGTGCGAGACATCGATGGGCTGCCTCCTGTACACGCCCCGGTCAGGGCCGGGGATGGAAGCTGCAACCCAGGGCCATGCCCTTGGCCAGGATCGAACCACGACCCTTGGGTGCCTGAGCTCTACCCACTGGGCTCAGAACCCTTCTGCTCATTTCACTGGTGTTGGGAGGCTCTCAGAAGCGGGGTCTGGGAGCCAGGCGCGGCGGCGCTCACCTCCAGGCAGCTGCTGAAGAGCACGTACAGCTCCGTCTTGTCCTGGGCCAGGAACGGCTTGCGCTCCAGCAGGGACAGGTAGTCCTGGATGTAGCCCTTCACCTCCGGGAAGCTGCGGGAGAGGCCGCCTGCCGCTCAGCGCCAGTCCCAAGGGGGACAGCGGGGAGGGGTGTCCCGGTCGCCTTCCTGCTCCTCTCTCTCTCCGTCTGCCCACACACACAGTACAGACAGCCCGGCCGGCGCGGCTCAGGGGCTGAGCTTCCACCTATGAGCCAGGGGGTCACGGTTCCATTCCCGGTCAGGTCAGGGCACATGCCGGGGTATGGACTCCATCCCCAGCGTGGGGCGTGCAGGAGGCAGCCGGTCCATGGTTCTCTCTCATCGTTGATGTTTTCCTCTCTCGCCCTTTCCCTTCCTCTCTGAAATCAATCTATCAATATATAGATGTATACATACGTATGTGTACATACACATGTATACACACATATGTGCACATACCCACATATGTATGCATGCACATACATGTGTGTGTGTGTGTATGAAGTAAATGGAAAATAAAATTGAGCACCCTGCAGGCCTCTCTGTCCATTGATAGAGTCACAGGCGTGTAGGAGCTGAAATAGAGCGCAAAGGGACAGCGAGGATTCGGGGGTCCCGGTTACCTCCCTAAACATCACACACCTGTGGCCAGGATCAGACGCAGGCCCTGACTCAGGAGACCCCCTGGGTCCCGTTGCCCCGCCTCCTTCCCCACCCCCTTCTTTCTGGTCCCCAGCAAGGCCTTGTAGCCGTGATGACCCGCGTTTGCCATGCATCATGCGTGAGTATGGCCAGCACATGCCTGACACAGACAAAGGGCAGGCTCTGTCAGCACAGGAGCCTCCCCAACAGGGACTGGTCCTGTGGGGACACTGGGCACAGGGAGGGAGCCAAGGTGGGAGGAGGGGAGGAGGGGAGGAGGGGGGAGGGGAGAAGGAGAGGAGGGGAGTAGGGGGGAGGGGAGGAGGGAGGAGGAGCAAGAGAAGGAGGGGAGGAGAGGAAGAGGAGGAGGAGGGGGGAGCAGGGGAGGAGGAGGGGGAGAGTGGGGAGGGGGAGGGGAGGAGTGGAGGAGGGAGAGCAGGGGAGGAGGAGAGGAGGGGGAGGAGGGGGGAAGGGGGAGGAGGAAGGAGGAGGGGAAGGAGAGTGAGGAGGAGGGGGAGGAGGGCAGGAGAGGAAGAGGAGGAGGAGGAGAAGGAGGGGAGGAGAGGAAGAGGAGGAGGAGGAGAAGGAGGGCAGGAGAGGAAGAGGAGGAGTGGAGGAGGGAGAGCAGGGGAGGAGGAGAGGAGGGGGAGGAGGGGGGGAAGGGGGAGGAGGAAGGAGGAGGGGAAGGAGAGGGAGGAGGAGGGGGAGGAGGGGAGAAGGAGGGGAGGAGGGAAGAGGAGGAGAAGGAGGGGAGGAGAGGAAGAGGAGGAGGAGGAGGAAGGGGAGCAGGGGAGGAGGAGGGGGGGAGGGAGGAGGAGGAGGGCTGCTGGCCGCTGCGCTGACCTGTACTTCAGGAGCAGCTTCAGGACCACCGACCGGATGATGGGCGTCTTGTCCACGACATCGTCAAATGGGGACAGGGACTTGGTGTGGCCTGAACCAGAGAGACGGGGGAGGCCTGTGAGGTGCACGCCAGGGTGGGGACACCCGGTCGGGCCCTGCCACGGCACTAGGGGCAAGTTCAATGTTCACCAAATGCAGCAGGTTAATGTTTAAGTGGATAATTTAAAAATGTTTTTATCGGCTTCAGAGGGGGAGAGAGAGAAGCACCAATGATGAGAGAGAATCATGGATCGGCTGCCTCCTGCATGCTCCCCACTGGGGACCGAGCCCACAGCCCGGGCCTGTGCCCTGACCGGGACTGGAAGTGTGGCCTTGGCCCACAGGCGGGGCTGAGTGGCCCACGAGTGATGTTACAAATATCCAAACGGGCCCTGGCCAGGGCGGCTCAGTGGTTCAGCGCTGGCCTGTGGACTGACGGGTCCCAGATTCAATTTCCAGTCAGAGAGCGTGCCCCGGTTGCGGGCCCATCCCCTGTAGGGGGTGTGCAGCTTGCAGTTGATCAGTGATTATCTCTCATCATTGATGAGAATTTCTCTCTCCCCTCCTCTCTGAAATCAATAACAAATATTTAAAAATGAACAAAAATAAAAAGAATGTGCAAATGGCCCTTGGCAGAGCCCCCGCACCCCTCCCCCAGGAAGCCGCGTACTCTGGGGTGGGTCTCGGAGCAGCGTCTTCTCCGCGAAGAGCAGGGCCAGCAGCGCCTGGACCACGTCCCTGCTGGGCGGGCAGTTGTCCTTGAAGCACAGGGTGGACACCAGGTCCACGAAGAAGCCGGTGCACAGGCGGCGGAAGCGGGCGTGCCGCTCGATGGCGTCCCTGGGGGACGGGAGGCCCGGTCAGAGGCGGACGGCAGGTTCCCTCCGCGCACCTTGTGTAGGCATGGCCGGCGGTTTGGGTTTTACATACAGAGATGCAGCGTCTCCTCCCCCAGCGTGCCGGCTGGAAAGGCGTGCTCCCGCCTCTTCCCCGGACACACCTCAGCCTCCGGGCGGAGAGCAGGATGCCAAGCCCTCCCTCTAAGCCCCCCGGACCCCTCTCCCCTCGGACTTCAACAGCCCGCCCGCCGGCTCCCCCTCCGGCATCGCGGCCTCTCTGGACGCGGCCTAGGACCTGCCTTCCGGGACTACCTCTGACGTCACTGCCCCCTCTTCAGCGTGTGCTGGGGATTGGGGAGACGGAGATTCCGAGGCACCAGGCCGGGGAAGAGCCTGCCACTGAGGTACATGTCCTTGACCAGAATCAAACCCGGGACCCTTTGGTCGGCGCTCTATCCACTGGGCAACACTGGCCAGGGTCGGGCAAGTGTTTTACCTCGCCTCCTGGGAAACGGTGGGGGAGAAGTGGTCGGGCAGCTCCGTCAGGCACAGGGGGCAGGCCATCTGCCCCGCGGTGAGCCACTGCCTGACGCAGTCCTGGCAGAACACGTGGTCGCAGGGCAGGCAGACGGGGCTGCGTGGGTCGCCCAGGCAGACGGGGCACGGCTGGATCCCGAACCTGGGACCCAGGGCGGTGGTGAGCACTGGCTCGGGGACGCTAGGAACCCAGAGGGCCCGACTCCCCTCCCTCGGGGCCGCCGGGGAGCTCACCGGGTGAAGGCCCTGCTGGCCCGGTCCTTACACTCACAGAGCACGGCCATCACCGCCGAGAACGGGGGCAGCGTCTTGATGTCGGAGTTCCCCTGCAGACACTGGAGGGCAAGGCAGGGGCCGGGAGGAGGGTCAGCAGCGAGGGGGCAGGTCAGCCAGGTGCGTGCGTGTGTGTGTGTGTGTGTGTGTGTGTGTGTGTGTGTCGCTATCCCAAATGCTCTTGGTGATGGAGAGGGATGCATGCTTTCTGATTCTCATCCCGGGGTTTTTCCATTGATTTTTCAGATAGAGTGGAGGAGAGGGAGAAGAGGGGAGGGAGAGAGATTGGGAGGGAGACACATGGATTGATTGCCTCCCACACATGCCCTGACCAGGGCCAGGGACTTAACCCCCAACTGAGGAGCGTGCCCTTGACTGGAAGCGAACTCTAGACCCTTCAGTCCATGAGCCATGCTCCAACCACTGGGAGAAACTGGCCAGAGCATGCATGCACCTACCTACCTACCTACCGATCATCTATCCATCTATCTGTCCATCTATCTACCTATCATCTATCTATCTATCTGTCTACCTACCTACCTACCTATCCATCCGTCCATCCATCCATCCACCCACCTACCCACCTATCTATCTATCTTACCAGAGAGGAAGGAAGAGAAACATTCATGATGAAAGAGAATCACTAATCCTCTGCCTCCTGCACCTCCCCCCACCCCCACTGGGGTGGAGCCCACAACTTCCGATCGTGCCCTGATCAGAATCGAACTGTGACCTCCTGGTTCATAGGAGAGCAATCAACCACTGAGCCACACTGGCTGGGCTCCTCTTCCTGTTTTTAAGATCTAACCCCTCCTCCCACAAAAGATTTCAAACTTTAAATGATAATGTAAGGACCGCTGTGTATCGACCGCCCAGCCGGAGGAAACCAGCGTGGGAACATCGCTTCAGAGACTAGGTCACAGGCCCAGCTGCAGGCCCGGCGGGCCCTCCAGGTGCCCTCCGCGCTGCCTCTGCGCCTGCCCCTCGCTGCGTGCAGGCCTCCCCGGGGAGCTGCCCGGCACCATGACGGCTGACCACTCCCTGTTTCTGCTCTCGGGCTTTTAGAATGGTCCTCACTTTTGGCACGTGGTGGTGGTGGTGGTGGTGGGGGTGCGGCCCCTGGGGGCCCTGGCGGAGCCCTGCCTCCCCCTTCTGGGCACGTGGTTTCCAGGCCGGATCCACTTGGACCGCACTGAGGACAGGGCCCAGGACCCAGCAGTGACCACGCCGAGCCCGGGGGCCTGTGCACCTCAGACAACCTTGTGGCGCTGACAGGCGCACAGCGCCCTGCAGACAAGCGAAGGCCACGCCGCAGTCACTCCCGCTGGACACACGGACCCTGCCCGCCCGCCGCCCGCTCACCTTGTCCAGAGAGAAGACGCAGTCGGTCACCAGCGCGCGCAGCTCGGGCGCGTGGTCCTCCGTCCCCAGCAGCACGTGCTCCACAAAGAGCGCCACCGAGAAGATGCGTGTCCACGGGCCCCTGAGGAGGCGCTCAGCTGACCCCGGAGCCGGACGCCAGGAGGGGCATGAGGGGGACGGCCTCGGCCCGGGTGCGGGCAGAGGGAGACCAGGGCGTGTGGGATCGGGGGCCGGGGCATGGGGCAGGCGGAGGCGGGCCAGAGTGGGCCCTGTGCTGTGGGCCGCTCTCCACCATGGTGGTCTCCCCCTGGCCCCGGGGGATGTACGTCGAGTGCCAGCCTGTGCCTGATGAGTCCCGCTGCACCATGCCCATAGCCCGGCCCAGGACTGTGCCCCCACCCTGTCGTCCTGTGAGGGGTCCTTTCCGGGTGCCCCGGCCATAGCGGTCCTGCCCGCCTCCCTGCACGGGTGTCCTCTCCTCCCTGGGGTCTCTAGTGCCAGCGCGCAGCCTGGCGTTGCAGGGGCTCCACCGACGTACGGAGGAGGAGGAATGGGGCCCCACACGCAGGGTCCACTGAACCAGCTCACCTGACCTCGCGGATGAGGTCGCCGGCCCTGCCCGCCGGGCCCTGCACGTAGCCCTCCGAGCAGAGCAGCTCCAGGGGCACGGCCAGGCTCTTCACCGCCCGCAGCCACGCCTGGGGGCTGGGCTTCAGCAGGTCCCGGGTCAGCAGCTCGGTGCAGGCCATGGCGGCCCAGGCGTCCAGGATCTGCGGGCGAGTGGGGACTCAGCCGCTGCCCGGCCCCTTTGCAGCTCTAGGTCCCACACTCCACTCCGAGGCCCCGAGGCCTGGCGGGCAGCCCCTCCTCGCTGCCCCGGGCGCAGCGGGCACTTGCCCGCACAGGAGCTTCACTGGAGCTTTCAGAGCGGCTGCCCGCCCTCCCTCCCTCCCGCTCAGGCCTCCCATAGAGGCCCCTACCATCTCGGGTCCGGCCGGGTCCTGGCTCCGGGCGGCTGTGGCCAGGCTGTCGAGAACTGGGGGGTGGATGGTCAGGATCCTGGAGAAGTTCTGGAGCCGGACCCTGAAGTGCTGGTAGGCCCGGTGCACCCACGGGAGGGAGGGCTCCTCAGGGCTGCCTGCCCTCAGCTGCTGGACGCAGGACCACAGGGCCATCTGCAGGAGCTGGGGAGACAGGCCTTCAGGGGACGTCTGTGCATCACACGCAGTTACACACGCACAGTTACATACACACAGTCACACACAGGGCACATAGTTACAAACACAGTTACACCCAGGATACACAGTTATACACACAATTACACACGCACAGTTACATACACTCAGTTACACACAGGACACACAGTTAGACACACAGTTAGACACAGGACACACACAGTTACACACAGATACGTGGACACACTTTATTTTATTTCAATATATTTTTATTGATTTCAGAGAGGAAAGGAGATAGAAACATCAAAGATGAGAGAGAATCATGGATAGGCTGCCTCCTGCATGCCCCCCACTGGAGATCAAGCCTGCAACCTGAGCACATGCCCTGACCAGGAATCAAATCCTGACCTCCTGGTTCATGGGTCAACACTCAACCACTGAGCAACACTGGCAGGCATAACTTTCATTTTTAAAAGTAAGAGGATTGCCTTGATTCCTAACCATACTGTATTAATTAATCACATCGGTCACACGTGCTCCTCAAACAGGTCCCTTTCCTGCTCGATGCACTGAGTCCCATCTCCCCGCGGACGTTTCTGCTGCTGCATTACCCCGTGGTGGCCGTTAAGTGTTTACTCAACTCCCCGAGACACTGAGCATTGAGAAGCAGCAGTTCCAGGGCTGGCGGGGGTCCCTGTCCGCAGCCCAGCGGCAGCACTCACCTCCAGTTGCGGCTCCGTGGACACCCGCATGGTCAGGAGCAGGAAGTCCCTCAGGTAGGACCACAGCAGCTCCCGCCGTGCCTCCTCAGGCAGCCGGGCGAGGAAGCGGCCCAGCGGGGTCTGTCCGAAGACCTCCACCAGCTTCCCCGCCGGTCCCGGTCCCGGGCCTGCGGAGGGGCCCAGAGCGGCGGGGTGAGGGCCAGCCACGCTCCCCTCCCTCTGCTTGGGGCACGGCCGCTGGGGCGGTCCCACCAACCCATGACAATCCCTTAATTTTAAAAAAGTATATTTTTACTGATTTCTGAGAGGAAGGGAGAGAGATAGATACACCAATGGTGAGAGAGAATCATGGACTGGCTGCCTCCTGCACTGGGGATGGAGCCCACAACCTGGGCACATGCCCAACTGGGAATCGAACTGTGACCTCCTGAGTCATAGGTGGATGCCCAAGCACTGAGCATGCAGGCTGGGCTCTCACACCATTGATGTTTCTCTCTCTCCCCCTCCCTTCCTCTCTCTGGAATCAATAAAATAGGTTTAAAAACGTCACTCACAAACAGCTTCACGAGCCCCGAAGGAAGGAGACGACCTGAGACACCAAGCCAGTGCCCTGGCCAGCGGGCAGAGGGCGGACCCAGGGGCCCAGGGGCGGGGCTCGCCTGCTGCTCGACCACAAAGGCCTGCCCCGGGTGCCCCAGGTGGCCTGCTCCCTGGCCCAGCACGGGGGAAGGGGTGTCCCCAAAACAGAAGACTCCTTCCTGCTCCCAGTTTGCTCAGTGAGAGTGGTGGGGCTTGCTTAGAAGAGTCAGCTGTCTAAGTGCCTCCGCTTGTGTTTTGTTTTTGTTAACCCTCACCTGAGGGTATTTTTAGAGCGAGGGGAAGGGATGGAGGGAGAGGTAGAGACTGAGAAGCATCGATGTGAGAGAGTCACATCCACTGGTTGCCTCCCATAGGCCCAACAGGGACCAGGGACCGGCCTGCAGCCGCGGTGCGTGCCCTTGACCAGGAATTGACCCTGAGACCCTCATTCCGTGGGCTACGCTCCAACCACTGAGCAACCAGCCAGGACTCGATCTGCATTTCTTATTTGTTTGTTTATTTATTTACTCTTAATCCTCACCTGAAGATATTTTTCCATTGATTTTAGAGAGTGGAAGAGAGAGAAAGACAGAAATATCGACAGGAGAGAAACACATCAATTGGTTGCCTCCTGCATGAGCCCTGACCAGGGCCTGAACTAGGAAGGGGTCTGCAATTCACATATGTGCCCTTGACCGGAATTGAACTTGGGAGCCTTTGGTCTGCAGGCCGACAGTCTACCCAATGAGCCAAACCAGCTAGGGCTCGGTCTGTATTTTTTAAAGGCAGTACTATTATGTCAACTTTGAAAAGATTATTTTAGGCCGGCCGTCGTGGCTGGGTGGTTGAGCCTATAAACCAGGAAGCGATGGTTCAATTCCCGGTCAGGGCACAGGCCCGGGTTGTGGGCTCGATCCCCAGTGGGGGGCGTGCAGGAGGCAGCCGATCCATGATTCTCTCTCCTCATGGATGCTTCTCTCTCTCTCTCTCTCTCTCTCTCTCTCTCTCACTCTCTCTCTCTCTCTCTCTCTCCCCTTCTGAAATCAATAAAAACATATCTTAAAAAGGAAAAGGAAGCAAAGATGAGGTCATTAAGAGGCGAATGCTGGTTTTCCTGAACGCTGACAGCTGACCACTGGGCTCAGGAGGGACCGGACAGCCGGCCCGACGCAGGCCCTGTGCTCTCGTGCCGCCGACCCCTCCCGAGCCTCGGCTCTCGCCAGGAAGTCACGTGAGGACGAGCGGGCTCGCCTGCCGCCCACCAGCCCCGGGCACCTGCGGCCGCCGAGATGTACTGCGCCTGCACCCACAGCTCCTCCACGTAGTCTCGGATCCGCCAGCTGAACGGGACGGCGCCGCAGGCCTCCCCCGGGCGGTGCGCGTGGCTCTGCACCAGGATGTGGGCCATGTCGCTGTTGGACCTGCGGTCGGCATGAGAGAGGCACTGAGACACCAACAGGAGCCACCCACAGCCGCCTCTCCGCCCCGGGGGCCTGGGCTCCAGACACCCCCAAACAGAACAGGGCAGAGAGGGGTCATGCGGGCCTGCTGGGACCTCGAGTGCCCCCTGAGGCTGGGCTGCGACTGGGAGAGGGTTAGTCTGGGGACCAGCAGTGTCTGTCCCCTCTGTCTCCCCCGGGTCCTGAATTCCACTGCTCTGCTCTCTTTACTAACCGTGCACCCCAGAATCTAAGCCCCCCCAAATGCAAGTGGGAGGCTCAGGGGAGCCTGAGCCATGCAGGGGTGGGCATGGCCAGGGCTGAGCGGTCGCACGCGCAAGGGGCACGGGCACCCTCCGTGCAGACGCACTGGCAACACCTGCGTGGCCAGAGGCGAAGGAGGCGGAGGTCTCAGAATCACGGCGCCCGGGGCCTGTCGGCTGTGAGGAGGGCCCACCTGCGGCTCTGAAGTCAGCACCTGTGCATCCCACGCGGGACAGACACTCGGCCGCCATGTGCAGCCCCCCCCGCCCGAAAGAAAGCTGCCGCTCACCGGGCGTCGTTGGTCACCAGAGGGATGCTCAGCAGGTTAGTGTCACTGAAAATGAACATCCAGAGCTCTCGGACCCAGGCCGGGGTGTCGGGCATGGCCAGCAGCTCCAGGTTGCTGTCCCTGTCGATGACGGCCACCATGCTGGCCAGCAGAGGGGTCACCGCGCCCTGGACCCGCTTCCAGAGGGTGTGCCTGCAGCGGGCAGAGGGCCGTCCGGGTCAGAGGGCCGCGGGGAGCGCTCGGCCACCAAGGCCAGCGTCTCCCGTGGCTCCGGCCGTGAGATCGAGGCTCGCAATACACGTCGGGTTGTTTGTACAAAACGCGGCGAGAAGCTGCCCCCCTCCCGAGCACCTCCCGGACGCCGAGACCCACTTCCCGGCCACTGTCAACAGTTTGGCTCAAACCCACAAAAACGCTTTTTAGGTTAACATGGGGCAGGGCCACATGACACCCGTGAGAAGTCACATGAGGATGGAGGAGGGCCACGTGAAGATTGAAGGGATGCGGCCAGGAGCCCCCAGAAGCTGAAGAGGCAGGAAGGACCCTCCCGGACCCCCTCCCCCCTGGGAGCCCAGCCCGACACCCTGATGCCAGGCCCTGGCCCAGCGCGGAGCCCCTGTTCCGGTCGGGGGGCCAGTCTGCAGTGGTCGGAGCAGCAGCCCCGGGAACGGACCTCCCTGCCCCTCCTTTGGGGGCTCTGAGCGGGTCCTGGGAGCGGCTGAGCCCTGGGCCCCGCAGGGGACCCCTAGCCCCCTCCCCGCGGGGCGCACAGGGAGCTCCATCCCTGTGCCCCGGCCTCGGCCCTGCCTCCCGCTCCCCCGGTCGTGTGGCCGCGCAGTGGGCGCAGCAGGCGGGCTGCTGGGGGAGCGCAGGCCGAGCGGCTCAGGTCTCCCCGTGGCCTCGCTGAGCCCCCACTGCAGGCTGGTGCAGGGCCCTCCCCGCCCCAGTCCAGCCCGCCCGGCCCGCTTCCTGGAGCCCCTGGGGTGACAAGCCCACAGCTGAGTGTGGGACCCATATTCTAGACGCCAAAACTGAGGCTCAGTGAGGGGGAGCCCAGGCCCCTCCCCGCAGGCCCCTCCCCCTCCACTCAGCTGCCACCTGGTTGCCATGGTTTCAGAGGAGATTTCTGAGAAGCAATCCCAAAACACACACCAGCGGGCCTCCTTCCTCACCCCGCTCTCCAGGTCAAAGCCGCCTTTTGGGCAGGTGGGCGGGCCTCTTCCTGGCCAGGCAGCCAGGAGCCAAGGAGGCCGAGGGTCGGGTATGGTTCTGGGACCCCAGCCTCACCCGGCAGAGCTCCTGGGCCCGGGCCCATCGCCCGCCCACAGCTCCCCGACCGGGCGGGCTCTTTCCTGCCTCCCCGCCTTCGCACGTGCAGTTCCCTCCACCGCGAATGCCCTTCCTCGTCCTTCAGGGCCCAGCTCGGCTGTAACTCCACTGGGAACCTCCCCAAGTCCCTCAGCTCCCCCGTACCCTCCCCCACCCCAGTCACAGCTGTTTTCTGGATGACGCTCTCACGGGGTGGCGAGGTCTTGGGGTGCGAGCTCTGCCTTTGTACCCCAGCCCCTGGCACAGACAGGTGCTCAGTAAATCCAGAAGGAAGGGAAGGAGGGAGGAAGGGAGGGAGGAGAACAAGGAAACGCCTCTCAGGATGGGAGCGGATCTGGACCGTGAGCCCCTGCAGGGGCTGGGCTCGGAGCAAAGCCCACTCACTCCCTCCGCCGCCTCCCCGAGCCCGGCCCCAGCACCTCTGCCTCCTCCATTTGGACCGGGCGCAGGGGCGTCTCCCACCCGCAGGCCTGTGCCTGCTGCCCATGAGGGTGCGCGGCAATGACACCAGGAGGCTGCACAGGAGCCGCTGTGGAGGGGGGAGGCCTCTGTGGAGGGGGGAGGCCTCCGTCGGAAACCAGGACTGAGCTCACTCGCAGGGCCTGAGGGCCGACCGTGAGCAGCTTCCCCCTGAGCACCCGGCCTCACGCCTCCCTGAGGCCGTTCCACAAAACAGACGGACCTGAGCGGCGGAGGGCCGGGAGCCGGGCCAGAGTCCCTCTCCCGGTGGCCCTGGGTCAGGGGGATGGGAGCCGGGCCAGAGTCCCTCTCCCGGTGGCCCTGGGTCAGGGGGCTGGGAGCCGGGCCAGAGTCCCTCTCCCGGTGGCCCTGGGTCAGGGGGCCGGGAGCCGGGCCAGAGTCCCTCTCCCGGTGGCCCTGGGTCAGGGGGCTGGGAGCCGGGCCAGAGTCCCTCTCCCGGTGGCCCTGGGTCAGGGGGCCGGGAGCCGGGCCAGAGTCCCTCTCCCGGTGGCTCTGGGTCAGAGGGAGGGGGAGCGGGACCAGAGTCCCTCTCCCGGTGGCTCTGGGTCAGAGGGCCGGGAGCCGGGCCAGAGTCCCTCTCCCGGTGGCCCTGGGTCAGAGGGAGGGGGAGCGGGACCAGAGTCCCTCTCCCGGTGGCTCTGGGTCAGGGGGATGGGGGCCGGGCCAGAGTCCCTCTCCCGGTGGCCCTGGGTCAGAGGGAGGGGGAGCGGGACCAGAGTCCCTTTCCCCGTGGCTCTGGGTCAGAGGGAGGGGGAGCGGGACCAGAGTCCCTCTCCCGGTGGCTCTGGGTCAGGGGGATGGGAGCCGGGCCAGAGTCCCTCTCCCGGTGGCTCTGGGTCAGAGGGAGGGGGAGCGGGACCAGAGTCCCTCTCCCGGTGGCTCTGGGTCAGGGGGATGGGAGCCGGGCCAGAGTCCCTCTCCCGGTGGCTCTGGGTCAGAGGGAGGGGGAGCGGGACCAGAGTCCCTCTCCCGGTGGCCCTGGGTCAGGGGGAGGGGGAGCGGGACCAGAGTCCCTCTCCTGGTGGCTCTGGGTTAGGGAGAGGGGGTGGGGCAGGTCCTGGCGGTGGGAGGGGCGGCCAGGATTGGGGGAGCCCTGGGCACAGAAAGGCTGCAATGTCTCCAGAACCGCGTGTTCGTGCCCGTGTGGCTGGGCCAGCGACCTCTTTCCCAGCGAGAAGCCGTCCGTACATACGGGCTGAGCACGTGCCCCTGGGAACCCTACTGCGCCCGCCTCTGCCACTCTGAGGGAAGTTCAGGGCACGGAGCTCTTGTCTAGGAAATGTCGGAGCTCAGTGATCACCGGCTTCTTTTTCTTTTGTGAAATTCAAATTAAATGTAAAATGGCACGCGAGATGTGATTGCCACGGCTTTATCCAGTCCCCCCGCCTGGGCTCCTCGCCCGGCAGCCTGTGCACCTGCAGGTTAGGTGAAAGGCGGCTCTGACCTGCCCGCTGCCCACCCGCCCTCACCGCCTGCTACCACCCGCCGGCGTGCCACCTGCTGGCCTGTGACCCACTGGAGACCCGCCGGCTCGCAGCCCGGGGCTGTGGTCCGTACCTGAAGGTGCCGGCCTCCTGCAGGGCATCGGGGTTGGAGGCCTCCTGCGCCACCCAGTCCTTCCTGCCGAGCACGCAGCTCTCCTCCTGCCGCTGCAGCAGGTGGTGGAGGCGCAGCTGGGCCGCCCACGCGAAGGAGGCTGCGGGGCAGCAGGGGGACGCGGTTGGCCTCATGCCGGTCCTCCAGGTCCCTGTGGGGAGGGCCCCGCAGCCCGGCCAGGACCGGAGCGGCAGGGGGGCCTGCTGGGGGGGGGGCGTTGCTGGGCCGGGGGCTCACCTTTGCCCGTGCTGCCCACGTCCTCGCCCAGGAGGCCGAGCAGGATCTCCACGCGCCGCACGTTGCGCTGGCCGCACTCGCCCGGGTCCCGCAGCAGCCCCACCGCGCTCTGGATGCAGCTGCGCAGGAGGCTGCTGCAGTCCAGCGCCGGCCTCTGGGGACACCATGGAGCCACCGTCAGCTACGGTCCCCCCACCCCGTCCCCCTGCCCGGCTCCCCTCAGGATCTGTGAGGGGTCCCATGTGCTCAGGACAAGGAAGAGCCCTGTGGGACCCTGTGCCGGGGTGTCACCACACGCACAGCGCGGAGGGAAGAGCGCGGTCAACTGTCTGCTCCTCTGAGTCCCCACCACCCGCAGCTCCCGAGGCCCAAGGAGCGAGCTGCACTCACGTGGCCTCTCCGGGCCTGGGGACCGTCCACCTCTCTGCCCACCGCGGCCCCGGCCTCGTCTGCGTCCACTTCCATCGCCTCCTCCTGGTCGCTCCTGGCCTCGCGCCCCTCCTCAGCTGTTGCGGAGGCAACCCCGTCAGGCCCAGCGCCGGCGCCATGCCTGCGACGGTGTCCTCCCTCCCCGCGGCAGCAAGTCCCCGAGGGGAGGCCCAGGCACGCAGCTCAGCCTTGGGGCCCCGGGTCCTCCATGGGAGGCCTCTCTTGGGTCCCTCATACTGAGGCCGATGTAGGGACACCAAGTGCCACTGGCCATGGTGCTCACCGCTGCGCCTTCCGCACTCACAGACCCATCGTCTCTGGGGGAACCGCCTGCCACGGGGCCTCCCACGGCCCGCCTGCCCCAGCGCTCCGGACAGGGCCCGCCGTGCGCCCAGGGCATCCCGGCACGTACGCTGGGGGTCAAACAGCTGGCTGATGGTCACGTCCTGCAGCTGTGTCACGTCGGCCACCATGGTCGTGGATCTCCGCAGGTCGTCAATGTGCACGGACCGCCACAGCCCTGCGGAGGCAAAGCCACGGGTCTCCGCGCCCTGAGCCGGAAGGAGGGACAGGCCCGTCCCGTGGCCGACACAGCCCCGAGGGAGCCACTCGTGTCCTGGAGTCTAAACTCCCAACCCAGCCCGGCCGGCGTGGCTCAGTGGCTGAGGGTTGACCCCTGAACCTGAAGGTCACGGTTTGATTTCCGGGTTGCGGGCTCTAGTGGGGGGCGTGCAGGAGACAGCCGGTCCATGATTCTCTCTCATCACTGGTGTTTCTCTCTCCCTCTCCTTCCCTCTCTGAAATCAATAAAAACATACTTTAAGAATGAAATAAATTAAAATAAAATAAAATCCCCCCCGACCCAGCTAGGATCTTCAGCTCCTCGTCCCGACATCCGTGCCAGCCAGAGACCCCGCATGTGAGGGCGGCCTGCGCGGTGCAGCCTCGCGGCGGGCACGGCTGGGCCTCTCCGCTGCCTGTGGGTTATTCGGTGAACTGTTCTGTGCCAGTTCTAGAACGCCAGCCTTCTCACCTAGAAAACGCTTGGTGAGCCATGAGGGAGAAGGGAGAGGTGGGGGGGTTTAAGATAGCACCACCCACAAAAGCAGGTATAAAGTATCAGCGTGTCCCTCACTGGTGTGTGGGGAACACCTTCTCTGCACTTCCCATGTAGACACGGTGAGGTCCTGGCCGGTTGTTCAGTGGTTAGAGCATCAGCCCGAGGACGGTGGGGATTTGATTCCCGGTCAAGGGCACAGGTCCAATCCCCAGCCCCCAGGTCCCGGCCAGTGTGGGAGGCACCAATCGATGTGTCTCTCTCATTTGATGTTTTCCTCTCTCTCCCTCCTACTCTCTCTATAAGTTAACTGGAAAAACATGTCCTTGGGTGAGGATCAGCCAAACACGGAAACATAAAGAACTAAACGGGAGGACCCGGACCCGGACTGCGTCTACCTGCCCGTTAATGAGGAGCAGGAGCCGGGGCGGGGAGCACGGGGCGGGTGCTCTGAGCAGGAGCCAGCGGCAACAGACGGGCCGCGTCGGAGAGGAACACTGCGGAGCCTAATGCCAATGTCCTCGCTCAGACTTGCACCCGGAGGCCCCCGAGGAAGAACTTTCCATTTTTACGTAACCGCAGTCACCGACATGTCTTCCTACCTCCATGGAACCCCACGTAGGATGCGCCGCTCTCCATCCGGGACAGCTTCGTGACGAAATAGACAAAGATGCAGGCCTTCTTTCCTTGTATCTTGTTGATTTCATTGATGGCAGAATACCTATTTTTTAATACAAACAAGCAAATCCAAAACAAAGTTAAAAACAAACAAATGCCATCAATCCACGCAAAGACAAGGCCAGTGCCTTGGGAGGCCGGAAGTGGCTGGAGGGTGTCCTAGGAGATGGCAGGTCCACGCTCAGGGTCTCCCTTCTTCCAGTTTTTTTTTTTTTTTTGAAATATTTTTATTGATTTCAGGAAGGGAGAAGGAGAGAGAGAAACAGCAATGATGAGAGTCATGGATTAGCTTCCTCCTGTATGTCCCACACTGGGGATGGAGCCCACAACCTGGGTGTGAGCCCTGACCGGGAATCGAGTCCTGACCTCCGGGTTCATAGGTTGACGCTCACCACTGATCCACGCCGGCCAGGCATCCTTCTTTCAGCTTTAAATGAATGTGCGCCCTGGTGGTTATCCCTCTTCTGAGCGTGCAGGCCCGTTCTCTCCAAGAGGCATATTTTTGCCCCATCCCAACATCCCTCAGCATTGAAGAGGCATTTTTCTCGATCAGAAACCCTCCCCAGGGCTCCGTGATGGTGTCCCTTGCCCTTGGGACTTTGCATTCCCAGCAGCTAGATCCCAGAGACAGCCAGCCAGGGGCGTTAGAGAGCCATGATACGAGGGACAGGGATCAGGGTTCTGAAAGCCTCGCACGTCCGGACAAACACTATCAGCCAATCCAAGAGATACGGATGGAATCACCACGCCCTGGCCCTGCCCTGCCCTGCAATCCTTCAGACCGTACTGTTCTAGACAGACACCCTTCCACGTCCTGCCGAGGGGCTGGCGCTCCCACTCCCTGCGCACCTCCGCGTGGGTGTTCTGAGCCTGCCTCTCGGCAGCTCTTTCCACGCCCCTCTAGCCGCCATTCTCATTTCCGGGTGAGCCACCTCCGGTCCTGCCTTCGGGGAAGACCCCGGCGCAGAGGAAGAACCGAGCGTACCTGGCCGAGGCGATGAGCTGGGCGCTGTGGACTCCGTCCTCGAAGTCCGTCTGGATGATGAGAACCTTCCGTGTGGCCGTGCTCGCCAGGCAGTTTCTGGAACAGGAAGAAGCACACTAGTCCTTTTCCCATCCTCAGCGGGTGAGAAAGGCCCCCCACTCCCCGCAATGGGAACTCTGAGGGCTACCATTCAACTACTGAGGTGGGATTCTCTTCCAGAGTGAGTGGAACCAGCGGGGAAAGAATGAACCCCAGTGAACGCTGCCTGATGAGGCCGGGGACCGGGATTCAGGGCAGGATGCCCACCCCGGAGACAACAGCCGTGACAGGGACACACACTGGAGGGTTTAGCAAGTGTCCTTTTCCGAGTCCCGGGTCCTCACATTCATTACCCAATGCTGCTGACAGCTCCGCGGTCACTCCAGCCACACAAGACAGGACGTGGCCAGGGCTGAGGACGGAGCCCGGAGGAGGGACAGTGGGGACCTCACCGAACTTCTTTGAGGAACGAGTGCTCGGTGTCAAACTGCTGCAGCGACAGGATGGTGGGGTTCACATCCGATCCCAGCATCTCACAGTCGCGGCAGGTGAGCAGCCTGGAGAAAGTGGTGACCTGCGGGGTCAGGGAACGCAGACTGTTTGCACGTCTCCGGGGCTTAGATCCCGGACACGCGGACGGTCGGCCAGCACCTTCCATGGGCCAGAGTTTTTAAAAACGAGGCCGTGCGGAGGGGAGCAGGACCAGGGACAGAGGCAGTGGAGGGAAGACACCCTGTCCCGAAGACGGGGTCTCCTTCCAGGCGCGGCGTCTCCGCCTGCTTCGGGCCCCACTGGAAAGCCTAACTGTCCCTTAGGGCTCACACACACGGCGGTTCCTCCCTGGCGACCTTGCTTCCCGTCCAGATGGCACTCTCTGTGCAGCCAGGACACTCCTTATGGGCGTGCTGCCTGGCAGCTGCCGAACCCCGCACAGGGCTGTCTTCCCACTGAGCTCCCGATTCCGACACCATCGGCATGACAGTCACATCCTCCGGGGTTGACAGGGGCACCGAGTGGGATTTACTCCACACCCCCCCCCAACTCACTGCTCATTCCAGGACCCTCCACTTGATGGACTGGGCTCCTGCCATCCAGGAACAGCTCGGGAGTCATCCCCAGACTCCTCCATCTCTCGTGGCCCTGACCCAGGACCAGGCATGTTGCTAACTCCTCTCTGCCCGTCCTCACTTGGCAGGCTCCCAGCGGCCTCCACGCTGCCGTGCCTGTTCTACGACAGTCCCTCACCACCCGTTCCCGCATCTCCGCACGCATCTCCGTCCCTCCCTCCACACGCCCTCCCTGGAGCCTCCCCGGGTCGCTCACCCCGCCTCGAGGCTCTCTGGCTCAGTGCGTGAGGCTCCATCCCGGCCCCTCCTGGTCTCCTGCCCAGGCGCTGCCATTTCTCCCCGACACTCTGATACTTTCCCAACCACCCTTTCCAGTCCCTGAGGGGCCAGCTCTTACAGACCCTGCCTGGCCCGGCCGGGTGGCTCAGTGGGTGAGCGTTGACCAGGAGGTCACGGTTCCATTCCCAGTCAGGGCACTTGCCCAGGTTGCCGGCTTGTGGGGCATGTAGGAGGCAGCCGATCCGTGATTCTTTCTCATCGTGGATGTTTCTCTATCTCTCCGCTCTCCCTTCCTCTCTGACATCAATAAACGTACTTTTTAAAAAGTCTCAACCTGTCCTTTCCTGATTCCTAGACCCGGACTGGAATCCACTGGGGAAGAGCCTGCCTTTGGACTGCAGGGACCCAGGCCTCTGAGGTGGAAGGTGGTGAGGGTGACGGCACGGGGAGATAATCACCTCCGTGAAGACAGGGTGGTGCTCCGGGCCCGGCCCCTGGAGGTGAGCCTGCAGGAAGTCGGCGAAGGAGTCGTGCTGCTGCCCAGAATAGTATTCTCGCGACAGCGCCTGCGCGGCACTCTTGCCTAGCGCGGACGCGCTGAGCCGGACGATGGCGTCGGGCGTGGCGCAATCCAGCAGCACCAGCTTGGCGTCCTCCAGGACCTTCTGGTAACACTCGTGGCTCAGGGCCCCGGGCCCGAGCCGCTCGATGACCTGGAGCACCACCGAGGCACAGGTGTCCGCGTGGTAGCCGATGAAGACGTCGGAGGGGCTGTACCGGGTGTGGGCCCGCCCTGCTGAGACGTCGATGAACTTGTCCACCCAGCCCTTGAGCTCCTCCACCAGGCGCCGCTGCCACGGCTCCAGGACCGTGTTGAGGTCCAGGTAGTGCTTCTCCAGCCGGTTGATGAGGGGGATGGGGAAGTGCTCGCACACCACGTCCTTCTCCTCGATGACGATGAGGCGGAAGTCAGGGTGCACCCGGCACTTGACCCGGTGGGTCCCCAGGCCCAGGTCCACGTACTTCTGGCCCCCGAGGTAGACGTAGTACTGGTTGAGGGCGTCATAGAGGCTCTCGTAGAGGTTCTGCAGGTTGAGCAGCACCACCATCTTGCCCGTCTCCATGCAGATCTTCACGCGGTTGATGTTCCTGCAGACCTGCGCGTACTCCTGGTCCCGGGGGAAGCTGGACCCGAAGATGATCTCGGGCTGCTGGTCCTCGCCGAAGAGCGTCCGCTGCAGGATCTGCAGGGCCACGTAGTTCCTGGTCAGCACCAGCAGGTAGCGGGACTCAGGGTCTCCCGGCCCCACGCCTGGCGCCCTCTGGAGGTCGCTGCGCAGGTTCTGCCGGATCAGCTGCAGGGTGCTGACCTCCGCCGCGGGGAGCTTCGCCTCGGGCAAGTGGGCGGCGAAGATGTCCAGGGCCTGGATCTCGTCTCTGCCACTGAAGTTCCGGAGCACGGCCTGCGCGATGTCTCCCGGGGAGAGCGTCCTGTTGGGGGCCTGGGCGGTGGCGAAGACCATTTTGATGAGGCTGTAGTAGTCTCGGAGCCCAAAGAACTCCTTGTCCTGCTTCGTGCACACCTCCTCGTAGGCTCTGGCCAGCGGCGGGAAGTACCCCTGGATCCGCTCCTGCACCAGGGGCTCGGACGCGCAGATCCCCCGGGCGCTCTCGATGAGCTCCTTCTGGCTGGGGCTGCCGCGGGACACGAAAATGCCCCGGTTCATCTTGGCGGGGTCCAGGGCCCAGTTGGAGATGCCGATGAAGCCCACCTTCTTGTGGGGGGCGGGGTCGTCTTCGATGCACCCGTCTTCCAGCAGCGGGTGCAGGGCCTTGAGGGGCATCTGGGGCGAGTCCTCGGCCAGGCCCACCTCGTCCAGCACCACCACGGACACGTACTGCTCCAGGTCCCGGCCCTGCTGCAGGCGGGCGCAGTGCTTGAAGGTGCCCACGATGCCCTGAGGGGTGGAGTGCGGGCTGCACTGGAACGACACCAGGTAGACCTGCTTCAGGCGCCGGAAGAGCTCCGAGGGGGCGGCCGGACCTTGCATGGCGTCCGCCACGATGGTCTTGGCGAGGGACTTGGAGCTGCCGGGCTTGCCCACCAGGAAGAGCGGGATCTTCAGCTCGATGCAGACGACCATCATGAAGACGTTCTCCTTCAGGGCCAGGTTCTTGGCCACCGTTTTCCTCAGAGACACGCCCTCCAGGAAGAGGTCCTGCGTCTGCGTGATGGCGTCCAGCACGGCCTTGCTGCTGTCGAAGGGCGCCGGGAGGAGCTTGCAGATGGCTCTGCGGTAGGCGTCCTGCTTCTCCAGGGAGGCGTGGTAGCACACGCCGATGGCCAGCACCAGCGACCAGAGCACCGGGTGGCTCCTGGGGTTGGAGTCGGAGTCGGGGTTGGAGTCGGGGTCAGAGTCATCGGGGCTGTCGCTGCCGGGCTCGCCGTGCAAGGCGGCCAGCTTGGACAGGAGCATCTCGCTGTGGTCGTAGAACCAGCGGAAGACCCGCATGCAGCGCTCCACGTCCCGGAGGCTGACGAAGCTGCACTCGTTCTCCCGTCTCCGCATGAAGCGCTGGGAGGCGTAGAGCACGTTGGCGATGGTGATCTGACTCGAGATGCCGATGGGGGTGCCGCCCACCAGCCTCCGCACGATCTGCCGGGTGTACTCCCTCTCCGTGGCGTTGTTCAGCTGCCCGAAGTCCCACACCAGGGGCACCAGGCTGGGCGGCAGCGCGTGCACGCGGTACACCAGCTGCCGCAGCGGGATGGAGCCCAGCCGCTCCGCCGTCTCCTCGGCGCGCACTCGGTAGCCCAGCCCGGCCGCCTCCAGGCGGGCGATCATCTCCGGGGAGTGCTTCCGGTAGGGGTTGCAGGCCGCGATGACGTGCAGGCCCGAGTCCTCGGCCAGCGGCTGGCCGTCCACCGTGCGGTCACACAGGACCTCCTTGATGCAGCTGATGGCGCCCGTGGTGTTGGCCTCGTCCAGGAATAGGACGGTGTCCAGCCCGTGCTCGCTCCTGTTGAGCTGGGCGAGGGCCTCCGCCGCCAGCACTTTGCCGTAGATCATGTCGGCACTCGTCCCGCCGTGGACCTTGACCAGCTGCAGGGTCTCCGCGTCGGCGCCCCCGCGCCGCAGCTCGCTGAGGAAGCGGATGAGCCGGGTCTTCCCGCAGCCGGTCTCCCCCATGACGATGACGGGGATCCCGCAGCGGAAGCGCATCTCCACAGCCAGGATCTTCAGCATGTTGTCTGTCGTGAGCTCGTAGGTGTCGTCGGGGTCCACGTGGCACTGGATGCCCAGCGCCAGGCAGAGCCGCTCCATCTTCTCGTGCCGGGGCAGCGCGTCGAAGTCCACGTTGAAGGGCACGCCCTGCAGCCGCAGCCCCTCGTACAGCTCCTTCGTCAGCACGTCCCTCTTGATCACCCTATTGCTCTCGGGGTCCACGGCGTCGAAGGTGCCCGTCTGGTTGGACTCCAGGTGGAAGCCAATGAAGGTCATGGAGGTGCGGTCCCCGTTGAAGAACAGGTACGGGTGGGGCTCCGACTCCCACCGCCGGCGGAGAGAGAACGGGGCGATGTCCTCCTCGGTGACCCCGTCCAAGGCGACCGCGTGCGCCCCGGGGCTCTGGTCGGACATGCTCAGTGTCGGGGTGGCGAAGTCTCTCGCCATGCAGATCATGAAGGTCACCACGAAGTCCTTGAAGCCAAGCAGCGTGTCCCCGACCGCCTCGGGGTTGCAGAAGATGGAGGCCTCGCAGTCCCTGAGCTGGCAGTTCAGGAAGCGGGCAAAGTTGCACAGCTCCGCCCAGGACGGGTCGAGCACCCCGCAGTACAAGAGCAGGTGCTGCAGGCACTCCTGGGGGGTGCCTTCCACCCGGCCCTCCTGGTACGTGAACGTGTCCAGGTTCCGGCTCCGGCCCTGATGGAACCGCCTCAGGTACTGGAAAGGTCTCTGGAAGGTTTCGCTGCAGAACTCAGTGGGGTCCATGCCCGGCTCCCTGGAGTGCTGCTCGGGGCTCAGCTCCATTTCCATCACTTCCTTGGGGGGCCGGCAGGTGACCCTGGGGAAGACGTCCAGCAGACGAAACTGGGGGGCACGTGTCCTCTGGGAAGGAGAGAGGTGAAGAAAACCGTTACGAGCTGGATTTCCCAGTGGTTGAGTGCTGACCAGTGAACCAGGAGGTCGGGG
Organism: Vespertilio murinus; assembly: GCA_963924515.1. Taxonomy (NCBI): domain Eukaryota; kingdom Metazoa; phylum Chordata; class Mammalia; order Chiroptera; family Vespertilionidae; genus Vespertilio; species Vespertilio murinus. The sequence goes on from OZ004718.1 coordinate 1,100,205, forward strand.
TATGGGCTCCATCCCCAGTTGGGGGGGGGTGCAGGAGGCAGCCGGTCCATTGTTCCCTCTCCTCACTGATGTTTCTCTCTCTCTTCCTCTCTGAAACCCATTAAAAAGTATTTTTATTAAAAAGGAAACAAACAAAAAAACATGCTTTTGGTGTTTGAACCCTCCGCGTGGTCTATCGCACAGGCCTGCGTGAAGAGCCACGTTTCTGGAAGCGATGCCTGCAGACGCCCGGCGCCCGTGGCTGTCCCGCACACTCAGGCTCAGTGGGAGCGGCCGCCCCCCGCGGAGGCGCTTTCACCCGAGCCCCCGAAAGGAAAGCTCCCCGTTACGCACGCGTGCTCGAGCACTGAGCTCCCTTCTGCTAAGAAATCGAGGTGAGGGCCCTGGCCGCTGTGGCTCAGTGGGCCGAATGTCGTCCTGAAAGGTTGCAGATTCGGTTCCCGGTCAGGGCACATAGCCAGGTTGTGGGTTTGACCACGGTTGGGGTATCTGTGGGAGGCAACTGGTCCATGTTTCTCTCTCACATAGATGTTTCTCTCTCTCTCTCTCAAGTCAATAAAAATGCCCGGCTGGCATGGCACAGGGGTGCCCTCTTCATTCCTCTCTTCTTCAATATAAATATATTTAAAAAAAACACACACAAAAAAAACCATATCCTCAGGTGAGGATATAAAAAAACTTACAGTCAACCTGCGAACTGAAGGGTCCTGGGTTCGATTCCGGTCAATGACCGGGTTGTGGGCTGGATCCCCAGTGGGGTGGGGAACTTGCAAGAGGCAGCCAATCCATGAATGATTCTCTCTAATCGTGGATGTTTCTATCTTTCTCTCCCTCTTCCTTCCTCTCTGAAATCAATAAAAATATATATTAAAAAAATAAAAAACTTTCATTCCAGACATTTAAAGCAACGTAAAGACAGACTTTTCTTGTCTGACCCTGCACTAAGGCAGAGGTGGGGGGTGGTGAGGATGTAGGAAGGACCCCCCCCCACGGGACAGGCCCTGGGTGCCCACCAGCTTGGAAGACCTCGTGGGCAGTGCCGAGTGCCCTTCCAGGATCTCGACGACGTATAAGTGGCTTGGGCTCCGAAGCCACATTTTCCCGTTTGAGTCCATTAAGTACTGCAGCACCAGGAGCTTGAAGAGAAACGCCCAGACCCCAGCCTGCACCTGGAGAGAGAACCACACACGCTGTCAGTATTTACTCACAAGCCCTGGCTGGTGTGGCTCAGTGGAGAGAGCGTCGACCTGCGGACTGAGGGGTCCTAGTTTCAATTCCAGTGGGGGCACAGACCCCGGTTGCGGGCTCGATCCCCAGTGGGAGACGTGCAAGAGGCAGCCAATGATTCTCTGTCATCATTGATGTTTCTCTCTCTCTCCATAAAAATACATTTTTTAAAATGTATATATTTACTCATAAGACCAGTTCCCCGCCTGAGGACCAGTTACTCTGTTCTTGGAAATGATGGGGCTGAATAGCAAGTCATGCTAAAGATATTATTATTTCTTTTTTTTTAACATGTGGGGTTTTTATTTTTTATTTTAGAGAGAGGAAGGGAGAGGGAGAGAAACATGGATGATGAGGGAGAATCATGATCGGCTGTCCCCTGCACGCCCCCTCCTGGGGGCTGAGCCCGCAACCCGGGCCCTGACCCAGAATCCAACCGCAACCTCCTGGTTCACAGGTGGACGCTCAACCCGAGCCACACTGGCTGGGCCATAAAGACATTTTTTTATGATGAGAAGGAGGCCGAACGGGACGGAGGAGCCACTGTGTCTTTCCCGCCGTGGCCACTGGCGGCGACCCAGGCCCTCACCGAGGAGGTCACGTCCAGGTGGAACATGGCGGGGCTCGTCTGACACTTGGGGTCCAGGAAGGGCAGCAGGGAGCCCAGGACCTGACTCTCGTCCACCTGCGGGTCCAGCAGGCGGATGACTTTGAGAGGCACCTGCTCCCCGGGAAACTTCCTCTGCAGAGTTCTGTGCAATTGCTTCACGTAGAGAGACTTTCCTGCAACAAAGGTGAGCGTGTGCAAATCGGGGCCTGGGCCTTGGGCCACGGAAGAGGGGCAAGGAGATTTCGTGCAAGCCCTTCTCTGCGTGCACAACTCCACATGGCCTGGGGCAGAGGGGCCCTCGGTTTCCTCGCGGTTTCCTGCTCACGTCCCCCGTTTCCCAGGACCAGTGGCACGAGGTGAGCGTGCCCTGCATGCAGCGGGGACCCGCAGGACCGGGAATGGGATAAAGTCACTGGGGCGGAAACGAGTTGGGGACTGAAGGGAGAAGAGGCACCTGCATCCTTTCCAAAGGAGGTCTTACCTCCTCCTGCTCATGCACCCCAAAGCAGCCAGTGCAGGGTAAAAACAAACAGATAGGAGCCCTACCGGTGTGGTGTGGCTCAGTGGATAGGGCGTTGGCCTGAGGACTGAAGGGTCCCAGGTTGCTGCTCGATCCCCAGTAGGGGGCATGCAGGAGGCAGCCGATCAGTGATGAAACACTAATGTTTCTCTCTCTTTCCCTTCCTCTCTGAAACCAATAAAAACATATTTTAAAAAGAATATAAAATAAAAACAAAACAGACAGGAGCCCTGCTGGTGTGGCTCAGCGGTTGGAGCGTAGACCAGGGCACCGAAGGGTCTCAGGTTTGATTCCCAATCAAGAGCTCGTATCTGGGTTGCAGGTTTGATAACCTGGCCAGGGCGAGTGGGAGGCAGCCCATCCATGTCCCTCTCACAAGTCTCTCTCTCCATCTCCCTCCTTCCCACTCTCTCAAGTCACTGGGAAACAAGCGAACAGGAGGAGGCTGCTTGGAGAAGGGAGGTGGTTGGCTTGTCCACCCCAGGGGGCAGGGGAGAGCCGTCCCCCCAGCCGCTGTCATTACCGACACCCACTCTCGCCGAGGCCACGATCCCCACACACATCCGGTCCTCGAAGGCGACGGCGGCCGACGGGGTCCCCCTGGGGACCTGGTAGTGGCGGGCCAGGTAGGCCTGGGCGGCCTTGAGGGGCGCCTGGGGGGTGGCGGGGACTCTGTGCTGGCTGAAGGCCGAGGGCAGGTAGCAGTGCTCCCGCTCGCAGTCGCAGACCAGGACGAGCTGGAAGTCCTCCCGGTGCGGCCCGGTGCACAGGCCCCGGAGCAGCGCCTCGGCCCGGCGGGCCACCTCGTAGCCCAGCTGGTCTGCGAACAGCAGGCTGTACACGCGGCGGCCGGGGGCGCCCGGGCTCAGGCAGCGGCGCAGGAGCAGCGCCACCTCCTCGAAGGCGGTGCCCGGTGTGCACAGCAGCACCTCGTCGTAGGTGGGCAGCGGCTGCTCCGGGCTCTGCATGTACACGGCCAGGGCGGCCGGCAGCACCTCCGAGTGGCCGCAGACGATGAGGTTGGGCTGGCCGGCCTGCAGGCCTTTGGGGAGCCCCCGCGTTACAGGGGGCCCGCCCATGGCCGCCAGGCGCGCCAGGCCACGGCCCAGGGCCTCCAGGTCTAGGCAGTGGGGCAGGAAGGCACGCGTGCACCCCAGGAACTGCTCCATGATGACCCCCAGCTTGTCCACCAGGCCGGGTGCACTGATGAGCAGGATGGGCAATCTCTCCATCACTGTCCGCAGCTCTTGCGTGGCGGCCCGGCCATCTCCATCGCCATCGCCATAGGGGTCCCTGAAGGCCTTTGCGACGTCCCGCGGGGTGCACTGGCGTTTGATGAAGGACAGCATGGCGAGGGCGGTGGGCCCGGGTGGCCGCCGCGCCAGCTCCACGCTCAGGTGCACCAGCTGCTCAGCTGTGTAGTAGTTGAGGTAAAAGTGCTCGGCTCGCTTCCGCGCCACGACCGCCTCCCACTCGTCCAAGAAGCGCTCCATCCGCCGGCACAGCGCCTCCAGCAGCGGGGCCAGGGGTGCGCCCCCCCGCAGCGGCAGCGGCGCCAGCAGCGGCAGCCGGAAGTGCATGCGCACAGGCTCGGGCTGGCCGCAGTGCACCTGCACCTTCCAGGCCCGGAACAGGAAGCTCCCGGCGGAGTACAGGCTCAGGAAGGCCTGCACCAGCCTCTGCACGTTGCAGAACACCTGTCACCAAGGGAAACAGGAGGCGGGCCTCACGGGCTGAGCCAGACCGAGGCGGCAGCAGACCCTGAGCAAGAGGGCGGGGGCCCAGGCGGGGCTGCGCCCAGAGCTTGACTTCCCCCCACAGACCCTCTTCCTCAGGCCACTGTGCAGAAAGTGCAATGGCTCCGTGGCTGAGCATCACCTGGGAACCAGGAGGCCACGGTTCCATTCCCGGTCAGGACACATGCCGGGGTTGTGGGCTCGATCTCCAGTGTGCACCGGGCAAGAGGCAGCCGATCCATGATTCTCTCTCGTCATTGATGTTTCTCTCTCTCTCTCTCCCTCTCCCTTCCTCTCTGAAATCAATAAAAATATTAAAAAACCCAAACAAAAAGAAGGACCTGTCATACCTGAGTTGCCCCTCCGGGCCCTGAGTTTGGGTGGCACGCACCCTGTAGACCCTCAGATTTCAGAGCAGGGCAATTCCCAAGCTCAAACTCTTCCGGCCATCCTGGGGACCCTCGGCAGGGAGTCCCCCAGCCCCGACTGAGGAGCTGAACCCCACGGCTGGCGAGATGCAGACCCACCTCGGAGAACTCCTCCACGCCAGCACTGTTGTGGTCTTTCCTGCCCGACATGAGCATCAGCTTGTTCATCAGCTCCTTCAGCTCTTCCAGGGAGTAACTGCGCAGCTCCTGGCGGCTCTCGTGGGTCTCAGGGAGGAGTAGATGTAGAACCGTGTCTGCGGAGATCTGCGGGACAGGACACGTTGGGAGTGGTTTTCCAGGGGGAGAAACCCACCCCGTTGACGGCAGCCTGGCTAGCCCTGTCTGGGAGGGTGTGGGTGTTCAGGGGAAGTGGGCATGCCCAGTGTGTGTGTGGCCACACTGCAGGTGTGGTCAGGATATGGGCGTGACAGGTGAGCAGCTATGTCCAGGAGTGGGTGTGGCCATGGTGGAGCGTGGTCATGGTGTGGGCGTGTCTGTGGTGGACACGTCTGTGGTGGTCTGACAGGGAGTGGGCACGTCTGTGGTGTGGGTATACCTGGGAGTGGGCGCTCACCTGCTGGCCCTCGGCGGGCGCCTGGATCACATAGGTGCCGCTGCTGTTGATGGTTCTGGCCAATGACAGCGACGAGCGCTCCACTGAGCCGTGGCTCTCCTTCACCGTCTTCAGCCAGCCCAGGTTCCGGGCGGAATCCCGCTGTGGGACGGGAGGGAAAGCAGCCATGGCCCGCGTTTTCTCCCTTCTCAGGGAGTGGTCACCCCAGGCGTTGGGGATGCTTCCTCTTTCGCTTACTCCATTGCCCCTTCCCTGCCCCCCGCGGATGCAGCTGTCCGGCCACGGCCACAGGTCTGCTCAGGAGGCCAGTTACCGAGAGGGGTCTCCTCGGACCCGGAGGAAACGAGCCTTCAATCAGGGGTGGGGAACCTCTTTTCTGCCAAGGGCTATTGGATATTATGACATCATTCGCATAATATAAGTCATTTAATGTAAATTTACGTTGCTATGAGAAAACTCCTAGATTTATTGAAGTTTGAGTCCCGCCTGGGGTTGCCTAGTAGAAGTAGAAGTTCCTGGTATTTCCATGCGGTTTGGATCCGACTTTGGGACACAGGCGCTGGAGAAAGCGTCTCCATTCGCGAGCACCGTCCTGGACACGTGGTGTGATGGTGCGCCCGGCCGTGGCCGAGTCCCGCGGAGCCACGCACTGGGAGCGAGACTCACCAGCTTGCTGGGCAGGTGCGGGTCGTTTTCCAGCGCCTTCCACAGCTCCTTCAGGTGTCGCTCCTCGAACTCGTGGAAACCTACGCTCGCATCCAGCTTGTAGAGCAGAGAGCTGTAGCCCTGGACGGCGTCGTGGAAGCAGGCCACGCGGTCCACGTCCATGTCATTCTCGCCCGCGAAGATGAACGCCAGGTCCACAAACACCTTCAGCTCGTTGACCCCTTGGGGCGAGAGGGGACGGGTGAGCTGGGGCCGTGCCGGGGTGGCACGGGGACAGCACTCGTGCGAGAAGCTTCACATAGACACCTGGGGGGTCCCAGGGGTGGGTGCGCTGTCTGCTTCCCGCAGGCCCCTGGGAAAACGATGGTGACGGGATGCCGCTCCACTGGCTCCTAACTGCAATGCCGCAGACCAGGCCTGACCCGAGTGGCCGCGGGGCTCTGGCGCTGCCACCGCTGCGGCTGCGTGTGCTGGCCATCGGATCCATGCCCGGTCACCATCGTTTTTTTAATTACTTAATTCTCGCCTGAGGACGTGCTTTTTAAATTTTATTTTACAGAGAGAGGAAGGGAAAGTGGGAGGGAGAAACATCAATCAGTTGCCTCCCACATGTGCCCCAAAGGGGGGCTCGAACTCGCAACCTAGGTGTGTGCGCTGACCAGGAACGGAACCTGCAGCCTTTAGGTGTGAGGGATGACGCTCCAACAAATTGAGCCGCACCAGCCAGGCAGGGACGAGGTTCATAAGAAAATGATCCTCCTTGCCCAGCCAGCGTGGCTCAGGGGCTAAGCATCGACCTATGAACCAGGAGGTCAGAGTTCAATCGCTGGTCAGGGCACAGGCCCGGGTTCAGGGCTCCATCCCCCGTGTAGGGCGTGCAGGAGGCAGTCGATCCATGATTCTCTCCTCATTGGTGCTTCTCTCTCCCTCCCTTCCTCTCTGAAATCAATGAACTTATATAGAAAAAAAAGAAAATGGCCCCGGGTGTCCACACAAACACACAGCGCTTACATCAGAACAGGGCAGTATCTGACATAAACTCCCGCAGCCGCACTGGGCACCCGCCCTTTCCCCAGCTCGTCAGGTTGGGACGGTCACCCAGCGCCATCGGGCCTAGGCTCCCGCCAATCCCAGTCCCCGCACCTTCGACAGCCTCGCGGACCCAGTGGACAAGCTCCCTGGCCAGGGCCAGCTCCTGCAGACACTGGCACCGGGCCTCGTCCAGGTCCTGCAGCAGCCGGATGGCAGCGACCACCCGCCCGTCGATCTGGCCCAGAGTCTCGTCGCGAGAGTTCTCGAAGGCGTCCGTCTGGAAGACACGCTCTGCTGGGGGCTGGATGGGGCCGCTCCCCGGAGCCCCAGTCTGAGCAGGAAGGCGGACCGCCCTCGGCCCAGGACACATATGTGTGTATGTGTGTGAGAGAGTGTGTGTATGTACGTGTGTGTGTGTGTGTGTGTGTGTGTGTAAGAGAGAGATTCCAAACCCTGTGCCAAATTTCCCTCCTCTTCCCACCTGTCCACACTGCTGTGTGGGTCCCACTCTGCCTCCTAAACGCTCATCTTCAAAGAGCAGAAACCGAAGACCCACTTCCCAGGGGCGCTCAGACACCGCCCCCACCCCACCCCCACCCCCGTCCGGAGCCTGGCCTCCGCTCTCCGCAGACACCGCGGTGCGAGGGCCGTGCGGCCACCCTGCCCCCGTGACCCCCATGCAGGGGCGGTTACACCACACTCGGAGGGCCAGGCAGGCCCCTGCGCATTCAGCACCGGGAGGAATGTACACAGGCAACTCCCATCCCGGCCTTCAACGCCAGAGCCCGGGGCTGCCGGGCGCCTGAGCTGGGACCCCACCGCGCCCAGGGGTCCCTGGCCGGGAACTCACCATTCTCAGCACAAAGTCGAGAAGACTGAAGTCCCCGGTCAGGCCCAAGGTCTCTCTGACATCCAAGAGGACCCTGGCGGCCCTGGCAGACCGATGCAGGTGGTGGTATTCCCTGACCTGCTCCACTCGCTCCCGGACCCAATCCCCCCGGTCGCTGGGGTCCAGGGCACACATGACGCGGAGGTCGGAGGTGAGGTCCTCGTATTTATCCACAAAGACGCCGAAGGTGTCATGCACCTCCCCGAAGGTGACCTCGCCGGCCTTCAGGTCCTCGTACAGCTTCCTGAACTTGGAGAGGCAGGGACGGTACAGGGCTACATATGCACTCTCCAGGTCCAGGAGCGGCCCCAGTCTCTCCCCCTCTCCCTCCCCCTCCCCCTCCTCCTCCTCCTCCTCTTCGTCCTCCTCCTCCTCCTCCTCTTCCTTCTCCTTCTCCTGCGTGCCCCACGCCCGGGCTGCCTCTGCCCAGAAGGTCTGGAAGACGTAGCTGCCCTTGAGCGAGTGTATCCTCGCGGCCATTTCTCGGACTCGGGCGCTCAGGTCGTAGTGCGGCACCCTCTCCACGGTGCAGGAGGTGGGGCACAGCCGCACCATCACCACCTCGTTGAGGCGCTTCCCGCCCAGGTCCTCGGCGTGTCTCTCCTCGGTCTCTCCACAGTCCACTGCGGAGCCAGAAGGGGGCGTCACACTGGGCCCGTCCCGGCAGGACTCGCCCCCCCCCCCCTCGCTGCTCTTCTTCGGTTTTCAAAAGTATGTCTTTTTATCGATTTCAGAGAGGAAGGGAGAGGGACATGGAAACGTCAATGACGAGAGGATCATGGACTGGCTGCCTCCTGCGCGCCCCACCCTCACCACTCCCCCCCTCCCTGCACTGGGGATCGAGCCCACAACCTGAGCATGTGCCCTTGACCAGAATCGACCCCTGACCTCCTGGTTCACAGGAGGGTTAGTGCTCAGCCCTGAGCCGACGGCCGGGCCCTCACTGCTCTTGCGTTAACTCTAGGGAACACACTCACTGGCATTTTTTTCTCGGTAAGCATCCAGACACCCCCCGCTCCTGCTCACCAATTTTCACAACAAATAAAACCTGTTGTAAGTTCTGGGTGAGCAGGACGGTTTGAAGAAAGGCACCCCTTGAGTGCCCTTCCCACACCCCACTTTGACGCCAGAACAGTCTCACATGACCGGGCAGGGGGAGCGGAGAAGCCCTGGGAGCCACACCTGTGGGATGTGACAGCGGATGGGCCCGTAGCGTGCAACCCCAGCTGCTGTGGGGGCGCTGGAGGCCCCGGGATTCCTGTTAGGGGAGCTGGACTGTGGGAGCGCTGACGAGGCCAAAAGGGGACAGGCAGTTTTCACCCCACCCCTTCGCTATGGCCGCCCGCCTCTCCCTCCGCCAGCCTAGTAGCAGCAGGAGGTCATATTCCTGCCAGGACGCAGAGGGTTGGGGATCCACAGGTCTCAGGTCTGTGAGGAATCAGAGCACCTCCAAACATGCATGGCACTGAACTTGGGGAGTCAGAAAGAGGAGGACAGAAGATGGGGGGAGGGAGCAGTGTGCGGGGAGAGTAGGAGGTCACAGTTTGATTCCGGGCCAGGGCGTATGCCTGGGTGTGGGCTTAATCCCCAGTGGGAGATGTGCAGGAGGCAAGTGACCAATGATTTCCTCTCATCATTGCTGTTTATCTCTCTCTCTCCCTCTCTCTTTCTCTCTGAAATAATATACACTAGCCACTCAGTGTATATCCTATATAATCCTATATAATAAAAGGCTATTATGCAAATTGTTCCCTCAACCAGGAGTTTGACCAGCAGGCAGGCCGGCCAACCACCCATGTCCCCTCCCCCTGGCCAGGCTGACTGGAGCCCAACCATTCACGAATTCATGCACTAGGTTTCTAATATATATATCCTATCTGATAAAAGTGTAATATGCAAATTCACGATCGCTCTTCTACATTTACAAGCCACACCCACAAGCCATTCAGGAGCAAGTATGCAAATTAACCCTACAAAGATGTCTGCGGCCATGGAGAGAGCAGGAGGCTTGGATTTCCCCAAGCTTTCTGCACACCCTGGCTGGCCCAGGCCTCCACTCAAGGCTACAGTGTTTCAATTATAGAAAATAAATCCCAGATACCTGGGCCTCTGTTTGGGTCACTGGGGGTGTGGCCGGCTTGCAAACCACCACGGGCCCTCACCCAGGCTACCCCACATCCCAAGGGAACCCCCAACCTGATCCAGGACACCTTTCAGGGCAAACCAGCTGGCTCCCACCCATTCACCAGACCTCTATCCTATCTAATAAGAGTAATATGCAGATTGACCATCACTCCAACACACAAGATGGCTGCCCCCATGAGATAAACACTGAAAAGCACAAGGCGGCAGCCCAGCTTTGCTTAAAATGGCCACGTTGCAGAAGCCGCCCTGGGAGAGCACGCCCGCAGGCACGTTCCCATCGGGACCTGCCCGACCCGCCGCCTGGTAGTCACAGGTCAGATGGAGTCACCTTGCACCCAGCGCTTGGCCACCTCGCACAGCTTCAGCAGGCTGTCCACGTGGCCCCGCTCCTCCAGCAGGAACTGCAGCTCCTCCCACCTGTAGTCCAGCACTTTCCGCATGTCGTGCTGCTTCTCCTGTGGCGAAAGGCTTTTTCTCTCTGGCAAAAAAAAAAAAAAAAAAAAAAAGTTGCCCAATAGAACAAACGAACCTATCCTTCTCCATGGCAACCGTCTCTTCCCTCTTCCTGGATGCGTCGCATGCTCAGGGCCGTGAGCCCAGCCCCTCTGTCCGGCGCCACGCTCAGCAGCATGGGCCGGGCGAGTGAGCACTGGGACTTGGTCACGGTTTGATCACTTTCCTGTTCTATTTTCCCGAGGATTAGACACCATGTGACACAAAATGCCTCGTCTGATTCTCCACAAGAGTCCTGGGACCACTGATAAGCCCCGGGCGAACATTCCAGGGGGCCACCTACCGAGGTTCATTTCCTGCCGTCGGTGGGGACCGGGCAGCCTCGTGGGGCAAGGCCTGGCCTACGGAAATGCACGCCCACGTCCTCAGGATGATGGGCATCCGTCTGGCCAGCTACTCTCCACCGGCGGAGAGTTTTTAGAATGTTATCGTCAATGTAGCTCCCATTTTCTTAGGACGTTGGGATTGTTTTGAAAAATAATAAATTAGCCGAAACCGGTTTGGTTCAGTGGATAGAGCGTCAGCCTGCGGACTGAAAGGTCCCAGGTTCGATTCCGGTCAAGGGCATGTACCTTGGTTGCGGGCACATCCCCAGTAGGGGGTGTGCAAGAGGCAGCTGATTGATGATTCTCTCTCATCGATGTTTCTAACTCTATCCATCTCTCTTCCTCTCTGTAAAAAATCAATAAAATATATTTTTAAAAAATAAATAAATAATAAATTAATTCATCAATCTTTTGTTTTGTTTTTCCCCCCCAAAAAAGAAATCATCCTGTCACTCTCGTGGCAAAAAGAGCCCCTCAAAGACCAGCCTCTGGGAACCCCGTGAGTGCCCCCCGACCATCGCCCTCAGCAGCCGGCGCCCGGCCCTCACTCAGCTCCCAGATGTCCAGAAACCGCGCCTCGTGGCTCCTGATCAGCTCCAGCTGCCCCACCAGCACGGCGCCGCTCAGCAGGTCCTCGGCCACCTTGGTGAAGACTGAGTCCGCAGTCGCCATCAGCTTCTTGCCGTCCTCCGTGATGTGCGCCAGGATCTTCTCATCGGTGCCTGCCCAGGTGGAGGACAGAGTCTAAAACCCGTGGGGGCCCCCTTCCTAGCCGGCTCCCCCACCCCAAGTGGAGGGCTCCGGAACCTCCCAGCCGCCCGGCACCAACACCCAGGCAGCACGAGTGGGGGTCACTCTCAGGAGGCGTTGGTCTGAAACGCACTCCCACACACAGAAAGGTCTCCGGTTCCATCCCCAGTCGGGGCACATGCCTGGGTCTCAGGCTCAATCCCCAGTGGGGGGCGTGTAGAAGGCAGCCAACCCATGTTGCCCTCTCCTATTGATGTTTCTCTCTCTCTCTCCCTCTCCCCTCCGTTCTCTCTCAAGTCAATGAAAACATTATTTTTAATGAAGTTCTATTGCGCTGGCTGGAGTGGCTCAGTGGCTAGACTAGAGCTGTGGTCAGAAAACAGTGGCTTGCAAGCCAAACGTGGCTCTTTGGCCCCTTAAGTGTCCTAACGCCACTTCTTCAAAATAGACTCGCCCAGGCCGAAAACTGACTTCTGCGCATGGGCCACAAAGTTTCAATCACACTGTATGTGTGCGCACGCACATGGTGTTTTGTGGAAGAGCCACACTCAAGGGGCCAAAGAGCCGCATGTGGCTTGAGAGCCACGGTTTGCCGACCATTGGCCCAGAGTGTCAGCCCCATGGCTCATAGCAGCTCAGGTTTGATTTCTGGTCAAGGGCATGTACCTGGATTGCAGGTTCAATCCCCGGCCCAGGACCCTGGAAGGCAACCAATCGATGTCTCTCTCTCACATCAATGTTCCTCTTTCTCCTCTCCCCTCCCTCCCTTCTCCTCTCTCTAAAAATCAGTGGAAAAATCTTTATCCTCGGGTAAAGATTCTCACAAAGAAAACAAAGAAAGAAAAAGGGGACCCTTCAGGGGGACTTTGCTCCCAGGCCAGCCGGGAGGGCACAGCCGTGCGCCAGGGACGGCCCTAGGGTGTCCTCACCCACAGACAGGGCCCTCCAGCCAACTGGCTTCCTCGCCGGACATCCGCCCGCCCTCCCTCCCGGTGTCAGGCCCAACGCCCACCCCAGCGCAGGTCCGCGGGTCGAGAGCGGACACCCGAGGACGCACCATAGAGCTTGAAGAGATGCGTGACGTCCGGGCCCGTGAGCAGGTACCGCAGCACCTCCGCCAGGTTGTCCACAGCCTCGCCGCAGCGCCGGGGCCAGGACTTGGTGACCACAGCGGACACGAGGGTCCCGAACCGCCGCAGGTCACTGTGGGAGAGGCCCTCCAGGATGCTGACCTGCGACTAATGGGAAGGAGGAGGGGACGGGAGCTCAGGAAGGCGCATGTGTCTTTAGCTGGTTTGTTTCTGAATGACAGCTGTCACCCAGTCACGCTTCAGAAATCGTTTGTGACTGTCTTACAAGCACCAAAAATAAGCAAAAGAGAAAAATGCTTCCCTTTCCTTAGGGACTTGGCTTCACTGTGAACTGTGACCCCCGGAGACGGGGAGACGGGGACCCACAGACAGGCCCACCGCCGCTCCGCCTGCACTGTCCTGTCCTGTCCTGAGAAGCACCGCACGGAGCCACAGCAGACAGGGCACCTGTGCTGTGCATCCCCGACCCCCTTCTTCCCTCGGCCACCCCCCTCCCACCGCACACACGCCTGCAGCTTCCCCATCAAGACAAAATGCTTTCCTTCTTCAGCTGCAAAGTTTTTATCAAAAGTTTCAGTGGTTAGTAAAGGGGGGAGGGGGTGTTTACAACAGATACTTTCTGATATTTAAACGACTAAAAGGAAAAAAGTAAATAAAAGGATAAAAGGGCCCTGGCCCGTGTTGCTCAATAGTTAGAGTGTTGGCCTGCACACCAGAGGGTCTTGGGTTCGACTCCCAGTCAAGGGCACGTACCTGGGTTGCAGGTTCCCTCCCCAGCCCCAGTCAAGGTGTGCGCAGGAGGCAACCAATCGATGTGTCTCTCTCTCATCGATGTGTCTCTATCTTCTCTCTCTCTCCCTCTACTTTCCCTCCCGCCTCCCTCCCTCTCTTCCATTCTCTCTAAAATCAACCGGAAATGATCCTCAGGTGCAGATTAAATAAACAAACAAGAGGATGAAAGAAAGCCTTCTCCAGTGACTTGTAAAAAGGATTAAACGCCAAATGGGATTTATCCCAGGAAGAAAATGTGTGTTGAACATAAAGAACACGTAACGTAACACTTTACCTCAATAGAAATAAGTCACACGATGGTCACAATAGGCTAAGGAAGGCACTGGGCCCAACCCAAGTCCTTTCCTGAAGGGTCCCCTGGGCCGGAGGCACTCCCTCCGGGAAGGGGCCTGTGGTCTCCGGCCCGGCTGACCCTTTCCCCACCCTCACCCCACCCCACCCCACCCCACCCCCGCGATGGAGAGAGAAACAAGACGAGGGCCCACCACTCCGCTCAACGCCGCCTGGAGCTTCTGCCACACAGTCAGCAAGGACGGGCGTGACATGTGTGACGGGCACCAGCTTGGAAGGAAGAAAAGCCATTCACATGTGACATGAGCTTCTGATAGAGAACCCCAAAGAGCACACACAATCACACACATGCATGTCCACACACACACACACACACACACACACACACCGGAATGCCTACATGTATGTGCATGTCTACAAACATACCTACACATACCTGTGTGTGTGCACATGTTCACACACATAACCACACCTGCATGCCTACATGTGTGCGCATGTCTAAATACATCTGCATGAGCCTGTACACGTGTGCCTACATGTGTATGCATGACTACACAAGTGTGTCTGCCTGCACACACACACAGCTATATGCACCCACGCGTACAAACAAGGAGGCTTCCCCTGAGAGGCGGTGTGGGGCAGACGACCTCCCTGTTTTGCAGAAAAAGCCACTGAGTGATGAGTAGGGTCACTTTTCTTCAGTAAGGTGCTGTCAATCTTGGGCGACTCTTACTGCGCATGTGGTGTCGGGGACACACCAGGAGCTTTGGGGACACCGCCAGACTGGAGGTCACACGTGCGCGACTGGGTTGGCCACACATCACAGCGGCGCGCTGCGGGCATCTGAGCGGCATCTCCAGGAGCTGGCCCAGGTCCCAGATTCTAGAACCCGCCCTGCCCCGGCTCAGAGGCAGCGGGCCCCGCCAGCCCTTCCCGCCAAAGACCCCGAATGCACCTGGTGGCGCTGCTCACCTGGCAGGCTGAGCTGACGGCCTCGATGGCGCAGTTCTCGAAGCACCTGGACACGCCGTCGTCGTCGGCGCCCGCGGCCGCCCAGGCCGTGCTGCAGTAGGCGGCGATCTGCTGGCGCGGAGGCTCCTGCGGGGGCAGGAGCGGGGCTGGGGGCGCACTCCGAGCCCGGGACACCCATGCCCAGTGGTTCTCACTTTCCCGCTCTCCTCCCCGTTCCCACTGACGCCCCCCCCCCCCCAGCACTCAGCCCCTCCTCACTGCCCCAGTGCCAGGCCAACAGCAAGACCGCGTGCAGGCGCCACACCGCTCGAGAGAGGAGGTGCCAGCGCTGCCGTTTGCAGCAATGAGTGAGTTTTGCCCGGCCGACAGGGCTCAGGGGCTGAGCGACGACCTATGAACCAGGAGGTCAGGGGTCGATCCCCTGTCAGGGCCCAGGCCCGGGTAGTGGACTGGATCCCCAGTGAGGGGCGTGCAGGAGGCAACCAGTCAATGTGTCTCTCACATCCTCTCTCTTTCTCTCCCCCCCCTCCCTTCCACTCTCTCTGAAAATCAAGGGGAACATCCCCGGGTGAGGAGCAACAGCAGCAGAAAACCAGCCTGGGACTTTCGAGGGCCGTGGAGCTGAACTGCCCCATGAGCGGGTCCGGGCCCCCACCCCCGCCCCGTCTCCAGGTTTAAAGGCGCCTGTCACCACCGGCCTCTGGGGGCCTGCATGTGCCTGGGGCTCCCCCGGTGGCAATCCCTGCCCTCCGTCATTCTCTGGAATTCCATCCGGGCCCCAGCGAGGCTGCTCCGGGAGCAGCGACGTGGCGGGCACGGGTGTCGGGTCCTCCGACCCGCCTTCACCCGGAGAAGCGTGGCGCCCACCGGTACCTGCTGGATCCGCCCCGCCAGGTCCCCCAGCAAGGACGCCTTCCAGCCGTGCTCCTCGGGGAAGGGAAGCTCCACCAGCTGCCGCCACACCTGCAGGGCA
This sequence comes from Vespertilio murinus, assembly GCA_963924515.1. Taxonomy (NCBI): domain Eukaryota; kingdom Metazoa; phylum Chordata; class Mammalia; order Chiroptera; family Vespertilionidae; genus Vespertilio; species Vespertilio murinus. Next base: position 1,115,740 of record OZ004718.1, read on the forward strand.
CAGGCCAGGGGCGGGCAGTGCTGCGGCCCGTCTCCCATCGGCTGTGGGGACGCGGGCGCTGCCCGGGGGGGGGGGGGGGAGGGGCACCTGTAGGCAGAGGGGCCGCGATCCCTGGGCCCCGGGCGGGCAGCCACCTCCGCCCGGGAACACCAAGGCCTGGGAGCCACACGGCCTTTGCGTGCATCTGGCTCTGACCCGGATGAAGCCCCCTCGATGTTTTGTTCTGAAAAATGTTAGGTTCCTGCCCGCCGCGGGGCTCTGGGCTGAGCGGCAACCTGTGAACCAGGTCAGGTTCGATTCCCGGTCCGGGCACAGGTGTGAACAGGTTGCGGGCTCGAACGCATTGTGGGGCGTGCAGGAGGCAGCCGATCCACGATCCTCTCTCATCATGGATGTTACTCTCTCCCTCTCCCTTCTTCTGGGAAATCAATAAAAACATGTTAAAAAAAAGAAAACAGCCGAAACCGGTTTGGCTCAGCGGTAGAGCGTTGGTCTGCGGACTGAAAGGTCCCGGGTTCGATTCCGGTCAAGGGCATGTAACTTGGTTGCGGGCACATTCCCCGGTGGGAGATGTGTAGGAGGCAGCTGGTCAATGTTTCTCTCTCATCAACGTTTCTAGCTCTCTATCCCTCTCCCTTCCTCTCTGTAAAATATCAATAAAATATATTTTTTAAAAAGAAGAAAATAAAAAATAAAACCCCAAAGGGGAGCGGCAAAGCTTCCCCAGCAGGTGCCCTGCCCAGCCTGGCAGAGGCCCGCAAGCCCAAGGTGGTACCATGAGCTTGAGGCCCAACCGAACACCGCCCTCCCCGTGGCCGCCCAGCTCCCGCCCTCCCTGTGGCCAATGGGTCTGCGCCCCGCTCCCCTGCCCCGTCCTTTGCCACAGCCGTGATTCTATTCCACGCCTGTCACCCTGGAAACCCCACGGCCCACCTTGGGGCTCAGGTCTCTCTCACTTCAGATGCCATTCTGCCCAGCCTCCCTTCAAGCAGCGCCTGCGTGCACCCTTTCCTTCCCCGTCCGTCCAACGTCACAGACTTCATTCATAACCTCAGCACTGAGTCAGGCCCCGGAGCCCCAGCCCCGCCCCAGAGCGCCTCCCCACAAGTCTGCCCCCCCCCAGGGGGGCGGGGCTCCGGCTGGCCGCCTGACCAGCTCTGGCCCTGCAGATCCCGCTGGGGGGGTGGGGCCTAAGGCCCGGGCCCAGGACATACCCCCACTGAGGTCCCCCAGGATGGCCACTGCCGAGGCCCGGTGCTGGGGTCGCTGGCTCACCTGGATCTCCTGGCTGTAGGTGAAGCTGACGGATGTGGCATAGAAGCTGCTAAACATTCTCTGCTTGAAGGTCCTCGCGAGCCACGTCCTCGTGGTGCTCAGGGCTCCCTGGACCACGTCCCCCACGGAGGCCCTGGTCCCCGTGGCACTGCCCTGCGCCTCCGTGGTGTCCTGTGAGCAAAGCGGAGGCAGGGAGGCAGGGGGAGAGAGACTCGTCCCGGTCTGGCCTCTGCTGCTGTTAACATTCAAGCGGAGGGGCGTCTGGCCAGCCTGGCGCCAGGGGCTGAGCGCCAACCATGAACCAGGAGGTCAGGGTTTGGTTCCCGGTCAGGGCACGGGCCTGGGTTGCAGGCTCCATCCCCAGGGGAGGTGTGCAGGAGGCAGCCGATTCATGATCCCCTCTTTGTTGATGTTTCTCTCTCCCTCTCCCTTTCTCCCTGACATCAATAAAATTTATATTTTTCGCCAAAACTGGCTTGGCTCAATGGATAGAGCATTGGCCTGGAGACTGGAAGGTCCCGGGTTCGATTCTGGTCAAGGGCATGTACCTTGGTTGCGGGCACATCCCCAGTAGGAGGTGTGCAAGAGGCAGCTGATCGATGGTTCTCTCTCATCGATGTTTCTACCTCTCTATCCCTCTCTCTTCCTCTCTGTAAGAAATCAATAAAATAGATTTTTAAAATAAATAAAATTTATATTTTTTACAGTGTGGGGAAAAGTTCAGTGGAAAAGACGGCCGTGGACGGGCATTGGGGGTGTCGCCTGCCGCCCTGCCCCCTGCTCTGCTCTGTAACTGCCCATCGACAATCTGCACGGCGACTCCCTCCCTCCCTCCACAGGAGCCGGGGCCAGGTGCATGGCTCACTGGCATACTCACTCGGAGCCCCGGGGAGCCGCACCGAGCGGGTGACAAGTGGCCGCTGGGCCACCCCAAGCCCCGGCGTCGGCCCAGCCCCTGTGAGCGGGCACACTGGACGCTCCGTGGCCGCGGGGGCGTGCCCCACTCACCGCCACCGGTTTCAGCCTGATGACGCGGCAGATAATGTCGGCCGACAAGGTGGGCAGCTCATGAGCCTTCCAGGCAAGGTGGAGTCCACAGACGGCCTCGTGCAGCTTCAGGCACGCGGTGAGGTAGGAGGGCACCGAGGGCGCCTCGAGGACCCTGCGCGGCAGAGTGACGGGAAATCATGGGTCCCGGGAAACAGTGCCCGCCGCCAAGGCACGGTGCTCTGGGTAAACACCCGAGGGGAGGCACCTCCTGGGCACAGCATAACCGCAGGGCAGTCCTGCCCACCGCCAACTTGTGACCAAGGCAGAAAGCAAACAGCCCGGCCAGCCTGGCTCAGTGGCTGAGTGTTGACCCAAGAACCAGGAGGTCTGGGTGCGATTCCCGGTCAGGGCACGGGCCCGGGGTGCGGGCTCGGTCCCCAATGTGGGGCCTGCAGGAAGTTTCTGTCTCTCCCCCCGCTCCCTTCCTCTCTGAAATCAAGAAAAATATATTTAAAAACAACAAAAACCAGGATGATCACATCAATAACTCCAAGAAGGGGGATGTGCGTGGGGGGGGGGCGGACTCAGATGGTGGCAGCGGCTCTGGGACACCCGGGGGCACCACGCGGCGATGGCGGCCTGGGCTTGCCACTTACTGGTCCTGAAACATGTCCAGCAGGTGCAGCAGCATTTTCAGCGTCATGTCCACGTCCTGGGAGAAGGGAAGAAGCAGCAGCGGTGACTTGGCACCACAGTCTCCACTGAAACGGACCGACGGCCCCACGGGAACGAAGCCGAGCGCGCACCCTGTCCTCTGGGTGTGTTTTAAGGTGCTCAGGTGCTCAACTTGACCTCCCAGGAATAAAAGGTGGGGCTTAGAGTTCTACAGTTGTTCCCACCCCCGGAAAGGGAGAGGAAGATGGCAGCTGTGTCCCCATGCATGGGTGGCGACCTCCGCCCCCTCCGCCCCCCTCCCCCGCCTGGCACAGACATAACCAGGGACGGCGGGGGTTTCACTGAAAGGGAAGAAACAGGCAGCCTCCCAGAGCACAGTTTCTTCCTTTAAAAGAAGAATATTTGTCACTGACTTACAGAGCAGAGGGCGAGGGAGGGAGAGACATCTATCAGCTGCCTCCTGCACACCCCCCCGGGGATCGAGCCTGAAACCTGGGCCTGTGCCCTGACTGGGAGCCGAACCATGACCTTCTAGTTCATGGATCCAAGTTCACCCCGAGCCACGTCCCCGGCGCAGTGCACGGTGTGTAAGGAGCCCGGTCAGGTTCCCGGGGAGAGGGCGCAGGGCTCTGCTCGCTCACTGGCCCTCGGCGCCTGCGCAGGCGACAGACCTCCAGGTTTCCGAGGGAGACGTCCTTGAGCCCTTGCAGCCGGTAGCGGGTGCCCAGCAGACAGTCCAGGACGCGTGCCGGAGAGCGCGCCAGGTAGTCGGTGAACTCCTGCAGGTATTCGGCCAGGCTGCTCAGCGGCAGCAGGCTGAACCAGGAGCGGAACAGGGCCTCGTCCACCCGCAGCAGGTGCTTCTTGCCCACCATGAACTGGAGTAAGTGCTTCCTGCGGAGGGGGAGCAGGGGCGGGAGAGGGCGCTGAGTGCCACGCAGACCTGGAGGAAGCAGCGAGGAGGCGCGCGTTTTAAAAGTAGCCGGCCTGCAAGGCTCAGGGGTTGAGTGTCGACCTAGGAACTGGGAGATCAGGGCACAGGCCCGGGGTGCAGGCTCGATCCCCAGTGGGGGCGTGCAGGAGGCAGCCGATCCAGGATTCTCTCATCATTGATGTTTCTCTCTCTCTCCCTCTCCCTTCCTCTCTGAAACCAATAAACACACGTTAAATAAAAATAATGTCGGTGCTCAGAGGTGGACTGAACGGAGGGATGCACCTTGAAAACACGGTGCAGAATGCAAGAGACCCCCATGTGGTTCCCGGACAGGACGACCTGGCTGGTCCCGCCCACGGGGACAGGACGCAGGAGGAGGCGTGGGGGGGGCGGGGTGAGCGCCTCACAGGGACAGCATTTCCGTTGGGGGAGGAGCTCGGGGTGTCCTGTGAATGTGCTTAGTCTGCGGAGCTGTGCACGGAAAGCGGGGAACCCGTTAAGTTCTAGGTCGGCCGTGGGCAAACTACGGCCCTTGGGCTGGATCCGGCCCGTTCGGCTGTTGTATCCAGCCCGCTGAGCCGAAAGAGCGGAGGGTTCACTTGCTCTCCGTTCCGCTCCTTCCCCAGCAGCCCAAGATGAGAGTGCCAGCATGGTCAGGTTGCTTTTGTTCCGGCCCTCCGGTCCAGTTTAAGAACCCATCGTGGCCCTGGAGTCAAAAAGTTTGCCCACCCCTGGTCTAGGTTCTGCCTTTTTACAACAAAAACAGAGAATCAGCGTTGCTTCCAGCACCATTGAGGCGGTTGATAGGTAGCATGTGCCGCTGGGGGGGTCGGGGTTGAATGTGATACACTTGTGTGCTGCATCGTGTCCGAGGCCTGTTCTCATTCCCTATGGTGGCCAGCACGTCTGAGATCCGCTCCCTGATGTAACGCAGCCCCGATGACGCGTCCCCCTGTGCGGCTCCTGGGACGCCTTCCAGCTGGAGGTCTGTGCCTCTGACCAACACCTGCCCCTCTCCCACCCCAGTCTACCCCCAATACCTCCTCCCCCCCCCCATCCAAATTCTCTCTGTTTCTACGAGTCCGAGTCGGGCGTTTTTAGATTCCACAGATGGGTGAGATCACAGCCTTTGTCCCTCTCGGTCTGACTCATCCACCCGCGCCACGCCCTTGGTCTCCTCCGGGCTGCGGCCGGTGGAGGCGGCCTCTCTCTCGGGGCTGAAGAACGTTCCGTTTCCTACCGACACCTCGTCCTCCTGACCGCACGGCCCTGCACCCCACGGCGATGCGCACTACCGTTTGAACAGGGCCCATCGCAGCCAGGAGCCCACTCCCTCCGGTCGGTCACTACTCACCCCCCATAAGCCCGGGGCCCGGAGGCCCTCAGATGGGGGTGCAGTTTCTCGGACAAAGGGCGGCGCCTTCGGGGCCGAGCTAGGCCACGGCGCCCCAATTCCTGTTCCTGTCCTTGGTCTGCTTTTGCGTTTTCTTTGACTTCAACTCAATGTCTGCGCGTGAACGGGCTTCGCCATCTCCCCTGCAGATGGCTTCCCCGCTCCTCTGAGCAGCCGCTCCCCGGAGGCTGCGACCCAGAAGCGGGACCCGTGCGCAGGGAGGTGCGCCAAGACCGCGAGCGGGAGGGTCACCCAACTTACTCGTGCTCCCTTTTCTGCCGAAACTCCGAGAAGGGGATTTCTTCCAGGGCCGCCCAGACGTCCTCGGACTGAGTCCCGGGCTGCCGAGCGGGGGGGCCCGCGCAGAGGTGGAGCACCGGCAGGGTGCCCACCCAGGAGCTCACCTCCAGCTCCATGCTCCTGCGGCACAGGGCCAGCAGGGAGCCTCGCCACCTGCCAACAACAGAGGCCCCGCTGCCTGACGCCCTGGGAAAGGCCAGCGTGCGCCCAGGGCGGGCAGGCCGCTGGGAGTGGCTGAGCAGAGTGGCTGGGCACGGGCCCCACGGGAGATAGGGCACCCTCAGCGTCACCCCTAACGCCTTGGGCACCCAGCAAACTCCCGATGGTGCCCTTCCACCTTCCTGACGGAGGAGGCTCTGGCAGCTGAGTGATCCCACCTGGGCCCGGGCGTCTGGTGCCAGTCTAAATATAAAGCAAGTTTTTAAATGGGAAGGGGCTCAGCCAGTGTGGCTCAGGGGTTGAGCATCCACCCATGAGCCAGGAAGTCACAGTTCATTTCCTGGTCAGGACACAGGCCTGGGTTGTGGGCTCCATCCCCAGTGGGGGGCGTGCTGAGGGCAGCCGATCCATGATTCTCTCTCATTGATGTTTCTATCTCTCTCCCTCTCCCTTCCTCCCTGAAATCAATACAAATGTTTTTTTAAAAAGTGGTTATAAAATTGTAACTCACACACACACTTACACACATTTACTCACACACACACTCACACACATACACAAGCTCACACTCACACACTCATGCTCAGACTCACATACACACTCACACACACACACACTCACAAACTCACACTTATACACTCGCAGTCACACACACTCACTCACACCCACACACTTACAACCACACTCACTCACACACCCACACACCCACACTCACACACACTCTCACACACACACACTCACATACACACTCACACACACCCACTCACACTAACACACACTCACACACCCACACACACACACACACACACATACTAACCTCTGAGACGTCTCAAAGATGAGGCTGAGGTCGTCCTGGAGGTCGCGGGGGGAGCTGGCGCTGGCGCTGGCACACAGGAGGCTGCACAGGGCGCCCAGGTGGTGCTTTGAGAGGCGGGGCTTCAGCTCCTCGGCCACGTGCAGGGCGACCAGGCCCATCTGCAGCTTCCTCCTCACGGGCACGTCCTCGGGCAGAGCGTCCTCGCTCCTCTCCAGGAACGGCTTCATGCGCTCTTGCAAACACTCCCACAGGTGTGCCCGCACCTGACGCAGGGGAAACGGACAGGGCCGTGGAGCCGAAGCCATCCGGGCTCCCCCATCCCTGCCCCGAAGTCCACCTCACCGCAGAGCCCATGGTCCCAGGGGCAGGGACAGCTCCGTGATCCGAGCAGCCCCCTCCGGGCCCAACTGCCCTGGATTTCCGGTAGCCGCCCCCGATAATGGGGTGGGAGACCCGGGCACGGAGGAGGGGCTTTCCGGTACACCTGGGTGCTTACAGCGGTTCAGTGTCATCTCAGCTGTGGCCCAGGTGTGACTCAGAACTGCCCAGGCCCCACCACAGAGCTGGAGCAGAGGCAGGAGGGAGGGCTCCACCCCTGCCTACTCCAGGGGTGGGGCCAGGTGGGTGGGGCCAGTGGTGGGGGTGGGGCCAGTGGTGAGGATGGGGCCAGGTGGGTGGGGCCAGTGGTGGGGGTGGGGCCAGTGTTAGGGGTGGGGCCAGCGGTGAGGATGGGGGCAGTGGGTGGGTGGGGCCAATGGTGGAGGTGGGGCCAGCGGTGAGGATGGGGCCAGGTGGGTGGGGCCAATGGTGGAGGTGGGGCCAGTGGTGAGGATGGGGGCAGTGGGTGGGTGGGGCCAGTGCAGGGTGGGTCCAGGAGGAAGACAATGGGAAGAGCAAAAGATACCCAAGAGGAGGCATTCCGAGAAAAGGGGCTGAAGGACCCATCCGCACCTGCCCACTGCGTCCCAGGGTCCCCTGGCCAGGAGGCGGTGGGGTGCCGCTGCTGCTAGAAGATGGAGGAGGGGTGCGGTACCTGCTCCTTTGAGTAGTTCAGGGAGACCCAGGGCTTCTCGTGCTCCTCGAAAATGGTGGGCTCGCTGAGCACGGCGTGGAGCTGGCGGAACTGCGTGAAGAAGCTGCGCAGGTTGACAGCGCTCCAGGTCTGCAGGACGCTGAGGACGCGGTCCAGCATGACGGAGGCCGCCAGCTGCTTCCCTCGCACGTTCTTCTTCATCTGGTCCACGAAGTGCTTCAGGAAGTAATCCCGGATCTCCCAGAACTTCCCGGTGGGCCGCGTGCAGATGATGTCGTCATACTGATGCCAGTCTGGGGGGGGGGGGGAGGCAGGGCCCGGAGTGAGCCCAGCGGGGGAGAAAGGATGGCAGAGGGCTGGCGGGCGGGCAGGGCGTCGCTCCCGGCAGGTGCCCCTGGCAGGCAAGCAGCCGGGGCTGGCCCCTGGGGAGCCGGCCCATGGGGGGCAGACGCCACACGGGGGAGGTGAGACGGAGGCCACGCCGTCCAGGCCTGGCCGCACACGGAGTGCCGTGGAAAGCTCGGTGGCTCACAGACCTGGCAGCCGAGCCCCTAGGGAAACGCCCGCTCGGGGGTGACCCTTTTATACTGGGACTGCGTCACTCACCAGCCTATGGGCACCCAGCTGCCCCCACCCCCACCCCACGAAGGTAGGTCCAGGCGACCAGGCAGACGGAGCCCTCGGCCCGGGCTCACCGCCACACTCGCACTGGACGGCACGTGGTGAGCATAAACAGCAAAGAGGAACGCAGGAGGAAGGTAAAGAGAAACAGGAACTGGTCCGCCGGCGTGGCTCGGGGTTGAGCATCGCCCTACGAACCAGGAGCTCTCGGTTCCATTCCCGGTCAGGGCACTTGGTCCCCATGGGGGGCGGGCAGGAGGCAGCTGGTCAATGATTCTCTCATCGTTGATGTTCTCTCTCTCCCTCTCCCTTCCTCTCTGACATCAATAAAAATACATTTAAAAAGAAAGAAAAAGAAGACAAAACGGAGACTAAGAAATGAAGAGCAAGCAGAGTGGCCACGACCACACAGGGGGGCGGCGAGCCGGGCTCCCCACGCTCTGCTCACTCCCAGCGCCTGGACATCTCCCGGAAGGGCCGCACCCTCCGGCCCCTGCCCCACTCCTGCGCCTCCGTGCCCAGCCCCTCGCTCTAGCAGCTGCCTCTCCTCCCCTCTCCTCCCTTCAGGACAAATACCTCCCCTAGTTTCCTCTCCTGGGTGAGCGCTCAGGCTGCACAGATGGAAACTGGCTTCCACCCCAGGTTGGTACGCCCTGCAGGGCACGGGTAGGGCCCGCCGAGCAGAGAGGACCTGCCGGGCCAGAGCCCCTGCCCTCGGAGGCCTGCTGCCTGCGGCTGCCCGGGACCCACCTCCAGAGCCCAGCAGCGCCGAGCGCATGTGCAGGGAGCGGTTGACATGACTGCTCTCCTTCTCCTGCTGCTTGTAGATGAACTCGTACACGGTGGACTCGGTGCCCTTCACCACCACGTACTTATAGGGCACAGGCTGGTCCAGCAGCCGCTTGGGCAGCACAGTGCTGCCTTCGACGAGGGCCCCGTGCGAGTCCAGGGTTCTGAGGACAGAGGGGACACGCCCGGCGGTTGGGAAAGCCTCCCGGAATCTTAGTTCTTCTGGAACTCGGTGAGGAGTGCAGGGCGAGAGCTACGCCCGCACGCCGGCTGGTGCCCCGACGGGCCTGGCGGGCAGCCGGCCTGGGGCGCAGGGCAAGGGCGCCGAGGGGAAGAGCTGCTGGAAACGCTCCTTTTCCGAACGAGCCCACCAGCTCTGCTCGCAGGCGCCTGGAAGACGGACAGAGGACGCCCGGCTGCCCAGGGCCCAGGACACTCACTTGGTGACGTGCAGCTCGCACACGTTGAGGCGCCACGCCGGCGTCCCCAGCTCCTTGCCGCCCCGGATGAACAGCCGGTGCTGGCTGGGGTTGAAGTTGAAGTCCTTGGAGAGGATGGCATGGAAGAACACCGTGACGCCCTCCTCGGGGCTCAGGGGGCTGCCGGAGAGCCGCCAGGAAGCACGGTTACACCCGCTGTCTTACCCAGCCACGTACATGCAAAGCACACGTGCACACACATAAACGTGCACACACGCTTATGCATAAAAACATGCACTCACACTTACAAAAATGTGCATATGCGCACACAGACACACTTATGCATGAATACATACTCACATGTGCACAAACACGCACATGTGTGCACACACATAACCGTATTTCTTCACCCGCATTAACAGGCACTCAGCAAAACTCAAGTGCACCGACAATTGAGACGTACGCCTGTGGGGGGGTCCTCTCGCTGCCCTCCGCAGGGGCCGGTGGGCGCAGGACGGGACCATCTGCCCCGGAAGCCCTGGGGGGTGGAGAGGCTACCGCTCGGACATCACAGCCTCCCTCCTGAGTCCTAGGCCGCTGCCTCCGGCCCCAGGGGCTCCGCCACCGGCCCGGAGCCTGGGGGCCTCTGTGGGCGGGTGAGCACTGGGCCTGCCTCCCTGGGGCGGGCACCTCTGGGCCCCACGGCCGCTGCACCGAACGCCCTACCTGCTCGGAACCTCCAGCTCCTTCCGGCCCTCCTCGCCCTTCGGGGCAGCCGCGTCGCCCCTGTGGCCCCGGTCAGCCTTCTTCCGGTCTCCCGGCTTGGCTTTCTCCCCAGAAACGGCAGCCTGGCCTTTGGGCTCAGCTTCCTGAGACAAGTAACCAACCCCCACCGTGAACTCCAGCCGCCAAGGCGGCTGCGAAGGTCTGGCGCCCCACCAAGGCCTCTCCCGCATCGCTGGGGCTCCAGCGTCCCGCTGGTCCTCGGGCCCGCCATTCCCTCTGCTGGGGACACGGCCCCAACCTCCCCGGAGCTGCCCCTCACCCCACCCAGGCGATCACAGAAACCCTCGTGGCCGAGGCCTTCCGGGCCATGGCCCCTGGGCGGTACCCGCTGCCCTCAGCCCTCACCCCCTCCCCCGCGGCCTCTCTCCTCTAGACAGAGCCCCGAGGCCTAGTGGGCACTCCGGCTCCAGCCAGCAGCTATGGGTGGGTAGCCGAATGGAAGAGGGAGCGGTTGGGGGACAGACGGCCGGCCGCGCCGCTCCCGGAACCAGCCCCTCACCTGGCCGTGCTCTGGGGAGGCAGGGGCGCCGGGCGGCTTCGGCTTCTGCTTCGCTTTCTGCTTCGGTTTCTGCTTCGTCTCACCCTGAACTTCAGCCTCCTCCCCTGGCCTCACCAGCTGGGCCGCCACGTCGGTCGCCTGGAAGAAATAAGGACCGGGCGTCGGGGCCAGGAGGACCTCACGGACAGGGAGACGGACCCACGGTGTGAGGGTCAGCTCCGCCTCCAGCTGGGTGACCGGCCCGGGGCTCCGTGACAGGGTCAGGGTCTCAGGAACGGGGCCGGAGACCCGGGGCACAGGGCAGCTTCTCCCTCAGCCCCGTTCCCAGAAGCAAGCCCCAGAGGAGGACACCCGCCCAGACCAGGAGGCGACCTCGGCCAGGCGCCAAGGCCTCAGCAGGCCACTGGTCCTCACCTCCCCACAACTCACCCCTGAAGCGGGCGGCTCATTCCTGGGCTCCGAGGGGTCCCCCTGTGGTGCGGGCGGCGGGAGCTCCTGGGCGGCGCCCTCCTTCCTACTGGCAGAGGCGGGCGCCCCGGCCCCCTCAGGGTCCTTCCCTCCTGGGGGGGCACCTCCTACAGTCTGGTCTTGGGGTGCTGTGCTGCCTGGAGACTCTCCGGCCGAGGCTGCCTCTGGGGCCCCAGGCGGCGGCTGGCTTGGGGGCCCACCCTGCTGAGCGGGGCTCTGGGGCAGGGCCGCGTCCTGGACCCCGAGATCTGCAGGCGATTCGAGACGACAGGACGCGGAGGGGGGCGCGCACAGGGTCTCCGGCCCTTTGGACACGGGCACCTTTTCGTTCTTTTCCTTCTGTTTCTTCCTCTTGCTCTAGACACAGAGAGACGCGGGCTCACTCCTCAGGTGCACGCGACACCCATCCGCCTCCCCTCCAGCTCCGGTCAGCTGCTCACGAGCTAAGCTCAGCTCCACCAGCACCTGACACTCAAGGGAACTGCCGTCTCTTTTTTAAAACCCAGAACATAAATATAAACATAGATCTGTATTGATGTCAGAGAGGAAGGGAGAGGAAGCTAGAAACATCCATGATGAGAGAGAATCATGGACCGGCTGCCTCCCGCACGCCCCACTGGGGATGGAGCCCTGACAGGAATCGAACCGTCATAGGTCGACGCTCAGCCACAGAGCCGTGCCGGCCGGGCACCTGCCATCTCTTTATCTTGGGAAGAATGGCGTCCGACACAAGAGGAGGGCATGGCGGACCGAGTGGGGGACAGTGGGCCTAAGCGCAGCCGACAGCCTCCCGGGGCCTCCTGGGAGCAGGTGTGCGCTGCCAGGACTCTCTCGTCTCGTGGGGAGCGCAGGAAACAGAAACGGAGGCGAGGCTGAGGTGGGGAGCAGGCGGAGCGCCCCGCCCCCGGTGCCGGGCGCACCCAGGAGGCCCTGCCCGTCGAAGGAAGCACGTGTGACAGGACCCTATGGGGACGAGGCTCCGGGCTGAGGGCTGGGCAGTCCCTTCAGACCAGTCACCCGTGACCCTGAAGGCCGGTCACCTGGGTTAGAGGGAGGGGAGAATGTGGGTGCGTCTGCGCTTGGGGTGGGGTGGTCGCTCTGGGTCAGCTCCTGGAACCCTCCGAGAACCCCGAGCAGCCTCCGCACGCCTGTCTACAGTCACCGGCATGACACCCGGCGGCCCCGGGCAACCTGAGGGCATTTCCAGGCTTCCCAGCTGCCACTGCTTTATGCCACCACGTGTACAGGCACGCACTCGCATGCACACACTCACGTGTGCACACGCACTGGCATGCACACATTGGCATGCGCACACTCACAAGCATGACATGCCCGTTGCTTGTTTCCAGGCCCCTCTAGAATGGAAGTCCGTGTGCTCTGCTCGCGGCCGTGTCCGGACCCAGAACGGTCCCCGGCACACAGGCGCCGAGGCCACCGCTGCCGCCGGGAGGCCCGAGCTTCCTCCCGGGGGCCGGCTGTCCGAGCTCAGCTCCCGCAGGGCGGGGCTCTCTGGCTGCAGCTCCTCTTCGCCCTCCGGAGCTGGGGGGGACCTGACGCAGGAGGCCGTGTTGGGGTCCATGTGTGTGAGTGGGGTGTGTGGGGTGTATATGTCAGTAGAGGTGTGCATATGTTGTGTATGTATGTGCTGTATGTGAGTGTGGGGGTTGTTTCGGAGATGTGTGTGTGTGTGTGTGTGTGTGTGTGTGTGTGTGTGAGGGAGAGTGTGTGGTGTGTATACATGAATAGATGTGTCCAGCCATGTGCATCCGTGTATAGACCTTTGTAGCTGCATGCAGCCGTGTGCAGTCATGTACAGACCTGTATAGCCCTGTGCAGCTGTTTATAGCATGCACAACTGTAGCCATGTGACATGTGTACAGCCATGTGTAGCCGTGTGCAGCTGTGTTCAGCCTTTTACACCCCCCTCCCCAGCCACCAGGAGCACCCACCGAGGGCCAGACAGGAAGCCTGCCCTGGGCTGGTGGTAGACGTTGCCCCGGCCTCCCCGAACCCGTCCCAGACCAGGAGCCCTCAGCTCCGGGCTTGGTGGGAGGCAACGTCTCCCAGGTATTTCCCGAGCGCCCACCCTGCCCCGGAGCATGGAGGCACGGGGGTTGGCCCATCAATGCAAAGAGGACAGAGGGGGCGGGCACCCAGGGGCGGAGCACAGCTGCCAGCCCGGGACTGGTGGGAGGAAACAGCAGGTGCCACCCAGGCTGCGGGGGCGATGGGCGGGGCTGGCACCTTGGGGCTCCGGGCGAGCAGCTGGGGAACCAGGCGGGAAGCGACGCCCGCAGCAGAGCCTGGACGCCCGCCCGGGTCGGCACTCACTTTTTGGCTCTTCCAGGCCTGGGGGCTGGGCTGGGCCAGCTCTTCCTGCGGGTCACTGGAGCCCAGCGATGAGGGGGGGCCCCCGTCCTCCTCCAGCTTCTGTCCGCTCGCCTTCTCCCCCTCAGGGACCGAGGTTGCCTGGGGGCCACCTTCCTCTTCCTCCTCCAGCTCCTGTCCGCTCGCCTTCTCCCCTTCGGGGACCGAGGTCGCCTGGGAGTCTCCCTCAGGGACCGAGGTTGCCTGGGGGTCTCCCTCAGGGACCGAGGTTGCCTGGAGGTCTCCCTCAGGGACCGAGATTGCCTGGGGGTCTCCCTCAGGGACGGAGGTCGCCTGGGGGCCACCTTCCTCTTCCTCCTTCAGCTCCTGTCCGCTCGCCTTCTCCCCTTCGGGGACCGAGGTCGCCTTCGGGTCCTTCTCAGAATCTACAAGGCAGGGAAGAGCCATCACCCTCTGGAATGTGTTTTTTGTGTGTTTTTTTGTTTTTTTTAAATCCTCACCCGAGGATCTTCTTCCATTGATTTTGGAGAGTGTGGAAGAGAGAGGGAAGGAGAGAGAAACACTGATGAGAGAAACATCGATGGTTGCCTCCTGCAAGTACCCTGACCATGGCCTGGACCAAGGGAGGGGGGTGGGGGCAACCAAGGTGCCTGCCCTTGACTGTTATCAAACCCGGAACCCTTCAGCCCACAGGCCAACGCTCTGTTCGCTCTGTTCAGTGAGCCACGCCAGGCACAGGATGAGGAGGGGACCCCTCTCCGGGAGCAATTACCAGAGCTGCAGGCCCCACGCCAGTCGGCATGACGGCCGCAGGCAGGCGTTCCAGGTCGCCGAGCCCACCCCGCACCCTGTCTCCGCCGGGGCAGAGCTTTCAGGTGGCCTGCTCTCCCATGGGGTTTGCTCCGCTAACCTGACTTCTGTCGCTTTACGTAATGGATCAGCCAAGGAACCTGGGGGCACCTTCCGTCCCTACGGCTGCTGCCTGCGGGCCCGACGTCAGGGGAACACATGTAGGCATCCCAGGACAGCCTGACCCCCTTCCCCCCTCCACGGCAGCCGGCTCAGGCTCCAGTGTCCCCCCTTTCCCCCTCCTGTGGGGTTCTCAAGAAAATGTAGAAAATGCAGATAAGAAAAATAAAAACACGGCCGGTGTGGCTCAGTGGTTGAGTGTCGACCAGGCACCAAGAGGCTGCCTGTTGGATTCCCGGTCGGGGCACATGCCTGGTTGTGGGCTTGATCCCCAGCAGGAGGCGTGCAGGAGTCAGCCAATTGATGTTTCACTCAAATCAATTAAAAAAAAAAACATATTTAAAGGAAAAACAAAATGTATTGTCAGAGCTTCACCGTCCCCCATAACCTTCCAGCACTGCAGGTCCCCTGGAAGTCCCACCTGAGTGCCCGGGGCAGGGGAGGGGCCCCCAACTCCCTGCCTGACAAATGCTGACTCGACTGGCATTCGAAGCTCTTGGCTGAGAGCAGCCAACTTCATGCCTGGCAGAGCCCGCCCTCCCCCAGCCCGGGGTGGCCTGAGACTCTGCCCCACATTCCCCTTCTGTGCGTGCACACCCCCCCACACCCCCACCCCCCAGGGTCCCCGCAGTCCCAGCCACCACTCCTCCCCCCCCCCCCCCCCCCCCCGCCGCAGCTCTCCCTCTTGCTTTCACTTTCTATTCTGTTAACAGCCAGGCAGGGGGGAGGGGAAGGGGGGACGGGGAGCCAGGAGCCAGCAGACAGGAAGTCTGTGTGTTCCCTGGGTTGTGGACTGTGGAGCCAGGCAGGCATCTGGACCTACTGTGCGCCTCCATGGACTGACCAGGACCAGCACTTGCCACTTCTAACAGCAGGGGAGAGACACTCCCCCCCGCCCCCAGCTCAAAGTCACCCCACAAAAAAGGTCAATGGTGCCTAGACGGTGTGGCTCAGTGGTTGAGCACTGACCTATGAACCAGGAGGTCAGGATTCAATTCCTGGTCAGGGCACTTGCCCTGGTTGCAGGCTCGATCCCCAGTGAGGGGCGTGCAGGAGGCAGCCGGTCCATGATTCTCTCACATCATTGATGTTTCTCTCTCTCTCCCCCTCTACCTTCCTCTCTGACATCGATAAAAATATAAAAATAGTTTTAAAAAGAAAAGGCCAGTGTGCTCGGAGGCAGGAGAGGATTGGGCGAGGGCTCTGCGGGATGGCGGTGCCCTGCAGGGCCAGGGGCCCGGGGCTGGCCGAGGAGAGAGCAGGGTCCGGACCTCCCAAGGGTGTCTCTGCCCCGAGCGTTACTTTAGGCCCATCACCTTCGGAACCAAAGACCCAGTCGGCTTCTTCCTCCCCTGGACCGCCGACAGGGCCTCAGACAGAGGGCCTGCCTGGTCCAGGCCATGGAGGCATTCACAACGGCTTGGCGGGGAGAGGGGTGAATGGAGTGAGGTGAGAAGGATGGGGGGCGGGGGGGGGAGGGAGCCAGCAGGGCCTGCATCTGGTCCTATCTGGGTCCCACCGTCTCTGCAGCCCCAGCAAACACCTGCTTGCCTTCCTGTAAACTGTCCTGCACGTGTCTGACTGGGAATCGAACTGTGACCAGGTTCACAGGTCGACGCTCAGCCTGAGCCTCGCCGGGGCCCTGCTGTCCCAAGGTCCCCCCAGGTAGACATTCTCCTGATGAGGGATGGGAAGCCCTGAGGGCGGAGTCCCACGGGGACCCCAGGTGCTCGGCCACGCCGTTACCGGGCATCCGGACAGCGAGGAATCGAGGAGGGAACGGACACTCGCTGAGCACCCAGGGCCACTTGTCTGTGACCCTCGGGGGCCCTCAAGGCTGACTGTCACTCAGAGCTTCTCCCCAGGGGTCGCCGCAGAAGCAAATCAATAGAACACAGCGCACAGCATGAAGCGCCGCCCCCTTCCCCCCTCCCCCCGCCCCCATCTCCCCTTTCTCACCCCCCCCCCCCCCCGAGCCCTCAGGCCCAAGCACAGGTCTGCCACCTGCTCGCCTGACACATCGCCCAAACGGAGTGACCGAGGGGCACGTCCTTGGAGGTGGCGAGCAGGGAGGCCTGGGACTGGGGCGTCTGTCCACTGTGCACGCACACACACATGCACCCCCCCCACATGCACACGGGTGCGCATGTAGCGGTGTGCTTACAAAACACAAAGCTCATGGGACTTGGCTGAGTCCCACAGCAGCCGTCTATTGAGCAGCACCAGGGACCTGATAAGGCCGCGCCCAGACAGCGAATCTCCCCGAAGCCCCAGGACAGACCACTGGCGGCAGGCTGCGCCTTCAATGCGGGCGGGCTTGGGGGCCCGGGGAGGAGACAGCAGAGCAAAGGCTGGAGGGAGGGGAGGTGTGTCCCAGGCGTCCCGGGGTCAGAGCTGGCCGGCCGGGTGTCCCCTGAAGGCCAGGAGGCCATCGGGCAGGGGAGGGGCTGCAGCAGAGGAGGTCAGAGGGCAATGGACTTGCAGCTTTTACTCTGAGAGGCATGGCAGGAAGGGGGGCACCCCCTGAGCAGGCTCTGCCCACACAGCCAGCGTGCGGAAGGGAAGGAAGGGAGGTCGGCGCTGTTGGTTGTGCCTGAGGCGCTGGAGGGGTGGGTCACCCAGCTCAGGGCAGGTGGGAGGCCTGAGGGGTGGGATTGGGGGTGGGTAGGAGCCGGGCTCCAGAAACAGGAAATAGAGAGGCTCGTCAGACACTCGGTGGGGAGAGCAGCTGGTTAGGTGACAGGTCTGGGAGAGAAGGGCTAACCTGGTGCTGCCAGGGCATGGGACCCACGGAGCGGGTGAGGGGCCCACGGAGCGAGTGAGAGGCCCACGGAGCGGGTGAGGGCCCCACGGAGCAAGTGAGGGGCCCAAGGAGCGGGTGAGGGGCCCACGGAGCAGAACAACAGCCCAACAGGGAGGAGGCATCGGGATGCCGAGTGGGAAAGTCAACGGGTGAGACCCACCTGCTGGGGCTATGACACCCTGAGGCGCCCCCCGGCCACCCTCGCCAGGTGATCCCTCACCCAACCCAGTGTCTGGGGTCTCACTTCCATGCAGCATCCTCGGAACACCCCATCCCCTGAGCTCAGCCACCCTTCCCACTCCCAAGGGGGGCAGGAACCTCATTCTCTCCCAGAAATGAAATGGAACTTCTGAGGAAGCGACAGGTGCCTCCGGCAGAGGCCCGCGGAGCTGCTCAGGGGGGAGCTGCTCAGGGGGGAGCTGCTCAGGGGGGAGCTGCTCAGGGGCGTGCCTCTGCGGCCCTCCGTTTCCACTCCAGGAAAGGAGGCAGGACCAGGCTGACATGCCCCCCCCCCATCGGCACCCCCAGCCTTACCCGGGGCGGGGGCGGCGGGGGGCAGCCTGCGCCCACACTCGCAGCAGAACTTGGGCGCTTCCTCTTTGGAGACATGGCCGCAGGAAGGACACTCCATGCCTCCCTCCGGCTGTGCCCTGCGAGCTGGAAGCTGCTGAGTCCTAAGAAGCGGCTGCCTTTATTCCCAGCCGCTGGTCACGTGACCCCGGCCTGCTTCAGTTTCATTTTCTGGAAAATGAAATCGCAAAAGCTCAGGAGGTCCCAGCTTCTCGAAACTCAGCTGAGCCCCTCCCCTGCAGCTCGCCGCCTGACCTCCGTCCGTCGTCCAGGTCGCCGCTGTCCACCACCCCCACCCCGGCTTGGCACTCACTTCCTTTGCCGCTGCCCCGCCCCCCAGCCCAGCTCTGCGCTCTCCACCTCCCACGGAGGCCGCCCAGCGGAGGCTGAGACCGGGGCCGGGGGCTGAGGAGGGACGGGTGGGAGTGGGGAGGGCCCCCGGAGGGCACAGCACACACAAAACCCCCAGAGTTGTGGGCGAGTTGCCCACTACGTGCCCAGGGCAAGGTGCCAAGAGGACAAAAGCCCTGGCTCCCAGGTGAGGAGGCTCAGGTGAGGCATCCAGGCGGAGCCCACGGGCAGGACAGCACCGGGGACAGGACTTGCTGGCGGCCACACAGAGAGGTGGCTGCAGTGACGCCTGCACGGAGCTATGCAGGGCTGCAGGGCCCCAGCCAGGGGCCTGCTAACAGGCAGGGGTTGCCACCTACAAATCCCAGCCTCCCTCGCTGCGGGGGAGGTGGGGGCCGCGTAGAAGCACGGGCGGGGCCACGCTCTTCCAGGCCAAGGCCAAACTCAGGTCAAGGGTCCCCAATCCCAGGGGTCATGGGGCACTCCAGGGGTCACGGGGAACCTGGGTTTCAGCCACCCCCACTGAAATCCAGGTCCGCCTGCCCCAGGCTGGTCCTTCCCGCTGCAGGCCCCCCTCCCTCACTGCTCTGGGCAGGGCGGCCCATCGCTGCTCCTGTGGGCGTGGTCTCCAGCAGACGGTGACCTCCTAGGGCAGGGCAAGGCCGAAGACACTTGATTGTGGGGTGCCCCGCATTGTCTGCCACAGCCAAGCCCTGGCCTCCACCTCGCCTTCCCCACCACAGCCCGGAAGCCACCCCCACCGTGGCTTGGGCACTCTCTCACTCCAAGGCCTGCCATGGCTCCCACAGCCCAGGCCTCTCCGGCCCCTAAGCTGTCCTCCCCGGGGCTCTTCCTCCCACAGCCCAGAAGCCCCAGTGGCTCCACAACCCGCACCCCGCAGTCCCTGCACCAGGGCCTTCTCTATCAACCAGCTGCCAGGCCTTCCTTCCCCTTTATTTCCAACTGCTGAGCTGTGCCACGCTCAAGGCCCCCAACCACACCCGGAAGACCAGGGGCTGCAGTGGGTGCAGACCCTACCATCCTGCCTCTCCCTCATCCTGTGCCCCCTCCACCCGCTTGGCTCTCAAGGCCGCCACCAAGCAGGTGCCCTTGGCCCTGAGCCCTGCCAGGCAGCCCCGTCCTGTACGGAGGTAGGCAGGGCTGCCATTCTTATGAAGTTATTATGTTCCCGGGACAATTCTTCTCCTCACTGCAATTAGCCAAAGGGCAGGATTCCTGGGGAGGCGCCGCCCAGTCCACCGTCCTCCAGCCGCGGAGGACCCCCCTTCTCCGGGTCTGACTTCCGGCTCTGGCTCAGCGTGCCTCCGGGGGTGTTGTGGGCCCTGAAATGCGCACTGCCCGAGGGCGGGGAGGGGCGGGGCCTGGGCTGAGAAACCGAAACAGATGCCCACAGGAAGAGGCAGCTGGAGGAGCGGGGACAGAGGGGAGGGCGTGGTGGGGGACAGACAGCTGGACGCAGGAGCCACTGCCCAGCTCGCCCCTGCTGCAACCCAGACCCCCTGCGGGCCCCTAGCCCCCACCCCCACCTCACTAGGCCACTTGGTTTCGTTCAGGCTCAGTCCCGCCCCTCCTCAAGCCTCTGGCAGTGAGTGCTGCAGGGCTCCTGCGGGTGTGGCCGGAATGTCCCCGCCAGTGGCGCCCCCCAGTGGACCCATGCGGGGGTGGGCACTACCTGCCAGGAGGCCTCGGGGGCAGTCTGCACCCTGGTGTTCCCCAGCCACCCCACCTTGCTGACCTGATACCGGGCCCTTGGTAGCAGAAGTGGGGGATGCGCACAGGTCCCCAGCCCTCACCCTGGATGGTGCCCACGCCCCTGCAGAGCCAGTGGCAGCGGGAGAAGGGCCACGCTGCCAGGCAGGTCACTGAGCCAAGCTTCAGGCCAATTGGGTGCCAAGGGGAGGTCGCAGCCCCATCCTATGGCGGCCTGATGCTCAGTGAGTGACCCAACATGGCAGTGACGCCTGCTGCCCACGCAGGAACCCTGGTCGCTGGTACCCAAGAAGCCGGGGGTCTGTCACCCCACCCTGCTCTGTGCCTGTTTCTCTTCTGTGAGCACGTGGTCCCGCACCCAGGGCTGCTGCTGAGTAGTAACACAGCCAGTGCCCAGCCTCGTGTGCAATGCTCTTCCTCCCTCCCCACCTTCCTCTCCCGCCAACCAGCGCAGCCTGAGGGCGCTCCTGGGGGTCCTGGCACCCACTGCGGCTACAAACGCTAATTAGTGATTGTTACTGCCCGGCCACCGGTGTGACTCGGGTTGAGTGCTGACCTATGAACCAGAAGGCCAGGGTTCAATTGCAGACCGCGCAGTGTTTCAGGGCCCCAGCAAAGGTCGAGGGGCGTGTTCTTGCATTCACAGCCTCAGAGGACGTGGACTCCGGCGTGTACCCAGTCACCCCCAGCAAGCTCACCTGGCCCCAGGCAGCACCCACCTTGTGGCTTTCAACCTGGTGGCGCCTTCCTGGGCCCCCCCCCCCCCAGAGCTTGCCAGAAAGAAAGGGTGCACAGGTGGTGGTGAGGGGGACGCAGCCTGTCCCTGGCCACCAAGCTGTCCGTCCTAGGAGGGAGCGGGCTGAAGTGGGGAAGCCTTCTGGTCTCAGCGGGAGAGGCCAGTGGGGACCGTGCTCAGGCACACTCCACAGCGGGGCCAGCCGCCAAGGGGAAGCCCGGACCTGCCCGCAGTGTCCAGGGGAGCGGGAGCTGCAGCCCGGGCCCCTGCTGACTGGTGGCACCTCCAATGAGTGTCCGGAGGGTGGTGGAGACTTATGGACAGGCCGTGGAGCTGCAGAAGCAGTTCAAACTGGTCCTGTCCTGCTTCCAACGAGATCCGGAACCCAAGTTTTACCCCACTTGCACGGGACATGTGTGATCATAACCTGTGAGTGACATGTGTGAACCCTTAACTGCTTCTCCCCGCCCCCCCCCAACCCCAACCCCAACCCCAACCATGAGAACAGACGCCACAGGAACCTCAGGCCAGAACCCTGGGGGCGCTGTCCAGAGAGGCCCGGTGCTGAAGCCCCTTAGATCCGGCCCAAACCCGGATGGGGAGGGATTTGAGCCCCGCCCCATCTCCTTGCACTCAACTCTGCAATAAGTGCTTTCTTCTCCCCAAAGCCGGTGCCAGAACGGGTTCCTCTGCCTGGTGACCCCGTGTGGGCCTCAGGCTCTGGCCGTCTTGTCACAGATCCCTCCAGAACAGCAGCCACTATCTCAGTGCCCCTCTGCTCCCTCTGACCTGTGATGCTGGGGTACCACAGCCGTCTGCACGGGGAGGCCCTGGTGTGATTGCAGGGGAATTTCCAGCCTGCCCCGCCATGTTGCCGGGTGACAGTGCGCAGAGGGGCCCAGAAGGGAAATGGACACATGCAGAGCCCCAGCCACGGAAACCACAGTAAACACCGCACCGCAGGGACTGTGCGCAGGGAGCCAGCGCAGAGCACCGTGGGGCCCCCCCAAAACCCCCGCTTCTCCTCCGGCTGGGCTCACCCACACAGGCCAGGTGAGGGCTCCTACAGCTTTCACAATGAGCACTTGATTGTTACAAAACCATTAAGGCTGTTACTTTTCTTTAATTAAAAAAAAAACCACCAGCAAAAGCGCCCTGGCTGGTTTGGCTCAGTGGGCAGTGTCAGCCCGAGGACTGAAGGGTCCGTTAGACTCCAATTAAAGGCACGTCACTCAGTTGCAGGCTCAGCCCCGGCCCTGGTTGGGGTGCGTGAGGAATGCGGCCAGCTGATGTGTCTCTCTCACATGGATGTTTCTCTCTCCGTCTTGCCCCTTCCCTTCTACTCGCTCCAAAAGCAACGGGAAAATACCTTCCCAGGTGGATTACCAACGCAGTCCAGCCTTCCCGCCCTTCAGCGGGCACCAGGCACTGCCACCTGCTCCCCCAGAACAGCACGGGCGGGAGGGGGTGGGGGGGCGGGATTAGCACCACCGGGGAGATGCACCCCACCCGCCCCCCAAGCCAGGAAGGTGCTGGGCTGCGGGGACTCTTCTTGGCCCAGACTGACCCCTGGGATCCGTCTTTCTAGAAGTCTCTCTCCAAACAAGGGCTCTGCCCCAGGTCAGTAGGAGATCCAGCTTCCATCGGCCCAGGGGAAGCCAGTGAGGCCGTGTCCTCCTTCCTCCAGGTCCCGCTCGGGCTTCCTCAGACCCTCCGGCCAGCGCAGCTCCAACCTCACACCACGAGAACCTTCGCTCTCCAAACCTGCGGGTGCTCGGCCTTCAGCAGGGCAGCGAGGGCTCCGGGACAGAGTCGTCGCTGAAGCTGTGGGGCTGGGTGCCCGGCTCCTGACTCAAGTATCTCTCTGCAGAAAATTCAACAGTTTTTGCCCTGCCAGCGTGGCTCAGGGGTTGAGTGTCGACCTATGAGCCAGGAGGTCCTGGTTCGATTCCCGATTAGGGTACATGCACAGTAGGGGGTGTGCAGGAGGCAGCTGATCCATGATTTTCTCTCATTGATGTTTCTAGTCTCCTTCTCCCTTCCTCTCTAAAGTCAATACAAACACATTTTTAAAAACACACACATTTCTAAGTGCTGAAGAGCACCAGTGAGACGGGTCAGCTCACAGAATGGCAGAGCAGCTCGGAATGACAGCCTTTCCTGTGCTTGTGAGCACCCTGCAGGGCCCTTCAGAGCCCAACTGGAGTCTGCGATCTCTGTGACTCCCTGTGCCAGCCGCGCCTCAACCTGAGACTCGCCCCGAAAAATAGAATCTCCACCCGGAGGGCCCTACGTCCCCCACACTCACGCCCCACAACCGGATGCAGCGTCCGAACCCAGTCCACGGTGACCTCGCTGGCACCCACCTGCCTCCTCCAGGCTGGGGAAGTGCTGGACACTCAGGTCAGCGGACAGCAGGACGTGGCGCACAGGCTCCTGTGGGGACAGAGAGGTCAGCGCTGGGCGGGGACGGTGTTAACAGAAAGGCTGGCATGCTCACTGGTTGAGCATCAACCTATGAACCGGAAGGTCATAGTTCAATTCTAGATCAGGCACATGCTCCAGCTGTGGGTTCAACTTCCAGTGGTGGGGGGGGGGGTGCAGGAGGCAGCCGATCCATGATTCTCATCATTGATGTTTCTATCTCTCCCTCTTTCTTCCTCTCTGAAATCAATCCTATGTAATAAAAGGGTAGTATACAAATTGACTGGGAGTTTGACCAGGGGTGGGGCCAGCCAGGGGAAGGGAGGGAGGTTCCGGCCGATGGCAGCAGCGTCAGATGATCAGGGGAAGGGAAGAAGTACCCAGCCAGTGGCTGGCAGCCGGTAGGGACCCTACCAGTGCACGAATTTCATGCACTGGGCCTCTAGTGGAATTATATTTTAAGAAAAGAGAAATGTTTCTAAGTAAGCACAAAGGACACAGACAAGTGCAAACACGACACAGAACCTAACAGTCACGAGCAAAGCCCTGAGGCCAGATGCCTGAGTGGGATGCGTGGCCACCACCCTCGCTGTGTGGCCTTGGGCAGGTTACTCAGCTTCTCTGGGCCTCAACGCCCTCCTCCTGACATGAGGAGTGATAACCTGGCCTCAGGACTGTGAGAGCGGCAGGTGCTGGCTGTCTGGGACACCCACCTGCAGGCCGACGAGGGCGAGGGTGAGGCCCCGCCGCCGGAAGTCCTCCAGCAGCTCCCGGAGCCCCAGCACCACCGTGTAGTCGAGGCTGCAGACATGGCTGCACTCCAGGACCGCGCAGCGCGGCGGGGACGCTGTGGGGACAGGCGCGGGCAGTCACACTGCGAGGACGAGGCACGGGCATGGCGAGGCCATGGACAGCTCCGGCCTGGCGGGAGGAGTCAGGGGGCCCGCCGACAACAGCAGCTTCCCTCTGAGAGAGAACCGGCCCCTTCCCCCGAACCCCAAGTCCCAGAGGGAGCAGGCGCTCAGGGTGGCTGGGGAAACGCCACCCTGCTGGGCACGGGGAGCGAGGGGGCTAGGCCCGGGGACATCGCTGAGATGCCCAGACCTCCTCCCTGACCAAGGGCAGGGCCAGGGGCCCGGGAAGCAGGCTGGCTGTGGAGGGGACACAGGGAACTCGAGGGTCACACGCAGCCATCCCTGCCTGGCCCACGTACCTCCCAGGGCACGGCTCACCACTGCCTCACGCAGGGCCTCGGCGGCGGGGAAGTGCAGGCCGCCGGCCGGCTGCACCACCAGCACCGGCCACTCGGACACCTGGCACAGGGCGGGGGAGCCGTGAGTCCTGGGGACACGTCGGGGGGGGGGGGGGGGGGGACAGCGGGCCAGGCTGGGGACGGGGCAGAGCCGCTGGAGCCCTCCTCATGCCGCGCCCCCTCCCCACCCCCGGGCAGCGGAGCTGTGGTCCCTCCCGTAGCCGGCCAGGCAGTGCCTGGGCCACAAGCCCACGGGCCGGGCGGTACCTGCATGCCGGGCCAGGCCGCAGAGCGCAGCAGGATCAGCAGGGACACCAGCGTGCCCGCCAGGATGCCGTACTGCACCTCCCAGAAGCAGAGCAGGAAGGTCACACTCAGGGGCAGCAGGTCCAGCCCTGGGGACAGAGGTGCGCTGAGGCCTCCTCCGGCAGGTGTCAGGTCAGGGGAGGGGGGAGGGCAGGAGGAAGGGAGACCCCGCACCCCTGCAGGGGCTGAAGGCACTCTCGGGGCCTAAGGCACCCTGGGGCCTAAGGCAGCCTGACCCCTGACCCCAGGGCGACACCTCCCAGAACCACGTGAGCCTCCAGCTCCGGGCGGCACTGTGGTTGGAGGGGATGGCCTCGCGCCGACAAACGCGGAGCCACGTACTCCTCACGCGCCACAGCGTCCGGGCGATCCCGGCGTCCAGCAGTGGGGCCACGGCCATGATGATGACGGCCGCCAGTGCGGCCTTGGGGATGTAGTAGAAGAGCGAGGTCAGGTAGCCCAGCGACAGCAGCACCAGAACCCCTGGAGGGGGGGACACCATTGACCGGGGCCTGAGCCCAACACCCGGACGCAGCGGGGGCCAGGCCGCCTGCACCGCGGTCCTCCCGCCCCTTCCTCCCAGGTCACGGCCTCAGCACATGGGGGTGCAGCGTGTGGGAGCTCACCTGTCACCAGGCCCCCTGCAGGGGTGCACACCCCCGACTGGGCATTCACGGCCGTCCTGAAGGCGACATGGAAGCCATCAGTGGCGGCCAGAGCAGGGGGAGCCGGTCCACACAGGCAGCTGGTCTGCCCCCGAGGCTTAGGAGCACAACGGAGCTTTGGGGTCCCCTCAGCAAAGGGGAACCACCCCAGGGCACAGCGATCCGCCTCCCACTGGCTGAGGTGCCCTCCTTCTGAACCCGCAGAGGCCGAGAGTGCTGAGCCCGCTAAGCAAGACCCTCGTCCCGACTGCTGTCCTAAGGAGACGGGTCAGGACAGACACAGGGACAACCACGTGGGGGACGCAGCGAGACGGCACCTGCCAGCCATGAGCGCGGCCCCAGGAGAAGCCAGGCTGAGGGCCCCTGCCCTCGGCTCCCGGCTTCCTGAGCAAGGCCACACTGGTGGGGCGGGTCTGCCCAATGACATGCCCGCCCTGGGGTCCCGGGCCCTGGGGAAGGGTGGGGGTGCTGCTTTTACGGAGAAAAACTGACAGAGCTGTTAGGTGGGGGCCCCACTTAACCCACACACGGCACGTGTGCCGACACACGGTACACGTGGTGCATCCTGTGAGCACAAGCACCCGCGCGGACACCAAACCCGTGTGGGCTCCTGGGGCGGGCCTGGCGGGAACAGGCCTCCTTCCTGGCTCAGCCGCGTGGCCCGCTGGGAGCCCCGCACCCACCCCCAATGCAGGAGCTCTCCCCCCAGAGCCCCGGCACCACCCACAGCCGAGCCCAGCAGCACAGCGCTGCCTCGTCCACCCCCAACGCCGAACCGCGCCCCTGCCAGCTGCACCCCTTGGGACGCAACCTGATGTGGGCGCCTGGCCACGGAGGCCCTTCCCGGCCGCCGGCCACCCCCAGGGAAGCTGATCGGGGAGCCGACAGGAACCTCAGCCTCGGCAGGGACCTCCCAGGGACTCAGACAAGCAGCGCGGGCACTCACCGTCCGAAGCTGCCGGTGACCGGGAAGGAGGAGAAGAAGGAGCCCAGAACATTGGTCAGGCCTGCGCACAAGCGGGAGAGGGTCACCGGGAGGGAAGGCGCACGGCATGGAGGGAGAACAGGCGGAGGGGGCGGGCGCAGTGAAGCCAGAGGAAACGGGAGCCCACGCTAACGCTGCCACCACGAGGCATCACCACCATCCGCCCAACTGGACAGGGCGGCCTCACCGATGGCCAGCAGCTCCTGGTTGGCGTCGATGCGGTAGTTATTCTGAGATGCTGAAGGGAAGGAACGATAAAAACCCGTCACCACAGAGAAGACCTCGCTAGGAAGACGTGCATGAGACGAAAAACCGGCCACATGTTCCCGCCCGCAGCACTTGATCCGGAGGCGTAAACATAAGTGTAAACACAGGTAAACACATGCGTACTCGCGGGTGCACGCGGTGCCTGTCTGTGGGTGCCAGGCGGGAGCCGGCGGGCAGGCAGGAGGCATCTTACCGAAGGCCTTGGCCACGGCGATGCTCTCCAGCAGGCCCATCAGCGGCACCACGGCCAGCCCGGCCCCCATGTCCTGAGGGGAGAGAGTGACCCGCAGGGCAGGAAAGGACCCTCAGGAATGTCCGTTCCAAGGGCTCCCCTCTCCTGCCAGCTGGTGCGGCTCAGTGGTTGATCATCTGCCTACGAACCAAGAGATTGCCTGTTCGGTTCCAGTCAGGGCACACTCCTGGGTTCAGGGCACATCCCCAGTGGGGGCGTGCAGGAGGCAGCTGATGAATGATTCTCTCATCATGGGTGTTTCTCTCTCTCCCTCTCCCTTCCTCTCTGAAATCAATGAACATTAAAAATATTAAAAAACAGCCGAAACCTGTTTGGCTCAGTGGTAGAGTGTCAGTCTGTGGACTGAAAGGTCCCGGGTTCGATTCCGGTCCAGGGCATGTACATTGGTTGCGGGCACATCCCCAGTGGGGGGTGTGCAGGAGGCGGCTGGTGGATGTTTCTCTCTCATCGACGTTTCTGGCTCTCTCTCTCCCTTCTTCTCTGTAAAATATCAATAAAATATATTTTTTTAAATATTAAAAAACAAAGGGCAGGAAGGGGTGAGTAGGAAGAAGGGAAGCATACACCCGGAGCCAACACAGGCTTTCAGGAAAAGAAAAGGGGCGTCTCCTCCCGATGCCACCCGCCCACCCGCCCGCCGCTCAGGGTCGCACACCGCTGGTTTGTCAGGGTCCGATCCAGCTTCCTTCAGTTGGTGTTTCTGGTGACCTTTTGTTGTTTTGTTTTTGTTTCGTTTGGCTTGGGGGGGAGGGGCAGAGGGGTATCTTGGAATCCTGCCTTGTGAAGCCAGAGCAGACACCGGCTCCGCAGGCGCGCGCACTCGGAGGCAGGGCTGTGACGCGGCACACTCCTCCCACCGTGTGCACGAGGCAGAAAAACCAACATGAGGCCCTGAGGCCGTGCCCACCCGTCCCTGCTCCCACAGACACTCCTTCCTGAGGACTGGGCAGTCCCCCGAGCTCAGAGCTCCCTGCGCCAGCGGGTGCCTTAGGGGGACAGAACCAGGCCCCGAGGCCCTGCAGCCCAGCCAGGCGGCCGCTCCCTCCCTACCCACCTGGACCATCCGGGTGAAGGAGACCGTCCCGTTGGCCGTGGTCAATGAGAAGGGGGGGGCCCGCACCGCAGGGAGCCCCTGGACGATCTCCCCAGTGAGGACAAAAGGCCGGTAGCCGGCCACGTCGCAGGAGTACGCCATCAGGGTGGCGCCGGACACCACCAGGGCATTGCGGGCTGCGCAAAGGAGGGGAGACCTGTGAGGAGAGCTGGCTCCTCTGGGTAAGGAGCGGGAGCCGCCCTGCCACGCCCCCTCACGCTCCACCCTGGGGATGGGGTGCCGGTGGAAGACCCCAATGCGAAGCCGGGCCCTCCGCCCCACTGCACAGCAGGACCGCCGAGGCGCTTGACGCCCCGGCCCAAGCCACACCCGGACGGGGAGGGAGAACCTCCAGGTGGCTCCACCAGCACCCGCCCCAGGCGCCTGTCGGGTGGTGGGGCCCAGCTTCGGGACTGGCCTCCACAAGGCCCTCACCGGTTGTGGCCGTCCAGACCAGCCCCAGGCTAAGCCGCAATCCGGGGGGCGTGTTGGGGTGCACGGGGGGCGTGTGGGACCGCATCAGCCGCAGCAGCAGCAGCAGCAGCAGGCAGACCAGCCCCAGCACGGCATCGCCCACCCTGTGGACAGACGCCGCCACCGCTGTCACCACCACCCGGCCAGCGGCCAGCGCCCTGGCCCACGGGTGACCGTCTGCCAGAAACCTCTCCGTGGCTCTTTGTGCCTCTGGGGACCAGCCCGGAGGCCCGTCGGGGAAGCAGAGGACGGCCACAGCGCCTCCCGCGCCTCCCGCCTCAGCGCCTCTCCCCGCCGCTCCGCACATCCCTCCTTCCCTGCTCCCCGCAGAGGGTCCCGGCTCCCAGCTGGACTTAGCGGGATGCCCTGTCATCCTCTCACCTGCACCCCCTCCTCACTGAGCTCGGCCCTTCTCAGAGGGGGCCTGGTCCTGCTCTATCTCACCGTCTCTTCCCTCTGCTGCCCCCCAAGAGGGGGCAGCACGGGGGTCACACCCGTGCTCAGGTTGCTGGAGCCGACCTCTGACCCCTGCACACGCCCCTGGCTGACTCAGCAGCTCTGGGCTCCCGGTGAGGCTGACAGCGCTGCCCTAGGGAAGCCTGTTTGAGCAGCAGGGCCCCAGATGGAGGAGGGGGGCCGGGAGTGTGGGGGGCGGCCTTCCTGATGGGGGGCAGAGAAAGGCAGGCAGGCTACCTGGTCTCCCCGAGGCTGCGGAAGGAGTGGTACAGCTGCAGGAAGAACTGTCTGGGAGCGCGCTGCAGGCCCAGCAGGTTCTGGTCAAAGAGGCGCTGGTTAGACTCCCTACCCCAGGGAGGCCTGAGGCCCCGCCCACGGGGGACCTTCCTGGGACACATCTCATGAGTCTCAGGGACCATTTTCCCATGCCCAGACCCCAAAAACGGATTAAAGTGAACCCCAGGAGTGGGCATTTCACAGCCTTCGGGTCAATGTCACACCCCTGCCCACTGTTTTCAGATCCCAGGAAAACCAACCTGGAAGACCTCAACCTCGCCCATCGTGCAGGCCCTGGTATAATTGGCTTGCAGCCGTGTCCGTCACTCAGCGGCCCGCCCCCGGCCATGCAGACTCCACCACCATTGGCCCAAGGCAGTGTCCATTGCTCAGAGGCTTACCTTGATCTGCCCAACGCCAATGGTGATGGCAGCAGCGGAGGTGAAACCTTTGATGACAGGGCAGGAGATGAAGTCCAGCAGGAACCCTGGCGGCCAAGGGGGACACTGAGCTGGTCCCGGAGGCCACGGAGCATGGAGGCAGGGGGGTAGAGGGAGGGGGGCTGGGCTGAGTCCGGGGGTGCACACCGGTTGTCAGGTTTGTCAGGTTTGGAGAGCAGGCGGCCCAGCTAGGGTCTGAGGCCTTGGGCCCTTCTCCAAGCAGCCTGGTTCCTAAGCAGAATAGGGCAGTGCGGAGGGAGGGGGACCGGGGGGGACTGAGGGCTTCCCACCTGGGTGCCCCACCCACCCTCACGGGGACCCTCACACAGATGGCCCCTGAAAGGCCAAGAAGAAAGTGTTGAGAGCATC
This sequence comes from Vespertilio murinus, assembly GCA_963924515.1. Taxonomy (NCBI): domain Eukaryota; kingdom Metazoa; phylum Chordata; class Mammalia; order Chiroptera; family Vespertilionidae; genus Vespertilio; species Vespertilio murinus. The sequence continues at coordinate 1,145,646 of OZ004718.1, forward strand.
CCGGCCGCGTGGCTCAGGGTTGAGCGTTGATCCATGAACCAGGAGGTCACGGTTTGATTCCCCATCAGGGCATGTGCCCAGATTGTGTGCTCCATCCCCAGTAGGGGGCGTGCAAGAGGCAGCTGATCCATAATGCTCTCATCTCTCATGTTTCTCTCTCTCCCACCCGCTTCCTCTTTGAAATCAATAGAAACATGTATTTTCCAATGCTGAGGGCAGGACACCCCAGGAGACAGGTGCCTCGGTTGGTTGCCCAGGAAGAGAACCGCAGCGCGCACCCCCCCTCCCCTCCACCCAGGCAGCCCCCACCAGGAAGGCGCGGGCCCTTACCCAGGCACAGGAACCGCATGGCTAGCTGCACACAGCCGGACAGGAAGGCGAGCAGCACGGCGTAGGCAGGCTCCCGGAAGGTGTAGGAGGAGACCAGGAGGGACATGATGGCTGTGGGGCCCAGGGTCACGTCGCGAGAGGTGCCCAGGAAGAAGTACACGAAACACCCCACGAAGGCAGAGTAGAGGCCGTACTGTCGGGGGGAGAGCAATGAGCACCCGGAGGCACGTCACAGGGTCATGGGGTCACGGGGTCACGGGGTCCCTGGTGGCCATGTCTGAGCGCAGAGGCCCTGGAGCCATGGCTGCCCTCTCAGCCGCCACAATGAGGGGCCTTTCCCAGCCGCCTACGAGCACCAGCGCCTGGGCTTGTGTCTGGGTCCGAGTTGGAACTGCTCTTCCGGAGCCATCGCTGGCCCATCTCGAAGCCCAGCACCTGCTGGTGCCACGTGGCCATGTGAGGCACCCAAAGGCAGTCGCAGGCTCTAGACTTCCCGGTCCCACGGGGCTGAGCCTGGGGTGCCCTCCCAACCCCCAACCTTCCATCCCCCAGTCTGGGGGCAACACCAGGCACTTCTGCTCTGCTTCCGGCAGGCGCTGAGGCCCAGAGAGGGGCCAGGCGGTGGGGATGTGGGGACAGCGGGGCAGACACCTCACCTGGGGAGGCAGCCCAGCCACCTCGGCGTAGGCCAGCGCCTGGGGGATGACCGTGAGTGCGACCGAGAGCCCGGCCACAAGGTCCATCCTCAGCTGCCGCGAGGAGTAGTGGGGCAGCCAGGCCAGGAGGGGCAGCCACCTCCGCAGGGCGGCAGGGGGGCAGCTGCGGGCCCTGGGGGCCGGGTGGGGGGCCCAGGGCATGGCCCGCTCCATCGCCTTCCCAGAGGCCATGCCTGTGTGGGCGCAGGGGGCACAGAGTCAGGGCACGGGCTTCAGAGAACCGGTCACAGGGCGAGGGTCCAGGGCGTCGGGAGAGACGCAGTCTGTCTCCCCTCCCTCGGCGTTTTCAGCCACCCGGCCATCCCTCCCTGCTGGTCTGAGGCGCAGGCAGCCTGTGCAGAGGGCCTCCCACGGGCTCTGAGTGCCACAGGGGCCTGTCTCCCAGGAGGGGGAGGTGGCAGCAGGGGCGACATCCCTGCCCAGCACCCCTCCCCACCCCATGCCTCTCCCCTCCTATTCCTTCTCCCCCCTCCCCAGTCCCATTCCTTCCCTGCGCGGTGCTCTCCCTGGAACCCCCCTCCCTGCAGCGCGCTTGCCTGGGGAGAGCTTTCCTTCTCACTTCCCTCCCAGGAGCCCTCTGGCAGGAGGAGAGGCAGGAAGGGGGGGGGGCAGAGGGAGGCTGGGGGCCCTGAGGCCCAGGCTTTCCCACTCAGGGGGCTGCTGCGCTGGGCTGAGGGGGGCGTCTCATCCCCAGGCTGCGCGATGCTCCAACCCCCACCTGTGGCATTCGCGCCCCTAGAGGGGCCCCAAGAGTTCTTGTTGGTTCTGAAAAAATACCAGAGGCCCCCCCCCCCCCTAATTCCAAGTGCACAGCACCCTCCAGGATCACCTCAGCCCCCACGCCCAAGCCCCTGCCCTGGCCCCGGGCTCGCCCACCCCACCCACCGCGGACTCACCCCACGTCGCCCCCACGGGTCGCAGACCGGCCCTGCCGCGGGGATGTGGGCGGAGCTGGCGCCTCGTGACCGTCGGGGCGGTGCTGGCATCACGTGACTCGGGGCGACCGGCCCGGACGGAACCGGGACAGAGAATGGGTACCGCCGCCATGCGCAGCCCCGGGCCGGTCTGCTGGGCGCTGCTGCTCGTCCTGGGGCTGAGCCGCGCGCACCGGGCGCGCCCCCGCCACGTGCTGCTGATCCTGGGTGAGTGCGCCCGCCCCGCTGCCCCCGCCCCGCTGCCCCCCAGCAGCCACAGCCTCACTGCCGCCCGCCCGCCGCCCGCTGCTGCCCCACACCTCGAGGTGGCCCCTTGGAGAGGGAGGCGGGCAGTGTCGCTCACTGTGGGGTCTGCTGGGATCCCCGCATTCAGCCCCCCACTCCTCGGCCGGCTGACCCACCCTGCACCTCTCCTGTGTCCAGAGCCCCGACTGGGGTCCACAGACCCCACGGGGATGCCAGAGAGGGGCGGATGCCCACATCCCCAGAGGCCAACGTGCCCTGGGGCTCCGGTCTCCCCAGCGGCTCCTCTGACCCCCAGAGCTGAGGGTCAGCTCTGCTCCCACCCCACACCCCCTTCCTCAGCCCCACCCCTCCGGAATCTGCCAGTCCCGCTGCTGTTAGGAGACTTCCCGGTGGGCGGGCAGGCGGCCTGGCTGGCACAAGGCAGTTCTTCCCCTTTTTGAGGGCTGGCCCTGGGCCAGGCGGCTCTGATTAGCCCTGTGGTCTGTGGCCAGGCCTCCGCTCATTGGAACCGGCGGCTCTCCACTGGGGGCTCCCTCAGCCCCACCCAGGGGCACCAGTGGAGCCCTGCCCACGGATCCCCGTCCTTGTGCCAAGCCCAGTGCTGCCCCCCCACCTGCCTGCTAACGTGCCCCCCCGGACTCCATGCCCACCCGAGCTCTCTGCCCACCCTAACCCCATGCCCATCCGAGCTCCATGCCCTCCCGAGTGCCCAGCCCACCCGAGCTCCGTGCCCATCTGAGCACCCTGCCCACCGGAGCACTGCCTGCTAACATGCTCGCGGGTTTTCACACTGGGCTGGCTGGTAACATTGCCACTTGGGTATCATGCCTGCTGAGTAAAATGCCCACCGAGGTATCGTGCCCACTTGGTGATGCCCACCTGGGTAGCTTGCCCACCTGGGCACCACTGGCCAGGCCACTGCCGCAGGACCCAGCTCTTCCCACCCACACGGGCTGCCCCTGAGCCCCGCTCACCGTGTCCGAGTCCCCCTCCTAGCGGATGACGGGGGCTTCGAGAGCGGCGCCTACAACAACAGCGCCATCGCCACGCCGCACCTGGACGCCTTGGCCCGGCGCAGCCTGGTCTTCCGCCATGCCTTCACCTCCGTCAGCAGCTGCTCGCCCAGCCGCGCCAGCCTGCTCACAGGCCTGCCCCAGGTGAGGGCGGGAGGAGCAGGGCCCGGTGGGGGAGCCCTCCCTGCCCCCTAGGTGTGCTCACCTTCCGTGCCCCACTCCCCACGTGGCATCCTCTGGTGAGCAGGTGCACGCGGTGGTCCCCGAGGCGGAGGCCGTGAGGGGCCTGTGGCCTGAGCAGACACTCCGACGGCTAACAGGCTGCGGGGGGCGGCGGGCCTCTGTGAGGGGGGACCTTTTGCGGTCAGCGGGCATGTTTCCGGCCCGAGTGCTAACACCCACGAGCTCACACCGCCGAGCAGCGGGTGACGGGCCTGAGCTGTCCCTTCCCACGGTGTGAGCTCACTCGGGGGAGGGGGGCAGTCCAGGGATCGGAGGGGACAGGGAAAGTCACGCCTGATGCACCTCCCGATCGCCCATCTCCCGCCGACGCGCCACTGGGGGTGAGGAGTGAGTGCTGGCCCCCGAAGGCTAAACAGCCGGGAAGGGCCGGGTGAGGAGCTGTCAGGCCCGCACCCTGCTCACGATGTCCCGGCCGGTGTCCCGCCGCAGCACCAGAACGGGATGTACGGCCTGCACCAGGGCGTGCACCACTTCAGCTCCTTCGAGGGCGTGCGGAGCCTGCCGCTGCTGCTCAGCCGCGCCGCCGTGCGCACAGGTGAGGGCTTCCTGCACGTGCCCGGGGCTGGCCCCGTCCTGAGCCACCCTCAGCCGGTGGCCGCGGGGAGCACCGTCCCCAGGGCGGGGTCTCCGGGCCGGGCCCGGGGCTGGGCAGCCTGCGTGGAGGCCATGGCAGGGCTGGGCGGAGAAGGGCGCAGAGGGCACTGGGAGGCCGTGGGGACTCCGATGGCCTCTCACCCCCAGGCATCATCGGGAAGAAGCACGTGGGGCCGGAGGCGGTGTTCCCCTTCGACTTCGCGCACACGGAGGAGACGGATTCGGTGCTCCAGGTGGGCCGCAACATCACCAGGATCCGGCTGCTGGTCCGAGAGTTCCTGCAGACAGGGGACGGCAGGTGTGGAGGCCCCCTCTCCTCAGGCCGACCCCGGGCGGTGAGCGTGGCGCGCACCCCAGAGCCTTTACTGGAGAGGATTCCCCAGACAGTGGAGCGGGGAAGGGGAGAAGGTGCCAGACGCTCTAGTGAACCTGGTCAGAGGAAGAGGGCCCTGGGGAGACTGAGGCAGTGAGGCTCGCGGGAGGCTCTCAGTGACGGGAGCAGGCGAGGCCGAGGGGCTCCTTCCTGAAGGAGGGGCCCCCCAGGGTCGCACACCAGGCCCTGGCACTGAGGCCCCGCCCTGCACAGGCCCTTCTTCCTGTATGTCGCCTTCCACGACCCCCACCGCTGCGGGCACTCCCATCCCCAGTACGGGGCCTTCTGTGAGAAGTTTGGCAACGGGGAGAGCGGCATGGGGCGCATCCCAGACTGGACCCCACAAGTCTACGACCCCCAGGATGTGCAGGTAGGGGGCCCTCCGCCAGCTGGCAGCCCGGCCCCAGGTGTGTGACTGGGCTGGAAGTGGCCCTGTGGCCTGGGTCCGGGTCCCCTCTGCGGGGCCTGCAGAGAGAATCGTGGGTGCTGGATGCGTGGATTGGAAGCGCACCCAGCATCGTGGATTGGGGCTGACCCGTTCCCAGGAGCAGGATCCAGGCCCTGGAGGAGGCCGCGCCGCCCCTGCCCTGATCAGGGCTGGACAGGCCGCGGCCTCTCTGCTGACATGGACTCTCCCCCCACCTGCTTCAGGTGCCTTACTTCGTCCCCGACACCCCGGCAGCCCGGGCTGACCTGGCCGCTCAGTACACCACCATCGGCCGCATGGACCAAGGTGGGTCAGGAGGCCCCGGCATGGGGGTGCCAGGAGCCTGGGACCAGGGGGGATGGAGGGACACCTGTCTCCGGCCCCTGCCCGGACTCTCTGTCAGCCCCACAGGGCAGACCTGAGATTCCAGAACACCCAGGGCAGCGGAGGCAGCTGTGCGGGGTGACACGGAAGTGCCAAGGGAGGGCCGGTGTCCAGGTGGGTGGGGCGGTGGGGAGGAAGGCTAGGGAGGCCCTGCACGCCAGCTCCGGGGCAGGGGGCGGGGCAGAGTGCTGGGCAGAGGCCCAGGCCCAGGCCCAGGCCCAGGCTGGTGGGAGGGACAGCACAGGACCCAGCGGCTGGTGAAGGAGCGAGGGAGGGCACGCACCGGGTGGGGAGGAGGGAGGCGTCCGTGTCCGCCTGCCCTGACCGGCGCCCTCCCTGCCGCAGGGGTCGGGCTGGTGCTGCAGGAGCTGCGGGCGGCCGGCGTCCTGAACGACACCCTGGTGATCTTCACCTCCGACAACGGCATCCCCTTCCCCAGCGGCAGGACCAACCTGTACTGGCCGGGCGCCGCGGAGCCCCTGCTGGTGTCGTCCCCGGAGCACCCAAGGCGCTGGGGCCAGGTCAGCGAGGCCTACGTGAGCCTCCTCGGTACGGCCCTGCGCCTACGGGAAGGGGAGGGCGGCGGGTGCAGAGGTGTGGGGACACCACGTCCGGGCTGTTCGCAACACTCCCTTCAGTGGTTCCCACGGCCTCCCGTGAGGCTCAGAGAGGTGAGTGAGTGCCCAGGCCACGCAGCGAGCAAGCGCCCGCTGGGCCGGAGCCGGGGCCTCGCCGCCTTTAGACTTGCTCTCCCGCCAGCCCACCGTCCAGATGCCCACCAGGTCCTGGCGCAGTAGGCCGGGCTGGGCCTCGGCGTGCGTTTCCGACCTTTTCCCGGGTGGTGCCGATGCTGCGGCCCCGGGACCCCGCTTTGAGGGGTCAGGGCAGCAGCACCTTCGGGCCCTTTGGCCCCAAAGCACCTGTGGGAACGCTATGGCCGCAGCTCAGGGCAGGAGCCGATGAGCTGGGTGGGCCGCCTCACTGGTCCGAAGGGTCTTAGAACGATCCTGGACGTTAGCCTCACGAAGTGGCGGGCGGGCGGGCAGGCAACGGGGCAGGTGCGGGCCGGAGCGCCTCCCTGCTGGTGCCGAGGGGAGAGGCGGCCCCCCAGCTGGTGCTGAGGGGAGAGGCGGCCCCCCAGCTTCCCAGGCTCGGCCTCGTGCCTGCCTGCACGAGCTGATGCGCCTCCCTCCCCCGCAGACCTCACGCCCACCGTGCTGGACTGGTTCTCCATCCCCTACCCCCGCTACGCCATCTTCGGCTCCAAGACGGTCCAGCTCACTGGCCGGTCTCTCCTGCCGGCGCTGGACGCGGAGCCCGCCTGGACCACGGTCTTCGGCAGCCAGAGCCACCACGAGGCCACCATGTTCTACCCGATGCGCTCCGTGCAGCGCGGGGCCCTGCGCCTGGTGCACAACCTGCACTTCAAGATGCCCTTCCCCATCGACCAGGACCTCTACGTGGCGCCCACCTTCCAGGACCTGCTGAACCGCACGGCGGCCGGCCGGCCCACGCGCTGGTACAAGGACCTGCACGGCTACTACTACCGGGACCGCTGGGAGCTCTACGACCTCCGCCGTGACCCCCGAGAGACCCAGAACCTGGCTGCCGACCCGCGCTACGCCCCGGCGCTGGAGCTGCTGCGGGCCCAGCTGGCCAAGTGGCAGTGGGAGACCCAGGACCCCTGGGTGTGCGCCCCCGGCGGGGTCCTCGAGGAGAGGCCCTCGCCCCAGTGCCGGCCCCTGCACAACGAGCTGTGAGCTGCACACGCCCCTGCCAGGGAGGGCGCAGCCAGCCTCGGGCACAGGCACAGCCGCCTCCGCGTGCAGCCCAGGAGGGCGCTGCTGGTGCCGGCCTCCTTCCCGCTCTGCCCGGAGGGGCACAGAGGGCGCGTCTCCACCGTGCCATGGGACATCGCCTCCCTGTGTCTGAGCCGTGTCCCAGCACAGGCATTCCAGGGCGAGCTAGGACAGGTGTGGACATGGGGTTGTTTCCTCAGTTGGGTCCCGAGACCCTCCTCATTCTCTGGAGCCACACATGTCCGTGCCCTTCCCGTGAGAGGGGACGAGGGTGCTGTGTGCGCCCGTGGGTGGAGGCGGGTCCAACCCCTCTGAGAGCGCAGTGTTGGTTTTATCCACCTCTGGCCCTGAACACGGGACCCCAGGCCGAGTCCCCGGCCCTGGGCTGGTTTCCGGGGGCGGGGGGGGGGGGGGGCTCCGAGCGGCAGGTCTGAGCCTGTGGGTGTCCGTCCTTTTGACACTCAGGGATGCCATCCCGTCTGCAGGCTGGTCCCTTCTGTGGAGGACACTGGTCTGGTGCAGACACCGCCCGAATGCTCCAGGCCTTCCCTCCCGGCGTGGAAGCGGAGGCTCTGCCGGGAAAGCCGGGAGGGCGCTCTCTCTCTGGATGGGGGCTCCTGTCGCCCGCCCTCCCCATCTCCCTCCTGGGGGTGAGGGTAAGCCACAGGCCAGTACACTGAATATGCTCATTTTAGTAAAACATGCAAGTCCGTTTCTGAACTCATTTACAACAGCGCCCCCGGGATTCCCTCGCAACTTCCTGGGCATCAGATCTGGGCGCTGCCGTCCAGGACTTCTGGTCTGTGAGGGGGCGGCTGGGCCGGGGAGGGCCTGGGGGGCCTCCCCTGGGCAACACCCTCTGTGTCACGGTGGCCTGAGATGGGGGAGGGAACCCTGGTAGAGGCAGTCCTCAGCCCTGGAGGAGCCACGGCCCCTGCAGAGGGGTCTGGGGCACAAACCCACCGAAGACACTGCCCGTCACTTGGAGACGAGCCTCGGTGGTAAACAGCCTACACGGGAGTCACTGAGCGTCAGCACCAGCAGCCGAGAGAACAGGGCTGGTGCTGGTGGTCTGCACCTCCGCCTGGGCAGGGGCACCTGACCTTGGGCCACCAGTGCTGCCGCCCGCCACCTCCATGGGTGTGGGAGGAGCCTCTGACACAGTGAAATGCAAAGCAAAGTTCAGAGGTCGGTCAGATGGGCATTTATCTGGGGACACCTGGGCCTCCGGCTCTGGGGAGGGCGCCAGGACCCACCCATGGGGCGTCCTCGGGGTGTCAGGTCAGACCATGCCACCCCTGGTGAGAGGAGAGGGTTTACGCAGAAAAGACAGTCTGAATGCCCATCTGTGACCTGCACATGGCGAGGGTGGTTGTCGGACTCCAGTGAGGGGACCCGAGGGGGCGTGTGCAGTGAGCGCCCCAAGCTGAGCCCACAGGATAGGGCGTGGAGCCCGCCAGCCAGGAGGACACAGCATCTGTCACAGGGGGCTCTGCTCCGTCCACACCACCTTCTTCTGCTCGTCGGAGATGGCGAAGCGGACGCAGCTAAGCAGCGTGTCCAGGTCACCCCAGGCCTCGGGGGCCAGGCTGCAGCAGGGGCAGGGCGCCCTGTCCAGCTCGCCCTCCTCCTGCCTGCTGGCCGCCAGGAGCTGCTCCTCCGAGGCGCCCAGCCGCTGCAGGGCCTTCCTGCGGGGCCAGAGGCGGCTCAGGGGGACAGCACCCTGGCGCCAGCCCAGCTCGGGATCCCAGGGGACCAAACACCCCTGGGTGCAGCGGCCAGTGTCACAGGGTCTGAAGACACAGGGCCCCAGACCACATAGCCGGGCGGGGCTGGGCATCTAGTTTACAGCCTCAGGTGTCAAATTATGAAGGACCCAGGACACCTGGGCTGTCCCCAGCCATGAACAAGCCACGGCCTCCAGCGTGGTCCGCGCCACCAGGCAGACGGGTCCCTTGGCCCCAGCAGACAGGGCCTTGGGGAGTCAGTGCAGGAGCCACGTCCTCGCTGTCCTCTGGGCTGCTTCCCAGGGGGCAGGGAGCCGCTGTCCCAGAGTTGTGGGGGACCCACCCTGTGACATTTCCAGGAATCCCATCCATGCTCCAGAGGTACGAGGGCCCAGCCAGGAGCCGCCGCCAGCCCCGGGCACACCTACCTGAGTCTCTTGGCCGCCTTCTCGTTGATGACGACGTGGAGGACGATGGGGAAGATCTCCATGCTGTGCAGGGCGCGCACGCTGCCCAGTGGGACGTCCAGGAGGGCGTGGGTGCTCTGGGAGAGAAGAGGGACGAGTCAAGTCTGCCATCCGGGAGCAGTGCCGAGGGGACCGGCAGGCTGCGTTGGTATAGGAGACGGGAGAGTCACGGCTGTCCGGGCCTGCGGGCGTTGGCGGCGCAGCCGGCAGCAGTTCCATCTATCTGCAGAGTGTCTGCCAAGTGGCAGATGTGAGGCCAGAAAAATGAACAAACAGCCAGCACTGTGGCTCAGGGGCTGAGCGTCAGCCTATGAACCAGGTCCCGGTTCGATCCCAGTCAGGGCACAGGCCCGGGTTGTGGGCTCCATCCCCGGTGGGGGGCATGTAGGGGGCAGCCGATCCACGATTCTCTCTCATCATTGATGTTTCTCTCTCTCCATCTCACTTCCTCTCAGAAATCAATTTTAAAACATAAAACAAGCAAAGCGCAAAACCCATAGACATGAGACAGAGAGAGAGGCTGGGAGGGTGGCACAGGTGGAGGTTCAAGTGTATGACGACGGGTGGCACTAGACTGCTGGTGGTAATAGCGCTAACGTGTACACAGACATGGAATTACAATGCTGTCACCTGAAACTCACATAAAGTTAACCAATGTGGCCTCTGCTTACAAAGCAATACAGCACCCTCACGCGTGCTTTGCACAGAGCTGCACGCTGGCTGAGGGGCTGTGCCCAGGCCAGTCCCCAGGAGGCCGCAGCGCCTGCTCAGGGCACAGGGCTGTGGGCACAGGGCGCCGCCTTGTATCCATGTAACACTGGGTGGCTCACAGTGAGTCTGCTGTATCTGAGCCTTAGAACATGAGTGCTACTTCCATTTCGCTGAGTCCCCTCACAGATGCTGCTAACCGCCTCCTGCCTGGGGAAACGGGCTCCAGGGAGTTCAGAGACTCCCCAAGGCCACAGGGACCCTGCTCCCACCTCCGGCCTCCAACCCCCTGCCAGTTCCCGCTCCCCGAGCAGCCCACCCGCCAGCCCTACCTTCTCCATGAGGCGCTCCAGGGCCGCACGGGGCACCCAGCGGCTGCCGGCGGCCTCCCTCTCCTGGACAACGGCCCCTCTCCGGCGGGCGGCCTTGCACTCCTCCGGGCTCAAGCACTCTGAGGGGGACAGTGGACGGAGGTCACACACCCAACCACTGCAGTCCTGAGGGAGCCCCATGCCGTACCCCCTGCCCCAGGGCTGCACCAGCGCCGGGGGAGCTCTCCCTACGTGTCCTCTCCGTGAGCCTGACCCTGCGCTTCCCCCTCAGAGGCTGCCCCTGCAGGGCACCCGATCCGGGACTGGGTCCTTACAGGAAGCTCCCGTGGAGACAGACACACGGGAGAAGCCACATGACGCAGAGGGTGAGGGAGGAGGTGCACACAAGCCAGGGAGCCGAGGACCAGGAGTCAGAGAGGGGGGCCTCCCCCCAAAAGCCTCTGCGCCAGGCGGCCATGGAGACCTGGTCCCGCCGCTGCCTCAGCCCGGAGGAGAGCCCAGGCTGGATACCGGCGTGGTGACCTGCTGGGCAGCCCCAGGGCCCTCGTGGCGCCGTCCACTGCTCTCCTGGAGCCGTCCAGCAGCTGCCCAGGCCTTGCCCGCCCCGCACCCAGGTGGGGCCCGGGGAGCGCACCTGCCGGGCATGTCTTAAACCCTTGCAGGAGGCAGAGCTTCTCGCTCAGGATCCTCCCGACCAAGCCGGGCACGAGGAGCACAGGCCGGGGCCGGCTGGGCCTGCGGGGGTGCACCCGAGTGTAGGGCGCCAGGGTGACGCAGCTCTCGGCCCAGAAGCCCCTGGGGCAGGCGTCTGTGGGGGAGAAGAGCTGTGAGCAGTCCCAGGCCCCGCCCGCAGCAGGGCTGTGCTTTGCACCCGCGCAGCCCCCACGCCTACAGGGACCACCACGCAGGGCGCCAGCTCCAGGGCCGAGTCCCCGCCCGCCCTGGCTGAACAGCCTGCGTGCCGGTGGCCGCGGAGCCCTGTGGCGGCCAGGCCCAGCTGGGTAGTGCGGGAGATCCCACCTGCCTCGCTGGCCACAGGGAGGATGGAGAAGGCCGCCTCCCTTCCATCACCCTCTCCTTGCCCCGCCCCTGGACACCCACCCCACGCTCCCCTCACTCCAGCCCCTGCCTCCCTCCCAAACATTCAGGTTGCTATCCGTTCCCACAGCCCCCCTATATTATGAACCCAAAAGACCTTTCAAGAAGGAACTAAGCTCAGATGGATGGAGCTTACTCTAAACTCACCCCCACCGCCCTCATAGCTCGGTTTTACTCGCGTGGCGCTGCCGTGCTGACCTCCCTCGGGGCCTCAGACCTCACCCAGCTCGCCTCTCCAGAGAGACACCAGGCGCCAAGTATGGTGTTCAGGATCCATCCTGGTCTCCCTGAGCCAGCCCAGCAGCCTGCAGCCCCTCCCAACACCCTGGCCTCCAGGAGCCAGGCCCTTCCCCAGCCCCTCCCAACACCCTGGCCCCGCCTCACCTCCCAGCGGGCTGGCATCTGACTGGGCCCCGTCAAAGGATGAGCACACAGCGCTGGCCTCGGTTCTGTCCACAGTGATGATACGGACCAACCTCTGGGGGCCTCCAGGAGACGGCTGGAGGGAGAAGGGACCAGTTGTCCCGCCGTCCACACTGGGCCGGGCAGACACTGCCCCACAGGGGGGTCCAGGCTGGTCCCTGGACCTTCAGGCTGTGCCCACAGAGCAGCCCAGGCCCCGTGCCAGGGAGGAGAAGGCAGCAGGAGAGGGTCCTGGGGCAGAGGCCCTCGCCCAGGGCACGGCAGTGAGGGTGGCCCCCACACCTCGCCCACTGTGATGGAGGCGGGGGGGGGGGGGCGCCCTAGCTCCTCGATCAGGGCACTGAGTGGCCTCTGTGGGAAGAACACCATGTCCCCGCCCTCAGGGGGAGGAATGGGTGCAGATGGCCAGACGGGGTGCAGGGGCGCGACCAGGTGAGCACGTCCAGGGCCCCTGCTCGAGGTGGAGGAACTTGCGGGCCCAGGGGAAGGTGTGCAGGGCCCATGGCGCAGGGACTCGCAGGGAGACCCCTCAGATCAGTAGCCTACACCCTCCCAACAGGACCCCTAGCCAGCCCAGGGAGGAGGAGGCAGGAGGGCAGGGCCACCCAGCAGGGCCCGGGCCCGGACAGGCAGGCAGCAGCCTCACCTTGCGGGCGGAGCTGCTCTGCTGAGCCAGGTCCCGCAGGAGGGCGATGAGCAGCTGCTGCGCCCTGCGAGGAGGAGACAGGCTGCCAGGAGGCTCCACACCCCGCCCAGCGGCACCTCCGAGACCCTGAAGTCCTCAGCCCACGGAGGGGCCGTGTGTGCCGGTGCTGGCCGGCACCACCCGACACCACGCTCCCGGCAAGCGGATGCTGCTGTGGGGAGGGGCCGGCCCTGCCCCAGCTGTCCCAGGACAGGGTCCCGGAGGTGGGAACACAGTCCTAGACACAGCGGGTGACTGCGAGCCCACCTCGGGGAAACATGGCCATGTCTGGAGGCAGTGCTGGTTTTCACAGGTCAAGGCCGGCATGAGGCCAGGCAGCCCCCAGCAGCGGGGCCCCAGGTCGCAGAGCTGCGGCTGGAAATGCTGGCCCGAAAGCTCTAGAACTGAGGCCCAGCCTTTTCACAAACAAACCTGTCCACTTGGGGGTGGCACATGGGGATTCCACTCGGCGGTGTCCCCTCCCCGGAGGTGGCCGCTCACCGTGCGTAGGTGGGGATGGTGCCGCCCTCCGTGTCCCTGGTGCTGTAGGGGCCCACACGGTGGGCGTGCCAGCAGCCGCGGCCCTGGAACATGGTGTCTGTGACGTGCAGGATGTCGCCGCAGTGCACCGGCAGCTCCCCCTCCGCCCGCCCCTCCAGGGCCAGGTTGACCCGGATGTAGAAGGAGTCCCCTGAGGTGGCCACTTTGGCCTCCAGGTCCTGGACCAGCTTCTTATAACCTGGTAAGAGAGCACAGATCAGTCCCAGCCGTGATCCACAGAAGGAAGGTTCTGGAACGTGAAAGGAGGAGGGACAGAAGGTACCACCCCAAAGTCTAGGAGCCATCCTGGTGCCAGAGTCAGTGGGTCAGAGGTCCCAGCTGCCTTAGGGCCTCTGCAGACTGGGGGTGTGGCCTGGCTCTGGGAGAGGCCATGGGGGCTGGGGCAGGCACGGCCAAGGTCAGAGTAGAGACGGGGCGACTGGGCAGGTGCTGAGGGAGCTCCTGGGGGTGGGGTGGGGGTGTGTACCCTCCGTGTTGACCTTCACAGACAGGCAGCAGAAGCCGTCCACCCTGCGGAGGAGACCCATAGCCTGCTCCAGGGTCACACCCTGCAGGACGGCCTTGAAGAAGGGCTCCGTGGCCTCGCAGTCCACCTGGGGGCAAACCACCAGGGCGGGCTGCTATCGACAGGCTCGGCACGGAGCCTGAGCGCAGATCTGCACTCCCCCCCCCCAGCCCCAGCTGCCCACATGCGCCCCCAGACACCCACAAGCACCCCCAGCTGTCCACATGCCCATCAGGGCCTCTGTCCCAGGCCCTGAATCGGGGCATCTGCATCTGGCTCCTTCAAGCCACCCATGTTCCCTCCCTGAGTTAACCACCAACCCCTTCCCTCCCGCATGCGGAGAGCACCACCCAGGACCCAGTGTCTGCTCTCCAAAATGGACCTTTGTTCTAGAATGTTCCAGATCGTAGGTTCTCGGCTTTGGGTCAACTGACATTTGGAGCCAGGTCACTGTGCTGTGGGGCCGCCCGGGCCCTGTAGGATGTCAAGAGCATCCCTGGCATCCGCCAGCTGCCACCCCCAGCCCGCTGTGAAAGCTCCCAGCTCTCACTGTCCCTCCATTCAGAGCCTCCGAGAGGAGAGGGCGCTTTATAAGGAGAAGGAACGTGTGCCTTTAACCGAACTGCCCCATTCGGGTCTCAGGACTGTCCCCAACACCAGGAAGGGCTCTGCGGCTGTGAGCACAATGCCACTGAGGAGACACGGAGAAAGGGCTCCGGCGGCGTGGGGACGGGGTTTCCCCCGGGACGGGCGAGCCCCGGGAACGGGTGACGCCTATTTTGTGAATTTCTTATGATTGTTAAAAAGCTTAAAGTTAATGTTTCAGCGACATTAAAGCCCCCTCCCTGCTTCTGTAGTCACTTAATGGTGATTAGTTAAGTTGTACATTTATGTTTTCTGCAACATCATGAATATTTTACAACAGAAAGTTTTAAAAGAGTTAGAGTGTGGATCTCCCAGTGCGTGTATTTGAACACAGACATGCATGCACACATGGGAGCTGACAATGAGACACCACTAAAAGCAGCAGCAGGAAGCCCGGAACCTCACTCACCATGACGATCTGCGTGCCTGGGCGCAAGGCCATCTCGTCAGCCACTGAGCCAGGGGCGACGCGGTGGATGAAGATGCCCGTGTGGTTCCCGCCAATGACGCTCATCTGCTCCAGCAGCGCGTCCCCCTGGAAGGCCAGCACCGTGACCTGGCTCGGGAGCTTCCGGGCCGGCCGCCGCCGCACGGGGACGCTACTGCAGGAAGGGGCGACGGAGCTCGTGTGCAGCCCGGCTCTGCCCCCAGCCCCAGCAGCTGGAATTCTCCACCCCCCTTCCTGCCATGATCCCACCCTCAAAAAGCCTGCTATCAGCCCCCGCTCTGCCACCTGCTGGCCCGGCCCGCTCCGCTCACCTGGCTGAGACGCAGAGGCCCCTGGGGACCAGCGGTGGGCCGCCCTCAGACTCCAGGAGGTCTAGGCAGAAGCAAAGGCTCAGACCCTGCGCCGGCCTCCCTAAGGCCACACGCCACCTCAGTCCCCTCAGCCCCCTCGGCTGAGGCTGACTTTCTCGTCCTCCTCCTCCCTCCTGCTTAGACCTTGGCTCCCCCCACACGGGAGGAGTGGTGGAGAGCTCCACTGCCTGGGTCTGGCCTCCACTGTGTCCTTTGTGAGACTGGACGTTGCACACGTTCTAGGAGATGGGGAAGTAGAATCCACTTCCACCTTCAGCCACACAGTCAAATCCGGTGGCACCCGGGCCCGCCTTTCTGCACAGCAGCGCCGGCCGCCTGCACCAGCTGCTCCGCTTACCCCAGGCCAGGCCAGCTGCTGGCTGTGGAGGCTCCTGCTGGCGGTTCCAGGCCTTGATGTCCCTGGGCCTCCCCCAGCTCTGCACTTGGACATGCAGCTTGGGAGGCCGATGGGCCCAGCCCAGGCGGCGGCTTCCCTCTGGGCGGGGGAGGCTGCGCCTCCACCTGGTGGACGGCCCGCCCACCCGAAGGACCAGAGGCCAGCAGAGGGCGGACAGCTGCCTGCCACCTGCCACCTGCCATGGCGGCCTGTGCCCAGCTCACAGGAAACCCTGTTCCTGACTACATCCCAGCCATGTGGAGGCCACTGGGCGCTACTGGCACATGTGAGGCGAATTCCATTAGAACGCGTGAACGCGGGACATCATGTGAGATCACACAGAGGAGGAGCAGCACACACCCTCTCCTCCTGGCTTCGACCAGCTGGCTCCCCTGGCACAGCCTCTCCATTGGTCACTGTCACAAATAACACCACCAATGACCCGGGAAGGAGGAAGGTTCCTGGCCACGTGACCACTGCCCACCGCAGCTGCCTCTGTGGACCAGCATGGGTGTGTGCACCCCCTGGTGGCCACAGGGTGAATTCCAGGGGGGTGCTGAGCACCTACTCTGTGTGAGGCCCAAGGCTGGGGTAGGAGTGCAGGATGGGAAGGGAAGGAGGCCAACATGAGGGGTGGACGGCTTGGGAAGGAGAGGGGACCAGCTAAGTGACAGATACAAGGCGTAAGCCACAGGGAAAGGGAGAGAAGCACCCGAAGGGGCCCCGGCCAGCAGGAGGGGCACTGCAGCCTGGCGCCGTATTGTCCCTGGCAGCCTGAGTGCCCAGCGTCCAGAGCAGGAGGAACAGAACAAGCAGCTGTCTGAACATCTGGGCTGAGCGGGCATGGAGCCAATGGAAAGGACACCAGGCACAGAGCAGCTGGCACCGGCCGAAACTGCCAGGGGCCCGGGTCAGGGCAGCGTCCCAGTTCCCCTGCCCTCTGTGGCCCAGCCTGGGGAGGCGGGCGGCTGCAGAGCTGGCAGCGGGACACTCACCTGCTCTGTCTACAATCTCGTAATCCAGGTCGGCGTCACCCGCCTTCGCTCCCGGGGAGCCTCTCCAGTCCCCCTCCAGGATTTCTGAGAAGCCACTGCGTGGAGGAAGAGGACGGCTCGGGCCCGGAGCACCCAGCGCCTGCCCGGCCCTCGTCCTCGGTGAGCCACCAGGGGACCCATGTCGTCCGACGCCCATGCCGTCCTCTCTACCTGAAGGACCAAGGATCCTCCCGGAAGTCCTCTGTGGCTCGCTTGTACAGGGACAGCTGGCTGGGGGGCACGGGGCTGCTGGAGCGGAAGCTGTCCACCAGCTCGCGGCTGGATGTGGCGCTCAGGTCCGACCAGAGCTGAGACTGGAGGACGGTGAGGCAGGGTCAGCGCGAGCTCATGGGCTCACCACCCCTCCCTGCTCTGGAAACGGAAGAAGCCACGGCCACCAACATCAGGGCCAAGGAGGGACAGGGAGGGGAGGGGAAGGGGAGCACATGGCAGGCACATTAGTCAAGCACCTACTATGGGCCAGCTCTCTATTAGCTGTTTCCTGTGTTTTATATCGCTTAGTTCTCACAATAAATAAATAATCTTCCCACTTTACAGAGAAAGCGATCGAGGCTCAGAGAGACCACGGGACTGGCTAGTGAGGGTCACGTGCTGATGTGGACTGCACAGGACGCTGAGTGGGGCACAGGACGCCAGGTGGACAGCGTAGGCCTGGATGCAGCCCTGGCCACCTAAGTCTCTCTTCAGCACCTACGATGTGCCGGGCCCCTTCCGTCTGCACTGGCCTGTCCCCGGGGGGGGTGGGGGGGGGCACTGGCTGTACCTCGGAGGAGCTGAGGCAGCTGCAGTCGCCGTCGTCCCGCGGGCAGATGGCGAACATGCGCACCAGCCGCTGCTTTCCCCTCCAGCAGGGCTCCCTCGGCCCCGCCTCCTGCTTGGGCTGCCAAGGCACCAGACAGGCTGGTTAATTCAGGAAAGGGTCCCCTCGGGTGCTTCAGGGTTTCTACTCAACACCTCCCCCTTCTCCACCCTCTCTCACTGCTTCCAGCCTGGGTCCGCCTCCTCCCAGCCTGGAGCCCCGGCTGAGCACCGGGGTGCATAGCTCTGGCTTGGGGAGTGGCATGTCATTTCTGGGAGAGGGCATATGTCGGGGTGGGAACCGTTTCTCTGCCAAGGCCCATTGGCCATGTATACCATCATGCACGGGGCGTACAAACTGTCCGCTTAAAAATCAGCTGGTGCCCAGAGGTGGGGCTCAAGAATTGAGCATCAACCTATGAACCAGAAAGTCACAGTTTGATTCCTGTCAGGGCACAAGCCCCACTAGGGGGCTTATAGGAGGCAGCCGATCCATGATTCTCTCTCATCACTGATGTTTCTATCTCTCTCTCCCTCTCCCTTCCTCTCTGACATCAATACAAACACACTAAAGGCCCGGTGCACAAAATCTGTGCATGAGCCAGTCCCTAGGCCCGGCCTGGGACCAGAGCCATCCTCCCCGGCTGCCCGCAGGTGCCCCTCCCTGACAACTACCCCCCACCTCACCCCACTCAGTTCCTCGTTTGCCATCGGGCAATCAGAGCCCTGACCGCCAGGAGAAGGGATAGAGAGGTGGTCAGTGCACCTCACAGTGACTGGTCAGGTGGTCGTTCTAGTCATTTCACCCTTAGAGTCAATTTGCATATTGCCCTTTTATTGAATAGGATTTTTGGTCAAACATTTAATTAACTCACCCCTAATGCCTTATGAGGGCCAGACCAAATGGTTTTGTGGGCATTATATGAGCTGGACGTTCCCCACCCCCGTGCACATAGTTCTTCCTTGGCTACACACCTGGTACATAATGTACGTACATGTATCTACACATACGGCACATAGAAAATGGGGGGACAGACCAATCTGAGAGGAAAAATTCACCCACCCTCCCACACACACACAGCAGTTAGCAGTGTGCGGCCTGTTAGTCTGCTCTACACACACGTGTGTGTGCTTTTGCACACGGCTGATGTGAGAAGGGGTGAGGGAGAGGGCTGGCACGTTCCCCACACCGTCCACCAGGTGCCTGGACTGGCGCTGCCAGCCAGACCGTGATGAGGGTTTTTACAGGCGTTTAGCTCAGCTTCGTCTTTCTTTCCTCAGCCCAACACCATACCTGACAGGTTCCAGAACCTTCTGTTGGGCCACCCCTTCCAGAACGTGTAAGACGTCATCGTGAAAGGAGAGGCAGACCCACCGTGCGTCTCCAACGCCCACCATCAGGGCTCGCGCCTGGGGCCCAGTTTGCCTCCCAGCGTACCCCACCCCACGCACACGCTGCCCCGCTCCCAGGCGCACGGCAGGGCAGGACTCACCCCGGGTGCCGACCCGGCCTGCAGCTGGCGGAGCTGCTGGCGGAGGTCGCAGCCCTGGTCGGTGAGCTCGAACAGCTTCCTGCGGAGCGCGTCCTTCTCCGCCAGGCTCTGGGCAATCTCCGCCTGGGCGGCATCTCGGGCCGAGTAGGCCTGCGGCCGGGACACAGGGTGCCGGGCATGAAGAGACAGCCAGCACTGGGCTCCCCGCAGGCACACGCCACGGTTCACTATCGTGTCACGTGTGTGGGTGTGCCGCTGCCCAGAGTGCGCACAGAAATGAAGGTAGGCGCTAGACAGGACCTCTAGTCTCAGACGGTGACAATGGAGGGAGTGGAGAAACCGCCTGGACCATGGAGGGAGACCCCAAGTCTGGAACCAGCTGCCACGGGGGGACAGGGCTGTGGGGGAGCAAGGCGGGCTGCATGAGGCCCCAGCCCCCAGCCGCCGGCAGGTCCTGTTCTCCGGTACCTGGTCCCGCTCCTTCTGCAGCTCGGCCAGCTGGCTCTGCAGGGCGGTCACCTTCTCCCTGTAGATCTCGCAGTCCACCTTGGTCTTCTGGAACTGCAGCAGGGTCTGCTCCTTCTCTTCCCAGAACTGGACCGAGGGGCGGGGCCGTGGAGGAGAGGAGGGGGAGCATCAGGGAGAGCGAGGGGACGGGGAGAGACAGGGTGAGCTCGTGCGCGCTGAGTGCGATTTCTAGGAGCGCCGCAGAGATGCTGTGCCCACCAGACGAGACGGCGCTGAGCCGTCCAAATCGCATGTGGCTGTTTTGTTCATCCCATGCCCAGAGCAGGGCGCAGATAACTCCCCTCACTGCTCATGCTCCTCCACCGGCCCTCTCCCCACTGTCCCCTCACTGGCCTGTCTCCCCACCAGCCCCTCACCATTGGCAGCCCCTCAGCAAGCCCCGGCTCTGAGCAGGCCCCATGCACCTGCCCCGAGCATGCCTTGTTCTCACCGCCTACGTGTCCGCCTGTTTGCTCATCACCCCCCCACACACACACACGCTGTGGCCTCTAGTCTCGGATTGTGAGTTGGTGCCAACACAGGAATAAATTAACGAGTGACCCCTTACTTAGGCAAACTTGGTCGTAAGCTCAGCAAGGACTGAAGAACCCATCTCCCCAGCGTGAGGCCGTGTTCACCTGCTTCCGCTGCCGCTCGGCCGCCACGGCGCGCTCCCTCAGCGAGTGGATGCGGTCCACCATCTCCTGCTTGCTCTCCAGGGCCTCGTCCAGGCTCTGCTCCAGGATGTCCTTCTCCGCCTGGGGCACAGAGGGGTCAGCGGCCCCGCTCCCACACGCCTGCTCCTGGGAAGCTCGTCCCAGGAACGGGAGCTGGAGGCTGCTGGCGGGCGGGTGAGTGACATTACCGCCCGGGGGCCGGGACGGAGGCCTGGGGGAGGGAAAGCTGCCCTTGGGCCCTGCTGGGCGCGGCTGGGCAGGACGGGAGGTCCTGGAGGCCCAGGCCTCTCAGGGTAGAGCCTCCTGCTTTAGGCACTTGCAGGGGAGCTCAGAGAGGGACCCATCAACACCAGCCTCCTGGGGCTCACTCTGCAGGTCGGGGAGGGGCAGGTCCCCCCAGGCCGGGATCCTCCCCAGGCCGGGGTGCAGGACGGCCACCCCACCTGGCTCAAAGCAGGTACTTATTGATTCAAAGACCCGGGAGAGGGGCTGAGGGGCTGCACAATTCTGGGCACTGGTGATCCCTGTGTTCAGAGTTCCCCACTCTCCCACGCGGCGCATTCTGCAGGCGGACAGGTTGCCTTCCCTGTCCCCCAACTTTGAAGTGAACCCCACCACTTGTAACCAGCCCAATCCTCTCTGAGGCAGCTTAGAGGGACTGAGTGCCAGCGCTGGGGCTGGGCCGGCGGGCCCTGGCCACCCTCCCCAGGGGCCCAGAAGCCCAGCCTGGGCCGTGGAGGAGGCGGGCCTACCAGGCTGAAGGTCAGGGAGCGGAGCTTCTCGTTCTCCTCCTGCAGGCGGCTCAGCTCCTCCGCTCCGGGCTCCAGGCCGTCAGCCATGCGCAGGGACTGCTCTCGGAACTCCCGCTCGCAGGAGGCGGACAGCCTCTGGCGCTGCAGCTCCTGCTTCGTCAGATAGAGCTGCGGGGGTGAGAGGACGTGAGCATCCCGGCCAGACGGCCCAGGCTCGGGGAAACTGTGTGTGCATGGTGGGGGGGGGGGGGGTGCGTGCACACACAGGTGGGGGGGGGCGCAAATGACAAACTAAGGCATGTGGGAGTCCTCTGCACATTGTAGTTGTATATTTTTTAAAATAAATTTGAAATTATTTCCAAATAAAAGGAAAGAACAAGAGCCCTGGCTGGTGTTTCTCAGTGGTTAGAGCACCGGCCCATGCACCAAAGGGCTGGGTGTTCGGTCCCAGCCTGTACCCTTTTTGCAGGTTCACTTTCTGGCCCCCATCGGGGCACATGTAGGAGGCAACTGATCCACGTGGGCAACTGATCCACGTGTCTCTTTCACATTGTTTTTCTCCCCTTCTTTCTCCCCCCCTTCATTTCCTCCCTCCCTCTACTCTAAAAAAAAAAAAAAGGAAAAATATCCTCAGCTAAGGATTAACAACAACAACAACAACAAATAAAAACCAAAGTCATCAAGGCAAAAAGCAAATGATTATTTAAAGAACCCCACAAATCACCAAAAAGAGAATAATCCCCAACAGAAAAATGAATAAAAGACATTGTTGGGGTTCAAGGGGCTCCTAATCGAAGGACCAGCTGAGACACCAACACCGCCAGCTGGAGGGATGAGGCCCAGGGGACTGCTGTGGAGCTCAGAACAGGAGACGTGCCCCGGCCCGGACACAGGCGGCAGGCCTCCCACCGTGGGCACGGCACCCAGCCAGGCCTTGGGAATCCCAGGGCGGGCTCCTTGCAGGGGGGTGACTGGAGGGGCCCCCTGGTGGTGGAGGCAAAGGGTCAGCTCCCGGCAGGGGCGCCTCAGCCCAGACTGGCGGGGCAGGAAGTCCAGGGGCTGGGGCGAGGGCGAGGCGGGGGCCACAGCACCTCCTCCTGCAGGCCGCGGCAGCGCGTGCTGGCCAGCTCCTTCTCCTGCAGCGCGTTGCTGTAGTGCAGCGAGAGGCTGAGCATCTCGTCCTTGAGCTTCAGCACCTCGTGGAAGTGGGCGCTGACCTCGCGCTTCATGCGGCCGTGGTCGGCCTCCAGCTGCTGCAGGCCCTCGGCCCGGGCCTCGGCCTGGCCCAGACGCTCCTGCAGCCGCCGGCACTGCTGCGCCAGCACCTCCCTCTGCCCCTTCTCCTGGCTCAGCTCCTCCTGCAGGCTGCCGATGGCCCCGGCCAGGCACGCGGTCAGCTTGGACGTCTCCATGAGCCCTGCAGGGAGCCGGCATCACCCCCTGCCCGCTCCTCGTCCTTAGCGGGCTGAGCACAGGCACAGGCTGGGCCTGACCGCCAGCCCAGCACAGCGGCCAGCGGCCTGGGAGCTCTTGTGAGGAAAGGCCGTCCCCTTGGCGCCGCAGTTAGGGACAGACCCAGCTAGGCGCTCCCTCTCCCACCCGTCCCACTGCAGTGCGGGCGTCAGTGCCGGGCCCTCCTCCCCCCGAGTGTGGACGGCAGGGTGGGCCTCTGCCTGAGCCTCGGGAGCAGGGTGGGAAGAGAGGGACCGGGACCTGGAGGCTCCGGTCACAGGCCGGCTCTCACCACTGAAGGTGCTGAAGTCCATGTCGGGCTGCAGCCCGGTGACCAGGGTGTAGACGTCGGGGTTGTGGAACTTCAGGCTCTCCAGGAAGGCGAGCACCCCGTTCTTCCCGCGCGCCCGCAGCAAGTCCAGCAGGTGCCCTTGGGGGACAGGGCAGTCTGGGCTGACAAGGCGCTGGGCGGGCTTCCCCGAGAGGGGCGGAGCACCCTCTGCCGCCGCAGGCCCCTGCACCCCCAGAGTGCAGTCAGGCTCCGAGGGCGAGGCCGGCGTTTTTGAGCAGCTACTACGACCGACTGGGGCGCTAGGAGCTGGAGGTAAGAGACTGAGGAAGACGGTGGTCGCTCCGAGACCTGCCAGGTGTGCTGGCGGACATGTGGGGGTGCATGCCTCGCTCGGGGGAGGAAAGCAGCAAGCAGCAGCCCCAGGGCCCAGGCTCACCCAGCCCCGTGGCTCTCAGCTGGGATTCACTTCTCCTGCTTCTAAGGCTCATCAGGCAACGGGCAGAGAGTTCCTGTCAGTAGCTACCACCCGCCGCCGGCTCTCCAGGGCCCAGGCCCGGCTTTGAGACAAGTATCTTAGAAACTGACTCCACTCTCCTAAGAAGCTGATAAGGGGATGCCAGGTGCTCCCGGGTTTTGAATGAATAAACAGCCAGTCAGTTGGGCTGGAAGAGGCAGGCTGGCCCCAAGGAGGTCCCCCTGGAGCCTGCCAGGGGGACCTGACTCGGAACAAGGGTCTCGGCGGGTGTAATCTGTGGGGCCCGCGAGCCGAGGCATCCTGCAGAGCCGAGGGCCTGTCCGAGGACAAGTGTCAGGGAGAGGGAGACATGCAGGGAAAGCATGTGGCAGGCAGAGGCCGGAGCGACGGAGCCACAGCAGAGGGGTGCCCGGGGCCACCAGAAGCTGGAAGAGGCAGGAAGGGGCCTCCCCTGGAGCCACGGGAGGGAGCGTGGCCCCGCCCACACCTTAACTTCAGCCGTTCAGCCGCCCAACTGTGAGAACCCATTCTGTGACTTTGTGGTCGTTTGTTAGGGCGGCCCCGGAGAAACTAACTCAGCCGCCCACACACACCCCGACCAGAACTCGGTCCCTCCGCAGAGGCCCGCAGCGCCGGCTCACCGACTCTCATGGCCGAGTTGGTGAAGCGGGGGCTGTGCAGCACCTCCTCCTCGTCCAGCTGGCCCAGCACCTTGGCCTGGCGCAGGTAGGGGGTGAGGCGGCTGGGGCAGATGCTGCGCACGATCCTGTGGCGGTGGCTCTCTGTCATCTCCCACAGCGTCTCCTCGTCCAGGCCCACCAGCGATGAGTGTGTACGGCTCAACTCCGCCATGGTGGACCTGGACGGAAAGAGGGTGGCGGAGAGCTGTCAGCACAGGGCCCCGGCCTGGAGGCCTTCCCATTCCACCCATTCTCCCCCGGACAGGCAGGGAAGGAGAGGACCCCCTACCCCCCCCCCAGAGGACGATGACACCAGCCCGGCCCTGGTGTCCTGTGACCGGCGGGAGGGACACCGGCTGCACCTGGGCGGAGGGAGACCTGGCTTCTCTGGCTCAGGACGGGGATGTGCCGGACACACAGGCCTGCCTGGCCAACCGGCACTGGCCTCGGAGTGGGTCTGGACCACAGATCCTCAGCAGCGGGACGCAGGAGGGAGCAAACCCCTGGGCTCTCCTGCATCCGCAGCACAGATGCGCGGAGCAGACAGAGGTGCCTGTGGCGGTCTGCCTCCGGGCAGGCGCAGAGGGGGAGGGTGCCGGAAAGGCTCCTGGGGGAGATGAAGCCCCAGCCCCACCTGGGGGACCGGGAGGCTGGACGAGCTGGCGCCCAGAGGCAGTGCCGGGTCCACATGGAGCAGTGGGAAGCAGGCCAGGGCTGGGCCTCGCACAGAAAGCGACTGCTTGTCCTCGGCAGGGTGGACGCCTGTCGCTTTCAGCAGCCCAGGACCCTGGCACAGAGACACCTGGACGGAGCTAGAACGGCTCTTGGGGGTGAGCAGTCAGGGCCACACCCCTCGGGTGGTGTGTATGGGGGAGTGGGGAGGGAGATGGCCAGGCGCCTGAGGGCTGAGCTGCGGGACCTGGCAGGTCCTGGAGGGCCCCAGCTCCGGGCTGTGTGGGTCTAGGGCCTGAAGCAGTCACAGTCCCATCAGCCCTCTGAGGAGAGGGCCGTGCTGGGAGGACCTCAGGGGCTCCCCCACCACCACCCAGAACACACCCGCCTGCTCTGTAGCCACAGTGGCCACTGCGTTCCCAGGCACAAGGCCTTTAGCCTGTTAAGCCACGTAACTCATCCTAAATGGCGTGAACATGGATTGTCTCGAGCACAGAAAACAGCCTACAAACAGCAGTGCCCGCGCCCCTTCCTGCACTTCAGATCCCTGAAGGAGACGCATCGTCAGCGCCAGCTCAGTCCTCCGCTCAGTCTCTCTGCCCCCTCTCCCCTCCTGCCCGGACAACGAAGTGACAAAATACACAGCACCTGGAGTGACTGTGAAACGGCCACCGCGCACTGTGTCTGCACTGTTCACTCTCACTGTAGACAACAGCGTCCACTGGCCAGGGCGCGCCGTCAGCGGGGGTTAGGGTTCAGCATCTGGACACGCGTGGCTACCTACACCTGCCTGGCTCAGGCTGACTCAGTGATGTGGAGAAGCAGGAGACGTATCGATGGTCCTGTGGCTGCGCATTCCGGTGTTTCTTTTTCTCATCATACGTGTGCATGGGATCCTTGTGCACAGGGGCACAGGGGGCACAGAGGGGCATTGGTGGGCATGGGGGCACAGGGGGCACAGGTCGACACAGGGACAGAGGGCACAGGTGGGAGTGTTCGCACCTGAGAACCTGTGATCTGGTCCTTTTCACGGGATGACCAGCTACCTGGCTGGAATGCCTCCTGAGAGGCGTGTGCAGTGAAACGTGCTCCGACAGCGTGTAAACCAAGGAAAATGGGAGTGGCCCCTGCAGACCTCCTCCTCGGACAGCCCCCCTCTCCCACGGGGCTGGCCCACAGCGCACACTCACCGAGAGACGCGCACGCCCGGGTGTGTAGGAGCTGCTGGCGTGCCGTGGGCCCGTGTCCACTCAGTCCTCTGCAGATTCCGGGCAGTGGGCAGGGCTGGGCAGGCAGAGCCTGCCAAACCAGTGCTCAGGGCATCTAATGAGACTTCACGCCATGTGACTTGCTCCAAAACTCAAAGTTCAGATTCCAGAGCCTATATGAGGGGAAAGGCAAACTTTGACCCAGGAAACAAAGGCACAGACCTTCCATCCAGGCTCTGCCCGGTACACAGAGCACCCGCAGCACTGGGAACCTGGGGTCTGAAAGAAAATTGGGCTCTGTAGCCTCCGATGCCCAGGAGAGTGGACAGGTGTCACGGTGGCCAGTGTGTGGGGGCCTTACCTCTGGCCAGACCCCACTGGTCCCTCCCCTCAGGGTGGCTGCTGGAGGGAGGGCCTGCGGGCAGCGTGAGGCTGGGGGGAGGGGACAGGCCCTCGAATAGGTCTGTCTCCCTGCCCCTGGGCAGCTCATTCCATTTCTGCAGGGGAAAGTCAATAGATGCTCATGAACCCGGGTGTGTGGGTTCAGTGGTGTCCCCCCAAAAGAAATGTTAAATCCTGATCCCTCAACACCTGTGACTGTGGCCTTTTGGAAATAGGTGGAGACAGCTGAGGTCATTAGGTCGAGCCTTAAGCCCTATATGACAGGTGTCCTCATGGGACGAGGAGAGACTCAGACACACCCAGGGAGGGGCCAGGTGACACCGAGGGCTGCGTCAGCACCAGGAGCTCAGAGCAGGCTGGGCCTCAGAGGGACCGGCCCTGCAGGCTCCTGGCCTCTGAGGAGAGGGCTGCGGTGTGGGTGGCTGCCGTGCAGGGGGTTTCTTTTCAGGATGGAGTGTCCTAAGGCCGGTGTGCTGGCCGCACAGCTGGATTGTGCAAATGCAGATCCGACCCCAATCAAGCTGGTCTTTAAAAACAGACAGGTCACAGAGCTGCTGGTGACCGTTCCCACTGCCGCAGCCCCCGGGGCCTGGCCTGGCAGGCCCTGCCTCCCTTAGGCCAGCCGCCCTGACCTGTGGGTTCCAGCCTCCCCTGTCTTTCTTCTTCCTCTTGGCCCAGGTGGGGCCTGCAGGCACCCTGACTGTCCTAACCCCCCAACACCGGTGAGTGTTACCTTTAGGAAAGAGGTCCCGGCAGATGTAACCAGGTTAAGATGAGGCCATGAGGTCGGGCCTGAAACCCTCTGTGACGGGTGTTCCCACGGGAAGAGGAGAGACGCAGACACACACGAGGAGGGTGAGGTGCCAGCCCAGGCAGCACCAGCTCACCAGGCTCGGCCCTCTGCCCGGGGGTGCTGGGAGCAACTGTGTGCTCTGCCCAGGAAGCTGAGTGCCTCCTGCGGGCTGCCCCTCCCTCTGCCACTTCCTCCTCGTTCCTGCACCCCTGCTCCCTGGGACCCCAGAGTGCCCTCACGCCTTCTAGAGCAGCGGTCGCCAGGCGGGGTCCCCGGACCACTGGTCCAGGAGGCCCGCAAGACTGGCAACCGCTGCGCCAGATGACAGCCAGATGGCGCACGTGTGAGTGCAGCGCCGCCCACCGAGTCTGACTCAAAGCCCTGGATCACCAACGTGTGAAACCAGCCGAGCGGGGAAGGGCTGAGTGGCGGACGAGGTCTCTCCCTGAGCCTCACAAAATGAGCCGGAAATGGTTGGTTTGTTTTTAAAGCAGCCACAAACGAGGCAGCTGGTCCTCCTCGACCCACACCTAAACCTAGAACCCTCCCTTCTTCCTCTCTTTCCTCCTGGGGTGCCAATGCGGGCCTCAGGGTCCAAAACTGAGCATCCTTCATCCCTCCCGGCCCACACTGTCCTCCTTGAAGGTGGAGCTGAGCCAGAGCGCCCATTTACTTAACCAAACCAAACGGCCCCACACCAGGCTCCCCGCCCCCCCCCCCCCGGGGAGGAAACCCCCCTCCCCAGGACAGCTCTCAGACCCCCTCGGGCCTGCCCAGTGCTGACCTGCTCTCCTCGGGACCGGCTCCATGCTGCCCTTCCTGGTCCTGCAGAAGGGACGCTGGGGCGGGCTGGGCTGAGCAGCAGCAGGCGAGCAGGTCTGACAGGCAAGCCCGCACGGCCCTGCCCACGGGCGACGCCTCGCACGAGCCTGCACGCATCCCTGAGACCTGGGCATTCTCACAGCAGGGCTGTGTGCGGAGTGGCAAGAGCCACGGGAAGCTTGTGGAAGATCAGCATGGAGGAGATCCTCTCCCATCTGTGAACAGCCGGCCTGTTCGTGATAAAATCCCTCAGACGACGTCCTGGCACCATCGGGACTCATTCTGCAGCCTCTCCCGTCCTCACCATCAGCCGGAAGTCTCCAAGCCAAGCATGTCAAACTCAAAGGCCAACGTGGGCCAAATAAACAAGATGGAAGTGTATGTGGCCACAAAAAAACCAAAAGCTTCAATTTTCATAGAAACGTAGGTTTACTTCGCTAGAGACATGCTGAATACAAAGGGCTGAAATAAAGGAGTCATCCTTAACATAAAATAGTAGAGCATGTTAATAAAAATCAATTTTTTTTTCTTGAACATTCACTTACCAGACACTGGATAACTGCACACATTAATGAGCGTAATGCAAATAAACCTATTTTTCTTGTTTTCCGAAAGGGAAGTATTTCCTGGTGCGCACACCG
This sequence comes from Vespertilio murinus, assembly GCA_963924515.1. NCBI lineage: Eukaryota > Metazoa > Chordata > Mammalia > Chiroptera > Vespertilionidae > Vespertilio > Vespertilio murinus. Next base: position 1,173,771 of record OZ004718.1, read on the forward strand.
AACAAGCCACTCCAAGACTAAGAACGCGTGGCCATCGGCTGCCGAAATATTCGCTGCTAGTGTTAGTGGAGAAAAATCGTGCGCCTGCGCGTAAGGGAAATGAATGCAACACGGTTACAGTAATCAGTCATTAGCAAACGTTGTAGTTTGTTATTAATAATTATATTTAACAGGATATTGTAAAAACTAAGTTACGAAATTTTTATTAAAACTTTTCTTGCCGAAACTGGTTTGGCTCAGTGGATAGAGCGTCGGCCTGCGGGACTGAAGGGTCCCAGGTTCAATTTTGGTCAAGGGCATGTACCTTGGTTGCGGGCACATCCCCAATAGGGGGTGTGCAAGAGGCAGCTGATGGGTGTTTCTCTTTCATTGGTGTTTCTAACTCTCTTTCCCTCTCCCTTCCTCTCTGTAAAAAAATCAACAAAATATATTTTTTTAAAATAATTTTTAAAAAACAGCTTTTCTTACATACCGTTACATTGGCTGGGCTGCAAAAATATTCGTTGTGGGCCACATTTAACATGCTTGCTCTAAGCAATTCCAGGGGATCCTCTAGAATCGCCATCCAATGGTCACTACTTAGATTTGGATGACGGTTTGTTGTTGTTGTTGTTTAATTTGAGAGGGAGGAGAGAAAGACAGAAACATCAACAATGAGAGAGAATCATTTACTGGCTGCCTCCTGCACGCCCCACCCTGGGGATTGAGCCCACAACCCGGGCATGTGCCCTGACCGGGAACTGAACTGTGACCTGGTTTATAGCTCAGCGCTGTCCATCTTGCCCACCGCCCAATCCAGCACCGGAGACGCTCCATGCACATCTGGTGCCTGGATGCCAGTCGGATGGGGTCAGGCCGGGCTCAGGGCTTCATCAGGTGCCCGCCAGGCAAGTGGGTGGGAGCCCGCCGCACCTGGAAGGGAACCGTGTCTGCCATGGAGAGCCGGGTGACGTGTGGGCTTTCTGGCAGGAAGGCTCCCTGTAGGGACAGCCCCTCTGACCCAGGGCATCCAGGCATGCAGTGATGACACAGAAACCCGGGCCAGCCCAGGAGCCCTACAGGCAAGCCTCCTGCTGCCCAGGACGAGATGAGCCACCGTGACCGTCCACACCAGGGGTGAGACCCTTTCTCTGCCAACGGCTGTTGGGATATTTCTAACATCATTCTGAGGTCATGCAAAATTACCAGCTTAGATATCAGCCTCTGTGCGTGGTCAAATATTTCATTAACTCACTCCTTATGCCGTGGCAGGGGCGGACCAAATGGCATTCCCCACACCTGGTCTAACCCTGAGTCCAGCACGGGGTCCGGAGGGTGTGGCCACAGGCCAGGCCTGCCTCCTCATGGCTCTGGCCTCAGCTCCGGGAGCTCCTGGACAGCCGGCCTGGCCTCTTCTCCCCTGGACATCCGGGCACACCTGGCTTTCCACATAAAACCAATATGAAAATACTGAGATGTCATGTTCTTTTCTGATGCTGTCTTGGAAATCCGTGTTTACAACTCAGCTCTGGAGCACGGCTTACAAAACTGCAGTGTGTTCAACCCCCCTCCCAGGAGACACCTCTGTGGAGTCAGAAGACCTGAGACCTCACAGCTCTATTTCACTTAACATCTGAGAAAGAGATGCGTCTTTGCAAACACTTAACATGTGATTAGTCCCTGCATCCTTGCATGGCGTGCTTATTATCAGGCCAGTTTTCTTGTAAGGGTTGTACGGTTTTGTTTTGTTTTTTAAAGTATGTTTTTATTGGTTTTTAGGGGGGAAAAGAGGGATAGATAGAAACATCATCGATTGTCTGACTTCTGCACGCCCCCTACTGGGGATGGAGCCCCAAACCCAGGCATGTGCTCTGACCAAGAGTCAAACTGTGGCTCAACCACTGAGCCACGCCAGCTCGGCAGCTTGGGCATATGCTGCCAGCGGGGTGAGTGCCATGAGAACTGAGCCCTCGTTTGCTTGCTGGTGTGGACCTGCTAGGACCTAGTGCACTGGTGCCTGGGTTAGTGGGTGAACCTGAGAGGGGCAGAAATAGAACACTGGGGACCAACTGGAAGAAACGTGGGTCGTGCTCGGTTGACCGTGATTTGTTGATGAAGGCACGTCCTCACCTGGCTGGGAGTTGTACATGGGACCAGGGTACTCACATGGGGACGCACCCCCTCCTCCCCATCAGGGAGCTGCCTGTTATCCTGGAGAGATTAGCAACCCTGTGGCAGGCACCAGAGCCACCAGCCTTTTGAAGACCCCAGCCCTTCGCAAATCACTAAGCCCTTTCAAGACTCCCAGCCCTTTGCATACCCACAGGCCTTTGCAAATCTCCAGACCCCATTACCTGCCAACTACGCACTTGGCATACCCTTTGCCTACTTGCCCATGTCATTTGTGCCCTTCCACCCAGTATAAGCAGCGGGCCCGTGGTGGGGGCAGAGCAGATGTTTGTGGGTGACCTGCTGCTCTCCGTGCTGCCGGCAGGCTGAAGTAAACGCTCACATGCGATTCAACCCTGTCCCTGCTGAATTGGCTCAAGCAGCGACAGGCAGCCCAGACCCCTTGATTGTCCAGTCCCATAATCTGGCCACTCTGGTGGGACACAAGCAGGGGGAGGGGTCCTCTAGGACGAGTACTGGGGATCCTGCTTGCTGCCTGGACTGGGGTCCCCGGGGCTGAGGCCTGGACTCTTTATTTGCAGCGCTGCAGGGAACTTTCCTGTTTCGGGTCCCAGCCACAGCCTCAGCAATCCCCACCACCTCACTTAAAACCTAAGTTGAGCCCTAGCAGGTTTGGCTCAGTGGATAGAGTGTTGGCCTGCGGACTGGAGGGTCTCGGGTTCGATACCAGTCAAAGGCACATGCCAGTGGGGAGCTTGCAGGAGGCAGCCAATCGATGATGATTCTCTCTCATCATTGATGTTTCTATCTCTCTCTCCCTCTCCTTTCCTCTCTGAAATCAATAAAAATATATTTAAAACAAAACCTAAGTTGAGTCCTAAACAGTTTGGCTCAGTGGATAGAGTGTCAGCCTGCGGACTCAAGGATCCAGGTTCGATTCCGGTCAAGGGCATTCCCAGTAGGGGGCGTGCAGGAGGCAGCTGATGGATGTTTCTCTCTCATCGATGTTTCTAACTATCCCTCTCCCTTCCTCTCTGCAAAAAATCAATAAAATATATATTTAAAAAAACAAACAAACAAAACAAAACCTAAATCAAATGGAGTGTCTGTAACGGGGAAGCCCATTGTCTGTTGTCCCTTCTGGGGTGAGCATGACCAGCTCCCATTGCAAGCGGCCTCTCAAGGGCCTTCCCTGGTCCCCCCACCCGAGCCTGACCTGTGGGGTGCAGGGCATTGGGGTCTATAATGGGGTCAGTTGTCTGGGGTGAGCCTGACCAGCTCCCCGTTACAAGTGGCCTCCCAAGGGCCTCTGGCTGAGCACGGTAAGGCCTGGCTGTGCCCCGTGAGCCACACGGTTGTCCGCTGTGTGCACTTGTAAACGTTGTATGTTAGGCTGATTCTTGCCAGGTGTCCCTTTGCCTGTAATCTTGCTTCAACTGTTCAAGCATGGGTGCTGGTGGGGCCATCCCAAAAGATACTAATTGGGGCGGACCTTGGGGTACTGAACTTTCAGCTTACAGCGGATGAAAAAAGGAAACGGGTATTTTACTGCAATGCGGCCTGGCCTCTCCCTAACTAGGGACGGGAGATTCGCGTTGGGGACAGTCCGGTGGGCAGCTCCCGTCTGTGCGTTGTGGGCGCTGGAAATACCGTGTGTGAGGGTCTCTGCTGGTTGCTGTCGGTGTCTCTTTGTCGTTTGGTTTGATTTTTGTTAAAGATGGGCAGTGCCTGGGCGAGGTGGCATCGCTGGTCCCGCGGGCAGGCGGCGGAGAGCCACGGCCTCTGGGTCACCTTCCCCGCAGGGCGGGCTGCGTCCCAGCCGGAGGGAGGAGCGAGCTGCCGTCCGACGAGGGCGCGTCCTGCGTCCGGCTCCCGGTCGCGCGGCGGGTCCGGGTCCGGGTCCGGGTCCGGGTCCGGGTCGCGGGCGGGGCGGCGGAGGACCCGGGCGCGCTGCCCCAGGCGAGGCCCTGTCTCCACATCGACCCGGCGCAGGGCTTCCCCCGGGAGCGAAGTAAACACAGGCCGCCCAACCTGCGCTGGTTCGCGGCTTTCAAAGGGGACGCTCTGCACTGAGGACCCCGTCGGGCGTCAGAGAAACGCGTCTCTCGCACGATGCTCGGCGCGCTCCGGCAGAGCCGCCTCAGACCTCCTACGGGAAGGTCGCCCAGGAGCGGCCGGTGGCGTGAAGGAGCGGAAATCTCCTCAGAAACTGCGCCTCCTCCGCCATTTTTATAGGGAATGCGCGAGGCCCCGCCCCTCGCGAGACCGGAGAGCGCGCCCTTCCCGCCAGAGCGCAGCGCCCTTACCCAATCACGTGACGAGAAGCGCTCGTGCCCTCCCGGGGCGTGGCTTCGACGCACGCAGGCCCTCCCGGGGCGTGGCCTCGACGCACGCTTAGACGCACGCAGGCGCGCGCGGCGACGTCAGTTCCCGGCGGCGGCGGCGGCGGCGGCGCGAGGCGGTGCTTCCGCTCCCCGACGCCGCGCGCTCTCGCTTTCGGCCGACGCGCGATCATGGCGGCCACCGCGACGATGGCGAACTCGGGCTCGGCGCGGAAGCGGCTGCTCAAAGAGGAAGACATGACCAAAGTGGAATTCGAGACGAGCGAGGAGGTGGACGTGACGCCCACGTTCGACACCATGGGCCTGCGGGAAGACCTGCTGCGCGGCATCTACGCCTACGGTCGGTGGGCGCGGAGGGCGCGGGGCGGGCGAGGGCAGGCCGGGCCCGCAGGCTGAGTCCCCGGCCCGACAGGGGCCTCCCCGCTCCCCCGCCCGGCTCCGAGCCGCGGCGGCGTGGGGGGACCCCCCCACCCCCGGCACACCGTCATCACTCCGCGACCCGGGCTGCGGCGCGTCGTGGGCTGCGCAGTCGCCCGGGCGCTCGTTCCGCGGGTAACCGCCCGGCGTCCCCCGGTGTGAGGCTCCCGCGCTGCTTCGGGCCCCGGGGCTGAGCAGGGAACCAGGCGGGCTCGGGCCCGGAGAGCTTACGCTGCGTTTGGGAGAAGGCAGCCCCGGGGTGACGGCCGTGAAGAGCCGGAGCCGGGTAACGGGAGCAGACAGCCAGGCGGCCCCCGCGAGGAGGTGACGCTTGAGCTGGGGCCTGGCTTGGGGAGCCCGTTGGGAGAGGACGGGGGTGAGAGCGGGCCGCGGCTGCAGCGGTGCACTCCGGGAACGGGGAGAGCCTGTCCCGGCAGCCGGGGTGAGCGCGGAGGGCGGCGGGGGCCCTGGGGAGGAGGGGTCTGAGCCGGGGTGACCGTCCTGCAGGCTGGCTGTGGGCCTGGAGGAGGAGGGGCGGGAGAGGAAGCAGGCTGAGCCGGGCGGCTTTTGCTCAGTGCCGGGAGAGGTGACGGCGTGGCGTGGAGGTGGGCAGCGCTGCCGGGGTTCACTGGTGGGTGAGTGGAGCACCGGTGTGACTCGGTGTTGTAGCAGCCACCCAGGTGATGCTGCCAGTAGCTTAGGGGAGGAGCACTTGGAGGCAAAATCGGGGCGCTGGCCTGGTTGTGGTGAGCTTGGGGGCTGTGAGCGTCCCCCTGGCGATATTGGGAGGCAGCTGCCTAAGCTGGGGTTGGGGATACGTGGGAATTGTCTGTATCTGTCCTGATGCCTGGCGCCGGGGCCCCTTACCCAGTCCTTGGTGCCAGGACAGTTTAGACAGAGCAGAGGTGTTAGGGGGTGGGGTGGGGGGGGGCAAGGAACCATCGCAGCCTGCCAGCCTGCCTGCCTAGGCGGCTCCAGGACTCTGCCCGTCCCCATTCCCATCCGTGTGCTTGGCCTTGAGGAAGCGTTTAAATCTGCTGCTACAGTTGCTTGTGTGTTAGAGAGGAAACCGCTACACTTTAAAAGACTACCAACAATAATTACAGATTTGGACATAAAGTGTTTGTTTACTTGGCGAGTACTTGTACTCCTTCAGAGTAGCCCTGTGCCTTGGTGATTTAGGCTGTTGTGCGAGAGAGATGGGGTGCAGGTCACCCCACAGTGCTGCCCCAGCAACGGGGGCGGCAACATAGGTCACACCATCACAGAGTCTGAGTACACTGAGCCGCCCACCCACTCCCCAGGCGTGCCACCTCCTCCCTTAGCCTTAAACCTCTCTGGGTCTATCCATCCTCCAGGGATGTTCCTTTACATTTTTGCCTTCTCACAAGGCCCTGTGCAGCATGAAAACCCGCTGTCTGGTGAGAGCTCAGCGTGCTGGGCTTGGGCAGAGGCTGGGGGTGGGGCTAGGAGAGCCCATCTCCGCGCCCCGGAGCTCACGGTGTCAGGTTGTGAACACGCGGGCCTAGAGCTCAGAGCCACCTTGTTTCTGTCGCAGGGTTTGAAAAGCCCTCCGCCATCCAGCAGCGCGCCATCAAGCAGATCATCAAAGGCAGAGACGTCATCGCACAGTAAGTCTGCGCTGCGGGGCCGGGAACAGTGCCGTTTGGATTTCTTTCCCCAATAAATACAGTAAATATATTCCCTATTATGATTTTTTCATAACATTTCCTTTTCGCCGGCTTTATTGTAAGAATGTAGTGTGTAGCGAGCTTACAGAACATGTTAATTGACGCGTTTGTGTTATTGGTAAGTCTTCTGGTTAATGGTATAGGCTGTTAGCACTTAAGGTTGGCGGTAGTTAAGTTGTGAGGGCTTTGGGCAATGGCAGCCCTAACCCCCTGCCGTTGCAGGGCCCCGTGTTCTGTGTTTATATGCTTGTTCCCAGCTGTTTCCCTGACCTCAGCCCAGGGTGCTTTATTATTGTGTCCTTGTGTTCTCTGTTTTGGAAAGCTTTAATTTTTAGTCAGCTTTACTGCCTGTCAGCTGGCCTGTGGATTTGTATATAATACTCCTTAAATAGCTTTATTACTGATTTACCTAATTTTTAAAGACTCATTCACAAAAATAAAAATTGGAGGACAGTTTCCATCCAGATCATACTTAAAGGGGAATGACACCTGCTGGGGTAGGTTCCGAGCTCTCAACCCTGATGCCATCCGTAGCTACTGTCCTTATCACCAGGGACTTAAAAGTGACATGGTGCCCGCGTCCCACCTCTTGCCACTAAGGTGGTGGTGGTCTGCCGGAGATGGGAGAAGCTGCCTGGTGCTCCCTCCCTCGGAGCGTGGCTACGGCGGGTCTGTGAGTGGACAGTGGTGTGTGGCCCATGCTTACCTGTGTTCTCTCCTAGGTCTCAGTCTGGCACGGGCAAAACCGCCACCTTCAGCATTTCCGTCCTCCAGTGTCTGGACATCCAGGTAACTGGCCGCTCCATTTCCTTCCCTCTGTGGCTCGGTGTTGTGCTGACTCAGGCTTGTGCGTAGAGAACGGTTGCCTGCTAGTGTCTGAGCTAACCCCCTGCCGTACATTCCTTTTATCTGGACGGGAGACTTTAAACCAGTGGACGTGCTCGTCTGAGAACAAACTGCTCACCGGGACCCGTCGCCTCTGGGCTTGCGGTTTCAGAGATGCCGAGTGTGGTTTGCCTCCGTTAGGAGTCAGACGGGCGCTTAACGCGAGATCCTAGTCACAGTGTGTCTGAGCCGAGGCGGCGGGTCCGCCAGGAGAGCACTGACGTCCGTCCCGGCGATTGCTTCACAGGTCCGCGAGACGCAGGCTCTGATCCTGGCCCCCACCAGAGAGCTGGCTGTGCAGATCCAGAAGGTAGGCACCGCGGTCGCGCTCAGGGCCTGCCTCTTGGCTGGCGGAGGCCGACCACGGCTCGTCCATCGGCCTCTGGCTTCCCCGGCTTCTCCTCCCGGGTCCTGACAGTTTTGCCATAAACCATCACGTTACATGAATTGGGGTTTGCGTTGTCATTCTTAGTGTGGCTTGTGTGGTTCCGTAGTTCCTGGCAGTCAGCACCAAAGAGCCAGCTATCTTACGCTCACGGTGAGCACTGCGGAGGGCTGTGCAGTACTCGCCAGGATTGTTCCTGGCTGGATGAGAGTATGAATGCCATGTTTCCTGGCTTTTCAGTAATTAACGTGTACTGGGCTTGTAGCGAGAAACCATTAAAACCAACTTCAGTCTCCATTCCTGAAAGCTTCCGTAGGAAGAGGAGAGGAGCGTGGGGGAGGAGGGGGCTGTCTGTGGCGTGAATGATGGCAGAAATAGTGCACGGGGGTCACGCCAAGTGCATGGGAGTGACCTGTGTCCCACCCACCAGGGCCTGCTCGCGCTCGGCGACTACATGAACGTGCAGTGCCACGCCTGCATCGGGGGCACCAATGTGGGGGAGGACATCCGGAAGCTGGACTACGGGCAGCACGTCGTGGCCGGCACGCCGGGGCGTGTGTTTGGTGAGCAAGGGCCTCGCTCGGTCCTCTGAGTGCTTGTCTGCGCGGGGTCACTTGTAGGAAGCAGAGGGAGGTCTCTGGGATGGCTGCTCCTTCCTGGTCACCTCGGTCTGACTCCTCCTGGGTCTGGTTTGTAGACATGATTCGTCGAAGGAGTCTCAGGACGCGGGCTATCAAGATGCTGGTCTTGGATGAGGCGGATGAAATGTTGAACAAAGGTGTGTGTGACGTAAAGATTGATCTCTGCCGACCTGGGATCCTGCATGTTCACAGTGAGGGTGGAGACGGCACCAGAGGACGTGCTCACAGTAGGGGAGTGTGTTTGTGGGGACACAGCCGTGCCACGGGGCCAGGAAAGACTCCCACACTTTGGTCTTTTTGTGGTCGTTGCTTGTAAGGCTGACCACAGCCAGCAGGGCAAGCAGCCTGTTCTCCCAGCCAGACACGTGTTGCTTTCTGTGTGTCTGTGGTCAGCACAGGGGACAGGCCCGTGAGCCGAGCATGGGAGAGGATTTGGGCGAAAGTCGTGGGCCGTGCAGGGGTGCGGCCTCAGGTTCCTGTGGTCTGTTCCTCGCCCCAGGTTTCAAAGAGCAGATCTACGACGTGTACAGGTACCTGCCCCCGGCCACGCAGGTGGTGCTCATCAGTGCCACGCTGCCCCACGAGATCCTGGAGATGACCAACAAGTTCATGACGGACCCCATCCGCATCCTGGTGAAGCGGTGAGCACACTCTTCAGCACCGGGGGCTGCACTGGCGTTTAAAACAGGGAACCCTAATTTCCCGTTTTGAAAAACCAGCTTTTATAATGTCCATTCCCTTTTAACCTAGCAATTCCAAACTTAACCATTAGCTGCCGGTGTGTCCCGGGGACTTGAGAGTAAGAGAGTACATACCGTAGAACAGGGGTCTTCTCTCTGCTCGCTGTGGCGGTGATGGCTGGCTCTGATCCAGAGCTGGGCCTGGGCGGGAGAAATGGTGGCTCCTAGGAGGTGTGACGGCCTGGCCTGCGCTGCCCCCCAGTCTGGGTGGGAAGAGCAGATAACCGGGTTCATCTCTCCTCCAGTGATGAGCTGACCCTGGAAGGCATCAAGCAGTTTTTCGTGGCGGTGGAAAGAGAAGAGTGGAAGTTTGACACGCTGTGCGACCTCTACGACACGCTGACCATCACGCAGGCCGTCATCTTCTGCAACACCAAGAGGAAGGTGCGTGGCTGGGCCCCTGCATGGCCCCTGGTGCCGGCTGGAGCTTGGTCTCTGCGGGGCTGGGCTGGGCGGGCGTGGAGGCTGGGCGTCTGCTGCCTGCTATATGGGCACATGGGCGGCGCTCAGTGGAACAACAGTGTCGATTCCAGTCCCACGCCATCGGAGTCAGGTGGCTCTGCCGATGGGTGTTGGAGCCACTAGCTGGGCACATGACAAGCCTCACACCCCGTGAGGATGAGTCCGAGTCTCTGCGCCCGCTCTGCAATGAAGTGCTAAGTCCCGAGTCCGTCTCTGCTTTGGGAGCTCAAGGAGCACTTGCGATTCCGTCGGCAGGTTGACTGGCTGACGGAGAAAATGAGAGAAGCCAACTTCACGGTGTCGTCGATGCACGGAGACATGCCGCAGAAGGAGCGCGAGTCCATCATGAAGGAGTTCCGGTCCGGCGCCAGGTGGGTGGCTCGGGGCCACGCGTGGGACATGCAGGTCTGTGGTCGGCAGCTCCCTGGAGGGGCCGTGGGAGCACCCCCACCACGGCCTGAGGCCGCTGCTCCCAAGCTTTGTGGGAGGAGTGTCTTCCAGGTAGTGCCCCGCTGGCTTCACCACGCCTGTGGTGCCATGGCTGATGCGGTGAGACACGGAACTTGTACTCAGGCCCCACACGTGGCCCCGTCACCACGCGCACCCAGGGCCCTTGCCAAGGGTCGTTCTGGCGCTGCCCCTCACCCCATGGGGACCGGGACCAGGGTGCGGGTGACCGGCATCCAGGCGTGAGCCTTCATGCCTGAGTGACGGCCTCCCGTCTCCCTTCCTCTTGCCGCAGCCGGGTGCTCATCTCCACCGACGTCTGGGCCCGGGGCCTGGACGTCCCCCAGGTGTCCCTGATCATCAACTACGACCTGCCCAACAACAGAGAGCTCTACATCCACAGGTAGGGCGCCTGCTGTCCGTCCGTCCGTCCGTCCCCGTCCCCCCCCCCCCCCCCCCTTGGTCCTCGCCGGGTGTGCAAGCGACATCTTCTTCCTGCCTAGAATCGGGCGGTCGGGGCGGTACGGCCGGAAGGGCGTGGCCATCAACTTTGTGAAGAACGACGACATCCGCATCCTGCGGGACATCGAGCAGTACTACTCCACACAGATCGACGAGATGCCCATGAACGGTGCGCGGGGGTGGGGCTGCGGGGGGCGGCCGGGGGGGCTCCGCCGCCGCCCTCAGCTAACATGCGTCCCTCCCGTGTTCCTGCGCAGTTGCCGATCTGATCTGAGGCGTCTGCTGCTCTGGGGACGAGGTGGCCGCTGTGTCCCCTGGGGACTGTCCAGAGCAGTTTCTGTGTAAGGAGTTTGCGGCCCCAGGACGACCTGAATGGGAATGGAACCTGATCCCCTGGCCACATTGTCAGGGCGTGACCACACGTGACACTGCACGGAGAGAAGGGTACGCGCAGCTCAGCCAGAGTGACGGGGGCCACACGGGCTGTGGTGGTGACGCAGCACCCGCCCGGCTCAGCCGCCTTTTCTTACCGCGTGTAAATAAGCTCAGTCTTTTTCATTAAACAGTTCAAACTTTGCCCGTGTGCTCTCCTTCTGTGTCCTGGGCTCCCACACTGCTCACTGAGCCCCCCCCCCCCTGTGGGGTGGCTGAGTCTGATTTTCCACGTTCATCCGGTGATTCCAACTCCAGCCTCTGAAACTAGAGTTCCTGAAAGGAATTTACTCTGAACTAGTAGGAAAAAGTCAAAACCCAGTGTTGGTTCTTCAAAGAGAGCAACAATGTTGACAGTTTTTAAGTGAAATTGACCCAAGAAAAACCTCAGATTACCAAAACCAGGAAAGATGTTAGTTGCCCTCAGAACAGAAGGGTCACTATGAGCAACTGTGCCAACAAGTCAGGTCACCCCGACCGCGTGGGCAGGGTGCTAGGCCAGGTGTGCAGTCAGGAGGAGGCGGAGGTGAGGCAAGAACAGGTGGGCTTACAGTTGTTTGGGTGGAAAATGCAGTAATTAATCATCCAACAAGAAGTTGTCTGACGTGCATCTGTAAGCCAACTTGTGCCCCACACTGAATAAAGGCACAAAGAAGTTGTGAAAATGAAAACACCACAGCACCACACTCCTCACCACTGAGTGGCCGCGGCCACGGTACAGTCCACAGTGAGGAGGGTTCCCCAGGGACGGGGAAGCCTAGGGTGAAGGGTAATTTATCAAAAGGATGCGACAATCCTAAACACCTGTGCCGCGGACGGACAGCTTCAGAACAGGAAGCAGACGCTGACCTGCACGGACGAGGCCAGTCCAGGGGCGGCGGGAGCTCAGTGTCCTCGTCCTCCCTCCGCGCCTGGAAAGGCAAGGATGGTAGGCGGCACCGAGGCGGGGGAGGGGGAGCTCACGGGATCTACAAGCCCCTGACGAATAACAGAAAAGGGGAGTTCTGCAAGGTCACGTGTGCTGTTTGCAAACAACGAGCATGGGAAGGGGAGTTTAAAGAACCCCCTTCACAATATGGGGACTTCCGCCGAAACTGGTTTGGCTCAGTGGTAGAGCGTCAGTCTGTGGACTGAAAGGTCCCGGGTTCGATTCTGGTCAAGGGCATGTACCTTGATTGCGGGCACATCCCCAGTAGGCAACTGGTTGATGTTTCTCTCTCATCGAAGTTTCTAGCTCTCTATCTCCCTCCCTCTCTGTAAAATATCAATAAAATATATATATTTTTAAAAACAATATGGGGACTTCTCCAGGGCTGCTCTTGACAAAACCCGCAGGTCTGCACTGAGCCCACAAAACGTCACTGTGAGGATAAAAGATGCAAGTAAGAGAGGCCCTGCCCAGAGGACCAGAGAGGACTCCCACTGCCTGATACCGACAACCCACGAACCAGGAGGTCACAGTTCAGTTCCCAGTCCAGGCACATGTCCGTTATGGACTCCACCCCCAATATGGGTGTGCAGGAGGCAGCCGGTCAATGGTTCTCATCACTGATGTCTCCCTCTCTCTCTGAAATCAACATAAAAGCACACGGGGGGGGGGGGGGGGGGGATATTACCAAAGACAATGTGGAAAGGCCTGTAGGTTCCTGAGACACACAGACCGCAGGGTCACGAGAAATGGGTTTCAACAAGGTACTGAGGCGGTTCCGGGGAAAAAGGTACTATTTTCAACCAGTGCCAGGACAACGGGCTAATCACACAAGAAAGAAAACCAGAAAACCTGGACCAGCCTTTACTCGTCGCATCCAACCTCGCTGGAAACGTCAGGCTTAAAATACAAAACTTCTCCAGGAGAAGACAGGAGAAAAGCCGGGGACGTCAGGTTTGGCAAAGATTTCGTTAAAGGGGTGTAGAAATAGAAGCTGTGCTCGTCACACTGAAAAGCCTTCACTCCTCAAAGGCATCGTTCCGTGTCTCCGTGTCATGGCCCGGCGCGCCCTCCGTGCCCTGGAGGCCGGGGACCCGCAGACTGGACCGGATGCCGCTTTATCACAAACAATTGCACTTAAAACAGAAGCTTTCCCACTCAGTCTCCCGAGGTCCCAGCAGGCGGCCCCCAGCTCCGTCCCGTCGGGGTGTAACTCGGGGCACCTTCCCTGCCGTCGGGGCAGGCAGCTGGGGTGGCCGACGTTCCAGGCATCCCAGTGACGGTTACGGAGAGCAAGGCTCCAGTGAAAGGCTCCAAACCCAGGCAACGCAGGACACTGGCCCAGGAAGCGGGGACGCTGGGCCACTGGCCCGGGCCCAGCACAGGAGGTAGACCCGTGAGCAGAACGGGTGATGGAGGGAGGTCAGCGCCACGCCACACGGGTGAACCGAGGCTGCTGGGAAGTCACGACCAGCTGATGAGAAACGGCTGTCCCATCGTCAGCCAGACGGGGATGTCCAGGGCCTGGGAACAAGAAAGAACCACTGGCCCCAAACCACGGAGCAGAGGGGAGCCCGGCGCCCAGCAGGCAGGCGTGGACGCGGCAGGCGGCTGACCCAGGTGACAGGGACAGGGCTCCCGGCTCTGGCTGCCTCAATCAAGCTCTGTAACACAGCCACCACGCAGACACAGGCGGAAGAAAGATAGGGTGCCAGGGGCCGATCCTGCCCCACCCCCACCCCGCAAGATCCAGTTCCTCCCGCCCCTTGTGAGGCCCAAGTCCACGGGTTCTAGACAGCATGTCCCCTGAGGCCAGCTTGGACGACACTGTCCCCAGGGGCCCAGCCACCCGCACCCGTCCTGGGGGACAGCCCTCCGGCCCGTCGGGCTCTTGCCTGGGTGTCGGGGCTATAGGTGAAGTTGGAGACAGGAGCCCCATTGGCAAGGACCTGCGTGGGGGCGGCGGCCACCCCCAGGACGGTCACCCTCCTCAGCTGCAGGGCGGCCCCCTCGCTGCTCAGGTGCACCAGGTCGCTCACGACGGAGTTCTGGGCAGCAGACAGACGGGTGTGAGCGAACGGCAGCAGGGAGCCCAGGACGGCCGCTGCACGGCCCGGGGAGGGCAGGGGCACTCGGCCCCGCGGCGCAGGCCCTGGGCGGGCGGGCAGTGTGGGGGCTCGGGCCCGCTCCTCTGCGGGCAGACAGCCTGCACCCAGGCGCGGGTCCCCAGCGCAGGCTGGCCCCACGCTCCACCCCGCTGGGCAGGGGCAGGACTCACGTTCCTGGCCAGGAAGACGAGCTGTGTGTAGGCCCCGCGCTCCAGCACCCCCAGGCTCTCCCCGTCATCCCAGAAGAGCTCCCCGCAGGCCTCCCCGCTCGAGGTCAGGGCCACGGCCAGCGCCATGGGCTGCTTGCGGGACTCCGTGGTCGTGAGGCCAGGGCCCTGCAGACCGGGTGGCACAAGTCACCTGGCAGAGCCTTCGACCCGGAGGGAAGGACAGGGCGTGGGGACAGCCCCGGCCCGGAAGCCAGGCCCACATGACGGCCTGCCCCCGAGTGGCCTGGCCCCCAATGAGGCCACCTGTCTGAGGTGGGCCCGAGGACGGGGAGCCACAGATGTCTGCAGACTGGCTGGCTCCGGCGCCCCGCCCCTCCACAGGCCTGGCCACCAGCCAGTGGGCTGTACCTGGAGCCTCCCCTGGACCCTCAGGAGCATCTCGGGGGGCCGGGCCGGACCAGCTGCTCAGAAGCAGTGCGGCCCCGGTGTCCGGCAGGTACCTGCAGGGGCACGATGTGTCCAGCCCGGAGGTGGACGTTGATGGTGTCCAGGGGGGCTGGCAGCGTCACCCACTGGCCCTCGCTGTGGACGGCAGGCTTGAGGGGAGCCAGAGGTGGAGGCGGGAGGCTGCCAAGGGCCTCGACCGGCACCTGGAGGGGGATGGCGCGTCACCGGAGGCCCTGGGCCGCGCCGAAGCCCCGCGCTGAGGGCAGGCGCTGAGGACCCGCGGGCGGCCCAGGCGCCTGGCGGAGAAGCTGGTGCGGCCTCCGGGCAGGGGCCCGGCCACTTTGGGGGAGCAGGGCAGGAGGCCCCGATCCTGGGCCCCGTGGGCAGGTCAGAGGGCACCTGGAGGGGCAGGATGTTGGGAGCAAAAGAAGTGGGGTCCTGGCCCCACCGATCTGGCTCCGTGGACAGAACGGTGGCCTGCGGACTGAAGTGTCCCAGGTTCGATGCTGGTCAAGGGCATGTACCCAGTAGGGGGTGTGCAGGAGGCAGCTGATCAATGTTTCTCTCTCATCGATGTTTCTAACTCTCTACCCCTCCCCCTTCCTCTCTGTGAAAAGTCAGTAAAATGTATACTTTTAGAAAGGAGTGGGGTGCTGGCTCCCCTGCAGCAGGGAGGCCACAGCACCCGGGCAAGCTTCAGCCCAGGCTCAGTTTGCACGTCCGGAAAACGGGTCCCGCAAGGACTGCTCAGGGTGCCGCCCGGGAGTGCGCAGGGTGCCGCCCAGGAGTGCGCAGGGTGCCGCCAAGGGCCTCGGGGCAGACAGGTGGCCTCTGTCCTCCGGGCGGGCCCCGGACTCACCGTCCACAGGTCGTACCACGTGCCGGCGGGGAAGTAGCCCGTCACCTCCACCTGCCCGGCCTCGAGCACCGGCGTGATGAGCAAGGCCCGTCCCCACAGGAGCTGGCGGTCCACGGGCCAGGTGCGGGGGTCCTCGGGGAACCTGCGGCAGAGCCGGGAGCTGAGCCCGCGGTCCGCCCCGGGCCTGCAGGGAGCCGGTGCGGCGGGAGCCGGCGTGCGGGCGCCAGGAGCCCGACGTGGCTGGGACGGCGGGGCCGCTCTCCAACCCCCTGGTCACCTCGGGGGCAGGACCCTCCCCCGTCGGCAAGGACCAGGCAGGTGGTGCCCGCCTCCCGTCGTGGGCCACGGAGCCCGCCTGCCCTCTGTCTGTCTGTTCCTGGAGGTGCTCTGACCCGCCAGGCCGCTCTCGCTGCGGGGAGCCCCATCTGCTGCTCGATTTCCACGCTAACCAGTGGTCTCCCGGCCTTCGTTTGTGTGGGGCGGGGAAGGCACCTGAATTTCCCAACCGCCAGCCAACACCTTGCCACGCGAGGGCCCTCAGGCTGCAGATGTGAGGAGCGGCCACGCACGGCCCCGCCCACTCGTCTCGTCCCCGTCCCGTCCCGAGCCCGTGGTGCCATCACACAGTCCCACAGTCGCTTCTCCGAGGCAGCCTGGTCCCCGCCCAGGGCCTCATGCCACTGTCTCTGCACTTGTTGCCCCAGCCCTGAGCTGGCGTCTAAGGGGCGGGAACTGGGGTGCAGGGGGACCCCGGAGGGAGGGCCTTGGCTCACTCCGCCGCGCACCTGCTCTGGCTGGGTTCTGGGGACTCCCCTGCGGCAGGACGGGCTGCCCCGGGTCACCGGGCTCGTGGCGGCCCTCCCACTGGGCACCCGTGGGCCATCGTCCCGCCCAGGGCACTCACTCCAGGAAGAGGGGCCGGGCCACGGTGTCGCCGCGGGCGTGGGCGCCGTGGAAGAGCGTGTAGAGGTGGGGCAGCAGCGCGTAGCGCAGGCCCAGGGCCTTCCGCATGGCCTGCTGCGCCGGCTCGCTGAAGCGGTACGGCTCCTGGGGCTGCGGGCGGAGGGCGGAGGGCAGAGGGCAGAGGGCACGTTACCGCTCGGCCTGCGGTGGGTCCGCCGGGCGGGCGGGCGGGCGGGCGGGCGGGCCCCGCGGAGCCGCGCCTACCAGGCTGTGCAGGTCGTTGTGGTTCCGCATGAAGGGGTAGAAGGCGCCCAGCTGGGTCCAGCGCACGCACAGCTCCTCCGTCGTGTTGCCCAGGAAGCCGCACACGTCCGCGCCCACCAGCGGCACCCCCAGCAGGCTGAAGAGCAGGGTGTCTGCAGGACAGTCAGGCGGGCCTCAGCCACCCGCCGGCACCCCTGGGTCTGTCCTGCCTCATCGGGGTCAGCAGGTCAATCTACCGGCCTGCAGGCTGCGCCCGCACGCCTGGGAGGGGGCTGGCACAGCAAACTAGCCCATCAGGCTTGAATGGTGTCCCCCCGAACAGAGAACATTCCAGTCCGAACCCCCAGTCCTGTGAATGGGGCCTTACTGGAAATCGGGTCTTGGGCAGACGGGGTCGAGTTAAGATGAGGCACGAGGCCCTCACCCAACATGGCTGGTGACCCTCGAAGACGGACACGTGGGGAAAGCCACGAGCTGACGTGGGTCAGAGTGCCGCAGGCCACCCGCTCTGGGACCGAGTGAAGTGGGGGTGGGGACCCCGGGAAGAGGAGGGCCGCAGCGGAGCCGACCCGCACAGGCGAGGGGACGCCCACAGAGAGGGGACCCGCACAGGCGAGGGGACGCCCACGGGCGAGGGGACGCCCACAGGGAGGGGACCCGCACAGGCGAGGGGACGCCCACAGAGAGGGGACCCGCACAGGCGAGGAGACGCCCACAGAAAGGGGACCCGCACAGGCGAGGAGACGCCCACAGAGAGGGGACCCGCACAGGCGAGGGGACGCCCACGGGCGAGGGGACGCCCACAGAGAGGGGACCCGCACAGGCGAGGGGACGCCCACGGGCGAGGGGACGCCCACAGGGAGCAGGTGCTCTTTGGGCCCCGCCTCTGCAGCAGGCGTCCCTGGGCTGCGCTGGCCCAGCTCCCAGCTCTGGCTGCCCCCCGAGGTGCCCCCCCCCCAGGCTCTCACCCGGCACCGACAAGGACAGCTGCTCCCAGCTGCTCCACACGTCCCCTGTCCAGTGGCCGGCGTACTGGCCGTGGCCGGCGAAGGTGGAGCGGGAGATGACGAAGGGGCGAGTCCCCCGGACCTTCACCAGGGCCCTGGGCGGAGTGGGCGGAGCGGGCGGAGCGGTCAGCCCCCCCCACCCCCCCCCCGCCCCGCCGTGCCGGCCATGCGCGGGCACCGAGCGGGGAGGCAAGAGGGGCCCCCAGCATGTGCTGGGCAGTAGCTCTGCCGGAGCCACCTGCCTCCCGGGCAGATGCCCGTGTCCCCGGGAGGACCACGTCCCGCAGGCCCACCGGAGCCGGGGCCTGGCCAGCCCTCACCGCCCGGGAGCACGGGCAGGGCCTGGGGGTGGCCCGGGCCCCCTCCCCACCCCCCTGCGTGGCCTCACCTGTGGGAGGCCTGGGCCTCGGTCAGGCCGTACAGGTTGTGCAGGTTGTAGTGCGTGGAGAGAAACTGGCGGCTGGAGGCACAGATGGTGGCTGCCCGGAGGGACCCGCCCACCACCCCTGGGGGAGAGGGCACTTCTCAGAGGGGCTCTGCCTGCGGGCTGGCGCACCCCTTCCTGGGAGCACCCCTTCCTGGGAGCACCCGGGAACGTGGGGCACGCCACAGGCTGCCCGTGGCAGACCCCAGAGGCACAGGCTCCCTGACCCGCTCCCGGGCCGGCTGCCATTTTCTGAGCCCAGGACGCCCCCCCACACCCCGGCCCTGCCTCCGCTGCAGGGATGGGTCCACGCTGGGAGGCGGGGTCTCTCACACCGAACCTCACTCCTGGTCCCCCCTTCCTGGCTGGCTGCACCCACCGACTCCTCAGAAATAACGGCGTTGAGTCTCCCAAACCAGAGGCTGACGTGAGCGGCCCCCCGCCCCCGGCCCGGGCGCGGCGGACTCACCGGGCACGTAGGGCGGGCTCTCCAGCTCGTCCTCGGGGCAGCCGTCCACGGAGCCCGCCACGAAGTTGGACGGCTCGTTCATGTCCTGCAAGAGGCCGGGGTGGGCGTCGCCCGGCAGAGGGAGGGGCGGGCGGTCCCCCAGGCTCAGGACGGGGGGGGGGGGGGCGGCAGGGACCCAAGGGGGGGCACTCACGATCCACATGCCGTCGAAGGGCACCTGGGCGTGGAACTCGGCCACCATGTCCTGCCACCAGCCCAGGGCCTCGGGGTTGGTGAAGTCGGGGAAGGCGCTGGGCCCCGGCCACACCTGGAGGGAAGGACTCGAGGTGTCCGGGTCAGGGGCCAGCCCACCCGCTCCGTCCCCCGGGCAGCGCCCTCGCCCCGGCCCTCGCCCGGCGCTCTACCTTCCCGATGAGGGGCTGCCCGGTCCCGTTGGTGATGAAGACCCCCCTCCGCAGCCCCTCGTCGTAGGGCCGGTAGCTCCCCGCGGGGCCCGCGCTGCTGATGGCGGGGTCCTGGGGCGGGCGGAGGAGGAGAGGCGAGTCTTGGCACCAGTGGGGCGGGGCACGAGGCCCGTTGCTGGGCGAAGCCGTCGTGGTGCTCGCGCCCCAGCTCGTGAGGACACACAGGTGACGGGGCACGGACACAGGCCGCCGGCTTCCGACACCCCAGCAGAGCCTCATGCCCACGGCCTCCTCTCCGTGCCCGGGTCTTTGGTCTCCTCGGCCCCTCCCTCCCCCTCCTCCGGCCACAGGGCGGCGCTTCTCCCGGAGGCTCACCACGATCATCACGTAGCGCCGGCCGCCCTCGTGCAGCTCGCGCACCATGGCCGGGAAGTCCCCGAAGCCGTCCTGGTTGAAGGTGAAGTCCCTCCGGGCGTCCATGTAGTCCAGGTCATTCCACTGGACGTCCTGCAGCCGGCGGCGGCGGCACTGGGAGCCTGGCACTGTCCTGGCCCGCGCCCCCCCACTGGGCCTGCAGGACCCTCCCCCCCACGCTGCCACCCCAGGACCCTCCACACACACACCGCCCCAGGGCCCTCCACACACACACACCGCCCCAGGGCCCTCCCCCCCACGCTGCCACCCCAGGACCCTCCACACACACACCGCCCCAGGGCCCTCCACACACACACACACCGCCCCAGGGCCCTCCCCCCCACGCTGCCACCCCAGGACCCTCCACACACACACCGCCCCAGGGCCCTCCACACACACACACACCGCCCCAGGGCCCTCCCCCCCATGCTGCCACCCCAGGACCCTCCCCACACACACACTGCCCCAGGGCCCTCCCCGCCCCCCCAGGACCCTCCCCACACACACACCGCCCCAGGGCCCTCCCGGCCCCCCAGGACCCTCCCCGCCCCCCCAGGGCCCTCCCTACACACACACCGCCCCAGGACACCCCCCCCCCCCGCCGCCGCCCCAGGGCCCTCCCGGCTCACCAGGGGGAAGTGGGCCCGGGTCATGTTCTCTACCACCTGGCGGGTGACGGCGGTGGACGGGTAGCCCCAGCGGCAGAGGTGGAAGCCGAGGGCCCAGTACGGCGGCATGAAGGGGCGGCCTGTGCCACAGACGGGCTGGTGAGCGGCCGGAGGGGCCCTGAGGGTGGGGGTGAGGGTGGGGGGCACAGGGAGGAAGCCGGGGAGCGGGCGGGAGGCGGGGGCAGGCCCACCTACGACCTCCAGGTACTGCCGCACCACGCTCTCGGGCTCCGGGCCCAGGAAGACGTACACGTCCAGGATCCCGCCGGTGGCCCTCCAGCTGAGGGCGGGGCTGGGCTGCAGGACCACGTCTGGGGAGCAGCCCCGCGGCTCAGGGGCAGCGCCCGCCCGCCCCCCCACCCCATCCCCGGGGCCCGGCCCTCCCCGGTGACGGACCAGCTGCCCCTGGGGGTCCTCCGAAGGCCGGGACGGCCGCTGAGGGGACAGGGGACAGGGGGACCTGCTGAGGCGCTGGGGCAGGCCGGGCGCTGCTGAGGGGACTGGGACTCCCGCTCTGGCCTCTGCCCCCTGCCCCCCCCCCGGGCAGAGCGGAGCGGCCACACACTGGACTCATTTCTTAGAGCAGAGGCGGCCTGGCCCCGTCCACTGCCCCTCCCATCCCCAGCCCGTGGGGCAGGTCCTGCCCCCCCCCCCCCCGCTCCACCTGGCCCCGCGCCCGGGAAGGCCCCCACCCCCGCTCGCTCACCCATGGCGTTGCTGTTCAGCAGGAAGACCCCGTGGGCCAGCCCCCCGTCCTCCAGCGCCAGGTAGAAAGGGTGGGACCCGTACAGGTTCGCGCCGGGCTGGGACGCAGAGGACACGGCTCGCCCCTGCCCCCCAAGGCTCCCAGCCCCGCCCCCCCGCCCCCCCCCCCCCCGGGCCGCCTTTACCGTGGGCGCCATGTCCCGGTTCCAGAGGGTGACCTTGGTCCAGTTGGTGTCGAGCAGGAGCGGCCCCAGGTGCTCGGCGAGGCCGGCGAGGTGCGGGGACGGCAGCGCGGTGGACAGCTGCAGGAACTGGTCGGCGAAGAACAGCGGCGCCACCGCCGTGTCCAGCCTGCGGAGGGAGACGCCGGCCTCGGAGCACGTGGGGCGGGGGGGCCGCCCGGCTGTGCCCGGCCACCGGGCCGGCTCAGGAGCTGGCTGCCCGGGAGCCGGGGCGCAGGCAGGCGCTGGGGGGGCCGCCCGACACCCTTCCTGACCCGGGGCCGTGGTGCTGAGGGGCTGGCCCGCACTCACAGCACCCGGCCGTCCCGCTGCCGCCGCACCAGCACCCCGAAGGGCTCCTCGGAGAACTCCACGCGGTAGAGCGGGGACGTCGCCCGGCCGCGGACACGCGGGGTCTGCAAGGGCACCTCGTAGCGCCGGCTGGCGGGGTCTCTGATCTGGACGGGGGCGGGTGGTCAGAGGCGGGCGCGGGGCCGCAGCCCCTCCCGCCGCCCTGCACCCTCGAGGGACGCGGGGTCCCAGGAGGTCCCAGCACGCGGAGCCTGGCGTTGGGGCGCCTCCCGCCGTAAGCCTGCCTCAGTGCAGGCGCCCCGGTGCTCC
Source organism: Vespertilio murinus (assembly GCA_963924515.1). Classification (NCBI taxonomy): domain Eukaryota; kingdom Metazoa; phylum Chordata; class Mammalia; order Chiroptera; family Vespertilionidae; genus Vespertilio; species Vespertilio murinus. Next base: position 1,195,396 of record OZ004718.1, read on the forward strand.
GTCGGGCTCAGGAGGCGGCCTCTGCTTTGCCTGCTGACCCTGGCGGCACTGTCCCACCTGGCTCGGCGGCTCGGGGCCCAGCGGGCTCAGGGTGAGTGAGGAAACGCACTCGGGCCCCGCTGCCTGTCGGGGGACAGTGCCCTCTCGGTAAGCGGCCGCGGCGGGAGGACTAACACAGGCCATGGGCCCGGCGGCACAGCGGCGGGCTCTCGGCATGGCAGTCCGCCCACCAGGGCTCCCAGGGCACCCGCTCGGTGCCCGAGCCTGGGAAACCGCAGACAGAGGCCCCGCCCCGGGGGTGGGTAGGGGGCTGGGGTCCCACCACCGGCTGCCTGCGATGGCCCTCCCTCCCCCTCACCGTCCCGCCCGCTGACTGCAGGACCCCCTGAGACACCACTTTTGGGGGAGGCATGACCTCCCCAGCCGCGCCCTCCACAGCAAGCCTAGAACCTTCCAGCCCTGGGCTCAGCGGCCCCGCTCCGTGGTGGGCACCGTCTGTGGGGGCCCGCCCGCCCCCTCGCCCACCGTGAAGTGCAGCCGGCTCTCGGTCTCCAGCAGCACGTCCAGCCGCAGGGTGAGGATGTCCTTGGGGAAGAAGGTGGGGGCGGCGCGGGTCAGGCTGGCCGTGTAGCCGGTGGCGGTGGCGGTCAGGTTGGCCAGCCGGTAGCTCGGGTAGCTGGGCGGGAAGAAGCACCAGGGCGGCCCCATGCGGGAGCCCCCGGGCCGCCCCACGGGCGCGTAGCAGCAGCCCCGGGCCTCGCACTGCCCCTGGGTGACCGCCTTGTCCGGGGCGCAGTCGAAGCGGCTGTTGGGGGGCACGTCGCACTGTGTGGGTGCCGCTCCCGGGCGGGACTGGGGCCCCGGGCTGTGGGCTCCCTGCTGGCAAGCTCGGGGCGTCTCCTCGGGAGCACCACACAGCTCTCGGGGAGCCACTGCCAGCTGGTGGAGCAGGACGTGCCCCAGGAGGGCGGTGGCGGCCAGGGAGAGGAGGGCGCAGACGCCCAGCCAGGGGCGGGCGCGGGGGGGCGGCCCCGGAGCGCCCATGGTCTGTGCCCGTGGGGATGGGTCCTGGAGGCCTGTGGAGAGAGGAGCCGGCTCAGCAGGGAAGTGAGCCGCTGGGCCTCGGGCGGGCGGATGGACAGACGGAGGTGAACTTGTACGGGGGGTGGGGGTGGGGGTGGGTGGGAGGAGGGCTCTCGGCTGTGCAGGGGCGGCGTGAGCTCAGCTGAGGCAGCGGCAGGTGAGGATGGGGAAGGAGAGAAAAGTCCCAAATGGAGGGGGGGGCGCGAATACCGTGGGATGTGACCCACGAAGCGCCCTTAGGTCTGCAGAAAGGATTTAATGACACGAAAGACCCAACTGATAGAGGGTCAAGCTCCCACAGCAGACGGCTGAGCCTGCTTCCGTGTGACCAGTGGGTGGAGTGGGGTGCCCGCAGGGGGTACCCTGCCCTCTGTCCCCTCCTGCTGGCCTGACGTTGTGGACGGAAGGGGCCACATGCTACCCTGACAGCTCAGGGCAGGCCTGCGGGGCGCTCTTACAAACCCCCACAGGGGTGGGACGGTCTGAAGTTGAACTTGAACTAAGGGCAGCTGTGGTGGGCCCTTACCTCCCAGGCCGGCACCTTCACTGACAAGGTCAGCCTTGACCTTAACTGAGCCTATTGTCTGCTAGCCTCTAAGAAAACATACCCTTGAAATGTCGGGGTAACTTGTTTTTGTAAATATATTTTTATTGATTTCAGAGAGGGGGAGAGAGATAGAAACATCAGTGATGAGAGAGAATCATTGATTGGCTGCCTCCTTGCATACCTCCCACTGGGGATCGAGCCCATAACCCAGGCATGTGCCCTTGGCTGGAATCGAACCAGGGACCCTTCAGTCCGCAGGCCGACGCTCTATCCACTGAGTCAAACCAGCTAGGGCTGTCGGGGTAACTTGTAACTCCCCTTTTTCCCCAGACCCCTCACGGCTCAACCAAGTGCCCTGGGCACTGGGACAGGCGACCACGAATGCCTTCCTCGTTACTGTTACCCTGTTAATGGGCAGCTATCCGCTATCCTGCACCCACCTAAGAAAAAGTACAAGTGTCCCTCGTTTCACTCTTCATCCAATCCCAGAGGTCCCCCCACCCCCTGTGCTTCCTTTCTCCCGCCTCCCTAACCCGTCCCCGGTGGATTTCAAGTAACCGCCAATAAAAAGAGGTGAGGAACCGCCTCCTCCAGAGCACTACCCCAGTCCCTCCAGACCCCGTGTCCCCGCAACTGTCCACAGTTTGGCTCAAATAAACTCGCAAAAGTTCTTCACAGGTTTGAATGCTTTTACGTTAACGTTTCAAGGATACAGCTGGGAGCCGCCCACAGTGCGGTGCGGGAGGGGGCACGGGCCACGGAGCTTCCACGCCCTCGCCCGCCGGCCGCCCGCCCAGCAGCACAATGTGGTCACCAGCCTGGGTGGTCACCAGCCTGGACGCCCGCCGGACGCCGAGGAGTGTGGGATTTCACCAGGTGGGCACTGGTGACAGATCCCTCTCAGCTCCCAGAAGTCGGGGATGGGAGTCTGGGGATCAGCGCCCGGCCCCCCACCCTCTCATTAGCGTGTAAAATACACCAGTGGTCGGCAAACTGCGGCTCTCAATTCTGACCTAGGCTCTCAATTCCAATCATTACAGGCTGTTGTTGTTCCTGGTGATTAAGCCCCCCTATCCCGGCGGTCGGCAAACTCATTAGTCAACAGAGCGGCAACCTGCGGCCCGACCACTGATACACACTCATTACCCCCCAAGAAACCAGGGCTCAGGGGTGGGAAACAAAGACGCAACATTTATTTTGTTAGAGTGTCCCGGCTCCACCTGACCCTACCAGACCCCTGACGGACCTTTCCTGGTGATGAACACTCAGAGAGGAGGGGACTCAGCCCCCGGCGGTGCGGCTCAGGGGTGGAGTGTTGACCCCGGAACCAGGAGGTCACGGTTCCATCCCGGTCAGGGCACAGGCCCGGCTGCAGGCTCCATCCCCGGTGGGGGGCGCGCAGGAGGCGGCTGACCCATGATCCTCTCTCATCATTGGCGTTTCCATCTCTCTCCCTCTCCCTTCCTCTCTGAAATCAATAAAGTGTATTTTTAAGAAAAAGAAAAGAAACGAGACATCGGAGCTTAGAGCAGGGTCCGCGGTGGCAGCTCTGGGCAATGCCCCGCCAAGCGCAGAAGCTGCACAGATGCGGGCCCAGCCCGTCCCGCGGCTCCCCCTCCGCAGCCGGGGAAGAGACCCCCCGACGGGGAAAGCCGGGGGGACACGGAGGAAGTGGGGGGCGCAGAGGCCGCCAGGGGAGTGGCCCAGCTCCGCCGCCGGAGGGGGCGGGGGCTCGCGGTGCCTCAGTCTCCTGCCTACGGGAAGGGCCCTGCGGGGCTGAACGCGGAGCGCGGCTGCGCGGTCCCCACGCTGCTGCCGCCGCCCCGCCGCGCCCGGACCCGGACCCGGACCCGGACCCGGACCCGGACCCGGACCCGGACCCGGACCCGGACCCGGACCCGGACCCTGGCACCGCGCGCCCAGCGTCTCCGACGGGAAATCACGGACGGCCGATCGGCCCATCGGTCCCTCCCGCTCCCGGGCGCCAGGAGCGCCCCGGCCCGCCAAGCCTCTCGCCCGGAAGGCTGCGGGGGAGCCGCCCGGGCCCCTCGCCGGGACCGCGGGAGGCCCCCGCGCCCGTCAGCGGCGCCCGCTCACCTCCGCGCACGCGCGCTCAGCTCGGGGCCCCGCTCGCCTCTGCGCACGCGCGCCCGCGGGCGGCCGCGACCCGGGGTCAGGTGCTGGCGGGGGCGGGGGTCACGTGGCCGGCCGCGCGCAGGCGCCCTGAGTGAGTGAGTGCGCGCCCTGCGGCCGTGCGCCCCCTGGTGGAGGGGCGGGCCGCGCCGGGGCAGCCCCTGGCCCTCCTCCTCCTCCACCCCGAGGATGGGGTGCGGAGTGGGGCCCGGGACGGGGTGACCCGTGAGCACCCCCCAGCGGCTGTCGGGCTTCCAGGGGGCGCCCCTCCTGCCAACGGAGCCTGCGGAGGGCGCAGCTGTTGGGCCAGGAACTGGCAGCGCGCGCGAATGGTGGGCAGCCACGTGTACAGCAGCTTCCTCCGTGAAGGGCAACGTGGCCATGACCCTGAAGGCGACCCTGGGGACAGCTCGACCGAAGCACGCTTCCTGCGAGTGACTCCTGTGGAGCAGGACAGCGCCCGCCGGCCCTGCCCAGCGAGTCGCCCCGGAAACGCCGGGGGTCTGCCGGGCACGGCGGCGGCGCCCCCAGTTCCTCATGGCTTTTGTGATTCTCAAATGTTTGAGAATAAATATGCCTTTCTCCATATTCAGAGAAAAAAAATATTTATTTTTCTGTTGAAACGTGTGAAAGTGAAATTCTTTGTAGAGAAGCCCTTCCCCTTACACTGCGGAGAGGCCACACCAGCAGGTGCCGGGGGACGGGGCGGGGGAGGCGGACGCGCCGGTGGCCGCTGGCCGTGGAGGCGGGACCGGTGGGCAGCCCTGGGCCGGGGTCTTATGTCAGCGGTCAGCCCTCTGCAAGCCCCCGGGGGTCACCGCCCCTGCACGTTTCCAGGCTGAGAACCTGGATTTAACCCGGGCTGGGAACGGGGGAGGAGGAGAGACCCGGGTCCCTGGGGGAGGGAGCGAGACGCTGCCCACGAAGGAGGTGGGGTGAGTGCAGGTGGGCAGGTGCAGACACGGGAGCCCCCACGAGCCCACGTTTTGCTCAGGAGCACGTCACCGTCCACCGGGATCAGGCTCCGCCGTCCCCGGCGCGGCCTCGGCCAAGGGGCGACCGCCTGCAGGCAACCAGGGAGGCCAGGAGGTGACTCGGTATAAACGGACGGACGGGTGGCCACAGCGTCCCGCAGCGCCGGCCTGTTGGTCCTCTGAGGTGGGCGTGGCTTCCGTGGGTCCCGGGAACACCCAGCGTCGCGGTCTCTTCCCGCTGGCCTGGGAGGCACGGGCCGGGCTGCAGGCTAGGAGGGCGAGACGGGGGAGGCCTCCAGCTGGCCGGCGATCACCTGCCTGAGCTTGAGCAGCTCCTCCTGGAACTGGGGGTGCTCCTCCTTCACGTGGTCCAGGATGGCGGCGATGGTGGCCAGCCGGTGGTCCAGGCGCTGGCGCTCCTCCACCTGCGCCTTCTTGGTGCGGAACAGGAACACGTACCTGCCGTCCTTGGCCGCCTGCAGGTGCTTGAGGCGCGTCTGCAGGGCCACCAGCTCCGAAAGGTTCTGGGGTCGGAGCAGAGGCGCGTGTCGGGCGGTGCCATTTAAAAGGGGACGCCCGCGCCAAAACCGGCGTGGCTCAGGGGACAGAGCGTCGGCCTGCGGACTGAAGGGTCCCAGGTTCGATTGGGGTCAAGGGCATGTCCATCGGTGGCGGGCACATCCCCAGTGGGGGGCGTGCAGGAGGCAGCTGGTTGTTGTTTCTCTCTCATCGATGTTTCTGACTCTCTGTCCCTCTCTCTTACCTCCCTCTCTGTGAAAAATCAATAAAATATATTAAAAGAAAAGGGGACACCCACCGCCTCCTCCACAGGCGCCGACTCCAGGAGAAGACAAAGGACAGGGCTTTGCAGGAAAGGGGCGCCTGGGGGGGCCCCCCCGAGCCCCCACGGCCAGGGGAGGAGGCAGGTGGCCGCCGGGGGCCGGGCCTGGCGCTGGATGCCTCCCTCCGTGACCTCCCCATCCCCGCTGACCAGGCCCAAGCCCCGCCTGGCCTTTCTCTCCTGCTTACACCCACCCAGCCTCGCAAGAAAGCCTGCGGGGACGGCTCTGAAGTTCTCTGCAGACCCGGAGGGACGGCAGCGGCCCACCAGCCCCACGGCGCGGCCCCGTCCTCCTTACGGCCTGCGGTGGCCTCACCCGGGCCTCCAGAGGCCGCCCTTTACTCTGTCACTCACTCAGCCTTACAGCCTCTGGTCACCCAAACCCCTCTGGCACCAGCCTCGATCCTGCTACCTGGAGGGGCCCCCCTTACTCCCCCCCACCTACATGGCAGGCCGGCCTGCGGCTCTGGGGCCGTCCGGAGCTCCAGCTCTACCCCTGACCCCTCTGCCGGGGGCGGCACCCTCCCGTCTCCTTTTTTTTTTTTTTTTTTTAATATATTTTATTGATATTTTACAGAGAGGAAGGGAGAGAGAGAGAGAGCTAGGAACGTCGATGAGAGAGAAACATCGACCAGCTGCCTCTTGCACACCCCCTACCGGGGATGTGCCCGCAACCAATGTACATGCCCTTGGCCGGAATCGAACCTGGGACCTTTCAGTCCGCAGACCGACGCTCTACCACTGAGCCAAACCGGTTTCGGCTCCCTCCCGTCTCCTTTAAGCCCGGCTTGGAGGTCATTCCTCCAAGCCCGGCCTAAAGGCGAGACCCCACCACGAGCGATGCTTCTGCTTAGTTTCCTCCAGGGCACCGGTCTCCACCTGACACACCATTGTCTGTCCACCCGGCCGCAGACGCGGAACCTCGGGGAGGGCAGGCGATGGTCTTTCTGCGCCACCGGCAGCCCTGGCTCCCGGGGCCGAGCCTGGACCGCGGAGGGGCCTGATGCCTGTGAGAGTGTGAGATGCCCTGGGGGGCGGGGGGGAGGCCGTGCCCGCAGCCTCGTGGGCTGCTGCTGAGGGGAAGACCCCCGGCCCCGGTTCTCGAGGTGCTGGTGGCCCTGGGGCAGGGGTGGGCAAACTTTTTGACTCCAGGGCCACCGTGGGTTCTTACACTGGACCGGAGGGCCGGAACAAAAGCAACCTGACCGTGCTGGCACTCTCCTCTTGGGCTGCTGGTGAAGGCGCGGAGGGGGAGAGCCAGAGGACCAACCCTCCGCTCTTTCGGCTCCGCGGGCCGTAGTTTGCCCACGGCTGCCCTGGGGCCTGCCTACCTGTCGCTTGCTGTTCACCAGCTGCTCCACGGTGGCCTCGAGCTCCTGGGCCTCGGCCTGCATGGAGGACAGCCGCGCCTGCTTCTCCTGCAGCGAGTCCCTCATGTGCTTCTGGCTCTCCTCCAGCTGCAGGATGTTGTTGCTCGTCTCCTCGGTGGCCTAGCAGCGGTCGGCACACTCATGAGTCCACGGGGCCAAGTACCAACAGGACAACCATTGAAATTCCTCTGGAGAGCCACATTTTTTTTTTTTTTAACGTGAACGTCTTCCAACGCCACTCCTTCGGAATAGACTCGCCCAGGCCGTGGTGCTTTGTGGAGGAGCCCGCACGCAAGGGGCCAAAGAGCCGCACGTGGCTCAAGAGCCGCAGTTTGCCGACCACGGGCCACGGGGACCCCGGATCACCTGGGGCCCTGAGCCCACGGGCCTAGGGGCCCCTGCCGCTCCCCAGAGGCGGGCCTGGCTTGGGCAGCCCTGGCCAGTGCCACCCGCCATGCTGGCCACGCGCCAGGGGCTGGGGGGGGGGAACTTGGGGGGCACGCCGGCTGTGGACAGGCCGCCCCAGCAGGCCCCCTACCTTGTGGAGGTCCCTGATCTTCCGCTGCAGCTCCAGCTGCTTGTGGTGGAAGTCCGAGCGGGTGAGCACCTTCTTGTCCATCTTGCTCTGGGCCTCGGCCCGGGTGCAGATGGTCTCCCTGCGGGCGATGGCCTGCTCCATGTCCCGGATCACCCGCTCCTGCTGCTTCAGCAGCTGCTTGTGCCTGACCTGGGGCCGGGGGGCAGAGAGGGGACCGTGGGCCGGCCGCCTCCTGCACGCGCCCTGACCGGGAATCCAACCTTGGCCTCCCGGTTCCCAGGTCGATGCTCAACACGGGGCCACGCCAGCCGGCAGACGCGGCCGCATTTTAAAACCTCGGAGCGCAGCCCCGACCGGTGTGGCCCGGTGGACAGAGCGCTGGCCTGCGGACTACTGACGGGTCCCGGCACCGATTCCGGCCAAGGGCATGCACCTTGGTTGCCGGCACCTCCCCAGTGGGAGGTGTGCAGGTGTCAGCTGATCAGTGTATCTGACGCTCTCTCCCCCTCTCCCTTCCTCTCTGTAAAAAGTCAATAAAATATGTATTTTTTAATAAATAAATAAATATCGGAGCGCAGCATGCGGGGCTGTGCCGAGGAAGGACCGGCCGCGGCTGGGAGAAGCCGTGCGTGCGTGTGTGCGTGCAGCCGTGTGTCCACGCTGCTCCGCAGGGAGTTCGGGAGGACGGACCGACATACGGGCAGCGTGGGGACAGCGCGTTCCACCGGAGCTTGGAGTGCGGGTCACCGTGCTCGGCTCCCTCCCGGGCCCCCGGACCTCCTGCACCCCGGACCTCCTGCACCTCAGACCTCCTGCACCCCCAGGACCTCCTGCACCCTGGACCTCCTGCACCCCAGACCTCCTGCACCCCAGACCTCCTGCACCCCGGACCTCCTGCACCCCAGACCTCCTGCACCCCCAGACCTCCTGCACCCCCGGACCTCCTGCACCCCAGACCTCCTGCACCCCAGACCTCCTGCACCCCCAGACCTCCTGCACCCCAGACCTCCTGCACCCCAGGACCTCCTGCACCCCAGACCTCCTGCACCCCAGGACCTCCTGCACCCCGGACCTCCTGCACCCCCAGGACCTCCTGCACCCCCAGGACCTCCTGCACCCCAGGACCTCCTGCACCCCCAGGACCTCCTGCACCCCAGGACCTCCTGCACCCCCAGGATCTCCTGCACCCCAGACCTCCTGACCTCCTGCACCCCGGACCTCCTGCACCCCCAGGACCTCCTGACCTCCTGCACCCCGGACCTCCTGCACCCCAGACCTCCTGCACCCCAGGACCTCCTGCACCCCGGACCTCCTGCACCCCAGACCTCCTGCACCCCCCGGACCTCCTGCACCCCAAACCTCCTGCACCCCCCGGACCTCCTGCACCCCAGGACCTCCTGCACCCCAGACCTCCTGCACCCCAGACCTCCTGCACCCCCAGGACCTCCTGCACCCCCAGGACCTCCTGCACCCCAGACCTCCTGCACCCCAGGATCTCCTGCACCCCCAGGACCTCCTGCACCCCGGACCTCCTGCACCCCCAGGACCTCCTGCACCCCAGACCTCCTGCACCCCAGACCTCCTGCACCCCCCAGGACCTCCTGCACCCTGGACCTCCTGCACCCCGGACCTCCTGCACCCCCAGACCTCCTGCACCCCGGACCTCCTGCACCCCAGACCTCCTGCACCCCCCAGGACCTCCTGCACCCCGGACCTCCTGCACCCCAAACCTCCTGCACCCCCAGGACCTCCTGCACCCCGGACCTCCTGCACCCCAGACCTCCTGCACCCCAGACCTCCTGCACCCCCAGGACCTCCTGCACCCCCACCTTCATCCGGTGGATCTCCGCCTTCATGGCCCGGATCTCCTTCTGGCCCGTCTCCGAGTCCACCGAGGACCGCATCTCCTTGGCCAGCTGGATCTTCTTCTCCCAAAGCAGGATCTGGTGCCTTTGAACGGACAAGAGGCTGCGTGGGAGCCGGAGGGTCCCGGGCTTCCTCCCCAGGCGCCCTGAGCTCCTGTTTAAGGACCCCACCCCCAAGGGAGCAGCCGCGGGGGTCGGGGGGCCAGAGACGGGCCCGCAAGGTCGTGTGTGTGGGGGGGCAGGCTCCCTGGCCCGAGGGCCCGTGTCTGCGGCGGCGCACAGTTGCTCTGGGAGACGCTCTGCCTGCTCGCCTAGGAAGGCCTCCAGGGGCAGGCGGCATGTGCTGATGCCCAGGCCGGGGCGCGGGGCGTGGCTGTCACATAAGAAACACCCTCTTCCCCCCAATTCTGGGACCAGCAGCCCGAAGTGCCGGCCAGCTGCCTCTGGAATCACCCAGCTCGGGAGGGATTCTTTTCTTTTCTTTTTTTTAATATGTTTTATTGATTTTTTTTTACAGAGAGGAAGAGAGAGGGATAGAGAGTTAGAAACATCGATGAGAGAGAATCATGGACCCGCCGCCTCCTGCACGCCCCCTACTGGCGACTGAGCCCGCAACCGGGGCCTGTGCCCCGACCACGGGAATCGAACCGGCACCTCCTGGTTCCTGGGTCGGCGCTCTGTGTCTGAGCCGCACCGGCCGTCAGCCCAGGACGCTCCCGGGGACTCACTCGGCCTCCACCAGGCGGTTGAGGAGCGACACCTTCTCCTGGTTCAGCTGCTCCAGCCTGTCCTGCATCTCGATGGTCTCCCTCTCTGCGCCCTGCGGGGGGCGGTGTGTGGGGGGGGGCGGGCAGAGGGGCGGCGACGCTGGCGGACCAGGGGACCACGGCCCTGCCCGCCCCTGCCCGCCCCTGCGGCCTTCCCGGGGCCCGGGGGCCGCCCTGCCCCGGGGGATGCCCGCGCCTCCGCAGCGCCCTCCCGCCGGCCCCGGGGCCGCCCACCTTGAGCGCGTGCAGGCACTGGCTCTCGGCCAGCAGGTGGGCCTGCTGCAGGCTCTCGCAGGTGCTGCGGCCGCGGCCCAGGAGGACGTTCAGCTTCCGCAGGTCGTGGTCCAGGTCCTTCATGTGCCGCTCGATGCCCTTCTGCTCCCGCTTCTCCTGCTCGATCTTCTCTGCAGGAGGGAGCGGCCCTGAGCCCCGCTGTCCCCCCGGCGCCCCCGCCGCAGCCCCCCGGGGCCGGGGCACAGGGGCGGTCCCCTCTGGCCGCCGGGTTTCTGAAGCCCGGCCCTTCGGGGACCTGGGCGGACGGACGGGGGGGACGACCAGCAAGTGGGGGCGACGAGGGAGGGCAGGCAGACTCCGGAGGGCGGGCCGGGCTGACCTGCGATGACCCCGGGCCGGGGACCAGGTGCCTCAGCAGGTGGCTGTGGGCTGGAAGGTGCCGGGAAGGGGGCACCCTGCCCCTCTGGGCACCCTGGCACGCGGAGACCCTGAGGTGTAGCCACCGCCGAGTGAGGGGGGGGGCGCAGGCGGGGGCCGAGGAGGGGCCGCCTCCAGCCCCGGGCCGGCGTCCGTCCGTGTGATTCCGGGAGCCGCCGGTCGAGGGCAGAGGGCACTGGCTCCCAAACTTAACTAGCTCGGCACACGTTCGTGCCTCGCCCGACCCCGTGACTGCGCCCCCCGCCCCCCCCCCCCCCCCCGCCGGCCAGGGCCTCGGCTCGGAGCCACACCCAGGGCCACGGAGGGGCTGCCACGCAGCCGGCGAGGACGCAGGGAGGCCCTCCGTGCCCCCCCCCCCCGCTCCCTCTCCAATGGGTGAGGACGCAGGGAGTTCCTCCATGCCCCCCCCGCCCCCCGGCTCCCTCTCCCATGTGTGAGGACACAGGGAGGCCCTCCGTGCGCCCCCCGCCCCCGCTCCCATGGGCGAGGACTCAGGGAGGCCCTCCATGCCCCCCCCCCCCGCCCCCCGGCTCCCTCTCCCATGCTGGCGCACTCACTCTCGGTCCTCAGCTTCTTCTGCTCCAGGATGCGCACCTCCTTGCTGAAGAGGCTCATGGTGGCCAGCTGCTCCTCGCGCTCCTGCGCCGCCCGCACCATGTCCTGCTGCAGCCGCAGCCAGCCCACCTGCGCCTGCGTCACGTTGGCGCCCACCTCGTCCAGCAGCTTGCCCAGCCTCTTGATCTCCAGCTCCAGCGGCCCCAACTCTTCCCCCTGCGGTGCGGAGAGCCGGCGCGGGGGCCGGGCGCCTGGGTGAGGGGCCTGCCCTCCGGCGGGGGGGGGGCCCTCAGGGGGCCGGCCGTCCTCGCCCCCCTCCCGGCCCGCCGCCTACCCCGATCTCGGAGACCATCTCCTCCAGCTCCTTGTTGAGCGTGTTGATGAGGCCCTGCTTGCGCTCGATGAGGATGGTGCGCCGCGCGATCTCGCTCTCGCTGTTGCTGATGAGCTCGGTCACCTTCTGCACCTCGGCGTCCAGCTCGGCCAGCGCCGCCCGGTGCACGTCCAGCCGGCAGTTGGTGCGGGTGATGTCCAGCGTGGCCTGGGCGATGTCGCCGTCGATCTTGGAGAGGTGCGTCACCTGCGCGGCCAAAGAGGGCGCGTCGGAGCCTTTGCGTCCCCCTCCCCCCCGGGGGGGGGCTCCCGAGGGGCCCCCCACGTCCTAGGGGTCCCCCACCCGGTCGGGAGAAAGGTCCCTCCTCCCGGGTTTGCTCCCCGACCCTCAGGGCCTCTCACAGCCAGGAAAGGTAACATTGGCCCGGACCCGCGTGGCTCAGCGGGTAGAGCGTCGGCCTGCGGACCGAAGGGTCCCGGGTTCGATTCCCGTCAAGGGCATGGACCTTGGTTGAGGGCACGTCCCCAGCGGGGGGCGTGCAGGAGGCAGCTGGTCGATGTTTCTCTCTCATCGACGTTTCTAGATCTCTGTCCCTCTCCCTTCCTCTCTGTAAAAAAATGAAATATATATATATGAACATTATTGCTCCTTAGACAGACAGCGGCCACACTGGGCGGCAGCGTGTGACCACCGGTGAGGAGATGGCCGTGGTCCCGCCTCAGGCAGGCTGTCACCACCAGGGACCCGTCCCTCCCAGTCTTTCCACATAGTCCCTCCCCCAAAACATAGCTGTGCCCTGAGCCCGCCGGCCAGCCCAGGCCCTCGCTGCCCCCATAAGCCCCAGCCCTCTCACCTTCCCCCACTCCTGCCCCCCCACCCCCCCTGCCCCCCGACTCCCCCCCGACCCCCCACTCCCCCGGGACCCCAGCCGGCTGTCCTACATGCACCCGCCGGCCGGCCGGCCACCGGGTGCCTCGCCAGCACACCCCCATTTCCAGGTCTTCAAGCGGGCCCCCCCCCCCCCGCCCCCCGGCTGGGACGGCCGCTCCCCGCATCTCACCTCGCCTCGCCCTGCCCCTGCGGCAACTCTGGCGCCCTCTGAGCCCGCCCCGTTCTCTGCCAGAGGTCTTCTTCTGAGGTCGCCAGGCCACCCCGGGGTCTCCGCAGGGCCCCGCCTTCCTCTGTGCTGGCATTCACACCCCTCCCCCTACACCCCAACAGCCCGCCCCTCCCCCCTCTGACGCCTTGGCCTCGGGGGAGGTCAGTGCGGCTCCCGGGTGACCCCCCCCATGGGTGCTGCCCACCTTCTCCCTGGGCCCCCACCCCGGGGCATGGCACCCATCACAGCCCGGGTCCCCATCCCAGACAGGCCTCGCGGGCCAGCTTGAGAAGACTCTTTACTGCCCTCTTCTGGACATGGGTGGCACTACTGCACGAGTCTCCTGGGCAGCTGGGCTCCTGACCACACCCGCCCGGCAGCAGCGGCGGCGGATACGGCGGACAGCGGCGGAGCACGCCTCCGGGCCTCCCCAGGCACTGCCCACAGTTAGTAAGCAGTCAGACCGAGGCCGGCGCAGAGAGCCCGGGCCTGCGGCCTGAAGGAGACACGTCCGTGATGAGAGGGAATCGTGGGCCCGCTGCCGCCTGCACGCCTCACGCTGGGGACGGAGCCCACCACCGGGAATCCAGCCGGGACCTCCGGACTCCTAGCCGCACCGGCCCGGCATAAAGAGTAGCCTTACTGAACAGGAGAGGTGTACTGAGAACGTGAGTTAGCCCTGGCCGGTGTGGCTCTGTGGAGGGAGCATTGGCCTGAAGGGTCCCGGGTTCGATTCCGGTCAGGGGCATGTGCCTTGGTTGCGGGCACAGCCCCAGTGGGAGGTGTGCAGGAGGCGGCTGACGGATGTTTCTCTCTCATCGATGTTTCTGACTCTCGGTCCCTCTCCCTTCCTCTCTGTAAAAGGTCAGTGGAGTATATTTTTAAAAAGGAAGAACGGACTGAAAACGGGCACGTACTGAGGCCTAGGTTAAGGCGGAGGACCTGTTGGGCACCCACGTCTGCCCGTGTCCATGCGTGTGCCCGCTCGTGTGTGTGTGTGTGTGTGTGTGTGTGTATGCCCACGCGCACACGAGGATGTGGGCATGCGTGTTCCCGGGTCTCTGTGTGCCTATGCTTGCTTCGTGGCACATGTAGGAGCGTGTGCGTTCAGAAAGGTTCCCACCGGGAGCTATGCCAGCCTCCTGGAGGCTCGCGCGGGGGCCATTGGCAGCGGCCTGGTCTCCGCGCCCTGCCCCGTGCCTCCAGGCTTCCGTGACCCTAACCCTGCCACGAGCTTCGTGCCCTTGACCCTTCAGCCCTCGGGCTGGCGCTCTGTCCGCCCAGCCACACCGCCAGGGCGCAGGGCCATGGCTTTCAGGGCTGGAGAACCTGAGCCGGCGCAGACACGCCCAGGCCTGTGGGCGCCCCCTGGCGGCGGCGGGGGGGGGGGACGCACCAGGTTGGTCATCTCCTTCTGCAGCTTGAGCAGCATCTGGTGGAAGTACTTGGTCATCTTGTTGGAGGTCGTGTGCTCCTGCAGCTTCCGCATGATGGCCGTGTCCAGCTCCTGCCGCAGCTCCCGCTGCTCCCGGATGGACTGGCGCACGGCCAGCAGCTGGGCCCTGATATCCTTGTGCTCCTGGGGGGAGGGCGCGGGGAGGGGGCGGTGAGGGCGGCGACGCGCCCCCAGGTGTGTGCTGTGGGGGGGGGGTCCCGAGGAGGCGCCCCGCGGTGTGGGGGGGGGCGGGCACCTGGCGCGCCTCCGCCAGCTTGGCGTCCGTGTCCGCCAGCACCAGCTGGTAGGAGCCGAACTGGCCCTGCAGCGCCTCCTGCCTCGCCAGGCACTGCGCCGAGAGCTTCTGCAGCAGCCGGCCCTCGGCCTCCACGCGGCGCAGCGCCCGGGCCAGCGCCTCGTTGCGCTCCTCCTCCTGCACGATGGACCGCTTGTAGGCCTCCACCTCGCTGTCCACCGCCTTCAGCTGGTGCTGGCACTCGCTGCGGGACCGCGGAGCGGGGTCAGCCCGGGGTCAGCCCCCTCGTGGCAGGCACACGGGTCTCCCCGGCCCAGCCAAGGAGCCACGGCTCCACCTCTGGGTGCCGCCCGCCCGCGGGGCTCGGCGGGGCTCGGGGGTGGAGCGCAGACTGTGGACCGGGAGGTCACCGTTCCTCTCCCGGGTTTTGGGCTCCGTCCCCAGTGGGGGGCGTGCAGGAGGCAGCTGATCAGTGATTCTCTCTCCTCACTTACGCTTCTCTCCTCACTTACGCTTCTCTCCCCCCCTCTCCCTTCCTCCTTGAAACCAATAAAAAATATTGTTTAAAAAATAAATAAAAACTTGCTGAGGTCGGTTTGGCTCAGTGGTAGAGCGTCAGCCTGCGGACTGAGGGGTCCCGGGTTCGATTCCGGCCAAGGGCATGTACATGGGTTGCGGGCGCATCCCCGGTGGGGGGTGTGCAGGAGGCAGCTGGTCAGTGTTTCTCTCTCATCGACGTTTCTGGCTCTCTATCTCTCTCCCTTCCTCTCTGTAAAATATCAATAAAATATATTTTTAAAAATAAATAAAAATAAATAAAAACCTTTTCAAGGTTGTGACTATGGTGGGGTGGCGGGAGGGGGAAGCTAGCAGACTGAGTAGCCATGACGACACCCCTGGACCAGGCTCTGGGGGGCCTGGGGGACACCGGGCATGGGGAGGCCGCGGAGGGGCCCTGTGACCTGCAGCCGGTTGCCTGGGTAGGGAGCCTTTCCCGGCAGCTGGTCCCTGCCCCTGCGAGCCGGGCGCGGAGGCCCGGTTAGCGCCAAGCAGGTGAGGGGCAGGCCCCGGGATCCCTTCCGGGCCCAGGACACCCCCCCCCCACCCGCTGGGAGTGACGCCGGACCGAGGGCTCTGCCCCGCCCCCTCGGGGGAGAGGAGCCGGGGCGGCGCTGGGACCGGGGGGCAGGACTCCCTGAGCGTGGAGGCCCCACACGGTGGCGGGTCAAAGGGCCGCCTTCTCTCCCGCGGAAAAACGCCCCGTTCCCTCCCCCTCCGGGTCCCCCCTCCCCCCGGGAAGGCCGAGCCGGGAGTCCGAAAGGACGGGCACGCCGGGGCCTCGGCGGACACTCGGAGGGCTCGGGGCGGAAGCGGGGCCGCGGGCGCCTCCGTGTCCCACGAGGCAGCTCCCCTGGACCAGGGCACCCCCCCCGCCGCCCCGCTTCCCTCTCGCCTGCCCACCGCCCGGAGCCCGCGGCCAGCACGCCCGGAGGGCGCGTACCTGAGCCCCTCCTGGATGGCCCTGTGCGCCTCGTCCCGGCGCTTCATGCCCACCAGGCACATGGTCCACTGCTGCAGGATGAGCTTCTTCTCCACCCGGACCGTCTCGATCTCCGCGCAGGCCTGCGGGAGGGCGGGGAGGGCGGGGCCTGGGCTCGGGCGCTGAGGCCGTGCTTCCCGGGGCTGTCCTTCCCTGTCGGCCTTACAAGTCTCTCTCTTTTTTAAAAAAAATATATTTTATTGATTTTAAATATATATATAATTGACTTTTTACAGAGAGGAAGAGAGAGGGACAGAGAGTCAGAAACATCGATGAGAGGGAATCATCGACCAGCTGCCTCCTGCACACCCCCTACTGGGGATGTGCCCGCAGCCCATGTACATGCCCTTGACCCCCTCTCCCTTCCTCTCTGATAGCAATAAAGATGTACATTTTTTTAAAAAAGTCACAGCAGCTTTGCTTTCTAGTGTTGGCCGCCGAACTCGGGGCTGCCCTGGGCCCCTCCCTCCCTGCACCCGGAGCGCAGAGGCGGGCCCCGCGGGCCAGGAGGGAGGCTCCCGTCCTCCCCGAGAGCCGCCTGGCGGCCGGGCCGCTGGCTGAGGGTCCGCCCGGCTACCTACCGGAGCCCAGGGTCCCGCTCGCTGCCTGGCGGCCTCCGCCTCCGGGGCTGTGGGAGGAATGGCTCCACCCGCCGCCAGGCCCCCGGCCCTCCCTGTCCCCACCCGGGCCGGCCAGGCTCAGGGGCTGCGGGGGCCGCTGCTTACCTCGCTCACGGCTTTCCTGAGCGTCCGGGTCTCCTCCGCCTGGGCCCCCGACTGAGCCTCGAACAGGGCGATCTGCTCCTCCAGATCGTGGGCCCGGTTGGTGAGCTGGTCCACGTGCAGGTCCTGCCAAACGAGACCGACCCCTGGCTCCCGACCCTTGACCCCTGGCCCGAGCGGGCGACCCCAAGCTGGCCGAGGCCTCTCGGGGCTGCCGGCGCCCCAGGACACCCGGAGGCGGGGCGGGAGGCGGGAGGTGGGGGGGCTGCGCCTGGGCCGGGCGGTACCTGCTGCTGCTTGTCCCGCTCGGCCCGCGCCCGCTCCACTTCCGACTTCTTCACGACCTGCTTCATCACGTGGATGTCGTCCCGCATGTCCTGGTCGATGTTCTGCACGTAGAACAGGTTCACGGCCAGGTGCTCCATCTCGCTCTGCAGTGACACCACTGCCGAGGAAGCAGGCGGGCCCCCGTGAGACCCGCCGCCCTTCCCGCGGCCGCCGGCCCCCGCCCTCAGCTCTCCCCCCTCCGGCTTCCAGCAGCTCTTTATCCGCGACCCGCCGCCTCCCGCACGCCCGCTCCTGGGGACTGAGCAGGCAGGTGGGCAGAGCTGGCAGGTGGCTCCCACGAGCCCGGCCCCCGTGTTCCTCCGGCGGCGGAAGGGAGATAGATGCTCAGGTGGGCCTGGCCTAAGCGGGTGAGCCTGGAAAAGCAGAGTTTTCCGCGGCTGGCGGCCGGCCGCAGAGGAGGAGGAGAGAGACCCTCAGGGCCGGGCGACTGGGACAGGAGGGAGGAGGGGCGAGTTCCCCATTGCCGGCTTGGAGCGGGAAGGGGCCGCGGCGAAGGGTGTGGGCTGAGCGCGCCCCCTGCTGACAGCCAGCGGGGAAGCAGACCCCCAGTCCTGCAGCCGCAAGGAGCCGCGTTCCCCCGAGGACGGACGGGAACAAGCCTGCAGGTGGGTCTCCCCCAGGGCGCCCCACGAGAGCCCTCGGGTTGGCTCGGGGACGCCCCAGGCAGAGACCCGGTGGGCCACGCCAGGCTCCTGCCCTAAGGCACGGGGGGGGGGGGAAGAAGGGGGGCAGATATATCAGCGGGACCGTTGTAAGCCCCTAAGTTGGTGGCAATTTGTTACACAGCAGAAAACCAGAAGAGAGTGGACGCTGCCAGCAACCCAGGTTCCAAATGTTTCCTACTTCCTAGCCACGGCGTTTGTCCATTTTTATAAAAAGATTTTAAAACTGATTTTTGGAAAGAGGAAGGGGGAGGGAGAGAGAGAACCATCAAGGTGAGAGCAAACGTCCCTCATCAGCCACGGCCTGGGGTCCGAGTCGCAGCGCCCGAGCCGAGCCGCACCCGCCCGGCCCCGGGACTCCTTCCTCCTGCTCTCCCTCAGTCTCCTGGCCCTCCCCGCGCCGGCGTCGCCGTGGTGCCAGTGGTGCCAAGGGGCCTTCTCCCTCTTGGTTTTATTTATGTGGTTAGTTTTAACATATGTTTATTGACTTCAGAGAGGGAGAGAAACATCAATGATGAGAATCATTGGTCGGCTGCCCCCGCTCGCCCCCGACTGGGGGTGGGCCTGCAGCTGGGGTTGTGCCCGAGCGGCCCTCGCCGGCTCACGCGCCCTGCGCCCCGGGCCGCGCCGGCTTACTGGTCCTGCGCTCCTCGTTGGCGGCCTCGCAGGTGCGGGTGTAGAGCTGGCGCATGCGCTGCAGCTCCTGCTCTGTCTGCTGCCGCGCGCACGTGGCCAGCGAGTAGCGGTCGTGGCTCTTCTCCAGCTGCACCTGCAGGGCCGCCATGTGCTGCTGCACCGAGTACAGCTCCACGCCCAGCTCCTGCCGCTGCGTCCGGCTCTGCCTGGAGGCCACGCCCTGCGCCCAGAGAAGGCGGCACACAGCGGGGGGGTTAGGGGGGCACACAGCGGGGTAGGGATGGGGGGCACAGCCGGGTGGGGAGGGGGGACACAGCCGGGTGGGGAGGGGGGACACAGCCGGGTGGGGAGGGGGGACACAGCTGGTGGGCACAGTGGGAGCACATAGCTGGTGAGCACAGTGGGGGCACACAGCTGGTGGGCACAGCGGGGGGCACACAGCTGGGGGCACGCACCAGCTCCAGCAGCTCCAGCTGCAGCTTCTCCACTTGCCGGTTCAGGTAGCTTTTCAGTGTGGCCTGGAACCTGACCATCAGGGGCTGGAGCGACAGCAAAGCGCCGGTCGGAGTCGGCCCCATCGGGCCTCCGCCCAGCTGCTCTCCGGGGTGCGGGCGGGGCGGGGAACGGCGTCTGCCCTCTGCTCACACTTCTGCAGCCGCACGCTCGGCTGGTCCAGGCACTGAAGCCCGAGTTCATGTTTTGGCAAAAGGGCAGGGCAGGCGGGGCGTGGGTCCCGGCACACTGCCGGGCGAGGACTGCCGGCACCGACGGGCACTTGGCCCTTCCCAGGCCGCCGTCCGCCTGCCGCTCCTCTCCCGGGCGGCCTCCCCTGCCTGCCCAAGGCCCGCCCCCCCCCCAAGTGCTGGGTCCCTGAGGCCCGCGGGCCGGGCCGGGGGGGGGGGGGCGGACATGAGCCTCAGAGGGGACCGGGCTTTACAAGCCTCGGCAGCACCTGCCCCTTCCTGTTCGGCGAGGGGCCGGGGGCCGGACATGGGGGGCAGGTGGGGCAGCTCCGAGCCGCGGCCCCCCTTACGTGGTTGGGGTCCAGGACCACCAGCTGGGTCACTTCTTCGTCGGGCTCCTCGCTCCCCTCGGACTCCGGCGGCTCGGCACCCCCCTCGTCGGAGAGGCTGAGGTGCTGGATCCTGTCCAGGAAGGAGGGCAGGGCCCCTGGCTGGGGGTGCGGCCGGGACGCCGGGGCGGGGAGGCCTGCGGGCGGACCGCAGCCGGGCGGTGAGGGGCTCGGCCAGGCCTCGAGCCACGGGAGGGGAGGGGACAGAGGGGTGCTCCCCGAACGGGGCAGAGAGCCCTTTTCCCTTTGAACTGACTTCAGAGGAGGGAGGGAGGGAGGGAGGGAGGGACATCCATGATGAGAGAGAACCCCGCCCGCCCCCCAGGGGCACAGGCCAGCGGCCGCTGTGCACAGGGTGAGCGTCGCTGTGAGGCCCAGGCCGAAGAGGCGGGCGGTCAGCGCGGGCACCCGCTCGGGCGCCTTCTCCCCGCGGTGAGTCCTGTCTGTAACCAGATGCAGGGCCGCGGGGAGTGACCTCTGGGCGGGGCGGGGCCGGGCCCGGTACCTGGCTCCGGTTCCGAGGAGGACTCCTCCGAGGTCAGGGACAGCTGGTCCAAGGACGGGAGGCGGCCGCCCGAGCTCAGCCACAGGGAGTGGGACGGGCCCCACTGCCGGTCAGACTCCGCCTGGAGCAAGAACAGCCCGGCCTGAGCCCCCGGGAGTGGCCGGCCCACCCACCCCGGGGCTCATAGTCTTAAAGGAAGAGTCACACGTTTGGACATACAGACCACGTGCCCTGCCCGCCGGGGGGAGGGGGGGGGCCTCCGGGCTGAGCGCGCACCTGTGAACCAGGAGGTCAGGGTTCGATTCCCGGTCAGGGCACAGGCCCGGGTTTGGGGATCAATCCCGTGGGGGCCGTGCAGGAGGCAGCCGATCCATGATTCTCTCTCATCCCGGATGTTTCTCTCTCTCCCTCTCCCTTCCTCCCTGAAACCTATATATATATATATATATATATATATATATATATATATATATATATATTTTTTTTTTTTTTAAAGATCATGTGCCTTTTGCAAATGGTCAAAATGGAAACCATCCACCCCAGCCCCCTGGGCGGGCAGCTCGAGACCAGCAACCGGGATGCCCCCCTGGGGAGGGACCCCAACCTTGGCGTTCGGAGCCCCGCCTTTGCTGAGGAGCGTCTAACGGGGATTGCCGTGGGGACCGGAAGCGTCCCCCGAGTTCCTCACGTCGGGCGACACCCCCTGGGCGGTAAGCAAGCACGCCGGCGCCCGGCAGACCTGGGCTACTCACCAAACGGCTGAGCCCAAGTCTGGACACACGGGGGCCGGCTGTCTGCTGGACGCCCTCCGAGTCCCCAGGGCTGGTGTCCGAATCCAAGTTGTCCGTGGAGCTGGTTTTCTCCTCGGGGGACGGGACTTCCATGCTGGCCCCCGGCCCCCCTGCCACCTGCTGCTCCCCTCCTGTCTCCACCTCCCCCTCTGCTCCTTCGGGGACCACCTTCCCCTCTTCTCCTTTGGGGGCCACCTGCCCCTCTTCTGCACCATCAGGGGCCACCTCCCCCTCTTCTGCATCGGGCGGGCCTTCCCCCGGGGCGGTGGCCTCCGGCTCCGCAGCGTCTGCAGCGTCCGCAGCCTCCTCGGCCCCCGGTCCGGTCTGCTCTCCGCCCGTCTCCTCTGGGGCTACCGGCGGCTGCGCGGCAGGAGACAAAACACAAGGGTCTGGTGAGGTTTCCTTCTTGGTTTTGTTTTTATGGGTTTCAGAGAAGACGGGAGAGGGAGAGACAGAAACAGCACTGACGAGAGAGAACCCTCCAGGGGCTGCCTCCTGCACGCCCCCTGCTGGGGGCGGAGCCCGCAGCCGGGGCAGGTGCCCTGGACCAGGAGTCGAAACCCGGCCCCTTCGGTCTGCAGGCCATGGCCCCAGCCACGGAGCCAGACCGGCCCGGGCAGGCTTCAGCCTCCATGGCGCGACGACGCCCACGGAGACGAGGCCGCCCGCTGGGCTGTGGCCTGTCTGCCCGCGCTCTGCCATTTGGCGGTGACCTTTGCCCTTCGCTAGAGGAGAGGGATTCTGGACAACCCGGGGCTCTGAGAGCAGGTCCCCGCGCTCCCGCGGGCCCACGAGCCCTGGCCGGGTCGGGGGGTCAGCAGCGGGCGGCCTGCCCGGGACCAGAGACTCTTTCCGCAGCCAACGCTCCACCTCCCGCAGCCCCTGGCGGACACAGGCCCAGGCACTGGCCTCGGGAACTCACCCCGGCGCCCTCGGGGGGCCCGTCCCCCTCTTCCTCCATCGCTGCGTCTCCTTCCCTGTGGGGCCTGGCGGCGAGAAACAGGCCGAGAGTCACGGAGAGCCGCCTCCCGGGAGGGGGGGGAGGGTCCGCCGCCGGCCCAGCGCCCACTCGCTTGTCACCGGCCCCAGCACCCACGCGTCCGGCCCGTGGCGGGCGGCCACCAGGGTGTCTCCGCAAAGGAAGGGGAACACGCGGCCACTGAAGCACGCGAGGCGACGCCAGAGGGCACCTGACAGACACCTGCGCCTGTGAGAACTCGGGGGTGCGAACGGGAAATCGCAGGCAAAGGGCCAGCCCTCCGCACCCTCCGGTCCACTTCCCCGTCTTTCTTAGGATGGCCCTGCTTTGTTCTCATGGGGAATGGGGGCTCAGAGCTTGGCCTCGGGGGGCAGGGGTGGAGCTTCGGCCCAGGAACTAGCAGGGCACGGTTCGATTCCCCGTCGGGGCACAGGCCCGGGGTGTGGGGCGTGCAGGAGGCAGCCGATCGTGGATGTTTCTCTCTCTCCCTCTCCCTTCCTCTCTGACACCAATAAAAACATTTTTTAAAAACTAGCTCTTTAGAAAATAAAATCAAACCGAAACCGGTTTGGCTCAGTGGATAGAGTGTCAGTTTGCGGACTGGAAGGTCCAGGGTTCAATTCCGGTCCCAGGGCATGTGCCTTGGTTGCAGGCGCGTCCCCAGTGGGGGGTGTGCAGGAGGCAGCTGATCAATGATTCTCTCTCATCGATGTTTCTAACTCTCTATCCCTCTCTCTTCCTCTCTGTAAAAAAAACAAATCAATAAAATATATTAAAAAGAAAATAAAATCAAGATGGTAGACGGCCCGGCCGGCATGGGTCAGCAGTTGACCGTTGACCTAGGAACCAAGAGGTCATGGTTCACTTCCTGATCAGGACTGTGGGCGCGATCCCCAGTAGGGGGGCATGAAGGAGGCAGCCGGTCCGTGATTCTCTCTCATCATGGATGTTTCTCTCTCTCCCTCTCCCTTCCTCTCAGAAATCAATAAAAATATATTTTTTAAATGTTTTAAAAATAAAGGAAGCATCAGAGACGGGCCTGGTGGCACTACCACCGGTAGCTCAGGGCCTGGGCCCGGGGCAGCCCACTGCCGGGACCCCGAGTCAGGCTGGGGAGGGAGGGGGACCCCTCTTCCAGAGGAGCGGGGGGCTGGGCTGGTTCCCGGCTCCCGGCCAGGGGCCACGCAGGGGCAGCACCCGAAGACCATCTCCCCTCCGCCCCCCCACCTCAGAGACGCTGCCCCCCGCTCCGCAGCAGGGGCTGCCAAGCACAGTGGTTGCCATGGTTACTGCGGGGCGCGGTCCCGGTTTGGGGAGCACCTGGGGCCGCGGGCAGAGGGGGTGCGGGAGCAGACGGGGCGCTGAGGAAGGAGGAGGGGCCCGGGGGCGGGGGCAGGGGCGCCCCGGGGTATGGAAAGGGGGAGCCCTGGGGGCCTCCAAGACCCGCGGCGCCTGGACCCCGCTTACCGGCCGCCCGCCCGTTGCTAGGCGACGCCGTCAACATCCGGCGGCGGCGGGGCGCGCGGGGCGGCGGGTGGCCGTGGCCCGTGGGCGGCGCCGTGGCCCGTGGGCGGCCGTGGCCCGTGGGCGGCGCCGTGGCCCGTGGGCGGCGCCGGGCCCGTGGGCGGCGCGGGGCGGCCTCGGTGAAGCGCTCCGGGGCCTCCGGGGCGCCCGGGCCGGTCTGCGGGGCGGGGCGGGCCGGGGAGGCGGGCGGGAGGGGCCCGGGGCCCGCCTGCTGCCCGCCCCCATCTGCAGACCTGGGGGCGCGGCGGCCCCTCCGCGGGGTTCCTGCGGCCCCAGGACCTGCGGGTGGGGATGGGGGTCCCCTTCGCACCCCCACCGAAACCGCCGGGGCTCAGAGCGGGGCGAGAGCGAGCGCGCACGCGGGGCGCGGGGCCGGGGAGCTCGGGCCGGGGGCGCAGGCGGCCGGAGCGGTGCCAGGTCCCCCCGGGGCCGGGGGCGGGGCGGGCCGGCCTGGGAGCCGGGTGGGGCCGGGGCGGGCCGGGGGCCGGGCCTGGCCGCGCGTCCCCGCCCCGCCCCGCCGGGCCTCACTGGCGGCGGCGGCGGCGGCGGCGGCGGCGGCGGCGGCGGCGGCTCGCGGGCCAGCTCGGATCCGGCCCGCCGTGGGACCCGGGTGGGTATCGGGCCCGGCCCGGGGCTGCGGGGCGGGACCCGGCGGCGCCCCGGGGCAGGGGCGGGGCGGGGCGGGCGCGCGGGGCGTGGGCCTGCGGCGGCGGCGGCCGGGAGTGACCGGCTCCGGCCGCGCCTCCCTCGGTGCGGGGCCGGGCGCGGGCCCCCGACCCTGCGGGGGGCGGTCTGGGACCCCCGCCGCGGCGATCGCGGGGCGGGGGCGGCGCCCCGGGCCAATCCGGGGAGGCTGGCCCCCCATCTGGCCGCGGAACTTGCGGTCTTTGTCTGGCCGGATGGTCCGAGCTCGCCCAGGAGAAGTTGGAGGGGCCGCTGTTCGCCCACGCGGACCCACCGCGCCCCTCGCATTCCTGGGCCAGAACCGCGTGTTGGGAAACTCACTTCCTTCAGGCGCTCGCTCTGCCCCCTCGTCCTTGACTTTAAAAAAAGAAAGAAAGAAAAAAGAATAGAAAAAAAAAAGGAGAAGGAGAAAAATAGGCAGTTTGCTAAATCTAGCCCGAACCGCGCCAGGAGCGGTGGCCCTTGGAACCCCGTTGTTCCCGCGGTGGCGCCGGTGTCACACGTGGCGGCATCTCGTTGGGAAACAGACCAGAAGCCCAACCAAACGGCGGCCCCAGGTGGCACCCGCTGGCTCTGCTGCCTCCTGCCAGGAGGAGGGCCCGGGCCGGCCGGCCCTGGCCATCGTCCTTCCCCCGGAGGGCGCGGTGTCTCCCGTGGCCACCCAGGCCGGCTACCCGAGGCCGGACCAGAGGCCGGACCAGAGGCCCGGGTGGGGTTCCCTCCCACGCCTGCCATCTCCGAGCGGAGAAGTTTTAAAAATCCGTGCGTTCGTCTCAGAAACTCCCTGTTAGAAACATCCACATGTCGTTGCTGGTGCGACTCAAACCACGGCCGCTTTGCAAAGAAAAGGTCCCCCAGGCGGACGCCTCTTCACTGCCGCCCAAGTTCACCGCCGGGCGGCAGCCAGCACCTGCCGGCCGCTGGGTGTCTTATCGGGAGCAGGGCCTCGGAGTGGGGAGAAAGGAAGGCCTCGCCCGTGGAATTTCCAAATCCTCCGGCCACGAGGCGGTTGTGGAACCAGCTGCTGACCTCCATGCACGAGTTCACGTACCCACAGGACACGCCCGTCAGGCAGGGCTGGGGAGGGGGGCGGGGGGAGCGTGCCCGCTTTGCAGACAGGGGACACGGCCTTAGGAAAGGGACTTCCCCCAGGGCATGCAGCTGGGAGGGGCCGGACTCGGGCCTGGGGCGCGGGAGGCTCCAGCTCCCAGCACCCACGGCGCCTCCCGGCCGGCGGTACCCCCATCCCTCACACGGACGCCCTCCCCGCCCCTCCTGCTCAGGCAGACGGCCTGGCTCACTCTGCCGGCGGGGTCACCGGAAGGCAGGGGCCTGGGGGCCAATCCCATGTCACCCTCAGGGGCCGTGGCCTGCGGAAGGCAGCCTGGGGTTCGCACAGCCGCCCCCTCCGCGCTGGCCTCTGCGGGACCTGGGGGTGCGGGCTGGGCTCTGGACCGCTGGGCGCAGCACCAGCCCCGGTGCGGTGCGCGGAGCTGCCCATTCCTCTGCCTTGGCTCCTCTGGAGTGGATAAACCTCCTGCCTCAGAGGCCTGCCGCCCCATTACCTAGTGCTAAGGGCTTGCTGCTATTGATTATTATTATTACGAATGGCCGTTGTTGGATTTTGGTTTTGCTGCCCGATGCTTTGTGCCGGGGAAGAATTCGCCATGCAGGGCTCTTTACTCTCATCTTTGTAACCTCGCAGGGGGCTGGGGGCGGGGCCCCTGCCGGCTGTTCCAGGAAGGGGGGCAGCCGGGTTGCCTGGCAACACAAATCTTCACTCCGGAGTTCACCTTGTCTCCCCGGCCCGCCGAGAGGCCTGGATTTTGCTCACTGGCTGCTCAGCTCCCCGGGATGCTGGGGGCTGTGCTTGAAGGTGAAACAATGGTGGCAGCGCTGGCGGCAGGCAGCCGGGTCCTCCGTGGTAGAAACCTTGTTGCATTCCGAGGTTTCACTGTTCCGTTGTAACACCGGCTGCTCTGGGGGAGCTTCATTGTTTGCAGCAGCAGCAGCAGCAGCAGCAGCAGCGGCCGGAAAAGGGAGCTTTGGCACAGGTCGTTTCTCTTAAAGCCGCAGCACCCAGCTGGGGTGGTTAGAGGGACTTACTGCATTCGGAGATCTCTCCCCCACTCCCCCTCGGTGGCGGCTTTATATATAACTTTATATATAACGGATGTCAGAGAGGGCGGGAGAGGGAGATAGAAGCCATCCATGATGAGAGAATCCATCTGCACGCCCCCCACTGGGGATGGAGCCCACGACCCGGGCCTGTGCCCTGACCGGGAACCGAACCCTGTCCTTCTGGTTCTTGGGTTGACACTCAACCACGGAGCCCCGCCGGCCGGGTCAGCGGTGGCTTTTTGTGCTGTCGGCCACCTGAGCGACTGTGGTCACGTGGTCTTGTCTCTCTGACACTCCCACCCGGAGAGCTGCCTGGCATCCGGCAGCAGCCGGTGTGAAACGGGGCCTCTGGTCACGGGCAGAGGAGAGGAGCGGCCGCCGGGGACCGAACCACCCCCCCCCCTCGTCTGCTGTGCCTTCGCTTCAAGCCTCCGGTGGCAAACCGTCCGGGTGTTCAAAGAGGTGTATGGGCCGGTGGGCGTGGCTGGGCTGGTGGCACCGTGGCCCCATGCACCACAAGGGGCGGTTTAATTTCTGGTCTGGGCATATACCCAGGTTTCGGATTCCTTCCCCGGGCAGGGCATGTTCAGGAGGCAAGTGATCGATGTTTCTCTCTCATTCTCTCTCTCCTTCCTCTCTTTATGGGTTTTTTTAAAATTATTTTTTAAAATATATTTTATTGATATTTTATAGAGAGGAAGGGAAAGAGATAGAGAGCTAGAAACGTCGATGAGAGAGAAACATCGACCAGGTGCCTCATGCACACCCCCCACCGGGGGTGTGCCCGCAACCAATGTACATGCCCTTGACCGGAATCGAACCCGGGACCTCTCAGTCCGCAGACTGACTCTCTACCACTGAGCCAAACCGGTTTTGGCTCTTTATGGGTTTTTAAAAATATATATATTTTATTGATTTTTTTTTTTTTTTTTACAGAGAGGAAGAGAGAGGGATAGAGAGCTAGAAACATCGATGAGAGAGAGAAACATCAGTCAGCTGCCTCTTGCACACCCCCCTCTGGGACTGTGCCCGCAACCAAGGTACATGCCCTTGACCGGAATCGAACCCAGGACCTTTCAGTCCGCAGGCTGATGCTCTATCCACTGAGCCAAACCCGTTTTGGCATCTTTATGTTTTAAAACATAAAATAAAATTTTGGTTTGTTTCAGAGGGGAAGGAAGAGCGAGATAGAAACACCGGTGCTATGAGAGAATCACTGATCGGCCGCCTCCCGCACGTCCCACACTGCGGAGCGAGCCTGCAGCCCGGGCCTGTGGCCTGACCGGGAAGCGAGCGTTAGTTACCTGCTGGTTCCTAGGTCGACGCTCAACCACGGAACCACACTGTCCGGCCTCCCTTCCTCTCTAAAATCAATTTATAGAGTGACGCAGGGCGTGGGGGGTGGGAGAGGGATCTTCCGGACCACCTGAGGGCACGGAGAGCCGCCGGCCCGCGCTGAGCTCCACCCGGGGTGGCCACGCAGCAGCCCGCGGCGGGGCGTGCCCGAGCTGGCGCCCGCTCGCTTGCACACTGCTCCCCACGTCGTGACTCTGAACTCGGGGGTCGGATAACAGTTCCCCGGAGACCTCGGGGCGTGCCAGGTCCCGGGAGGCGGGAGGGAGCGGGCCTCCGGCTGTGCTGGCCGCAGGTGCTGTGGGAGGGACGGTCTGTTCGTGTGCCCGGCTGTTTACTGTGGCAGCGCCTATCCTTACCCGCTCTGCACGGCCTTGGAGGGCAAAGCGGATCAACCGGTTTCTGCCGGCCACGTGCCCGTCGTGGCCAGGCCAGGGGAGCGTCACCTGTGGGCTTCCCACGACACGTCCCCGAGTGCCCAGTGCCCCCCCGCCCCCCCCCCGCCTCCCCTCCGCGGCCAGCGGCCGGCAGGTGGTGTGGGCAGCGTCCCAGGTGGGTGGCAGCTGCCGCTCCACGCAGGCCGGGACCACGTCTGTCCTCCGACCACCGCGTCCAGCTCCTGACCCGCGTGGCTGAGGCAGGCGCGGCCCAGAGAAGTCGGGGCTCGGTGGCCAGGGCTGTCCTCTCTGCTCTTCCTGGGGAGGCTCCGGAAGAGCCCTGCCCTTAGCACCTGCCTGCTTCCTGTCGGGGGCTTAACCGGCTCCTTCTTCCAGGACAGGAAGCCGGGCGCGGCCGAGGGGCTGCCGGGACCGCGCTGCTGGGAGCCAGGAGCTGGCGTGGCTGTGCCGGCCAGGGGGGAGGGCCCGCTCCCAGGTGACCAGGAGCTGGCGTGGCTGTGCCGGCCAGGGGGGAGGGCCCGCTCCCGGGTGACCAGGAGCTGGCGTGGCTGTGCCGGCCAGGGGGGAGGGCCCGCTCCCGGGTGACCAGGAGCTGGCGTGGCTGTGCCGGCCAGGGGGGAGGGCCCGCTCCCGGGTGACCAGGAGCTGGCGTGGCTGTGCTGGCCAGGGGGGAGGCCCGCTCCCAGGTGACCAGGAGCTGGCGTGGCTGTGCCGGCCAGGGGGGAGGGCCCGCTCCCGGGTGACCAGGAGCTGGCGTGGCTGTGCTGGCCAGGGGGGAGGCCCGCTCCCAGGTGACCAGGAGCTGGCGTGGCTGTGCAGACTGAGGGGGGGAGGGACCCCACCCAGGTGACCAGGAGCTGGCGTGGCTGTGCCGGCCAGGGGGGAGGGCCCGCTCCCGGGTGACCAGGAGCTGGCATGGCTGTGCAGACTGAGGGGGGGAGGGCCCGCTCCCGGGTGACCAGGAGCTGGCGTGGCTGTGCCGGCCTGGGGGAAGGACCCGCTCCCGGGGACTGTCAGCCCTGACGCTGC
This sequence comes from Vespertilio murinus, assembly GCA_963924515.1. Lineage (NCBI taxonomy): Eukaryota > Metazoa > Chordata > Mammalia > Chiroptera > Vespertilionidae > Vespertilio > Vespertilio murinus. The sequence continues at coordinate 1,224,229 of OZ004718.1, forward strand.
CCATGCTACACCCTGGGCCCCGGGCGGAGGGTCCAGGTGCGGGTGGAACAGGCTCACGCCCTGAGCTGGAGCTGGAGAGGCCCCGAGAGGACGAGGGCGGAAGTGACAGGAGACAGGCGTGTGTGTGCGTGTGTGTGAGTGTGTGTGTGTATGGTAGAGTGTGTGAGAGTGTTTGTGAATGTGTGTGTGTGTGAGTGTGTGGTGGAGTGTGTGTGTGTGATGGAGTGTGTGAGTGTGTGTGTGTGGTGGAGTGTGTGAGAGTGTATGTGAATGTGTGTGTGTGTGAGTGTGTGGTGGAGTGTGTGTGTGTGATGGAGTGTGTGTGTGTGATGGAGTGTGTGAGTGTGTGTGTGTATGAGTGTGTGTGTGAGTGTGTGAGTGTGTGTGTATGGAGAGTGTGTGAGAGTGTATGTGAATGTGTGTGTGTGTGTGTGTGTGAGTGTGTGTGTATGGAGAGTGTGTGAGAGTGTATGTGAATGTGTGTGAGTGTGTGGTGGAGTGTGTGTGTGTGATGGAGTGTGTGAGTGTGTGTGTGGTGGAGTGTGTGAGAGTGTATGTGAGTGTGTGTGTGTGTGTGTGTGTGTGTATGGAGAGTGAGAATGTATGTGAATGTGTGTGAGTGTGTGGTGGAGTGTGTGTGTGTGATGGAGTGTGTGTGTGAGTGTGTGTGTGAGTGTGTGGTGGAATGTGTGAGTGAGTGTGTGTGTGTGAGTGTGTGTGTGTGTGTGTGATGGAGTGTGAGTGTGTGTGTGTGTGATAGTGTGTGTGGTGGAGTATGTGTGTGAGAGTGTGTGGTGGAGTGAGTGTGAGTGTGTGTGTGTTTGTGCTGCGAGGAGGCCCAGCTGCTCCTCCCTCTACTGTGCAGTGTGTCCTGCCTGCCACTCCCGCCTGCCCAGGGCTCAGCGTGGACGCCACTGCCCTCCGTGGCCCTGAGCCTGCAGGCCTGTCCTCTAAACAGCAGGTGTGGTTATGGCTCTGGGAGGAGGGGAGAGGGAGGTAGAGCCGTCACTGATGGGAGAGGACCCGACGGCTGCCTCCCGCACGGCCCACTACAACCCGGGCCTGGGCCCGGACGGGGATCGGAACCCGGGCCCCTGGTTCTGAGGTCAGCGCCCCACCCGGAGCCACGCCGGCGGCTCCTCTGCGTGTTTTAAGTCGTTACCTGCTGGTCGGTGGCTTTGCACACGCCCCGAGCCCTCCTCCGGGCCAGCGTGCTGGCATCAGCTTCGTCAGCAGAGACCGGCTTTGTCTGGACGCAGGTGGCATTCCGGGGCACGTGACAAAGGACCTCCCAGAGAGGCTTGTTCGGGTGATTTTTGAAGCCCTTCCCTTCAGGCACGCTTCACCTGACTCCAGTGTACAGACAGGCTCGGGGGCTGGAGAGAAAGAGAGAGAGAGAGAGAGAGAGAGAGAGAGAGAGAGAGAGAGGTGCCTTGGACGCAGGCCCTTGCGATCTGAAACCAGCACCGCGGGGACGGCTCAGCCATTTTTAAATGAAAATGTGGATGGCAGCCTGGCGGGTTGGGCTCCGAGGGTACAGACTCCATTCGCTCTGGGCGGCTGTGGGCTCTCTCCCCGTGGGGGGCGCAGGAGGCAGCCAATGAGCGACTCCGTCTCCCCAGGGGCGTCTCCCTCTCCCTCTCCCTTCCTCTCTGAAACAAATAACAACACATCTGGCAGGTGCAGGCGCTGGTGTGGCTGTACGAACACAACTCCTGCGGTCGGGGACCCGCTCGCGCCCGCCTCCACTGCGGGGCAGGGGGGGGAAGGGGGGTCCGTTGGCACAGCGCGCGTGGAGCCCTCAGCTGCCGTCCTGATTTCGGTTCGTTCCCGGCTCGCCACTGCGGCCCTCGGGAGCGCTGGCTGACTGTCCTCGGGGCGTGGTGGGGCTGCAGAGGTTGTGCGGGGCGGCCCCCACCTGTGTCCTGTGTGAGGAGGGGGTCTGGCCGGGGCAGAGCCCGCCGGGAGGGGCCGCTGGTGGGCGCTCTGAGGTCTGCGTCTGGGCGCACAGCTTTCTGGTCCGGGGGTGGGGTGGGGCACCCACAGGATCCCGTTCCCCGAGGTCCTAAACCGCTCTGCTGGGGGCGAGCGAGAGCCACGCAAGGTCGTGCGTGTAGTGGGTTCAAGGACACAGGGAGACCTCGGGCAGGCTGCAGGCTGTGCCGGACCGCACCGCCGGCAGCTGCCCCCGGCGCCCTCGCCCGCCTCCAGCTCCGGGCCACTCCCCCATCCATCCTAGAAGCCCAGCCTCTTGGTTTTTTTGGGTGCAAGCTTCCTGGTCTTTAAAAAAATATACTTTTTATTCATTTCAGAGAGGGAAAGAGAGAGAGAGAAACATCGTGAAGAGAGAGAATCATGGATCGGCTGCCTCCTGCCCGCCCCACGCTGGGGATGGAGCCCTCAACTCAGGCGTATGCCCTAATCGGGCATGGAACCGTGGCCTCCTGGTTCATAGGTCGATGCTCAACCACGGAGCCACGCCGGCCGGGCAAACTTCCTGGTCTCAACCCTCCAGGGCAGGACCCACCCCCCCCCGCCCCCCCTCCACCTGCCCCGGGAGGCAGGCGTGCCCGGGAGGGGTGGGGACAGGCGAGGTGCTTGCAGCTGTGCCAGCCACTGCCGGAGGGGGGGCAGGGAGTGAGTCAGGGAGGTGGGGTATCAGAAGTGGGGTGCGGTGCCAGGTGCAGGCCCTCCTCATTTCCTCGTCCACCACCCCCACCCCGCCACCTCCCCCCGCTGGTCAGACTCAAGTTACCGCCGCGGCCTTCCCCGGGAAACGTCTGCTTTGAATTCGGGTTTTGGAGTACCAGAGGCACTCAGTGGAAAGTGGAAGGATAACGTGTAAGCCAGCGAGGACGGATCTTTGGTTTGGGCAGGGCGACGTGCAGTGAAAAAGACACCGTCAGGGGAAAAGCCCCATCAGTTTGACTTCATACAAGTCCCAGTTCCTCAAATAGGCGATACACTCGGAGGGCGAACTGCGAGGGTGGCAGGCGTCCCCCCAGGGGACACGGGCGCCGCCTGCACTTCCCCGGCCGTGCACAGGACGACACCCGCAGCCGCCGCCGCCGTGGCCAAGGGTCAAGGTCTTTGCTATATAAAGAGTTCTCACCAATCAACAACAAGCCAGCGCCCCAGCAGAAACCCAGGCAGGCACCGCAGCCAGCAGGCCCCAGCACGAGCTCGCGTCTCTCACACACAGGACACCCTGCTCAGGTGAACGGACCGTCAGAACACCGCTCTGTGGTCAGGCGGGCAGAGGCGCGAACCCCCGGAAGCCGGCGGGGGCGGTGCGCCGGGCCGGCCGGTCCTCGCTGGGGTCTGCTTTGCAGGGAAGGTGTGAAGAGAGGAAGGCACACAGGCACTTTGGGGTTGAGTTGAGGGATATGGGTCATTTTTATACTAATGAGCACGCTGCACACTTTTTTTTTTGAAAAACTTAAAAAACGAGGTCAAGGATCTCCACTTCTCACAAGCTCGGGACTGGGAGCCGGCTTCCGTGTGGGGCGGGGGGGGGGGGGGGGGGACCGGCTCCCGGGCAAACACGTGCATTTGAACAACAGGGGCCCGGCCGGCGGCTCGGGGCTGAGCTTTGACCCAGGAACCAGGAGGTCAGGGTTCGATTCCAGGTCAGAGCACAGGCCTGGGTTTTGGGCTCCGTCCCCGGTCCGTGATTCCCTCTCATCGTGGCTGTTTCTCCCTCTCCCTCCCTCCCTCCCTCTCCCTTCCGCTCTGACGTCAATAAAAATGTGTTTAACACACACACACTGAATGCACACGTAGGCGAGAACTGCCCGAGAGAGCAACTACCCCGCCGACTTCCTCAGACGCACGGTCGTCCGGGTTCCCCTCCCGCTCCGGGCTGCAGCCGGCGGGCGGGCTGTCCTGCTGCCCAGGTGGCCGGGGGGGGGGGGGCTGGCACTGGCTCTGGAGGACAAAGGTCTCCGCCCCGGCCCTCCCATCACTCAGTGCGGGCGGCCCGCTCTGCGGTGACAGGTGGCCGCTGGGCGCAGTGTGGCGATGGCACTGCAGGTACAGACGCCGGGTCACCGGGTCAGACCCCAACCTCAGAGGCCGGGATGCGGGTGCCTGAGGTGACCATTAAATGAGAACAGACGGGAGGCTCCTGGGGGGAGGCGGGCCTGGGGGTGGTGGGCCTGGGGGGAGGTAGACCTGGGGGGCAGTGGGCCTGGGGGGCTGTGGGAAGCGATGGGGGAGCGGCCCTGCCCAGGTGTGCAGCCAGTGGCTAAGCCAGGGTGGCAGGCGTCCCCCAGGGGACATGGCGCCGTCTGCACTTTCCCGGTCGTGCTGCTCGGTGGGAGGGGGCGGGAGTGGCGGGGGGGGGGGGGGCAGGGATGCGCTCTCCATCCTGCGTGGCCGGGCTGGCAGGACCCGCTCGGGAGTGAACCAGCACCTGTTTGGGGCTGACGGGCACCAGGCAGGCGGCAGCCCAGGGCACCGGCCGCGCGCGGGACCGTGGCCCCATGCACCCCCTCCCCCGCCCCCAGGTAGGTGTGGACGCGCCCGCGGGGCCCACGTGAGCGGAGGATGGGCACACCCCCCACACCCCCCGGCAATGTCTCTGGGCCGCCTCCTCCGCCGGGCCTCCTCCCGAGCCTCGGACCTCCTGACCCTCGCCCCAGGGGGCGGCGGGCCCCCCTCCGTCCTGGACGGGGAGATCATCTACTCCAAGAACAACGTGTGTGTGCACCCGCCCGAGGGGCTGCAGGGGCTGGGGGAGCACCACCCAGGTAAGCGGGAGGGGAGGGGCGCGGGCTGGGGGAGGGAGGTTTCAGGGGCTCTGGGTCACTCCCCACGTGTCTCCCTCACCCTGAGGTCACCTGACCAGAGCCGGGGGGCCCCCCACGGACAGGTGTGCTGGGGAGGGCGGCCGGGGCTGGTCGGAGGGGGCTGTGTTCTGGGTGGAACGAGAGGGCAGCGCACGTGGCCGGAGCCGCCGTGGCCAGTCCTGCTGTGATGGAGGCGGGTCCCGGTCCCAGAGCCACGGGACTGAGTGTGGGACACCTGGTCCCCGCGTCCCGCTGGCCGGGAGCCGCGTGGGCAGAGCCTGAGGGAGGTCCGGGCCCAGCGCCCCCCTCTCAACAGAGTCCGGGGGGCCGGGGGCCTGGGCAATAGGCCCAGGAATCAGGACACCTCGAAATGGCGGGTGCTGCCGTGGGAAATACCGCCCCCACCCAAACTGAGGGTGCAGGAGCCCCCAGAGCCTGCCAACCCGCTGCCCGCCTCCAAGACACCACCCTTTGCCGGCAAACAGTGGGAGCCAAGGAGAGGGGCCCGCCCCCAGAGAGCCGCCCAGAGAAAGCGGTGCCTGCCCGCCCAGCGGCTCCGTGCGGAGCGTCAGCCTGGGAGCCGTTCCCCGTCCGGGCACGGGCCGGGCTGTGGTCCATCCCCAGTCGGGGGTGTGCAGGAGGCAGCTGATCAGTGATTCCCCTCACTGATGTTTCTCTCCCTCTCCCTAAAATTAATAAGAATATTAAAAACATATGTACATGCCGAGAGGGCGGTGGCCAACTGAACGAGCCCCCAGGGCAGCCCCCCTGGGACTCATCCCCGAGTGGAGTCCGAGTCCCACGTCCCTCCCACGGGGCTGTGTGCTATGAGGGGCCTCCTGGGCCGCAGGGCAGGGGCGCTGACCGACCCCAGGCAGGAAAGCTCCGGGCTCCTGCTCCTCGCCCGGGCACTGAGCATCCCCGCTGCTGGCACTCGTCCGAGGCCCGGCCATCCTCACAACCCCCCCCCCGCCCCCCGCGTCTCACCCAGCTGTCCCCGGCTGTCCTCACCCCTCCCCCGCCCCCCGCGTCTCACACCCAGCTGTCCCCCGGCCGTCCTCACCCCGCCCCCCGCGTCTCACCCAGCTGTCCCCGGCGTCTCACTCAGGGCCGGCTGTGCCCAAGCTCCCAGGCCCCACAGCCCGGGTGAGACTGGCAGGGTGTGGCCGCCGTGCTCGGCCCTGGCTCACCGCCGCCCTCCCCGACAGGCTACCTGTGCTTGTACATGGAGAAGGATGAGCTGCTGGGGGCCACCCTCATCCTCGCGTGGGTCCCCAACTCCCGGATCCAGCGGCAGGACGAGGAGGCGCTGCGCTACATCACCCCCGAGGGCTCCCCCGTGCGCACGGCGCCCCGCCCGCGAGGCCGGCGCACCCAGAGCTCGGGCGCGCCCTGCCGGGCCTCCCCCACGGAGCCGCGGCCGCCCCTGGCGCCCCGAGACGAGGACATCCTGGTGGTGGCCCGGGGGGACGGGGAGAAGCTGGCCCGGGGCCTGGGGATGGACGGCGCCCTCGCGGCCTCGCAGCCGGCCCACAGCCACTCGGGGACCCCGTCCGCCGGCAGCTCCCAGGACGGGACGGAGGACGGGCGGGAGCCGCAGCCCGAGGCGGGCGAGGAGGAGGGCTCCATGGAGCTGTCCGCCGAGGGGGTGAGCAGGGACAGCTCCTTCGACTCCGACTCGGACGCCTTCTCCTCCCCCTGCTGCCTGTCGCCCGTGAGCGCCGCCCTGGTGGACAGCAGCGGCTCCGTGTTCCTGGAGGGCGAGAGCGGGTGAGTGTCCGGGTCTGGGCCTGCGGCCTCACTGGGGACCTGGGGTGTGTCGCCAGCCCCAGGGGATTAGCCTGTGGTGGGCCTGATGGGATTGGTTGTCATGGCAACCATGCAGCATCCTTGGGGTGCTCAGGGCCCCCCAGAGGTGGGCGTGCACACAGCTCTTGAACAGCGCGCTTGTTCAAACCCAGCCCTGCCTGGCCACCCCCACCCCCGCCAGAGGGCACCCAGCCAGTCCCCTGGCCACAATGGATGGGAGCCCGCTGGGTGCACACCGGACTCGGGGTCATGGGGACCCAGTGAGCCCGGCAGCCAAGGTGCAGGGACGCGGAACGCTATGCGCCTCAGCGGGAAGGAATTTGCGATTCTTTCTGATATCCACCCTCGATCAGTCGCGCTCCATTGAAGCCCAAGGGTGCACTGATAACATGTTTCCACGTGGGGGTGGGGGGTGGAGACCATGAGGCTCGCTGAGCGGTGAGGTGATTCCACCCGAGAACCAGGCTGGGAACAATGCGCCGGCCCCTTCCCCGGGCCTGCGGCGGGCCTTAGGGCGCCCCCTGGTGGTGCCGCACGGCAGCGCAGCCATCCCCGCGGGTGTCCAGCAGCCCAGGGGCGGGGGGGCCTTAGGGCGCCCCCTGGTGGAGCCTCACGGCAGCGCAGCCATACCTGCGGGTGTGCAGCAGCCCAGGGGCGGGGCCTTAGAGCGCCCCCTGGTGGAGCCACACGGCAGCGCAGCCATACCCGCGGGTGTCCAGCAGCCCAGGGGCGGGGCGGAGGGGCAGGTGTCTGAGCTCTTGTCTCCACTGAGCCTAGAGGGGTGGCAGGCCTGCCTGACGGTCCCGTGGCTGGTGGTCTTGTGGCTGATGGTCTGAGGCGGATGGTCCCGTGGCTGATGGTCCCGGGGCCGAAGTCTTAGTGGCAGCACGAGGACCAGGGCTGGGCCTGCTCAGCTCTGTCCAGCTGCCTGGTTCCCTAGGAGCTTGGGTTTGGGAATCCCGTTTCCTCTTCGCCAGGTGGGGGAGTAACGACAGTCTGCGGGTTCCCCTGAGAACTCACCGCTGGCCCCTCCCGCCTCTCGTCCTGGGTGCTCCTCCACCGGCGCCCCTTTCACACAGCCCCGGCCGGCTGTTCCCCTGCAGGTCCTCACTGCGGTCCTGCCCCGGGGCGGTGGCAGGTCAGGAGGCGTTTCTGTCACAACAGAAGGCGAGGCCAGGGGTGCTGGGAGCACCCTCCGTGCACAGGGCGCCCCGCCACAGTGACCTGCTCCCCACGTGGGACGTGCAGGGCCCGGAACTTCCTGGAGGTGGTGGTCGCCGCGGGCGGGCGCGGGCCCTGGAGTCGGGGACTCGGTGTTTCCTTTTAACCTTAAATGCTTATTTTTGGTTTTAGAGAGAAACGCCGACGTGTTGTTCACGTACGCATGCGCCCCTGGCTGCCTCTTGAATGTGCCCGAGCGGGGTCCACCACCGGGCTCACAGCTGGGCGCGTGTGCGCATGTGCGTGCATGTGTGTGTGCACGTGCTTCTGCGTCTGTGTGTGCGTGCGTCTGTGCGTGTGCGTACCTGTGCGTGCGTCTGTGCGTGTGTGTGCGTCTGTGCATGTGCGTACCTGTGCGTGCGTCTGTGTGTGTGCGTACCTGTGAGTGCGTCTGTGCGTGTGCGTACCTGTGCGTGCGTCTGTGTGTGTGCGTGCGTCTGTGCGTGTGCGTGCGTCTGTGCGTGTGCGTGCGTCTGTGCGTGTGCGTACCTGTGCGTGCGTCTGTGTGTGCGTGCGTCTGTGCGTGTGCGTGCGTCTGTGCGTGTGCGTGTGCGTGCCCGTGTGTTTCGTCCTACAATGGACCTAACGGATTTGCTGACGGGCCGGTTATCAACTACAAGTCGGTCCCTCCCGTGTCTGCGCCGTCACCTCTGTCCGGTTCCAGAACTTTCCCTTCGCCCCCAAAGGAAACCCGGTCCCACTCGCAGCCGCCCCGCCCCGCCCGCCCCCGCCGGCGCTTCCTGCCTCCGGGTGCGCCTGGGCCGGAAGTGGGGCCGGGCAGGTGGCCTGTGTCCGGCTTCTCTCACTGCCCCCCTCGCCCCCCACCCCGCCCCGTCCTCCGGCCCAGGCGGAGCGGCGTCAGGCCCTTCCTGGCTGCCCGGTGCCGGGGTGCCGGGGGGCGGGCTCTGCGCCGCCTGCGGACGCCCCGCTTCCTGAGGACGCGGGGCAGCTTGTAAGCCTGACGCCAGGCCGCACCCGCACCCGCACCCGCATGGAACCAGGATGGGTGGGGGCGGGCCCCGGAAGGGCGGTGTCCGACCCCAGGGGCTCCCGGTGCGCACAGGGGTGAGGACCACGCTGGGAGGGGCCCCCGCGGAGAGGGCGCCGGGCCCAGGCCGGGGCTGGACCGGACGGCTCTCAGGGCCGCGGCTTTGCGGACGCGGAGCCCCGGAGGGAAGTCCGACTCCCCGCACCCGGGCCCCGGGGAGGCCGCCTGGCTCCCGGGGTCCCTCTAGTGGCAGAGCCCGGAGCTGCGCCCGGAGGCCGAGCCCGTGGCTGGAGATGGGGGGACAGCGCCCCCACCGGAGAGCCCGGGCCATTGTCCCGGGGCAGGTGGGTCCCGGCGGCCGGTGACAGATGGCAGCGCCGTTCCGGTGCCGCCTGCGGGGCGGAGCCGGCGGGCCTGGTCTTAGATGGCGACGCCTCCCTCGTCCCAGCGCCCGCAGTGACGCCAGGAGCCAGGCCGCACCGGGGACTGTCCCCCTTCCCCCCGTGGCCCAGCTCTGCCAGCAGCACCGGCTGCTGTGGCTCCTCCCACCGCGCCTTCCGTGGCCAGAAACCGAGGCTTGGGGTGGGGGGCGGTGAGTGTGACCCCCCGGGCCTCTGGGTGGGGATGTAGGACAGCAGGACCCCCACCCCACCTGTGACCCCGGGTGCCCCCCTGCACCCCGTGGCGTGTCCGCAGGCCCCCGATGGGGTATTATAAACAGACACGCAGCTCCTCCCCCGAAGCAAGGGCCTCTGGGGACGGCTGCTGGGACCGGGTCCGACTGCAGCCGCCCTGGTGAGGTGCTCATCCCGGGGTTCATAATGGGGGGACGAACCCAGCGCCCCTCCCGGCCCAGGGCTGAGCACTGACCTCTGACCCAGGAGGTCACGGGGCAGTTCCCGGTCAGGGCACAGGCCGGGGTTGCGGGCTCCATCCCCGGTGGGAGGCGGGCAGGAGGCAGCAGGTCCATGATTCTCTTATCATTGATGTTCCTCTCCCCCTCCCCCTCTCCCTTCCTCTCTGACATCAATAAAGAAATGTATTAAGAAAAAATAAGACCTCAACATCCAGCAGAAGAGGACTTGTGTGCAGCTCAGTCCCTCTCTCAGATCAGGGTTTGAGGTGGGGCCCGCGTGCCCCCGATCTCATGCCACCTTGTGCGTGGGGGCTCCAGGGGGTGCATTTTTCTGATGAGGGCCCACCATCCGACTCCCGAGGGGCCCGTGACCCCGAGTTCAGTGCTGCCCGAGGGGAGAGCACTGATGAGTCAGAAACGGCAGGCGGCGAATTACATGCGAGTTCATCTTTAAATCCGCCTCTATGGCGTCACAGAAGGGAGGGGAGAGGGACGCATCCTGATGGGAGAGAACCAGGGAGCGGCCGCCTCCTGCACGCCCCTCACTGGGGATCCAGCCCGCAACCCGGGCCTGTGCCCCGACCGGAATCGAACCCTGACCTTCTGTTTGTAGGTCGATGCTCAACCACGGAGCCCCGCCAGCCCACATTCTGTTAAAATCTGTGCTGCCAAAACCGGTGTGGCTCAATGGACAGAGCGTCAGCCTGCAGACTGAAGGGTCCCGGGTTCGATTCGGTCAAGGGCATGTGCCTTGGATGCAGGCACCTCCCCAGTGGAGGGCGTGCAGGAGGCAGCTGGTCGATGATTCCCTCTCATCGATGTTTCTAGCTCTCCCTTCCTCTCGGTAAAAAATAAAATATATATTTTTAAAATTAAAATAATTTAAAATCTGTGCTGAGGCCTGATGTGTGGGCGCAGCCCGGGGGAGCCCTGCCCAGTGGAGCCGTGGGCTTCGTGCCGCCGGCACCCACCCGGCGGGACGGAGACCCTGGGAGTGTGAGTTCCCGGGAGACGGGTGAACACAGGTGAACCCCGAGGGGACGGGCTTGGGGGGAGATGTGCCTGAGGCAAGGGTCGCGGGCCTCGGAGTGATTTTTTCTTTATTTTTCACAAAGTGCCCGGCGGTCAGGACGTGGCTCACAGGGAGGCGCGTGTAGCCAGGCAGTCGGCGCACCCACACACTGCCTGACCGCCCCCCAATTAGTGCAGGAGCCCCAGGGCAGGGAGCCTGCCAGGCCGGGCTAAGGACCCGCAGGCTTGTCCCCCAGGGCAGACGGAGCCTCCTCCCACTCTCCCTCTCTCTCTCTCTCTCTATCTCCCCCCAGGCCCTTCTCGTCACCCTGCCTGCAGGGTCCCCGCAGGGCAGCCGAGGGGAGAGAGCGCCCCGCCCCGCGGCAGGGAGGCTGGGAACCAGGGCGGGAAAGGGCGGGCATGGGCGGACCCCAGGGCAGGCGGGCTGTGCCCTGCAGCCGCCCGGCTCTCCTGGGCCCGTCCGAGCTGCCGCCGCACCGTGAGCCCCTGAGTGACAGGCCGCCCGGCCGCTCTGGAATCCACACCCCCTGCCCCGCTGTGCCCCCCTGAGCCACGGCCTGCGCTTCCCCAGCGGCCCCCCCAGCTGCGGGGCTCCTGGCCGCATCCCGAGGATCTCAGCCTCGGTCCTCCCGTGGCCCCGCCTCCGCCCTCACATCACTCTCCTCCAAGTTCACGTGGCCCTCCTCCCTGTGCACACACCTACTCGCGCGTGTTCACGTGGCCCCACCCTTGTCCACGTGACCGCTCTCACCCATCCTCGGGTCCCAACCCCTTGTTCACACAACCCACTCCCACCCATCCACGTGACCCCACCCCTTGTCCACGTGACCATTCCCACCTGTTCGTGTGGCCCCACCCCCTTGTTCACACGATCACTCCCACCTGTTCACGTGGCCCCACCCCTTGTCCACGTGACCACTCCCACCTGTTCACGGCCCCAACCCCTTGTTCACACAACCCACTCCCACCCATCCACGTGGCCCCACCCCTTGTCCAAGTGACCATTCCCACCTGTTCATGTGGCCCCACCCCCTTGTTCGCATGATCACTCCCACCTGTTCACGTGGCCCCACCCCCTTGTCCACATAACCGCTCCCACCTGTTCATGTGGCCCCACCCCTTGTCCACGTGACCACTCCCACCTGTTCACGGCCCCAACCCCTTGTTCACACAACCCACTCCCACCCATCCACGTGGCCCCACCCCTTGTCCAAGTGACCATTCCCACCTGTTCATGTGGCCCCACCCCCTTGTTCGCATGATCACTCCCACCTGTTCACGTGGCCCCACCCCCTTGTCCACATAACCGCTCCCACCTGTTCATGTGGCCCCACCCCTTGTCCACGTGACCACTCCCACCTGTTCACGGCCCCAACCCCTTGTTCACACAACCCACTCCCACCCATCCACGTGGCCCCACCCCTTGTCCAAGTGACCATTCCCACCTGTTCATGTGGCCCCACCCCCTTGTTCGCATGATCACTCCCACCTGTTCACGTGGCCCCACCCCCTTGTCCACATAACCGCTCCCACCTGTTCATGTGGCCCCACCCCTTGTCCACGTGACCACTCCCACCTGTTCACGGCCCCAACCCCTTGTTCACACAACCCACTCCCACCCATCCACGTGACCCCACCCCTTGTCCACGTGACCACTCCCACCTGTTCACGTGGCCCCACCCCTTGTTCACGTGGGCCATCAAACCTGGAAATGCGGCCATAGTGACTGAGCAACTTAATTTTTAATTTTATTCTTCCTCACCGAATTTCAAATAAAAATAAACTGTTTTATTGATTTCAGAGAGGGAGGGAGAGAAAGAAACATCGATGATGAGGGAGAATCACGGACCGCTCCCTCCTGCACACCTCCCCCTGGGGGTCGAGCGGTGACCTCCTGGTTCATAGGTCAGTGCTCACCCACTGAGCCATCCCACTGCACACATTTGGGTTTTGTTTTGTTTTTTTCCGCAATTTTTTTTATTTTTAAACTATAAGATATACATACCTCTTATTAAATTTATTCCAAAGTTTTTAATCATCTTGATAATAATGGAAGTAATTCATTTTTGGATTATTTATTCCAAGTGTACAGATATACAATTAAATAATTTAAACTTACCGGGGTGACATTGGTTAATAAGATCATATAGATTTCAAGTACACTTTTCTAGGACACATGACCTATGTATTGCATTGTGTGCCCACCACCCAAAGTCAAATATTCAGTCACCATACAGAACCTTTGACCTCATTCACCCTTTACTACCCTCAGCACCTTCCCTCTGGCAATCACCATACTATTGTCTGTGTCTATGAGTTTCAGTTTTATACCCTACAAATGAGTGAAATCATATGGTTTGTAGCCTTTTCTGCCTTATTTCACTTAGCATACATTCCATGTTTTCTCAAATGGCAGTATTTCATGTTTTCTTACGACTGAGTAGTATTCCTTAGTATATATGTATCATGTCTTTTTTTTTAATTAAAAATTTTTGTTATTGATTATGGTATCACGTAATTGTCCTTATCCCCCCATTCCCATTCCAAACCCCCCCCCACACACACACGCCCCAACCCCCCGCTGTCCGTGGCCACCGGCTAGGCCCATGTGCGTGCACAACATTTTGGGTTTTGAGAGCCGCCCGTGGGGGGCTTTCCTGGGTGGCAGGTGGGGCAGCGTCCGGGCACGAGCAGCCGCCGGAGCTCTGCCAGGGAAGGCGGGCAGGCGCGGGGCGGCCGGGTCGGGTCACCTCAGAGCCACGGGCAGAGGGGGTTCGAGGGACAGCGGCTGCCGGGGCCCAGCCGGGCGGGCAGGGGGCGCGGTGCCAGGCGCCCCGGGCTGAGCTGCTCCCGTGTCCTCGCTGGGGTCCCAGGCTGCGCCTCCCACTCGAGGGGACAGAAACGGGGGCCTGGGAGGACCAGCCCCGGGAGGACCCGGGACCCGCCCGAGGGGCAGGGACACGGCTCCCCAGCCTCAGGCCCCGGGCGGCATTATGAACGCCCCCTCTCCTCTCCGTCCCAGCTCAGGGCAGCAGGCGGGGTGCCCAGAAACGGGGGGTGGGGGGCGGCTGTGAAGGGGACGCTGAGGCCCCACGTGTGGGCAGAGCCGGGGACGCTGGCCTTCCCCGCTCGGCCAGCTCCGCTCAGCCGGCTGGCGTCCGGCTCGTCTTCCACGTCCTCTGGTCACCCCTTTCCTCCCGGTGCCCCCCTTTGTCCTGGGGGGCAGGGCTCCTCAGAAGAGGTGGGAGTGTCCCATGGCCCCATGTCGCCCTGGCTCCGGGCCCAGCGAGGCAGGAGGAGGCCCCTCACCCCCCCCCCCCCACGGAGAGGAGGCAGCTCGGCCCCCCCCAACCCCCCGGGGCTCCCCTGGACAGCGCGGCGCTGGCAGACGTCAGACCGGCAAACGCAATCACAAACCACTCAGCCCGGGGGACCCCGCGCAGCCCTGCCCGGGCGGGGGCCGGGTGTCCCCACGGGGAGCCGTGGGCGGCTGGCGTCACAGCCCTGGCGGAGGCCCGCGGGGCTCTGGGGCCCCCCGGGAGCCCCTGAAGCTGCCGGGAGCGGGGCCTGGGGAGACCTCGGCTGTCGCAATGTAGCCCGTGGCTGACGAAACGGCCCTGCCTGCCGGGGCGGGGGGCGGGGGGCGTGTGTGATGCAACCGCAGCCCCACAGTGCCGATAGGGCGGCAGGGAGGACGGCGTGGCCTCGTCCCCGACAGGGCGGCAGGGAGGACGGCGTGGCCTCAGGCCTCCGCTCCCCGCAGCCAGGGGCCGGCCTGCCATGTGTGGGGACAAAGGCCCCCGGCCCCTCCACCGACACGGGCTCCGCGTCCCTGCTTCAGGGACCCCGATAGTGCGGTCTCCCCGCAGCCCGGCCACGCACCCGTCCCGGTGCCGACAGCCCCGGGCTCTGTGGTCCTTTCAAACTGAGCGTGGGCCTGGGCGGCGAGGGAGGCCCTGGCTTAGAACACAGCCCTGTACACACGTCCCACAACACACATGCACATGTGTACCCACACGGACACGCATCACAGCATACACACAATGTGCACGGGGACATGTGCGTGCACACGCATGAACACACACCACAATACACATCACGCCACACTCAATATACATGCGAACACATACATAAAAGCTCACACATGCACATACAAATACATGTATATGACACATGCACAAACATGTGCACGCTCACATGCACGGGTGCACGCTCACAAGCACGGGTGCACATACATGCACTGTGCGCACTCACATGCAGACCTGTACACTCACACACATGGTGTACACTCACGTGCACGGGTGCACACTCACATGCATGGGTGCACACTCACACACACAGGTGCACACACATGCAGACGTGTGCACTCACACACACGGGTGCAGGAGTCGAGAGAGCATGCACAGTGCCCTCCATACGTGTTTGCTTTTCCTGTGTTTCTGTTTCGGTCGCTTTCAGGGTGGCTGGGCTGCCAGGCCCCTGCCCACGGCGAGTCTCCGAGGCCCTGAGGGTCTGGGCCACAGAGCGAGGGCTGGGGGGGTGCGGGTCCTGCTGTCTGACCGCGCTGTCGGAGACGGAGGCGTTCCTGCCCCCAGTCCAGCCGCCTCGCCCTCCCAGCGCCCTTTGCCGAGGGCCCCCCAGGAGTGAGGGCCCTCCCCCTCCCCACCCCACCCGCCGCGCTCTCCCAGGGGGCCGCCTGCTGGCCCGCCTGTTTACTCGGTGCTAAAAATAGCCATCCTCAAAGAAGCCTGCCCCCCCCAACCCCATGGGGAGCTGCCCCCGTGGGTGGGGCGAGGCCTGGAAGATGCGCCCTCCGGCTCCTGGCTGGAGGTCCCTGCCTGGGGTGCTGTGGCCACCCGGGGGGCCCTGCCTGGCCCACCTCCGGGCCGGCCCCCGACACCGATGTCCCCCAGACGGCTCTGCTCCCGGCTGCTGAGGAGCCACAGGCCGAGCGGACGCGGGTCCCGCCCGCTCCTCCCGCGTCCTGACAAACGCAGCCTCAGACGCGGGTGTGGCCGGCTTCTGCTCAGCCAGACCTCCCTGCTGACCTCGGGGTGACGTCACCCCAAGGGGCCAGCCTCCGGCCGGGTGGCCAGGCCTCCCGGGGTGAGTGGGGGGCCCCCGCAGGGCGTTGGTTCCCAAGACGAAACCCCTCCATTCCCGTGGGCGCCGGTGACCCCCGGAGCCCTGCTGTGCCCGGTGCGGGCTCTGGTCCGGCCATCGGGCGTCTCCTGAGGAGGGCCTTGCGGGGAATCATTGATCGGCTGCCTCCTGCACGCCCCCTACTGGCTGAGGGGAGGGGGAGATTAAGCCCCCTACCCAGGTATGTGCCCTTGACTAGAATCGAACCCGGGACCCTCCAGTCTGCAGGCCGACGCCCTATCCATTGAGCAACACAGGCCAGGGCTCCGCCTCTTTTCTCGCCGCGTTTTCTTCCGGCCGAGGCCTGGGGCGGGCGTGGCCGCCGCCTGGCGGGCTGGGCTCCCAGAGGGACTGGGACTGGCCTGCGGGGTCGCTGTGTGGAGAGCCGCAGGTTCCGCTGTGTCTGCCTGGCCTCTCGCCTTTGGCGGCCGGAGTGGCTGGCCAGGGGCTGTCTTTCTTCTTCTTTCTAAAGTGACGGCCACTGCCCTGGCCGTGTGGCTCAGTGGACAGAGCGTTGGCCTGCAGACCGAAGGGTCCCAGGTTGATTCCAGCCAAGGGCACAGGCCTGGGTTGTAGGGGGCGTGCAGGAGGCAGCTGATCAATGATTCTCTCTCATCATTGATGTTTCTCTCTTCTCTTCCTCTCTGAAATCTATAAAGAAATATATTTTAAAAAAATAAGGATGAAGTGGCGGCTGCTCCCGGAGATGCTCTGGGAAGGGAGGGGCTGCGCTCTGCGCCCGGCTCGGCCATTGCTGACGTTGCCCCTTTCCTCCGGCCTCGTGCTCTCTCGTTTTGTCTCTTCTCACGTGTTTGATCGACGTCAGAGAGGAAGGGGAGGGAGAGGCTCAGGGGCGTCGATGGAGAGAGAATCGTGGACGGGCCGCCTTCTGCGGGGCCCCCACGGGGTGGAGCCCGCAGCCCCGGCCTGCGCCCGGACCCGAGCCCGGCCTCGGCCTCCGGCTCACAGGTCGACGCCGCCCTCCGAGGCCCTTTGCCAGGTTCAGGGCGCGTCTTCCTGGTTCTGGTTTGACGAGGGCTTTTATTATGAAAAGGTGCTGGATGCCTGTCACCGCGTGTTTTCTCTGCAGCTAACGAGATGGTTCTGTGGTTCCTGGCCTCCACTGGCCTGGCGTGTGGCCTTGGCCTCCGTGTGCGGAGCCGCCGTGGCAGTCCTGGCCCAGGTCCCACGTGTCGTGGCGCGTCATCCTTCCTACGTTGTTGGGTTCAGCTTGTTGTTTCTGACGTCAAGACGACGCAGTGTGCCTTTTAGAAGACCTATAAACTCAGGGTGTTTCACGCAGGTTCGTGACCAGGGTCAACAGCAGTACCAGCCGCACGCTCCCTGGCTGGGCCAGGATTTGTTCGGGGGAAGCGTGGACCAGTCTGGACCGGAGCCCCACGCTGCCTCGGACGGCCCGGGTGCCCCGCACGGCGTTGTTGTGCACCGAGTCCCGCCGGGACCCCCACATTGCTCCCGAGGAAACCGGGGTTCAGAGGGGCTTGGCCACTCGCCGAGGCCACACAGCGGTGGCCTGTCGCTACGGCCTCCTCTGTCGACAGGAAGTGGGACGGAATCTGGTCACAAAAACGCCTCCCACCCTGCATGTAGATGCCACTGCACGTGACTTGTGATGGACTTATGCACTGGTTCATGCGTGTCTGAGGGCCTGCTGTGTGCATGTGTGTGTGGCCTGTGTGTGTGTGTGTGTGTCTAAGCCGGGGGGGGGGGGGGCACGTTTAAATGGTCCCCACAGCCGAAACCGGTGTGACTCAGTGGATAGAGCTGGGGACTGAAGGGTCCCGGGTTCGATTCCGGACATGCAACACGGTTGCAGGCACATCCCCAGTGGGGTGGGGTGGGGGCGGCGTGCAGGAGGCAGCTGGTGGATGTTTCTCTCTCATCAGTGTTTCTGACTATCCCTCTCCCTTCCTCTCTGTAAAAAACCACTAAGATACCATTAAAAGAACTACACGGTCCCCGCGCCCTCCCTGTCCCTCCCCGGGCCACAGGGCAGAGGGACGCGTGGCCATCTCTCGCCCGCCCCCAGCTCGCCCTCCGGCGTGGACGCCCACCTGCGCTTCCCGGGCAGCGACGGCCGGCAGACCCCGCGCTGGGACGAGCCGCAGCGGGCGGGGGCCCTGGAGCAGATCTGCGGCGTCTTCCGCGTGGACCTGGGCCACATGCGCTCCCTGCGCCTCTTCTTCAGGTGAGCGGGCTCGGCCCGGTGTCGGCGTCGCTGGTGTCGCCGCCGCAGGGGCCCGCCTGGCCGCCCCAGGAAGTGGGTCTGAGTGGCTCCCACACGCGTTCCTGCGCCTTCGGGGCGGTGGCCGGCGGTGACCGGCTGTGGCCAGCGGGCGGGCAGGGGAGGAACTGGTGTCTCGGCCAGCAGCTCTTCGGATGGCGGGCTTCCTGGAGGGGGCGCCCTTTCTGGGGTGATGGGCGCACCACCCCCGGTAGCGTCCTGCCCGGCGGCCACGGGGAGCCCTCCTGGGGGCAGGTGCCCAGCCGCCGGGGGCACCACCCACAGACCGGAACTGAGAGGCAGCAGCCGGCCCGGCCGGTGGCCCAGGGGCTGAGCGTCCGCCAAGAACAGGAGGTCCCGGCTCAGTCCCGGGCGGGATGCAGGCCCGGGTGGGGGGCTCCCTCCCCAGCGGGGGCGTGCAGGAGGCAGCCCGTCCACGATGCTCTCGTCATGGACGTTTCTCTCTCTCTCCCTCTCTGAAATCAATTAAAAAGTAAATATATATTTTTTAAAAGGCAGCAGGCCTGTCACCCGATGGGGGCCCAGACCCAGAGCCACATTCCAGCCTCCCACGGAAGGGGCCCCGGTCTGGCCTGAGGGGAGGTGGCGGTTTCCGGGGGCATCTCCCAGCATGCCCCGAGCTGCTGGAAGGGGCTCTCGCTGCCGCCGCCTGGTCTGAGCCTGATCCATCACCAGCACCTGCGCGCCCTCCCCGCGGGAAGGGACCCTCCTGCCCGGTGGCGGCGAGAGGGGACAGGCCTCAGGGAGCAGGGGAGAGGGGGCAGCGCTTCCACGTCTTCAGCAAAGCGGAGGGGAGGGGAGACAGAGGGGGCTTCTGCCGGACACACTCTGCCCCCCCTCCCCCCGGGCCAAGAGCCCGGCTCTGCAGGGACTTCCTGTCCCCTGCCCCGAGGCCAGCCCCGCAGCCTCTGGTTGTCCTTGGGCACAAACCCCGGCTCACACCCTCCCTCCCCACATGCTCAGCGACGAGGCCTGCACCAGCGGCCAGCTGGTGGTCGCCAGCCGCGAGAGCCAGTACAAGGTCCTCCACTTCCACCACGGCGGCCTGGACAAGCTGGCCAGCACGCTGCAGCAGTGGGAGCGCTGCGCGGGGACCCGCCTCCACGGCCAGGTAGGCAGCGGGGCCCGGGGCTCCACGCACCTCCGCCTGCGTGGCCTTGTGGGCTGTGACTGTGGCTTCACGGGCTGACTGCGGCCTCGTGGGCTCTGGTTGTGGCCTCGTGGGCTGTGACCGTGACCTCGTGGGCTGTGGCTGTGACCTTGTGGGTTGTGACTGACCTCGTGGGCTGTGGCTGACCATGGCCTCGTGGGCTGTGGCCATGGCTGACTGACCTCGTGGGCTGTGCCCAGGGCTGATGGGGCAGTAAGTCTGGGTTGGAAACGGTGCCCAGGGCTCCTCGAAACGCCAGTCTCTCACTGGAAGTCATGTTTTGACAAGGCTCCTGCCAGGTTTTGCTCCATCCACACACACGTGTAGTGAGCGCTCCGTAAGGACCTGTGTGTGCTTATTAGAAACGGCTGACTTTACTGCCCCCTCCCCGAGCCCGAGCCTCCCGCCGGCCTCCCCGTTCCAGCCGCCCCACACGGAACAACCTTTGATTTCTGAATTAAATGTCAGCTGCAGTTTTGCCCGGATCGAGACTGCCCGTGGAGACGACCTGGCAGGCGGGCTCCCGAACAGCGCTCCCTTTGTATGTGGCCAATCACATGTAATTTATTGCAGGCCCTTCCGGCCGAGGCGGGAGCCGGCCCAACCAGGCATGGATTCCATTCTGCGGCTGGGGTGGCAGGGAGAGGGGGGGACACGGGGTGGGTGGGGGGCAGGGACCCGGATGGCAGGGAGAGGGGGGGGCAGAGACCCGGGGGGCAGGGACAGGGGGGGACACGGGGCGGGTGGGGGCAGGCTGTGGGTGGGAGGGAGCCCAGGCCCGGGAAACAGGGAAGGTGAGGCTGTTTCCATTTTGCTTGGGTTTGAATACAGTTGCCACCCAGGGGTTGGTGTGCAGGGGAGAGGGCCCCCCCCCCCAGCACAGCGGGCGTGGACCCCAGGGTGGGACAGTCCCGCGTGCCTCCTGTCCGCAGGTGGCCGACGAGAAGACGTGCATGAAGTTCTCCATCCGCCGGCCCAAGCTGCCCTCCTCCGAGACGCACCCCGAGGAGAGCACCTACCGCCGGCTGGACGTGGGCGCCTGGCTGCGCCACCTGAACGAGCTGGGCCAGCTGGAGGAGGAGCACAAGCTGCGCAAGGTGCGGGCGGGGCCGCGGGCGGGAATGTCTAGGTGGGCGTGGCCATATGGGTGGGGCCGGGACTGTCGGGGATAGGGGCGTGGCCAGCTGGTGGAGGTGGGGCCGGCTGTGGGGGGCGTGTCCGCCGGAAGGGGGCGGTGTATGAGGGGGCGGGACCATTGGGCGGGCGTGGCCGCCGGGGGTGGGCGGGACTGTCAGGGTGGGCGTGGCCGTCTGGAAGGAGGTGTGTGAGGGGCGGGACCATCGGGTGGGCGTGGCCATCTATGTGGGTGGGGCTGTCTGGTGGGCGTGGCCGCCTGGGCAGGGACAGGTGCGGTGGCCGGAGGAGCTGGGAGCCTCCCAGTTAGCCATCAAAGCCCCTTCCCGGGGCTGGGGGCCTCCGCCCCCCGGAGGAGCCGGTGCTGAGGCCAAACCCGGGGACTAGGCCGCGGTGTGAGAGCCGCACGTTCCTCCCGGCGCCACCCGGGGGGCCTTTGACACTGAAATGGGCCTGGCTCCGCCGCCGGGAATGGAGGCCCGGCGCCCCCTCCAAACAGTGCAAATCGCGGCCCCGCGCCGGCCTCCGTGGCCAGGAGGGCGGCCGCGCCACCCAGACGCGACGGGCAGCTGGGGGCGCCTGAGCCCGTCCCCTCCCCGACGCCGCCGCCCCCCCGCAGGCCATCTTCTTCGGCGGCATCGACGTGTCCATCCGCGGGGAGGTCTGGCCCTTCCTGCTGCGCTACTACCGCCCCGAGTCCACGTCGGAGGAGAGGGAGGCGCTGCGCGCGCAGAAGCGCAAGGAGTACGCGGAGATCGAGCAGAGGAGGTAGGGGGGGGGGGCAGAGTCCCCGGGGGCGGTCTGCCCGGAGGGGCGCTCTGCCCGGGACCCTGAGTGCTTCATGACCCCGGCCCCTTCAGAGTTTTTAAAAAAATTATTAATTTTTTATTGATTTCTGAGAGGAAGGGAGAGGGAGAGAAACATCCACGAGGAGAGAGAATCATGGGTCAGCGGCCTCCTGCACGCCCCACACTGGGGATCCAGCCCACAACCCTGGCAAGTGCGGGGACCGGGAATGGAACTGTGACCTCCTGGTTCAGAGGTCGCTGCTCAGCTCTGAGCCACGCCAAGCTAGCAGGGCTCTGGTCCACAAACTTACCTGGACGCTGGGGCGGCCTGGGGCCTCAGAGGCCACCGGGAGCCGGATGGCTGAGGTCCGAGTGGCCTGGTTAAGCCCGGGGTCGCGTTCACGCCGGAGACGCCCTCGGTGACCCGGGGCCTCCCTGTGCCAGGCTCTCCATGACCCCCGAGGAGCACCGGGAGTTTTGGCGAAACGTGCAGTTCACGGTGGACAAGGATGTGGTGCGGACCGACCGCAGCAGCCAGTTCTTCCGCGGCGAGGGCAACCCCAACGTGGAGAGCATGAGGTAGGCCCTCCGGCCTCGGGCCCTCGGGGCTGGGCAGGCTCCGCAGCTCGGGGGGTTCGTGCCATCGCCCCAGAAGCAGAGGGTCATTGGCTATTTTTTATTTTTTTAAGTTTTATTTATTTTCTTTTTAATATATTTTATTGATTTTTTTATAGAGAGGAAGGGAGAGGGATAGAGAGCTAGAAACATCGATGAGAGAGAATCATCGATCAGCTGCCTCCTGCACACCCACCACCGGGGATGTGCCCACAACCGATGTACATGCCCTTGACCGGAATCGAACCTGGGACCTTCCAGTCTGCAGGCCGACGCTCTATCCACTGAGCCAAACCGGTTTCGGCCATTGGCTATTTTTAAATATATATATATTTGTATTGATTTCCGAGAGGAAGGGAAAGAAAGAGAGCCAGAAACGTCCATGAAGAGAATCATGGATCAGCTGCCTCCTGCACACCCCACCCTGGGGATGCAGCCCGCCACCCGGGCCTGTGCCCTGGCCGGGACTCGAACCCTCACCTCCTGGTTCATAGGTAATGCTCAACCGCTGAGCCACGCCGGCCGGGCAGGTGTTAGCTATTTTAGCCACGGTCACTCCACCTCTGTGGCCAGGGTCCCGGGCAAGCCCAGAGGTTCCCCCCCCCCCCCCGAGATGCCAGCGAAGCCGCCAGGCTCTGGCACGCACCCAGGCCTCTCGGGGCCCTGCTCGGCTCACACGCTGTGGCTGAGCCTCCCCGAGTGGCTCCAGTGGCTGGTCCTCCGTCCAACGCCACGCTGGCCTGGGCCGGCATCTTGAACATTCCGCTGCCGCCTGGCACGTGACGGCCCCAAATCCGCAGCCCGCCTTCCCCCGGGACTGAGGCGAGGGCAGGGGTTCGGGCAGCGGGGTCTCCGGCCTGGGCTCTGCCGGCCCCGGGCGCCACGCCGCTGGCAGGAGGCGTGGGTGGGTGTGCGTGGCTCCTCCTGACGGACTGCCCCGGCCACGCTCCAGGAGGATCCTGCTGAACTACGCGGTGTTCCACCCGGCCATCGGCTACGCGCAGGGCATGTCCGACCTGGTGGCGCCCCTGCTGGCCGAGGTCCTGGACGAGTCGGACACCTTCTGGTGCTTCGTGGGCCTCATGCAGAACACCATCTTCGTCAGCTCCCCGCGGGACGAGGACATGGAGCGGCAGCTGGTGAGCTCCGGCGCGTGGCCGCGTGGGCCGTGGCCGCTGGGGTCGAGGGTCAGGGGTCTTGGCTCGGGGCCTCCGGGGAAGGGCACAGGCTGCTCCCGGGCCCTGGATGCAGGCTCCCCCCGCCCCACGGCAGGTGAGAGGTGGGCTGTGCAGGGCGTCCCCTGCCGGCCTCACCCCTGCACAGGGTCCCAGCCTGGCTCCCGGGGGTGGGGGTGGGGGTGGTGAGCTTCAGGAAATGGATCCTCAGGGGCCTGGGCTCCAGCACAGAGACGGGGAGGGGGGCTCCTGAGGCCCCTGAGCAGCGGTCACCCCCCCCCAAGGGCAGCAGCCTTCCCTCAGGGCCAGCCCACACAGCACGCCTGGGCTGCATGTGTGTGTGCAGTGAGGCCTCCCACGCCACGGACACCGGCACGCCCTTAGAGTAACCGTTAGGCGGCAAGGGCTCAGGGGAGGCAGCCGAGCAGGGAGGTGTGAACTGGGCGGTGAGGGGCAGGGGGCAGGGGCAGGGCCAGGGGGCAGAGGCAGAGGCAGGGGGCAGGGGCAGGGCCAGGGGGCAGAGGCAGAGGCAGGGGCAGAGGCGGGGAGCAGGGGGCAGCCACAGGGTGGGCAGCCGGGGGGCCGGCCCGGCTGACGGCGCCGCCCCACAGCTGTACCTGCGGGAGCTGCTGCGGCTGGCGCACCCGCGCTTCTACCAGCACCTGGCGGCGCTGGGCGAGGACGGCCTGCAGCTGCTCTTCTGCCACCGCTGGCTGCTGCTGTGCTTCAAGCGCGAGTTCCCCGAGGCCGAGGCGCTGCGCATCTGGGAGGCCTGCTGGGCCCACTACCAGGTCAGCGGGCGGGATGGGGGTTCGGGGGTATGAGGGGGGGTTACGAGGAAGTACAGGGGGGCGGCAGGACCCCATCCGGGAGAGACAGTCCCCGTCCCGGGCCCTGCCTGCCTTCCAGGAGGCCAGGGCGCCCGTAACCAGCACCTCCTCTGGCCCCTCCTCTGGAGCGAGGCCCCCGCTGGCCCCATCAGCCCTCACACACCCGCCTTCCGCCCGAACTTCGCCTCCCAGAGAGCTGAAATGGACGCGAACTGCCCGCTGATGTGCTCACGGCTCCCTGGGCTCCAGCTCCAGCTCCTCTCAGCCCATGTGGCTCTCTCCCGGATCAAATTCCGGGGGGGGTGGGGGTGGGGGAACAGTGGGGCCAGGCTGATTCGTCAGCAGTGAGTTTGGGTGGGGTGTCTTTAAGTTTCTTAAATACGTTTGTAATGACTTGAGAGAGAGAGGAGGGAGAGGGGGTGTTAGAAACAGCGATCCGTGGCCTCCCGTGCGTGCCCTGGCGGGACTGGGCACAAACCCCAGATAGGAGCCCTGCCTGGGAATCGAACCGACGACTTTCCGTGCCCGGCCAGCGGGAGCCCCTGCCAGGGCCCTTTTCCTCCTTTCGGGGGCCAGGCTGCCCTGGGCCGCACCCTCTTTTCCCCTCTCCTCCCCCCCCCACCCCGGCCTCTGGGGAGCCGGACACCCACCTGCCGGGAGCCCTCTGCTGCCTTCCCAGCGGCCGGAGTCCACTAGCCGGCAGGGACCCCCTGAGCCCAAGCCAGGCCCCGCGGACAGCCGGGGAGGGGCGGCCGGGAGGGCCTGGGCGTGGGCTGCCGCTCTGCCGACGCCGGGAGACAAACACGGCTCCCGGGACTCCTGTCCTTCCTCTGCTCCCGGCAGCGTCCGGGCAGCAGGCGAGCAGGAAGTCCAAGGTCAGCGCCGAGAGCGCTTCCTGCCTGCGGGCGGCTCCACTGGGGGCTCCGTCCCCGCTCTCAGCCCAAACCTGAGGCGCCTCCGGGCAGGGCTGGCGCTGGGGAGGCCGGTGGGCGCTGGCTGGCGGTAGCGGCCACTCGGCTCCTTGTCCCTGGCGTGGACCCGGAGCCGCTGGGGTGTTCTCACAGCCTTTCCCACCGCAGCGACTCCACACGCACCGACGAGCTTTCTGCGCCCCTTGACCGCCCAGGGTCCCCCTCGGCGGGCACAGCTGAGGGAGCTGAGCGTTGTGGGAATGCCCGGCCCTTGCAGGTGGGGAAACAGGACGGAGGCGGCTGTGTTTGCTGGAGCCTCGGACTCCAGACAGCCTCGCCTGCAGCTCCGCCGACTCCTCCGGCAGCGCGGGGGGGCTGGGCCAGGCCTCTCTGAACCCCACCCTCCACCCACAGACGGATTACTTCCACCTCTTCATCTGCGTGGCCATCGTGGCCATCTACGGGGATGACGTCATCGAGCAGCAGCTGGCCACCGACCAGATGCTCCTGCACTTCGGAAACTTGGCCATGCACATGAACGGGGAGCTGGTCCTGCGCAAGGTGAGCCCGTGCAGAGCTCCTCCCCCACGTGCAGAGCCCCGCCCACACAGCCCCGCCCCTTACGTACAGAGCTCCTCCCCACGTGCAGAGCCCCGCCCCATGTAGAGCTCCTCCCCCTGGGCAGAGCCCTGCCCCTAACACACATAGCTCCTCCCCATGTACAGAGCCCCGCCCTGCAGCTCCGCCCCACATGCAGAGTTCTGCCCCCCACATACAGAGCCCCGCCCCCCACGCTTGCAGAGCTGGGGCTGCAGGCAGAGCCCCCACTTCCACTCGGGCCTCACCTGGAGCAGGCCCCGCCCCCACTGTAGGCCTGGTGCTCCCCACCTGCCCAGTGGTTAGCGCCTGTGGCCAGGGCCGGTCAGGCTGCTGGCTCCTCAGGCTGCATGGCCCGGGAGACACCAGACCTACCCTCCCCACGTGGACTGAACGGGTGGCCAGGTTTTCAGACAAGCTCCCCCCTGCCCCTTGGGCCCCTCATCACAGCCCAGTCAGGACCGCGGCAGGAGGTCTGGGGCGGGGGACCTGGTTCTCATCTGGCATTCAGGGGACTGGGGGGCGGGGACAGCGTCAGGAAGTGGAGCAGCGCGCCTGTGCGTCCGGTGGGGGCCTGGGGGCCGAGTGAGGGGGTCCTAGGACCCGGGGGCCCTGTGTGCCCTGGCCGCCCTTCGGACGAAGGCCGTTTGGGGTGCCCTCTTGTCGGGAGCCGTGCGTGAGGACGGGGCCCTGCCTGCCGGGTGGACGGGACCCTGGCAGAGCCTCGGCCGAGCCTGGCACGCGGTCAGCCCTCACGCCGCCTGCCCTCTCTCTGCAGGCCAGGAGTCTGCTGTACCAGTTCCGCCTCCGGCCCCGGATCCCCTGCAGCCTGCGCGACCTGTGCAGGCTGTGCGGCAGCGGCATGTGGGACAGCGGGTACATGCCCGCCGTGGAGTGCACGGGCCACCCGGGGTCCGAGGGCTGCCCCTACGGGGGCACGGGCTAGCCGCCCCGCCCGCCCGCAGAGGAAGCGAGAAGGGCCGAGGTGCCCACGCAGAGAGGCCAGCTCCCCGCCTGTGCCAGGGTGGCGGGGGGCAGGGACGGGCGGGGATGGTCACCGCGTCAAAAGAAAAAGACGCCGAGGGTCCCGGTGGCTACAAGTCAATGGCCTGGCGGTTGTAACTCACGGTGGAACACCATCGGGCTCACTGGAGGCCGTGGCCCGTGGGTGCGGGACCCCAGCCCCGGGGGGACAGGGAGAGGACTCTGAGAGGGACACCCGCAGTGACCACAGGTCAGGAGAGCCGGCCGGTGTGGCTCCGCGGCTGAGTGTCGCCAACCTGGTTGGCCTGCGTGAAGGCGGCCACGGTTCCACTCCCCAGCAGGGGGCGCGCAGGAGGCAGCTGATCAATGATTCTCTGTCATCGTGGATGTTTCTCTCCCTCTCACTTCCCCTCTGAAGTCAATAAAAATCTGTTAAATACACCAAGGACTGAAGGACAGTAAATGTCACCGAGGGCTAATGCGTCTGAGGGGAGTGCCCACGGGCCGTGCCGAGAGGCACTGCCAGGGGCTGGGCCCCAGTCCTGTCCACTCTACCTGCTGGCACTCTAGACCAGGGGTGGGCAAACTTTCTGACTCGAGGGCCACCATGGGCTCTTACACTGGACCGGAGGCCGGAACAAAAGCAACCTGACCACGCTGGCACTCTCCTCTTGGGCTGCTGGGGAAGGAGCGGAGGGGAAAGCAAGAGAACCCCCCGCTCTTTCGGCTCCGCGGGCCGGATAGAACAGCCCGCGGGCCGTAGTTTGCCCACGGCTGCTCTAGACTCTTCTCCCCTTCGTGGGGAGAAGCTGCCTGCCCCTCGGGCCCCCTCTGTCCGAGGAATCGAGATGGCGGCTCCGCTTCCCGTGGCGGCTCCCCTGAGTCTGCTTCTGGTGTGGGTCCCGCCTCCTGTGAGGGAACCCGGGCACAGCTGGGCACGGAGCGGGCGGTGCTGGCGAGCGGTGCCCGAGGCCGAGGCCAAGGCCAGGCCCTCCCTCCCGCCAGCTCCTGCCTGTGGGCAGGCTCAGAGACCTCGGGCAGGTGCCCTGGGGACCCATCCCCCCCAAACAGCAGGCCCTCCCGTTTCCAGGAAGCTCCCTCTCCCTCCAGAGCCGCCTCCTCCCAGCTTTCCGGTGAATTCCAGGTTCAGTCCACGGGCTAATTCAGGTGGGATTCCCCCATTCTCGGTCTCCGTCTCACTGGGCCACTGGGCCACGTGACCACCTGAGCTGGGCAGATAAAGAGGAGTTTTTAGCCGAAACAGTCTGGTGAGGACATGGGGGTGTGGGTGCAGAGGGGGCAGGGGTGAGGCTTCCTCAGGGGGGTGGGAGGTGTCCCTGCACAGGGGTGAGGCTGCCTGGAGCGGTGGGAGGTGTGGGTGCACAGGGGCAGGGGGGAGGCTGCCTGTGGGGTGGGAGGGGTGGGTGCACAGGGGTGAGGCTGCCTCAGGGGTGGGAGGTGTGGGTGCAGAGGGGGTAGGGGTGAGGCTGCCTGAAATGGACACCTCTTGGCTATTGGGGGGCCGCCCTGGGGGGACCAGGAGTGACGGGGGGGGGGTGAGGAGACAGGAGGCGGCACTGCCCTCCGGGCGTGGCACTGGGTGCCCGCAGGCGGGCGGGCGGCACGGCTGGGAGTGGCCCCACTCCCCCCCCCTGCACCGCCCCTCCCCCACACAGGCCAGGACCACAGGCGTGAGTCGTGGGACTGGCCCTCGGGTGCCGGGGCCTCCCGTCCCTTCCACCGGCTGAGTGCAGCCCCCACGCGGGCCCAGAGTCACCCCGCAGCCCCGGTCCCCAGCCTGGCCTGGCCTTCGGGGTCCCTGCACACACACCATCACGGCCCGGCCCCGGCCCCGAGACAGGCCTGCTGGCAGAGGCCTTCTCCTTTCTGGGGAGCACGTTCCGGCCCCCGGCCTCGGGACGCCGGGGAGCGTGGTGGAGGCTGGAGCAGGTGCCCAGGGGCCCGCCCGTCCCCGCTGTCCTGCCCCATCCGGCCAGGCCGGCTGTGGTCAGCCGTGGTGGGCTTTCTGCAAAGCCGGCCTCTCACCGGGAACTGGCCGCCCGGAGCGAGGGAGCCAGGGAGGCCGCGGGCGCTCAGGTCCACGCCGGAGCCCCGTGTCCTCGGGCACCCTCCTCCTGCCGCCTCCCATGGGTGGGCGAGGGCGTCCCCTCGCATTCTCCAGCTTCTGCGCGGGCCTCTGGGTGCCCTGCTCTCAGCCCGGGGCTTGGACCTGAGCGGGAGCCGCCTCGGAGCCACGGGGTGTGTGGGCTCCTGGGGAGGGGGGCTGGGAGGAGCACCCACAGACAGGGACACACGGACCAGAATGGGGCCGGGGCCTGGACAGGGCTGAGGGACTTCGGAGGGGGGAGGGGAAAGGGGGCGGGGGGAGTGGGGGAGAGGCGGGGGAGGGGAGGGAAAGGGGAGGGCGGCCCCTCCGTGGGCCCGCCATCCAATCAGATCAGGCGCATCCAGATAAATGGGGATGATCGGTGACAGCGGGACGGTGATCTAATTAAAGGGCCGGGGCGAGTGAGCCGGCAGCTCTGCCAGGAGCCGCTCCGGTGAGACCAGGGGCCGGAGAGGAGAGCCGGGCCCCAGCGGCCTAAGGAGAGGCCTCTCTCCAGCCCGCCCAGCCCTGACCCTCCGCCCCCCCCAGGCCTGTCAGCAAGGCCAGCCCCCCGGGAACCCCCACAGCCGAGCCCCCCGCAGGCCCGCCGGCGCCCGAGCAGCCTCGCCGGCGAGGGAGAGGCCCCGGCGGCCAGCGCGGCGACATCTGTCGGGCCCTCGGCTCATCTCCTCTGGAACCAGATCGATGTGGTCCCGGGGGAGCCAACGCCGTGGCTGGTGGGCGGAGCGGGAGGCGGGGGCCAGGCAGGGCCAGGAGGAGAGCAGCCCGAGCAGAGGAGGCCCCGGCCCCCCGCCTGCCGGCCCAGCCCCCCCACACTGCCCCCCACCTGCCGGCCCAGCCCCCCCACACACACACTGCCCCCCGTCTGCCGGCCCAGCCCCCACACACACACTCTGCCCCCCGCCTGCCGGCCCAGCCCCCACACACACACACTGCCCCCCGCCTGCCGGCCCAGCCCCCCCCACACACTGCACCCCGCCTGCCGGCCCAGCCCCCCCACACACACTCTGCCCCCCGCCTGCCGGCCCAGCCCCCCCCACACACTGCACCCCGCCTGCCGGCCCAGCCCCCCCACACACACACTGCCCCCCGCCTGCCGGCCCAGCCCCCCCACACACACTCTGCCCCCCACCTGCCGGCCCAGCCCCCCCACACTGCCCCCCGTCTGCCGGCCCAGCCCCCCACACACACTGCCCCCCGCCTGCCGGCCCAGCCCCCCCACACACTGCCCCCCGCCTGCCGGCCCAGCCCCCCCATACACTCTGCTCCGGGCCCTGACGGACAAGCAGGAGTCAGGGGAGTCCCGGCTTCCCGGCCTGAGCAGGAGCAGCGGCGGCTCTTCTGTGTTTGGGGTACACATCCCTCTGTCCATCCCCCACCATCCCCCAGGCCCCGAGACTGTCTACAGGAGGGGCCCCAGGAGGCTTGGGGTAGTGCTGACTGCTGGCCGTGCCCTGGGGGGACAGAGGCCTCCTGGGAGGGGCCTGGGGTCACCAGCCCCCCTCCAGGCTGGGCCTCACCCTCCCGGCCACCCCCCGGCTGGGCACCCCGGACGGAGCTCGCCTGGCCGGGGCAGAGGGGCCTCTGAGCAGACGGGCGGGGAGGGGGGGGAGGGGAGCACCCACGCTGGACACTTTGCATCCACCTCGGCGCGCAGTGCTCACAGTGGCCAGCTGGGGGCAGCGCTGCCCGTCACCCGCTCCCTACAGTGGGGAACAGAGAGGGTGAGGGACCGCCCGGGGTCACCCAGCGTCGGGGACCCTCCAGGCAGAGAGGGCAGCCCTGAGAGAAGGGGGAGGGGGGAGGGCGGCCCCCCGGGAGCCCTGCAGGTCTCAGGGGGCAGCAATGGGGGGGCAGCGGGCCGGGGGAGTCCGTGTGCCCAGCGTCCTGGTCCAGCCTGCCCTGGCCTGGCCGTGGGGTGCCATGGAGGCGTGTGGGGACCCGGGTTCTGGGCTCTGCCCCAGGCCCCGCAGGTCACCCCCCACCTCTAAAGTGCGTCTCTCAGGGCCCTGGCGGGACAGCAGAAGCTCCGGGCTGAAACCGGGCTGCCCGGGCCCCCTCAGGTGTGCGGGGGGGGGCCTGTCTGTTTGAGGGTCCCCTGGGGCCTCGGAGTGGACGCCCCGCCCTGCCCTCCCCCAACGAGAACTCTGGCCGAGGACTGCCCGCGAGGGCTGGGCCAGAGGAGGCCTGAGTGTGGGTCCCGAGGCCGCTCCCTGCCCTGGGCCTGGGGGCACCTCCCGGGACCCTCTGAGCCTGAGGGCCGGCCCCCAGGACGGTGTCACCCAGAGCTGGCTTCCCGCCGCCCGCCCGCCACGCCCCGGCCTCCCACGGGACCGGCCGGCCTGGCCGTGAGTCAGAGGCCCCGGCGGCCCCCACGCCCGGAGCGGCCTCGCCCGTGTGCCGGACGATAGGTTAATGGAGGGGCCGCCCTGCCAGAGGCAAACACCGTCGGAATGAAGGCGTGCCCTCCGGCCGGCCACGCAGCCGCAGACCACGGGCCACAGGCCACGGGAGCCACAGGTGCTGCTCCCATCAGAGAGGAGCCGGGCCGGAGGCCGCAGGCCGTGCGTGTGGGGGAGGGGGTTCAGGGTGTGGGGGGACAGGGGGGCGGCTTTGGTTCCACCCCGGCCTCTTGCCGTGGAATCGGGAGGAGGCATGAGTCCGCACAAGGCAGCACGTTCAGAGTGAGGGGGCCCGAGTCTCTGGGCCCCAATACGGGCCGGGACCCAGCCTCCACGCTCAGTGGCTCCTCCTGGTGGCCACGCGGGGTGGGGCGGTGACCCTCGGAAGCCGAGGCTCGGAGAGGCTAAGCAGCCCGCCCACGGTCACACAGCTGCTCAGTGGCCCCCAGACTCAAACCCGGAGCCCAGCCCCAGAGCCCCACCCTGACCGCGTCACCGCAGCCCCCTCCCCTCTGCCCCGGGCGGCTGGTACCCACGGCCCAGGACGGTGACGCTCCAGGGCGGTGTCCCCGCCAGGTCCCAGCTGGGCACCGAGCCGCCAGCCGGGTGGCGCGGGGGGGGGGGGGGGGGGACACAGGGCCCTCCGGAACCTGGCCCGGGTCCCGCGGATGCTGTCAGCCATGTCCCAGGGGCGAGGGAGCGGGAACCCACGGCAGGAAGTGGCCCGGGAAGCGGAGGCCGCTGTGTGTCCCCCCCACTAGCCGGACGTCCGAAGGGACAGAAGGCACAGGCGCATGGCCCGCTGAGAGCGGGGCACACCCCTCGGCTCAGGCCCCCGAGTGCGGTTCCTGGCCGCGTGCCTCGGTTTCCCAGCCCGTCCCAGTGCGGGGAGGTGTGCGGAGTCGGTGAGATGCTGACGGGTCACGCGGTGCCGGACGCTCAGCAGGCCCCTGGGAGGGAATCTGGACAGCCCCCCCCACCTCCGCGTCCAGCCCGAGGGTGCGCCAGGCCCCGCCCAGGAGCCGGCCCAGCTGCCCGCAGGGGCCGCTCGGCTATCTCTCGGCCTTGAACTTCCCGCTGTTTGCGGCGGCTCAGAAAGCGGCGTTTCTAACGCCCTCTTATCTCCGAGGCTCCCAACAACAAGAGCCGATTGTGCGGCCGAGTGGGCACCCGACCCCCCCCCACACACATACACACCTTTTCTGCAGCGGCGGCGGCTCCAGCACCACAATGCTGCCATTGTGGCCGTCCGCCCAGGTGACAGCGTGACCCTGGGGCTCAGAGGCCTGAAAGGGTGGGGGCCGGGGAGGGGGCCGCGGGGAGGGCCCCCCGGGGCGCCGGGGACGGCTCCGGCAGCGGAGGGAGGGCCGGCTCTCGCTCACGGGGCCGAGGGCGCTGGGCGTTGTTAGCCACGGAGTGACTTGGCAGAACACTGTGATGCTCGGTGTTGAAGAAACGGAACAGGTTTGTGGTTCTGCCCCCTCCTCGGGCCGGCGGTGGACTCGGCTCCGTGTGGAGTGGACTCGGGTCTGGGCCTCCGCCGCCGGGTCCGCGCCCGGTCCGGCCTCGTGCTGCCCGGAGCGGGGGCCCTGGGCTCGCTGGCTCTGAGGGGCTCTGACCTGTCGGCAGGCCGGGAGGGGGGGGGGGGGACTGGCCAGTGTGGTTCAGTGGGTAGAGCATCAGCCCCCAGCCGGAGAGGTCCCGGGTTCGGTTCCAGCCCAAGTGCCTGCACCTCAGTAGTTGCAGGCCCGATCCCTGGATTAACGAAAGCAAAGACCAGGGTGCAGGGGGAGCCCCACCTGCAGGGGGAGCCCTCGGGCCACGAGTGGGTGCGGCTCGGGGACAGGCTGTGCGGGAGCTCAGGGTGCCGGCTGCCCGGCGGCCCCCTGAGCCCGGGCTTCCTGCCCGGCCGCTCTGGGAGCCCGCCGGAGGCCTCTCTCAGCGCCCGCAGCCCCCACGTTCCAGGGGCTCGGCCGGCCGGCAGCCGGAGCGGGAGGCAGAGTGGGTTCCGTGGCCCGGCCGCCGGCGCCCTGGCAGGGAGACGCGGGCGGCGAGGGGCTGGCGCGGGCCTCCGGTCCCCCCCCCCCCGTCGCCCCGTCGCCCCTCACGGCCTCCGTCTGGGGGGGCCCCTCCCAGCCAGCCCCCCTCTGCCGGCCGGCGGGGATGGGGACGTGGTGACTGGGCGCTGGCAGCACGCGCCGGGGACGTGGTCTGTCCTCGGGCTGCACCGGCCTCAGCCCGTGGCCTTCCCCACGCTCCCCGCGGGGACAGCGAGGCAGCCACGCCCCCGCAGGTCCCCGGCCAGGCCTGGCCCGGGTCTGGCGGCCCCCAGGACCCTGTGCCCACAGGCTCAGCCTTTTGCCCACGACCCCCGCTCGCCTGGGACAGCCCCCAGGCCCGGGGCAACTCGCAGACCCAGAAAGACCCGGAAGGACCTCACCCCCCCCCCCAGGGCCGCTGAGGGTTTGGGCTCCGGTGGGCAAGGCCCAGGAGAGCGTGGGGGAGCCGCGGCGGGACCTCCAGCGCCCACGGGCGGGGCCTGGCAGCTGCCTGCCCTGGGCTGGCCGGCCGTCTGCAGCCGGAGGGGCGGGAGGCGGCCCTGCCCCGGCCTGGCCGGCGGGTCCCGGCTGGCAGGGCCTCGCACCCGCTCAGGCCGTGGGGACCTGTCTGAGCCTCGGGGACGAGTGTCCTTGCACGGTGAGTGAGCGCCGGAGCCAGCAGGTGAGGCACCGGCGGCCACGAGCCCACGGAGAGAGGCCGGGCGCTGAGAGCCGGGCTCAGCCTGGGTGCCGGGTGAGTCCCGCCTGGCCCGGTGTGCTGCGGACCAGCCGTGAGCCGCGGCGGAGCCGGGGGGGAAGGCGGGCCTGGTGAGGGAATCAGCAGAGGCCCCTCCCCGTGGCTCCCACCAGGTGCGGGGGCCCCGGGCCGGGTGAGGCCGCGGGGGGGGGGGGGAGGGGGGGCAGGGCCTTCAGAGCGGGCAGGTCAGCGGAAGGCTTCCTGGAGAGGTGACCCTCCCGCAGGCTGGGAGGGAATCTCGGGACCCTCTGCTGGCGGACCTGCCAGGGTGCGGGTGGGGGTGGGGGAGGGGGAGGGGTGGGAGTTGGGGGTGGGGGTGGGGGTGTGGGTGTGGGTGGGAGTTGGGGGTGGGGGTGTGGGTGGGAGTTGGGGGTGTGGTGGGGGTGGGGTGGGAGTTGGGGGTGTGGTGGGGGGTGTGGTGGGGTGGGGTAGGGGTGGGGTGGGAGTTGGGGGTGTGGGTGTGGGTGGGGGTGGGAGTTGGGGGTGTGGTGGGGTGGGGTGGGAGTTGGGGGTGGGGGTGTGGGTGGGAGTTGGGGGTGGGGGTGGGAGTTGGGGGTGGGGTGGGGGTGGGGGGCCTCCAGACCCTCCGGTCGCTCGGCCTCTTGCCCAGCAGGAGACAGGACGCCGAGGCCCCGCTGCCTTTGGCTCTAAGTGGTTTATTGACGCGAAGCTCACTGAACGTAAAATTATAACCAGTTTAAGCAGAACCGCCCGCGGCACCGAGCGCATGGGGTGTCCTGCCGCCTCCGCCTCCTCCGTCTGTTCCAGAACAGCCTCGCCCCAGGAGCCTCCTGCCCGCCGGCCCCTGCCCCCACTCCCCCCAGCCCTCCCCTCCCCCCCCGGCCACCACCACCCTGTCCCCACTCCCACCCCCCCTCCGCAACCACCACCCTGCCTCCTGCCCCCCCAAACCCCCCAACCACCACCCTGCCTCCTGCCCCCACTCCCCCCAGTCCTACCCCCCCAACCCTCCCCCCGGCCACCACCACCCTGCCTCCTGCATCAGTGGATTTGCCATCCTGGACAGTCCGCATCCTAAGCCACTTTCAAAATGTGTTCTTACTGATGTCAGAGAGGACAGGAGAGGGGGAGAGAGAGAGAAGCATCCATGATGAGAGAGAATCGTGGACCGGCTGCCTCCCGCACGCCCCCCACCGGGGACGGAGCCCACAGCCCGGGCCTGTGCCCCAACCGGGAACGGAGCCCCGACCTCCTGGTTCGGAGGCCCACGCTCACCGCGGGGCCGGCCCTGAGCCATTCCTAAGGAGCGAGAAGCGGCGGCGGCCCCTCCAGCCGGCGGGCCGGGCGCTCACCTCCCCCGTCTGCCTGCCCGTCTGTAAAATGGGCGTGTGGCCGGCCGGGGGGCAGGGGTCGTCCCCGGGGAGCACGACCGACCAACCGACCGACTGACCGGGCGGCAGCAGCTGGGTGTGAGGCCACGGGGACGGGCGGCCCTGCTCCCTCGGCCACGACCCCGCCCGCCCCCTCCCCCAGGCACCCGGCTCTGTGTGGGGCACGGGGCCTCCCACCACACGCGTAATGACGGGCATCATGGAGCGATCAGCGCGGGGGGGGGGGGGTCCCCGGCTCCCACGGTGGCGGCACGGCTCGCCTGGCATTGATCGGCCCCGGACGTGCTGGCCTTTTTGTTCCTGAAAAATTGCTTTTGAGCAGCGGAGGCAATAAAAGCAGATTGATTCAGAAAGAGGAGGGTGGCGTTTGTGTTGGCGGGGGAAGCCGGGAAGGGGACCAGGGCCTCCCACTCCCACCCTGCCCCCCCTGCTCTCCCCACCCTGCCCTGCTCTCCCCGCCCCTCCACCCCTGCCCCCCCTGCTCTCCCCACCCCCACACTGCCCCCCACCCTGCTCTCCCCACCCCCCACCCCGCTCTCCCCACCCCCACCCTGCTCTCCCCACCCCGCCCGCCCCGCCGGTGGCTGCAGGTGGGCAGCCGGGGCGTCACCACTTGTGGCCGGGAGGAGGAAACTGAGAGTGAGAGAGGGAGGGACAGACGAGAAGGGGAGGGCAGTGGGGAGGGCCGGACGGGGTGGGGGTGGAGAGGGGTCAGCGGGGCAGAGGGGGCGGGGACAAGGAGGGCCTGAGGCCCTGCAGGCCCCCGGGAGCACACCCCTGTGGGCACCTCCCCGGCCCCAGCGCCTCACGGTTGTCCCATTCTATGGATGAGGAGACCGCTGGGGGCCCCACACAGAGGGGGCGGGGGCGGCCAGCCCCGCAGCCTGAGGAGAGGGCGTGTCCCGGATCGGGGAGACAAGCCAGGGCCCCCTGCGGGGCGAGACAGCCTGTGGCCCCTGCAACCTCGGGGGGGGGGGGGACCCCGATCCTCACCGGGGCGCCCGGCCGGCGGCAGGGGGGGGTCTGTGGGGACAGGAGCCGGGTTTGGGCCCCGGCGCTGCGCTGCTGGCCCGAGAGAAAGTCACGCCGTGTCTCGGCCGTGCAGCGGCCCCAACACCCCCCACCAGGCCGAGGGGCGCCCCGTCTGTCTCCCAGCTCAGGGGCCCGCCCCCGGGGGGGCCTGGGGGTTCGAGATGTGCAGTCTGTGACTGTGGGGTTGGAGGGTGTGGCCTCAATGGGGAGCAGACACCGAACCGGGGGGTGCAGGAAGGGGCCGATGCCACCCTAAAGGGCAGGCACCCCAGGGGACAACCCCAAACCCCGAGGAACGCTGGGGGCGATGCTGGTGTCTCGGGGCCCACGAGGCTGCCCTCTGTCCCCGCGGCAGGGGGGGACCAGTCCTGAGCCGGCTTCATCTGAGACACTCGGACCCCAGCCCCAGGACAACCCCTCCGACCCCCCACGGGCACGGGGTCACCCCTCAGCCCCGGCCCTCCCGCACCCCAGGGGCCGGCCTCCCTGCCTGTGCCTGTGCAGGGCCCCGGGCAGGCGGGGCTGGGGCTGCGTGGAACCCGGGACCCCACCCCCCAGCCCCAGGCCCCCTCCCCGCGGCGCGGAGGACAGCGATGGCCTGTGGATGCTCACCCCCCCACCCCCACCCCCGGCGAGGGGACCCAGGGCAGGCCTGGGCGGCTCCTTGCTGTTTGTCCGAAGCAGCTTCACCGGCCACGGCGGGAGCCACGGGCCACGGGCCACGGCGGGAACCTGCTCCGTGCGGGCAGCCCAGAGAGGTTAGCCGACGCCACGGGGCACCGCCACCACCGTCTTTTCTGGAACATTCCTGTTGCCCCAGGACAGCTCCTCCTGCTGACTTGTCTCCGGCCCCGGCCCGGCCATCAGCCTGCCTCCTGCCCCCAGGTGTGCCTCTTTGCCACATCTCAGGCAAATGGCAGGATGGCCCCGGCCGGTGTGGCTCAGTGGGTAGAGCGTCGTCCTGATTGCAGTCAGGGCACAGGCCGGGGCTGCGGGCTCCACCTCCAGTGGGGGGGTGCCGGAGGCGGCCGGTCCGTGATCCCCTCTCATTGTGGATGTCCTGGTGACGACTCCCGAGTCCTCATGGGGCTGGAGAACAGGGACCCCCACCCTGTGCGTCCCCCTGGCCGCCGGCCCTCCCCACTCCCACCGACCCCGAAGGGGAGAGGGCGAGGTGACTACCTCCCCGCCCACCGCCCCCCTCCCTGGGAGGGGCGTTTTTCGGGGTGTCTCCTTTCAGGGAAACTGAGGCTTGTGTGGTCGGGAACTCGCCTGCCTGAGGTCTCACTGCTGGGGCGTCCCAGGCTGCTGGGCACGCGGAGCCTTCCCCCCTCAGCCAGCGGAGACCTGGGCCCGCTCCCCGTGACCCTGGGGGGGGGGAGGGGTGGGGTGCAGGGGGCGGGGCCTGTTGGGAGCCACCCTGGCACTGACCGGGAGCAAGGCCCGGCCGCGGGCTGGGTGTGCCGAGGTCGGCGGCGGGCCGCGGGCGGTGCGGGCCCGGCTGAGTCAGGTGCAGCCGGCGGTGCCCGGGGTCGGCCGGCAGGTTCCCTTCCGCTGGGCGTGGGCCGGCGGGGAGGGGAGGGGAGGGAGGGGAGGGGAGGGGAGGGGAGGGGAGGGCTAGGGGCACTGGCGTCCCTGGCCTCAGAAAGGGGAGCTCTCAGACCTGTGGGGGCTGAGGCAGGGATGGCGGGGTCCCCCCTGAGCCCTGGCCCCTGGCCCTGCGCCCCGGCTGCCTTGGGGGGCCCCGGCCTGTGGTGTCCACGTGGAGCCACAGCCAGACCCGGCGCCCGCGGGCAGAGGTCGCTCACAGACGCGGGACGAGGGGCGGCCGAACCCCCGCTCTCGGGTCTGACGGAGTCGGGCCGTGGGGGCCGGTCAGAGACCTGCCCTCGGGGCTCACCTCCCGCCCCTCGGTGCCGCCTCCACAGCCACCGCCACGGGGGCTTCTTCCCCGGCAAGGCCACCCGGCAGCGCCAGCCGGTCCGGTTCCGGTTCGGAGTCCCGGACCTGGCCGAGCACGGGCAGCCGCCTGCGGACAGGGACCTGCGTGGCCAGCCCTCCGGGTGGACGCTGCCCGGTCTCCGTGAGTGACCGCGCCCTCAGACGCCTCCCCGCTCCCGCTGGGATGTGCGGGCCGGTGGGTGCCCCCCGCAGAGGGTGCCCCCTGGAGCGCAGCGGGAGGCGCGGCGCCCGCAGAGCCCAGCCGAGCGGGCGCCGGCCCCCCTGGCTCCCAGAAACCTGCCGGTCCCACAGGCCTGGGGGGGGGGGGCGGTCCGCTTGTGGGACTGGCCCGGGGGGGGCAGCAGTGAGGGGCTCGGGACACAGAGTCGGGCGGGGGGCGTGGCAGGAGGGCAGTGAGGGGCTCGGGACGGGGACGGCGAGGGCCTGGGCAGGAGCGTGGCCGCAGCAAGGGCCGCTCCGGGAGGCGGGAGCTCGGGCCCTCCGGGCGGAACCCCGTGGGCATCGGCATCGGACTCGCTCTTCCTGTGGGAGCGTCGGGGATTCTGTCTCCTGCGGGCAGGGCTGGGGGCAGCGTCGGGCTGGGGGGCCGGGGGCAGCGTCGGGGTGGGGGGCCTGCGGGCCGGGCCGGAGGGGGCACGGGAGGCTCTCTTGTTTGTGTGCAGACAGCCAGGGCAGGGTCCATCCCGGGGTGGGGTGCTGGGGAGGCCCACAGCCGAGCCCCTGGACCAGCCCAACCTGCCGAGGCCCATGACTCAGCGCCCAGGCAGCCAGGGGTCAGCTCCTCCCGGGGAGGGAATGTGGCCGGGCCAGGTGGGCAGGTGAGTGGGCGGCGGGCAGGGTGGTAGGCAGGGCGGCGGGCAGGGCGGGAAGCCGGAGCTCTGGCGATGGAAGGTCCACGCAGAGCCGTGGTGAGGGAAGGTCCACGCAGAGCCGTGGCGATGGAAGGTCCACGCAGAGCCGTGGTGAGGGAAGGTCCACAGAGAGCCGTGGCGATGGCAGATCCACACAGGCCAGGCGAGGGAAGGTCCACAGAGAGCCGTGGCGATGGCAGATCCACGCACAGCCAGGCGTGTGGGCCGTGCTTGGCCAGCGAGGGCTGTTCTGTGTCTGTTCTTGCTGGAGCTGATGTTGACGCTGTCATCGTCATCACGGCCCAGTCTCTTTCTCTGATCGTGGAACCCAGGGGTCGGCAAACTCGTTAGCCGATGAGCCAAAGATCCACAGGACAACGACCGAAATTTCTCTGGAGAGCCACATTTTTTACACCTAAACTTCTGCTGACGCCACTTCCTCAGAACAGACTCGCCCCGGCCGTGGTGTTTTGTGGAGGAGCCGCGCTCAAGGGGCCCAAGAGCCGCAGGTGGCTCGCGAGCCACAGTTTGCCGACCTCGGGTCAAGGCAAGCCTGTCAAACCCGAAGGTTACCAGGGGCCACACAAGCGAGCGAGGCCCGCGGCCCGGCGGCAGTGTGCCAGGCCCGATCTGAGGGAGAAGCGGTCAGTGCCCGACACGGAGCACGTGTCCTGTCTTTTATTTTTCAATCCTCAACGGAGGATATTTTTCCCACTGATTTCTAGAGAGAGTAGAAGGGAGGGGGGAAGGAGGAGGAGGAGGGGAGAGGAGAGTGATCAGCTGGCTGCCTCCTGCACAGGCTGAGGAGCCTGCAACCAAGGCACATACCCTTGACCAGGAATCAAACCCGTGACCCGTCGAGTTGGCTGACGCTCTAACCACTGAGAAAACTGGCCAGGGTGTTACCGTCCACTCGGCCCTCGGGGCCTCAGGGCCAGCTGTTTCCTCGGCGCCTCTGGATGCCGTCCAACCACACGTCCCTGGTTTGCTGCCGCCGTCTGTCTGGGCGGCTGGGATCACGTGTGCTCCGGGTTGAGGCTCCGTCTGCCGCCGGGAGGACAGCCGGGGACCTGCATCCGTCTCGTCCATGGAGTCCCACTGGGGCCGGCACAGCGCCCGGCGCACAGTAGGCCCTCAGGGAGTAGCCGTGGAGTGGGCGGTTGAGAACGGGCCAGGCGGAGCGGAGGGCCCCCCAGGTGCTGGCCCCGGAGAACGGGCCGGAGAGGGACCATGTAAAAAATCTGCAGGCGCCCTGGCCCGTGCGGCTCAGTGGGCGAGGCGTGTCCGTGCACCCAAAGGTCGCTGGTTCCATCCCCGCCAGGGCCCGGGCCCGGGTTGCTGGCTCCATCCCTGGTGGGGAGCGTGCAGGAGGCAGCCGGTCATGCACTGCTCTCCCGTCGATGTTTCTCTCCCTCTCTCTCTCAAAACCAATTTTTTAAAAAATCTGCACGAGTATATGACGTTGACTTTAGAATTTTATTTTGAAAAACAAACAAATAGGTGAGCTCACTGGGCCCCACGCGCTTACCTCCGAGGACCGGCCTGCCTGGTTGTGTGGAAGCGGCGTGAGGAGACTTCCCCCAAACCGGGGCCGCGGGGTCATGGGGAAACCCACCCGGCGCCGGAGGAGGAAATGCTGCCGCCGCCGGCCCCCGACTCCTCCCCGGCTCGCTCTCCGAGCCGCGTCTCCGGATGCCAAAGCAGACGAAGACGAGCCGGGGAAAAACAGCCTCGGCCCGTGTCCCTCCAGGACGTTCCCGGCGGAAGGGTGGCAAGCAGACCCTGGGATCCGCCAAAGGGCCCTGGGGACCTCACGGGGTCTGGCCCGGCAGGAGTCCGCCAGTTCACCCTGTTAGCTCACAAAGGAAGCCCCTCAGGACCGAATCAAAAACAGAGGCGGGAGAAGCACCGCACCGAATCCGACAGCCGGCTCGCCTCTGCCGGACGGGCACGGGCTGGCCTGCGGGGGGCCGGCTCCTGGGCCGCCCGCCGGCACCGAACTCGCGGACCGAGGGCTCCTCCCCCACGTCGGCGCTCAGCGCGTCTGGCCAGCTGTGCCGGCGGGTCCAGCCAGCGGGGCAAGGCACAGGGGTGAGGGGGGGGGGGCTACGGACCGGCCCTCACCGGCTGGCTCAGCGGGCGGAGCATGGTCCTGATATGCCAAGGTTGTGGGTTTGATCCCCAGTGGGGGGCGTGCAGGAGGCAGCGACCCATGATTCTCTCTCATCATGGATGTTTCTCTCTCCCTCCCTCCCCCGTCCTCTCTGAAACCAATAAAAATACATTTAAAAGAATAAGTTCAGCCCTAACCGGTGTGGCTCAGTGGATAGAGCGTCGGCCTGCGGACTGAAGGGTCCCGGGTTCGATTCCGGTCAAGGGCATGTGCCTTGGTTGCGGGCACATCCCCAGTGGGGGGCGTGCAGGAGGGAGCTGATTGATGTTTCTCTCTCGTCGATGTTTCTAGCTCTCTATTCCTCTCCCTTCCTTTCTTTAGAAAATCAATAAAATACATATTTTAAGAAAAAAAGAAAAAGGCAGCATTGGGATCTCTGGGGGTGAAGGGGCTGCTCAGTCTCTTGGCTGTGGTGGTGGCCATGGGACCCCCAGGCGACAGCCCCCCAGGTGACAGCCCCCCCAGGCGATAGTCCTTCCAGGCGACAGCCCCCCAAGTAACAGCCCCCCAGGTGACAGCCCCCCAGGTGACAGCCCCCCAGGCGATAGTCCCCCAGGTGACAGCCCCCCAGGTGACAGCCCCCCAGGTGACAGTCCCCCCAGGCGACAGTCCCCCCAGGTGACAGCCCCCCCAAGTGACAGCCCCCCAGGTGACAGCCCCCCAAGTGACAGCCCCCCCAGGTGACAGCCCTCCCATATGACAGCCCCCCAGGCGACAGTCCCCCCAGGTGACAGCCCCCCCAAGTGACAGCCCCCCAGGTGACAGCCCCCCAAGTGACAGCCCCCCCAGGTGACAGCCCTCCCATATGACAGCCCCCCAGGTGACAGCCCCCCCAGGTGACAGCCCCCCCAAGTGACAGCCCCCCAGGCGACAGTCCCCCCAGGTGACAGCCCCCCCAAGTGACAGCCCCCCAGGTGACAGCCCCCCAAGTGACAGCCCCCCCAGGTGACAGCCCCCCCAGGTGACAGCCCCCCCAAGTGACAGACCCCCAGGTGACAGCCCCCCAAGTGACAGCCCCCCAGGTGACAGTCCCCCCAGGTGACAGCCCCCCCAGGTGACAGCCCCCCTATGTGACAGCCCCCCCAGGTGACAGTCCCCCCAGGTGACAGCCCCCCAGGCGACAGCCCTCCCATATGACAGCCCCCCCAAGTAACAGCCCCCACAAGCGACAGCCCCCCCAGGTGACAGCCCCCCAGGTGACAGCCCCCCAGGCGATAGTCCCCCAGGTAACAGCCCCCCCAAGTAACAGCCCCCCCAGGCGACAGCCCCCCCAGGTGACAGCCCCCCAGGTGACAGCCCCCCCAGGCGACAGCCCTCCCATATGACAGCCCCCCCAAGTAACAGCCCCCCCAGGCGACAGCCCCCCAGGCGACAGCCCCCCAGGCGGCTGGCCTGTGAGCTCACCCACAGGGTGGGGCTCAGGGGGCAGGGGGAGCTGCCAGGGGCTGCCCTGGCTCGGCAGCAGGTCCTGGGTGTGAGGTTGCGCGGTTGCCATGGGGACAGGGGAGCGGACACGGCTATGACAGCTCCATCCTTCAGGCCTGGCCGAGGCGCCTCCAGACAGCAGCGCCCTGCCCCCACCCACTGCAGCGCCACAGGGCTCCCACCTGGACGGCCGGGGGCGGGTGCCAGGAAGCGCCGTGAGGCACCTGGGCCGGAGGGAGGGGCTGGGTGGGAGGCCCGGCCCCCGCGGCACTGGCCTCTGCAGGTGGTCACGGTGCCGCCGAGTCCGCGGACCTCGGGGGGCGGGGGCACAGGGAGGCAGGGGAGGGTCTGCAGGGGGAGGCAGCAAAGGGGCCAGAGAGGCCAGTTCCAGCGTTTTCCCAGGGCCCTGGCCCCCCCCCCCGCCCCCCAGCCCGGGCTTAACCCTCCATCCGGCCATGAACCTCTCCTCCATGAACCGCTCGGGACCAGAGCACTCCACTGCCGCGTGGGGAAGCCCGGAGCACTCAGCCTGCAGGCGCGGGCCAGGCCAGGCGTGGCTGAGGGTGAGCCAGGCCAGGCCGGCCCGGCGGCGTCTGCGGCCCCCGCCCCGGGGGTCGGGCGGCCAGGCCGCAGAAGGGCAGGGACTGAACGCCAGACACACGCACCTTGTGCAGCGCGGTGTCCCGTGTTTGCGTGGGGCGGTCTCGTACCCGGTGCGCTGGTCTCTACGGGGGACCGGCGGTCTGAGTGAGGGCGCCCCAGGCGGTGGGGGGGCGTGTGTGAGGCCCCGTGGGAGGAGGCAGGTGGACGTGTTCCGGGAAGAGCGGGACGCAGACCCGTGAAGACTCTGTTTTAAAACTTCCTGTGTGTGTCCCGGAGTGAGCAGCACCCCGAGTGGATGCCGGGGGGCCGAGGCCGGCAGGGGCGGGGGGCAGGAGGGCTCCCGGGTTGCAGGGCCCACTTGGACCCAGGCCTGGGGACGGTTTTTGTTTATCTCCCTTTTTAACTGCGTCCTCGGTGAACACGTTGCTCGATGGAAAACATAGTCCGAGCCGTCACTCGCACAGACACTTTTAAACGGGTCACTACATTGTTAGAGGAACTTGGCGAACCCTCCTCCCCTGCCGCAGGTGACCGAGCTCTCAATGCAGGGGGCGAACTGCCAGCCCCCCGCCCCGTCCTGTGAGGTGGGGGGGCAGCGGCACGCCCAGCCCAGCCCAGGCCTCAGGGGAGAGGGCCCCCCTCCTCCCTCCCTCTCCCCTCCTGGCTGCCTTCGGAGCCGCCTTCCACTTCGTATCACGTTCCCTTTCCTCCTCCCTGTCAGCTGTCCCTGCTGACAGCTGCCCGCACCCCGTCTGTCTCCCTGCCAACCTCTGACCGCCACGGTGAGCCGGCAGTTCACGGGCACAGGCTCAGGTGGTCTGGGCTCAGTGGTCTGGGAGCTCAGTGGTCTGGGGGCTCAGTGGTCTGGGGGCTCAGTGGTCTGGGGCTCAGTGGTCTGGGGGCTCAGTGGTCTGGGGCTCAGTGGTCTGGGGGCTCACTGGTCTGGGGCTCAGTGGTCTGGGGGCTCAGTGGTCTAGGGGCTCAGTGGTCTGGGGCTCAGTGGTCTGGGGGCTCAGTGGTCTGGGGCTCAGTGGTCTGGGGGCTCAGTGGTCTGGGGACTCAGTGGTCTGGGGCTCAGTG
The DNA here is from genome assembly GCA_963924515.1 of Vespertilio murinus. Classification (NCBI taxonomy): domain Eukaryota; kingdom Metazoa; phylum Chordata; class Mammalia; order Chiroptera; family Vespertilionidae; genus Vespertilio; species Vespertilio murinus. The sequence goes on from OZ004718.1 coordinate 1,268,321, forward strand.
GTCTGGGGGCTCAGTGGTCTAGGGGCTCAGGTGGTCTGGGGCTCAGTGGTCTGGGGGCTCAGTGGTCTGGGGACTCAGTGGTCTGGGGCTCAGTGGTCTGCGGGCTTAGTGGTCTGGGGGCTCAGTGGTCTGGGGCTCAGTGGTCTGGGGCTCAGGTGGTCTGGGGCTCAGTGGTCTGGGGGCTCAGTGGTCTGGGGCTCAGTGATCTGGGGCTCAGTGGTCTGGGGGCTCAGTGGTCTAGGGGCTCAGGTGGTCTGGGCTCAGTGGTCTGGGGGCTCAGTGGTCTGGGGGCTCAGTGATCTGGGGCTCAGTGATCTAGGGGCTCAGGTGGTCTGGGCTCAGTGGTCTGGGGGCTCAGTGGTCTGGGGGCTCAGGTGGTCTGGGGGCTCAGTGGTCTGGGGGCTCAGTGGTCTGGGGCTCAGTGGTCTGGGGGCTCAGTGGTCTGGGGCTCAGTGGTCTGGGGGCTCAGTGGTCTGGGGGCTAGCCAAGCGGTGGGTGTGGGGACCCACCCACACCCCCTCTCTCCAAGAGGGCGTCGCGGCTGGAGAGGGTTGGGGGTTGCATTCAGGTGATGTGGCTGCCCCTCCTCCAGGGTCACTTTCGCCCCCGGACCTGGGGGGTCCGAGAAGTGGCCCCTCAAACAGACGGGGACAGGGGCACAGGCAGAGAGCTCCCCTCCCGCTCCGCTCCGGCAGCCCTGGGCGCCGGCCTTCACCTGCCGGCCTGGTTTTAGAAAATAAAACACAAAAACAGGGCACAGCTGTTGTAAAAGAATTTAAAAACAAAACAAAGAAGCAGAGGAGTGGCTTGGGGCGAGCGTCGACCTGTGAGCCAGGAGGTCAGAGTTCGGTTCCCGGTCAGGGCGCAGGCCCGGGCTGCGGGCTCCGTCCCCCGTGTGAGGCGTGCAGGAGGCAGCGGACCCGTGACGCTCTCATCATCGCTGTTTCTCTCTCCCTCTCCCCCTCGCTTCCTCTCTGAAGTCGGTTAAACAGATCGTAGGGGCGAGGAGGAGAGCGAAAAGCAGCAGCTGCCACCCCCAGGCGAAGTCCAGGGTGCGAACTCACACCCACAGACGGCGCTGACCACCCGCTCCGTCTGCCCCTGGGACCCAGACAGGCGAGGTGGCCAGCGGGGCACAGGGAGGGGGCTGCTTCCCTGGCCGGCCAGGACTCGGGGCTACCCGCCCCGCCCCCGGACGCCGGCACCCCCTGCCCGCAGCCTTGCCTCCTCCTGGCTCCCCGGGACTCTGGAGGCTGCGCAGGTTCTGACCCAGCTGGCTCCATGCTGACCCGAGCACCCATTCTCCCTAACACGCGCCCCTGCCCCGCCCAGAGACTGGGGTGCAGCCGACATGCCCCCCCAGACACCCATGGGGCCTGATCTCCAGCTTCTCTGGAGACCCTGCCAGGGTGGGCGCCTCCGTCCCTGTGCTCTGGCGTCACCCTTTCTGCTCAGTCTCTGACTGGCCACCCTCCTCCCTCCCGGAGTCGGCCCCCATCGGGGCTCCCAGCTCCCCACTGCACCTTCAATGCCTGCATCCCCACGCCCACTCGTGCCCTCGCCCCCTTTGCTTGCCCCCGGTCACGCCAACACCGCCTGCACGAGCCCGCGGTCTCCTGCTCTGCCCGCGTGGCCCCCGGACCTGCTGCTCTAACCATAGAGCCACCCCCTCAGGCGGTGAGGGCTCCGGTCTGCGCTGTTGCAGCACCCGCTCTGTCTGCCTGTCCCTGCCCCTACCCCCCCACCCTCTGCCGCCGACTCATCTCCCGAAAATGCTGTCAAGAGTCAGGCGTCGATTGCCTCACCGCCCGGTGTAGGCGGGGCTTGGTGTGACCAGCGTCTGCGCGTTGGGTGAATCCCTTGGGGATCTGAACTGTCGTCCCCAGAGCCCCGGCGAACCCCAGCCCCCATCTCACAGTGACGTGGGAGCTGCCCGGACACAATCTTGAGGCGCTTGCTTCTATCCCGGGCACATCACTCGGGGGCCCCACCCCCCCACACACAAACCAGAAGTGGCTTCCAGAAGCTAGCGGGTGCCCTGGCCGCCTCTCCAGGCCTCCTCGCCCCAGCTTGCTGCTCCAGCGGGGTTGGGGGGTCCCCTCGGGCCCCCATGAGTCCAAGGCGGGCACCGGGCATGGCATCCGTCCGCGCAAAGATTCTCTTCGCAGGTGGGAGCCGAAGACCCAGCACAGAGGCCCCGGGTGCCCGGATCCTGCCCGCCTGGGCCCGTGCTCAGCTCCTCCCCAACACCAGCTGGGCACACACAGCACGCACTCGGCGAGGCCGCTCCGGCTCCCCAGCCTCGTCACGCTGCGTGCGAACACACAGAGGAACGGAACGGAACCGGGGGCCCAGCCCTCGGCTCCTGCAGACAGAGGCCGCAGGTGGCCGGCATCAGCCCGGGACCGAGGTCCCAGACGAGCTGGGAGGCGGAGAGCGAGCAGCCGGGGGCAGCCCCACGGACCACGGGACCCTGCCTTCAGGACGGCCCTCAGGGCCCAGACATCCTGGGCGTGTGCGGCACCGGAGGCCTCTCACCACCCTGTCCGGCCGGGGCCTCGCCCCCCACCCAGTCCGTGGCCCTCTGTGGGGCGGCCCGTGGCCGAACCCATCCCCTTGGCCCCGTTGTCTTCGGGGTGCCCTCTCTTCACCGTCACCGTGCCGCCTCCCCAGCTGGGCAGCACGAGGCCCTGGCGAATGCTCAGCATCAGCAACCTCTGCTCTGGGGGAAAATAGACGTAATTATAAACTTCACTGATACAAATTTTACAAATGCAATTTACAAATTAATGATCAAACTAGAGGCCCCATTGCACGAAGATTCGTGCAAGAATAGGCCTTCCTGCCCTGGCTGATTTGGCTCAGTGGATAGAGTGACAGCCTGTGGGCTAAAGAGTCCCGGGTTCGATTCAAGTCAAGGGCACATGCTCAGGTTGCAGGCTCCATCCCCAGTGGGAGGCGTGCAGAAGGCAGCTGATCAATCATTCCTTCTCATCATTGATGTTTCTATCTCTGTCTCTCCCTTTTCTTTCCTCTCTGAAATAAATATATATTAAAAGAAGAAAGAAAGAAAGAAAGAAAAAAAGACAGAAAGAAAGAAAGATAGATAGATTAGGCTTTCCTTCCCCTGGCTTTGCTCCCAGTTGCCCAGGAGCCTGCAAGTCCTCGCTGCCCCCCACCAGGGACCCTGCCTGCAGGCTTCACTCCCAGCCTGAGCGCCACTCCTGTAGCTCCCTCCCCCACCCCTCCGCCCCTTCATAGCAGCATCCCGCTCTGCCCAGCAGCTCCACTCCTGAGTATGCAAATTAACCTGCCATCTTTGTTGGGTTAATTTGCATGCTCACTCCTGATTGGCTTATGGGCATTGCGGAGGTACGGTCAGTTTGCATCTTTTCCTTTTATTAGCAATGCTCCTTACTGTAAACTCCATAAAACCCACTGTTTCACAGAACACTTTTGTTGACTTTTCTTGCCCCAAGTCTTGGGTCAGGTGCCAACCTGCGTTTGCACCCGGTGAACGAGCGTGGTTCTGAAGTGGACATCGGGGGGTGCTGTCATGTGACCTGAAGTGAAAGGGAGACACACAGAGGTTTGTCAGCTTCACCTGCTCCTAAGGATGTGAGCGACTCCTTTGCAGAGTTGGGTTTTTTTTGATCCTGAAAGAATCGTTCCCCAAATTTGGAGCCATTCACAGCAAAACAGCTCCAGGCGTGACACGCTTCCACGTTGTACCGCATCATGAACATCCTTTCCCGGCACTTTCTTAAGTCGGGACGATCAACGCAGCAGGAAGTCAAATGGCGCCTTGCCGGGGTGGCCCACTCCTGTGGTGTAAACACCCCACCCGCTGCCGGCATGCAGACACGTGCATGGAGCCGGGGCCAGAGGCCCAGGAGGCCCAGGAGCCCGCCGGGGTCCGAGCCCCCGCCACACAGGCACAATAAATGCAGGAACAGCCGAAACCGGTTTGGCTCAGTGGATAGAGCGTCGGCTTTCGGACTGAAAGGTCCCAGGTCCGATTCCAGTCAAGGGCATGTACCTTGGTTGCGGGCACATCCCCAGTGGGGGGCGTGCAGGAGGCAGCTGATGGAAGTTTCTCTCACACATCGATGTTTCTAACTCTCTATCCCTCTCCCTTCCTCTTTGTAAGAAATCAATAAAAAAAAAATAGATGCAGGAACATGGTCACAATGAAAGGCAGTGAAGCTATCAGGAAAATAGGAGGTGGGAACGTTTGTCCGAGTAGAACTTACTTCATTGTCCACGTAGACCATTCCGGTTTTAATAATGTCTGTGCCTGAGAACGTAGCCGCCGGCAGCACCCTGTCCCTCGCAAAAACCCTGTTTATTCAGCGGTGACAGATTCCTGCGGGGCACGTGCCCCGTGCGGGCAGTGGTTAGAGGCCAGGCACACATCGGGGAGGGGGCGTGAGCGGGGGCTGCCCGTGTGGGCTGCTGTCCCAGCGGCAGGAGACGCGGCGCAGTGCAAACTCGGGCCGGACCTTGTCGGCGTGAAGGTGACGGTGAGGAGGGGCCTGCAGGAGAGCCGGCTCAGGGGCCCAGGTGAGCTGCCAGCCGAGGCGGAAGAGCCCCCGAGAGCACGCACAGGCCCCGGTGAGGCAGGGCCCGGGGCAGAACCTCCAGCTGGCCGTCCTGTTCACCAGCTGGCCGTCCTGTACTTGCTCACTCGTCTGAACCGAAGGCCTCCCACTGGTGCTAGGCCCGGCGATCGGCCGGAACGCCCCGGGGTGCGTGGGGCTGACTGGCCCGGGGGGAGTCGGAGCCGGGCTCAGCGCCTGCCCGTGGGGTGCGGGCCTGCAGCAGGTCCGCCGCAGCGCGTGGGCGTGGCCACCGGAGGCCTCCGACAGCTGCGGCCGCGTTTCAGTTCCCCCGGAGCCGGCGCCTGGGCCTCGGCGTGCTTCCCGGCTCCCGTGGTGCTGGCTCTGGGTCTCGGCCGCAGAGAGAAGCCAGGCGTCACACTCAGGTCCCTCCGACAGTCTTCCTTCCGGGACGAGTCTCTTCAGAATCACAGGAAAACACCCGATAGGGCAGGGGGTGGAGGGTGAGTCGTGTCTGGGCCTTCCCATCCACGGGGGTCAGAGGCCATGGAATCGCCCCATAGACACGTCACTGCCAAACTTCAGGCACTGGCACGCTGGCACAGGCCAGTGGGCACCCGGGGTCGGCACCGGGCGGGCCCACGCCTCCCACGGAAGGGCAGGAGGAAGGAGAAAGGCCGGCTGGGGTGTAGCTCCGGGCGCCCTCACTTTCTTGCTTGTATTTCAGGGCGTCAGTCAGAGGCTGGGTCTCCAGGGAGGAGCAGGCCGGGGGGCGCCTGGGGGTGCCAGGGCCACAGGCGGGGGGTGTCCTGGGCGGCGGAGCCCCCTGAACCCTTCGTCCCTGGGAGAACCAGCTGGTGTTCCCCGTCTCTTGTCTCCCCAGAGGTGCCGTTCTCGAAACTTCTCCCAGACCCGGGACCCAGCTCTCCGTGTTTGCCCCTGGGGTCCCGTCCCGCCACTAACCATGAGCTGGGGCTGCATTGGTGTTCACACAGGTGAGCAGTCTTACTTATCAACATGTTTCCTCCAGCCTGAAGGTGTTGTTGTTGTTGTTGTTTTCCGACTTAAAAAGAAACTGGAGCCCAGCGAGGCGTGGCTCGGGGGTTAGCGTCCACCTATGAACCGGGAGGTCACCGTTCCATTTCTGGTCAGGACACAGGCCCCGTTTTGGGCTCCGTCCCCAGTGTGGGGCGTGTAGGAGGCAGCCGGTCCATGATTCTCTTTCATCATGGATGTTTCTCTCGCTCCCTCTCTGATATCAATAACAATAGATTTTAAAAGAAGTGGCGCCGGCCGAAACCGGTTTGGCTCAGTGGTAGAGCGTCGGTCTGTGGACTGAAAGGTCCTGGGTTCGATTCCGGTCAAGGGCATGTACCTTGGTTGCGGGCACATCCCCAGTAGGGGCTGTGCAAGAGGCAGCTGGTCAATGTTTCTCTCTCATTGATGTTTCTAGCGCTCTATCTCTCTCCCTTCTTCTCTGTAAAATATCAATAAAATATATTTTAAAAAATAATAATAAAAAAATAAAAGTGGCGCCGCCAAGGCCGGTGTGGCTCAGTGGATAGAGCGTCGGTCTGCGGACTGAAAGGTCCCAGGTCCGATTCCGGTCAAGGGCATGTACCTTGGTTGCAGGCACATCCCCAGTAGGGGGTGTGCAGGAGGCAGCAGGTCGATGTTTCTCTCTCATCGACGTTTCTAGCTCTCTATCCCTCTTCCTTCCTCTCTGTGGAAAAGCAATAAAAAATATATATATTTTTTTAAAAGAAGAAGTGGCGCCGAAACCAGTTTGGCTCAGTGGATAGAGCGTCGGCCTGCGGACTGAAGGGTCCCGGGTTCGATTCCGGTCAAGGGCATGTAGATCGGTTGCGGGCACACCCCCAGTAGCGGGTGTGCAAGAGGCAGCTGATTGATGTTTCTCACTCTCTATCTCTCTCTCTTCCTCTCTGTAAAAAAATAAATAAAAATATATTTAAAAGAAGAAGTGGCATATGCCGGGGAACCAGCTCTTCTCGGTGAACCCCGGTTTAGGGAAGAGGGCGCCAGTGGGGCCTCCCCGCAGGCGCCCCTGATTCCGCCGTGAGCCCGCAGGCTCTCTGGGGAAGCGGGCACATGCCCGTTCGCCTCCTCTCGGCCCTCTGATAACAGAACAAGGGGCTTTGCAATGCTCTTGGCCCGAGATTTCCTGTAAAAACCTCAAATGGAAAGATGCGCAGCGCAGGCCTTCTCGGCGGACGTGGGCGTGGCGGGGGGGGGGGGGGAGAGCTGTGAGGACCCAGTGGCCTCGGCGTTGAGGCCGGCAGTCCTGGGGTGCAGGGGCCTCCAGGGCCCAATGTCGCTGTGGGGCCGGCGGTTTCTGGCCAGGCAAGCAGCAGCCGGCGGGAGGGGGTGGGGGAGCCGAGTCCCGGCCCCCGGGCCCCCGGATCCCCCATCCCCCTCGGATCCCCTTCCCCACCACGCCCGCCCCCTGCGGCGAGACCCGCCCTTGGCCTGCACAGACTCCCGCCCCGGGGTCCCGCGCCCGGCCCGCGAGCGGAGCCTCCCCCTGGGGGAGGCCGGGGCGAGTGCAGGCGCCGGCGCCCCGCCTGGGCCTCGGCCGGCCCGGAGTGAGCAGGTGACGCCGCGCCAGGCCCCCGGCCGGGTTCCCCGGCCCCCGGGGCCATCCTGGGGCGTGACCCTCCGCAAGAGGCCGGAGGGGCCCCTTGGGCAGACCCGGGGTGTCTCCAGGGGTGCGGCACCCACGCCTCGCTCTCGGCTCGGGGGCGGAGCGAGGGAGGCCCGGGCGGCCGCGCCAGGGCCTCGTCACGGGCTGGGGGTGGGGTTCCCCGGGGCGGGGGCGACGTGGCGCGGCGGCCGGACTCGGCTCCGGAAGCGGCCACAGCCGCCGACACGGACGACGCGGGGCTCGGGGCGCCGGGGCTGCGCCGCTGCCCCGCCCCGGGCGGCCCCGCAGGGCAGGCGGGCTGAGCTTCGCCCGACCGGGCTGGGCCCTCTCGGCCGCCATCCCACGGTCACCGGGTCCCCGAGCGCCCCTCGATCGCCCCCGATCCTGCAGGCCCCCCCCCCCGGCCTGCGGGGTCGCCGCGCTCCCGCCCCGGGGGATCGATCGGCCGGCGGCGCCCGGCCTCGGCCGCGGGCCTCCCCTCCCCCGCGCCGGCGGGACGCGGCCTCCGAGCGGCGTCCTCGCGGTTCCGGGCGCAGCCAGACTCGGCGCCCGGCCAGCGGGGGAGGCGGGGACGCCCGGCCCTTCCGATCGCGCCCGCCCCGCCGCTCCGGGCCTGGGCGGGGAGGAGAGCGGGCCCGCCCCCGCCCCGCACCCACCCGTCCCTTCGCCCCGCACCCACCCGTCCCTCCTCCCGCCCGCACCCACCCGTCCCTTCGCCCCGCACCCACCCGTCCCTCCCCCGCCGCCCAACGCCCGCGGGCGCGCCGGGGGCCGGGGGTGCGGGGCGGGGGGCAGTCGCGCTCGGCCGCCGGGGGCTCCGCCGGCGGTTCCAGTCGGCGCTCGGCCTGCCCGGTGTGTGGGCTCCGCGGGCCGGGGGCGCCCCGGGGGCGCCGAGAGCCACACGCGGGGCGGCGGGGGGCGGGCGAACCCCACACGGAAGCCGCTCCGCACGCGGGGCCCTGTGAGCGCGCGGCGGCGGCGGGAGCGGCTCCGGAGCCACAGGAAACGCGGGTCCCGGGGCGCCCGAGTCCCGGCAGCGGGGACCCCGCGAAGGAGCGGGGCGGGCGGGGCCTCCTCCGGGCCGGCCTGGGGGTGCCTGGCGCTGGGGGGGGGGGGGGGGGGCGGCCGCCGTCGTCGGAAACGTCCCGCTCGGGCGCCCGAACCCGGGGCCGCACTGCGGAGGCGGCCCGGCGGCGGCGTGGCCCCAAGAACTGCCCCAAACCTGCCAGGGGCCCGGCCCGGCGCCCACCGCAGCACCCTGCCCGGCCCGCCCCCCGGGGCCCCACCCACCCCAGGACCCGCCCCCGAGGGCCGGCGGGCGTCAGGGGCTCCTCCGCCCGGAGGAATGCCGACCCTCCGCGGTGGGCGGCGCGACAGGGGGGGCGCCCTCAGGAGCGAAGCCATCCCTCCAGAGGGCGCAGGGGGGTGTGGGGCTCCCCCACCTCCCCGCCCCCCCCCCGACATGGCAGGAAGGCCCCCGACAAAGGGGGACGGGGCTCTGGCAAAGCAGGGGTGGGGGCCGAGGAGGGGCTGGAGTCGTGGCTCCTCAGGGCTCCGCGGCTCCGGAACCACGTCCCGGCGAGAGAGCCACCCACGGGGAGCTCCAGCCGGGACGGGCCCGGAGTCCCCTGCGGGGCGCGGGCACCTCCGTGCGGGGCGCCCCCCAGCCCCCCAGGACCAGCGCCTCCGGGACCGGCCTCTCCGCGGCCCCTCGGCCCCGGTCCCGAGGACGCCGCGGGCCCGGGCCCTCTACTCCCTCCGCGCCGGGGCCCCTGAGGCCCCTGGGGGCCCCAGCCCGGGCGGCACCCAGACGACTCGGCCCCTCGGCGGGACCCCGGGGCACGTCGGACCTTGGCCGGGAGGGGCCGCGTCCGACGCGCGGGCTCGGGCCCCGCCCGGGCTCCCCGCGGGGCGCAGGACGTCCCGGGTCGGAGGCAGGGGCCCCGCTGAGGCCCCGGGAATCCCGACCGAGGCTCCGCTCCCTGCGGCTCCTCCGCGGGGCCGCGCGGGGCCGGGACGGCAGGGGAGGCCCGGCGGGAGGTTCCCGGGAGGGAGCGCGGGTCCGGGAGCTTCCAGGACCTCACCCCTCCCCCGCAGCCCTCCGCGGCGCCTCGGGGCTCCCTCCCGGACCCAGCCCGCCCACGCGGCCCAGGCCGGGCCGCCTGGGTTCTGGGTTCTGGCCTCGCCCACCCTCCAAAACACACGCCCGGAGCCGCGGGGACCCGGCCGTTTCGGCCCTCCCCGCCCCCCCCCCCCCGCCCCCCAGTCGCGGCGGAAAGGCCGGAGCGGGGGCGGCACCGGACTCCCTGCCGCTGGGGGCTTTGGGTCGTCGCCCCGGACAGTCCTGGGGAGCCCGGCGGCTGCTCCCTCCGCGGCCCCGGCGGCTCCAGGAAAGGCCCGCGTCCCGGCCGCGGAGGCCGCCCAGCCTCCCAGCCCGGCGGCAGGCCCGGCCCGGCCCGGCTCCTGCGCAAACCCGCCGTCGGGGAACCGGGCGCCGCCGCGTGGCCCCCGAAGCCCGAAGCGCTGGCACCGACCCCGGCGGGGCGCGGGCCCAGCGCTCCCAGCCCGGACCGCGGAGTCCGACGCCCCAGACGGCGCGGCGGCCGCTCCCCTCCCCGGCGCCCCCGGCCCGGCCGCCACGGAAACAACCACTGGAAACAGAATTTCCAGGGGGTTTTCTAACGAGGGGCCGGCAGGGCCGGGAATGTCCGCCCGCCCCGGGCGCAGGGCGTGCAGGGCCGGCCGCCGCAGACCCCGCAGGCGGCTGACAGCGGCTCCCGCTCCTCCCCTGGGACCCTCTCCCTCCCCCTCCCCTTCCCGGGGGAGATGTCCCACGCGAGGGCCCGGCCCGCAGAGAGCTCCCAGCGCTGGAATGCGCGGGGAAAGCCCAAAACAGCGGGAAGACAGCCCGGCCTCCCCCGCGTCCCCACCTTCAATCGCAGCCCCGGGGCCACCCACCCGCCCCCAGGACTGCCGCGGGGTCGCCCCTCCCCACCCACCCCATCCCACCCCGGGGGATGTCGGGATTGCGCCCGCGGCTCTCCGGAGAGCAGAGGCTGCAGGCCGCGCCCCCGCCCACGCCCAGGACCCCCGAGAGGGAGCCGGCCTGGGGCGGCCCGGCCGCGGCGGGAGCTGCGAGGCGGCGGTGAAATGGTGGCGAGCCCACGTGCGCGCTCCCACACACCAGGCCGCCGCCAGGCTTCTCGCGGCCTCCTGGGAGAATGCGACCCCGGACACGCTTTGGGGGTTCGCCTCTGCACCCCACCCCTTCCCGGCGCGGCGGCGGCCCTGCGCAGTCCCCACCCCGCACTCCAGGCCGCCGAGGGCGGAGCAGAGACCCGGATGGCGCTTCGCCCGCCCCCCCTCGGGTTCCACTCTGCGCGGCCCCGGCTCTCTCTCCTCCGCGGACGCGCAGCCAGGGGATTGCGCAAGCTTCCTGTTCCAGGTCCTTCCAGGGCCCGGCGCGCCCCTGCCCCGCCCTCTCCGGCCGCCGGGCCCGTCCCCGCGTCCCCGCGCTCCCGGCGCCGACCCCACCGAGCTCCGGCCGGCGGCGGCGCCCTCGGGAGGCCGCGTGGGGCGCAGCAGCTCCCCGCGCCGGGCCGCTGTCTGGCGGCCGGAGGTGCTAAACTTCACACGTCGGGCTCCGCGGCGTCCGGGGAAGGCCTTGGCGGGGCTGCCTGTCCCGCACCGGGCGACGCGAATTCCTGGCGAAGGCTTGGCTCCGGGTCCGTTCCATTCCCCCCTCCTCCGCCGCCTTCGTGCGGCCCCGTCCGCCCCGGTCCAGCTCAGCCTCTTCTCACCGCTCCCGCTCCCCCTCTCGATGCCTCTCCCTGGGACCCCACCGAGTCCTCTCCCCGCCCGCACCCCGGTCCAGCGGACCTGGCCGCCGCTGCGCCCCCTCCCGCCCTCCGATGCTGCGGGGAAGCAGACACCCTGCCCCTTCGCCAGGAGAGGCCTCCCCAGGTAGCTGGGAAGCCGGTCCAGGCGGTGCCATGGGACTCGGCGCCCCTTGGGGAGGGTTCTCGCGCGCCCGGCCGGCTGGCTGCTCCGCGGCGCCCTCCTGTCCCTTCTCCTCCGCGCTCTCCCGCGACCCTGGGCACCATCCTCTCCTCCCCGGGCCCCTCTCTGCTCTCCCTCGCCAACCTAACCGCCCAGAGCCTCGCGGGGCGGGGTGGCGAGGCACGCGGGGTGCCCTCCCGGCGGCCCGCCCCCTTCTGCCCCCTGCCGACGGCTCCCCCGGCGTTCGCACATGACGCAATTCGATGCAACTGGAAACGGCGAGGGGCGCTTGGTGGTCCCCAGCAGGGGTCCCCGGGCGCTGCACGCTGAGAACCAGAGGTGAGGGGGCGGCCACGGCGCCGGGCGGGAGGCGGGGGCGCGCGGAGACCTGTCACGCCTCCCACCCGCCGCGCCCTCGGCCGACACACCGCTCGGCCCGGTCCCGCGCCCTCCCGCAGCCGCCCGCGCCCGGCTGGAGCTCCCTCCCCCCGCACCTCCCGGGCCCTCCCCCGCGCGGCCCCCTCCCGCGCCCTCCCTCCTCCCCTCGGCGCCCGGGCCCGGGCTCCGGTAGGCCGGGCTGCGCCAATCCGGGCCGCGGCCCGCCCCCTGACGCCGCGCTCGGCCCGCGAGGCCCCGCCCGCCGACGCCGGATTTGCATGAGTTCTTGTGCAGCCGCGGCCCGGGCTCAGTGTCTGACGAGCGGAGCCGGGGCCGGCGGGCGCGGCGGCGGGCGGCGGGCTGTGCGGGGCGAGCGGCGGCGGCGGCGGCGGCGGCAGCGCGGGCAGCGGGGCGCCTGCGCCGGGGCGGCCGCGGGGCGCCGGCGGGAGGCAGCGGGGTCTGCAGCGGCGCCGGCCACCCGCGCCCGGCGCGCCCCGGCTCGGCCATGGAGCTGCCAGCTGTTGGCGAGCACGTCTTCGCGGTGGAGAGCATCGAGAAGAAGCGGATCCGCAAGGTGGGGCGGCGCGGGGGCGGCGGAGCGGCGGCGGAGCGGCGGCCGGGGCGCCCGCGGGGAGGCGGGAGGGGGTGGGGAGGCTGCGGGCCGGGGATCCCGCGGAAGCTGAGGGAGTGTGTCTCTCCCCCCGCAGGGCAGAGTGGAGTATCTGGTGAAATGGAGAGGCTGGTCCCCCAAGTAAGTGGCGGCGGAGGGGCGGGGGCCGGGCCGCGGCGCGGGGCTCGGGGCCCGGGACCCGCCGGGCCGGTGGGGCGGCGGGGGGAGCGGCGGGAGGCGGGGTGGAGGCGGCGGAGGGAGGAGGGGGTGGGGAAGTCGGTGGCAGGCACTGGGGAAGCCGAGCCGCCGGGCCGAGCCGGGCGCCCCGCGCCGGGCTCCGCTCCGGGAAATGCCATCACTAATTTATGCGCTAAAAGGAGCCGGCGGAGCGGCGGCGGCGGCGCGGGCCGAGCCGGGAGGCCGGCGGAGGGAGGGCGGCGCAGGCACTGGCTGATGTGCAGCAGAAAATGGCTCCTTTCCCCTTTCCCTCCACCGAACGGCTCCATATTGCAAAACCAAAAAAAAAAAAAAAAATTAAAAAGCGACGAAAATGCAATTGTGTGCCTGCTCCCTCCCGGCGGTGCGGGGAGGGGGAGGCCGCCCGTGCAGGGCGCTGCCGCGGCGGGGCTTTCGGTGGGGGTTTCTCTCTCTCTCTTTTTTTTTATTAAAATGCGAAGGCACCGGATGGAGACAGCCGCGCAGGCACGCACACACACACGCGCGCACACACATACACACACGCACAGGCGGATTTTTGTGTTGCTGAGTATTTTGGGGGGGGTGTTCGCCCGTGACAGCGGGCTCCAGGGCCCCGGGGGGGTGTGGGGAGCCGCGGGCGGCCGGCGATGGGATTAGGGGTCAAATGGAGAACGCCTCAAAAGTCCTCGCGGGGGCGGGGGGGGCGGCCGGAGGGTCGGCGACTCTGCTGCACTCGGGCTGCTCTGCACGCGGGGCTCCCGGGGAGCGAGCGGCCGTGGAACGTGTCGCGGTGACACGCTTAGAATTCTTGACAACTGCGGGAGGAACGCTAGTTTCATTTTCCTCAGCCCTCCCCTTCCTGCCGGGCTGTTTGTTTTGACTTGGGGGGGGGAGTATCGGGGCGCGTCCGGCCTGCAGGCACCCACCCTCCGCCCCACGTCGCCCTCGGGGGGCTGTCGGCGGCGCAGGAAGACAGAGCAGGCCCTTATGTCATTCCCACCTGGAGGCCGGCGCTGGCTCGGCTTTTTTTATTATTTTTTTATTATTTTTTTACGCCATGTCCCCTCCCTCTTCCCTTGCAAGATATAACACGTGGGAGCCCGAGGAGAACATCCTGGACCCCCGGCTGCTGATCGCCTTCCAGAACAGGTGAGCGCCCCCCAGCAGCCGCCGCCGCGGGGGCCGGGGTGGGAGCCGGGGAGCCGGGGAGGGCCACGCAGCGAGGAGGGGGGGGGAGGGGGAGCCGGGAGGGGCCGCGGGAGCCCCCTCCCCCAGGCGGTAGGGAGGCACGGCTGCGGCCTCGGCTTCTCCAACCACCGTCCTTGGCGGTTGCTGCAGCCCGGCGGTGGGGGCGGGGCGGGGCCGGAGAAGGCGAGGCTTGTGTTTTTGGGGGGAACTGCGGGGAGGGCGAGTGCGGGTGGCCCTGCGGCTGCCCCAGGGAACTCGGGAGCCGCGGCGCCTGGTCCCCCGAGGGCCCCCTCCCGGCCCCACCCCGGAGCCCCGCCCCCAGGGCCTAGCTAGGTGCTGCTCCGCTGCAGCCACGGGGCTGCCGCCGGCGCGTCGTGGGGCAGCTCCGAGGGCGCTGGCACGGCGGAGCCGCCGGACGTCACGGAGCCGAGCTTAACCTGTTGGGGGCCGGAGGAAAGTTGGCGAGACCTTCGGCCCCCACCCCGGGCCCGGGGAGCTCGGGCTAGGGGGCGGGTCGGGTTCTGGCTGGACGCGGGCGCCCTTCCTACTGCGCCCTGGGCTCCTCGGTGGGCGACCCCGGCCCGGAGGGTGCGGGTGCGGGTGCTGCCTGGCGGCGGAGGGGTGGTGGAGGGCGCGGGCTCGTCCCCGCGCGCGGAGGCCTGTCACGCCGCCGCTGCTGCAGCTGGATTCCCCGCCGGTGGCTGCGGGTCTCCGTTTCGGGGAGCCCCGCAGGGGGAAGGGCTGGCGAGGAGGGAGGAGCGCAGGGGCCCGGGAGCGCCGCCACGCCGCTGCCTCCCACCCCCTGCCCTCCGTTCATTTTGCATTATTTCCTGCGGAGGGCTGGGCGCCCGGACGTCGGCCCTCGGAGGGAGCCACCAGCGGGGAGCTTGCCCTCCGCGACGCAGGGGGCGCGGAGGAGCGGGGGTGCGGCCGGGCTCCACCTGGGAGCGCGCGCCCCGTAACCATGTCAGCGGCTGATGCCATGTTGCGTAACGGGTCCCCGGAGAGCGGGGAGACGGGCTGTTGCAATGTCATGCAACTCCGGAGTCAGGCCGAGCGGGGGCTCCGGGCTTGGCGGAGCTCCCCGGGGGGAGCCCACCCGCAGGGGGTGCCTGGGGCCGCGGGAGGACAGGTTCCTGGCCCGGAAATGAGCTCCTCCTGGGGCCGAGGCTGGAGAGGCGCCCCCGTCTTCCACGGAGGACGGCGCAGAGCTGGGAAAGCCCGCCCCCCGGCCTTGGGTCACGCCGGGCCACGCCGCAGGCGGGAGCCAGGCAACTCTCTCTGACCCGCCGTCGTGCGTGGACTTGATTAATTTGGAAACCGAGGGGCGGGGCTCGCGGCTCCGCCCCGCCGCCCGCGAGCGGGTTCACCTGGCGGCCCGGCCTCCGCCCCGGCGCCTCATTGGCTCGGCGGCCGCCGCGCTGCGAGGCCGCAGCCCCTCCGCGGGGTGGGCCCGGCTCCGGGAGCGGCCCTCCCTCCGCCGCCGCGCTCCTTCCTGAATCCTAATGAGGTCATTAGCGCCCCGGCTCCGCGGAGGGACCGGGGCCTCCGGCTCCTCCTCTGGGGCCTCCCCGGACCCCGTGCCCACTCCGCTCTGCGCAGGGCCACGGCCTACGGCTGTGGGCGGCCGTGCCAGCGACCCCGCACGGCCATCCCCCCGCCAGGAGGCAGGGCTGGGGGGGGGGCGTCAGTGCAGGGGGGACCTCAGAGGTGGAGGCTCCCCTCGGGCAGAGGAGGGTCCATGCAGTGGGAAGCGGGGCTCTGGGGCCAGGCCGGCGCCCAGCCGGCTGCAGGGGCGACCTTTTGCCTCTCGAGCTGCGTGCGATCCCTCTGGGTCTGGGCGGCCCTGATGCTGCGGGGAGGGGGGACGCCCCCGCAGGTTGGGGGGGAAGGGAGGGGAGCGGGGCTCACAGCGCCGCCCTCTGTCCCGCCCCCAGGGAGCGGCAGGAGCAGCTGATGGGATATCGTAAGCGAGGCCCGAAGCCTAAGCCGCTGGTGGTGCAGGTGAGCCGCCCGCCCCTGAGTCTCTCCCTTTAAGTTGCCACCTGAGCTGCTTCCAGGCCGGGGGCGGGGGTGGAGGCGGGCGGTGTTTCCTCCTGAGCACCCCATTCTCCCCCTTCCTGCCTGCCTGGTGGGGCTGGGGGTGGGAGGCCCCCGGTGCCTGGGGCTGGTCTCACCCCTCCGCTCACCTCGCCCCCCGCCCGCCCCGCCCCCAGGTGCCCACCTTCGCCAGGCGCTCCAACGTGCTGAGCGGGCTCCAGGACTCCTCCACGGACAGCCGCAGCGCCAAGCTGGACCTGGGCGCCCAGGGCAAGGGCCAGGGGCACCAGTACGAGCTCAACAGCAAGAAGCACCACCAGTACCAGCCGCACAGCAAGGAGCGGGCGGGCAAGCCGCCGCCGCCGCCGGGCAAGAGCAGCAAGTACTACTACCAGCTCAACAGCAAGAAGCACCACCCCTACCAGCCCGACCCCAAGATGTACGACCTGCAGTACCAGGGCGGCCACAAGGAGGCGCCCAGCCCCACCTGCCCGGACCTGGGGGCCAAGGGCCACGCGCAGGACAAGTGGGCCCACGGGGCGGGGGCCAAGGGCTACCTGGGGGCCGTGAAGCCCGTGGCGGGCGCCGCCGGGGCTGCGGGCAAGGGCTCCGAGAAGGCTCCCCCGAACGGCATGGCGCCCGCCCCCAAGGAGGCGGTGACGGGCAACGGGATCGGGGGCAAGATGAAGATCGTCAAGAACAAGAACAAGAACGGGCGCATCGTGATCGTGATGAGCAAGTACATGGAGAACGGCATGCAGGCGGTGAAGATCAAGTCCGGGGAGGCGGCGGAGGGCGAGGCGCGCGCCCCCGGCCACAAGAAGCGCGCCTCCGAGGAGCGCCACCCGCCGCCCGACCGGACCTTCAAAAAGGCGGCGGCGGCGGCGGCGGGCGCCGAGGAGAAGAAGGCGCCGGCGCCCTTCAAGAGGAGGGAGGAGGAGGCCGCGGGCGCCGGCGACCCGCAGCCGCAGGACGCCGGGCCCCGCAAGCTCTCCCCGGGCAAGGAGGCGTTCGGCGAGCAGCCGCTGCAGCTCACCACCAAGCCCGACCTGCTGGCCTGGGACTCGGGCCGGAGCGCGCACGCGCCCTCCCACCACCACCACCACCATCACCACCACCACCACGCCGTGGGCCTCAACCTCTCCCACGCGCGCAAGCGCTGCCTCTCCGAGACGCACGGCGGCGAGCGCGAGGCCGGCAAGAAGCGGCTGACGGCGCGCAGCGTCAGCACCCCCACCTGCCTGGCCGGCAGCCCGGCCGCCGAGCGCCCCGCCGACGCGCCCCCGGCCGCGCCCCCGCAGCCCGAGGTCATCCTGCTGGACTCGGACCTGGACGAGCCCATAGACTTGCGCTGCGTCAAGGCGCGCGGCGAGGCCGGGGCGCTGCCCGGCGGCCTCCGCGTGAAGCCCGAGGCGCCGGCGGCCGCGGCGGCAGCGGCTGCGCCGGGGATGGCGGCCGAGAAGCCCCCCGCCGAGGCCCAGGACGAGCCCGAGGAGCCGCTGAGCGAGTTCAAGCCCTTCTTCGGGAATATAATCATCACCGACGTCACCGCGAACTGCCTCACCGTCACGTTCAAGGAGTATGTGACGGTGTAGCGGAGGGACGGCCGCACCGGCTCGGCTCGGCTGGGCGCCGGGGCCGGCGACTCCCCTCTCCACTTCCAGGGGAGCCAGGCCGGCCCCCAGCTCCAGGGACGCCCAAAGCCGCAGCGACGCGCCCCCCTGTGTCCAGCTGGGGGTCCCCGGCTGGGACTCGGGGCGTCCAGCCGGCTGCCTCCGTGGGAACTGGCACCGTGTGCCCTCAGGGGCGCGCGGGGAGCCTGCGGGTCCGGCCCCTTCCCCGCCGACCCCGGACCCCCGGCCCGGCCCCGCGGCAGGCAGCCCGCCCGCCCACCCGCCGGGCCTCGGAGGCATAGTATTATATTTTAACCTGCTAATGTGTCCAGTGCAGACTCCACTCCCGTTTGTACGTGGTGTTATTATGGAAATGTATTGTTTGAGCTCCGAAGGCCTGCCCACCCCGTGGGGCCGATATATCTATATTTATTTGTAGGTATTTATATATTGAATATGAAAGCCTAGATTTATGGAGTTCTCTAGATCGTGGCCTCTGCCCCGTCACGCAGGCCAGCCCCCGTTGGCCCCGCTCCGTGCTCAGTGCCCCCGTCGCGCTCATGTCCCTCCCCCTCCCCCGCCCAGGGACTGCCGCAGCGCCGCCCTTGGTCTATATTTTTTGATACCGTACACATGGGTGTGTTGTTTCTATGTGCAAAAGGAAAAGAAAACGTTTGTTAAAAGGCTAAATGAGCTCTCTAGACTAAACTGCTGCTACTAGAAATGTCTAAACTATAAGCTTCCGACCATTACCTGCTTGAATGTACATATTAAATGGAGATGTTGAAGGTGCCTCTCGCTGCTGTCAGGTGAGCGCAGCCTGCCTCCGGCCCGGACGTGGGGAGCCCCGGAGGCGCCTGGGCCCCCCCCACTTCCTCCTCGGGTGTGTGTCGGGGAGGAAGCCCAGCTCCTCTGCCACAACCCTCTCGGAGCCAAGTGGCCTGGTTTCAGGGCAGAGGCGCCAGCGGCCGGCCGAGTGACCTGGCGCCCCGGAAGGGATGTCCGTGGGGAGGCAGTGCCCGGGAGAGGGGGGTTCCTGAGGGGTGCTCCTGCCCCGGGGACCTGAATCGACGTGGGGTGAGCCAGCCCGAGCCTGCGGAGACCTGGGCGGGGCTGGCCCCCACCCGGAGGCCCACCAGCCAGGCACCTGCTGATCTTTGCCCCCACCCTCGGGCGGGTGCCGCCGCAGTACACCCGGGTGCTGCCTGGTGGGGCTGGGTGTTCCCAGTCACCCCGCCTGGTTGGGCAGGTTCCTCGGGGAGGAGACCCTCCGCCCAGCCCTCTCCAGAGTCCCTCCCTGGCATGGCGGCCGCGCCCCACCCAGAAAGCCAGGAGGCTCCCTGCCCGGGACCCAGGTCAGGTCAGCCAGGGGCTGCCTGGAGGCTCTCCAGGGCCAGACGGGACGGGGCTTCGTGGGAGGGAGATGGGGAAGGGGAGGAGAGGTGGGAGCCAGACCCGCTCACCCCACTTCCCTAGCCAGGGCGGGTGGGACCCCAGCTCCCCCATCTTGCTTTGGGTGGCAGGGCTGGGCACTTGCTGACCCGGGCAGGAAGGGGTTAAGGGCCCAGAGGGGCCGAGGGGAGTGGGCCGGACTCCGAGGCGCAGCTCCCCAGCCTGGACGCGGCACCCGGAATGCAGGGCGGAGGCGGCTTTCTGCAGACTCAGCAGTCTCCCTGGGGGGCGGGGGCCCACAGCCCCGGCCTGCCCTCCGGGGACCCACCGAGCCAGCGGGGCCCAGGCCCGCGCAGGGCGCCAGGGCGGAAGAGGTCACGATGATTCCGAATGGGTGGGGGAGGTGGCGGGGGGGGGGGGGCCGAGGCCGGGAGGCCTGAATGCGGACAGTGTGGCCAGTGTTGGCTGCAGGCCACCAGCGCCCGGGTGGGGGAGGGGCGCCAGCGGGGGAGGGAAGGAAAGTTCTAAGGAAAAAAACCGTTGAGAGTTTCTGGCCCGGCTTTTGTGAATTGTCCCTCTCCCCCCTCCCCCCAGCCCCTGGCGAGTTAGACGCCCCTCCCCCTCCGTGTATGAATGCCCTTTGCCACCCTGGGAGCCGAGGGAGGGCCATCCTGTCGCTCCTGGCAGGCTGCCCACGCACCAGCGCGGCCGCTCCTCCCGCTGGCACACAGAGGCCATGCCAGGCGGACCGGTCTCCCCGTGCTTCTGGCGGAGAAGGGTGCCCTGGCTCAGGGCGCGCAGTGGGTGACTTGGGAAGGAGCCCTGTGCCCTGGGGGACCCCTTGGGCCCAGGGGGTGGCCTCTGCCAGGCTGAGCTGGGGAAGGGGAGGCGGGGTGGCACTGCCAGCGGCCAGGGGATGGGCCGCTGCCCCTGGGGGAGACGGGCCTGCAGGCTGCCTGAGGCCTGGCACTGGGCTGGCGGGGGCGGGGGGGCCGCTGGGGTGGGCGCTCAGCACGGGCCCCGGGGCGGAGGTGAATGGCAGGTCAGTGGGAGCTGCAGGACCCCACCTGGTGCCGGACCCAAGAGGGTCCTGGGTGCCATTGCTGAGCCCGAGGACAGGCTGGGCACCATCGGCACCCAGTCCCCTCAGACCCCTGGGCTCTCCGGGCGGCAGAATCGGGGTTCTGGTGGCAGACAGCTTGTCCAGGGTGTGGCCACCACCCGGCTCTGCGGATGCCAGAACCAAACTGGGGAGAAGGTGCAGCCAGCAGGAGGGGGGTGCAGCCAGCAGGAAAGGGGGTGCAGCCCAGCAGGAGAGGGTGCAGCCAGCAGGGGGGTGGTGCAGCCAGCAGGAGTGGGGGTGCAGCCCAAGAGGGGAGAAGGTTCAAGGACTAAACCGACGGGCCTGCACGTGCAGTTTTCCTCATGACCCCGGGGTGCTGACGTGGCACTGAGCGGTGGCTGAGCGGTGACTAGGATCTAAGGGGGCGTGGGCTGCGCCTATGACCCGACCTGCCCGTAGGAGGCAGGGGAGACCAGGGGGTCCCTCCATCCATGGCCCATCCTGGGCTCCCGAATCCAGGCCCCTCCCCCCACTCCCCCGCCCACACAGAGCACCTTCTAGAACACTCACGAGGCAGGATGCGCACTGCCCTTGCCACAGCCCTGCCCACCCACCCAGGGATCAGCCTCCTCAGCGAGGCCGGCCGGCCAGAGGGGAGCCCGCCTGCCCCCGACTGCTGGCTTATGGCGTTCTGGTTCCTGCCACGTGGAGCGGCCTGCCAGGCCCAAGGCCTCCGGTGGCTCCTGGCTCAGAGTCTCAGGGTGACGTGAGGTGGAGACAGACATGACGGACGAGGGGAGTCTGCACTGGCTGACAGCGCCCGCCTGCCACCCTGGAGAACCCAGCGGGCACCCCCCATGGGCACCCCCACCATGGGCACCCCCCATGGGCACCCTGTGCATGGGCACCCTCACCATGGGCACCACCACCATGAGCTCCCCACCATGGCACCTTGTGTGTGGGCACCCCCACCATGGGCACCCCACCATGGGCACCTCACCATGAACTCCCCACCATGAGCACCCCACCATGGGCACCTCCACCATGAGCACCCCACCATGAGCTCCCCCGCCATGAGCACCCCGTGCGTGGGCACCCCCGCCATGGGCACCCCCGCCATGAGCACCCCCGCCATGGGCACCTCGTGCGTGGGCACCCCGCCATGGGCTCCCCATTGACCTGGGGCCTTGTCCTTGGGTCAGAGGACGATGCGGAGATGGGAGGGAGGCAGGACGAGCCCATGGTTCTCCCGGGGCCCCTGCAGCCCGCTGCTCGCTCGCCCAAGAAGGCGGGGACCCCGGAGAGGAAATGGGGCCGAAGGTGGTTCCCTTGGCCACTAGCGGCCCGAGTTCAGAGCCACTGCCCCACGCGCTCCGCTCTGCCTCTGCGTGGCTCACGGCAGCGGGCGAGGATGCGCCCGGGGCTTCAGGGCCGCCCCCCACCACAGGATCATGGAGTCCGGGGCCACAGCCAGCCACCCGCCCCGGGTCAGCGGGCGTCGCCAGGGCAGCGGGCAGAGGCCGGGGCCTCGTCGTCTCCAGGCCCTGCTCGCCCGCCCCCTCTGGGCCTCGGAGGCCAGCCCGGCCGCCCTCTCTGAGGCTGTTCCAGGGCGGACGAGGCAGTCTTCACTGGGCCCGGCCCAGCGCCTGGCCAGGCAGCACGCACCGAGGCTGGACCGCGGCTCCAGCCACACGGGCCTGGAGCGCCAGGAAGGCGAGGGGCACGTTACCCCAACAGCTGGTGCACGGCCCAGAGCTAAGTGCCTTGGAGTCAGATAGCGTGTGTGTGTGTGTGTGTGTGTGTGCGCGCGCGCGCGTGAGAACAGCGAGGCTGATTCCTGCACCACAACCTTTAACAGCACCCACTGACCCACACGGGCGCAGCGTCTGCTGGGCCGGGGCTCAGTCCTCAGGCCCTGAGGCTGCAGAGTGGAGGCCAGATTGTCCTCCCCGCTGGCTGGCCTCACAGACAGCTCACACCCAGCTGCCCTGGGGTCCGCTGGCCCCCGGCCCCTCACCGATCCATCCGAGTCTCCGGAGACTCCAGCTAATTAGTGCCATTGAGTTCAGGGACACACACCCTCAGGATAATCCTGGAGGGGGCTCCAGACGGGCGCACGCGCACGCTCCCGCTCCCGCAGTCAGCCTGGCGCGGGGGATGTGGCTGCTGACAGCGCTGCCACCATCTCGCCCTGTCAGATGCAGTGGAACGTGAGGTTCAGGACGCGGAGGTGTGGGCCCATGACCACACACACACACACACACACACACACGCACACACACAGAGCGCCAGCACACGCCCTCTTTCCCTTTTGTGTGTGCCCTTTCTGTGAGCGGGGTCGGGGTAGGAGGCCTGACAGTGAGAGCTGCCGTGCTGCCTGTGGCTCTGGCTGCACTTACCCAGTTCTCTGCAGGTTCCCGGGTCGAGGCTGGGGCAGAACCGGTGTTTCCAAGGGATGTCCAAGGTGCGTGTGCACCCGAGTGCATGCGAGTGCATGTGTGTGCGCACGTGTGCATGCATGGCATGTGCGCGCATGCATGTACGTGTGTGTGGTGCGTGTGTGCGTGCACATGCACACTCGGGGCTGCGGCGGGCACGCTCTCGCTGCCGCGCGGGCGCGGGCTCCTCGGAAGCGCAGGCGCCTGGGGTGTAGATTCCCAGCAGGGGCTCGGACGCCTTCCAACCTGCCCCAGGTGTAAGGTAACCCGGGATTTCCGCCCTTTCCTGTTTCATCTGAGGAATTCTGCGCTAATGCCACGGCATCTGGTTTCTCATTGTTCCTCTCGCTGCAGACGGCCCCGGGGTGGGCTCCGGAGAGGTGCGCCTCCGGGCGCTGCCCCACCTGACACGGCGCCCACCCCGCCCGCACCCCAGCCTCCCGGCTCTTCAAAGGGCCGCGCCGCCGTGGCAGCAACGTGAGCCCCGCCCTCCGGGGAGGCCAGCGCACACCTATCGCGGAATCAGAGAGCGGCGGCCCTGGGTGGTCAGCGTGCACAGCAGGAGCGGAGGAGCGGCTGGCCGAGAGCTCCCTGAAACAACGCGGGGTCCGAGGGGCCGGAGGGCCGGGCACGGAGGGGCCAGGCCGGGCGGGCGGGAGAGGCCTGGGCCCTCCGGGTGCAGCCTGGGACCAGCTCTGTCCTCCGGCTCTGAGGGGGTGCTGTTAGGAAATGGTGTGTGTGTGTTTGTGTGTGGTATGTGTGTGTGTGTGGTGTGTGTGTGTGTGTGTGTGTGTGGTGTGTGTGTGGTGTGTGTGTGTTTGTGTGTGGTGTGTGTGTGGTGTGTGTGTGTTTGTGTGTGGTATGTGTGTGTGTGTGGTGTGTGTGTGTGTGTGTGGTGTGTGTGTGTGTGTGGTGTGTGTGTGGTGTGTGTGTGTTTGTGTGTGGTGTGTGTGTGGTGTGTGTGTGTTTGTGTGTGGTGTGTGTGTGGTGTGTGTGTGTTTGTGTGTGGTATGTGTGTGTGTGTGGTGTGTGTGTGTGTGTGGTGTGTGTGTGTGTGTGGTGTGTGTGTGTGTGGGGGAGCGGGAGCGGGGCCTGGCCCGCGGGAGCCTCCGGAGCAGCGGAAGCGAGCATCCTCACGGCGGTTTCCTGCTTTGCTCTCCTGGCTCTGCCTCCCTCCCGCCAGGCTGGCTGGAGGACACCCAGGCTCCATCCTCCCCCCGCTCCTCCCCGCCGGCCGGCCGGGAATTATTTATGTTTGCAAATTGCTTTAGACTCACATGAGCTATTCCTCTCGCCTGCCCACTGGCCTAGGGTGGGAGCGAGTCCCGGAGCCGGCGAGCCGGCAAACCTAGGGCCGCCGGGAGCCGCGCTGAGACGGGAGCAGGGCCCGGGGTTCGGTCCTGCCCGCCATTGCCGCACCCCGACTTCCCCTCCCGGCTCCTCCTTTCCTGCAGAACGAGAGGGCAGGGCCCTGTGAGCTCCCTGATGTCCCCTGGGCCTGTGACCCCATGAGGCCCCGAGGCCTGTGGCGCCAGCCTCCCCTGCTCCCGCCCCCCGCCCGGGCCCAGGGGCTGCCAGCCCAGCGGGACAGGGTGGGCCTGCTCCCTCTCCCCTCCCTCAGGCTGGCCCTCGGTGAGGTTCTCCCTCTCCCCTCTCCCTCCAGGATGAACCCAGAGCCCCGGGACCGCAGGGCAGAAAGCCCCTGGGGCTGGGCCAGAAACACAGAGTCACCCCCTCCCCCACCTCGAGGTCCTGGGCCCTGCAGGCGGGTGGGTAGGGTGGCCTGCGGGAAGGAGGGGGCGGCCCGTTGACCTCGGGTTGTGGGCTCCTGGAAGCCGGAGCAGAGGCCTCGGGGTGTTCTGCTGTTGTGACCCCTGCCCGGGGATATTTCCCATGATTCTTAGAGAGCGTGGAAGGAAGGGGGCGAGACCGAGAGAGGAGCATCGACGTGAGAGAGACGGCAGTTTGTTGCCTCCCACAGGAGCCCCGACCAGGCCGGGAATGAAGCCTGCCCCCGAGGTACGTGCCCTGGACCTGCACGGAACCCAGAATCCTCCGGTCGGGCGGCAGGCCGGCACTCCGTCCACCGAGCCCAACCCCAACCGGCGGGGCTGCTTCAGGCCCTGCCTCTGCCAGGGGAGAAACCGAGTCCCCGCAAGACCAAAGCCAAGGTCATGGCCAATTACCCATCATGCTCTGCCCACACGCGGGTACGTGCCTTCCGGGGCGCACCTGCTGTAAAACCGGGCTTATGAAGAGGAATGATGCAAGTGCAACCCCAAGGCCAAAGCCACAGCAGCGAGGGATGGGCCGCGTGCGGAGGGCCACGGCCTGGCCACTGTTCTCTGGGCTGTGGTTCGGGGCCCAGCCCAGGGGTGGGGGGGAGAGCCGAGGGTCTGGGCGCCTTCCAACCAGCGCCCGCCACGCGCAGACAGAGGCTGCCGTGGGCTCAGCTCCCAGGCGGCGAGAGACCTGCCAACCTCAGGGTGGGAGCTGCCGGCCTTGGCGGAAAGACGGGATTTGCGGTCCCTGGCCGAACCCGGTGCCCCTCCGCCCTGGGCCTGGAGCGGGGAGGCCTGCGGGGGCAGAGGGCAGCGGGGGGGGGGGGGAGGGCTTCCCTGCAGGATGCCCCTTCTCCTGGGCCCGGAGGTGAGTCCCTGAGCCAGGCCTCACCCGAGTCCACGTGACGCCTCGAAGGTCGGCTCTCGGCAAACTCTCCTCACCTGGCGGCGGGTCCGGGCGGTGCTCCACCCGTGCGGGTTTGGGGAAAGAATGAGGAAGGGTGCGGCGGCAGCAGGAGGAAAGGACGCCGGAGACAGAGACACACGGAGGGAAGGAGAGCCAAAAGCCCAGCACCATCAAAGAAATGGAGAAACTCCAGGCCGGGAGGCTCAGGGGCTGAGCGTCGACCTACCAACCAGGGGGTCAGGGTTCAATTCCCGGGCAGGGCACAGCCCGGGGTTGTGGGCTCGATCCCTAGTGGGAGGTGTGCAGGAGGCAGTCCATGATTGTCTCTCATCACGGATGCTTCTATCTCTCTCTCCCTCTGCCTTCCTATCTGAAATCAATTTTTTAAAAAAATTAAAAAGACAAAAAAAAAACATTTTAAAAAATGGTCGGCAAACTCATCAGTCAACAGAGCCAAATATCAGCAGTATAATGATTGAAACTTCTTTTGAGCCAAAACTGGTTTGGCTCAGTGGTAGAGCGTCGGTCTGCGGACTGAAAGGTCCTGGGTTCAATTCCGGTCAAGGGCATGTACATTGGTTGCGGGCACATCCCTGATGGGGGGTGTGCAGGAGGCAGCTGGTCGGTGTATCTCTCTCATAGATGTTTCTGGCTCTCTATCCCTCTCCCTTCCTCTCTGTGAAAAATCAATAAAAGTATTTTTTTTAAAAGAAACTTCTTTTGAGAGCTTCTGTGCATGGGCCACGAAGTTTCAATCGCACTGTACGTGCGCCCCCGCACGTGGTATTTTGTGGAAGAACCACACTCGGGGGGCCAAAGAGCCGCATGTGGCTCATGAGTCTGGTCTTAGACCACTGGTCTAAGACCATCGGAAAACACAGATATTGACATTACGATTCATAACAGTGGCAAGGTGACAGTTGTGGTTTTATGGTTGGGGTCACCACAACATGAAGACCTGGACTAAAGGGCCGCAGCGTTAGGAAGGCTGAGAGCCGTGGATAAGGGGACACGGGAGCCGCCGCGGCTGGGAGAAGCCGAGCACCTCAAACAGCGGGTTAGGAGGGATCGAGGTGAAGGATCCCAGCAGGACAGACAGCCACGTGCGCCTGCTGTGTGCCTGGGGGACCCTGCGGGGCACACGGAGGTCAGGGTGCTCGCCTCTGGCTTAGGGACCAGAGAGGGCGAGGCCCCGCGCCCACTCACAGGCGACTCTGAGGGCAGGACACGGAGGGCAGCTCGCCCCTGGGTTTGGCTCTGGGAACCACAAAACAGAAAGCCGAACCAGCGGCCAAGGCCGCTCCCTCCCACCGGGCACGTCACCTTCTGAGAGGCGCCTTCCCGAGCAGCGACCCCGTCTCCGAACCCCGGGGTGCAGGCGGCTTCGCGGAGGCTATGGCCTCGTGTCCGTGCCCGCCCGCCCCGCCCGAGTGGGGAGCCTCGAGAGCAAGTCTTTGGCTCGTGGGTCCCGGAGCGTGGCTCACCAGAGCTACTGGTGTCGAGTTTTTAACAAACGTGTTTTCATTGATTTTTAGAGAGAGGGGAAGGGGGAGGGAGAGAGGGAAACATTGATGAGAGAGGAACGTCGGGGACCGGCTGCCCCCGCTCACCCCCTGTCGGGGACCGAGCCCAGAGGCCGGGCATGTGCCCTGACCGGGGACCACGCGCAGCCCCGGAGCCACGCCGCCCACCGGCCACCAGAGCTGTTTGTTGAAGGAACCGAGGGAGGAGGAGGAGCCTCGGTCTCCGCGCCGGCGAAGTGGAGGCCGGGACGGGCCGTGGGCGGCTCCGTGTCCGGGGATGGAGTTTGCCCGGAAGACGCAGGAAGGAGCTCCGAGTGATCACAGGACAGGCCCAGGGCGGTCCCTGCAGGCCCCTTCCGGCTGGGAAGTCCCGCACTGGCCTGGCCCCGGGGCGTGCGGTCGGGGAAGAGTGGGTGGGCAGCGGTGAACGATTTTGTCATGATTTTAATATTTCAGAGAGGAAGGGAGAGGGCAAGAGATAGAAACATCAATGATGAGAGAGAATCGTGGATTGGCTGCCTCATGCACACCCCCTATTGGGGGATCCACCCCACAACCCGGCATGTGCCTTTGACTGGAATAGAACCCGGGACTCTTCCCTCCACGGGCTGGTGCTCTAACCATTGAGCAACACCGCCCGGGGCTGCCACCATTGTTTTGTTCTGGGTTCTTTGTGGAGGGTAGGGACGTGGTTTCCTTCGGCCCTGTGAGCGGGAGTGGGCTAGCTGAGTCCTCCAGCTCTGCCTCCAGGCCTGGCATCCCGGGGGGGGGGGGTGGCTGACAGGCCAGACGCCCTCCTCCTGCTGACCCTGGTCTCCCCATCCCGATGGCAGAACCTCTCCCCTTGCCTCCGGGGACAGGGGCGGGAAGGCCGGCAGGATGCAGGCAGGACACGCGGCCGGGCCGGCGGGGCCGCGAGTGGAAAGGGGCGAGTGGACGGCGACCTCTGACCTGGGGGTCCACTTCATCGGCTCTGTTTCTCCCTGGTGCACATGGCGGCTGGAAGCCGCGGGCCGCCGACCCGGGCCCGGCTTCTGTGCCCTGGAGGGCCGGCAGGGCGTGTGCCGGCGGCTCCCAGAGGCCCGTGGGCGCCCCACGTGGAGCTGGTCCCCTCTCCAACCTGCTGAGGCCCACGGAGGGCTGAAACCCAAGAGGCAGGAAGCAGCTGCGGGGACCCCGCTCGCCGCGCACCTTGGCTCATGGGAGGGGCGGCATCTTCCTTCTCCTCTGCGGCTCTCTCTCTCTGGTCATTTTTTAAAATATTGTTATTGGTTTCAGAGAGGAAGGGAGAGGGGGAGAAGCATCAAAGATGAGAGAAAATCATCCATCGCTGCCTCCTGCCAGCTCCCCCTCTCCCCCCGGGGGCAGAGCCCGCAACCTGGGCCTGCGCCCTGACCCGGTGCTGTGACCTCCTGGCTCACAGGCCGGGCTTTCTCCGACACGGTGCGCCGTGAGCTCAAGTTAGGAGAGATGCCGGGACCCGTGCCCTCCTGTGACGACAGCGTGCGGTGGCAGGCAGAGGACCTGCACGCCCCTCCCCGCCCGCCCGTGACTGCTGGAGGCGACCGCCACCCTCCGCCGGGAGTGGGTGCTCCCGGAGGTCACAGCTGGAGAGGGTGAGGGTGGGGTTGGAGCTCGGGTCCAGGTTGCTCAGCTCCCACCCAGCGCCACACGCCGCCACCCCGGGGCTTTGGGGGGGGGTGGGTGCCCAGCCGGGAGGCCCCGCAGGAGTGTCACGGGGACCCAGCGGCCACGCTCAGAGGCACCACCTGTGGCCTGAGGTAACCCCCCCGGGAGCAGCTCCTGGGACGTAGTCACCACGAGGCCGGAGCTGGGCGGCCGGGGGACCCGAGCACAGCACCCGCACGCCGGGCGGACCCGGGACGCCGGCCCCGCACCCGCAGGCCCGGCGGACCTCGAGGGGCCGCCACGTGGGCCCGGCTCCCGGCCAGGCGCTCAGCTTGCTGCCCTCGGGCCGGGCCGGCCCTCTGGAAGCCCCGGCTCACGTGGCTCTAAGAGCCCCTGACAGAGGGTCCACGCTGGTTCCCACGTGTGCACCGCGGGCCCGGCATAAACTCCCCGCAGCCCTGAGCCGGCCAGGGCGTCCACTCCCGTCCCCCCGCCTGGGGCTCCCCCCCCCCATGGCCACGCCATCCAGACCAAGCCTCGTCACGACCTCCCGCTCGGCCGCTGGCTCCAGACTCCTTTCCTGCAGCCCCAGCCGGTCAGCCTGGCAGCTGCTCTGGCAGCTCCTCACGCCCCTGCCGGCACCGGCCCGGCTGTAAGCTCCTAAGGGGTGGCCTTCCTGTGGCCGTGTCTTCTCCCCCCGCTCGGGAGAGAAGAGAATCCAGCTGTTGGACCCTAGCCTGGAGCGCTGGGCGGGGCCAGCACGGGGAGGTGCCCAGAAATCTTTGTTGGATGGCTACGTGGCAGGTGGATGGGCAGATGGGTGGGTGAGTGGATGGATGGGTGGATGGATGGGTGGGGGATGGGTGGGTGGAGGGATGGATGGGTGGATGGGTGGGTGGAGGGATGGATGGGTGGATGGGTGGGTGGGTGAGTGAATGGGTGGGTGGGTGAGCGGATGGGTGGGTGGATGGGGGGGTGTATGGGTGGGTAAGTGAATGGGTGGGTGGGTGAGCGGATGGGTGGGTGGATGGGGGGGTGTATGGGTGGGTAAGTGAATGGGTGGGTGGGTGAGCAGATGGGTGAGTGGATGGGTACTGAGAAATGACTGGGAATGTGTCTAGGATGCCAGAGGACCTGACACTGACTGATGCCCACTGTGGGACAATGAGGCCAAGAGGGGGCCGGGCAGGCGCACTAATGCCTCCGGCCTCCCTCCCCCACCTGCAGCCTCCGTCACCACCGCTGAGGAAGCTCTGGACACTGCCCAGCTGCTGGGCTTCTGTCCACTGCAGACCGGTGAACGGCTGGACGGCGTGGCGTTAGGACACAGACCCTCCACGTGGTTGAAAATCCAGTTACAGCTCCAGACTCTCCTGAGACTGACGTTGTCCCCGGGTGCGTGTTGGGGGCCTGGCTCCAGGACCACCACCCCAAACCCAAACCCGCAGGTGCTCAGGTCCCTGCGAAAACGGCACAGCCCACTGCTGCCTCGGCCTCCCCACACAGCCTCCGCGCAGATCGGCACGTGCGGGCGTCACCAGGAGCGTCTGGACCGTCACTCCAGGCCCAGCTGGCACTGGCCTCTGCTCTCGGGGTTTGCCCCTTCTCCCTTTGCCTACTGCTCCGAACAAAGTGTTAGAAGCACCCCAGTAAGGGGGGGTGGTGGTGCTGAGCAGACTGGAGGGGTCCCCATGGGCTTCCAGAGGAGCACAATCCGGGGTCCATGTCTCTTTCCATCCTGGGGTTCCCCCAAGAGGGAGGAGGAGGAGGAGGGTTTACCCTTGGAGACACGCGTCCCTCGGCGGCGGCCTCCACCCGTGGCACGTGGCACCTCACAGGCCCTCCTCCAGGCCTGGGCGCCGGGCACAGCTTTCCCATGACGGGGCAGGGAGGCCCGCGGGCACGGATGTGGGGGTACAGGCTCTCCCCGCTGCTGAGTGACAGGACCTCCGTGTCACATCAGGCCCGGCGGCACGGACTGGACCTGAGGCCTGGGCCCCGTGGCCGCCATGCTGCGGGGTCACTTGTCCCCTGGGATCCGGAAGGCGGAGTCCCACTGTCACTGGGGCTACCCTGCCACCAAAGCAGGAACCCCCCCGTGGCTGCCCGGGGCCTGGGGCCCGGGGGGGGGGGTGTCCCGACGCCCAGCCCTGGCCACTCCAGGGCCAGCTAACTGGCCTTGCTCCCCCAGAACCACTTTGGACCCCAGCTTCCTGCACCTCCTCCCTCTTCAAGGCAGGGGGGGGGGCAGAGCGGAGGGGGGTGGGGAGTAAGGGGGTGCAGGCTCGGAGCTCTGGGGACACAGCCTTAGCAGGAGGCTCCCCTCCCCCAAGCTCTGTACCCCCTCTCCCAACACCTTGGGGAGGGAGACAGCCAATGCCCTGCATTGGGAGGGGGGAGTGGCCAGCCCCTCCTCCCTTGTTCTCTCTACTCCGCCCCTCCCTTAAGCCCGTCCACCTGGGCTGCAAGGAATCCCAAGCTATGGCTGGGGGGGGGGGGGGGAGGGAGCAGGTGGGGGAGGGGAGGGCTCCGGGGTCGGGGAGTCTGTTCCCTCTGCTCCCAGCACTGCCTGGGTGCTCACTGCCCTCACCTCCACCCCTAGAGAGGGAGAGGGAGATGGGGAGGGGAGGGGGGGGGAGCGGGAGAAGGAGCTCACAGGCCCCAACTCCGCCCAGCCCACCCCTGGCCTCAGCGTTCAGCCCTCCCCCCCCCCCGCCCGACCCCCCAGGCTGCCACAGGGAAACCCTGCAGAGCGGGAGCCACGCCTCACCGCCTCAGGCCAGCCCCATGGCCACGCACCCCCGCCCCTGGGGTCAGGTGGCATAGCCGGTGGCCCCATGGTGGGTGGGACCAGAGCGTGTCCACCACCCACCGGGCCGGGCCGTGTGGCTGAGGGCCGCTCCCTTTCCTGGGCGACCCGGAGAAGTGCTGGGAACCTTGGAGGCCTGGGCGCAGGGCGGGTGGCTGTGGTGCCACCCGGCGCCGCTCTGGCCTCTCCGCGGCCCCTGCATGGTGGACTCAGCTCAGTGTCCCCGACGCTGCCTGCTGGGAGGCGCCCCCAGAGCCTCCAGCCGACCCCCCTCCCCGAGGAGCGCAGAGTGCCAGGGGGCTCCCCGCCGGGTCCTCGCGGGCAGGCGGCCAGGAGTGCGGCTTCCAGACGGGCGTTTGAGATGAGGGGGAGTTGAGGGGGAGCGCTGGGAGGCCCCCCAGATGCCGGCTCCCGTCCCTTTGCCTCCCTCCCTCGGGGGCAGCCGAGGCCTCCAGCCTCACCCACGGGGAGCTTGGGAAATGGGCGAAGTGGTCAGACTGGTTTCTGGAGCCGGCTGGGGATCCACGCGGGCATGGGGCGGGGGAGGC
The DNA here is from genome assembly GCA_963924515.1 of Vespertilio murinus. Taxonomy (NCBI): domain Eukaryota; kingdom Metazoa; phylum Chordata; class Mammalia; order Chiroptera; family Vespertilionidae; genus Vespertilio; species Vespertilio murinus. The sequence goes on from OZ004718.1 coordinate 1,299,658, forward strand.
ATGGAACCCCACCAGTGCCGGGAGAGGCCACCCCCTAAGACTTCATTTTAGACCCTCCAAGGCCACCCTGGGGCTGGGGTGCAGAGGGCAGCAGGCCCGGGGTGGGGAAGCCCAGCTCTCCGAGGTGAGCAAGGCCAGCCGGCCCCCCTCCCCGCCGGCCCTCCAGCCCGGCCCCTGTCCTCCCAGCCCGGCCCCTGTCCTCCCAGCCCTGGCCCCTGTCCTCCCAGCCCTGGCCCCTGTCCGGCGGCCGGGGGACCAGGAGGAATGACTCCGTCCGCCCGCAGCCAGCTTTGATGTTGGTTTTGGAAGAAGCAGGGAGGCCTGTGCACAGCAGCCTCAGGCCCGCCAGTGACCTTGTGAATGACCTTCACCAGGCAGCCGCGCCCAGCCTCCGTGTCTGAATCTACCGCTCGGGGTCTGGGCGCCTGGGGACACGGGGACCCCCTCACATGGAAGGATGGAGCCAGAGCCCGTGGCAATGGGCTCATCGGGGGGCGAGAAGTGGGGACCCCACCCACCCCAGACTTTGGGGAGCAAATTCCCTAGCAAGGAGCAGCGGGCTGGCTGGGCTGCCAGGGTCTCTGGGCGGAAGAAGGGGTGCCTCCCCTCCCCTCCCCCCACAAGCCCCCAGGTCTGGAAGTCCGGGGCTGCGAAGGAGGAGCTGAGCCGGGTGGGGATTGGGGAGACAGCACTGTCACCCCAGAAAATGGAGGGCGGAGCGCCCAGTGCGGAGAGGCTGGCAGCGGGGGGCCTCGAGGCGCCCGCGCTGCAGGCTTCCTTGGGGTCCTCGGGGGGCTGGCACCCCGGGGCGGCGGGGGCTCCGGGACCAGGACCCCGGCCAGCCCGCTCAGCGGGAACGGGAGCCCGGAGCTGGGAGTGCCCCGCCCTCCCCGCCGCGGCCGCCCGTGGGGTCCCCTCCCCGAACAGGGCGGGCTGCAGCGAGGGCCCCCCAGCAGCCGCGGGGGCGCGAGCGGGGTCCCGGCCGGCCCTCCCTCCCCGCGGAGCCGGGGCGTCGGCGCGCGGGGCCCCCGCGGGAGGGGCGGGCGGGGCGCGGGGCCCCGGGCCTTGCCGCCCGGCGGGTGCAGGGGCCCCGGGCCGGCGGCTTTGTCTGCCGAGCCCCGCGCTGGGAAGGCGCCAGGCGGGTACAAGATGGCGGAGAACGGGGGGATCGCGGCCCCGCCACGCGGAGCTGCGCCGGCACCGCGGCGGGGGCGGGGCGCGCGGGACTCGGCGCCCCCGCTCCGCTCCGCTCGGCCCCCGCTCCGCTCGGCCGCCGCCCGGTCCCCCGCCGCCCGGCCCCCCGCGCCCCGCGCCCCGCGCCCCGCGCCCCCGCCGCCGCAGCCTCCGTCCCGGTCGGCGGAGCCCGGGCCGAGGCGGCTGCAGAAAATGGCTGCCATCGGCGCCGTCGCCACGCCGCCGCGGCGGGTGCGCGGCCCCGCAGCCCGCGCCCTCCCCGCTCGGCTCCGCTCCCCGCGGGCGCCCGGACCCTCGCGGGCGCCGGGGCGCGGGGAGGGGCGGGCGGCTCCCTGCGGGGCGGGGGCGGGGGTCGGGGGGGCAGTGCAGGGAGGGCGCACCGGGGGCACCCCGACCACCGCAGCCCCGGCCCTGCCCACGCGAGGTCGCGGCGCCCGGTGGGACATGCTGCGGGCTGTTGACCTCGGCGCCGGGTGCCCCCCTCTGGAGACCCTGGTCCCCCCCCCCACGCCCCTCGGCGGGGGAGCGGGGCGGCCAGGGCTGAGGCCCCCACCCCCACCCCGCACCAGGCAAACTGGGGAAGAGATGGGAGCTGGGTGCGTGCCGGCTGCAGTGACCCGAGCCCGGAACTGGCCGACAAGATCCGGGTGCATCCCGGCGTCAGGAAGCGCGGCGGCGGCCGAGGCAGCTCAGCAGGTGCCGCGCGCCCACCTCCTCCGGGCGGGGAGCCGCCGCCGCCCCCGGCCCGGCCCGGTCCGGCCCGCCGCCGCCGCCCGCACCCAGGAGGCTCGGCGGCCACCCCGCTGCGCCCTGGCTCCCCGGCCCCAGACGCCTGTCTGGGCGCCAACGGGAGCCCGGGGTCCTGGAGAGGGGCGCCCGGCGCGCGCTGGGGACCCCGCCCGGGGCGCGAGCCCAGGACAGGGCCCGGGGCGCGCCCGGATGGGGATCCCATAGCTCCCGAAGCCCCGGGCCAGGGTGGCGGAGGAATAAACGAAAAATGCGAATCGAGGGCTCCTGGGTGGGGTGGGGCTCTGGCGTCGGGTCCCCTGGGCCGAGTGGAGCGGGTCTGTACCCCGCGCTGCCCCGGACCCCAGGGGCCCCGGCCCAGGGCGCCCGCTGGCCGGGCAGGGGTGCGCCCAGGAGTTGGGGGCTTTATTCTTCCTCGCCGACGAGTGTCTCCTCGCCCCTCCCGCCATCGGCGTTCCCGGCTCCCTGAGCTCCACCCGAGGCTGGGAAGTTCCCATTCACAAGTCGGAGGGCAGGGGCGAGGGGCCGCCGGGCGCTGGAAGGGGCTGCCAGGCCGCGGTGTGGGCTTAGGAGGAGCGGAGGCCCCGGGGGGACAGCCCGGTGCGGGGAAGTCCGAGGGCGTCGGCCGCACCTCCTCCGGGGCGCCCCGGCCGGCGAAGGCACCGCGCACCTCAGCACACGGACCGGGGCTCCGCGCAAACGGCCGGAGTCCACGGGCGCCCACGGGGGCGGGGAGGGCTGTGCGGGGGCACCGGGCACCCACGGGGTTTCCAGGGCGCGGGGAAGCCTGCGTGGCAGAAGTCGGGCTCTGGGCGCGGACCCGGGGCGCTCTGCCCCGAGGGCATGCCCAGACCCCGCGCAGGAGAAGCTGCCCGCGAGGCGGACCCCGCGGCGGCAGCTCCCCGCCGAGGTCAGCGCGGGATCCGTGCTGGCGCCCGGGCTGCGGCGGCGGCCGCGGGGCTTCCTTCCGCGGAAACAGCCGGGAGGCGGCGGCGGCGGCCGAAGCCAACCCGATCCAGCAGCCAGCGCCCTCCCAGACCTCGCGCCCGCGGGCCTGGCACTGCCCGCCGCCGCTACCTGCCGCCAGGAGGGCGGGGGGGGGGGGCTGGCGATTTGGAAGGGGAGCGAGGCCAGGGCGGGGATGGGGTACCGGAGTCATCGCGCCCGGCTCCCCTTCCTTCCCCGGGGGCCTGGGGCGACCCCCGCCGCGCCGCGCGCCCTCCCGCTGCAGGCTTCCCGGCTGGGGGCATTGCTCCGCGCGTCCGCGAGGCGGCGGCGGCCCCGGAGGCGAGCTCGGTCACAGGCTACGTCCCCAGGCGCCGGGGCGCCCATTGTCTCAGCTGTCCCCCGCGGGCCCCCTGGGGACCGGAGCAGGGGCCTTAGGGGGTGGCTCGGGCCGCCGTGGCGTCGCCGGGAGAACGGGAGGTTCGGCTCGGAACCGGCGACAGCCTGGGAGGGGTCAGACGGACACCTGTGCGTACGTGCGCCTGCGCGCGCGCCCCCGAGCCTCTGCGTGTGAGAGCGGGGGCGAGGGGAGCCCCCGAACCGCGGTGCCTGGGCGGCCCGGGTTTGCGGCTAACGGGAGCCCAATCCCCCAGGAATCGCGCTGTCCCCTCCCTCCGCGGGGTCCCGTCCCGCGGGTGGGCCCAGCGCGGGCACCCGACCTGCGCCCCGCACCGCGCTCCCCTGCGTTCCGCCCGCGAGGCCGCGGGGGCTCTTCCAGGGCACTTCCCGCCCCGCGCTCCGGGTTCCCCCCTCAACAATTGGCTGTTTTTCCAAAGCCACCTTTAAATGAGACATCGATTTATCATTATGATGATTGCATTCAGATTTGCAGCCCGAAGGGACACCTTGGGAAATGGTAATGCGTGCTCCTAAGGCTGCTGCGGGCTAGCACGTCTCTGGCTCCAGAGCCCGCTGCTCCCGCGGCTAATTGCTCCGATCGCCGCGAGGGCGGGGGTGACGGAGGGGGCTCGGAGGGGGCCCCCTCGGACTGCTCCCCGAGCCCGGGGCTACGCGCCTGGGACCTGGCGCTGCGGCGGCGGCTGCGGCGGCGGCTGCGGCGGCAGCGCTGCCCCACCCCCACCCCCCACCCCGCCTCCCTCTCCCTCCCGCATCCGGGCCTTCCCGCTCCGCCGCCGCGGTTCGCAGGGTTTGGGGAGGGGGGTGCGTGGGGTGGGAGTGGGAGCGTGCGCGAAGGGACGGGAGACAGGCCGACCGGGAGGAACGACAGCGCGGGGGACGGCCGCGGGGGGTGGGGGGGAGAGGGAGAAAACTTGGGGAGACGGTGCGAGCAAAAACGGGGGCGGGCGGCGAGCGGGGTGCGCGGCGAGAGCCTGGGACGCCGCGGGAGAGAGAAAGGGAGGGGGCGGGGCGCGGCGGGGGCGGCTGGCTGGTTTCCACTCGTGAGAGCCGGTTGCCCAGAGACGCGCGGGCCAATGAGCGCGCACCAGCTCAGCCTGGCGCCCTCCGCGTGCCCTTATATGGTGCGGCCGCTCCGCGGGCGCTCGCGCTCCGCGCCATATAAGGGCAGGAACCTAAATACAGGCTATACCTTGTTCTCGGCGCGCCGCCGGGCCGCGATCGATGGCGCGCCGCCGAGGGGGCTGCGGGCGCGGCGGGCGCGGCGGGCGCGCGGCCGGCCCAGATGTGGCCGCGCCGCCGCCGAGGCCCGCGCCGGCGGGGGCGCTCCGAGGTGTCACCCGCCGCCGCCGGGCTCCCCCCCACCCCCACCCCGCTTTTCCGTCCTGCTCCCCGCTACTGTTTCCGAGGTGACAATGCAAATGAGCCGGGATCGAAATCTAATTGCTTTTGTTTAAAAAAAAATAATAATGTGTGCGAGGCTGGGGCTGCGGCTGAGCAAAGGCCCAGGATGCGGAGAAACCCAGCCCAACGCCTGGGGCGGCGGCGGAGAGACCTGGCCTGAGACCTGGGAGTTCGGGGTCCCTCCTGCCGCCCCAGGGCCTGACCGTCCTGCCGCTTGGAGAGCCGGTGCCCCGCTCCTCCGACCACCTCGGCGCCAGGCCTGGCCCCGGTCCCAGGCTGGGCTCCCGGGGCAGCGAGGACCCGCGGGCACCGTGCCCGGGAGGGCGTCGGCAGCCTGGAGCCAGCCGGGCGGCCGAGGGAGAGGTGAGAAGCGCCGCTGCCTCTCTCTGCCATCGCTGTCCGCGCTCCCGGAGGTCAGGCCACTGGCTGCCGCAGTGTCTGCCCTGCAGGCTCAGCTCCGCTTCGGGATTTTGCCCGCCCGCAGGATGGCCCGCAGGAGGAGGGCCGCAGGGGTCTCTCGGAGAGGCTGTTGGCAGAGGGTGCAGCCCCAGGACGGGGCCCAGGACATCCGGGCAGTCAGCGCCCACCTGGGCTCCTGCTGGGCCTCCCCTCCACGCCCCGGATCCGCGGCTGCTGCCTGCTCCTCCCTCCCCACGTCTGGCCGACCCCTGGCCCCACAGGAGAGGGGTCTGGGCTCCTGCCATGGGGTCTGGACACGGAGTGGCCCCTGGGCTGGGGAGGAGCCTCAGGCTCGGTGCTGGCACCGTGCCCAGCCCACTGGGTGGCACAGAATCGCTGTGTGGGGAACGTTGCTGCTGCTGCTGCCTGGCAGAGCCCACCCAGCACGCCCCACTGCTCCATGCGGAGGCCTTTCCTCCACCATGTGGGGGGGGGGAGTGCAGGGTGAGGGGGCGACTCCCAGAGACCCCTGCGCCAGCAGCGCAAGCCCCCCCAGAGAAGCCAGAGCCCCTGGCCCGCTGCCCCCTCCAGTCTGGAGAACCCGCTCCCCACACTCCGCGGCACCCCAGCGCCTTCTCTGGCTGTGCCGGCCTTGCCCGGGCTCCCCCCGCGTCTGAGCAGAGCGCCCCTCAGCAGCGCCATTTCCAGGAGCGCGATGCCACCTATGGAAAGTGCTGGGAAGTCCCGCTCCTCCGAGCCAGCCGCCGCCGCGGGAGCAGGACCCCTCACCGGCCCAGCTGAGGGCGCCTGCAGAGGGCTGGGCGCCCAGGGCTCCTCTGGGGGTGGCCCCGGCCTTCTCGGGCGTCCTCCGTGGGGGTTTGGTAGCTCCGAACTGCACGGCGCTCCTAGGGGTCCCCATGCCACCCACCCGGGCCGCTGCAGCCGGCCGCTAGCTGGCAGTGGTGACAAGCACTTCCTAAACCTGCGGTGTGGCGCCGGCAGCTGCTCCACGGGAGGGCTTTACAGGGAGCAGCTGGGGGACTGAATGACCTGTCCAAGGTAACTCAGCTGCCCGGCAGAGCAGGCTCAGGACCCACCAGCTCTCCTTCCCAACCCACTGCTCCGTGGGCGTCTCCGCCGCAGCCGGCTGGCCGCTGGAGCGGGCTCAGGGGCAGTGACCGCCACTCAGCCGGCCGGTCAGACTGTCTGTCCTCCGGGCACTCTGGCCTCAGCTTCGGGGTTTCTGGTCTCATCAGAGTTTGGGAGTCCAAGAACCAGTAACACCCCCCCCCCCCAGTCACACACACACACACACACACACACACACACACACACACACACACGGGTGGCTCTCACACCAGAACCACCTCCTGCACGCCTGGGCACCTCCCTGGCCCCTGCCCCTGGCCGGCAGACCTCGCGGCACTCCCTGTCCTCAGCTGGACGTGGGCTGGGGCTGGGACCGAGCCCAGGCTCCCTCCCTTCTGAACCCACAGCGCCTCGAAGCACTGTCACTTCCCAACACGGAGCCAGCCGGGACCCCGTTCTCAGATTTTGGAAAAAACACTTGTAGGGGTGTGTGTGTGTCTGTCGGCCACAAAGTGGGACAGAGTTGCCCCCGGCTTCCTCAGGGAGCCTGCCGGGCAGTGCGGTGCTGAGGGTGCGGCAACAGGCTGACCACAGCCCAGGGATGCCGATGCCGGTGGGGCGGGGGGGGGGGGGGGACCTGGGTGCCCAACCCGGTGCAGGTGAGGGGGCAGAGGCTCTGCCTCAGGCACTGGTCCCCCCCAGCCTCCTCTCCTCACCTGTCAGTCAGCCTTTCTCCTCCCTGCACTTGCCCCACTATACCCTCTCCCCCCTCCCTCTCCACACCCTCCCCCTCCACGCCCTCCCCTTCCTTGGAGCTCTCACCCCAGGTCGCTGCCAGTTCATGGGGCGGCAGAGAGGTGGCCCAACTGGGCCCTGCGGCGCCCACGCCCCCACGCCCCCCTTCTAGGTCTCCATGGGGCACCACCCTCCCTCAGACCCGGGCAGGACGGGCGCAGGGGCACTCTCCTCCCGCCTGGCCCTGGGGCTTTCCCCGCAGAAGCTCACCCCCTACCCCCACCCTGCACCGGCTGCAACCAGGGTGCAGGCCAAAGCCCAGCACCTGAGCCGGGGCGGGGGGGGGACCCCACAGGCGCCCTCTGAGGGACTGCAACACCTCCTCCCCCCTCCCCCGTGGGCTGCTCTGGGTCCCACCGGCACCGCTGGTTGGCTGGGCTCTGGGGCAAACGCTGCCATTGCTGGCCCTGCAAACTGGATGGCGCCCCCTCAGGGGGAGAGGCGGTGGGGGCCCAGCGGCCTCACCCTTCTTCCCCGGGGTGGGAGGGAGCTGGGAGGCTGAGGCTGGCGGGTGACCTGCGGCAGCCTCTGAGGCTTGGGACGGCCCCTCCTCCATTTATTCCTGGCCCGCCCCGCTCCCCTCGCTGGGGGGGGGGGGGACGGAGGCTGGAGCTTGGCTGAGGCCAAGAACCCCAACTCCCCTGCATGCACTACTAGCTGGGGTGTTCCAGGGGACCCCTACCAAGGAGCACCCCAAAAGCTGTAATATCACAGCCTCCGCTAGAAATAAGGTGACACCCCTGGGAGGGCTGCACCCCAGGGAGAGGGAGGGTGAGAGGGAGACTGCACCCACAAGCAGCGGGGACCCAGAGGGCAGAGGGAGGTGCAGCCAGGCCCCCCCCCGCCCCACCCAGCAGTCCCCACTCTGCAGACACCCTCTCTGCACCCCAGCCCCCCACTGTCCTCCTCCCCCGGGAAACGGCCATCCTTGGGGGGTGGAAACAGCCCCACCCCGCCCCTCCCTCCTGCCACCCGCCCCGCCTTCGCTCCCTCTCTGCCCTGCCTCTGGGGGGCAGTGCTTTGAAGGGGGCCAGTTCCGCTGTGAAAACCCCCTGGAGCCCAGCATCAGCCTCACGTGGCCCTCGATTCAATCCTGGGCCAAATGCACCCCCACATTTATTTGTGGGTGTCTCCCTCCCACGCCTCTTCATAGGGGACCCCAGAGATTCTTTAATGTGTGATGTTCGCTGCACACACCGTCCTCACCGCCACCCAGGCACCCAGCTTCCGGCTTTACACCCTAAAACTCCTGCTGCCCCGTGGGCGAGGCCACCTGCCCGGGGATGGGGCTCGGAGCCCTGGAGGGTCCCCGCGGGGCCCCAGCGCGGTGGGCGGGCGCCCCCTCATCCACAGCGGATCCCAGCTGGACCCTCCCGCCCTGTCCACCTTCAGGGTTTGCCCCCCACGCCCCCAGGCCCAGGCCACGCAGTCCCGCTTCTGGGGCCACCAAACCTCCCCCAGCGGGAGGGCTGATAAATGGGGTGTCCGCGGGGCGCTCTCAGGACGGCTCAACCCTTCACCCGTTTGGCCAAAAAGTAGCTCGACTCCAAAGCTGAAACCAGGAAACTCAGCAACTCTGCGTGAGCACCCCGTTCCCGCGGCTCGGAGCCCCTCTCCGGGGCCTGGGCAGGAGCCCCCGCGGCAGCACGTCTGCTGGGGGCCCCCGCGTCAGGGCTCCAGGACCGGGGAGAACCGGACCCCCGGATGCCACCGCCATGCCAATGAGAGCTCTGAGAGGGCGGGCAGCGGGACTGGACACCCGTGTTTGCAGGGCGACTTCGGCCGCTCCCCGTGCAGGGCCGGGAGGAGGCCCAGCGGGTGGGGCGGTCCGCGCTCCCGGATTTGGGTTCCCTGCGAAGGGCGGGGAGGCGGATGCACTTCCCCGCAGCGGCGGGCCGGCGACGCGATGGCTGGTCGGACCCCAGACAGCGCCCCCTCCTGGGACCGAGTCCGGCGCCGTGGACGCACCGCGGGGTTGGGGTGGACAGAAAGGCACTGAGCCGTCGCCGAAGCCCACCGGTGCTGGAGGCCGGACGCTGCCGGGCGCCGACGCCGTTTCCCCTCCAGTCCCACAGCTCTGCCCAGGGTCGGCTGCCCGCTGTGTCCTCTCCCGCGGGGATGGGGGCGGCCACCTCTGCTCCCCGACTCCTCCTGCGCCCCCAGGCTCGCCTTCCACAAGGGCCGGCAGCCCCCTCCCCGCCCCCCGGTCCTTGGGGTCTGGCCTCTCCCGGGAGACGCTGTGCTCTGCTCTCTCCAGCGGCGGGAGCACCGGGGGGCGAGGAGAGGCACCGGCGGGGCCTGCGGCTCAGAACCTGCCCGGGTCCCCGCAGTCCCAGCTGAGCCACCGCCATTGCCTCCCCTGCGGGGTGGCGCCAGGGGACGGAGCCGAGGGTCCCTTCCCCCGGAGAGCTCGGGGGAGGTGCACAGGGAGGCGGCCAGCGGACCCCAGGCTGGCGGGGCTGGGGTTTGAGAGCCAGGCGCCACCGCTGAGCAGGCCTCTGGGTTCACCTTCTGAGCTGCACTTGCCCCCTCCCATGGTAAGGCTGGGGGAGGGGAGGGCGCAGGCGGCTGTGGGGAATGACCGTGAGGAGCCAAGGGTGTCCGCGCAGGTAGGACGGGGCCACGCTCTCCATCCCTCCATCCGGGCAGCAGTAGGTCCGAAGGCCCACGGGCATCGACGACAGCGAGAGTGTCCTGCATCCGCCCAGCGGCTGCTGAATGCGCCAGTGTCCTGACGGAGGCCAAGGCCTTGACCCCTGGGCCACCCATGTGTCCCTGCCACCCCCACCTCCCTGGTCCCACAGTCCCTCCCAGGCTACGTCTAGGCCATGGGGTCTGAGTCTATCTCCAGGGGCGAAGGAATGGGGTGCCCACCCAAGCCGGGACCCACCTGCTCTCAGACCCCATCCGCTCAGCCAGACAGTCACGGGTGCAGCTGGCTGGTTCTCTGGCACACACACACACACACACACACACACACACACCCGCCAAGGGTGCCTCCCCCCATTCCATAAGCACGGCCAGGCCGCCTTCTGGGGGAGCTGTGGATGGCGCAGGCATAGCTGCAGGGCTCCAGTGCGCCCCCTGTGCTGCCAGGCCCGCGGGTGCCGGTCTGTGGGAGCCGGTCTGTGGGACGGGCCAGTCTAGACTGTCTGAGGAGCACGGTCCATCCCCCCCCCCATGCAGGTGGGGGGGCACCGGCTCCCTCTTCGTGGGCCCCCTGAGCAGCAGGGACAGGCTGACCCTGGGTTCCCCGGACACCCCCAAACCAGACTCACTCACCTGGTCCCGGATCAGGGACGCTGGCGGGGCCGTGCTCACACACCTCGGAGCCCTCCATCCCGCTCCCCTTCCTTTTGAGGAGCGTCCTAGGGACGAGGCACCGCGGGGAGGGGCTAGGTGATGGCGCGGGGCACTGGGCTCGGAAGTGGACTGGAACCCAGGAGGCCGGTGCTGGAGCCCACGTTTTAGCACTGAGCTCTCTGAGGAAGGAGAACAGAATTCTCCAGCCTCCAGCCTGGGGGGAGGGGGGGACGGCTCCGGGAACCCCTCCCCCACCCACCGTGGTCCCAGCCCCGTTCTCGCAATGACCACGCCCGCCCGCTCAGGGCCGCCACCGGCTTCTTTCTTGCTGGCAGTCCTCCTCTCAGCCCTGCAGGAGGGGGGGTGCCCCCCGGGTTAGGGGGGTTAGGGGCTGGGCTCCGGCTCCACAGAAGCCCTGCTGTGCCCTTGGCCGGGCCACTCCGTCTCCCCGAAAAGTTTGCTCACCTACGCAATGGGGCAAGGACTGGATCGCACCTGGGCGCGCGTAGGAAAATGCAGGGAAATGGGGGCGCCACACTGCTGCGCAGGGAAGACTGTCTGCCTGGGAGGGGCGCCGTGCCTCCTGTGGACGCCCGCCCGGAGGGGCTTCTGGGATTTCAGGGGCTGACATGGAAGGTCCCACGCCCCGAGGAGTGAGTGCGGGCTTGTGGGGAGTTCCTGCCGCCGCCAGCCCTCCTTCTACCTGAGGAGTCCCAGCATCCGGATGCCTGCTCGGAGGAGGAGGGAGGGGACGGGGGACCCAGGAGAAGCGGGAGCCCAGACCGGAGCTCGGCAGCCTCCTGGGGCAGTAGCCAGGTCTCTGCGGGTGCGGGCCACCCCTGCGGCTCCCCCAGCTGTGGGCGATCGGCGCCCGCCCGTGGGTGTCAAGCTGGGGTGGGAGAACGCCAGGCGGCTCCAGAGTCAGCCACCGCCCCACGGCCACGCCTTGGAGCCACGGGTGCTCACTTCACAGCCGCCTGCCCACATGCCGGAGGCACGTGGTTGGGTTCCAGATCTGCCCGCGTCGGTGGCCAAGCCGCGGAGTTGAAACGCTCCCACAGGGCGAGCCGGGGCCTGACCGCCCCCTCGGGCGTGGGGACGCGCTGGGGCTTGCTGGTCTGGCGGGCGACCCAGGAGCCCAGCGCCTCACGGGCCGCCCCGTCCCGCCTGGCCCTCTGAGGAGGCAGCCTGGGCCTTGCTTCCCCCCACCCTCCCCTGGCCATGTGCTCTGGCAGCGGGTACCCGGAGGCCTAAGACAGCCCCTAGTGCGAATGAGGCCAGAGCGCAGAGAGCGGAGTCTGGCACCTTCCAGGGTGGGGGCGTCGGGAGCAGGCTGGAGGCCCTCGGTGGGGAAGGGAAGTCGAAGGTGTGTGCCTAAGTCACCCACACGAGTGCAGAATCAGTGAGGAGTCCCCGGGGTGCAGGAGACGGGTGCCCCAGGTGGGCCAGCGCCTGCACCTCGGTGCACAGAGAGACTGGCTCCTTCCAGACCCCGGCGGAGGTGGAGGGAGGCTGCTGAGAGAATCGCCGACAATTTCCTTCCTAAGAATGCGATCTGAGAGCTTTTGATTTCCACTTTCACTTCCCGGCCCCTGCCCCAGCACACGCACTGTCTCCTCCAAAGACGCTCAAATTGCAGCCATATGGGGCTGGCCCAGGAGCAGTTACCTTAATCACCGCAGAGGCGGCGCAGGAACCCGGGTCGGAGCCGGCTCTCGCTCTGGAAACTCTGATTCTACTCCAGGAGGCGCACCTGGGAGGCCCGGCTCTAACTGCGGGAGGAGAGCGGGTGAGCGGGGAGAAGGGAGGTGTGGAGAACCGCTGGCGGGGGAACAGAGGTTCAGTGAGAAAGGTGGGGAGCCCCAGCTGGCGTCGCCTCCGGGCACAGACAGGCACCCTTCCGCCGGCTGAGATCAGTCCACAAACCCATTTCTCAGGCCGCTGCCTCTCAGTGGCTGACTGTAGGGAGTCCAGGTCACAGCTCTCCCCGCTGGCTGGGGGGAGGGAGGAGTAAGGGGGAAGGATGTCCCACCATGGCCAGCGGCCCCTGCCAGCACGCCTGGGTTCTGGATCGAGTTCCGCCCCTGGACAGGCTCCGCAGGAATCCCCGACGTCTGTGAACCAACGGAACCACCTCCCACGGTGATCTGGTCCCGAACCAGCCAGCGTGTCCGCCTGGCAGCTAGGAAGGTGGGGAAGAGGGGAAGGGGCTAGAGACCGAGAGAGGGAGGAGAGAGAGGGAGAGAGGAGAGAGAGGAGAGAGAAGGAGAGAGAGAGAGAGAGAGAGAGAGAGAGAGAAGAGGAGAGGAGAGAAAAGAAAGAGAGGAGAGAGAGAGAGAGAGAGAGAGGAGAGAGAGAGACAGGAGAGAGAGGGGAGGGAGGAGAGAGAGGGAGAGAGAAGGAGAGAGAGAGAGGAGAGAGAGAAGGAGAGAGAGGAGAGAGAAGAAAGAGAGGAGAGAGAGAAGAGAGAGAGGAGAGAGAGACAGGAGAGAGAGGGGAGGGAGGAGAGAGAGAGAAGAGGGGAGAGAAGAGAGGAGAGAGAGGGGGGGGAGGAAGGAGAGAGGGAGGGAGAGGAGAGGAGAGAAAGGAGAAGAGAAAGGAGAGGAGAGAGAGAGAAGAGAGAGAGGAGAGAGAGAAGGAGAGGGGAAAAGAAAGGAGGAGAGAGGAAGAGAGGAAGGAGGGAGGGAGAGAAAAAACGGAAAGAAGAGAAACGCGGGGAGGGAGCAGGGGAGCGGACTTTCTCAGCGTGAAACTGAAACCGGCGACCTCTGTGCACCGGGCGGGCGGGCGGTAAGGGCACCCGCACATCCGCGCACCCCGGGACCCGGTGGTAAGGGCACCCGCACATCCGCGCACCCCGGGACCGGGCGGTAAGGGCACCCGCACATCCGCGCACCCCCGGGGACGGGGCTGCAGAAACCCGTCCGCAGGGACGCCGCGGCCCTCCCAGGGCTGGGGGCGGGAGGCGAGGCGGTCTGGTGGGGCGGCGCCCTCCTCCCTGCGGCCTCGGGGGGCCGGGCGGGCGGCGGGCTCCGGGAGGGGCCGGCGGTGCGGGCGGCGGGCGGCGGAGGGTGGGCTCTCCGGGGCGGGGAAACCAGACACTCGGAGGCGGCGGAGACCGACTTTATTTTTACTGCCCAAACTGTTGGAAAGTATTTAAGCTTAAGCAGAAACAGCTGTATCGCTGGCACCGGCCGGCGAAACTATTTGTTACCGGGAATGACTTTTTACGATGAAGGACGCGGGCCTCTCCGGGCGGGTCTCCGGGGCGGTCCGGCCGGGCGCCGCCCGAGGGACGGCGCTGCGGGCCGGGCTCCCGCCGGGGGGTTTGGGGACCAGACCCAAACCCAGGACCCGCGTTTGCAGGGGGGGCGCGGTGTGGGCTGTCCCGGGCCGGGGCCGCGCGGCGCCCGCCGCCCGCGCGCACCGAACTCGGCCGGGGCGCCGGTGTCCCGCGCGGGGCGTCCCGCCCCTGGGAGGCAGGCTTTGGCTCGCTGTGCACGCTCCGTCCCCCTCTCCCTCCTCGCCGCCCTGGAAGGAAGCCGCTCTCACTCCCGTTGGCCGTCGAGGTTCTAAGTCCTGGGCTCCCGGGAGCGAGCGGCGGGGCACAGGGTCGGGAGCGCCGGGCCCAGACCCGGGCCGCTGTCCCCGCCGCCGCCCCAGCCGTGGCCGCCGCAGGCCGGGCAAGAGCCCGTGTGCACACGCGAGCCCCCCGCGGCCCGGCCCTGGCCCCCAGCCGGGACCCCGCCGTCTCATCGCACCCGCCCGGACCCCGCCACGCGTTTTCTCGCCGGGTGCATGCCGCGCGCCGGGAAGGGCCGCGGGCAGGAAGGGCGTGACTCCGCCCTCGCAGGTCGCCCGGGTCCAGGGGGACCGGGACGCACCCCCGGCCCCACGCCCCAGTCCTAGCCAAGCTCTGGGCTCTGCCCTGGTGGTCGAGGCCCCCCCTCCCCTCCACATCCAGGCTCGGGGCCGGGGCGGCTGAGCTGAGGCCGGCGGGCGGCAGGGGCAGGTGGCCGCGGGCGTGGGGACGGGTCGGGACGCCGGGAGACGGCGCGCGACGTCCCTCCGCGGGGTCCCGGGACGCGGGGAGGCTCGGGCTGGAACCGCGGGTCCCTCCTGGGTCTGGGTTCGGCTTCCGAGCTGGGGGCGGGCTCTCCAGCCCCGGCCGGCCCGCAGGGCCCGGAGGGTGGCCGAGGGCAGGGCCGCGCGACCGGAGCCGGAGACACAGGCACATTGATTTGTGGGCAGGACGGGGCTGCCGGCGGCGGCGGCGGCGGGGGAGGCCGTTGCCGTGGAGACCGGAGGCCGGGCGTGCGCTCCGGGGGAGGGGGGCGGAGAGGAGAAGCGGGCGAGGGGCGCGTCGCCGGCTCCCGGGGTTCGGGCGCGGCCCAGGGCGCCCCGGCACCTGTGCATTGTGCATTGTGCGGCGCGAGCGGCGCGGGGGAGGGGCCGCGCGAGCCCCGGCGGTGGGGGCGGGCGGGGCGGGGGTCTGCCGAGAGGGCGGGGCCCAGCTGACGCGGCCGCGGGGGTCCCAGCGAGGGCAGCGGGGAGCCCGGAGCGCCGGGGGGACCTCTCCGGGGAGGGGGAAGGGGCCCGGGCGAAGACACAGGGCGGACGGCCCCTCTAGCCAGCCCGGCAGACTGACAGCGGCGGGGCCGCCCTCCCCGCGACGTCACTTCCGGCGGCGCCCCCACCCCCTCGCGCCGCGTCCCTGGAGTGGCCGCGGACTCCGCCCCCTGGCGATTGGAACGCGGGTCACGTAGCAACGCGGGCCGAGAGGGAGGGGGCGTGGCCCGGCGCTCGCCCAATCAGCGCGCGGGGGAGCGGGCCCCGTCCGCTCGGCTGTAGCAACGTCGTTAGCAACACGTGGGGCGGGAGGAAGCGCCGGGCGGCGCGGGCGGGGCGCGGGGGGCGGGCGGGAGGCGGGGAGGGAGCGGCGCGCGGGAGGGGGAGGAGAACTGACGTCAGCGGGAGAGTATTATGGTCTGTCGTGCGCTGGCTGCTGCTTTTCTGCTCCTGGAAGCAGCCAAGGGGGGAAGCGGCGAGTCAACATGGAGCTTTCAGCGGTTGGGGAGCGGGTGTTCGCGGCCGAAGCCCTACTGAAACGGCGCATACGGAAAGTAGGTGCCCCTGGGCGCGGAGCCGAGGCCGGCGGGCCCTCCCCTCCCGGCCCAGGTTCCCTCCCCCTGCTGCAGCCCAGCTTCCCTTCCCCCAGGTCCCAGCAGCGGCCGCGGCCGTGGCGGCGGCGGCGGCGGCGGCGGCTCTGAGCCCAAGCGCTTTCCTTAGACTTGCAGCGATGCACAGATTGCATGCGTGGGGGGCGGGGTGGGGGGGTGAATGCCGGTGCATGCACTTTGTGCAGCGTTTCGTGCAGGGGGCGATGCGGTGGACTCGTGTCTTTTGCGACAGGATTCCAGGCATTCATTCGGTGCATGCATTTTTTTGCATGTATTTCTTGTGTCCCCGTCATGCACTACTCCCGTGCACACACACATTCCCCCCGTTGCATCCACAGGGCCGCATGGAATACCTCGTGAAATGGAAGGGCTGGTCGCAGAAGTAAGTAGGTTATATGCAATGCTCAGCCCCAGGCTGTTATTCGGGAGGTTTCTTTCTTCCTCTTTTTCCCCCTTTATGTTGAAATACAACACAATGCAAGGAGAAAAGTTACAGACGAGACACTCCCCCCCTGCTGCTCTCTCTCAGTCCCGGGGACTCACCGCCCCTTCCTCCTGCCTCCCACCTTCCAGGTACAGCACCTGGGAGCCGGAAGAAAACATCCTGGATGCTCGCCTGCTCGCAGCCTTCGAGGAGAGGTACAGGCCCTTGGCAGCCTCCGCTCCTCCCTCGGCAAAAGGAGGCGGCTTCTCCCCAGCCTGCACGGGGAGCCCCGTCCCCTCTCTCCCCTCACGCCCACCTTTCCCCCTCCTGTCTCCAGGGAACGCGAGATGGAGCTCTACGGCCCCAAAAAGCGAGGACCCAAACCCAAAACCTTCCTCCTCAAGGTAGGGTGGCCTTGTCCGGTGGTGGACAGCAGTGCTGACCCCGAGGGCTGGTGAACCAACGGGGTGTCCACACACTTTGTCTATTTGTAATCTAGGAGGGAACCCCCAGACAGGCCGTGGACCAGGTCAGTGGCTGTGCCGAGGGGTGTCTTGCGGGAGGGCCTTAGCCACTAGAGTTCCTGCCCCCCCCAGCCTTCCCGATAGAGACCCAGTGAACACAGGCGGTGGTGTGCTTGCTGCGAATGGCTGGTCCCAGATGGCTCCCCGCCCCTTCCCCAGCCCCACCCCCACCCGCTCCCACCCGTGCAGAAATTCTGAGGGGGGAACCCAGGGGCTGTCTGGAGGAGGGGTCCTGGGGGGAGGGGGTGGGCAGGGCCCTGCGCCACTGCTGACACCGCCCTCCCCGGTAGGCCCAGGCCAAGGCCAAGGCCAAGACTTACGAGTTCCGAAGCGACTCTGCCCGGGGCCTCCGGATCCCTTACCCCGGCCGCTCACCCCAGGACCTGGCTTCCACTTCCCGAGCCCGGGAGGGCCTCCGGAACATGGGCCTGCCCCCGCCTGGGAGCAGCAGCAGCAGCAGCAGCACCTGCCGCGTGGAGCCCCCTCGGGACCGGGACCGGGAGAGGGAGCGTGAGAGGGACCGGGAGCGCGATCGGGGCGCCGGCCGCGTGGAGGACAAGCCCAGCTCGCCGGGGGACAGCTCCAAGAAGAGAGGCCCCAAGTCCCGGAAGGAGCTGCTGGACCCCTCGCAGAGGCCCTTGGGGGATGCGGGCGACGGGCTGGGGGACTACCTCAAGAACCGGAAGCTGGAGGACGCGGGCTCCGGGCCCGGGAAGTTCCCAGCCGGCCACAGCGTGATCCAGCTGGCCCGGAGGCAGGACTCCGACCTGGCCCCGTGCGGGCTGGCCGGCCCCGGCCCCGCCGAGGCCACCGGCAAGCTGGCCGTGGACACCTTCCCCGCCAGGGTCATAAAGCACAGGGCGGCCTTCCTGGAGGCCAAAGGCCAGAGTGCCCTGGACCCTGGTGGCCCCCGGGCCCGGCACGGCTCGGGCACCCCCGGCTCTGTGGGGGGCTTGTACCGGGACATGGGGGCGCAGGGGGGAAGGCCCTCTCTCATCGCCAGGATCCCCGTGGCCAGGATCCTGGGGGACCCCGAGGAGGAGTCCTGGAGCCCCTCTCTGACCAACCTGGAGAAGGTGGTTGTCACCGACGTGACCTCAAACTTTCTGACCGTCACCATCAAGGAAAGTAACACGGACCAAGGCTTCTTTAAAGAGAAGAGATGAATTGCTGGGCGGGTGGGTGGGTGGGTGGCCCCGGGTCAGAGGGCGGGAGAGAGCGAGAGCGCAAGCCTGGCATAAAGGATGCTTTTTGTTTCTGGTGGGAGGCAGCCTGTGGGCTCCCCCCTCCCCGGCCTCCCACAGCCCGCCCCTTCGCCCCTCCTTCCTCCCTGTCCGTTTTGGTTGGAAGACCATTTCTAGAGTTATATTTTCTATTAGATGTAAATATGTTATTTAAGAAAAAAATATCTAAATATATATATTTCAACTCTCGAAGTTGTTTTATTTAACACGGAGAGAGAGGACAGGCTCAGTGTGGGTTAGCTGGGCCGACAGGCTGCCCGGGGCCGGAGGGGCCCCTCAGCTCTCCAGGGGACTAGGGAGGTTGGGGACGGGTACTGGGCAGACTCTGGTGGTGTCTGGAGGGACTCAGCTGGCCCTCCTCGCCCCCTCCCCTTTCCCACAGCCCCACGGCAGCCCCCTGGAACCCAGGCAGGACCCAGATTTTCTCTCTCTCCCCATTGGCCAGCCAGGCCAGCCAAAGATTGGCTCCCCAATCAGAAAACAGGGGGTGGGGTCAGTCTGTGTTTCCAATTTTTTTTTTTAGATTAAGAAGTGGGGGGAGGGGCGGTATTAACGTGAATCACTTGTGTGTGTGTGGCTTGGAGGTGAGAAGTCGCGGGTGGGTGGCGAGCACTGGCGTCCCCCAGGGCCGCGCCGGGAAAATGCACTTTACGGGGACGCGCGTGTTCCCCGCGCAGACGGGATCGTGCGTATGTGTGTGTCACGCGGATACCACGGCCGGTTCCCTCCCTCCCTCTCCTCGCTCCGCAGAGAACCGAAACCCAGAGAATCTGTTTACATTCCCGAAATGCCAGCACCACCGGGGAGGATGGCGTCCGTGCCCAGAGCCGGAGGCAGTTCCACCAGCGCGGGGTCTGGGGTTGGACGCGTCCTTTCGCGTCTGCTCGCTTCCCGGGAGCCGAGCCGGGCCCCCAGCTCCCAGGACCAGTTGGACTCGCCTCCCTCGCGGAGGGCGGGCCGCCAGCTCCGGACGGACCGACGCGCGGCCAGACGGGCCCACCCAGCGGACCCGCGGAGGGAGGCGCGGCTGCAGCGGGGCTCCGCGCCCCGGCCCGGCCCCGGCCCGGCCCGGCTGCGGGGGCGGCGGCGGTCCGGGCCCTGGCTGGGCGCCGGGCAGGACTCGCACCCGGCGGCGGGGCCGGGGGAAGGAGGGGCGCGGCGAGGTCTCCATCCAAGAATGCGCATCGGAACTTGGCTCTTCCCTCCCCGCCTTCCCAAAAGCAGGAGCTGTAATTTATGGTCCTTTTCGATTCGCGGCGTTCTCCGTTGGAACTCGGCATCCAGACTCCGCCGGAGGGGAGGGAGGAGCGGGAGCCGGGAGGAGGCGCCCGGCCGGTCCCCGGCGCCCCCGCCCCGGCCGGCGCGCGAGCACGCTGCGCCCCGCGGACGGACGGACGGACGCAGGACGCGAGCCCCGACCCCGCAGAACTCGACTCAGAAGCACAAACCTGCCCCCCCCCGCCCCCCGAAGACGGACCCCGCGGGCTCCCGCCTCCCCGCCCTTAAAGGGCCGGCGGAGACCCGGCTCTCAGCGCCCGTCGAGGCGGGGCGCGAGGAAGCACAGACTCGGGGCGGCGGGGCGGGGCCGGGCAGAGGGGGACGGGGCAGCCCTCCACCCTGGGGTGCTGTTTGGTCTGTTTGTGCCCAGGGCGGGGCGTTCTCTGCCCGCCCGTGAACCGGCGTTTTAGACTTTGTGTGAGCAGCGCCCTGCGGGGGCCGAGCGTCTGTTTTCAGGTGGGACTTCCTTGGAGGGACCGGCCTGTCCCCGAGTGGACAGGAGCTGGGGACGCGGTCCTACCTACCTGGCTGCCGCCGGTCCTCCGTCCCTCGGTCCCTCTCCCTCCCCCGTCCCTCTCCCTCCTCCCTCCTCCCTCCTCCCCAGGCCAGCCAGGCTCTGCCCGCCTCTGTCCCTCCGTCCGTCCGCGCCCCTGGCCGTGTGTCTCCCCCGCTTGCTCTGGCGACGCTGACCTGGGGACCGGGGGACGGCCGGCTGGGCGCGTGGCCGGCTGGGCGCGTGGCCGGTGGCCGGTGGCCGGTGGCCTGCAGCCCCCGGGACTGGAGCAGGTCGGTCGGGGTGACGGAGTTCGGAGGTTCGTGCAAAGCTCGGATGGACCTCCGCCTCCGCTCGAGTGGAGCTTCCGTACCCACCCCCCGCGGTCCTGAGTGTCTGTCTGTACCCAATGCCGCTTTTTAAGTGTTTAAATATATACTTTGTAAATAGACATGTCTCCGCTGTATTCCTCTCCCCGCTTTCCCCGGCTGGAGCACCCCGACCCCTCCCCTCCTCTCAGTACCCCCCCCCCGCACCCCGCCACTCTCCCCTCAGCACCCAGGGGGATCCCCCCTCCAGTTCGTGGGGGGAATGAACTCCAACCGGGGGGAGGGAGCTGGGCTTGGGGGGCAGCGGGAGGAGGAGGTCCGGCTTCCCTCGCCTACCTAGTGCATTTCTCTGTGAGGGTCCCCCCTTTCTGTGTCGGGTCTCCCCCACGGAGTTCCACCCCCAGGCCCGAGTTCCCTGCTGCGAGCTGGGGGGTGGGGGGCTCCGGGTCCCCCCCCCCCCCTGTCCTCCCCGCTCCCGCCTATTGATTGAGGGATTGGATGCGCGGGGATTGCTAGGCAACTGGCTGCTCCAAGCGGCGGGAGCGAACTGATGTGATTAGTGAGCCGGGGCTGCCGGCTCCCCGCGAGCCCCCCGCCTCTCGTCCGGCCTTCTTGGGGGGCGGAATGGGGGGACGGGACCGCGGGGCGGGGTGGGGGTCTGGGCCTTCCTGGCCGCAGTGGAGCGGGGTCGTGAAGCCGCACAGGACAGCCGCTCGCGGGATCCCCGAAGTGGCCGTCGCGTGGAACCCAGCCCACGGGGAGCCCCGCAGACGGCGCCCCAGACCCGGCGCGGGGCCAGGAGCCCGGCCGAGCGCGCGGGGAGCGGCGTGTCTCCCCGTGGCCCCGGCTATGTGGCCCGCCTGGGAGGCCCGGGGGCGGGGGCGCGGGCCGGGGCTGCGGGGCGGGGAGCCCCCCGGCTGTGCGGGGCGGTCCGTGGGCGGGAGCGGAGCCGGCGGCTCAGAAGGTCGCAGCGGGCGGCCCCCCCAAGCCCCGGCCCAGCTGCCCCGCCAGGACCCCCTCCCGCGCGGCTGCCGCTATTGGGGCGGCGCGGTGGGCGCCCCGCTGCCCCCTCCCCGCTGGTTGGCCTCCGGCGACCGTCGCTTGGACCGGGAGCTCCTCGCTCGGGGTTCTCGGGGTTCGTTCCCTGGGCGGGATCTCCAGGAAAGCGCCGGGGTGTGGAGGCCCCCCGCCCCCGGCCCCCTGCGCCCCGAGGGCAGGCCGGCTCGGGCAGCCCCACCAGCGCGGGGCCGGCGCCGCTTTTCCGTTTCTTCTGCTCCTTTGGGTGCTCGGGTCCCCATCGAGGCCGTGTGCGGTGCAAAGGAGGACCCCAGGGCCCGCAGTCCTGCCCAGCACTTTGGGGGCTCGCACCCCGATCTCTCCTCCTCACGGAGAAGTTCCGCGCCCAGAGGCGGCCTTGGACGGGGCTGGAGTGCGCGGCGGAGAGGCGCGGCCCGGCGGTGCTCCCAGCGGGCCAGCCTCGGCCGGACCCCGGGGAGGGGCCGGGGCTTCGAAAACACGGGCGGCCAGCCGGGGGCGCGATGGCTGGGGCGGCGGGGCGCGGGCCGTGCGGTTCGGCTCCCGCGGCGCTCGGAGCCGGAGCCGGGCCGGAACTTGCCCCGCGGCTCCACTGGGCGGGCCGCGCGCGCCCTCTGGAGGCGGAGGCCCCTCCGGGGCGGCCCGGCCCCTCCGGGTGGGGCAGGGAGCAGGGCCTCTCCTCTCCCCACCCCAGGGGACAGCGCCCCCGCCCCCCGCCCCCAGGCCTCGGAGCGCGAGGATGGAGGGGACGCGGTGTCCAGCCGCCGACCCCGTCTAGGAGCTGGATGTGCGGGCCATGCGAGGCGCCTTCGGACCCGGGGCCCCGGGGCCAGCCTCGGGCCGGGTGGGGCCCCTGGGCGGCCAGCCGGTTGGTCCGGGGAGGCGGTGGGTGAGGCCGTAAACCCGGCAGCGCACGCCGAAATGCAGGCCGGGCTGGACCTTGGCCCGCACGATGGGTCTGTCCGCGGCTCCGTGTAGATGATCCCAGGAAAGCCTGGCCGGCCACCGGGGTGTGAGTATGTGCGTGTGTGCGTGTGTGTGTGTGCGCGTGTGTACTGGTGTGTGAGTGTGTGTGTGTGTACCGGTGTGTGCGCGCCCGTGGCTCTCACTCCGCCAGGAAGCCAGCCAGCCGCCTCCCGGGCAGAATCTGATTTCAAACTCTCCGGCTGGGGTGCCCTTCTAGCTGCAGGGGAACCCCCTGAACGAAAGCATCCAGGCCTCGGCCCCAAACCACGGGCAGGCCTGGCTCCTCTTCGCTTCCAAGGGCGCCAGTTCTCCCCGGGGGCAGAGATGCGTGGATAAACTCATGAGAGGGTGTCCGGGAGAGGGTGCCCGGGAGAGGGTGTCCGACAGAGGGTGCCCGGGACAGGGTGCCCGGGATAGGGTGTCCGGGAGAGGGTGCCTGGAAGAGGGTGTCCGGGAGAGGGTGCCCGGGAGAGGGTGTCCGGGAGAGGGTGCCCGGGATAGGGTGTCCGACAGAGGGTGTCCGGGAGAGGGTGCCTGGAAGAGGGTGCCCGGGATGTTCTCCAGGAAGCAAGCCCTGAGGAAGCTGGGTCAGGCCTGGCACAGCCAGAGCCTCGGGCTTTGCGGCAGCTTCCCGGAATGTTATAGCTGTGTCCCTGTAAAGTGTTAGCACATGTGGTGGGCTCCCCATGGCAGCATCTCTGGATGCGGGGTGGGGTCTCAGGGTGAGTTTATGGCGTTATCACAGCGCTGGGGCCTCCAGAGCTGGGTGCCGGTCGCAACCCTCACCCCGGGACCCCGTTGTGCCCCCCTGTCCCCTGGGATGCCAAACCGCTCTGTGAAACGCTGGAACAGACTCACTTCTATAACGAAGCCACAACTTTGCTTAGGAAAAATCTCTTTCTGGCCCTGGCCGGTGTGGCTCAGTGGCTAGACTACTGGCCTGTGGACCGAAAAGTCCCGGGTTCTTTTCCTGTCAAGGGCATGTACCTTGGTTGTAGGCACATCCTCAGTAGGTGGCGTGCAGGAGGCAGCTGATGGATGTTTCTAACTCTCTCTCTCTCTTCCTCTAAAAAAATCAATGGCATGTATTTTTAAAAACCTTCTGCATCCCAGAAAGATGGTCACGCCTTCCCGAGCCCCGGATCCCCCTCCTCCTAGTCATTCCAGTTGAAGGATTTTGCCTCAAGAAGGGGAAAGTGGCCGAGACCGGCTTGGCTCAGTGGTAGAGCGTCGGTCTGCGGAAAGGTCCCGGGTTCGATTCCGGTCAAGGGCATGTACACTGGTTGCAGGCACAGCCCCAGCCGGGGGTGTGCAGGAGGCGGCTGGTCGATGTTTCTCTCTCATCGACGTTTCTAGCTCTCTATCTCTCTCCCTTCCTCTCTGTAAAATATCAATAAAATATATATATTAAAAAAAAAAAAAAAAAGAAGGGGAAAGTGAAGACACGTGTTTCCAGCACCGCTTGTGACACATAACAGGATAAGTTAAAAAAAAAAGTTTTATTGATATACCAAGTGCAAAGGCAAAAAGTCTGACACATTGGTCATCACTATCTTCCCCACTGCAAAATAAATTAACATCCGTCTGGAAAAAAACCCCCTGCAACCTATGGCTAGTGTTGTTTCCCCAAAATACCAGAAAATGCACAGAATTTCCAGAGGCACGTGAGCAAAAACCTGGCCATTGAGGCACCACCTTTCCCTGGCTCTCACCCTGCCCTCAAACCCGGCGGGCTTCTTGGGGGAGGCGTCCCCTTCAGCTAGTTGGTCCTGTTTGAATTTGGGGCCGGGCTGCTGTCCTGTTTCAACAAAGACCGAGGTTTCCCAGGGAAGTAACATACCCACTTTTGTTCTCTTTGAAAGAGAAAGCAAACAGCCACGTGCCAAGCAATTAAAAGTGGTATACACAAATAATTTGCCCTTTTCTTTTAACTAAAAAAACACAAATCAAGCCGTGATTGGCACTGGCCCACAGTGCTGGTCTTTCCCCAAAGCGCCCCCCCCCCCCCCCCATGAGACCTCTAGCGAGGCCCAAGCCCTCAGAAGTCAGGTCTGAGTTTCAAGTGTAACCAAAACAGGAGCCTTCTTTTTGGTACCAAAAATATATGTATAAAAATACGCCAACCCCCAGGAGGGCAGGCCGGCTACTTCTTCCCACCCACTCCCAGACGCCAAGACGGGACAGGACGCAAACACCCATTCACCGCACACCGCTTTTTGGGTGGCAGGGCCCCTGCGGAACAAGGGAATGCCAGGTTGGAGGTGTGACCGGTGGCACACACACAGACACAGCAGCAAGTAAAACAGGAGGGCTTTTATTAATTGGTAAACACGGTGACCAGCTCAGAGCACCTGGGCCCACTCACACACACACTGTTGGGGGCACAGCACCCACACATACCACCCGGCAAGGCAAAGTGGCCGGGAGCAAGGCGTTTACAGATCAAACTTTGGGATCGAAAGAGCTGGTAACCAGGAAGGCACCGTGTCAGGACCGGAGACCTGGCTGCCGGCTCAGAGGGGCGGCGGTGGCACCAGGCGGAGCAGCTGCAGAACTCGGGAGGCGTCAGCTCCTCTGTGGGGGAGGCACCCCTGTGATCACACCCCGGACAGGAGGGGGGCTGCAGCCAGAGCCCCAGTCCATGCTGGGACTGCTTCCCCCCCTGCCTGGGGGCATAGGTCTCCCTCCCCACTTTCACCTCCAGCCTGGGGGTGAGGACTCCTTGCCCTCAGCGGCCAAGGTGGCACCATGCCCGCAGCAGCCGGCGGAGCTGCTGTGTTGGAGCCCCGGCGTCCTGTCTCCTGTGGAGACCCCTGGATGGGGTCCTGGACACAGGCTGTCCCCAAAGGCACTCGGTTCAGATTTGGCTATAACGAAGCCCTGTGTCCTATTTGGCATGGAGGGCGGGGCTGGAGGTGCGGCAGGCCCGCACCCCCTGGGAAATGACCTGTGTGACCCCCCCCCTCACTGGCTGACTTAACCAATCACGGAAATAAAAACCCGAGTCCCCCAATGTCCAGTTTTTGGCATTACAGGCCAGGGGCTACCTTCTGGGTGCAACCCCCGGCCTCCGGCTGGCGGGCCACTTCCCCAACACGGGCAGGCGGACGGCATCTCTGCGGGGAAGGACTCGGGGCCCGGGGTGGGGGGATTGTCAGGGGTGGCGGGCCTCTCCACGGGGGGTGGGGGTGGGGGTGGTGCGTGGCAAGGCTCCCGCACAGCCAGCAGGCCGGGCAGTGTGGGGGGCTGAGAGGACAGGGTGGTCCTGGCACAGATGGCAGGAAGGCTGGCAGCAGGAGCCACACCCCCTCCTCCTGCCCCCCGAAACCCAGAGGCTGGCTCCTCAGCTGCAGCAGCTCGGGCACTTGCCCAGCCCAGCCGGCCCCCGGTTGGATGGCCCCAAACCAGCTTCTCAGGGCCCCTGCCTCCCCCCTACATTACTGCCTCCTCCCCCACTAAGACTGGTCCTGCACATCAAGGCCACAGCCCTCAGCTATCAGGGGAGGGGGCAGTGACAGGGAGAAGCCCCCTCACCTCTGACAGCAAGACCCGACCCAATCTTGGTCTGCCTGCCCCGGTGTGGTCCTCCAGACCCTGACCCCCCCCCCCCCCCACGCTGGCCCAGAAGCTCCCTCCGGAACAGTGGGGCAGCACAGCCAGGAGGCGGGTCGGAGATTTGGCTCGAGCTGCAGGTGTGCCCAGACTTCCTGAGGCCACAGGGAAGCGAAGGCCGAGGTAGGAACGGGGCGGCCGGGCCCCAGCAAGGCATCGAGGTACGGCCCGGCCCGGCCCGGCCCGGCTGCCCGCCCGCCTGCCCTGTGGGTCACTGGCCGGAGCCAGGCCGGCGGGCGGCGGGCGCGGGGTCAGTAGTGCCGCAGGCTGAAGAAGCCCACGCTGGTGGGGGACTCCTTCACGGTGACGGTGACGAGGTTGGCGGTGACGTCCGTGACGAAGACGTGCTCGATGAGGCTGCGGGGCGGCTTCCAGTCCTGGCTGGTCTGCACCGACACGGACAGGCTCTGCTTGGCGCCGGGCAGCGAGGCCGAGGCCGCGTCCGAGTCGGAGCTGCTGTTCTCCTCGCCGGTGCTCACCTCCGAGAGCGCGGCCGCTTTGCCCAGGGCCCCGGGCCCCTCCTGCCCTCCGGGCGCCGCGCTGCCCTTGCCGCAGTCCCTCTTCCCCGCGGGGGCGGGCGGGGCGGCGGCCCGGGGGGCCGGCTTCTCGCTCTTGCTGGCGTCGGCCCCGTGGCCCCCCGTGGCGCCAGCCCCGGCGCCCTTCCCAGTGCCGGGCACCGTGGCAGGGGCACCCTTGGCGGCCGTGGTGTGGCGGGCGACCATGCCCGCCCCCGGCATGCCGTTCTTGACGCTCTGCAAGTCCAAGACCTGGAGGCTCAGCTCCTGGGTGGGCGCAGGCTGGGGGCCCAGGCAACCGGCAGGGACCTTGCTGCCGCCGTGGGCGTGGGGGGCCCCTCCTTTCGGCTCCATCACCCCACTGCCCGGGGCCTTTGGGAGTTTGCTTCCCGGGGGACTGAACCCCAGCTCGCCCTTCTGCGTCCTCACCTTGAGGTCCAGCCCGAGGCCACACTTGCCGGCGGCCTGGGCCTTGAGCGCCAGCCGGCCGGCGGCCTGGGCCTGGCTCTGGCTCACGCGGTTCATGTAGTGCACGATGGAGCTCTGCCAGCTGATGCCGCCGCGGCTGGGGCTGCCGGCCATGCCCTTCATCAGGCTGGCCAGGCTCTCGGGGGAGGCCAGGCTGCTGGGGCCGCCGCAGGCCTCCTTGGCGTGGGCCTTCAGGGCCGCCAGGCCGGCCACGGGGGCGCTGAGCGGCGGGGGCAGCTTGCCGGCCGGCGCCCCCAGGTCCTTCCTGGCGGTCTTCAGCACCCGGGCCAGGTTCACGGGCCTCCGGGCCGCCCTCTGCTCCGGGGGCAGCGGCTTCCGGCCCCGCTTCTTCCGGATGGGGTCCTTCAGCTCCGGCTTGGCCACCAGGATCTGCGCCTTCTTCTGCGGCACGGGGTGCGTCTCCCGGCCGCGGGGGCCCCTCTTGGCGTCGAGGTCGCTGTCCCCCTCCTCATCGGAGGACGAGGAGGAGGACGTGGAGGACGAGGAGGAGCTGCTGGACTTGCACTTGGAGGAGGTGTCCGGTTCCTGCAGAGACCGGGGAGGTGTCACCCTCTGTGGCCCAGGGCCCGGAACACATACGCCCTCCCACCCCCCCCCAGGGGTCTCAGACAGGCCGAAGCCAACGCCAGCACCTCCTGTCGCTTCCAGTCTAGGGGGGATAAGGGGGGGGGGGTGGTGAGTTAAAAGCTGGAAAAAGGTGCTGGCTGGCCTGGCTCAGTGGACAGTGCGTTGGCCTAAGGACCGAAGGGTCCCGGGTTCGATTCTGGTCAAGGGCCTGTACATGGTTGTGACTCGATCCCTGGCCCCAGTCGGGCCTGTGCAGGAGGCAACCAATTGATGCGTCTCTCTCTCTCTGTCTCCCCACCTCCCTGCCACTTTCTCTAAAAATCAACGGGAAAAATAAAGCTTAGGCACCTGCGCTGGCTGCGTCCCACGAGGCAGTGGGAGGCCAGGGGTACGCTGCCCCCGCCCCGCCCTCCGCCCCAGTGGGAGGCGAGCAGCCGGAGGCCTGGGCACCCACCTTGAGCTTGGAGTGCCGGCCGCAGGAGGACATCACCGTGAGCTTCCGTGGCCTGCCCCGGGGCCGCTTGCCTTTCTTCCGGTTCTGAACCTCCTTCTCCTGTTCCCTGTAGAGAATCACCCATCGGGGTCTCAGGACCGCCCGCCACACGGAGCCCCACGGCTGCAGAC
The DNA here is from genome assembly GCA_963924515.1 of Vespertilio murinus. Taxonomy (NCBI): domain Eukaryota; kingdom Metazoa; phylum Chordata; class Mammalia; order Chiroptera; family Vespertilionidae; genus Vespertilio; species Vespertilio murinus. The sequence continues at coordinate 1,327,231 of OZ004718.1, forward strand.
ACCCCGGCCGCTCCAGCCCGGTGGCGGCGGCTCATCGGTGTCACAGGGGGTGCGGGTGGGGGGTCCGGCCCAGCCCCCTGCAGCGCCGTGACGTCTGCACGCCCCTCCACCGGCGCCGGGCAGAGCCAAGTGAGAGCGCCAAGCCAACCTGGCACGCGAGCAGGTTCGGTCTCTCCGACTCCACTTACAACACGCCTGCCCCAGCCCCTCTGCAGGCACAATGTCCCGAGAACTCCAGGAGGCCACGAGGAGCCGCCGTGGTCACATGGTCCAATCCCCCCACTTTAAACCGGAGTCCAGGCAGAGTGAAGGGCCTGTCCAAATACCCCCCCCCCCCCCCCCCGCACAAAACCTCCAGGTCTGAGGGGCACAGCCACGGCTCTGGGCTGGCTCCACACTTGGTCTCCCGGGGCCAGTGCTTTGGCACAGGCCCGCCTGCCTGCCCCTCTAAGACCCACGGTTCCTGATTCCACAAGGCCGAGCTCAAAGCCACAGGTCACCTTCATCCAGCCCCCCCACCCCCGAGTTGATGACAAGAGATGCCTCCCAGCCGAGAGAGAGAGACAGAGGTTGTGTCTCCGGGAAGAGGCTCTGTTGGGAGGGGTTCCCGGTAACTGGAACAGGCGGACAGCACCTCACTGGGGCCTGGCAGGTGACCCTTCCAGAATCCAGGGAGCACCAAACGAGCGGGCACTCCGAGGCACGTCACCGCGAGCTCCCGGGGTCCCCATTTCCGGGCGGAAGAGCACCCGCCGTCCCAGGATGTGACCAGACCACCCGCTTCACCTCTTGGGCCTCTTGGGCCCCCACAGCCCCATCTCCTAGGGACCCTGCCCGCCGAGCCCGGTTCCTCCGGCTGGACCACAAGGAGGGCACTCTGGTCAGTGGACACTCCCTCTCGGCTCTGGGACGCGAGCCATGGCTTCCCAAAGGCAGGCGGGCCGGCCTCCCCTGCTTCTCCTCCCCACGTCCGCTGGACCCCAGCAGGGACGGCTGTCTCCGTCCAGACACACAGGGCCTTCCACCTTCCCTGTCTGGTGTGCTCCCGACAGCACCGCTGGACCCTTCTGCCGGGTGGGGGTGGCCACCCCTCCCCTCAGCAGCTCAAGGCCTCTCTCGCCCAAGGCTCCTACCCAAGCACAGAGTGGCACCTAGAACCACAGACGCAAACTCGGCCCAGACTGGCCAGGCGGCTGCGGCCAGTGCGCTCGCTCAGTACCACGCGCTGACACACCAGTGCAGGCCCCACGGCAGCCCCCACTCCCACCCCACCCCCTCTGGGCCGCCTTCTGCTCCACGGCACCCAGGTGCAGGGGGAGGCTGGGTCTGCATGGCTGCGGCAAACCAGCGTCCTGGCCTTCGTCAGCCCTGTGTGCAAACTGCTCAACAGAAAAGGCAAAGCTTTTCGTGAAGGAATCAGACGGTTCCTCCCGGCAGGTCCGGCTCTCGGCAGCCCCACAGCAGCCCTGACTCCATGGGCTCCTTAGGGAGAGACCCAGGATGCCCGTGTGGCACCCCCCCCCCCCCCTCCTCACTTCTTCTGGAAGGCCAGGAGCAGCCGCGGGTCCAGGATGTTCTCCTCGGGCTCCCAGCTGTTGTGCCTGGAAAAGCAGAGAGCAGGTCGTAGTAACGCAGCAGCCCCTCCAGAAAGCAGCCAGTCCCTGGGCCGGCAGGGTCCCACTCGTGACCAGGGTGCGCTCCTGGGAACGGGGGTTCCGAGGCCAGTACCTCCCCTTTAAGCTCCAGGAGAAACTGCTACTCCAACCCCCACCCGCTCCCAGAGGACCGGGTCTCCCCACTGGGAGGAAATCAAATGCTGGTGAAAGGGAAGTCGGCGGAGGAAGCCCCCAAATCCTGGCCCGCAGCCCGAGGGGAGGGGAGGGGAGGGACGGCTGTCCGGAGACGGGGTGGGGAGGCCCCCCGCAGCCCCAAGATTAGACACAATGTGGCCGGCGCCCAAGCAAGTGCGGGCCAGGCACCGGGCGAGGAGAGCAAAGACCGGGGTCAGGGAGGAAGGGGAGCCGGGTCTGCGCGAGCGGCTGTAAACAGAGCCCCCTCAGGGAATGCCAAGTCCCCTCCCTCCCGTGAAAAAAAAGAGAAGGAAGCCCTGCGCTCATCAATAGGCAGCTCAGGTTACAGCGGGGCGCCGGCAGGGGGAGGGGGCTCGGGTCCGCGGGGAGGCGGAGGCGGGCGGGCGGGGGGCGCCGGCCACAAATGGGCGCGGGCGGCCGCGGGCCGGGCTCCGGGCTCCGGGGCAGGCGGCCGGGGGCGCGGGGCGCGGGGCGCGGGGCTGGGCCGCGGCCCGGGGGGAGCCGCCGGCGCCGCGCTCCGGGTTTGTAAACAAAGGGCCGCCCCTCGCAGCGCGGGCGCCGCCTCCCCGCGGGACCCGCGAACTTCCTTCCCGCGCGGAGCGCGACCCTCCCCCCGCCCGCCAACTCCGCGGCGCCGGGGTCCTCCCGCGCCCCGGGGCCGGGCCCCGCGGGAGGGCGGCCTCGCAGGACCGGGGACTCACTTGGAAGACCAGCCGCGCCACTTGACCAGGTACTCCAGCTTGCCCTGCGGGGAGAGGGGCGCGTGAGTGAGCGGGCGGCGGGCGGGCGGGCGGGCCGGGGGCGCGGGCCGAGCGGGCCGGCCGGGCCGCACGCACCTTGCGGAGCCGCTTGCTCAGGATGCACTCGGCGGCGAAGACCTGCTCGCCCACGCTGCTCAGCTCCTCCATGCTGCCGCGCCCGCGCGTCCCCCTCCGCGGCGCCCGCCGCTCCCGCACCGCCGCTCCGCCGCGCGCCCGCCGCCGCCGCCGCCGCCGCCGCACACAAAGCACCGCCCCCGCCCACGCAGGCCCGCCCCGCGCACGCGCAGCGCCGCCGCGCCCCGCCCCGCGGGCCGGCCGACCCGGCGCCGGCCAATGAGCGCGCGGGGGCGGGGCGACCGGGCGCCGGCCAATGAGCGCGGGGGGCGGGCCGCGGGCGGGCGCACTTTGTTCGCGGCGAGCTCGGCCTCGTGCCCGCGGCGGGGTCCGCGCGGGGCCGGGGCCGGGGCCGGGCTGGCCGGACCCCCTCGCGCGGGAACCCCGGGGCGCGGCCGGAGCCCCGCCCTCGGGTGGGGGTGAGGCCGGGGGAGGGGGAGGGGGCGCCGCGGGGCTTCGGACCCGGGAAGTCGCCCGCAGAGTCCTGTTGGGCCCCCGGGACGTGCCCGACCGCCTCCTAACGGGGTTTTCCGGGAGAAGAGCCATTGTCTGGCCCGAAGCGGGAAGGGCGGCCGGAGCGCGGCGGCCGCTTCCCGCCCCCGCCTGCGAGGGGCGCTGCTGCGGGCGCGCCCAGCGCCTCGGGACCTGCGCCTTTTGGAACCGGGGCCCCAGGTCTCCGCTCGTCCCGCTCTGCGGGGCTCGCGGGCCGCGGGGGCGGTGCGGGGGCGGGAAGGAATGGGGGGAGCCAAGTGCCGGCGGCGGCCGGGGGAGCGGGAGCCACGGAGCCGCCGCTCCGCCCGAAGGCGAGGGAGGAAAATGCCTCCGCCGAGAACGCGAGCTGCCGTGTCTTCCGCCGAGCGGGGCCAGGCGCGCGTGGGAGGGCGGGAGGGGCACCTTCCTTCGTTTCGCGATTGTGAGGTGCATGTGGGGCCCGGGAGCGAGGCCCCGGGCGGCGGCCGGGACCCAGGACTGAGTCAGCGTCGGGCCCGCCAGGATTCGGAAATGTGCAGCTTTTGGGTCAGTTGCCCGCGGCAGAGAGAAGATTGGACCGCGTTTCCCAAGTGGGGTGGCCGGGGGTCCCTTGTGGGGTCCTCGGCGGAGGCGACCCTTTTATTTCCTGCTGCTAAGATCCGCATTCCGCCAGCAGTCAGTCCCCCCCCGAAGCCCAGCAGCTCCTGCACCAGAGGAAGCCGAAGGCTGAATGGAGGAGACCAACGCCCCCCGCCCCCGCCCCCCATCCATGCCGGGTGACTCGGTGAACTTTCACTTTCTGGTTTTGTGTCTTCCCCCCAACGCAGCTGCGAGGTCCTCTCAGCTGAGCAAGTCAGAAACCCGTTTCCCGAGGCAGGAGCCCGTCCCCATAGGGTTCGGCCTCTGGAGCCGGAGGTTTGGGAAGGGCCCTGCAGGAGGGGTGCGTCCCGTCTAACGGAACGGCCGCTGCGGGGCGCCGTGCCCCTCCGGCGTGTTCTCCGGCTAATTTGGTTAAACAGCTGCCCTGGAAGACCTGGGCGACCATGGCAAACTCCGGTGTGGCTGGGGGGGGGAGGGGAAGGATTGCTCCTTGGGGAGGGACCCCGGTTTGGGGGTGAAGCCTGCCCCCTGGGGAGGAGAGAGCTGCCAGCTCCACAAGACGCGGGCGAGGCCGGAGCGCCCTGGCCGTTCAGGGGCGGAGGGCCGGGCGGCTGGGACTCCTGGGGGGGCGGGGGACCTATGAAGTTTGCCTGGCAGCTCCATTTCCTCTTGGGGACACGGCGTCCTGGACAAGGCGTCCTGGACAATCGTCTTTTTTAAAGAAAATAAAGCTTTAGGAAGGGAACTCTTTTCCCCTAAGACATTGGTTTTTCTGGGAGTGGTCCTAGCCCATTTGGGGGTGCAGGTCTGCCGCTCCTCACTGCCCCCTCTTCCTGGGGTTCTGACGCCTGAGCACTGCGGGCCGTGGGGTGCTGTTTCCCCGAGACACACACAGCCGGCGGCATGGAACACCCGGCAGCCTGCCACGAGCACTCACTTGGGCTAAAGTAACATTTAGGTGATTTCTTTGGAGAAACAGATGTGGCCGTTTCAGAGGGGTGGAACGATCTGACAAAGGGGGTGATGCGTGTGTGGGAGGCAGCCCCCTGGTGTTTCTCTTTTACCTCAATGTCCCCCCCCCCAAAAAAAAATCAGTTCACCTTTAAACAGTCTCATACCAGACAGGACCGGTTCATAGGAACACAGGGGATACACAGGAACATTCCTGAAGCAGAGGGAATGCAGTCACTCAGTGACCCTGGAAAGGAATAGCCCACCCTCACTTCCGCCCATGCTCTGTCACACCTGCCAGCATTTTAAAATGCACAGACAGCCAAAACCGGTGTGGCTCAGTGGATAGGGCGTCGGTCTGCGGACTGAAGGGTCCCAAGTTCGATTCCGGTCAGGGGCGTGTACATTGGTTGCGGGCACATCCCCGGTGGGGGGTGTGCAGGAGGTGGCTGGTCGATGTTTCTCTGTCATTGACGATTCTAGCTCTCTATCCCTCTCCCTTCCTCTCTGTGGAAAATCAATAAAAATATATTTTAAAAAAAGAAAAGAAATAAAAATGCACAGACAGCCGAAATCGGTGTGGCTCAGTGGATAGAGCGTTGGCCTGTGGATTGAAGGGTCCTGGGTTCGATTCCGGTCAAGGGCATGTACATTGGTTGCGGGCACATCCCCAGTAGGGGGTGTGCAGGAGGCAGCTGGTCGATGTTCCTTTCTCATCGACGTTTCTAGCTTTCTATCCCTCTCCCTTCCTCTCTGTGGAAAATCAATAAAATATATTTAAAAAATATATATATATTTTAAAAATATAAAGTAAAATGCAGATACGATTCCGTGTCCGGCAAACGTACATTCCGGCTAAACGCTCCACTCCATGCCGCTCTCCACACAAATGGTAGGGCACCCGGTCTGAAGTAAGCAGGTTCACGCTGCTCGCGTCGATGGAAACTCGGACGTAGGACCGGGGCTGCGGCTGGCACTCTCCAGACCCCGCTGTCCGGCCGGAGCCCTGACCTCTGGGCAGGGCACTGCCGCGGCGTGGGCCCTCAGACTGCCCTCCTGACTCCCTGGCCGGCGGCCCGGAAGGGTGCTTGCTGGGCCCGGGGACCACAGGGTCGGTCCCAGAGGGAGCCTGCACGCGGGCCCTGGGAGGCCGAGTGCCTTCCAGAAGCTTCGGGGGCACCCCACGCCGGGAAGGGAGAGGAGGCAGCCAGGGGCGTGGGCAGCCTCCACCGGTTCCTGCCCAGCCTCCGGGGTCTGTTTTGTCAGGCCCTCAGACACCCGCACGGTTCTCCACTCAATGCAACTTGTCCTTTTGATTTTGCTTTTTAAAAATACGTGTGTTTTTTTTTAAATTGATTTCAGAGAGTTAGGAGAGAGAAACATCCATGATGAGAGAGTCATTGATCAGCCGCCTCCTGCACACCCCACACTGGGGATCAAACTCGCTTCCCGGGCCTGTGCGTTGACCGGGAATGGAACCATGACCTCCTGGTCAGAGGTCAACACCCAACCGCTGAGCCACACTGGCCAGGCTTTGACTTGAGTTAACTGTAAAGTAACAGAGGGAAAGGGACAGTGCTCGCACCCGCCCGGGCCTGAGGGTGGTGGTGGGCACAGACACAATGCGGAGGGTGCATTGCACCCCGGCAGCTCCCCAGGGGCTCTGGGCTGGGCCCGCGGCTGCACCCGGCACCAGGCGGCGCTCAAGGCCTGGGGTCTCGGACCAGAGACTCTGCTGGAGAAACAGGCTGGGGGGGGGGGCGGGGGGCTGCCTCCTCACCAGGACCCATCTCCGTGGGGCTCCCCCCCCCCCCTTGGGCTCAGGGCTGTTCACTGCTCTCTGTGCCCCCAGGTGGAGGCAGGCGCTAGCCCGACGCTCAGGCGAGGCCGGAGCCGTCTCAGCCTGCCGAGGCGCAGGCCCTGAGCCCGGGGCGGCGGCATGGGGCTGGGGGCGGCCCGCAGGCTGGCTGCCCTCCGCACGCAGCCTGAAGCCGCTCAGGCCCTCGTCCCACCCAGGTGGCGGCCAACCCGTGGGACTTTGGGGGTCCCTGGTGCCGTGTGGGAGGGACCAGACTCTCTTTTCCAGGGGTGGGCAAACTTTTTGACTGGAGGGCCACAGTGGGTTCTTAAACTGGACCGGAGGGCCGGAACAAAAGCAACCTGACCATGCTGGCACTCTCCTCTTGGGCTGCTGGTGAAGGAGCGGAGGGGAGAGCAAGAGAACCCTCCGCTCTTTCGGCTCCGCGGGCCATAGTTTGCCCACGGCTGCTCTTTTCTGTTTGAAAAACCAGTCAAGAGGCGAGGCCACGCAGACCGGCCCTGGCGGGCTCTTGCTTCGACAGCGGACGGCTGGGTGTCCTTTAGGGACTGGGGCTGTTTGGCTGCTCCGGCACCGGCACCGACGCCGGCCAGGGCTCACCGCACCTGGGAGGTGGGTGACTAGAGATGTGGCCCCTCGACCAGCTAAGGACGGAGGCTGGTCCTCAGGCAGGAGGCCGGGCCTCGGGCAGTGGGCGTGGGGCTGGGCTTCCAGGAAACCTGGGGGGGTGGGGTGCAAGGAGCTGCTGCGTTCCGGGGAGGCCCTAGGGGGGGGGGAGGTTGGGTGGGTCCAGAGACCGGATGGAGCCCCCAGAGGCCCAGGCGGGGAGGAGGGGGTCACAGGGGAGCAGGCAGGTCCTGGGGACCCCACTGTGGGGGTTCAGGCCGGGCAGGAGCTGGTCTGACTCAGAGCCCACGCCTTGAAGTGGCCGGCGCCCAGGGTCTGGGTGACGAGGGGCTGGACAGTGTCCCTTTGGGTCCTGGCCTGGCCCCCGCCCCCTCGGAGACGGGCAGTGCCCACTCTTCCTGAGTCCCCAGGGCTGTGTCCATTCCTCTCGCCCCCCCCCCCCCCCAGGTGCTCACAGGCCCGCCTCCCCTTCCGCCAACAGGAAGCTCCTGGCCGCGTTTTAACGGAATGACGTGCTGGGGATCTCGCTCCCCGTCTTATCACAGGAGCCCTCTGTCCCCCCAGCCCTTTTCTTTTCAATGTGAGGCCCACACCGTCACCCCGTCCCTGGAGGTCCACCCAGGGCCCCCCCCCCGCCCCCCAGCCAGAGTGAATGGGTGCCCGAGTTTGGGGTCGTCCCCAGGAGTTGGGAGTTTATTGCACACGGGGCACCGGCAAGGCTGGGAACCCGCGGGCTTCGGAGAGGTCGCACGCGCTGGCCGGGGACTTCGAAGGCCCCGAGTGTCCTTTGTCCCATGGGCACAGTGCCTTCTCGGGGACCCCCCCCCCCGAGCAGCAGCCGGCCAGCCCTGATGGGGACCGGAGCTCCAGGGCCCCCTCCGGGGCTGGAGGCCGCCATCAGTGGTCCCGGACAGGGTCCCAGCACCGAACCTTCCCGAGCCGGGCCCCCGGGCGCCCCCACGTGGCCGCAGACGGAGGCTCCGCTCTGGGAGGGTTTTGGTGAAGGGAGGAGGGAGGAGGGAGGAGGGTAGAGGGAGGAGGGTGGAGGGAGGGGCCGGTCTGGGCCGTGGACTAGCTGGCCTGGGCAGGGGCCGGACTGCCAGTGCCACCAGGACCGAGTGTGGCCTGGCTGTGGGGACATGGAGGCAGGCGGTGTGCCATCCGGTCAGCTGGGGAGACAGGTCCGTGGTGTCCGTCCTCACAGCGAGGGCGGCGTGGAGCTTCCTGGCAGAGATGGCGGGAGGGGTGGGTGAGGACGGGTCGCTGAGGAGATGGGGGGAGGCGGGCGGGGAATCAGGCGTGTGGGCCCAGCCCTCTGTCTCTGTCCCCGACTCCGCACGCTGTCAGGTGCCCCGGCCTTCCCGGGCTCAGGCCCCCCAGGGCCTCAGGCCCCTGTCCTTGTCCCACCCCCCCTCACACCTCGAAGGCCCGCCCCTCACGCCATCGGCGTCGGTTCATTTGCTCCCTCTGCCCTGGCACCCAGATGTGCTGCCGACCTGGGGTGACCTCCGAACCGGCAGTGCCTGTTCCTGCCTGCACTCCTGCCCCTGTATGGGCCCACTTAGTCACCCACTCAGACCCTGGCACGGCCCTGTGCCCACCCCTCCCCCCTGCCCAGCCCTCTGGGCCACGACTTCCTGTCTCATCGCCCTCCTGGCTCCCAAGGGCAGATGCCGGCTTGGGGCCTGGCTGCCGGGCTCCCTGCGCATCCAGAGCCGGGTGGAGCCCAACACCCTGCAGCCCCACTGCGTTCTGAGTGATGGCCAGAAGGCTGTGACATCACATGGCAGAGACAAGGGGCTATGACATCACAGGGCAGAGACAATGGGGCTATGACATCACAGGGCAGACAGGGCTGTGACATCACAGGGCAAACACAGGGCTGTGACATGGGGGCTGTGACATCACAGGGCAGACAGGGCTGTGACATCATAGGACAGACAAGGGGCTGTGACATCACAGGGCAGACAAGGGGGCTGTCCCTCAGTAAGCCAATCCTCTGAGCTGGCTCTGGTGTCCCAGCCCCCGCACCCCCCGCAGTTGCTAGTCTTTCCCTGCTGGTCCCCGAGCAGAGCCCGCAGAGGGGGAGGCTGGGCGTCTGCTTCCAGAAGGCTGCTCCAGGCCCGGGGGCCGAGGACTGATCCCCTCTGTGGTGGGACAGGGCCCAGGTCTACGGGGCCAGGGGGACCCCCCTCCCGCACCCTCCCTCCACGTCCCGGGCCCTGACCTTGAGCGGTGGCACTATGCGACCTTGGCCAGGAGAACTGCAGCCGCCAGCAGGCCTGTCATCACGGGGGCGCCGCCGGGTGGGGGCGCAGACCCTGTGGGGAGTCGGAGGCCCCGGGTGAGGGGCATGGGGGCGTGTCACCACCCCAGCTCCTCCCGAAGGCGCCTACGAGCCCCCTGAAATCACCTCTCAGCACCCCTCTTTGTTCCTCTCCCCAGCCGCCCCGGCCTCCCCCTCATCTAGCCAGCACCCCCCCCCCCCGTGGTCCAGCTCCCGGTGACCTCTGCACTGGGACGGGTCAGGTGGGGGAGGTGGGGGCTGGCAGCGGTGACTCCAGGAAGGAGTCCCTCTGTGGAGCCTGGGCTCCCTGGGATCGGGGGCCGGGAGGGGCTTCACCCCAAAAGGCCTGTCCCTGGGCCGACAGCCCCTGGTCCTCCGTCTTGCATCTTGAACTCGCTCCTGTCCCCCCGTTCTCCCGCCCACACTGCCGAGGCGCGGAGGACACTGCAGGGGGAACGCCGGGGCAGGGGAGGAGAGGCGCCCACGTGGCTGGGGCCCCTGTTCCAGGGCAGGCCCCCGGTCTGCAGCCACTGGGGCCTCACCGGAGTGGGTGGTGGTCGATGGGGTGCTGCGGCTCCCGACAGCCTCGGAGGTGAGCGGGGGCAGCGGGGTGCTGGGCCCCTCGAGGGCCTCGGGCGTGAGCATGGGCAGCAGGGCGCGGGGGTCCCCGTCGTTGGCCTCGGGCACGATGCCCAGCAGCCGGCACAGGAGCTCGTACACGTGGACGCTCTCGAAGGGCTCCACCTCCAGGCCCCGCCGGAAGCTGGGGCCCACGGCCCGGAAGATGGTCTTCATGTCCAGCACCCCGTTGTCGAAGCCGTGCTCCCCGTTGTTGAACTGCACGTTCACCCTCTGCGGGGGGCGGGGGGGGACCCTGAGTCCTCGTGGGACTCCGCCCCCCCCGCCCCCTCCGCCAGCCCCCCTCCCCCCAACACCCCCTGCGGCATGGGCGGAGGAACCCCAAAGGGTTCGGACATGGGGCGGGGCGGGGGGGTCTGAGCCTTAAAAGATGAGAGGCCCAAAGCCGGCGCCTCTGCGAGGACCCCGTGACATAAACGGGGACCCCAGCATGCAGGCGGGGCTGCCCCAACCTGCCATCCCCCCCCCCCACCAGCTCCACCCTGGCCTCTGAGGGCGGCTGGCCCCTCGCCCAGCCCTGTCCCGTCACTCTTATGGCTGATCTCCCCGCACGTTACCCTACATGCAGGTGTGCGTGCACAAGCACACACATGTACGCATGCACGCACAGGTGCACCACACACACAGGCACTCGTGCACACACAAGCACACAGTGTACCAACAAGCACACCGTGCACCAACACGCATGCACACGCCACTCACACAAACACCGGGCATGTGCACACACGTGCACGCACACCTATTGCCGTGACGACTGTGTCCCTCTGGTGGCCAGTGTGCCTCAGGCTGGGGGCGAGCTGGAAACGGGGTGCTCTTCCGGGGCGGGGAAGAGACCAGCAGCCCCCCCCTCGGGCCCGCCCCCCGCCGTGGCGAGGCGCTCACCCCGTGGATGACGTAGCCCGGGTCGCTGTACATGAGCAGGGGCGTGATGCGGGGGTGGTTGGCGTAGCGGAAGGCCTTGGGGAAGTCCTCCTTCCGGTAGACGTGCAGCTTGGGGTGCGCGTCCTTGAGCGCGGCGTACACCCGCTCCAGCCGCCCCGGCTTGGGCAGCAGCATGCCGTTGGGGCCGTAGTCCACGAGCTCGAACTCGACGTCCTTGAAGGAGAAGCCGGGGACGCGGTGCAGCTCCACCAGGTCGCCGGCCTTCTGCACGGCGCTCATGCCGTGGTCGGAGGTGACCACCAGGTTGAGGCCGCCCTCCAGGCCGTGGCGCCGGATGCTGTCGCGCAGGTAGCCCACGGTGCGGTCCACCTGCGCCACCATGGCCCTGCGCTCGGCGGACTCGGGCCCGAAGCGGTGGCCCGTGGAGTCGGGCTCGCCGAAGTAGAGCGTGACCAGGTCCAGGCCGTCCTGCGTGAGCCAGCGCAGCACCGTGTCCACGTTGGCCCGCCACTCCACCTCGTCCTTGTAGTTGTGCAGGGCGCCCTCCTTGCGGCTCAGCGTCACCGCCTCGCCTTGGTAGGTGACGTTGCCGCCGGGGAAGAAGAAGGAGCCGGCCCGCAGGCCCTGCGGGGGGACAGCGTGACGCTCAGCCCGCCCTGCCCCCGCCCTGCCCCCGCCCCGGGGTCCCCCCGTCCCTCCCCCCGCCCCCCCACACCTACTGCTGTCCAGCCTTTTCATTTCTTTTTATTTAAATCGATTTGCTGTATATTGACTTTGTATCCTGCAACCCTGAGCTTATTATTATTATTATTATTATTTTAAAAATATGTATTTTATTGATTTTTTACAGAGAGGAAGAGAGAGGGATAGAGAGTTAGAAACATCCATGAGAGAGAATCATCCATCAGCTGCCTCTTGCACACCCCCTACTGGGGATGTGCCAGCAACTAAGGTACATGCCCTTGACTGGAATTAAACCCGGGACCTTTCAGTCCACAAGCCGATGCTCTATCCACTGAGCCAAACCAGTCTCGGCTGAACTTAGTAGTTTTTTAAACTATATTTTATTGATATTTTACAGAGAGGAAGAGTGAGGGATAGAGAGTTAGAAACATCAATGGGAGAGAAACATCGATCAGCTGCCTCCTGCACACTCCCACTGGGAATGTGCCCGAAACCAAGGTACATGCCCTTGACTGGAATCGAACCTGGGACCCTCCAGTCCGCAGGCCGACGCTCTGTCCACCAAGCCACACCAGGTAGGGCTGAATTTATTCTTTTAAAAATCATATGTTTTTTATTGATTTTTAGAGAGAGCAGAGGGGAGAGGGGGAGAGAGAGGGAAGCATCAAGGAGAGAAACATCATCCATCGGCTGCCTCCTGCACACTCCCCACAGGGGGTCGCGCCCATAACCCGGGCCTGTGCCCGGCCAGGAGTCCAGGAGTCGAACCGGCGACCTCCTGGCTCCTGGGTCGCCACTCAGCCGCCGGGCCACACCAGCCGGGCGCCGCCTCACCGTCTGCCGGGCTCTTATCGCCCGGCAGAGCCTCCGAGGCGGAGCCGGCGCGGTGGACTCCGCTCCAGTAGATAGCGCCGGGCCCTGTGCCCGACGTGCCAGGCCTCGCTGCCGGGGCTGCGGCGCTCGGGGCTCAGGTGCCGAGAGCCTCCTCGCCTGCAGCCGGCCCCTCCCTGCCGTGTCCACGCCCCGGGGTGTCGGCCCCTCCTCCGTGCCCCGCTCTGCCCTTCCAGCCTTCACCCCTGTCCGTCCGTCTGTCTGTCTGTCCGTCAACTACCTGCTGCTTTGTTTACCCAGACCCCCCGTCCCCCCGGCTGCCTGTCCGTGCAGCCCCCCCGCCAAGGCCTCGGGGCTGGGCCAGGGGGCGTGGGGCCCGATGGCCATGGGGGCTTGGACTTGGGGGGTACCCTCCACTGGACACCACTGACAAGGAGCTATACCCCAGGAAGCCGCCCCCCGGACATTTCAGGGCGATGGGACTCCTGGGCTGACACCACAGCTCCCCGCTTCCCTTCGCCCCTCGGATCTAGCTGCCGCGCCTGCGAGGGGTGCGGGAGGGGGAGAGCCATTTTGTGGTCACACGCCTTGGTGTCGAGTGGAGCCCTTTCCCCGTGCGACCCTCTCCCCAATGCCACAGGGCCCACAGGGTGGCTTCCGTCTGACTGGGAGGGTGGCATGCCCCCGGGGTCCCCTCTGGGCGGGGCCTTTGGGCTGCCCGCTCGGGCGTTACCTGCCGCTGGGCGGTGATCCAGATGGGCAGGCTGCCGTTGTCCCACCAGCGCTGCACGCCCAGCGTGGCGTGGTAGGGCAGCTTGAGCTTGCTGCTGGTGTTGTAGAACATGTTGTGCACCACGCCGTGGTTCTCGATGTACTTGCCTGCGGGGAGGCGGAGGGAACGGGCGGGGCCCCGTGACCACGGGCACCGGCACGGCCACGGACGGGCACGCGCTCCGACCCGGTGGCCCAGCGCAACCTGCCCCACCCCAGCCCCCGAGGACCCCCTGGGAGGCGTCGCTTGCAGCCTCATCGGTTTTAGCAAAAGATCAGTGTGACCCTGGCCGGTGTGGCCCAGTGGGTAGAGCGCCGGCCTGCCGACGGAAGGGTCCCGGGTTCGATTCCAGTCAAGGCACATGCCGGGGTTGCGGGCTCGATTCCAGTAGGGGGCTTGCAGGAGGCAGCCGATCCGTGATTCTCTCTCATCGTGAATGTTTCTCTCCCTCTCCCTTCCATCTGACATCAATTTAAAAAAAAGATTGGTTGCGCCTGCGTGGCTCCCGGGAGGGACTGATGACGTAGATCGGACGCAGCCTGAGCAGAGAGCCAGGCAGGTGTCTGGAGGAGCCGGGGAGGGTCCCCGAGCAGCCTGTCAGCTCGTGCTGCGTGGGGAGTGCACACGGGAGCTCGGGCCCAGGAGGTGGGGCCGTGAGGGCCGTGTGCGGGGGCAGCCGGAGCCGGTGCTGGTGGCATGTGCAGGGGCTGAGGTCACAGAAACGCTGACGTGAGGACAGGCGCCTGCAGGGACGAGTGCCCCCAAAGTCGTGCCACCAGCGCCTCAGAGGCGACCTGTTTGCACACGGGTCACGGCAGGTGTACGCGTTAGGTCCAGAGGGAGGGACGCCCGGCTGGCGTGGCTCAGTGGATAGAGCGTCGGCCTGAGGACCAACGTGTCCCGGGTTCGATTCCTGTCAGGAGCACGTACCTCGGTCGCAGGCTCCTCCCTGGCCCGGGCCCTGGTCGGGGCGTGTGCAGGAGGCGACCCATGCATGTGTTTCTCTCACATGGATGTTTCTCTCTCTTTCCCTCTCTCGTCCATGCTCCCTACAAACCAATGGGAAAACGCCCCTGTCCCGCGGCCCCGTGTCCACGGCCCTGAGTGAGGATTTATTTATTTATTTATTTATTTATTTACAAAAAACATATTTTTATCGGTTTTTTTACAGAGAGGAAGGGAGAGGACTAGAGAGTCAAAACGTCGATGAGAGAGAAACATGGACTAGCTTGCCTCCTGCACACCCCCCACTGGGGATGTGCCCGCAACCAAGGTCCATGCCCCTGACCGGAATCGAGCCTGGGACCTTTCAGTCCGCAGGCCGACGCTCTGTCCACTGAGCCAAACCGGCTTTGGCTTGAGTGAGGATGTAAAATAAAAAAGAAACGATGAAGCTGGTGCCCCAGACGCACCTCTGAGTCCCGGCCACGCTCACCTCCTCCGGGAAGGCCTCCTGGGTGCCCCCCCCCCGGGGCTGAGGTCACCGTTGCCAGAGAGACCAGCTGCCGACAATGCTGAGGGCTGCTGGCCCCGTGGCCTCCCCAGCCCGTGTCCCCCTGGCTCCCCTCTGCCCCGCACGGGCCCCTGGGGCGGGCTGTGCGCACACCCGGCCCCCGGTCTCCCGGCCCCGCGGCGGCGCTCACCGGTGACCAGGGTGAAGTGGCAGGGGCTGGTCATGGTGACGAAGGCGGGGGTCATGTGGCGGGCCTTCACGCCCTCCAGCGCCATGGCGTCCAGGTGGGGGGTGTCCACATCCCGGTCGTAGTCCCAGCGGAAGCCGTCGAAGGACACCAGCAGCAGCTTGTGCCGGGCGCCCCGCTGGCCGACGGGCCTCCCCGCGCCCGGGGCCAGGAGGGCGGCCAGGGCCGCGGCCGCGGCCAGGAGGGCGGCCGGGCGGCGCATGGCGGCTGTCTGAGCGCCGGGGCCGGGCGTGTTCCGGCCGCGGACGGAGCGGAGCAAAGTCCCAGGGTCGCCGGGTGGCACCCGGTCTGCTCTCCGTGGCTCGGGAAGAGGCCCGGGGGCCCATGGCCCGTGGCCCCTGCCTTTATTGCCCACGCTCCTCCCCGTGGGCGTGTGTCCTCACGGGGGGGGGGTGGAGGGCAGGCCCGCAGATCAGAGAGCAGAGGGGCTCTCCCGGGGTGGCCTGCCCCCACCGCCGCCCGCCCTCTCTCTCCGTCCCGGGCCCTGCTCCCCGAGCTACAGCCTGGGACCCAGGGGCCTTTGGGGGATGTGAGCTCGGGCTGCCTGGGCCAGGGCCGTGGGGAAAGGGGGGTCTCCCAGGATCAGGGGGACTTCCCAGGGTCAGGGAGCCAGCCGAGGGCCACGGGGAGCCCTGCCCGGTGAGGGGTGCGCCCGGGTCAGCACAGCCCGGCCTTCCCTCTGGGGCCTGTGCATCCTCAGGGGGCGCCGCGGGCAGCCTCGTCAGCAAGGCGCTCAGAGGGGTGCCCTGTCACCTGTGCCCATGGGGGGGCCCCTGGACGGGGCACAGTTCAGGGACTATCTCCTCTCCCTCCCCTCCTCTCTATCTCAGTCTATCTCTCTATCTTTATTTCTCTCTCTCTCTCCTCTCTATCTTTATGTCCCTTCTCTCCCTATCTTTTCATCTCTGTCTCCCTGAGTCTCTCTCCTTACCAACCTTTTTTAATTTTTTTTTTTTTAATGCCCTGGACTGGAATCAAACCTGGGAGCCTCCCTTTGGTCCGCAGCCTGATGCTCTATCCACTGGGCCACACCGGCGAGGACGTACCGCCCTGTTTTACAAGTTGAGTTTATTGGGGTGACGCTGGTTACTCACCCCCTCCCTGCCGGACGGAGCCGCTCTGCGTCCTGGGGGCCCCCCGCAGCCAGGGAGCAGCCGTGCTCCCGACGCCGCCCGCCTGGTGGGCTCACGACGAAAGGAGGACACGGGCGTCGCCAAGGGAGTGAGGCGGAGGCCAGGGGGGCGTCTGCGGGCGGCCCCTGGTGGGCGGCGGGCGGGCCTCCTGGGAGGGTGATGGGGGGGCCTGAGGCCACATGTGCAGTCCGAGACTGGAGCCCTGGAGCGGGTGAGCAGGCCCCGGTGCCCGCGGGTCTGGGCAGGGCGGGTGGTGGGCGGGAGGCAGGAGGGGGAGCTGGGTGCGGGGTGGCCAGTGAGTGTGCCGTCCTCAGGCCGTGGCCGTGGCCCAGATGCAGTGGAGGCCGTGGGAGCGAAGGGACAGGAGCCTCTCGGGGGACGTCCAGTTCCCACCTGGGCAGCTGGGGTCAGAGGGGAGGTCACGGGAGGAGCAGGGCCATGGACGAGGGGCAGGAGGGGCGTGCTCGGCTTTTATGCGAATACAATCTAATACCTAACATAAAATTTAATATAAAGCCCACTGTCTTCACAAGAAGATGGCCACCAATGAGAAAGACCACATTTCCCAGCATTCTCTGCAGCGAGGCTTGGCCATGTGACCACACGCTGGCCAATGGGACAAAAAAGGACGTGTCCCCCCCACCCCCACCCCAGGTTTGCTGCACCCCTTTCGGATTCTGCTCCCCCTGGTGCCCTGAGCTCAGAGGCACCCCCAGCCAGCGAAGATGGGGTGCTGCCTGGGGCGGACTGCAGCCCCACGGAGAGCATTGCATTGGGGGTCCCAGGTTTGGGGCGCACTCAGCACCAAGGCCATGGGGGACGACGGCTGCTGTGCGCGGTGATTTACACGCCCGCTGTGCCAGGGCAGGAGGGCACGGCCTGTGCCAGGGGCTGCCTGGGAGAGATTGGGCTCCTGTATCCTCCCCCCCCCCCCCCCCAGGAGGCTGGGGCCGCCTGCTGTCCCCATGGCTGGGCCCAGCCCGACCTCGCCGGCAGGTTTATCAGCAAAGGTCCCGGTATCAGGCCCGGACTTTCATACTTCTCGGGGCTTTATCTCAGCCGCCGCCTCAGCTGGATGAGGATTAATATGTTAACAGGATTATGTGCTGGTCACAGTGCTCCCCGAGACCTGGACTCTCCCCCCATCAGTCTCCCCCCCTCCCTCAGCCTCCTCCCTCTCTCAGCCTTCTCCCTCCCTCAGCCTCCTCCCTCCCTCAGCCTCCCCCCCATCAGCCTCTCCCCTCCCTCAGCCTCCTCCCTCCCTCAGCCTCTCCCTCTCTCAGCCTCTCTCCTCCCTGAGCTTCTCCCCTCCCTGAGTCTGGGGGATGGGTAGGGAGGTGGGGGTCTCTGGCTGTGCCATCCTTTCCAGATTCTGGGGTGGGTGGGGGGACTGGGGTTCTGGGGGGCTGGTTTGCCTCAAAAAGCAGGTGTGTCTTGGCGGGGGGGGGGGGGGGAGACGGCCTGGCAGCGAGGTCCCCATGAACACTGCAGACTGTGTCCTGGGTCAGCAGCTGGACTGCCTGTAGGGAGGATGGGGAGGGAACCAGTGAGAGAGAGAGAGAGAGAGAGAGATGGGGAGGGGTGGGAGGGGAGAGAAAGAGAGGGAGGGGAGAGGGGGAGAGAGAACAGGAGAGCCTGCTTTTTGGCCGACCCCTTGGCCCAGCCCCTCATTCCCTCAGGGACTGACCTCTAAGTCTCCCAGCACAGCGGTCGGCAAACATTCGTCCACAGAGCCAAGTATCAACAGCACAAGGATTGACATTTCTTTGGAGAGCCAGCTTTTTAAAACTTAAGCTCCTTCTAACGCCACTTCTTCAAAACAGACTCGCCCAGGCCATGGTGTTTTGTGGAAGAGCCACACTCCAGGGGCCAAAGAGCCGCATGTGGCTCTCGAGCCGCGGTGTGCCGACAGCGTCATACCTTGATCCTTCACCTCAAAAAAGATTTCAGATTGCACCAAACTTTTTTATTTATTGTTAATGTGTTTTTATTGATGTCAGAGAGGAAGGGAGAGGCAGAGGGAGATAGAAACATCCGTGATGAGAGAGAATCACGGATCGGCTGCCTCCTGCACGCCTCGCATGGGGATGGAGCCCGCAGCCCAGGCCTGTGCTCTGACCGGGAATTGACCTGTGACCTCCTGGTTCAGAGGTCGAAGCTCAACCCCTGAGCTGCGCCAGAACCAAAGTTTTAGAACGTGAGCTGACCCGGCCCTGCCCACCATCGCTGGGAAGCTGGGGTTCTGGGCCCCCTCCTGGGCCCGCGCCCTGTGCTCCCTCGAGCCGCGGCCCCCAGGAGACAGGCAGGGCACGGAGGGGCGGGCCCCAGTGCCCCTGCGAGCTGCCACCCCCTCTGCACGTCGGGCCCCGAGGCTCCCTGGCCCCCACGCAGCCAACCTGTCAGCCCCCCCAGCCTGCGCCGCCGCCGTGGTCTCGCCGCCCCGGGGCCGCAGCCGGCCGGAGCGCCAGGGGCCGGGACTCGGGCCCGGAACCTTCCAGGGAGCTTCCCCTGCGTGAGTGGCTTCAGGGTCTCTCCCGCCGCCCCAGCCGAGGAGCTCTGACGGGCGGGAGGGGGCCGCGTCCGGGCCTTGTCAGCTCGGGGGTGGGGTGGGGTGGGGGCCTCGGCTCCAGGAGGCTCAAAGGTGGGGTGGGTGGGTGCTGACAGTGCCAGGTGCCATCTGTTTATCTGTTGATGGGCTGTTTCCATAAACAGCCCCATAAACAGATGGGGTTGAGTGCCCCCCCCCCCCCGCCCCGAGGCAGGAGGACAGCTAGCTCAGGATGTGTTTACAGCACTGATAGCGGGGCCATCGGCCGATAAGGGCCCACCTTTGGCCACGGCGGGCGGGCAAGGGCGGCCAGGGTGTCCCGCTCATCCCCCGTCCGGCCCCGGGGCGCGGGCACCCGCAGGGCAGGTCCTGGGTGGCCGGCACGTGTGGGTGGCCGGCAGGGCATTGGGGCCATTGGTAACGTGTGGGGCGGAGCTGGGGCTGGGCTTGCGGGCCACCGGGACTTGCGGGTCTGAGGGGCAATGGGGAGCAAGAGCGTGGGGTCCTCCCGTGCCCCAGCCCCGGGACCCCCATGAGGCGTTTGTCCACTCAGCTCGGCCGCCTGGACTGGCCGCCGTGGCCCCGAGACCCTCCTGTCGCCGGCGGCGGCTGCGGGCTGCTGTCAGCCGATTCCCTGGCGCCTGCGTGTGAAGGCCGATGGCACCGGAGCTGCCGTCTGGGACCGGTTGCGGCAGAGACCTGTAACCGCCCCCCTCCGGTGGAGCCGGGCCGGGACCCGGAGGGGTGGGGGTGGCGGGGGCACGCTGAGGGCTGCGGGGGGCACTCAGGCTGGCACCCACCAGGCCGTGGAAAGAGTTCGTGGCCGCCAGGGAAGGGCCTTCGGGCGGAGAAGGCACTCTGGCCGGCGGGCGCGGGATCAGGGGAAGCCAGGCCGCCCGGTCCCGTCCGCTGCCCCGGGGGCCGTCCTGTTGCCGGAGTCCGTGGGGGCGCTGACTGCCGTCAGAAAGGGAAGTAGAGTCCGGCCCGAATGCCCCGGTGGTTCCCAGCGGCTTGGTCCTCTCTCCTCCCGTCCGTGCATTTACTGCCGTGACGCACCCGTGTCTCAGCCGGGGAGCCCGCTGCTCCTGGGGCCCGAGGGAGAGAGGCTCTTTTCGGGGGGGGGGGGGGGCTGTGACAGCCAGCCGTCTCAGCAGGGCCCGGGGAGAGGGCGGGTGCGGTGCTGACCACACGGGGTGGAAGCCAGGCCCAAGCGCCAGGATGGGAATTGAAAACAAGCCACCGAAAGTCAGGACGAGCCGTGGCCTATGACCCAGGAGGTCACGGGACCTATGACCCAGGAGGTCACGGTGCGACTCCCCGCCAGGGCACAGGCCCGGCCGTGGGCTGGGTCCCCAGTGGGGGGGGGGGTGCGGGAGGCAGCGGGTCCCTGATTCTGGCTCATCATGGATGTTCCCTCCTCCCCTTCCTCGCTGGGATGGGAAGACCAGGCCTGGCTGTGGTCTCCCACACGCCCACCAGGTGGCGCTGTCCAGCCACCGATGCAGCGGCTCCGGGCTCAGCGGCCCTGGGGCTGGGGTGGTGGAGGGGGGCTCGGTGCCGTCCCCACCGTCCACAAGCTGGTGCCCCCGCCAGCGCCAGCTAAAGCCCAAGGCCACCCCTCCACTCGCTGACCTGGGACAGGCCCTGGGCGCTGCCCGCCCGGCGCTCCTGCCAGGAAGACAGACGTTTGCTGGGTGCCTGCGCCCTCCCTGACCTCCACGTGGGCCCCAGGCTGGGGCGACAGTGGGTGTCACTGGAGTGGGGGGCCGAGTTGGTGGGGATGCTGGGCACTCGAGGCTCTGCTCCTGCCCGGGGTGCATGGCAGGGAGGGGACCCCAGGCTCCGCAGGAGGGCACCCTCTCTTCCTGGGGGTTCCCAGGAGGGTCCTGCGTGGGGGCGGGGCAACGCTCTGATTGGCAGCTTGCTGGGGGGCTCCTGTCCTCTGGCCGCCTGGGCACCCTCCTTGTTGGGTGCTGCCCTGGGGGCTCAGAGCAGGTGGAGAGGGGCCCGTGGGACCAGCAGGCCGGCAGCCTCCAGGGGGTTCATGAGGGTGGGGGCGCCTCCCCCCTGTGCCCCCAGCACCTCTCATGGGGAGGACCCCGCCCTGACTCTGGCTTTGGGAACCATCTTGCTATGTAAAAGGGGGGGCAGGGAGGAGAGGTGGGGGTGTTTCCTTAAGTGAGGGGGTCCTGAGGCAGAGGAGGGGCTGGGGTCCCCGCGACACCCCAGCTGCCATGCAGGGCTCAGCCGTCTCCCAGGGGCCCTCTGTGTTGTGCCTGAGGTGGGCTCCCCAAGGCAGGCCGGGCCCCTCAGCGTCCATTCCACTGAGCAAGGGCGGGGGGCCTTGGGGGGCTGCTGGGCCCCGAGGCAGAGCGAGGCTCCGGGCGTCCTGCTCCCTGGCCAGCCGCCTGGGCCCCGGGGAGACACTCTCTCCTCCCAGCCCTGGGCCTGCTGGGGGCAGACCAGCCCCGGACCCCAGGGGCTGCCAGCCAGGGAGGAGCTGGGTCCCAGCAGGGCCTGTCCAGCCGGGCTGCCGCCAAGGGGGGACCCTCCCCCCTGCCCGCCTCCCCCTGTCCTGCTCCCCCTGCCCTCCTTCCCCTACCCCCTCCCCCTGCCCACCTCCTCCTGCCCACCTCCCCCTGCCCGTCTCCCCCTGCCCGCCTCCCACCCAGGCCTCCTCCCTCTGCTCTCCCTGCACCCGGGGGTGCTCTGTCCAGGCTCCTGCCCCTTCCTGGCAGGGGTGCCAGATGGGGCCGGCCCCAGGCAGCGGGCCTGGCTCTGGCTGGCACCCCACCCCTCCCCGGGCCCTGGCGGAGCCGGGAGGAGGGCCAGGCCTGTGGCAGATGGAGGCCCGAGGAGGGCTGCCGGGCAGACGGCTGACTGTCGGGACAGATGGCGGCCGCGCGGGGGTCCGGAGCGGCCCCATCTGCTCCGCCCCCGGGGGCCTTCTCTCGTGCACCGGGGCCGCCCTGGGAGGAGGTGAGGGTGGCGTGGGCCCGGCCTGCCCCCTCCGTCCCGGGGCTCGGGCCTGGCACCGGTCTGGGGTCTGCCGCCCCCTCTTGGCAGCCTGCGCTGGAGGGGTCCCCGAAGTCCCAGGTGCCCGGGCAGGGCGTGAGCACCCCAGGCACAGAGCCCACCAGCAGATGGGCGACAGGGAGGCTCCGGGCACCGGCGGCATGAGTGCATGCGAAACGCCAGACGTGGGGAACGTGCGTCGGGGACGATTAACCCTGCCCTCGGGGCTGACAGGTGCTGTCACGGTCACTTTCTGTTGTTTGTTTTTAAAATATATATATATTTATTGAGTTTTTACAGAGAGGAAGGGAGAGGGATAGAGTTAGAAACATCGATGAGAGAGAAATACCAATCAGCTGCCTCCTGCACGCCCCTCACCGGGGATGTGCCCGCAACCAAGGTATCGAACCCGGGACCCTTCAGTCCGCAGGCGACGCTCTGTCCACTGAGCCACACCGGTCAGTGCACTTCCCATTGTTTCTGATCCTCACCTGAGGGTAATCTCCCCTGATTCTTAGAGAGAGCAGGAGGGAGCGGGAGAGAGAGAGAGAAAAACATTGATGTGAGAGAGACACACCCATTGGCTGCCTCCCGCATGCACCCTAACCGGGGCTGGGATCGAGCCTGCAACCCAGGCACGTGCCCTTCACTGGAATCGAACCCGGGTCAACGCTCTACCCACTGAGCCACACCAGCCGGGGGCCACAGGCTCGCTTGCAGTGCTGCGCGCTGAGCTGGGCCGGGTGCAGACCCTCGCGCCCAGGGAGGCCGGGTCCCGTGCCAGGAGCCGCAGGGCGCGTGGCGCTTTGCGTTCAGAAGGAAGCTGCCCAGGCCATGTCTCTGGGACTTCATGGCCCTCAGCCAGAAGCTTCATGCTGCAAGCCAACCGCCTGGAGGGAGAAGCCACCTTCTCCGCCTCCTCCAGGGGCTCAGACAGCCGCCTCCCCCCAGTCTCATCGTCAGACGGATGAGCAGCTCTTCGATGTTTTATTGAACCCGGGGTTCACACAGGCAGTGCTGGCGCCTGGGGGAGCCCTGGGCTGCAGGTCCCATGTCCCAGGCGTGGCCGGTGCCCACAACCAAGGTCCATGCCCTTGACTGGAATCGAACCTGGGACCCTCCAGTCCACAGGCTGACACGCTCTATCCACTGAGCCACACCAGAGGGCTTATTAGTTGACTTCTAAAGTTCTGAGTGGGCGGAGTGTGTCCCCGCCCGTGTTTAATGGCCGTTTCTATTTTCCAGCGAATGTGTGTTCCTATTGGTTGTTTGTCCTTTATGATTCATTTGCCTTTTATTTACGAAGGATCCATCTTTAGTTATACACGCTACAAACCTCTTTCTCACTGTGTACTTTTTCTTTGAACACTTATAGTATTTATTTTTCTATAGAGAAATTGTTTCTTTAGTAAAAACATCTTTTCCTTTTTTTGGGGGGGGGGGGTCCTAAGTTTTATGTGGTATTTAATCCTTCTCCACTCCAGGGATTAAATATAATTCATTGCGTCATTCTCTGGTGAAAGTGACTTTTGGTCTCCCTAGCTTCATGTTCCCCAGGGGGTTTGGGAGGGACAGGGAGGCAATGTGCCCTCACCTGGGTGTGCCCTCACCTGGGTGTGACTTCACCTTGGTGAATGGGTGTGCCCTCACCTGGGAAATGGGTATGTTCTCACCTGGGTGTGCCCTCATCTGAGTGAATGGGTGTGTTCTCACCTGGGTGAATGGGTGTGCCCTCACCTGGGAGAATGGGTGTGCCCTCACCTGGGTGAATGGGTGTGCCCTCACCTGGGTGAATGGGTGTGCCCTCACCTGGGAGAATGGGTGTGCCCTCACCTGGGAGAACGGGTGTGCCCTCACCTGGGAGAATGGGTGTGCCCTCACCTGGGTGAATGGGTGTGCCCTCACCTGGGAGAATGGGTGTGCCCTCACCTGGGAGAACGGGTGTGCCCTCACCTGGGTGAATGGGTGTGCCCTCACCTGGGAGAATGGGTGTGCCCTCACCTGGGTGAATGGGTGTGCCCTCACCTGGGAGAATGGGTGTGCCCTCACCTGGGAGAACGGGTGTGCCCTCACCTGGGTGAATGGGTGTGCCCTCACCTGGGAGAATGGGTGTGCCCTCACCTGGGTGAATGGGTGTGCCCTCACCTGGGAGAATGGGTGTGCCCTCACCTGGGAGAATGGGTGTGCCCTCACCTGGGAGAACGGGTGTGCCCTCACCTGGGAGAACGGGTGTGCCCTCACCTGGGAGAACGGGTGTGCCCTCACCTGGGAGAATGGGTGTGCCCTCACCTGGTGAATGGGTGTGCCCTCACCTGGGAGAATGGGTGTGCCTTCACCTGGGAGAATGGGTGTGCCCTCACCTGGGTGAATGGGTGTGCCCTCACCTGGTGAATGGGTGTGCCCTCACCTGGGAGAATGGGTGTGCCTTCACCTGGGAGAATGGGTGTGCCCTCACCTGGGAGAATGGGTGTGCCCTCACCTGGGAGAATGGGTGTGCCCTCACCTGGTGAATGGGTGTGCCCTCACCTGGGCCCCTGCCTACCAGGCCCCGGCACCCAGGATCCTTTCCAGATGCACTCTCCAGCCTCCGAAGGGGCAGAGCATTCAGGTTGCCACGTGGCCCTCGGGCCAGGCCGTGTGCAGGCGCCTCAGGCTGCCAGGAAGCTCGGGGACCCTCCACCCCCGACCGGCCCGGGCTCTGGGCCTGTGCGTCCCGCCTCTACCTCAGATGGGAATCACAAAGGCGAGGACTGTGCAGTCGGGGAAGCCCCAGGGCCCCCGATGCCAGCTCCACTCTCTGGGGGAGGAAGTCAGGACGGCAGTCGGGAGGCCTGGATGCCAGGACCGTCCCCAGGGCTGGCCCCTCTCAGCTCAGGTCCCCTCTGAGCCTGTCTCCCGGTGGCTCCCCGAGGACCGTCTGCACCTGCTGCTCCTTGTCATCCGACTGATTAGACTGCGCTGAGCACACAGTGGGTGCTTTATGAACCCCTGTGGATGGGTCATTGGCATTGCAGGCTGGCCCTGCACCCAGAAGGCCTGCTTTGGATGTGGGTTCGAGTCTGCCTTGGGGAACCAATGGGACAGGCCTCCAGGTGCCCTGGCGTGGAAACTGGGGGTACGGGGGTGTGTGTGTGTTATGACTGGCTGGAGAGGACCCACAGGGAGGGGAGGGGCGTTCGCAGCTGGGCAGGGTGGACCCAGGTCAAGGGGAGCATCCGCTGGGGAGTCACCACAGGCTCCGCGGTGCTGGGCTCCAGGCTGCGGCTCCTCCCTGCCCGCCCGGACGCCCGGCCCAGCGTGTGCAGCCCCGATGGCGGAGAGCATTCCGCGCCGGGCCCGGGCCGCCACGCTTCACATGTTCAATCTGCTCGGAATATTAACGAATCCCCTCCAGTGATCCCGGGAAATGTAATTAGCGCTGGGCCTCCCGGGGGACCCTCTGCCACTTCGGGGACGTGTGCGGGGAGGAGGCCCGGGCTGCGGGGTCCCTGCTCCCCCTCTGACCTCCGCCTCCCGCCAGCGCTGACGGGGCCCCTCAGACCTCGTGGCTGGGAGGTGACCGAGGCCGTGCCCTCTGGGGTCGCGGCCCTGACCCTGAGCCGGCCCTGCTGGCGGGTGCGGGCCACAACGCTGACCTCCAGCCTCGTTCTTTTTTAAAACGTGTTTTTATTGATTTCGGAGAAGAAGGGCGAGGGAGGGAGAGATGGAAACATCCATTGGGAGAGACACATGGCTCGACCGCCTCCTGCACCCCCCCCCCCGCTAGGATAAGCCGGCCCCCAGGAACGTGCCCTTGACCTAAATCGAACCCGGGACCCTTCAGTGCACAGGCTGACGCTCTCTGCACGGAGCCACACCTGCTGGGGCCTTTTCCTGGTTTCAAACACAATCCAGGTTCACAAGAAAACGGAGCACAAACACCCCACCCGAAGGGGAGATTTAAAATGACCCCAGCACGGCAGCCGGGCAGCTCTGTGGCCCTGAGGGGATCCCTGCCCCACCTCAGGCCAGAATGTGGTCCATGCACCGCCTGCCACACAGACTCACACACTATGACACACCACCAAACACCTGACCTTACACAGCTTCTCACACAGCGCCTCACACCCCGCTCACATGCCGCCTCCCACGCCGCCTCACACAGCGCCTCACACGCCGCCTCCCACGCCGCCTCACACAGCGCCTCACACGCCGCCTCACACAGCGCCTCACACGCCGCCTCACACAGCGCCTACCACGCCGCCTCACACAGCGCCTCACACGCCGCCTCACACAGCGCCTCTCACGCCGCCTCACACAGCGCCTACCACGCCGTCTCCCACGCCGCCTCACACAGCGCCTCACACAGCGCCTCACACGCCGCCTCACACGCCGCCTCACACAGCGCCTCACACGCCTCCTCACACAGCGCCTCACACGCCGCCTCACACGCCGCCTCACACGCCGCCTCACACAGCGCCTCACACGCCGCCTCACACGCCGCCTCACACAGCGCCTCACACGCCGCCTCACACAGCGCCTCACACGCCGCCTCACACGCCGCCTCACACAGCGCCTCACACGCCGCCTCACACGCCGCCTCACACAGCGCCTCACACGCCGCCTCACACGCCGCCTCACACAGCGCCTCAAACGCCGCCTCACACGCCGCCTCACACAGCGCCTCAAACGCCGCCTCACACGCCGCCTCACACAGCGCCTCACACGCCGCCTCACACGCCGCCTCACACGCCGCCTCACACAGCGCCTCACACGCCGCC
Organism: Vespertilio murinus; assembly: GCA_963924515.1. Classification (NCBI taxonomy): domain Eukaryota; kingdom Metazoa; phylum Chordata; class Mammalia; order Chiroptera; family Vespertilionidae; genus Vespertilio; species Vespertilio murinus. The sequence continues at coordinate 1,353,636 of OZ004718.1, forward strand.
TCACACGCCGCCTCACACAGCGCCTCACACGCCGCCTCACACGCCGCCTCCCACGCCGCCTCACACGCCGCCTCCCACATCACTCACACAGCGCCTCCCACGCCGCCTCCCACGCCGCCTCCCACAGCGCCTCACACGCCTCCTCACACAGCGCCTCACACGCCGCCTCACACAGCGCCTCACACGCCGCCTCACACAGCGCCTCACACGCCTCCTCACACAGCGCCTCACACGCCGCCTCACACAGCGCCTCACACGCCGCCTCCCACAGCGCCTCCCACGCCGCCTCCCACGCCGCCTCCCACAGCGCCTCACACGCCTCCTCACACAGCGCCTCACACGCCGCCTCACACAGCGCCTCACACGCCGCCTCACACGCCGCCTCACACGCCGCCTCCCACAGCGCCTCCCACGCAGCCTCCCACGCCGCCTCACACAGCGCCTCACACGCCGCCTCACACAGCGCCTCACACGCCGCCTCACACAGCGCCTACCACGCCGCCTCCCACGCCGCCTCACACGCCGCCTCACACAGCGCCTCACACGCCGCCTCACACAGCGCCTCACACGCCGCCTCACACAGCGCCTCACACGCCGCCTCACACAGCGCCTCCCACGCCGCCTCTCACGCCGCCTCACACAGCGCCTCCCACGCCGCCTCACACGCCGCCTCACACAGCGCCTCACACGCCGCCTCCCACAGCGCCTCACACGCCGCCTCACACAGCGCTTCCCACGCCGCCTCACATGACGCCTCCCACGCCGCCTCCCACAGCGCCTCACACGCCGCCTCACACAGCGCTTCCCACGCCGCCTCACACAGCGCCTCCCACGCCGCCTCCCAAGCCGCCTCACACAGCGCCTCACACGCCGCCTCCCACACCGCCTCCCACGCCGCCTCCCACAGCGCCTCCCACGCCGCCTCACACAGCGCCTCACACAGCGCCTCACACAGCGCCTCCCACGCCGCATCCCACAGCGCCTCCCACAGCGCTTCCCACGCCGCCTCACATGACGCCTCCCACGCCGCATCCCACAGCGCCTCACACAGCGCCTCCCACGCCGCCTCACTTGACGCCTCCCACGCCGCCTCCCACAGCGCCTCACACGCCGCCTCACACAGCGCTTCCCACGCCGCCTCACACAGCCCCTCCCACGCCGCCTCCCACGCCGCCTCCCACAGCGCCTCACACGCCGCCTCACACGCCGCCTCACACGCCGCCTCACACAGCGCCTCACACGCCGCCTCACACAGCGCCTCCCACGCCGCCTCACACGCCGCCTCACACAGCGCCTCACACAGCGCTTCCCACGCCGCCTCACACGCCGCCTCACACAGCACCTCCCACGCCGCCTCCCACGCCGCCTCACACAGCGCCTCCCACGCAGCCTCCCACGCCGCCTCACACAGCGCCTCACACGCCGCCTCACACAGCGCCTCCCACGCCGCCTCACATGACGCCTCCCACGCCGCCTCCCACAGCGCCTCCCACGCCGCCTCACACAGCGCCTCCCACGCCGCCTCCCACAGCGCCTCCCACGCCGCCTCCCACGCCGCCTCACACAGCGCCTCACACGCCGCCTCCCACGCCGCCTCCCACGCCGCCTCACACAGCGCCTCACACGCCGCCTCACACAGCGCCTCACACGCCGCCTCTCACGCCGCCTCACACAGCGCCTCCCACGCCGCCTCACATGACGCCTCCCACGCCGCCTCCCACAGCGCCTCACACGCCGCCTCACACAGCGCCTCCCACGCCGCCTCACACAGCGCCTCCCACGCCGCCTCTCACGCCGCCTCCCACGCCACCTCCCACGACTCCTCACACAGCGCCTCACACGCCGCCTCACACGCCGCCTCTCACGCCGCCTCACACAGCGCCTCACACAGCGCCTCCCACGACTCCTCACACAGCGCCTCACACAGCGCCTCCCACGCCGCCTCCCACGCCTGCTCACACGCTGCCTCACACGCGACGTCCCACAGCGCCTCACATGCCGCCTCACACAGCGCCTCACACAGCGCCTCACACGCCGCCTCACACAGCGCCCCGTGGCCGGCACCGCTGCCGCTGCCGCTGTGCGCGGCCTCCCAGAAGGTGTCTCGTGGAGCTGTTCTCCGCCCTCCGACCTCCGACCCACAGCCGAGCCGGGCGTCTGGGTCGATGAGCCTGTGAGCGGTTCCCGGTGTCTCCCCGGTGAGTCCCTCTGAGCTGGTGGCGGAGTGAAAGGTTGAACACGTTTGGAGCTGAGTGCCAGTCCGCCTCGGGCAGGTGCCGCCGCCCCCCTCCTGCCCTCCTCCCGCCCTCCAGCCCGCGCCCGTGCCCCTGCCCACGCCAAGGGCCCCGCAGCCTGAGCCCAGGCCCGGACCTGCAGGAGGCGGCAGCGGAGGCGGGTGTCCTTCTGATTTGCTCTGCTTTGGTGGCCGGGGACATTGGCGTTGTCCTGACTGTGGGGTCCTTTTAAAAAAATTATTGATTTCTTATGGCGTTCAGAGAGGGAGAGAGCGACAGTGATGAGCGAGAATCATGGCTAGGCCGCCTCCTGCCCGCCCCACACCGGGGACGGAGCCCTGATGGGGAATAGGACCGGAGCCTCCTGGTTGGTAGGTCCAACCAGGAGCCCGGGCCGGCAGGTGTGGGCGCCGGTCCGGTGAGGGCAGCCCAGGGGACGGGGCATCCATGCGGGTGCCCGCGCTCTGCAGAGGCCGGGGGCCCGTGCTCCTCCCTCTCTATTTCCGGGGGCTGGAGGTCAGAGGGAAAATTCCCTTTATGGTTAACAGTGCCCCGCCACCGCCTTTTCCTTTTAAAAGCATTTCCTGGTCCTGGTCGATGTTTCAGCACCCACGTCTCCATGTGGTTCTGGGGGGGCCTGAGCCCAGAGAGCAGAGCAGGTGCGACCCTCCGCCCCGCTCTGCCCCCCGGGGGCGCTATGCCACACACCCATCTCTCTCTCCCCCTGGCTCCGGCTCCTAAGCCGGCTCAGCCACCTCTCACTGAAGATGATGAAGAAAACGGGGGGTGGGGGGTGGGGTGGGGGTGGTGTCAGTTAAAATCCAGGCGTTTTGCTCTGAGTTCGCCTGGGTGCTGGGAACATGGGGAATGGGGTGCATCTTCCTGTGTGTCCGGCCGTCCCATCCCGTGGCACCCTCGCCCTCTCCTCTCTGCTGTCCGTCTGTCCTGGCGGCGTGCGCCTGCCCCGGTTGGCCGGTCTGCCGTGCGGTGCTCAGTTGCCGAGCGCGTCCTCGCCGCCCGGAGCGCCGTTCGTGCAGAGTTCCGTGCAGAGCTCGGCGGCCTCTTCCCGCAGGCCCAGGGGTTGCCTAGCAATCCGGCAGCCTCTGCCTCGGCAGCACGGCGGGGACGGGCTTTCCTATTTTTAATTTGTGTTCTGGGCGCGCATCACGGTGCAGTCATAGGCTGAGCTCCGGGACATCCGTGCGTCCCCCTCAGGGCAGGCGGGTCCAGGAGGGGAGAACCCCCCCCTCCCCCTGCTCTGTGGTGCTGAAAGTCGGGGCCCCTGGGCCCTCTGCTCAGCCCCGCGCACCCGCCCAGGCCGCCGGGGCTGCCCAGGCCGCTGTGTGTGCCCTCCGCCCGCCCGGGGAGAGCCAGTGCGTGCCCTGCGATGGGCCTGGCCGCCCGCTCTGCCACCGACATCCCGTCCTCGTGGGAGCCTTCGCCTTCCTCTCGAGTCAGAACGGCACGCAGCCGGGGCCGACAGAGAGCAGCCGCCCTTACATAGAAGGCCGCGTCTGGGCTTGTGCGTGCCACGGTGGATGCGTGGCGGGCTCCCCGCGTGGGAGATGTGGTTGCCGGGCGGGGTCAGCCCGCAGGCGTGGCCGCTCGGCCTCGGTGTTCTCACCTGTAGAATGGGCTGTACCAAAGGGCCTCCGGCCTCGTCCCCGGCTCTGAAGTGGGGAAGCAAACAGAGGCGCAGAGCGGCCTCCGGGACAGGGCTGAGGTGGAGGAGAAGGAAGAACTTTCTAGAAACGGCATGGACAGCAGGGCCACCTGCTTGAAATGACCAAGGGCACCGAGGAGGGGCCCCTGGTGACCCCGTTCCCGTGGGGTGTAGGGGAGGAGGGGGAGATGATGGCCCAGGCTGTGGGGGGGGGGCGTGCAGTGTCTAGTTCTGTGTGGAGAGGAGAGCCGGCCAGCCACCGGGGCCTGGTCCACACTGGCCACGACCAGGTAAGACCCCGGCCGGCTCAGCCGGTGCTCACGAGTGGCCCAGCGCCAGCAGGCACGTGGCGGAGGCACCCGAGCCATCTGTGTGCCGGACGGTGGACGTGTGACCTGCCCTTGTCTGGACGCCGCCCTCCTGGCCGCCTTCTGCTGCTCATGGCCGCCTCCTCGCTCCTGCTCGCTGGCTCACGTGTCCACTCTCCCCGTGGCCTCCTTCACGGTGACTCCTGGTGCTGGAGCGCATCCTCCGGGGCCGCCTGTGAGGCGGTGCCAGGAGCAGGTTCCTCCTCCTCCTCCTCCCTCGGGTCCTCCTGGGCCTCACGCAGGGACCGGGTGGGCCCCGGGGCTTTGTTTCCATGACGAGGGGCCTCTGTGGGGGTCCCCGTCCCTCCGCCGCGTGGAGCACGTGGAGACTCACTTCTGGGAGAGTTCCTGAATTAAACAATGGACGGCCCTCCCCCACCCACCCACCCACCCACCCACCCATGACCTTGTCCCGAGCCCTGCACCCCCCCTCCCTCCTCCACTCGCCTGTGGCCCCGCCCCCGGACGTGCCTCACGCTGTGGCTGGTCTGCGGAGGCTCCTCGTGCTGTCCCCCCCCCCCTCTAACCCCCCGCCGCTCTCTGTTCCCAAATGCTCTCCTTGAGCAGCACCTGCCTCCCAGGCCCCGGGTGCTGCTGCCGGAGGGCACAGAACCCCCTCCGATGCTGCCTCCTTCCCGGGCCCACCCGGGTGCCGGCGGCTCCTCCCCCGAAGGCTGTTTGCTCACCGAGGCCCTGGCGGCTGGCTGTTCTCCGGGGCGTCCTGAGGGGGCTCCGCTGGGGGCTGGGGGCTGGGGCAGCACAGAAACCTCCCGTTTCCCTCCAACCCCCGGGAGCAGGGGAGACGCTGGGGGCTGAGGGGCCCCTCGGCCTTGAGGGTCGGACACCCCTCTGTCCCCTCTGTCCCGTGCACGAAGGCCCCAGTCCCCGAGCCCCTGCATCACCTTCCCCGGACCCCCGCGCCTCCTCCCCCCAGTGATGGGGTGGGCAGCCACCGGGGATCTGGGGCTCTTCCAAGGAGCCGCCCGGAGCCGCCTGCCCCACCTGTTCCGAGCCTTTGCAGGGCCTGGCCTCTCGCACCCCCCACCACCCAGGGGCTCAGGACGCTGCCCCGGAGGCCCGCTCTGCTATCCCTGTGCACCTGGACCCTCCTGGCGGGGTTTCCTTCCCAGTTCTCCAGGGCCTTGTGGGTTTATAGTGTCAGCACAGCCTTTCTTGCCAGTGTGAGCGGCTTGCTGGGGGAGCAAAGCAGCTCCGTGTGTCCAGTCGTCATTTCGGGAACTGCATCTCCTCGTGTTTCTTCCCTAATTGTTACTGCAAAGGCCGCTCCCGTGCCTCCGCCAGCTTCTCACAAACCTGCCATTTGTAGAATCCCACCGCCTCCTGGCGCGGCCCTCCTGTGAGGACACGGACGCCCGGCCCCTCGCTGGCCGGGAGGACCGGGCCTCTGGGCTGGTCAGGAGGCCACCCTGCGGGCTCTGTCCCCTCAGGGGCCGGCCTGACCTCAGGCCCTGGGGCCACAGGTGCCAACTCCAAACCCACCTGCAAGGAGTCTGAGTGGCCCTACTGTGCGCAGAGCCCTGGCTGGTCCTGGAGGAGTCTGGGAACAAGGCGTGTGCAGTCTCTACGTGAAGAGGCCTCCTGGGGGGTGGGGGGGTAGTGGGGAGCGGTGTTCCCGGCCGGGTGCCTGGCCCACCCGGCAGGGGAGGACAGAGAACCGTGGCCTTGGGAGTGGGCCGTGCCATTTCCAGCGCGGGGCTGCCGAGTTCAATCCGCCGGCCGCTGCCCTGCTCCGGGACGGGGCGTTCGCGGGCTCGGCTGCAGGCCGAGCAGCTAACTCCGAAGTCTACGGCGCGATCCCCAGGCCGGCAGGTCAGTGACCGGACAGGCCGGCCGGGCCCCCAGCCCAGGCTCCTCCGCGAGCTCTGGCCCCTCGTCTGGGGCGCTGTCTGGCCTCCGTGCTCTGCAGGGGGGGCGGGGGGCGGGGCAGAGGCCGGCATGGGCACGGGCACCCCGGGGCTGGGCTGTGGTTCGAGCCTCTCAGGTCTTGCCGAACCCGGTCTCCGTGTCCAGCTCTGGGCCGCACACGGAGAAGGAGGCGGTCACAGAGAGGAGGAATGTCGCTGTCCCAGGAGAGGCTTCTGGAAGTGGAACCGCCTGGGCCAGGTTTCCATTTGTTGTTATTTATCTTAATTAAAAAAATATATTTTTATTGCCGAAACCAGTTTGGCTCCGTGGATAGAGCATCGGCCTGCGGACTGAAGGGTCCCAGGTTTGATTCCGGTCAGGGGCACGTACCTTGGTTGCAGGCACACCCCCAGTGGGAGGTGTGCAGGAGGCAGCAGGTGGATGTTTTTCTCTCGGTGTTTCTAGCTCTCTGTCCCTCTCCCTTCCTCTCTGTAAAAAAAAAAAAAAATCAATAAAATATATTTAAAATATTTTTATTGATTTCAGAGAGGAAGTGAGAGGGAGAGAGAGAGGGACATCCGTCATGACAGAGAATCATGGATCGGCTGCCTCCTGCACATCCCACACTGGGGCTCCATTTGTCTTTAGATCGAGAGGCTGTCTTAGGGTGCAGCACCCTTCCCCCGCCCTGCCCATCTGGGCACTGTGTCCGTCTGTCTGTCTTGCTCAGAAAACAGGATGGAGGCCCTGCCTCCTGTTTGGGACAGTCTGGCCTCTGGCCTGCCTGGTGCCGGAGGGCGCCCCTCACGGCGGGTCAGCCCAGGGTCCCCAGTGCCCCTCCCCAAGCTGCAGACCCTCCCCGGCCCTACACCTTGCCCCTTCCCTGGGTTAGGGACGCCTGGGAGTGGGGACAGGGACGTCCTGATTCTAGGCAACCCCCAATCTGACCTCAGACAGGGAGGGAAGACATGCTGAACCCCATTGATGTGTCCCCGGACCCTGTGTGACCGGCTCCCCGGGAAGGCCAGGGCCTATTAGGGAGGCGAGTGCAGGCAGGCGGAGCGGAGAAGTGGGGGGCTTTCACTCCATGTACGGGCTCCCTGGGGTGGTCCTTCCTGGCCAGCGCCAGCGGTGGGCGGGCAGCGTCCTGATGGGGCTGCTGGCTCCCACCAGCGGCTGGAGGAGGGAGCCAGGCGGGGCTCTGGGCGGAGGGTGGCGCTGGAGGGAGACCCCCGCCCAGGAACCCCGCCCCCGGACCCATCGCCCTGGCGCTAGGCTCTGCGGGGCTGGGCTGCCGGCGGCCTCCCTCCCCGCCGCCCCCCGCCCCGCGGGCCGCGGGCGGAGCCCCCTCCCTCGGGCTGCGCACCCCGCCCGCCGCCGCCGCCGCCGCGTGCGCCTCCGTCTCCTCGCTCCGGCTGCAGCCAGAGCCCGCGGCTCCGGAGAGAAAAGGGGAGGCGAGGAGAGAAAAGGGGGGAGGGAGGGGCGAGAGGCGCAGAGGAGGGAGCCGGGGCTGCGAGGAAGGAGCGAGCGGAGCCGCGAGCCGGCGGAGCCTCCGAGGACCGCGGCCCGCCAACGCCGCCGCCGCCCGCGTGGTCGCCGGAGCCGCGGCCGGAGCCTCCCCCGGCGCCCGCCGCCGCCGCCCGCCGCCAGGATGCAGCCGGGGCTCGGCCGCCCGGACCCCGGCCGCAGCCGCGGGGAGCGCTGACCGGTGAGTGGCCGGCCCCCTGCGCGCCGAGCTCGCGGGCATCGCCGCCGCGGGGGCGGGAGGGGGGGAGGCCCGGCCCGGGGAGGGGCCCCCAGGACCCCGCGGGCGGCGGGGGGCTGGCCGGGGTGCAGGGGCAGCGAGGGGTGGCGCCCTCAGGGTCGGGGCTCCGTCCCTCCGGGTTGGGGTCCGGGCACGTGGCCCAGCGGGGCCGGAGGGCGATGCGGGGAGCGCGGAGGCGGCTCCATGGAGACGCGGGAGTCCCGCGTGGCGGTGGGGCTGCTGGTGGAGTCGCGGGGACGCGGAGGAGGCACCAGGGACTGGGGGGGGGGGTCGGAGATCCCGGACCCCGAGGGGGGCCCGGACAGGAGTGCCAGGGTCCCCCCGGAGGAGGGCTCCCGGAGGAGGGGGTGACCCCAGGGAGGCAGCGCCGGAGGGGGAGCAGCGGGGGCGACCCCGGCGCGTCTCCCGAGCGGCCTGAGGGGCTCCGGCGGAACCCAGGCTCCTGGCGGCGTGGGGTGACCCCGGGGCAGGCACAGCCCTGGCCCAACTTTCTCCCCCGGCGGCCCAGGAGGCGTGGGGTCTGGGGTGTCCTCGGAGGTTGCAGTCGCCCGGCTCGGAGCCTCCCCGGCTGCGTTTCTGCAGCGGCCTGGCCGCGGGGCCGCGGGGGGCGCGGGCTCGGAGCCGGGCGTGGAGGGACAGTGGCTCTTGTCCTGCCCCAGCGGCCTGGGGTCCGGTTTTACGTGTGTGGGGGTGTCCTGGGAGTCCCCCGCCCCTCCCAGCGCCACCGCTCCCCGGGGACGGGGGCTGTTCCCCTTACAAAGCGCCGCTCCTCCCTGGGGGGGGGGGGCAAACATGACCGCCAGTCACCAGGCCTCCATCCCCGGGGCCCCCAGGTTAAGTGGCTGGTCCGGCGGCAGGTCGCTAGTTCCCTGCGGAAGCACAGGTGTGGGGATGTCCTGGGCGCCAGGCAGGGGCTGGGCCCGGGGCGGAGGGCTCCGGGTCTGCAAACACCATCCGGAACGAGTGGAAACATTTGCGGCAGAACCTGCGCCTCGTGCGCGCGCAGCTGCGCGGTGTCTTCATCAGCGCGTGGCTCCGGGGCCGTGACACTCAGCCCACCGCACCTGCCGGGGAGAAAAGTTCAAGCAAAGCGCCCCCTGCCGAGGGCGCCTGGCTGCGGGGGAGGGGGCTTCCCCTGGCAGAGGAGCGCCCTGCGCGGTGGCTTCGGGGTGCGCCCCTCCCCCCCATCACCCCCCACTTCCTGGGCGCGAGCTCTTCCTGCGCTGAGGGCCAAGGCTGCCCTCGCTCCCTCTGGAGCTGGAGGCCTCCCCGCGTGGGCTCAGGCTAGGGGCGCAGGGCACACTCCTGGGGCAGCACTGAACCCCCTCATTCCTGCTGGGAGCTTCTGGGAGGGGCAGGGCTGCCCCCCAGCGTGGGGAGGTGGGAGCCCTCGGGGTGAGGCGTCAGGGCGCAGTGGAGGGGCGCCTGGGCCTGTGAGCCAGGGGCGGGCTGGCCATGGCTGGGGGTTGGTGGGCGGCTGGGGTTTTCCGGAAGAGTCCCAACAGGGCCTCCCCCCCCCCCGTTACCCCCCATAACAAGAGGACTCCGATGACTGCTCTGAGCCACCCTCCAGGGTCCCAGGCTAGGAGAGACCTCTGTCCACCCCGGGGCCACCTCAGGTCGCAGGGAGCAGCCGGGAGTCCAGCACAGGCGGCGCCCCCAGGCCGGAGCCACTGCCCCCCGCAGGGACCAGAGGCTGGGCTGCAGCGAAGCCCGGGCGTCCCTCTGCCACTGCGGGTGCAGCGGCGGAGCCAGCACCACGGACAGGGCCAGGGGCCTGCAGCTCGCCCTCCACCTGCTGTCCTGGGGCTGCTGGGGGCTCTGAGAGCTCCCCACCACCCTGCCCTGCCCCAGGCCACGCAGAGCCCAGGCCCCGGGGTGGAGGCGGGTTAGCAGGAGGCAGGGAGGAAGCTCTGGGGACCAGGTCAGAGGGGACGTGGCTGTTCCCGCCTGTCACTCAGCTCTGAGCCCCGCGTGGCGCTCGGAGACGTGGAGAGAGGCCCCTGCTGCCGGGGAGGAGCTGGGGTGGCGGAGGGGGAATATCCTTCTCCAGGCCGGTCCAGGCCGGGGCTGCCTCTCCCCTGCACCCCTGTCTGGTAGCCCCCCCTCACCTGACTCGAGGCCCCGCTACTGGGTGGCGCGTGGAAGTTGGAGGCTTGCTCTGGGCGGGGATTTACCCGCCTGTGCACCCAGCGGTCCGAAGCTGTGCCGTTAGGAGTGAGAGCAGCTCCCACCGGGCCCGGAGGTGTCTGGGTGGCGGCGGGGGGGGGGGGGGGGGCAGGGGGGAGGGGGCAGGGGGGCAGCCCCGGGGCCTGGGGGGGGGCAGCTGGCGAGGGGCCTGGCAGCGAGTGCAGGCGGCTCCCACACGCAGCGTCGCCCTCGAAATGGAAATGTTTCTCCAGGTGGCAGCGCGGGGCCTGCCTCCTGTCCCGGCCCTCGGCGTGCGGCTCTGTGTTTATTTATGTCCTCGCTCCAGCTCCACACTCTGTTACCAAGACAAATGGAAGCTGACGCGCCGCTGACACGGGGTGAGGGATGTTTTATTTTTAAACAAGTGAAGGGGAACAGCCACCTCGCAGCTCCTCCCCCCCAACACCTGGGATGGGGCTCTCCCCCTGGCACCCGCCTCTCCCCACATCCAAACGCAGTCCGTCTGCACCCAGCCTCTTTCACCGGCTGCCCTCCTCCCCCTTCCCCCGCCTGCCAGCGCTTTCTCTCTGCAGAGCTTCCCCTCGGAGCCGCCAACTCCTTTTATTTATTGACCAGGGGCCCCAGTGCACGAATTTGTGCACCTTAGAACTGTGGGCCTCAAGGCTGCGGTGGGCACAGGGGCAGGTCTCAGCCCATCCTCCGTGCCCCTGCCCCGCCCCTCCCGCCGCAGCCCCGGCCCCCTGTCTGCTAGAAGCCCTGCTCCCACTGCTGCTGCTGCCGCCACCCCCCCCACCTCCCCGTGCACTGATGGCGCTGGCCCCGCTTGCACCCGCTGATGGCACAGGGCGATTGGGGCTGGCACCAGCAGTGGTGCGAGTGGCGGCAGCTGCCCCGATCGCCCCTCCGGAGCAGGGGGAGGAGGAGAAGCCCTCAGGGGCCATCAGGGCTGGCAGCTGCCGCTCGCACCCGGTGATGGTGCCGAGTGATAGGGAAGAATTTTCAGTAACCACTAGAGGCTCGCCCCGATGACAGCATCTGGCGCCCTGCCTTGGTCTGGTACCCCTGCTCACCTGCTCCACCATCCCACCGGGGCCGAGGACTGCCTTGATACACACACACACACACACACACACACACACACACGCCCCCTAGTGGTCAGCGCACGTCATTGTGGCCGGCGGTTCGGTTGTTCCGCCGTTTGGTCTATTTGCATGTTAGCCTTTTATTATATAGGATAACAGCTGGCCCCACCCCCTCTGCCCTGGCTGTCCGAGTCTCTCCGCCCCGCCCCCCCATCCTGTCTGAGGGGCACCGGTACGAGGTGGGGCTGGCCCTCAGGGCGGCCCTGGGCGGCGGTGGTACCGAGCACGCAGAGGGGCCTTGTTCTGTGTTGGGATCCACGGGCAGGAAGGTGAGAATCTCGCTTGAAGAAGCACCTTGAGACGCGGACGGATTTGGCTCACAAGACGCACACATCTTTGTAAGCGCCAGCCACTCCGTCCGCTCATTTGGAGTCACAGCTTCTCCAACACATGAGCTGACACGGGGACGTGCCATGGAGGGCGAGAGATAGTAAAGGGTCCGAGGCCTGCCACTTTATTGTGATTGTGATTGTTATTATTATTATTAAATATATATTTCACTGATGTCAGAGAGGAAGGGAGGAGGAGACAGAACCGCCAATGAGGAGAGAGGATCATGGACCGGCCGCCTCCTGCACACCCCACACTGGGATGGAGCCCGCCACCTGGGCCTGTGCCCAGACCGGGAATCGAACCCTGACCTCCTGGTTCCTAGGTTGGGGCTCAGCCGCTGCGCCGCGCTGGCGGGGCTGTCGCTGTATGCGAAAGTGCTCGCGGCCTCACATGGCTCTTTGGAAGGTGTCAGGGGTGGGGGTGGGGGGGGGGAGAAGCGGCACCTCAGGAGCAAGGCGGCCACCCCGAGGGACGGCCCGCTGGCGGGGTCCTCGGGGCCTGGGGAGGACTGTCGTTCCACCCGAGAGGCAGGGGCATGGCAGCTTCCTGTGCGCTGAGACCCCACGCTCTGTCCCTCAGGCCGGTTTCTGCTGCTCCGCCGGGGTGAGGGGGGTGGGCTCCGTCTGAAGGGGGGGAGGGGGGTGGGCTCCGTCTGCAGGGGTGAGGGGGGGTGGGCTCCGTCTGCAGGGGTGAGGGGGGTGGGCTCCGTCTGCAGGGGGGAGGGGGGTGGGCTCCGTCTGCAGGGGGGAGGGGGAGAGGGCTGGACTCTGGGGTTTCCTCCCTTTGGGCGGCGTTTGTCGTGAAGGTCCAATTGTTTGGAGTCGGAGCGCATTCCGGGCATCGAGGAAGAGGGGCCTGCACACCCTGTAGCTGAGTCTCCCCGCGGCTCTGGTGCACGCGGCGCTTCCTCCCGGGATTCCAGGATAACGGCGGCGTGGGCGAGGCAGCCGCCCGGCACCCTCCCAATCCGCGGCGGCCATCGGCGCTGAGCGCAGGCCCTGCCCGTGTCTGCCCGGCGCCGGGGGGTAGGTGGCCCTCCTGGCCCAGCGTGGCGCTGGCTGAGCCCGGCGCCCGGAGGACAGGGGGGCAGGGCTGGCTCTGGTAGGAGCCAGCCGCGTGCAGAGGAGCGCCGGCCCGGGGTGGACAGACACCGGCTGCCGGCGGCCCCGGCTCCCGGGGGAGGCCTGGAGGCGGGCCTCGCCGTGTGCTTAGTCGAGGGCGGGGGAAACCCGCGTGCCGCCCTCCATCCTGGCATCTTGTCTCACCGCAGAGTTCCCTCCACCAACACCAACACACCAGGGGGAGCTGACCCCACGAGCGCCTCCCAGGGCGGTTTCTCCGTGACGCATGGTCAGAGCTCGAGATGCCGCCCGGCCCGGCCCGGACTCTCAGCCCAGGCGACTCCGTCCACCCAGGCCACCGGTCAGCGTGGGGACGTCTTTGCTTCCCACTCAGGGCGGGCTCACCGCGGCTTTGCAAGCCCCTGGGACGTGCACAGGAAGTGTGCGTGTCTCAGGAACATTGACCCCCTCATTGGAGGGGCCACGTGACGCCGTCAGGCCTGGCTGGTCCCGCTGCAGGGACACAGGACTCTCCCCAGGCCCCCGGGAGACTGGGGTCTGTGGCCACCTCTGGGTGCGCTGGCCGCAGCGCGTTCTGCTAGGATTGGGGATCCGAGCAGGACAGAGACGTGGCGGAGGCGTGGGCTCATGGTGCGGATTGTTGCTCTCAGGGGAGTGACATCGTCATCCACACGCAGACAGCCGTGTCTCCAGGCTTAGCGCCCGGCGTCTGTCTGATGCGTTGACAGCTGTGACCTTTGACCCGATGGCCCCTGGGAGGGACGGGAAGCCGTCTCCTGGTCCTCACTGCGAGAGCCTCCGGTTGGAGTCTGGGGAAGGTTCGTCGTGACTAAGGCAGCTCTGCGGAGCGCGTTTTCCTCTCCCCCGGGCAGGTCTGCCCGGGCCGATGCGGGAGGCCGAGCTGAGCCGCGTGCTCACGCTCCGCCCGCATCTGGCTGGGCCTGGGGCTCAGCACCTCTGCCTGCTGCGGGAGAGCCGCCGCAGCGTGTGCGTCTGACCGCCTGCCGAGCTGAGCACCGATCCCAGGGCAAGCGGGGAGACAGGCTGCCCATGGGGGCTGACATCTCTCTTTTTTAAAAAAATATATTGTATTGATTCTTTGCAGAGAAGAAGGGAGATGGATAGAGAGTTAGAAACATCGATGAGAGAGAAACATCCATCAGCTGCCTCCTGCATGCCCCCTACTGGGGGTGTGCCCACAACCAAGGTACATGCCCTTGACCGGAATTCAAACCCGGGACCTTTCAGTCCGCAGGCCAATGCTCTATCTGCACAGCCAAACCGGTCAGGCTCAGTGGTAGAGCGTCGGTCTGCGGACTGAAAAGTCCCAGGTTCGATTCTGGTCAAGGGCATGTACCTTGGCTGCGGGCACATCCCTGGTAGGGGGTGTGCAAGAGTCAGCTGGTCAATGTTTCTCTCTCATGGACATTTCTAGCTCTCTATCTCTCTCCCTTCCTCATGGTAAAATATCAATAAAAAATATATATTTTTTTAAAAAAAAGTAGAACTGGCCGTTGTGGCTCAATGGTTGAGCGTCAGCCTATGAACCAGGATGTCCCGGTTCGATTCCTGTCAGGGCACAGGCCCGGGATGCGGGTTCCATCCCCAGTGGGGTGCGTGCAGGAGGCAGCCGATCAATGATTCTCCCTCATCGTTGATGTTTCTCTCTCCCTCTCCCTCTCCCTTCCTCTGAAATCAATAAGAACATATTTTAAAAAATAAAAGGAGAAGTTGTGCGGCGCAGACGGCAGAGCCGTGCTGGGCCGGCGAGGAGGCGTTGGCGTTGGCGTGCTCACAGGGCGGCCTCCGCCCCCGGCGTCCTCTGTCCTTGTCCCGTGTCGCCACGGAGACCGAGAGCGGGAGAAGCGGTCGCCCCCCCGCCTGCCGTGGACGGGATCAGGCGCTGGCTCAGATCCTGAGAAGAGCACCCCCAGGACCAGGCGGGGACGTGGCGGCCCCCAGGCGATTTCTCGGGAAGCGATGAGCGCTGGGAAACGCGCTTTAGAGGAAGCGTGTCGCCATAACAGAGCTGTGATGCTTGCCGCCTGGAGTGCGTTAATGTTCCTAAAATTCCAGAAGGCGCTCGGCCTGTTGGCGGGAGGGGCCTGCTTTGGAGCCCGAGGCCCCGCTGTCAGGCCAGCGCCGTCCCCGGGGCTCTGTGCCGCCTCCCACGGGGAGGCCGCTGTGCCCGCAGCCGGCGCCCACTGCCCACAGTGAGGCCTGGGGGGGGGGGGGTTCTTCCCTCCCCACAGGCTTTGCACCGGGCTCTGCAGTGGTCCAGCGAAGAGAGGGGGTGCTGAGACGCCCCCAGGGTCTGGAGGCAGATGCATAGACAGGACCCAGGAGGGCTTGGCCCAGGGCTCCCCGTACACAGCCCACCCCCGGCCACCCCCCCTTGAGGCTGCAGAGCGGCCTCTGCGTGTGCGGTCTCAGCACGAGGCCCCGCTCCCTGCTCTCCGCCCGCTCGCTCTGCCCTCCTCCCGCCCCCTCGGCCTCGCTCCCCCGCCTGCCCCCCCCCTCCGTCACCTTCAGAGTGGCGAGGGCTTGGCCGTGGCAGGGCGGCTGTGCCCCGAGCAGCGAGCAGCGGGAGGAGGATTTACGGCCTCCTGCCTGCTGAAGGCAGCCACAGCTGCACCGGAGGAGGCATGCACCAGGAGTGAGGCCGTGGGGAGAGGCAGTCACCTTCACTCAGGCAGGCTGGGGCCTCCGGGGCCTCGGAGGCGGAGCCCCGGGGTGGGTGTGAGGGTCTGACGGACTCTGAGCGCCGTGGGGGTGGGGCCGGGAGACCCCGGGGCCTCGCAGTGGGGTGAGCGGTGGGGCCTGGGGGCAATCCTGGGTCGCACATTTGAGGGGGATTGTCTCCTGAGCACCTGGCACCGTGAGCGCCACAAAGTGGGATGTTCATGGGTCAGATAGTGATCCCTCCTGAGATTAGAGTGTGCACACATGTGCTTGCGTGTATGCACACACCCGTTCATGCACACATGTGTGTGCACTATATGTGCACGCTCAAGCAGTGACACAGCATATGCGCACACATGTGCTTGTGTGTGTGCAAGGGTGTAGTGCATATGTGTGCACGTGGTGCACATGGCATGTGTGCACCCATGTTCTTGTATCTCTGTGTGCGGCTGTGTACACATGTGTGTCGTGTGTGCTTACCTCCTGCGCACCCCCAGACTCCCCTGTATGAACGCATACGCCCCTGCCCACTGCAGGCCAGGCCTCTGAGCCCCGCCGTCCTCCCTCATCTGTCCTCCCTCATCTGTCCTCCCTCATCTGTCCTGTGTCCTGTGTCGGTTCCTCAGGGAGACGGGGTGAGATGCCAGGCGCTCCAAGGCCCTTCTGCCGGCTGATTGACGATCGGATCGGTGGAGTCTTGGCGTTCCTGGCAGTGCTCTTTCTTCCCTGCGTCTCCCCATCTCCTTCCCCGGCCCACCCCCTCCCCTGGGTCTGGCTTCCCTGGGGGGGGGGGGGCAGAGCGGGCATTAGCTGGAGTTCAGTGGCTGCCTGGCTGGTCACTAGCTCGCACGCGACAGTGATGGCCGGGAGGCTGGAGGGGCCATTGAGGGCTTTTCTGCCATAAAACAAGTTCCTTTATCAGCAGCCGCGCCCGCCGTGCCCAGCACAGCCCCGCGCGGAGCCTGGCGCTGGGGCCCGTCTGGGATCAGGTTCACGCGGGCGGTGCTCTGCGTGACTTCACGGAACAATGGCTTGTGCGCGCGAGCGTGTGTGTGTGTGTGTGTGTGTGTGTGTGTGTGTGTGTGTGTGTGTGCGCCACCCCACCCATTCTCAAGCACGTCCCTGGCGTGGAGAGCCTGCTCCCGTCAGCGTCACGGAGAAGACGGGCAGGTGCCCAGGGCAGTGGCTCCCAGGTGCACCCCGAGGCCACCTGGGCCCATGGGGGGCGGTTCCGAGTTGGGCAGGACTTCATGGGTGGGGGATGTGGTTTACTCACACGCATGTGTGAGTGTGTGCGTGTGTGTGTGTGACTGTGTGTGGGGACTAGTGTTGCAGGGGCTGCTGGGCCCTCTCCCGGGACCGTGGGAACGTGTCTGTGCACCTGGGGGGACTCTGAGGTCGGGGATCGCCACTGTCGGGGCGCCTGTGGAGGAGGAGGCCGGGGGCCACGTGGGAGGCGCACTGCTTCCCGGAGGACAGCCCCCACGGAGGACAGAGCCAGGCCGTGCAGAGGAAGCTCAGACAAGACCCCCGCCCCCTCCAAAGGCAGCTCAGAGGTCGAGGGGCACAGCCTGGGACCCTGCATCCCAAGCTCGTAGAGGGTTACGCAGGGAGACTCTTACCCTAAAAAGGAAAGAAGGACCCACCCACTCGGGGACCAAATAGCAATCAACAACTTACAAAAGTATATATTTTTTTAACTTCTGGACATTGCCTTGGTTACCCGCATGTGTGGTTCCCGTGGCCTCGCTGTAAGTGGAGCGGCTTGGGGCAGGCCCTCAGCCCTCCCTGCATGGCTGTGGCCGTGGCTGGGGTGTGTACTCCGTGGAGGGAAGGTGGGGAACCACGAGGTGTCCTGGGCCTTTGGATGTGCCGTTCCGGGTAGGAACTGGGAGGAACCGGAGACAGAGTCTATCTCCCACGCGGGACCACGCCACTCCGGCCCACAGAGGCGGCTGCGGTGCACAGCGCTCCAGCCCTGTCCCAGCGGGACAGCCAGCACCTGGCCACACGTGTGAGGGCATGTGCCTTCACCGCACTATCAGGCGAGGAATCTCCGCATTTTGGGGAGAATCCATAGGGACGGTGGGGAAAAGGGGTCAAGGCAGGAGGAAGCTGGGCCAAGATTCCTTCTGTCCGGACTGCTCTCCTCCCAGAGACGGGCCCGCAGGCTGGTGAGGGGTCCCCGGCTGGCTGTGTGGGGCCCTGGAGCTGACTCACCTGCTGCGGGGAGGAGGCCCAGGCTGTGGCTGCTGCACCCTCGCCCGCCTGGTCTGACGGCCATTCTCACTGGGACGGACAGGACGCTCAGCCAGCGAGGCGATGGGGAAGGCAGACGGGCAGGTGCGTGTGCTCCCGGGTCCTGGGCAGAGCAGCATGTGTGGCTGCGCCGTGTGTGGGCGCGCGGAGCCCAGCGCACACAGAGGACACGGGGCCGTCCGCGGAGGCCCCTCCCGGCTCCCGGAGCTGACAGCCGGCTCCCGGAGCCGCCTCTGCCTGACCCGGAGGAGCGGAAGCGCAGCCTGGCGGTGCACGCGTGTTGCGTCGGGTTGTAGATGCTTCGAAGGCAGCGCCTCTGCTTCCCCACAGCACGGAGCAGCCTCTCTCCTTCCTCACGGGTCCCGGTCAGCACTGGGGTACCGGCAGCTGGTGGGCGGGTGGGGATCGGGCTTCGTGCTGAGTTAGCCCCGTCCTGGCCGGTGAGGGCCCCGGGGGGAGGGGGGTTACTGAGCCCGGATTGCGTTGCTAGCAGCGCCCTGCAGCCTGGCAGAGGGGTGCCTGGGCCTGGGCGGGTGCTGTCAGAGGGACAAGCCTCCGTGGCGTCCGGCCCGGAGAGGAAGTGGGCCCGGTTCCCCCCTGGGTTGGCAACGGCGAGGCGGAGCCCTGCCGGTGCAGCCTGGCTGTGTCCGGCCTGTCCGCCTCCTTCCCTGCAGCCTGGACGCGAACCCTGGATTGTGTGCCACGGCTTTCCCAGAACCGGGGTCGGCTGCCAAGAGAGCAGCGAGCCGCCAACAGGAGGGGTCAGGTGCGTGCCTGGGCCACTCCTCTCTGCTGGGCTCAGAGCGGGAAGGCCGTGGAAGGGAGGGGCAATGCCTCGGAAGGTGCTGGACTGTTCTGGAAGGTGCCGGAATGATCTGGAAGGTGCTGGACTGTTCAGGAAGACAGCCCGAGCCTCCTCTAGATGCCCAGCCTGGGGTGGGCTGTGTCCTCAGGGTGCAATGTAGCCCGCCTAGAGGGGAGTCAGCTTCTGATTACTGATGCTCATGCAGGCAGCAGCGGACGGGTAACTGGCGATGGCAGAGGAATCGATATTATTTATATGCGGCAGGCACTGCATATTCTCGGCCGGCAGACCGGCTGCCACGATGATGCTTCGTGGGATCCAAGAACGTGCTGTCTGTGGGCCAAGGGCCACCACCTCGCGCTCCTCCAGGAACGCACGAGGGCCCTCGTGACTTGGCAGCCGGCGCAGAGCGAGTGCCAGGGCCGCCCCCCCCCCCCCGCACCTGCCCTCTCCCCGCCGGCGCTGGCCCCCACCCCGGGGAGGGGCGGTTACAACTGGTCAGAGAGACGGGCAGCTCCGATTGCAGGCTCCACGCGGCTGCCTCCGGCGGGTGAGGAGGGAAGGCCGCAGGGCAGTCTGGGTATTTTAACCTGGAAACACACACACACACACACACACACACACACACCTGCATGTCCTGTCCTCGGCCGTGCTCTCAGGCTGACGCAGTGCCCAGCACGCAGTAGTTGCTCAGCACAGTCACGTCCCAGAGTCACCTGCAGGGATGGCCACGGCGGCTCCCAGCCATCAGGTCCCGTGGCCTGCCATCGGGTCAGGGAGGTTCCCCTCCCCGCCGTCTGCGGCCGCCCCTCCTCTCGCCCGCCTGCCTGCCCGCCCGGCAAGACCCCCGGGCCAAGTCTGGCGCTGTGACCCCTCAGGATGAAGAGGGGGCTCATTGGGATGAAGGCCGAGGCGCTAAGAGAGCGCCCCTCGCAGGGCCGAGGTCCCGGGGGTGGAAACGCTCAACGAAGCCTCGTGTGAGGCTCGGCACAGAGACCTGCACGCAGGTGCGGCGTGCACGATGGAGCGGCCCTCGGACAACGAGGGAGCTTCGTTCAGGAGGAAGAGGGGAGCGGGCAGCAGGGCGGACGCTGGTGGCTGTCCGTGTCCAGGCGGGGACCGAGGGCGGGGCACCCACCAGGCTGAGCCACGCCCACCGCGCCATTCCAGACCCAGGGGCTGGGGTCCCCCTCTCTCTGCCAGGCTCCAAGCCATCCCCTTTCTCATCTGGCTGCACCGGGCAGGCTGTGGTTTGGGGCGCTAGGCAGGGTGTGGGGGACATGGGCTGGGTCTGGCTCCTATGGGCCGTGAGGAGGTGGGGGTGGGGTGGGGAGCAGGAACTCGGCCTCGGGGGGACACCCAGGGCTGCGGTCAGCGGAGGAGATGGTTCTGGATACACCGGGGCCATGGGCGCGCTGACCTCTCATCTTAGCTCCGGGGCCGTCACACGTGTTCATGGACCGCGGGGCTGAAGTTCAGGGGGCTGGCCGACGCCGTGTCCGGAGAGGCCGGTCACAGGCTCACAGCCACTGGTCCGCTGGGTCCTCCCAGGGGCAAGGACCGGGAGCTGTGCCATCTCCCAGTCCCTCAGCCCATGGGGGGGCTCCCCTTACCCCCTCTGCTCCCCAAGGCCCCCCCGGCGGCGCCAGCACAGGGCGGAGGCTCCACACGTGAATCCAGGCCCCGCCACACGCTCCGGGCCGGGACTGGACCCAGGCGGGGGTGCTTGGGAAGCTGGCTCTCGCCGGCCGGCCGGCTCAGGGGTTGAGTGTTGACCTATGAACCAGGAGTTTGGGGTTCGATTCCTGAGGATTGGGTTGCGGGCACAATCCCCAGTGTGGGGCGTGCACGGGCCAGCCGATCCATGATTCTCTCTCATCATTGTTGTTTCTAGCACGCTCGTCTCTCTCTGTCTCTCTATCCCTCTCCCTTCCTCTCTGACATCAGTAAAAATATATTTTAACAAAAGAAAAAGGAAGAAAAGCTGGCTCTCGGGGGACAGGCTGGGGCGGGGGCTGGGTGGAGGGCTCCCGATTCCCAGGGAGAGACCAGCACTGGGCGGGGGCTGGGGGCCCTCGGGAACCTCGTCCCGTGGAGTCCTCGGGGCTCGGCTCGGCGGAGCGCACACGCCTGCTGCTCCCGCAGGGCTGCGCTTCCCCAGGCTGCACAGGCCCCTGGGCTCCGGCTGCACCCCGCCCTCCTGAGCGCCTCTGATGTGGAGGTTCTCCAAGATTCCTCTGTGGTTGGGGCTGGCCCGTTTGAGCCCGTGGTGCCGTGGGCCACCGTGGAAGGGCCCTCCAGGACTGCGAGGGTGTCCCTGTGTCCCCCCCCTTCTGGTGGACAAGGGGCCAGCGGCCACCAGGGAGGGGCGGAGCTCCCGGGGAGAGGTGAGCTACCTGCTGCCCGCTTCACTGCCGGGCTCCGTGGCGGCGGCGACCTTCCTCGGCGTCCGTGACCGTCAGGGCCTTCCTGGGAGGCCTTCCCTTTCTGCTCCCAGCGTCCGGCCCCACAGGGTCCCGGGGAGGGCGGTTCGCACTGGGGGCCGTTGAGGCCAGCCCGAGGGGGCTGGGAAGGAAATAAGGACTCAGACTCGGCCGGTCGGGGCGGCGGTGTTCGGGAGCGGGTCGGTGCGCCGTGGCGGGAGTCGCAGCTCCGCGGGCGTGTTCGCGTGCCTGGGAGGGGCCGGCTCCGTGCCGCCCTCGGCTCCGCTGGAGCTGAGCTGGAGCTGGGTCCCTCCGGCCCCCGCCCTCTCCCTTTGACAGGGCAGAGTGTTTCAAAACCTCTGTCCTGTCCAGCATCGGGGTGTCTGTCCCCCCCAGGCCTGGCCACCTGGGGTCCCCATCCCTGGCGTGGCTCAGGGGTTGAGCGTTGACCTATGGGATTCCTGGTCAGGGCACAGGCCCGGGTTGGGGCTCTAGTGGGGGGCGGCCCGTCGGTGGTTCTCCCTCGTCACTGAGGGTTCTTTCTCCCTCCCTCTTCCTCGCCGACATCAATAAAGTTTTATTAAAAAAGAGATCAGGATGGTAAATGAGTGTGTGTGTGTGTGGGGGGGAGGGCAGGGAGCAGGGCGGTTGGGAGGAAGGCAGGGCGAGGGGGGGGCAGTTGGGGCGAGGGTGAGCCCCAGATGTGTGGGTGCCATGCTCTCTGGGGGTTCCTGGGCCCCACCCTCGGGAAAGTCTCAGGGAGGCCATGGAGGAAGGGAGGGGCACACCCAGCTCTTTCCCTCCCGGTCCTCATCAGGGCTTCTTTCTCCGAAGCTGCCGCTCCCCAGAGCCCTCTGTCACGGCCCCCCTCCCTGCCCAAACCCCACGTCAGCTCTGCCTCTGACGGGGTCCCCACCCGGCCGTGGGAGCAGCCGCCAGCAGAACCCTCGGGGCTGCAGAAAGATGGGATGTTGGGGTGACCGGAGCCACGTCTAAGGTGCAGCCAGCCCTCTCCCCTCCCCCCAGCCCCCCTCAGCTATGGGGGTGTCATGGACCAGGGAGTCGGCAGCCGGCACAGCGCAGCCCCGCGGTCGGGGGCCATGGCGGTGGTGCGCCCCGCTCGCTGTCAGCTGTGGGCACAGGCCCTGTGCCAGGGGCCGGCAGAGTTCTGGAAGGATCCCCGGTTGGCTCAGGCCCGCACGCCGAGCCCTCCCTCCCCCACCGGCCCCGGCGCCTCTGACTTTCTCGAAGGCGCTGCTGCAGCGAGGGCTGCGTTTCCATGTTTTTATTCTATTTTTAAAGCCGAGCAGGGAGTCCCTCCCCACAGACGCTGTGAATGCGAGGGCATCTCGCCGAGCAGGTCCCCCCCCCTGCCCGTAGAGGGTGCGGGGAGGGGTTCCAGGACCGCGAGCGAGCCCAGCCTTTGCTCCGGGCCTCAGGGACAGGGCGGTCCGTGTGCGGGCAGCAGCCACCTCCCCGGCCACGGCCACGGCCACGGCCACGGGGGGAGTGCAGGGCCTGTGCCCGCCCGCCCTCCTGTCTGCCCCGTCCCGCCTGCTCTGTGCCCGGCCGGCCGCCGACGCTGCGTGGACCAGCCGGGAGCGAGGGGGACAGGCCTGTGCGTGGCTCCCAGAGCGCTGTGGGCACAGCGGCGGGCTCTCTGGGCCTGGAGGCTGCCTGGCGTCTCGAACCCTGGCGGGCGAGCGGGAGGCACCGGGATGGCCAGGTTTCCGCTGCCTCCTCCCCTCCCCCCTCCTCCCCATCCCCCTCTGCCTGCTGCCCTCCGGTGAGCCAGGCGGCCGGCCGGCCGCAGGAAGTGGGGGTGCTGAGGGCCAGGTGCAGGGGCAGCGGGAGCCGGCTGAGCGGATGCTTGTTTTAGGAGCTCGTGGGCAGTGCCGCCCACGCTGGGCCCACACGGTTGTCCCCGTGGCTGCTGTCCAGAGGCACCTCGTGCCAGGGCCCCGGGTGGCGTGGTCAGAGCGTGGGCACAGGGGTCGCTGCAGCCGGTGAGGCCTCGGTCCAGGGGGCACCCTGCCCGGCCCGGCCGCCCTCGCCCCTCCCTCCCCTCCCCTCCCCTCCCCCCTCCCCCTCCCTTGCTCCGGGCTTTCCGGGAGGAGGCGGTGACCAGCTGCTCCGGAGCCCGGCCAATTCTGAACCGGCAGCGAGGATGCGCCACGGGGTGGGTGCGCCGGGGCCGGGGAGGGGACGGCAGGACACGCCGTCGCTGTTAACGCCGCACTGGGGGGAACATCGGCCTCTCGTGGGGGGACCTGGGAACTAGAAACACAAGTGCCCCCCCCCCAGTAACATCATTAACGTGGTTTAGCCCCGGCTGGTGTGGCTCCGTGGACAGAGCGTCGGTCGGCCTGCGGACGGAAGGGTCCGGGGTTCCATTCCGGTCAAGGGCACGCACCTCGGTTGCAGGCTCCTCCCTGGCCTGGGCCCTGGTCGGGGTGCGGGCGGGAGGCAACCAGTCGATGTGTTTCTCTCTCATCAGTGTTTTTCTCTCTCCCTAAACATCTACGGACAAGTGTCACCGGGTGAGGACTAACAAACAAACAAACACACAGGAGGTGGTTTTACGTGGCGGTTGTGTCTTCCAGGTGGGTGTAGCTCTTCTTGGCCACGGGAGGCCCCCCGCCCCTGAGGACCCCCCGCCCCCACGGCCCTGCCCTCCCCCCGGGCCTGCTCGGCCCAGCAGCAGCCCCGGCCGGCCCCCTCCTTCCCGCGGAGAGTTCGGTTTTTCCCCGAAGGCCGCTGACCGCCTCCCCCGCGCAGGCCTCTTTGTTGTGGTGGCTCTGCCGGTATTGATCCGGCGGCGGCTGTGTGCTCAGATCCGCATCGTCTCAGATGCTCTGAGAAACACCGGCCTCCGAGCCGCCTCCTGCCCTCCTCCGCCCGCCCGCCCGCCCGCCCGCCCGCCCGCTCCGAGGCCCAGCGGCTCGGGCCTCAGGTTCGCACCCCACAGCCGCTCTGCGGAGGCACAATCCCTGCCGCTCGCCGCGTCGTGCCTGCTGGATCCGGGGGGGAAGGCCCTCCCCTGGGCCCGGTCACCCCGGATCCATCCCTGGGGGCCGGGAGGGAAGAGGGAAGGCCCACCAGGAGCTGCGGGGAGGCGGGGACACGAGGCAGCCGGTCTTGCCGGTCTCCCTCAGGCTCATTTGGGTGAAATGTGTGGCCCGGCGGCGAGAACAAACCCGTTCCCTCCGGCCGCCGGCAGTGCTGATCCACACGGCGGAGGCAGGCTCACCGCACGTCCTGGTGGCTCCACGTGCCACTTCCTTGATTTGGGGGGAAAGACGGGGAGAGAGCAGAGCAGACCCCAGTGCCTGTGAGAGGAGGCGGACAGCAGGGAGAGCTGCTTGCCGGACCCCCTCTGGCGGGGACCCCGAGGCCGGGGGGGGAGGGGTGGGAGGGGGCGGCGTCTGGACTTCCTGTCCCGGTCCCTGTCGGCTCTGGTCTCCCTGCCACTCCTCCACGTGGGCACGAAAATAAAAATGAGTCCACAGGCCAGGCCGCAGGGCTCAGGGGTTGAGCGTCGACCTCTGAACCAGGAGGTCCCAGTTCGATTCCCGCTCAGGTCACAGGCCTGGGTGGGGGCTCCCTCCCATGTGGGGCGTGCAGGAGGCACCCGGTCCATGATGCTCTCTCATCAGTGATGTTTCTCTCTCTCTCTTTCTCTTCCTCTCCCCTCCTCTCTGAATTGATAAAATAAAAAAGTAAAGCCCTGGCCGGTTTGGCTCAGTGGATAGAGCGTCGGCCTGGGGACTAAAGGGTCCTGGGTTCGATTCCGGTCAAGGGCATGTACCTTGGTTGCGGGCACATCCCCAGTAGGGGGTGTGCAGGGGGATGTGCAGCTGATGGATGTTTCTCTCATCAATGTTTCTGACTCTCCCTCTCCCTTCCTCTCTGTAAAAAAAATAGATGAAATTATTGAAAATAAAATAAAAAAGTGAAAAGTGCCAGCAGGGCGTGTGGACGGGGACCTCAGCAGCGAGGGGAAGGGGAGCGCCCGCCGCCCCCCACACCCCGCCCGGTCGGTGCGGAGGCTTCCTCTGTGGGTCTTTGTTCTCGCCGCGGCGCTGTGGCGGGTGGCGGTGCACGTTTTATTTTCTGTCCCTGGCTGCTGGGGAGGCGGCAGTGTTCGCGTTTGGGGTGCGCATGTGGGGGAGGCGTGTGTTCTTTGGGGAGAATGGTGCGAGCAGATGTTACGCCCCCGAGTCTGGGAGGTGGGACTTGAGGACGGGGCTGGGGGGGGGTGAGGAAGGACCGAGTTATGCAAGAGTGTGTGTGTGTGTGTGGGGGGGGCCTCGGGGACGCCGACGAGCCGGGAGGCAGAGACGGCTGCCTCGGTGGCTCCAGGAAGGCGGCTGACAGCCTGGGGCCGTGCCGGGCAGGTGCCCCCGCAGCTGGACATCAGGGTGTCTGTCACGTGGCGGTGGCGGTAGCAGTGGCGGCCGGGGGAGCTTCAACGGGAGCAGCAACCTCTGGGCTGGGAAGGAATCCCCCCGGGCTGGGAAGGAACCCCCGGGCTGTGGGAGGACCCCCCGGGCTGTGGGAGGACCCCCTGAGCCGTGGGAGGACTGGTCTCTGTCACACCTCCCCTCCCCTCTCCCTTCCTGCTCCTTGTTCTCCATCTCAGTCTTGGCAGCTGGGGCGCCCCCCCCCATATGTCCTCGATCTTCCTCCCCCGACACCGTCTCACCACGAGACCACGGAGCCGCACCAGGAGGCCCCCTTACAGGCAGGGCTCGCCCGGACCGTGGGCGCTGGGGCTCTGGGGCCTGATCTCCGGGGACCCGTGTGCAGAGCGGCGGTGGCACCAGCCCTGCTTCACCGGGGACGACCGTGTCCCCTCCCCCTTCCTGCCCTCCAGTCGCCGGAGCACCGAGGACAGCCCAGCACTCGGGTACGAGGCTCGGGCACGCCGCTGGCACCGCTGGGTCAGGGCGGCGGCGGGCGCCAGCCCCTCTGGTCCGCGTCCCCGCTGGGGCCTGTCCCCGCTCCCCGCCGGGCGCCCGCCCGTGAGGCGGGTAAATCGCTCCGTCCATGTAGCGCGTTTCCGAGCGCTCGAGTTCGTCTCGGAGGAGCCAGGCTTGCTCGGGGGCACGTAATGAAATCCCAGGAATATGCCCCGAGCATGGAATATAATTTACTCCCCCTGCTTGTATGGGGTGGGGTGGTGCGAAGCGTGTGGACTCGCTCCCCGCAGGGCCGGGAGGCCGGCCGGGGCTGTCCGTGCCGAGGACGCAGCCCGGGCTCCACCGGAAGCGCTCAGAGCTCACACGCCGAGCGTCCGGACAGAGCTCAGGGCGGCTGCGGGGCTCCCGGCACGCAGAGCCTGACGCCACGCGGGCAAGGCGACAGCTCCGGCAGGAGGAGCCCAGGCCTGCAGCCCCGAGGCCGCCCCGCCCCGCCCAGCCAGGGGCGGCGGGCCAGGGCTGCCTGTCACTCTTCAGAAGGGCACCCATCTCACCGTGGGCGCCCCACCCTTAGGACCTGAGGACCCCACCTAACTCTAATGCCCTCCCCCCCAAAGGGCTCATCTCCCAGGATCACCACACTGAGGGTTCGGGCGTCAGCCGACGAGCTTTGAGGCGACACGCTCAGGCCCAGCCCCTGAACGGTGGCGCCGTGTCCTGGTGAAGGCGTGTCCCCGCCGAGGGGTCTCGCGGTTGCGTGTCACGTCCTCACGCCAGGCAGCGTGCGTGGCGTTCCCGTCTTGCAGGTTCTGGACCAAAGAGGAAAATGGTTTTTTCAGCCCGGCCGGCGTGGCTCGGGCGTTGAGCACCGGCCCCTGAACCAGGAGGTCACGTTCGATTCCAGGTCAGGGCACACGCCTTGGGGTCGATCCCCCGCGGGGGGCATGCAGGCAGCGGCGAGTTCATGCCTCTCTCTCATCCCTGACGTCTCTCTCTCCCTCTCCCTTCCGCTCCAACGTCAACGAAAACAGACGTAACGTTTGTGTTTAAACCACCTTTCCCGCTGTCGCAGAGCTGGCCTGTCTGCAAAGGGCACGTCCTGCGGCCGGTGGGGAGACCTGTCCTCGAGGTGCCGGTCGCGGTGGCGTGTGCGGGGCCACGGCAGTGTGTTCAGGGCCACGGCGGCGTGTGCGGGGCCACGGCGGCGTGGGGGAAGAGCCGCGGAGGCAGGCGGCGGCCGCCTGCGCACACACAGTGGGGAGGGAGCAGAGAGGACGGGACGGGACTCCGCGTGGCCGCGGGGACCACACTCGCACGCGGGCTCCACACCCGGGCCGCCGGGAGCCGGGCCGCAGCGAGAGCGGAGTATTTCGGGCGAGTGGGATTCGGGCTATTTTAAACGTTTCTTTTCTGGTTCCAGTAGTGTCTGCACTTGCCACCGCGGGTGTGTTTTGTTTTATAACGAGGACAGAGTTAGAACCACGGGTCTTGCCAAAAGCAGCTCGGTCTCCCCGCCTCGGGGGGACCCCGGTTGCCCCTCCGACCCTCAGCACCCCCATACCCCGCCCGGGCCCCCGAGCGCTGCCCTCCCACCAGCCCGAGCCAGGAGTGGCCCGAGGACCTCATCTGCCCCGTCCTGGCCGACCTCCCTCCCAGCCGTGACTGCGTGCCGAGACCAGTGCCGTGACTGTGTGCTGTGACCACATGCTGTGACCACGTGCTGTGACCACGTGCCGTGCCGGGTGCCGTGTGGGGGCGGGGCTGGGGGAGGGAAGCGTGTCCGGGATGCGGTGAGCCAGGAGGACGGGGCGGTGGACGAAAACTGGCCTGAGGCACCTTTAGCTGAGGGGCTCGGGAAGGAGCGTCTCCCCGGCCCAGCTTCCCGGAGCGGCTGCTCAGGGGTGGGGGTGGAGGTGGAAGGGGGTGGGGGTAGGATGGGGATGGGGTGGGGGTAGTGGGGTGGGGTTGGGGGTGGTGTGTTTTGCTGCCAGAAGAGGCTACATTTTTAGCCAAAAGTGAGAAAGGGAAGGAAGGGGTGCGGGGTGGGGGCCGAGGTGCCCGGTGGGGGACAGTGGCCTGCGGGCTGTGCTGGGGCCAGGCCTCGGAGGGTCCTCCCTGGGCCGTGTGCGTGAGGCGGTCCCCTCGGCCAGCGCCTGCGTGGCCGGACAAGCTGGGTGTTCGCGCCCCCCCCTCCCCCCGGGCCTTGATGAGCCGCAGCCGCGGCCGCTCTCCCCGCCCAGCTGCCGGTCCTTCGGCTGAGAAGCTGAGCGGCTCAGGTGCCCAGGATGCTGAGGCGGAGACAGCTTCCCGGAGCCCTGGGGCCTCGCGGCAGTGGGGGAGGGCCCTGTGCGCAGGCCTGGAGCAGCCCCCCTGGAGCAGCCCCCCTGGAGCAGCCCCCCCTCAACGCCCCGAGGCCGAGGCGGGCAGAGCACGCAGAGTGCCCCCCCCATACAGTGAAACCCTGCACCCCAACCCCACGCTGCTTGGCGTCGCTGCTAACGGGGCCCCTGGGGCTGCCCCTTGTGGCCCCCAGCACCGCGCTCCTCCCGGGGGGCACGCCCGCCCGCACGCCAGGCTGCCCTGGGTGAGGATTGGTGTGGGCTCTGTCGCTGCCCCCCACCCCCCACCCTGCCATGGGCGCCCCGAGGCCCGGGCTGTGCAGGCTGGGGTGAGGGTGAACCCCTGGGAGAGACCACCCCCCACTCTGCCCGCCCTGGAGGGCTCTCAGGCCGGCTGGCCACTCAGCGCGGGTGTCGTGTGTGTGTGTGTGTGTGTGTGTGTGTGTGTGTGTGTGTGTCGCAGGGGGGGGATCCCTGACAGCCTCGGTCCCTGGGTCAGGTTTTGCCTGGACGCCGTTCCGGCCACTGGGCTTCCCTCTGGACTCGGATGGTCTTCGCTTGGCTTCCTGTCCCGAGTCCCACCGGCCCCGACCCCAGGCCTGGCACGCTCCTTCCCGAAGACACGGGGTCACGTGAGGTCACAGTGCAGGGCTCCCCGGCCGCGGCCTCGCAGGATTTCCGGGGTTAAAGGTCACGCGGAGGAGGCTGGCGTGTAGGGCAGGGACCTGGTCACGTGCTGGTCAAGGCCCCGAGGGGGTCCAGGCAGCTGGGCTGGACGGTCCCCACGGCAGCGACAAGCCCTGCCGTGGTCACAGGGAGGCCACGAGGCCGATGCGGGAATACACCTGCGTGCACAGACAGGCGGTGGGCGTGTGATGGCAGCGGCGTCCTCGGGGCGTGACGTGGGGTCTCAGAGGGAACAGTCGGGGGTTTAAACACAGCAGTGTTTCCTGCCTCACCTCCCCCGGCTCCCCGGCCCCCTCCCCCACCTTCCCCGGGGGGCGCGGAGCCTCCGCCTTCCTCCTGCAGGTGTGCTCGCTCGAGCACCTTCCCTGAGGCCCTGAGCGGAGTGAGGGCACCGCGGGCGTTAAAAATAGACCCTGCCCCAGTTCTGCTGCCCCTGGAGGCCCCGTGGGGGGGGCGGCGGGGAGAGCCGGTGGGCGGGGCTGCAGTGGCCTGGCTGCAGGGGGACAGAGGAGGGGGACAGAGGGGGGCAGTGGGCAGGCTCGGCTGGTCAGCCTCCGGAGGAGGTTCCGTCCCCCCCTCCGGCTCCTGCTGCTGCAGCGCCGACCTCTGCTGGCCTCGCCGGGCCTCTCCCCGCGGGTCCTCTCCTCTTGTGAGGGCCCAGCCTCCGCCAGCACCCCTCATCGTAACCTGCATCTTTTAAAAAACCTATCTTTTTAATGGGTCTCAGAGAAAAAGGGAGCGGGGGAGAGAGTTAGAAACATCCAGGATGAGAGAGAATCAGGGACCGGCTGCCTCCCGCACGCCCCTCCCTGGGGATGAGCCCCCAACCCGGGCCTGGGCCCTGACCGGGAATTGAACCCTGACCTCCGGGTTCAAAGGTCGACGTTCAGCCACTGAGCCGCGCCGGCCGGCTTAACCTAAAACCCAGTCCCATCTGTGACGTCCCTGTTCCCACGAAGGTGCCGGGTAAGGGCCTCAGTTACCTTCCCCGGGTGGCAGGGGGCTGGGGAGGGGGGGCACAATTCAACCCTGCAAATCCCGACAGGCAGAGGGGCAGGATTCCGCGTGCTGCTCTGCCGGGCCCGGTGTGCCCCCCTCCTCGGCCACCCCCTGACACAAGCCAGCTGGTCCCAGGGGGGCCCCTGCCCTCCGGCCCCCAGCCTGGTCCCGGGCGGGCGCCTCTAGCACGGTGGCTGGGCGCTCCGGGACCCACTGGGTTTACAAACACAACGTCGGCTCCTCTGCTGGGCGCTGCACCCCGAGCCGGTTACTCGGGGGGTGTCGGGGCAGCCGGGGGAGCCCTCGGTTTGCATTCAGCGGCATTTGCACGGCTCGGGACGGGGGCGGGAGCGGTGCATGGGGCCGACCGGCGTGTGTCGGGTGGGGAACGTTGGGCCCACGGGCCACAGAGGCCCGAGACGTCGCCGGTGTGGCCCTGCCACGGCGTCCGGTGAGGCGATGACGTGCGTGGCCGTGTGCAGCAGCTCCCCTCGGGCTGACGGTTGTGTGAGGCCTGGGGGTGCCCAGCGCAGAGACGTCCTGGCCTCGGGGGAGCCAGTGCTGGGGGGGGTGAGGCTCTCCCCGGGGCAGCCCCTGTGGGTGAGCACCGGCGTGGCTCCATCCGCCCTCACCGCAGATCCAGCACCCCGAACAGGCGCACATGCGTGTTTGTGCGTGTGCACATGTATCCCCGCCACGGGTACACGAGCCTATGCACATGTGTGAGCACCTCGCTCAGAGGGACGTGCAGGCCCAGGGGCACGGGGCTGGCTCCTCGCCTCCTCCCGGCGGACCCCGACGGCAGGGAGCTGCCCTTCCCCGCGGCCCCCGCGGCCCGGCCTCACCTCCCCCCAGACGGCGTCTCCTCCGCTCTCCAGCGCCGGGAGGGAGCGTGGGCCTCGGCTCGCCGTGACGGATCGTGTCCGTCGCCCGAGCCCAGTGATTAATTCCCGTCCGCGTCCTGGGGGCGAGGAGGGAGCGGAGGGATTAGATTTAATTTCTGGTTAATTGTTTCCATAGCTCAGCCGGGCCGACGTCGGGTGATTTATTTCTCGGCCCCGGGGAGGGGAGGGTCTGCCTGCGGGCACGGTTTAATTACACCGGATCGTCTTATCTCCTCGTAATTATGGCGCCCGAGGCCCGCTCCTCCGCGCCTCCCGCCACACCGCCACACGAGGTCCCTGGCCGCCGCCGCCGCCGCCGCCGCCGCCGCCGCCGCCGCCGCCGCCGCCGCCGCCGCCGCCCTGGGGCTGGAGCGCCCGCCAGGACCGCTGAGGCTCCCGGAGAGCTGTGGGAGCCGGAGGGCGAGCAGTGTCTCTGGAAGGGGAGCTTCCTGAGGCTGCGGGGACGCTAGCGTGACGGTGAGGTCCCGCGTGGGCACGCAGGTGCTCCCGCCCGGCCTCCCGGTGGCCCAGGGCTGTGCCTGCACTTCCTCGCGCTGGCCCGCAGGAGGCGCCCTCCCGCACCCCCTCGCCCCTCCAGGGCCCAGCATGCCTGCGGGCGAGTCTCCGTGCACCGTGTGGCCGTGTTTACCGGCCCAGCTGCCCCGTTACCCACACCGCGGTGTGCGGCCGCCACCCGTCCGTCCCCACCCTGACACGGGTCCCCGTGAGTCACTCCCTGCTCCCAGCCCCCGCCACCCGGGATCTCACTGCTCCAGGACCTCCTATGAGTGGGGCCCTCCTCCTCCCGCCTAGCCCCTCCCACGCGGGCAGAGCCGTGGCCTGTGGGCTCCCTGTGTGGCCTGGTCCTCAGAGCCCTGGCCACCTGCCGGGTTCCCTGGCCACCTGCCCCTGCAAGACCGAGAGCCTCTCAGCCAGGACGCTGTCCCTGAACGGTCTGCCACCCAGCACCCAGCACCCAGCACGGCGCTTTCATACCGGGGGGGGGGGGGGAATGGGCATGTCACGCTGCGTGTCAGCCTGTGACATAAACACACAGTGCTGTCTCCTCTGCGTGGACGCCAACACATCCGTGTGCCTGCTAACGACTCCCCCAACCCTCCCGCCCCCCACCTGGGGGTTCTGCCCATCATCCTCAGCAGGGTGCCCAGCCCCAGGCTCCCGGAGCCCTCTTCTGGCTGGGCAGGTGTCCCACTGGCCTGGATGACGCTGCACGGTCCCCTGCCAGGGGGCGGCCTGGGCGGCGTCGGGGAGGGCAGGGCAGGGCCGTGTCTCTTAGCTCCCGATGCCGTGGTCCACGTGGATGTGGCCTTGCCCTGCCTCCCCCTGTGGTTGGGGAGCCGCTGCCCGGGTGCACGTGGCGGGGGGAGGAGGAGTGAGGCCTGCTCCTCCCTGTTGCCCTCCCGCCCCCCCCCCCCCCCCGCCAGGCCATGAGAGGAAAAAGCTGGAGACAGTGCCACGGAGATGCCCACCATCAATCACAGCCCCGGGCGCCGCTGTCGGAGGCTCAGGAGGTCCGAGGAGAGCCGGCACCCAGCCTCCCGTTAATCTGCTCCCATGACAGGCGCCCGCGGCCGCTCACCCTCCAGTGATTACAGCCCCACGCCGAGAATGCTAATGGACGCGCCGGCGGAGGGGCTGAGCGGGCACGTGTCCTTCCCCGTGGCCCCGGCGCCAAGGTCGTGGGCCCTGGCAGGCCCCACGGTGCACCGACATCAGCCTGCCGTCCGAGGGCGGGGCCGGCTGCCAGCCTCGCTCTTGCTCTCGCTCTCGCCCACGTGGCCTGCATGCTGGACAGACCCGGCAGGGTGCACTGTGGGCACCCTGGAAAGCCAGGTCCAGGGCTTGGCCGGCCAGGGGTCCCCGGGGTCAGAGCTGCGTCTCCGGGGGCCGAGGGGGCCGCCCGGCCTGCCGGGAGCTCACCCCCGGACCTCTGGCGGGCAGGGTGGCGCTCTGTGAGACCTCTGACCATGCCTGGCCGTCCGGGGCTCCGTCCTCGGCTGGCGAGTGGCCGGCTGTGCCCAGGGTGTGTGAGGTCTCCGCCATCACGGAGGGCAGGGGGATGTGTGGACAGACGCCCCTTCATCTGCTCCGGGGCGAGCTGGGCGTTCCTCCGGTTGTGCAGTACCACGTGCTCATTAGAAACTTCTGGCAAATGCCTCCTTTCCGGGGCTTTCGGCCCAACGGGAGGGTCCGAGGGGTTTTGCTGATGACCTCATGCTGTGCCGCCCTCGCAGCTGGGGAAACGGAGGCGCCAGAGGGCCGGAGAGGCAGCTCTGTGAGCACAGGCCGGACTGGCTCCCTCGGACGGTGAGGGGAGAGCCGTCTGGCTCCACGGCCCGGGCCAGAGGCCGCTGCCTCCGGGGCCGTGGCGAGAAGGGAGTGGGGGCCGGGAGCCGGGCACGGGGGACAGAAGCATCTCGGCATCGGAAGCGCCCCGCAATTCTGAGGCCTCCCGAGGGGGCGGGCTTCCGGAAGGTCTCTGGTGGCGGTGGCGGCGGCAGCAGTAGCAGCAGCGGACGGCCGGGGCGGCCCAGGGGTGTCCCAGGCTCAGCCCGGCCCGGCGGCTCCCCGATGGCGAGGCGGTGGGAACGTGTGCAGATCTTTGCTCCTCCCCACGCAGGGCCCGGGTGGTCTCAGCTCCCGTGGCCGCAGCGGGCAGGGTCAGCGTGGGGAAGGTCGGTACGTGTGTGTGTGTATGTGTGTGTGTGTGTGTGTGTGTGTGTGTCCCCGCCGGCCCTGTTTCTCCTCGGACCTGGCGTTTCCTCCAGCCCGGGCTGCTGAGCTGGCGGCGTGATCCCTGCCCCGGCTTCCCAACCTGGGACCTACAGGACGGGAGAGGGCCAGGTTCCCGCTCAGCGCCCCGTCCTTGCTGCCCTGACTCGGCCTCACCCCGCCCCGGCTCAGGCCGTGGGTCGCCGTCCTCGAGGCTCCGTGGCCCGGCCGAGCGGCCAGAACGGGCCGGCCGGCTCCCTCCTGCAGCGCTCGGCAGCACCGGGAGCCCAGATGGGCCAGGACGTGGAGGTCACCCGGGCCAGCTTCCTGCCAGCGGCACCTGCTCCCTGCTCCCCCGACAGATGGCGGCACAGCGCTCCTGGCCCGGCCCCGGATTGATGGCCCAGTGATCGGGAGCCGGGGGGACAACGGAGAGTCCTGGACCTGCTCCCCGTCCTCCTAAGGGCAGCCACTTCCCTGGTGGGACCTGGCCCCGCAGGCCCCTCCCAGGCCCGTCTCCCCCCCCCCTTCCCCCAGCGGCTCCCCTACCCCCCCGGAGGACAGCCACGGGCATAGACGTCGGGCAGGGTCTGCAGGAACCGCATCTCGGTGCCCTCATCCCTCCTCCCGGTTCCCTGTCCTTCCTCCAGGCCCGCTGGCAGGTTCCATCTCGTGGCTGCTGGTGGCCTGGGCCCAGCAGGGGCCTCCTCTGCCAGAGAGCGGAAGGGAGAGGGAGAGGAACGTGGATGGGCTGCCTCCCGCACGCCCTGCACCGGGGATCCAGCCTGCGGCCAGGGGCTGGGAACCGAACCATGACATCCTGGCTCATGGGTCGGCGCTCGAGCACTGAGCCACGCTGGCCGGGCCGCTGGGGTATCCTGATGGCTCAGCCCACTAGCCACGCTCCCACGGCGGGCCTGGGGCAGGGGAGACAGGCACACGGACACCACGCTCCAGCCTGCCCGGCGCGGGGAGGCCCGGGGTCAGGACCGCAGCCTGCAGTGCGGACTCGGGGGCGGGGAGCGTGTTGTGCAGTCCCGGGGGAGGGAGTGGCGTCTTCCTCCTTCTCTGACCCCTCTCCCACCCTGTGCCAGGCTCGGCGCCCACAGGTCCCCTCTTGGCGAGCAGCCTCTCCCGGGAGCTCTCAGGAGCCGCCATCTTCTGACGGCGAGCCCTGGGGCCTCCTCCCTCGCGTCAGGGGTGAGGCCCCCCAATAGCTCGGGGCCTGGGGGCCCCTGGAGGGCTGCGCTGGGCGTGGTGCTGGAAGGAGGGGGCCGGAGGAGGGCCCGGGGCTGGCGTGTCGGGTGTGGTCCGGCTCAGGGCGCGGCAGGCGGGGGGGTGGGGTGGGGTGGGGTGGGGGGGTTTGGGGGAGCGTTGGGGAACGAAGGGCCCGCTGCTCAGGGTTTGTGTCTTATCAGAACAGACCGCCCTCCCGAGGCGCTCAGCGTTTTTCTCTCCTTCTCCTTCAGGTGGGAGGCAGCCGCCTTCTCTGAGCTCTGAGCCTCTTCTGGCCGAAACCACCGCCACCGCCCGCCCACCGGCCGCCGTCCGCCCCCAGGCCGTTCCGGGACCCGCGGGGCCTCCCGGGCCGGGAGAGGGCGCACCTGCCCCGCCAGGTAAGGCCGGGCCGCCATGTCTGCGCTGAGCCACCCTTGGGGACGGGCGCGGGAACACGGTGCGCGTGGCCGTCTCTTGGCTCCGGACCGCAGGGCGCCTGCTGGGTCAGGGGGCAGAGGACGTGGCTCCGGAGCGTCGGCAGGTCCCGGATGTGTCAGGGAGCTCGTGAGCAGTGGCTGCTGCCCTCTGTACCCCGAAATCCGCCAGCTGGCCTCGGAGGAGCGCCTCGGGGACGGGGCGGCTCGGGTGTGGTGCCCCCGACTGGTGTCGCACGAATCGCCAGGGGCCGGGGGGGGGGGGGCGGACCGTCCCCTGCTCGTGGGCCCGGCGGCGGCGCCTTCACTGCTCAGAGGGGACAGGTGCCCGCCCGAGACCGACAGGCTCCTCCCTCCCGCGGGCACCCGGTTTGATCCCCGGTCAGGGCAATGCCCGGGCTGTGGGCTTGACCCCCAGTGGGTGACGTGCAGGAGGCAGCCTACCCATGATCCTCTCTCATCATCAGTGTTTCTCTTCCTCTCTGAAATCAATAAAAATATATCTTTAAAAAACGGTCATACACACGAGGAGAGGAGGGGTGACCCCCGCCGATCCCCTCCATGTCCCCCTCCCCCTGGCACCGACCTCCCCAGACCCTCCCTGCCGTGGGCCCCGCTGAAGGCAGCCCTGGAGGCTCATGGGCTTTTCTCCAAAGGCCCCGACGGGGGGGCGTCGTCCTCCCTGAAGGTGGACTCTGGTCTCGCTGACCTCGCGGCCCCACGGGCACCCGGCCTGGCCCCTGGACGCGATGCCCTGGAATCCTCGCCGCGGTCTCTCCGCGGACACGCAGGTGGAGGTGACCTCGGGGCTGGCAGAGGGGCCGCAGGGAACCGTGTTTATCCGGTGCGCAGTGAGAACTCCCAGGCCCGGCGCGTTCAAAGGCACCTGTGCTCTGGCAAAGAGGAGAAAGCGCGTGTCAGCACACGCCGGGGAACAGAGGGAATCAGACGCAGAGTCAAGGTGAGCCTGCCTGTGTGTGTGTGTGGGGGGGGGGGAACAGAGCCACCTCTCTCCTCGGGAGGGACGGGGGGAGGAGGGGACGGTGGGCACAGATGGTGTGGGCGTGCCGGTGACCTTGGCTCCCTGGGGTGCCGAGCGGCAGCCGCCTGCAGCTCCGGGGGGGGGGGGGGCGACCAGGATGTCGACCTCGTGGAGGGACCCAGAAGCCCTCAAGGCACCTCCAGTTCAGCACAGACCTGTGGTCCTGGGATTGGGGGGTTGGGGGGAGATGTTCAGTTGGCGTCACCCAGGCCCTGCCCTCGCCCTCTGCCAGGGGCCCTGGAAGGTGGTGAAGCCGGCGGCGGGCAGCCGCTCTGCATTCGCTGCCACGGTCTCCCTCCTGGTCCCGTGTCCCCTTCACTGTCTCCTGTCCCCGCGTGGCTTTCTTAAAGGCACAGGCTCCACACACAGTAGGTCTCCCAAGCGCGTCTTCGATGGCGTGCCCCGGGCCCCGCTTAGCCGCCGGAGATGCTTTCCATAGGCCCGGCGGCGCGGCTCGGGGGCCGCGGCTCCGTTCCCGGTCAGGCCCGGCCGGGGGAGGGCTCCATCCCGGTGTGCGGGACGATGTGTCTCTCCCGCTGCCTCTCCCTCCCTCTCCGAAGTCAATAAAGATGGCTGAATGGTGTCTCTTGTTTCTGAGCCAGCATGTTGCAGGCTCGGTGGTTATTCTAGAGCAGTGTTCCCCAAAGTGTGGCACGCGTGCCCCCAGGGGGACGGGGAGAGTGTGGTGGGGGTACGCGTTGCACCGGAGTTTGGTGGGGTACGCACTGCACCGGGCTTAGCTGCGCCTGATTCTACGTTCTCACGGGTCAAGTCAAGACAGTCTTGTGAGGTGTGAGATGGTCCGGTGTGCAAATACATGTTACTTATAATATAACTTTTATTTATATTTTATGATGAATACTTTTATTTTTCGTTTATTATTATTTTGTGTATGTACCAAAAAAAGGAAAAAGAAATATATTTTGATTGTTATTAAAGTACAACCATTTTTTTTTTGACGAGGGGTACTCAGCGTTACGAACATTATAGAAGGGGTACACCTATGTCAAAAGTTTGGGAAACACTGCTCCAGAGGATTCTGTGGCTCACAGCGTTCCCCAGGCATGCGCAGACTGGCTCTTAAATAATTTAGTACCTCACCGGCTCGCACACTCTCCGCAAATGCTTGGCGCTCTCTTCCCCCGAGCACGTGCCGGCCTGGGGCTCCGCCCAGCACCCCGACCGCCCCCACACCCAGGAGCGTGGCACTGGGGGGCCGCCCCCCACGGGAGACGGCGCGTCCTCCCAGCCTGCACTGCAGGGGCGCGGCACCGCGCTGCCCTGTTCTGCAGGTGGAGGTGCGGGCGTGCCGGGGAGGCACAGCGCATGCGTCTGTCGGGAAGCCGTGGAGGCGGCAGGTTTTCCTCGTTTTCTGGGCCTGAGGGAAGGGCTGGTTATAATTGTTCTCCACGTGATGTCGGCCTGGACCCGGGGCCCTGGCGGCTGTGCTTGGCTGGGGGGGGGGGGGAGGGGGGGCAGCTTGTGCCTGTGGACCAGAGGCCCACAGCATCCCAGGGGAAGTGGGGTGTGTCACCCGTACGGCAGCCCCAGGGGCTGGTGAGACCCGTGCCCAGGGCGAGAGGATGGGGGATGGGCCGGGCGGGTCCCCCCTGCCGCGGGGCACACCGCGGGCAGCACACACAGGAGTGGGGCCGCTGGGGCCGTGGGGCCATGAACCCAGAGTTGTGTCTCCCCCCCCACCCCCCCACCCCCTGCGCTGGGGCAGGAAGCTTGGGCAGCGCCCTTCTAACCTGGCAGCTCTGGTTCCTGGGAGACTTTGCCCAGAGCCAGGCCGCCCCGTCCCGCCCCCCTGGAGGAGGAGAGCTCAGGTACGGGACGCTCTGTTCAGAGGACCCGACCCCGTGTCCACCCCAGGGCGGGCGGGTGAGAGCCACGGGAGGGGGGACCCCATGGAGGGACCTGGGGCGGGTCCCTCGGAGGGGGTGCTGGCCGGGGGCCGCTCCCGCTGGTTAGCATGCGGCGAGCGTGGCGCGGAGACGTGTAGATTTCCCTGCGTGTGCGCCGCAAGCCAATGCGGGTCGGCGCCGTCCCGATGGCTGGCAATTAGCGTGTTCTAACGGGAACAGATGTTCCGAGCGCCGGGGGGCTGGTACCGAGCGCCCACGCGCCGTCTGCGCGCCGGGCAGGGCCGGAGGGAGAGCCGCCCGCCCTCCAGGCCCCGGCGGGCCCGGCAGGCCTTGGGCGGCTGCTGGTGGAGGAGGGAGAAATAGTAATAAAGACGTTCGCGGGTTATAAATAGTTCCCGCCGCTGACGCCGGGCCGAGCGCTCTCTGGAGGAGCTGCGGGCTCCACGGCGAGAGCCAGGCGGAGTGGGAGCCGGAGGGGGGCAGTTCCGGGCGGGTGGTGGGGCCCGAGGCCCCGAGGCCCCGTGTGGGAGACTTGGACCCATTTGAGGTTCGGGAGCGCAGAGGACGGAGGAGGGGTAGGAGGGAGAGGCTTGGGCGGGTTCTGCTCAGACCGGTTCCTGGGGAACGACCCTCGACCCTCGGGACGGTGCGGTGGGCGGGCTCGGAGCTGGGCCAGCCGAGTCCCCCTCACCCCCCGGGCCTCCTGCGCCGGCCGAGCCCCACAGCTGTGCAACCGGGGGAGCGACCGTCCAGCGTCCCGGGCTCTGCGTCGCCGGGGCCACGCGGCACGCGGCACGGGCTGGCCCGTCCCCGGCTGTCGGGGGTGGGGAGGGAGGGGGCACGCGCGGAAAGGCGGGCCCCGGCCTCGGTGGGCCGCTCCTGGCCCCTCTCCTCGCCCCTCCTCCTCGGAGAGCTCCTCCAGGGCAGCGGGCTCACGCTGGCGCTCTCCCTCTTTGGCTTCTTAGAGCAAAACCGCTTGTTTGTTTTCTGGCTATAAAAAGAGCCGCCTCCCTCCCCCGGGCACGAGGGAACCAGCTTGCGGCCTCCCCCGGCGCCCACACCCCGCACGCCGCCTGCAGGCAGCCGTCCGCGGGGACTCTGGGCCTGGCCTCGGGCCGCCGGCAGGTGCCCCGCATTTAACTGGGGCCGGGCAGCCGGGAGCCTCCTCGGGGGCGAGCCCCCCCCCCCCGGCAGGCCTATCTGTGTTCCCGTTCTTTTTTTAATTTTTATTTTCATAGATCTCAGAGAGGAAGGGAGAGGGAGAGAGAAAAATATCCACAATGAGAGAGAATCATGGATCAGCTGCCTCCTGCACACCCCACACTGGGGATCAAGACTGCAACCCAGGCCTGTGCTCTGACCAGGGGTCGAACCCTGACCCCGAGGCTGGGGATGGCAGGCAGGGGGTTGGCATCCTGGGTCAGCCGGTTACTCAACAGGAGCGGGTCTTGGGGCTCAGGCGCCAGCTCCCATGATCTCATGGGGCCACTCGGGTCCTCTGAGCCTCCGTTTGTCATCTTTCCTCGGAGGCACCTGCCTCCTCTGTTCACGCAGCCTGCGCTCCTGGCGCGTCCTGATACTCAGGTCCGGCTCAAGGTCACCAGAGACTGAAGAGTTAGGTCGGAGCGGAGCGCAGGTGCGCTGTCCCTCCTCCTTGGCTGACCAGACGTGTGCGTGCATGTATGTGTGTGTGCACGCACGCGTGCACAAGCAGTGTGCAGAATGTGTGGGTGTGCATGCACAGGTGCAGTGTGAGTGTGTATGTGTGTGCACATGAGCGTGCACTGTGAGCACACGTGTGCACAAGTATGTGCACCATGTGTGGGTGTGCACGCAGTGTGATCATCACATGCGCACACGTGTAATGTGAGTATGCACATGTGTGCAGTGTGAGGGTACATGTGCACACACGTGCGTATAGTGCACTAACTGTGCAGATGCTCACACGTGTGTGGCATGTGCTTATATGTGCACATGCTCACACACTTGCATGCGTGGTCACATGTGCACTGTACATTTGTGCATACGTGTGTAAAGATGAGGGAGAGCCCAGACCTCCTAGAAACCTCTCAAAGGCCTTCCCGTCCCCTCGGACGCCGGCCACTGCCACTGCGGCTGGGCGGGGCCGGCGAAGGAGAGGAGATGAAGTGACCGCCGCTTGGCAGCGGGGCCGCTCTTATCAGAAATCAGTGCACACAGCGCCGCCCATTCTGTCTCCCTCAGACAGTGTCCCCCGTGAGAGCAGGGTGCCCGGGCCGGGGGTGCCTGGCCCCAGCTCCGTGAGCCGCTGGCTGCTGTGCCCCCCCCAATGCCCATGCACCTCGGCCATCAGAGGGATTTACGGCCGCCCGGCCGCCCCGTTCCCGCTCCGTTCCCGCTCCGTTCCCGCCCCGTTCCCGCCATCCATCACGGCCGCCGCGGCGCCAGCGGGACCGTTAATCACGCAGACTTTCCGCCTTGTCACCGGCTCTGCTGGGAGGAATGTGAACCGTAAAATTAAAACCTGGGACCGGGGAATCGGGAAGAGAGAGATTTCCCAGCGCCCCCTGCACTGCCCCCCGCGCCCCCCTCCCCCAGCCCCATACACACCAGGATCCAGAGCTGCAGGCCCCACCCGATGGATTTCCTCTCCCGACTGCCCACCCCCCTCCCCGCACCCGCCCTCCGCTCCCGCTCCCGCTCCAGAGCCAGCCCTTCGGAGGAAGACCTGAGAGGCGGGAGGGGGCACCTGGTGGGGGGTGACCGGGTCTGACTGGGATCTGACTGCGGAGAAGGGAGGTCCAGCACACCAGCCTCTGGGTTCCTGGAGGCCACGCCCCGCAAGCCATCCCCGCTGCCCCCCCACCCCGTGGTCCCGGGCCAGGCTGGAGCGGCCCACGTCTGTGCAGCAACACGCGTGTGGGCCAAATTTCCCAGCCATGTCTGGGGATCCAAGCAACACTGCGTGGCTTCTGGGCGGGGGACGCGTGGGCCTCGCTCCGGCCATTTGACCTTGGAGAGCAGGGGCGGGTCACCCCAGGTCCTGCTCTGAAAGACGGGGCTTCTTCATTCCGTGCTTGATTTTACTTGGCGGAGGAGCTGGGGGGAGGGGCCCGGGAGATGGGACAGGAAGCGGAGTGTGGGGCCTGGGCCCTGAGTCGGGGGCCAGCAGCAGAGAGGGGGCCGTGGGAGTTCCCCGGCAGCTCCCTGGGGTGCCCGGGGGGTGGTGTGTATGTGTGTGCACATGTGTGCACACAGGCACGTGCACGTGCGTGTCCAGAAGGATGGAGGTGGCAGGCGCTGGGACAAATGACCCCAGAGGGCACGGCAACCAGGCCAGAGGCCTTCTGAACACCCCGCCCCCCCCCCCCACCACCTGGGGCCAGAGACCCAGGTCTCGGGTGCAGCCGGACGTCTGCCTGGGGTGGGGTGTTTGGGGGTGGACTGCTTGAGAGGCCCCCAAGAACCTGCCCTCTGTGACCCCCGAGCCCAGTGATGGCCGTGTGACGGGGTGACAGTGATTGGCAGCTGCTGTCAGAGGTGCCGCGGCCGCCCCGCCCCGCCCCGCCCCGCCCCGCCCGCGCTGCCCTGCGCTCGTCATTTATTTAACGTCTCCTTCTCACTCTGGAGGAGTCACGGGAGAGGGGGACGTGGAGGGGGGCAGACCCCCATCCCCGGAGGGCGCTCTGAGGGAGCAGCATTCACCCGGCAGCTGTCAGTCAAGGCCTTGGGCATGGTAGATCTTGGGGGACCAGGGGGGGGAGGGCAGGGGAGAATAGGGACGCCGGACTCTAGGAGGGCTTGTGGGGGGCAGGCATCTGCAGGGGTGATGCTGGAAAATGGAGGCAGGGCCTCCAATGCCCTGAGCTCCCTGAGGCCCCTGCAAGGAAGTGAGTGGCCAGTGGGGGAGGGCGGGGGGGGGCGGGTCCAAAAGTGACAAGCCAGCCTGGGCGTGGCCTTGGCTCCGGGGCCTCCGTCTCTAACGGGGCTTCTCCCAGGAGCAGAGGACTCGGCCCAGCGAGGACCCTCCTGCCCTCCCCCGGGGAGGCCGGGAGGCCGGGGCACCCCCGGGCCTGGGTGGGGGGCAGCCAGGGGCCCAAAGCGTGACCTTCACAAATGGAGG
Source organism: Vespertilio murinus (assembly GCA_963924515.1). Lineage (NCBI taxonomy): Eukaryota > Metazoa > Chordata > Mammalia > Chiroptera > Vespertilionidae > Vespertilio > Vespertilio murinus. Next base: position 1,395,637 of record OZ004718.1, read on the forward strand.
AGGGCGGAGGCCGGCCTCGGAGGGTCTCTGCCCCGGGCATTCTGCCGGCCCGGCCTCCTCTCGGGCCCCTCTTCCTCCGGGCGCCCGGGCCACCCGCACGTGTCCACGTGACCCTCCTCCCCACAGAGGCTGCTGCCCGAATGTGGGCCCCGTCTCCACGCGCCCACACGGGCAGATGCCGGCGGCTGCCTGGTGCGTGAGCAGCCGCCCACGTTCCCATCTGCCGCTGCACCCAGTGGGCAGGAGAGTGCCCGCAGGCCGAGGGGGAGGGCGCGGGAGGGCCCGGGGCTGGGGCGCGGGGTGACTGGGCTGTGGGAGGGTCACCTTCCCAGTCACGTCTGGCTCAGGACAGGGTTACTTACTATGGCCTGGATCCCGGCGTGGGGGAGAGGTGGGGGCGCCGGGCGGGGAGAGGGCATGGGGGGGGCGGCTTCAGGGCTGAGCCGCGTGGGGACCATGAGGTGCCCCTCCTTCCTCGCCTTTTAAAAATAAATACATTTTATTGATGTCAGAGAGGAAGGGGAGGGGGGATAGAAACGTCAGTGAGGAGAATCATGGATCGGCTGCCTCCTGCACTCCCCCACTGGGGATCAAACCTGCAGCCCGGGCCTGTGCCCTGACCTGGAATCGAACCCTGACCTCCTGGTTCCTAGCTCAGCCCCTGAGCCACATGGCCGGGCTGCTTCCTCTCCTCAGAAGAGAAACGTGGGCTCGCAGAAGCCTCTCGAGTTCCCGCGCGGGTTCCTCCGTGGCCGGGACCGGGCCTGCTGGGAGCGGGGCGGCCGTCCTCTGAGGTCACTGCCTCCCTGTCCCAGCGCTCGGCCGTCCCCTGACCCACTGCCCAAGGCCCCTCTCGGAGAAACAGACCCTCCCCGTATCAGCGTTCCCACCGAGATGCAGGCCCTGAAGCCAGATGGACGTGGGTTTGAAGCGGCGGGAACGCAGCCCACGCTTTCCTAAGCAGGACTCGGGCAGATTCGGGGCCCTGTGCCCGAGGCTCGTCCCCTGGACCAGTCAGCCACCCAGGAGCAGGGGTGCCGGGTGGAGGGCGTGTCCCCCAGGAGCCGCCCTGCGGGGGGGGTGTGTGTCGGGGGAGGGCTGCCCGTCTCCTGTGGGTTTGCCTGAGAGCTGAGCCCCTGCCCGCAGCTCCCCCTCGACGGGTCTCCTCTGTCTGCACCGGGCCAGCCTGCTCCTCTGACCCTCGGCCCAGGCACCGGTCCACTGCACCTGGCTCCCAGGCCGGCCCCTCCAGCCTCTGCCAGGGGAGCAGCCGCCTGGCATTGCCCACTCCACCCTCAGTCCTAACCCGCACGGGCACCCCCGCCCGTGGGCAGGAGAGCGCCACCAGCTCCTCTCTGGTCACCAAGGCCCCGGAGGCAAGACCTCTGAGGGCAGGAGCGCCTTTATGACCTCTGCCTGCGGCTCTGCCCCAGCCACCCACAGCGGGAGCTCAGCCACACACAGCCCCAGCCACACACAGCGGCAGGCTTAGGGAGTGGAGGGGCGTGGTGTGGGAGGGGCGTGGTTTGCGAGGGCGTGGCGTGCGGAGGCGCTGGGGGCCTTTGCTTCCCATGGAGGCGCAGATGGCCTGTTCTGACCCTGACGGGTCCGCAGAACCTGCTTGGTTCCGTGGCCGTGGGTCTGGACAGGCCTGGACTTCCTCACCCGGCAGCTGGGCCACGCGGGCCCCGAGGTCCCCACGGTTTGTCCGCCTCTCCTGGCGCTTGGGGTGCATCCTCAGGGCTGCCTTGGGAAGTTCTGTGCCCTCAGCGTCTTCCTGTGGGAGCGGCGGGTCTCGCATAATTGAAAAGTTACAATGAGATCCAGATAGTGAAAGAAAAAAAAAAAGTAATAATGACCCGCAGAAGGAACGTAGCTGTGCATTACCCGTAAAGGGGGGGGGGGGGGCAAGCTATTTTTAATGGTCTCCATGGCGACAGAGGTGTGTTTACAGTGATTTCCCCTCTCCTTTCAGCTCTGCAATCGCCGATTTGCATCTTGTTACCGAATGCCGCCGGCATGTCCGCGTTGTGGACGGGAGTGGGGCCTGGGGCCGGGAGGGGCGCTGAGGGTGCCGCCGAGCGCAGGTGCGAGGTTCGAGGCTTCCCTGCAGCTGCCCAGCCCCAGCCCCTGTGCCCTCTGAGCGCTGTCCGCGCCCATGCCTGCAGGGGGCCTGCCTCGTTCGCTCCCGCTGCCCGTCTTCAGACGGCCCCTCCGTGCCCAGCTCCCAGAGTCCCCTCCTTTTTTAAAAAATGTTTTTATTGACGTCAGAGAGGAAGTGAGAGGGAGAGAGAGCAAAACGTCAGTGACGAGAGAGAACCATGGACCGGCTCCCCCCTGCACGCCCCACACTGGGGATGGAGCCCGAGACCCGGGCCTGTGCCCTGACCGGGAACTGAACCGTGAGCTCCCGGTTCCTGGGTGGACACTCAGCCCCTGAGCCCCGCCGGCCGGGCCAGAGGCCCCTCCTTGCTCAGGGCAGCCGGGCGGGTCCCGCCTCTCCCCGCCCAGCCCACGTGAGTGTGGCAGGGCCACTGGCTGAGGGTGCGTGGTAGGCGATCACCTAACGCACACGCTAAGGAGCAGCCCCGGCTCCTGTGACCACGTCACAGCCTGCACTCGGGGCTCCTTCCGGCCGCCCCTCGCCGCCCCCTCCCGCCTGCCCAGGGGTCCGGCCGCCCCTTACCCCTCCTCCTGGGCGTTCTCAGGGGTGCTCCTCCTCCTCCCCACCCCCAGAACCTCCTGTCTTCCTGTCACTCCCGCCTCCTGGCCGAACCCCAGCCAGACCGGGCCTGATTGGCGTTTCACGTGGTGAGTGATTGCCCGTTTCCATCGCGCCTCTCCAGAGAAATTACATGCTTCTGGGGGAAGGCAGGACACGCTCCGCCACGTTTCCACGGCCCGCGTGCCCGGTGCAGGGAAGGCGGCCCCTCCCGGCGGCGGGCGCTCCAGACCCTGTCTCCGCGCCGTCACCGCCAGAGGCTCGTGTGCCGCTCACTAAGTGCCCGCAGGGGCTCAGGGGCGTGCTGGGTGTGTGTGGGGGGGCCCCCGCAGCTGGCACCCCACGATCGCTGTCTTCGTTCGGAAAACCCAGCCCTGGACGCTCTGTGTCCCCCAGAAGGTGCCCCTCGCGCAGCGGGTACCAGCTAAACCGCCACATGGCTTGGCGTGTAGTTCCTCTCGGGCTGCTGAGCAAACCCCGCAGACGGCGCGTGGGCACCGACTGCCAGCTGGTGAGCCCAGAGGATGCGTGGGCGAGGGTCCTGCTCCCACAGACGGAGGGAAGGGCAGGGTCTGACCCAGCTGCTCCCCCTGGGCCTTGGGGGGTGGGGCAGGGCTCCTAGCTGGACGCTGCCCCTTTAAATGTCAGGACGAAGGAGGCCTCACGCTGTGGCTGGGCTTCGGCTGGGGCTGCGCAGGGGGTACGGGTGGCTCCTGGGGCATCCTGGCGGTGGGGCTGGCACCTCCCCGCGTTGGAGCCGAGGAACCGCAGGCTCAGAGAGGCCGTGGGAGCTGGCCGGGGTCAGAGCCGTGACCCCAACCCTGTCCGCACTCAGGTGCCAGGTGCGCCCGGCCCTGCCCCCCGATGAGCCCAGGCCCTGCCCCCCGACTCTGCGACAGGCCCTGCCTCAGGCCCGGCCCTCCAGCCCTGCCCCTGCCCCGGCCCCCAGGCCCTGCTCCTGCCCCCCGACTCTGCCCCCCTAGGTCCTGCCCCCAACTCTGCCCCAGACCCGGCCCCTGCCCCTGTCCCCAGGCCCTGCCCCTTGACCCTGCCCCCAACCCTGCCCCAGGACTGGCCCCCAGGCCCTGCCCCCTGACCCTGCCCCCAACTCTGCCCCAGGCCCTGCCCCTGCCCCCAGGCCCTGCCCCCTGACCCGGCCCTTGGCCTCCTCTGCTCACCCGTCGTCTGCCTCCCAGGTCCGGACGAGGACACTGACAGCCAAAGGCGGCCCAGCCCCAGGGCATCTTCTCCAGAATAGCCGTGTGGCCCACGGCACCCATAGCCCCTCCTTCCAGGTGCCCCCCCATTCCAGCACCCCCATCCCCCGCAGGCGCCTCCCAGCCTCCCCCTTCCGCACAGGCAAACTCCCGCCATCTATGCCCCGGTGATGAGGGGTTGGGGGCCCATCCCCCCTCGAACCAGGAGAACCCTGTGCTCCCGCCGCCTCCCGGCTCCCGGTGGAGCAGAATGGAGCTGACGAGTCTCACTCCCACGCCGGTTCGCAGGTCGTTTGTCTGCTCCACGCCGGCCCGGGAGGTGCCAACTGGAGCTGAGCAGCTGCCAATGGGTCCTGCCTCCCGGCCCCTCCCACAGCTCTCCGGAGACCCTGTCCGCTGAGCTGGGCTGGGCTGCCCACATGCAGCACCCACAGCGCCCACAGCACACAGTGCCCACAGCACCCACAGTGCCCAGAGCACCCACAGCACCCCCTCAGACCCCCTCCAACCCCCACCCCCACCCCCGGCACGCATGGCCCCCCCAGGCTCCAGGCTGGACACGGCCACACCTCTTTCTGCTCTTACCCATGTGCCACCTGCAGGACACGTGTGGGCGTTTCCGTGCCGGCCCGAGGAATGCCCTCACTGGGCCCTGGAGGGGCCGGCCGGCTGACTGCATGGTTCCGGGCCTTTCTGTCCTTCCTCCCTGTTCTGTCGGGGTCAAAGTTAGATACCTGTTTAGAGCAGTAGTACCCATGGTCAACCACTGGGGGCGCAGGCGAGCCACCCACAGGCAGCCTTTGTGCGTGAGCCGCCCGGCTGCCCCTGTGGATGGTTCTAGAACCCGCCCGGGTGAAGCACGTGGGGTGGCTGCTGTGAGCACAGGCGCCGGGGCTGCAGGGGTGACGGTGAGCGCCCACGTGCCTGTTCTGAAAGTCTGAGTGTTTAGAATGTTTTCCTCCCACCCGCATGGCTGAGTGCGAACCTGTGACCAGGAGGTCAGGGTGTGATTCCCGGTCAGGGCACGGGCCTGGGTTGCGGGCTCCATTCCCACTGGGGGGCGTGCAGGAGGCGGCCGGTCCATGGTCCTATCTCCTCATTGAAGCTCCTCCCCTCCCCCTCTCCTCCCTCTCTGACACAGTGTAAGACATTACGTGCCTTGTCTGCTGGGCCCGGTCCTCGGCGTGGAGGAGCCGTGCCCGCTCCCCGGCCGCTCCCGGGGCCTCTGGGAGCGCGAGGCCCGCCCGGAGTGTGCCCGGGGACTTCGGTCCTGGCCCCCGTGTGGGCACGGTCAGGGCCGGGCCGGGGCAGGGAGGGGCCCCTTCCCGCAGGAGTTTGTGTGGCTGCTACGTGCCAGGCTCCCTGCCCGTGAAACGCCGGCGGGGGGCGAGGGGGGGACGTCATGGCTCAGCACGGGGCCAGGACACCCCACGTCCCACGTATTTCCTAGTCCTGCGGGCACTTGCTGCGTCCGTCTCTCTGTCTGTCCGTCCGTCCGAGCCTCTGGTGTTCCTTATCCTTTACGAGTGGCGGTGCACGGATTCACGCAGTGAAAGGAAACCAGTTAGAAGGTGGCCGGCGGGGCAGGACCGGGCGAGACGGGCCAGACTCGCCCTGGAGACAACCTCCCGCAGTCCCTCCCCGGCATCTGCGGAGTGAGCAGGGGTCCCCCCAGCCTGGCCTGCAGGGATCGGGCCGAAACCGGCTCTCAGACATCCCCCGAGGGGTCCCGGAGTGCGAGAGGACACTCTGCAAAGCTGCTGTCGTACAGGGTGTGGAACGCAAACCCAAATGTGCAGTAAACCAGATTCAGGCGACAGGGCCCCAGCAACATAGCCCACAGCTGAAGGTGGAATCGCTCGGCCCCACGAGGAACCGGGCTCCTTCCTCTCTGGTTTCAGGTGCGTCCCCCGAGAACCACCCTGCCAAGTCACTGCAGCTCGGCAGCTCCTGTGTTGAGCGTCTGCCCCCTGGTGGTCAGCGCATGTCACAGCAACCGGTCCAACAGTGGGAGGGCACTTAGCATATTAGCTTTTTATATAGATAGACTCCTTCCAAAACCAGTGTGGCTCAGTGGATAGAGCGTCAGCCTGCAGACTGAAGGGTCCCAGGTTCGATTCCGGTCAAGGGCATGTACCTTGATTGTGGGGGCATCCCCAGTGGGGGGTATGCAGGAGGCAGCTGATGGATGTTTCTCTCTCATCGATGTTTCTAACTCTCTGTCCCTCTCTCTTCCCCTCTGTAAAAAATTAATCAAATATATTTTTAAAAATAAAAAATAATATATAGATTCCTTCCCGTTGCCCCCCTTCATTCACCTCCCGGGGAGCCCCGAGGTCAGCAAGCGGGAGCTCGGGGCCCCTTACCTTATCATTGCCAGGCTTTCCCCCACCCTGCACCCTGTTTCAGAAGGTCCTGCTCCAACCCCACCCCACATGCCGTGGCTGGGGGCCCTGACCCACAGATGTCCCTGGTCACGTGTGGGACTCGGTGGCGCCTGTGGGCCAAGGCCAGGCTGGGTGAGCGTGGAGGCATCGGGCTTCTGAGTGCTGGTGACCAACTGCGTCCCAGAAGCCGGCGTTGGCGGGGAGGAGGAGGAGGGCATGCGGGGAGGGAGGGGGTAAAGGTTCTTTCTCTCCATCGGGCCTTGTGGGGGAGGACCCTGGGCCGGGAAACCGAGTGGGCATGCCGAGACGTGGCGACGGGACTGCCTCTCACCCTGGATGTTGCCGGCCCTTTAGTACTTTCTCCCAGAATTAAAGGCAGGTGGTTCCGGCCTCCGGGAGGGCGGCCCGGCTCCAGGTGGGCGGCCCGGCTCCAGGTGGGACTCAGGTCTGGCCCCTGAGCTGGCCCTGCGATACCGCCCACCACCACAAGGAGGCGCCAAAGGCTGCGGCACAGGCAGGGCGCGGTCTTCCCAGGATGCAGGGGTGGGCACCTGGCCCCTTCCCTCTGCCTCTCCTCCCGGCAGGTTCCAACCACCGGCCACGTTGTCTCCTCATAAGCGGGCCAGGGGCCGGTGGAGGCTTGTTGGAAGAGGCCCCCAGGCTGTGTCTCCCGGCTGTCTCGGGGACGCCAGGGCGGAGCCGGGGAAGCCGGCTGGGCCTCCGGACTCGCTGTGGCCTACGTGATGACGTCTTTGAGTTGCACACGTTCCTGGAGCTCTCGCTCGGAATCCCAATTCAGGAAAAGGAAGTGTGTGTGTGCGTGAACTCACACTTACTAGTGACTAAGCACCCATGGGGGCCGGTGAGAGAATCATGGATCGGCTGCCTCCTGCACGCCCCCCACTGGGGATTCAGCCCACAACCCAGGCATGTGCCCTGACCGGGAATCGAACCCTGACCTTCTGGTTCATAGGTCAGCACTCACACTGAGCCACGCCGGCCGGGCCACTGCATTCTAAAACCTGTGGACCACGGTGAAGGTCACTGGTACCCTTTGTGGTTGTCCAAGGGCACTCGCCATCCTTTGAAATGCCGATGTTTTAAAGCAGAGGGTGGCTTTGTTTGTGTATTGGCTTCTTATAGGCATAACTGACTTTGTAGCAGGAAATTAAAATAAAAATATTTGCTTCTTGCTGCCTTTTTGTAAAAAATAGAAAACTATGGCAAATTTGGAAAAAAGGAGGAGGAAGAGGAGGAGGAGAAAGCCAGTGGACAAATAAACCTACAGTGGTCAGCAAATCGCGGCTCGAGAGCCACATGTGGCTCGAGTGCCACAGTTTGTCGACCACTGACCTAGGCCAACACAGTTGCGGATGCTGGTCAGCAGCGTTGCCATGGCAGCAGGAAGCCTGGGACCAATTGGCCAGGTGGGGAGCAGTGCTATGTACGTTTCTTCCACCAGGTGGCAGCAGTGTCCTCTCGCAAACCACCTGCCACCTGCCAAGTGAGCTTGGGATCCAGGAAGCGGGAGTGGGAGGGGGGGGGCGTGGGGCCTTCCATTGGACCCCGTCTCTTACAGTAAAGAAACGGGGGGCTGGAGGGGAGGTTTGCTGCCCCAGTGGCCTGGGTCCCTACACACCTCCTCCACCCCCACCACTCCACCCCACGGCACACACGTCGACCTCACAGTCTGGGCCTCATTTCCAATCCATCCCACCCGCGTGGCCAGCACGGAGCCGCGGAAAGGGTGGCAATGCTCTGGCTGGGCAAGAAGGCACCATAGGGCAGAGACAGAGGGAGGGAGCAAAGCACCCGTTATCAGGATGAGGAAACTGAGGCTCAGCCTCCCACCCCCACCCCCACCCCCGCCCGGCTCCAACCCTCGGTGTGCTGCCCTCGGGTGGCAGTGGCAGGGCCCTGTCCCGGTGGGAGCAGCGTGTCCGGGCGTGTGGGGCCCTGTCCCCGGTGGGAGCAGCGTGTCCGGGCGTGTGGGGCCCTGTCCCAGTGGGAGCAGCATGTTGGGGCGTGTGGGGCCCTGTCCCGGTGGGAGCAGCGTGTCGGGGCGTGTGGGGCCCTGTCCCGGTGGGAGCAGCGTGTCCGGGCGTGTGGGGCCCTGTCCCCGGTGGGAGCAGCGTGTCCGGGCGTGTGGGGCCCTGTCCCAGTGGGAGCAGCATGTTGGGGCGTGTGGGGCCCTGTCCCGGTGGGAGCAGCGTGTCCGGGCGTGTGGGGCCCTGTCCGGGTGGGAGCAGCGTGTCCGGGCGTGTGGGGCCCTGTCCCAGTGGGAGCAGCGTGTTGGGGCGTGTGGGACCCTGTCCCAGTGGGAGAAGCATGTCAGGGTGGCGTGTAGGGCCCTGTCCCGGTGGGAGCAGCGTGTCAGGGCGTGTGGGGCCCTGTCCTGGTGGGAGCAGCCGCCGGCCGAGGTCAGCGTGTCCGGGCGTGTGGGACCCTCGTTGAGTGCGGGGCTGTGGGAGCGTCGCGGGAGCCTCGGTGAAGTGTCCGTGACGGAGATAATTGAAAATCAAAAAGACTTTGTTAATTTGATTAGCCGGAGCTGTGGCTGGATTGTTCTCCATCAGAAGCGATTTAATTCTGACACGCAATTAAGTCCTTCTGCTGGGAGGCCGCGCGGCGGCCGGCGGGGGGAGGGGGGAGGGGGAGGGGGTGCTCACAGCGGTCGGGTGGGGCTCGGGAGAGGAGAGGAGAGGGAGGGGTGCTGAGAGTGGCCCGCTGGGGCGTAGGGGGCCGGGGGCTTCCCCAGAGGAAGGTGAGGGCCCGGTGGGGATGCCCAGCCGTGAGCCCGGGTCCCCGGTGGCCGGAGGGCGGGCAGTTTGATTCTCAGGCGGAGATAAGGGGGAGCCGGGGCCCGGGGCCCGACGGCAGGTGGTGGGGTCTGAAGCCAGGGCACATCAGGACCTGGGCCCCCATGAGTCCCGGGGAGACACGGCCCCCAGGGCCCCAGGGCCCCAGGGCGAGGGAGCCAGCAGCCCGACCCTCTCCCCACGCGGCCCCTGCGCCCCACGTCCTCACCCTCCCTGTGGAGGAAGTCGGTGTCGTCTCTCCGGGGGGTCAGCGAGGTGTGTCTGCCAGTTGTCACGCCTCCTGGGGGGTCAGACAAAACAAAATAAAACACTCTGGCCGAGACCTGGGCCCCTCAGGGCGGCGGGTGGCTTGTCCGCAGTGCTGTCCCCCAGGCCGGCTGTGACCGCCGCCCGTGCCCGGCGCTGGGACCCGTCAGGGAGCCAGTGACCTCCCGGCCCGAGGGCCGCAGGGACACCAGCCGGTGGGGCGGAGGGGAGACGTGGGGCGGAGGGGAGACGTGGGACGGAGGGGAGAGGGTGCTTGGCCGGCGCTCGGGCCCCGCCTCCCAGGTCTCGGCTGGTCCCTGCGTCTGATCAGAGAGAGACGAACTGCCCTCCCAGCCAGGGGCTGAGCGTCGATCTAGGAACCAGGGGGTCAGGGTCCGATTCCCCATTAGGGCACAGGCTCCAGCTTCGGGCTCCATCCCCAGTGGGGGGCGTGCAGGAGGCAGCCGATCCATGATTTTCTCTCTTCATGCATGTTTCTCTGTCTCTCTCCCTCTCCCTTCCTCTCGGAAATCAATAAATATATTTAAGGGAGAGAGAGAGAGAGAAGAGCTGGCTCTGACTGGCATCCCCTAGCCGAGAGGAGAAAAAAAATACACCAACAAATGCCAACAAAACACCGATAGATGTCCCTGGAAGCCGTGGTCGGGGAGGCCGTGCTGCAGGCTGACGGGAGGAGCTGCCGCCCGCCGAGCGCCGTGGCTCCTGCACTGTTCACCCGCCCGCCGGGAGCGCCCACGGGACCGTGCATCCCGTGTGGTGGATATCCCCCGGGAAAGGCTGCTGTGGCGGGACCCCAGGCAGGAGCCTCGGGGCGGGGACGGGGGCTTCCGCTGCCTCTCACGGCCGGTGGCGGGTGGTGGGTGGCCGGTAGCGGTGGCGGTGGCGGTGGCGGGCTTGCAGGCTGCACCCGGGAGCGGACAGGCTCCCTCCTCGGCTGCTCCGATGGGGATGCACCAAGCGGACCTGGCGAGGGGGCAAGGAAGAGGCAGCCTCCGGGCTCTGTCCGACCCCGGGAGGCAGGCGAGGGCCGAGGTGTGTGGCCTACACGGCTCCGGTGGCGGCGGGACAGACAGCGAGGCGGAGTGGAGGCTCCCCGCTCCTCACCTCCTGGCCCTCGGGGCTGCAGGAGCACGAAGCAGAGTGCTTACAAACTGGGAGGCAGGCTGTGGCGCCAGGCCGACAGAGCGTGCTCTCCCTGCTGACGGCCTGAGCAGGTGCGATGGAAGCTGCAGAAGTGAGCTGCAGCCGGCGAACTTTGGATGTTCCTGTGTGTGTGCATATACACATGTACACAGGCACGCACATGTGTGCACACACCGCCATAAGCACCTGCCTGAATTCCTGTGTGGGTAACTGCAGGTGCACACGCATGTGCAAGTGACCACAGTGCTGTGTGCATGACTCAGCGCGAGCGCACACACACACACACACACACACACACACACCTGAGTCCCTGTGAGGGTAAACCATGCACATGCCCACACGTGTACAAAGGCTCACGGTGCTATGTGCTTGACTCAGTACATGCACGCACACATACATATGTGCTTGCCTGAATTCCTGGGTACACGACTATGCAATGCACATGTGTGCGCAGCCATGCCTGCCTTCCCATGTGCACACCGCAGACATGCAGAGGTACACTCATCCTCCCTTCAGATGGCTTTTGGGGAGCCAAGGGCCGCCACCCCAGCCCGTCCTCATGCTGGTTGGCCTCCCAAACTCGCCCTGCAGGCGTGACCCTCAGACAGGACCCGGGCTCAGTGAGTGGCCACTGGGTGCGCGGGCAGGAGGGGGACGTGGGCATTCTCTCCCGTGTCAGCACAGCGTCTGCCCCTCCTGCCTCGCCTCGCCTGCCCTCGGCGAGGAGCGGGCTTCACTGTTAGCCGAGGGCCCAGATGTGTGCACAGATGTTTTCCTTCCTTCCTTCCCTTGTTGTTTTTTGCTCATCAAACAAGCCCGGTCAGGAGCCGCAGCAGGGCGCCCCCGGTGTGGGAGCGGCAGGGAGCGGCCCCCCCCCCCCAGTGCGGGCGCATCAGGCGTGCGCCCGGGCGCCGGAATCACGTGTTCACGAAGCCGTGGTTCCCGCTCGCCGCCGAATCGTGCCGCTTGCCAGGTGCATGGGGCCGTGCGGGGGAGGAGACGGGCAGGGTGGAGGCAGCAGAAAAGGGGGTGGGGAGGCTGCAGGGGCCCCAGGTTTGATGAGGGAGACCGGTGGGCACGGGTGGGCAGAATTCCAGGCCACGGAGGGGTGGCGTGGAGGTCGGAGGCGGTGTTTGCGGGGAAGAGAGGAGGCACCTGCGTGGCCGTGGGGGAGGGAGAGTCCGGGAGCCAGAGCGGGGACCAGGGCGAGCGAGCGAGCGGACAGCAGAGTGAGCAGAGGCGCAGGGGCCGGGGGCCGGGCCCGGGGTCCGGGGAGGGCCTGCGGGGGGTCCCGATCGAGGCTCAGTCCTCGGAGCTGTCCCCTCGACACCCTCCTTCCCAAGGACCTTCCCTCCCCTCCCGCCTCCCGCTGCGGCACCTCTGCCCTCCCCCGCCTGTCGGCACCACAGCCTCTTCGACGGGGACTCGGAAACCCAGCCCGGTCCCCAGCCTGCTCGGTGGGTGCTGGCGGCCCTGGTGGATTCGGGGCCAGCGGCAGGGCACGTGTTAGCACAGGAGACGAATCCGAGTAAAATGTCCCGAGACCCCCAACCCCCAGCCCGGCCGGCACACCTCCCCGCCCAGCGCACAGGGCTCCCCCCAGCCTGGCTCTTATTGAGGGTCCCCCCAGGCTTGGCTCGGGGACGCCTCCCGCCTCCTCTGCGAGCCCCACTGTACCAGGACCCCCCGGCGTGGCTTCTCGGCGTCTCCACGACACGTGGTGCATCGCTCGTCGAGAGCAGCCCGGGACCCCCGGCCTCAGGAGCGCAGGCCGGGTCATCTGGTGGACAGGTCACTGTGGACCCGGCGGGGCCCCTTCCCTGAGGAATGACAGGGTCTGATCGTGCGGCTCTTCCTCGCTGTAACGCCGCAGCGGCCTCCCTGTGGGATCAGGGCCGAGCTGGGCCCGGCGGCCGGGAGGCTCACGCTAGCCACGGCTCCGTCTACTCGAGTGAAGAGGGCGCTGGGGACCGTGACGCAGGTGTCCCGCCATTGGCCCGGTGTCCTTGCGTCCGTGTATGGTGAGCCGCCACCGGGCGGGCAGAGCTGGGCCTCCGTGCCCGGCGGTGAGCTCCTGCTTCCTCCGGGCAGTGTTTGCAGGCGCCGTGCCCCTGGCCTCGGTCCTGGGACTTTTTATTGATGTCAGAGAGGAGGGGGGAGGGGGCAAGAGAGAGACACCCATGATGGGAGAGTGGTTGATCCGCTGCCTCCTGCACGCCCCCTACTGGGAATGGAGCCCGCAACCCGGGCCTGTGCCCTGACCGGAAATCATACCCGGGACCCCGCAGTCCGAAGGCCGACGCTCTAGCCCCTGAGCCACACGGCCAGGGCCGTCCCAGCACACATGTAACCAGGAACACGGGACGGGCGTGTGCTTCTCTCCCGGCAGTCGGAGGTGGAAACGTGCTGTTTGTGCTTCTCCCCACAGCGGGCGAGGAGTCTGTCCATCCGGGAGCTGCCGCCGCGTTCCCCCAGCTGCTCTCGGCCTCGGCTGGCCCGTCCGGAGCCCCTGCGGACAGGTGAGTGCCGTGGCCGCGCCTTCTCCCCCCTCCGCCCGCTGGCTCTCCAACCCCAGTCCTGAGATGTATGTCTGAGCCCCGGATGTAGGTCTGGGTGCTTGGAGGGTGGTGTGGTCGCTAGGGGGCGCTATGGGCCCAGGTGGGAGGCTTGGGGCAAGGGCAGGACCTCGGGATGATGAAATGGTGGTCAGGACGAGTCTGGGTATTTAGACTCCAAAAAGCCGGGAAAGAGGCGGGCCCACCCCCGCCCCCATTCTTCCTGGTGCGTCACCAAATGCAAATCTCGAGTGTTTCCTAGAGAATTAACAGATGATCAGCCAGCGGGGAGGTGAGGAGGAAATGACTCTGATTACCCTCGGGCTGCCCCCACCCCCTCTGCCTTTTCGCTAAGCTCCATTTGCGGCATCCGTGTGTCGTGAGTCATTCTGGTGGGTGCCTCCCCGCTGTCCCGGGTCTCCCACGGGTCTGGCCTGGGCTGGACACGTGACCTCAGGGCCTCGCAGGGGCAGCGGCCCGGCTCCGGCACGTGGCAGAGGGCTCGATGCCGGGGCGGGCGGAGACCAGGCGGGTGGTGCCCAGCCCCCAGACCCGCCCTCTGCCCTCCGAGACGCTGCCCAGGTTCGGACACTTAGCGCCCTTTGTTGGCTGGGCACTGCCCGTCTGCTCCAGCTCCCTGGGCTCCCAGGGGGACCTGGCGGTGATCGGCCTGGCTGAGGCCCCTCCCGCTCCCGGTGCCCGGGCAGGAAGTGGGTTAACAAACGCCAAAGAAGAGCCCTCCAGACGGCCCGGCCCACTCTGTCCCCGCCGCTCCCAGAGCGTGGCCGACGGCCCGGGCGGGGCGTGGGCTCCCGTCACCCCCACCTCCTGTCCACCCCCCACCCCCCACCCCCAGGCCCAGCGGGTCTGAGCACAGGGCTCGGTGCGGCCTTTGGGATTGGGAGCCGCACAGCGGAGGCGTGGATTGATTTCACGGGGCCACGTGCCCTGGAGGCGTGTGCGTGAGGTCAGAGGTCGGGAGCCCAGTCTGCTGGGAGGGTGGGTGATGGATGAACAACAGCCGGGACCCGTGCCTCCTCCGGCTGGGCCTCCTCCCGTGGGGCCCGTGGGCTCAGCCCCAGCACGGGGGCTCGGCAGTGTCTGAGGGATACGTGGGGGGCCCCAGGAGAAATGGGGTGAGAAACAGCCACGGGGAAGGGGGTTGGGGTGTCTGCAGGCAGGGGGGTGAGTGCACGGCCCCAGGACGCAGTCCAGGCCTCCGGGCAGCCGGCCTCGGTGCTGCGGGCCCGGCACCTGCGGAGACCACGGTCAGGCCCGCCGAGCCCTCCGGACGTGGCAGCAGGTGCTCAGGGTGGACACAGACCAGGAAAGCGAGGGCGTCTGACCGGTGGCCTGTGCCCAGCCGTGGTCCGGAGCCTGGTCTGCTGCTGATAGCATCTCGCAGACCTGTTTCCGCCAGAGGCCACCCCCACGTGGATCTCATCTCCTCGCGTAGAAGCGCCGTCATTTACTCACCCCCCCGCCCCCCGCAGGTCTCCCAGCACAAAACAGGCACCAGCGCCGACCCTGCAGTCATTTCCCACACACCCGCCAGCGGGGGATCAGTCCCGTCCCAGAGGCCTGGCAGGGCGCCCTCGGAGCGGGGAGACCGGCTCCTCGGGGCTCAGGCTGCACTGGCTCTGCCCTGGGCGAGCTCCACCTGGCCCCACCCTTCCCGAGCTTTCCCAGCACGTGTGTGCACACGTCACTGGCCACGTCACATACACGTGACAGAGCACCTTTACGCTGACCCAGCGGTGGGCACTGGGTGGCTTCCGCCCGTCGGCCGCTGTGAGCACTGGGCAGGGCAGGGAGGGGAGTGTTTGTGCGGGCGGTCCTGCCTGGGGGAAGGGGATCCAAGGTAGAACTCACTTCCCAGCGAGCCTTTCTCTCCCCTCACCTCTCACACACATTCACATGCTCACACACACATCACTCACCCACACACACTCACATTCACTCTCTCTCACACACACACACACACTCATTCACCTAAACTTACACACACATTCACTCACACTCATACTCACATGCACTCATACACACACAATCACCAAATGCTCACACAAACACTCACACTCGGGAGCAGTGCCCCGCCCCGTCCTGCTCTCTGTACCAGCCACCCCGGCCCGCAGCGGCCTTACCAGCTGAGTCCCGCGCCCGCTGCCTGTCGGGCCCAGCTGCACTTGTGGGGCCTGCGGCCGGTGCTGACCCGGGCAGCTCCCGCCACAGCGGCCGCCTCCCTCCCGCCCGAGTGCAGCGGGACGCAGCGCTCACTGCAGCCACTGCCGCTGACCCACCGCCACCAGCACCAGCACGGGCCCCACGTCTGCCTGCCCGGCCACTGAGGTCGCTGCCCTGAGGGTGTGGGTCACACACCCTCACCCTCTTCCGCCCCGACCCACGTCCTCCCGCCCCCGCTCTCCGGGTGCAGGGCTGCCGGTCTCACCTTCCCACCTCGCCCGCTCCTGCCGGGTGCCGAGGACTGGCGGCGTCCTGGCCGCCATGCCCGGCCCGCTGCCGGGCCCTGACCAAAGGCGTGGCTTGCTTTCTGTTTGTGAATCCTCACCTGAGGGTATTTCCCACTGATTTTTGGCGGGGGGGGGGGGTGTGCGGGGGGGGGGTCCCGAGGCCCCGCAGGGCAGCCTGCCAGCTCCCCGCCGCACCAGCCCTGTGCTGGGGAGAGAGGCCCGGGCAGCCCTCCCCCCGAAGCAGACCCACATCGTCGTTCTGACCAGAGACGGGGCTGCGGGGTCGGCGGCGTTTCGGGGAGCTGGATGCGGGAACGTCTCTGGCCTTTAAATTAGTCATGAGGCGGATCCCACCAGCACACCGGAGCCCGCTGATGGTTATTGATGAGCCGGCGCGCTCCCGGCTGTATTAAATATTAAACCGAAGCACGACGCTGGTATCTGTGTTTACAGCTCCCGGTGCAGACTGAGCCCAGCGGCCCCGCCCCGCCGAGTCCCGAGGCCTCGGGGAGCGGGATCGGACAGTGCGGGGTGCGGGCAGGTGGGACCAGGCTGACACCAGGGCCCTAGAGCCGGCTGGCAGCCCCCGGGAGCCAGCGGGCAGTGCCGGAGGGCAGGGCCAGGCCACTCTGTGGCAGGAGGTGGCTCTCTCTACCCCCGGGGGCGCAGGCCCCTGCAGGCCCCCTCTGTTGGGAGATGGGGACAGAGTGGGGGACAGAGCGGGGGTTCCCCGCCGACAGGGGCCTCCCCACACAGAAGCACGTCAGTGACAGAACCGGCCGTGGCGCCACGCTGAGCTCTGCAGACACCGAGGAGTCCATTTCCCCACGTGGGGAGGCTGGGTGTGCGACCCAGCGAGGGGCCTTCCCGGGAGAGGCCCGGGCGCAGGGGGGCACTGAGGCCCCACCAGGCCCAGCTCCCGGGGCGCTGGCAGAGGCTTCCTGTGCGGAGGGAAACGTTGATGATCATCCCAGCATCCTGCGGTTTCAAGCAAGCGTGGCTGTGGCTGTGGCTGTGGCTGTGGCCGTGGCCGTGGCCGTGGCTGTGGCCTGGGAGCGGTGGCACGTCAGGGTCGGAGGTGGGGGGAGCAGAGGGGGTGTCCCGCGGCCCATGGAGAGGGAGCAGGAGCGTTGAGGGCGGCGACCCTGGGCGGGGCTCACTGAGTGTAGGGGGGGCGAGAGCGGAGGGGCAGGCTTGGTGCCGGCCCGGGGAAGCCCTTTGCAGGCTGCCTGTGGGGTCCCAGCCCAGGAAGCCTCCGGAAGGGGCGCGGACTCACCTACTGGAACGAGCTCGTGGAAAACAGCGGGACCTTGAAAGGGATTCGGGAAGGCGAGCCTTTCTGGAAGTTGGAAAGTCGCTGACCCGGCCTGGGTGGGGTGTGGGGTGGGGGGGCTGGAAGTCACCGCCTGAGTGGGGGGTAATGAAGCGGCCCTCGGCACCGGTATTCCCAGGAGGCCCGGCAGCGGGCATTGCTCACCCTCTGCTCACACGGCCTTTGCTGAGTCCTTCCCGCCAGACCACGGGGCCGAGGGGCGGAGGGAGGATGGTCTGGCTGGGCGTTAAACCCTCGTTAACGCTAGGCTCAGAGCTCGGCCGGCTGCTCCCAGAACCACCTGCAGACCGTTAGTAGCTAAACCCCAGCGCCTTCGGGAGGAAGCGGAGGTCAATTAGCAGATCGCACAGCTCCTGGGGCCACGGCCGGGAGAGCTCCCGCAGGCGAGGGTGGCGGCTTTGTTGCTGGAGTTGTCACTCTGCTCGTGGTCCTCCGAGCACGGCTGCTGTCTGGACTGTTCGCTGCTGTTCTGTGTTTAAATGTGTCTTTATTGACTTCAGAGAGGAAGGGAAAGGGAGAGGGAGAAACATCAACGATGAGAATCATTCACCCGCTGCCTCCTGCATGCCCCCCACTGGGGATCAGGGAGCCCACAACCCGGGGCTGTGCCCTGACCGGGAATAGAACCGGGACCTCCTGGTTCACAGGCCGACACTCAACCGCTGAGCCACGCCGGCCGGGCTCACAGCTGTTTTTAATTGTTGCGCAGCTCTGCCTTCTCCTGGACCAGGGTCCCCAGGGCAGTGGTGGCACTCGGGCCCGGACCGTACGGGGGGCCGGGGAGGAGGCCCTAGGACTGGCGACGGGCTGGAAAGGCCGTGGAGGAGGCGTCTGGCAGGACTCAGCCCAGCCAGAGGTTAACAGGTTGTCTCAGAGGAGACACATGAACCCCCCCAGCTCTGGGGACCAGGAGCCTGGGAGCGAGTGTGGGCAGGACCGCGCCCCAACCCAGGTCTGAGGGGGGTCCTTCCTGCCTCTTCCAGGTTCCGGGGCCCCGGGCACTCCGGGGCTCCTTCTGTCCAGTTTCCACCTGTGTCTGTCTTCACTGGGCCCCTTCTCAGCGTCTCGCCCCTCCCCCCCATCCCGCTCCCTTCTCCCCCCTTCCCCTCCCCCTTCCCCTCTTTCCCATCATCCTCCCCTCTCCCCCCTCTCTTTCCCTCCTCCTCATCCCCCTCCCCCCCTCTCCTTCATGGACACATGTCCTTGGACAGAGGGCCCAGCCAGATCCAGGACGGCCTCCTCTCAGGCCCGATTTCATCATCTGCAAAGACTCTCTCCCCCTGTGAGGTCCCGGGTGCAGGTTCTGGGGTGAGGCCTTGGACACCCAGTGTGCGAGGGTGCATCCACCCCCTACACGGGCCCTGCTGTGTCGGGCGCCATTCTGGACGCGGTGACAGTGGGGAAGGTCTTAGGCCCCGGGGCTTCAGCTGGGGCACGGAGGAGGCGTTGGCACCTGAGGCCTGCCCCCCGCAGTCTCACCTGCACAGCCTGGGGGGGGGGGGGCTCGCTGAGGCTCAGAGCGGCCCCAGCCTCCGGTGTCAGTTCGGGATTCTCCACCAGGCGCGGGCCTCCCTCCAACGGGTAACCCCGGCCGGGAAGAGAGGCGCCGCGTCAGCAGAAAGCCGCCCGAGTGCCTTCCAGCCCCGAACAAACGGTGAATCTGAAGCGCGCGCTCCGGAGCTGACAAGGCGCCTATAAAACCCCACGTCCCCTCGGAGCGCCCCGAACCTGCCGGCCCCCTCCAGGGCGCTGAGCCAGCGAGAGGCACCGAGAGGAAACCTCGGGAACGCTGCGGCTGCGTCCTCGCTCCAGCCCGGTGTCTGCAGAGCTGCTCGCCTCCCTGAGCCTCAGTCCCGGGAGGAAGCCCCCAGGGGAGCCCCGAGAGCCCCATCCGCCGCGGGCTGGGCACCCTCCTGGGCATGCCTCCCCGGTGCCCCTTACCTGCCCGATCCCAGAGCAGCCGCTGCCCCACGGCCTCAGCAGCCAGGGCCCCTGGAAGGAAGGAGGGGGAGGCTCGCGGGAGCCTTCTGTCCCGGGGGAGCTTCGGTTCGGCTGCCGCAGGGCCCGCCCGGCCCTCCCGTGGCCCAGTGGGCACGTCGTCACCTCGGAACGCACCCATGATCGCGGGGTCCTCCCGTGAGCAGCGGCGTGCTGACCCAACTTGGGGTCCTGCTCCGATCGCCGTGTGATTCACAGAGATCTCTCCACGCTCCCCGTGAGGGTGGGGCCAAGGTGGGACTCGAGAAACGCGCTCGTCCTGTGAGCCCCGCGGCGGACCCAGGAGGCGTGTCCCTGGGCCGGGGGTCTGCGGTGTGGGTCGTGGCGGCTCCCTGGGCTGGGAACGGGGGGCCTCGGGGCCAGGAATGGCCGAGTCGTACCCAGAGAACGAACCTGTGATGCCAACCAGCACCCTCGCCTCTGGCTTTCCCTCTCCGCCGGATCTGTCCCCGGGAGGGCACGGGACTGTGAGCCGGCCCCAGCTGCCCGCCCCACAGGCCCAGTGCGCTGGGACCGAGCCTCTCGAGGTCAGGGCCGCCCACTGAGGGCCCGAGGGCAAGCCCCACTTCCTCACGGCCAGCTGGACGACAGAGCAAAGTGCGTGGGCCCCCAACCTCTCCCACCCAGAAAACTCTTTCTCTTTCTCTTTCTTAGGAGGAAGGGGGAGGTGACCGCAGGTGCCCCCCTGTCGGAGAACCCCCCCCTCTGCCCCAGCCTCGGCCCTGGGATTATCATGGGGCTGGGCCGGGTCGGGGTAACTGGAGCAGGTTTGCAATTAGCTTTCCAAGTGCTGATCTCATTAAAGTAAATGAATTATTGATCTGGTGACACGCAGGCTTTTAGTGAGTGGCGCGGTGCCACGGCCATCGCAGTGCCATCGGCCTCGGCGCTGGGCGCATGGCTGCCCAGCATGGCGCTCTGGGTAGGTGGCGAGCGTGTTTTGCTCTAATGTCTCCCCCGCGCTGTTCAGCTTTGGAACCGAGGTGGACTCACAGGAGACACGAGGGGCCGGTTTATGGGAACGGAGGAAGGAGCCGAGCCCACAGCCTCTGACCTCCGGGGTGGAGGGGCTGGAGAGGGGGGGGCCCCGGCTGGGACCACAGGTGCGGGCCCGCCGGCCAGCCCCCTCCCGTCTCTGGACCATGGAAGGTCCCCGCATTCCTACAGGACAGTGACGGGGAGTTTGCGGGGTGTCCGGACCTCAGCCCCCGAGGCTGCTGGGATGGCAGCTGAGCCCGCCCCGGGGCTGGCAGGAGGAGGGTGCGGGCGCCCCGGCCCCAAGCAGAGGTGGAAGTCGGGGTCTTGGTTTGGACCCCAGCAGCTCCACTGTCCCCCCACCCAGGAGTCCGGCGGGGGCTTCCTCCCCCGGGGTTCTCTGGGGGAGGAGGGGGAGGGGAGGGAGGCACAGCCAGCCCGCCCCGAGCCTCCGGTGCCTGGTGTGGGAGCGGCGCTGGGCCCCGAGGCCAGGCGGGTGCTGGCTGCTGAGCCCGCCGGCCGCCCTGCGTTGCTGAGTCAGCGTCTTCCCGCCTTCCCGGGGGACGTACCGCCCCGGGAGGTGAGGTGCCTGCCATTGGAGGCCGCGGCTCTGCCAGCCTCAGCTTCTGGCCCTCTCACTCCTCCCGGGGCCACGGGAACACGCCTCGCCCCCCGAGCAGCTGGGACGGCGCCCCGGTGGGGAGATGGCCGCGTGGCCCTGCGAGGTTACGACTTTACACAGCTGTCACGGGACAGGTGTTGGGGTGCCCACGTGTCACTCAAAGTGTCACCATGTCGGGCCACGGGCGGGGCCTCACCTCGGGTCTGGGCACCGTCCCCCTGACCCCCACTTGGGCTGCTGCATCCTTCTCTCCTCGCCCCGCCCCCAACCACACTGTCACCCGGCTGCCCGCCTCTTCCTCGGTCAGGACCGGGACCAGACTGGCTGGGAGGGTGAGGGCTTGGGCAGGACCCGCGGGAAAGTCCCGGTCAGAGGTCCAGTCTCAGGATTGGCTGTGGAGGGGTGGGCGGGCGGGCAGCAGGAGGGGCAGGGGTCGGCAGAGCCCGTAGTGGGCCCACAGGAAAGGCAGTCCCTGCTGGGGGCACAGAGCCCTGGGGACACAGGCCCATCCAGGCCCCACCTGGAGTGAGCACAGGGGTGGGTGAAGCACCCAGGACACCCCCTTAGTCACCGATGACCGGAAATGGCAGGGAGCAGGCTCTGCCCACGCCCATCCTCAGGGGGCTGGGTGCAGAGGGGATGGAGCGTGGGTCTGGGAATCAGCCAGCCCCTCAGGGGAGCTCCCCCCACGCCCCCGTGGCCTGTGCGGGGCCCTGTCTGGGCTCTGTCCGCGAGGTGCCCTGCCTGACGTCACTGGGGTCGTCAAAGGTGCATCCGTGCTGACCATCTGGGACGGAGGCCGGCACTGGGCACCTCCCACCACCGGCCACGCCGCGGGGCCTTGGTGGCATCGCTGCCTCCCAGCGGGGCACACAGGGGCACAGACCCCGGCGGAGACCTGAAAACCGGCACCGCCCTCCTCCCAGGTCCCCCCCCCCCGCGTGCCCCCGTTCCCTCCCCCCGGGACGCCGCCCCAGGCCGCACAGCACCGGGGCGGTGAGCTGGTTCGGATGTGGCTTTTACAACACGTGTATGTCTTTGCGATAAAAAGGAATTTCATTTAATTAGAAACGTGGACATTGTGCCTGGACACCCCGCCGGAGAAAGCCGCTATAAATCAAACGATAAACCTTTAACAGCCCGAGAGAGATGGCCATTCCTGGCTACGCCGGCGCTGGTGTAAATAGATCCAGAGGCCTTTTCCCGGGGAGGCAGCCCTTCCCACCCGCCCATCACCGCGGGCCGGCTCCCCGGTTCTGGGTGGGACGCGGGGAAAGGCCTGGGCCCGGAGGGGACGCTGTCGGCCCCCGGGGCCTGCTGGGCCGGCCCAGGCTTCGGTGCCCGCGGTTCCTGGTCGGCACGCGAGGAGGCAGAGGCTGGGCCGAGGGCACCTTTTCGGGAGACCGCTGAGCGAGGCCGTCGTGCTCGGTTGGGAGGTGTCGGCGGGAGAGGAAGGGCCGGGCCAGGAGATGCTGGCAAGTCCATGATGTCTCTGCCGCCCACCTCTCCCCAGAGATAGGCCGGCCCCGGGCCCAGGGCTCCCATCAGCGCGGCCCGTGCAGAGGGTCCCGGCCCAGGAGCACAGCGCCCGCTCACCGCGCAGGAGGCGCCCTCGCCGCCCCCTCATCCCCATGGGGTGAGCCGTCCCCGGGGACAGGCCGGTGTCATGCGCAGGCCTCATCCTGGTGGGTCCGCACCGGGCACCGGGCGGGAAGCACGGCCACACACACACACACACACACACACTCACACACACTCTCACACTCTCTCTCTCACACACACACACACACTCACACACACGCACTGAGATGGGAGGAGCTCGCCCGGGGCTTAGCCGGTGCCCCTTCCCTGGAGAGGAGGAAGCCCTGCGTGGCGTTCCTCGGGTGCCGTGATTTTCCAGGGGTCACAGGGCACGCAGGCCCAGACGGGGTGTCCCCACCGTCCGGGGGTGCTCCTGGGACTCGGTAGGGCAGTCCTCGGTGAGGAGCGGGGAGCGGGTTCTGACCGTCCTGGGGGCACGCGCACCGGTGTCCGGGGATTTGCTCTGGAGAGGAGACTGTGCGCTCCCCGGGGGAGGGCCACGTGGGACTCCTGGCGGGCAGACGGGCGCACGCCCGGGTCCTCTGCGTGCGTGCTGCGTGCGTGCTGCGTGCGTGCTGCGTGCGTGCTGCGTGCGTGCTGCGTGCGTGCTGCGTGCGTGCTGCGTGCGTGCTGCGTGCTGCCTGCGTGCTGCGTGCGTGCTGCGTGCGTGCTGCGTGCGTGCTGCGTGCGTGCTGCGTGCGTGCTGCGTGCGTGCTGCGTGCGTGCTGCGTGCGTGCTGCGTGCGTGCTGCGTGCGTGCTGCGTGCTGCCGGTCCCTCGGCTCCCTGCCCCCTCTCCGCCCCCACAGGGCTGCTCCGGCCTCGGGGCAGTGCCCACCCAGCACCTCCGCCCCGGGGCCGCGTTCCCGCCCCGCCTGGCCCTCTGCGCGCGAGGCCATCCGACGTGGCGTGTCCCGGCGCCCTCCGGGGCACGGGGCGGTGCGGGCGGGGAGAGGGGGGCCCCAGGGCAGGGACGCTGCTGCGGCGGCTCTGACACCGCCAGGCTGGCTCTCGGACCCGGGCCTCGGCTTTTAAAGAAGCAGCAGGGCCGGCCGCCAAGACCCGCAGCCGGGGAGCTGGACGGCCGCCCGGCCCGGCCCCAGCGGCTCCGTTTCCGCTGAGTGGGGACGGGAACGCCGTGGGCGGGCGGCTCCGCGGGGACCGCGTGGCGGGCCGGGCCTTTGGTTTGCGGGGAGAACAGCCGTCTCAGCGCAATCCGACACCCCGAGAGGGGCTGCACCCCGAGGCCAGGCGGCTGGCGGTCCAGTCCGGGGTCCCTGTGGTGGC
This sequence comes from Vespertilio murinus, assembly GCA_963924515.1. Lineage (NCBI taxonomy): Eukaryota > Metazoa > Chordata > Mammalia > Chiroptera > Vespertilionidae > Vespertilio > Vespertilio murinus. Next base: position 1,419,012 of record OZ004718.1, read on the forward strand.
ACCTGGGGGGCAGGAGCCGCTGTGCCCCGCCCGCCCGGACATGATACATGTGTGTCACACGAGTGACGAGCTGTGACACCGGAGCTGCGCCCCCCGGCTCTCCTGGGGGGTCATAGCCTGGGGGGACAGCCTGGGGGCACAGCCTGGGGGGGACAGCCTGGGAGGGACACAGCCTGGGGAGGACAGCGGGGGGGCACAGCCTGGGGGGGCACAGCTGGGGCGCTTTGGGAGCTGCATGACTAGACTGGCTGGGTGGCTGGTGCCCACCCCGCTCCAGAGGCGGGTTGAGCCGGGTCCATCACTGTGAAATAAGAGGGCGGTGGGTCAGCAGACAGACATGGAGACCTGGGAGCAGAGAGGAACCCCAGGAGCAAGTGCCCCCCGGGAAGGGCCTGGACCCGTGTCTTCTGCTTGGACCCAACAAGGACGGGGGCCCAGAATCATTGAGGGGATCCGGCCGTGGGGGCAGGGGGGAAGGTCGGGGAGGGGTGGAGGGGTGCCAGCTCTGGGTGGTGCTGAGGTCGCCGGAGAATGGGGTTCCGGGCCAGCCCCTCCCTGTGCTGAGAGGGAGCCTGGGACCGGGGCAAGGGAGAGGGGCCAGGGGCGGGGAGAGACAGGGACAGGGAGGAGGTCGGGCACTGCATCCTGGGAAGGTGGCTGGCCAGGGTGGGAAGAGGAGGGGAGGGGCGAGTGGGAGGCAGACCACTCCGTCCACCCACCCGGCCCGCAGGCCGCAGCGGCTGCTGTCGCTCACCAGGCTGCAAGGATTGAATTCAGTGCAACCGAAGTGGATTGAGCTGGGAGAACTCACTTTAAGTGCCCCCGTCGGCACGTGTGGGAGCCAATCGGTGTCCTCTCACATCAGTGTTCCTCTCAGTCTCTGCCTCCCACCCGTGCCCTCTGAGAATCCATGGGAAGTATCCTCAGGTGAGGATTCACCAATAAAAACAAAACGGTTGAAGAGGTGAGTCTCACATTCAGGAAAGAAATGTGCCACACGTGTGCACACAAAGCCACGAAACGTGTTGGTAAAATAAACAAGGAGAAGTTAATGCATGACACACACACCCACACACCTCCCACACACACCACACCTCCCACACACACCCCACTCCCTCACACTCTCCATTCACACACACACCACATACTTCACCCCATACACAACACCCCCCCACACACACACATACGCAACACCCCACACTCCCCATACACATCCCACACCCTCCCACGCACACACCCGTCTAATCTCCAAAGTGAAGGGCAGGGTGGGGTGCAGACACAGGTGTGCAGCACCAGGGGCTGCGTGGGTGGTGTCCATCCGGTAACCCCATGCACGGGCCCTGGGCGGGGGGGCATCTGCAGAGTTTATCAGGGTGTTGGGTTTATCAGGATGTCAGGTTTATCAGGGTGTTGGGTTTTCGGGGTCCTGGGTTTATCGGGGTGTTTGGTTTTTGGGTTTATCAGGGTGTCGGGTTTTACCGAGGTGCTGTGTTTATCGGGGTGCTGGATTTATTGGGGGTGTCGGCTTTATTGGGGTGCTGGGTTTATCAGGGTGTTGGGTTTTTTGGGTGTCAGGTTTATCAGGGTGTCGGGTTTCTTGGGGTGCTGGATTTATTGGGATGTCAGGTTTTCGAGGTGCTGGGTTTATCAGGTGTCGGGTTTATTGGGGCGCTGGGTTTTGGGAGTGTTGGGTTTTTGGGGTGTCGGCTTTATCGGGGTGTCGGGTTTATCGGGGTGCTGTTGACTGGGGGTGGGGTTCTTTCTGTACCCCGAGACAAATCATTCATCAGGTGCGGGCTCTGCAGAGATGTCTCCACTTAACAGGACAAGTGGATCCAGCGGGGCCTGTCTGGAGGTCCGTTCTGCCTCTGTGCGCTGGGAGTCCGTCTGGAACGCTTCCTTCCCCCTCTTTTCCCAGGTATCCCTGCGTCCACGTGCCTTCGAGGGGGCGCTGGGCGTGGCCAGGCTCGCCTCCCGGGCGCGGCTACCTGGGTTCTGTGAACGTTCCTGTGCTTTGGGGGGGGGGGGGGGGGGGCGCGCTTCCTGACTGGGTCCTCTCAGAGCGCATGTGTAAGGCTTGTTCGTGCAGAGCCAGGTCGTGGTTCCTCCTGGTCTCATGACCCCACGGCTGTGGCGAGACCCTCTGAGCGGGCCGCTGCTCCAGGCCCCGGGAGGTCCCTGTCTGGCCGGAGTTGGGGTGTCTGAGCCCTTCCCCTTCATGCCGCCCGGCCACACCCCGGAGCCCGGACCTCCCGGCCCCTGGCGGCTCGGGCCAGTGCGTCCCTCAGGCTGTCCGGTGGAGAGAAGGAGGGTCAGGGGAGGGGAAGATGCCCAGAACACTAACCACCAAGGGTTCACCCAACCCACAGACGTTTCCTCAAAAGCCAGAGCTGGGTCGAACCGCCACAGGCCGGCCTGCCGGAAGCCAGCTCTGGCTCTCAGTTCCGCCCGGGGCCGGGGAGGGTGCCCGCAGCCTCCTCTCGTGGCTCCCGGGGTCTATGCAGCCAGTTTGCACTGAAACACTTAAGCCGGGATTGGAGGAGGCTGAAGCAGAGCCCGAGAACACACATGCGTGTGTGTGTGTGTGTGTGTGTGTGTGTGCGTGTGTGTGCGTGCGCGTGTGTGCGGGCGTGTGTGAAAGTATAAAACCCGGGCCTGTGTGTTCCCCGGGGCATTAATTACAGCTGGAGAGCAGGCCGGTCCGGGCGCGCTCCGCTGGGCCAGAGTGATTTATCATCCGGCTTCCGGGAGCTGGGGGCGGGGCGGGTCACGGTGCAGAGAGCAGGACCCGCGTCTGTCACACGCTTACCTCCCAGCCGCCCCCCTGCTCCGGGGTTGGGGGTTCGGGGTTGGGGTGGGGGGACAGTGTTGCTCACAGCAAGAGCCACAGACAGAAGGAGAGCTTAGGTGGACCAAGCGGAAGGGAACAGTGTGGCCTTAACACCACCGATCCGCGTGGGACAGCCCGGCCTGGGAGCGGCGTGTGCCCTGGGCCGGGAGGGAGGAACCGCCCGTCTCGTCTGGACGCTGGCCTGCGTGGGGAGACGGGCAGACCCACGGCACCTGGCCAGCCCGGCTGCCCACACCTGGTGCCTTTGGTCCTGAGGCTGGCGGCAGGCCAGGGGGGCTGGCACGGCACGGGGCAGTGGGCTGGATCCCGACGGTGGCTGAAGGCGGCAGCGGTTCCTGTCTGCGGGCCTCGGCACTGACCGGCCAGTTCAGAGTGGGGCTGGCTCCGCTCCTTCAGGCCGAGCGCGGAGCACAGACTGAGTGGCTGCAGACACAGACGTTCGTTGCTCACGGCCTGGAGGTGGGATGTTGGGTGCCGGCGAGGCTGGTCCTGGTGAGGACCCCCTCCGGCTGCGGAGATCTCCCCGTGTCCTCTAAGGGCACTAATCCCTTCCTGGGGCCCCTCCCTCTCGACCTCCAGAGACCCGATCCTCCCAAGGCCCCGCTCCTGGGGCCGTCACGTTGCGGGTATTTCAACATGTGAATCTGTAGGGACACACTCAGTCCGTAGCAGCGACCCAGTAATGTGTCGTCTGAGCTGGAAGTGCTGTCACTAACGAGGTGTCAGCCAGGGGTGCCCCAGCCAGCGGGAGGCAGCCCCCCTCCACGCAGGTGCTGCCCCGGGAAGCCAGTGCTGTTTGGGCTGTGAGTTTGGGTTGGGTTCACCGGTTGGAAAGGCAGACGCTGGCCCGGCCGCCTGGGACGCGGGCTCGCTCTGGAGGCGCCCACCGAGCGCCAGGGGACTGCCTGGGGAGGTGTGCGTGCGCTCTGCCCGGAGGAGGAAGGCCTGGGCGGCAGGCGCTGTGTCCCGAGGACGGGCCTTCAGGGACACAGGTGACGGCTCCGTGTGGCTCAGGTGGGCTAAGGCCAGCGGGGTGCTGGGAGGACGGGTCTGGGGGCTGCCCCAAGAAGGACTTTGCAGCATGGCAGCCGGGGCAGTGCGTGCAGCTGCCGTCCATCACTGCTGGGGGAAGACCTGCAGCGCCTCTTTAAATCAGACGCAGACCGGCGAGTGTGAGGGCCCAGCTCAGCCTCCTCCCCTCCGCCCGCCCCCTCCTCTGCTGAATCCCTCAGAGTGCGGGGGGCTTTGTGGCTGTGCTGGGGGGCAGTGGGAGAGCTGAGCGGGACTGTGCAGCAGCCCAAGGGGGTCCTTCGGGTCCCCTGCACCCCTTCCCCGTGCGGTGGGGAGCTGCTCCCAGCGGTCCCTCCCCTCCTCGTCATCATTCTTTCATAACTGCTGTCCAGGCGGAGGTCGCTCTGTCCCCTGCACGCCGCATGCCACCCGTCGGCAGGGCAGGCGGGGACGGAGTTCCTGGCCGACATCACCCTCTGGCCTGGGTTCAGGGCCACCTCTGGAGGAGGAAGATCGGGCGGGGAGCAGGCCTGTGTCACAGGCACCCCAGCCTCCGCCGCCTCCAGGGTGGGCAGTGGGTGGCTTCGTAATTGACGGGCAACTGGCAGAGTTGGCAAAGCAAACCACCTCCAAATTAGCAGTAATTGCTGAGGAATAAGGAGCAAACAGGGCTGAGCAGGTTCCCTGCAAATGTTACGTTTCTTAAAGCTTGCCCGGGCCACGGAAGCCGGTTAACCGCAGCTGATTTCCTGTCTGTTCAGGGAGAAGGCTCATCCTGAGGGTTTGGGCCGCTCCTTTCCCGGGGCCTGGGATCCGGGGCCCCTGGGTCTCCAGCCGCCTCTCTCCGGGCGCCCCTCACCTGCCCGCCACCGCCCCCCTCTCTCCTCAGGTAGATCTGGCCCCTTCCCCCGCCCCCCTACCTCAGGGGCCTCCATGTTGCTTTCATTAAAAACTAGAGGCCCAGTGCATGAAATCCATGCATAGGTAGGGCCCCTAAGCCCGGCCGGTCCCCCTCCACGACATTCCAACACCTTCCCCGCATGGCCCTTCCCGCCGGCGAGCAGTTGCCACATAATTCACTCCGCCATCCCGGCCTGGACAGGTAGGACCCCACCGGCGGGGCTGCTGCCACGGCTTTAAATACCTTCGCATGTCACGTGCTTCTTCTTCACATAAATCGTGTCCCAAGCACATGGGCCCGGCGTGGGGCTGGAGCGAAGGGTCAGGACGGCTCTGGCACCTGCCGGGCGGTGTTCGGGCAGACGGGCCGGGGCGGCGATGCGTGAGCCTCCACTGCCCGTCCCCTGCAGCAGGTGTGCGGAGGAAGCAGGGAGCGTGCTGGGCTGCTGGCCAGCAGGGGTGGCCCCGATCTGGCACTGGCCCACGTGCCCAGCGCCCACGGGGGAACTTGTGGGCAGGCGGAGCGGCGTGAGAAGTGGGGGCACGAGGTCGCAGGGCAGGGCTGGGCTTCAGCTGGGGGCGAGGAGTGGGGGGCGGGAGGACAGGGCTGAACCAAGATCTCGTCTCAGCTCGGAGCAGCCGCACTGCCCACCCCGCAGGCCAGCCTCTGCCGCATCCGCATCCGAGGTCGGCAGGAGCCTCGACCGACCACCGACCGGGACGAGTGTCTGCAGAAGAAGGGGCACCTGTGGGGGAGGGCAGCTTCATCTGGTGGGGGTGGGGGCGGTCGGAGCAAGGTCAAAGGAAGCGAGAGCTACCGGAGCGGAGACGCGGCCTGGCCAGTTCTCACTCAGGCCTGGGGTGAGCACGGTGCTCTCGCCATGTCAGGCCGACCGAGGCCCCGTGCCAACGGGACAGCGCCGGCACCGCCAAGCCCTGTTGGCTCACCAGCCCCGAGGGCCGCTGTGCTGTGGGCAGGAGCCTGGCGCTCTGCCTCCCGCAGAGGCTGCCAGCGCTGGGGTTGCGGGAAGCAGACATCCCGCCGCCCTCTCCCACCTCTGACCTCACACACCTCCCACTCCCCCCTCCACGGCCCCAGGACCCCTCTCTCAGGAGAGCCACGGGGGGCGGGCGGGCCCACACCTGGGCAGTGGAGAGGGCACCTGGGGATCGAGGGGCCGGTCAGGACGCACCTCTGGGCTTCCGGCCGAGTGGGGTGGTTTTCCGGTAACGCTCTGTTTGCTCTGTGGGAAGAGAAGGTGACACTGAAAACCAGGAGAGGAGAGGAGGAGGTACGTGGGGCCGGATGCGGGGGCAGCAAGGAGGGGTGCCCTGGGGTGCCCTGGGCTCCTGCCGCAGGAATCGGACAGGCTGGCCCTGCTGCCCACTTCCAGGACATGCCCAGGGGCCAGGCCGCCTGTGGCCGTGGCTCCTCCGTGGCCCAGGGAAGGGCCCTCAGGACCCACCCGGCATGGGAGGGGGCAGAGCCCTCCACAGGCCCGTTCGGGTTCCTCCCTTTCCCGGCAAGTTCCCCTTGGCTGTCCGGGTTGAGCGGATGGCAGGTGTCCACCGGCCCAGCAACGCCTCCGTGGCTCCGCGGACTCCCGTGGGCCGCTCCTGCCTGGAACCCGCCCTCAGGCCTCTCCCAGCAACCGGGGGCCCGCGGGTGGAACAGCCGCCCCTCGCGGCTCTGCCGGAGCCGCCCTCTTGGGGCTCTGTCTGTGGAGACTGCCTCCTCTTTTTCCTGTCTTGCCCTGAGTTGGGGGCAGCACGAGTGGGGTGGCTGGTCCCACGATGCCTGCCTGTTGCCGAGGGGCTTTGATAGCCCCTGGAGGCCATTCGCTGACCCGCTGGGCCTGGCCACGGCGAAGCGCCCGTGTCCCGTGGGCTCGCCACCTTCCTAGGGCCCAGTGCCCCCTCTTCCCCCCTCCCCAGCAGACGGGCAGCTTGGGCCAAGCCGCGGGCACCGTGCTTTGCCGCCGCCACCGCCTCCCCGGCCGCGGCTGGCGTGCGCAAGGGCGCTTTTCGTTGCGTTTGGTGACCAGGAGCCTGCGACATAGATGCCTGGGGAGAGCTGCCCGGGGGCGGGGGGGCGCTGTCCGCTGCAGGGAGAGCTTCCCACCTGCCCCGGGGCAGCCCCATGCGCATCTGGGACATGGGGGGAGGGGACAGGGCTGGTCTCACTGCGTCTCACTTAAAGCGGTAGAGACTGACATAGGAGCATCTAATTCCTTTCAGAACTGGGACCAGCCAGGCTGTCTGGTCACCTGTCCCACCTCAGGGATGGAACGGGATCTCTGGGGAAGGGGGGGGGCAGTTAAGAGAGGTGCCCCAACTGCCCCGGCCGGTTCAGCACAAGGGACAGCGATGGCGCCGCCAGTTCTCTCCCTGCAGAGAGCCCGGAGGGCAGCTCAGCGTGGGGGCTGCAGGGCCAGGATGTGGGGGGGGGGGGCCGCGGGGGAGGGGACGCAGTACACTCCCACCCTGCCCTGACTCTTGCACTTGCTGGAGGGGGTGCAGAAGTGAGGGTTTGGGGCAGAACAGGTCCCACTGAGACTGAGGAAACACAGAGCAGGTGTGAGGCCCACCTGAGGGGTGTGGGCGCCCCCCCAGCTTGTCCCCTGCCCCCCAGAGTGGCCTTGTGGTCCTGCCTCTGCCTTCGAGAAGCTGGGGCCCCCACAGTCACCCGGTCCGCGCGGCAGCTCCGAGTGGTGTTCGCTCCCCTGCTCCTCCCCCGGCACCAGCTCTCCGCTCCTGGCCCCCGGGGAGTGGTCTCCGCATCTTTGGGGAGCAGGTTGAGTCTTATCCCTGGAAATGGCGGACTACACACTCCGTAGAGCTGGGGGCTCAGAGGGGGGTTCTGGCGTCCCCAAAACCACAACAGGGGGGGGGGCCAGAGGCCTGGGCGGTGGGTTGTGAGGCCCCTTCTCTGAGCCTGTGTCTCACTGGGTGTGTGAAGGACACTGAGGTGGCCTAGGGAACGTGTGTCATGAGCCGTGTGTGGGACACAGGTGTGCCCTTGAGAGCTGGAAGGACACCCCAAATCCCCCCTCGAGCCCCTCTGCACCTGCGTCTGAAGCACCGCCCATTGTGTGAAGGGGGAAGGGCCAGGGCAGGGCTCCCTGGGCGGTCACTCTGGCCTGTGTGGAGGATGACCAAGGTCCCACCACAGCCTGGGTGCCAGCCGCCCACGCTCTTGGCACAGCGAGGCCCTGGGAGGGCGAGGCCACGTGGCGCCGAGACCCCCAGCCCTGGAGATTGCTGGGGGGGGGGGGCGCTGAGGACGAGGCAGGCCCGGGAGGCGGGGTCACTGTTTTCTCCCGCCCCCCGCCCCACACTGGCAATGGGGTGGTCATAAAGAGGGGTGTCCAGTTCCACTCGAACCCCTTGGCCAGCGAAGCTCACGGTTCCAGGGGAAGACAGGCCCCGCCCCCGCACGGAGAGGTGTCTGTTGCGGGAGAGACCTGTTTCTGGGTTTGCCCGGAGGAGAGCGCTTGAAATAGAAACAGAACCCGGGGAGGGAGGAGGAGCAAGTGATGGAGACGAGCACAGACAGAGCCGGTGGGCACGGGGTGGGGGGGGGGGGTGGCGTGGGGACCGGGCTCTGGTGACGCCTCCCCAGACAGAGAACACAGCTCGTGGGACCCGCACGGCCCCGGCCTCCGCTCAGCCCGCCCTGGCCCAGCCGCCCCCACGGGCAGAGCCACGAAGCGGAAGCCGGGTGTCC